>OY804589.1:8849363-11249363 GCA_963680875.1 Bathymodiolus brooksi
ACTGGGCCGATTTGATCAGGTACCTGTATATTTATTGTAGGAAGCGATACTCGTGACTTCGATACAGAAGGTTAAGGGTCATATCATAGTTTGGGATCTTGTAGTATCACCAGATATAACTGCGGAACGGTAACCCTTATGGTCCTTGGCCAGTTTTCTGATATTTGCGGACCACATAGGCCGCAAATATCAGAAAACGGGCCAAGGACCATAAGGGTTACGGTTCCGCAGCTACACCAGATACACACAAAGACAGATATATACCATACAGTAACTCATTTATATATCTCTTGTTCATCTTATTTCTCTTTCCCAGTGTTAATATTTCCCATACATTTTGATATTTGTAGATCTGTGACATATTTGAAACTGGTGGAATGATAACTACTGATTTCTTTGTTTGTGTACACACCACTTTTTGACATATAATGTCAACAAGCTCTAATTGACACCAAGGAAGACGATTCCTGCTAAAAAAAACATATTTCCATACCTGTAATATTACCAAAAGATGTCACAGCTCATATTTCAAAATTTCCTTCTACCAGGAAGTGAATAAGCTTCCTGGTCATGTGAGATATGGTGATATTGTACTATAAATAAAACGAAGCAAAAATGTGTTAAATGTCAACGCTTAAATGTTGAATTTATAAAGTCGACACTTCTATTGTAATAACAAAAACATTTTAATGGTTCACTCTCATCATATTTGCCGTGTTTGGTCACAGGCGCTTGAGACATTGAATTACCTCCCTTTTTCCAACTTGCTGTACATGTTTACATATTAGAGTATAAAAGGTCGGAACATGTAAGTTGCTGTTAGCATAAGATTGGATGGATATTGACACGAACACGTTCAGTAAAGGAAAAAGAAATGTAATAATAATGAGATTTTATTGAAAATAAATATGCAAACAGAAACTTACAAAAAGGGGGGATATGGGTTATACTTAATTTTATTTTATTGCAAATAAAATAGCTAGTGGAATTGAACAAAAAATATCACAACTTATGGACTTGTCATCTCCATACAAATAATACACATACAATAGTGACAACTAATATAGCACATAAACAAATATTTAAAACAAAAGGGGGGGGGATTGGTTAGATTTAATATTATTTTATTGCAAATATAACAGTTAGTGGGACTGAACAACAAATATCACAACTTATGGACTTGTTCTCTCCATACAAATAATGCACATATAATATTGTCAACAAATCAAACACATAAACAAATATAGACAATATTTAATAGGATATAGTAAAACATTGGAAATAAGTTGATGTCGACCAGATGACAGACCATTGATATGGATGTTTCATACTCTAACCTTAGAGTCTACTCCTGTAACTGGAAGAAGAATAAGAAGATGGATAACTCTATACCTCAAGCGTCTGTGGTTTGACTCACTCGTAGTTGTTAATGAGCATTGTATATATGTAGTGCGACTTTTACAACCCCTTTTTTATTATTAGTTAATTAATAATTAAAAATATAATTGCTATTATTATGCTTAGCACATTTTACATTCATAAATACATGCTACCTGATCAGCCTAATGACTTAGTATGAACAATAATACAGTTCCATTGATCAGTTTATCAAACTGATGACTTAGTAGTATCATTCATACAGTTCCATTGATCAGTTTATCAAACTGATGACTTAGTAGTATCATTCATACAGTTCCATTGATCAGTTTATCAAACTGGTGACTTAGTAGTATCATTCATACAGTTCCATTGATCAGTTTATCAAACTGGTTACTTAGTAGTGTCATTCATACAGTTTCATTGACCAATTTATCAAACTGGTGAATTAGTAGTTTCATTCATACAGTTCCATTGATAAGTTTATCAAACTGGTGACTTAGTAGTATCATGCATACAGTTCCATTGATCAGTTTATCAAACTGGTGACTTAGTAGTGTCATTCATACAGTTTCATTGACCAATTTATCAAACTGGTGACTTAGTAGTTTCATTCATACAGTTCCATTGATAAGTTTATCAAACTGGTGACTTAGTAGTATCATGCATACAGTTCCATTGATCAGTTCAGCTACTGAAATTTACTCAGCTATTGTGACTATTTCAAATACTATCGGGGGGTCGTCGTTGTCGTGATCATATGGTAGGTTGATTTACAACTATCAGTGTAATCAGTGCATATTACCACTAAAGTTGTGCGTTCGAATCCCGATTGTGGTGAGGTGTACTCGATACAACATTATGTGATAAAGTTGATCAGTTACAGTTACTTGCGTGGGTGTTTTTCTACAGGTACTCCGGTTTCTTTCACCAATAAAACTGACCTCCACGATATAGCTGAAATATTGTTGAAAGTGGCGTTAAACACCATCAAGCAACCAACCAAACCAAATACTATCAGTACTACCTGGTTAGGAGTGAATGAGTGATTGTTGTTTAATGTCAGGACCACCTGGCTAGGAGTGAATGAGTGATCGTTGTTTAATGCCAAATGAGCAATTGTTCAGTTATATAATGGTAAAATAAATCCACTATATTATTCTCAAAATTTTCTGCAAATTTATGGTAAATAAAGCAAAAATTTAGATGTTCCAGGGTTGTGTTCGTATGGTAGTTAGATTTTCATCTATATTTGCACTGTGCCTATCACAATTAAATTTGTGAGTTCAAATACACCTCATGGTGAGGTGTACTCAATACAACATTATGTGATAAAGTTTACCATGCAGTAACTAGTGGCAGGTCGATGGTTTTCACTGGGTGCTCCGGTTTCCTCCACCAATAATACTGCACACCACGGCACGATATAACCGAACTATTGCTTAAAGTGGTGTTAAACATCACAACCATAACAACCCTGCCCCTATGCGTTCCAGCAATGCCTACCCCCTCTTCCAGTAAAGTAAATGAAATATTTTTCGGAAAATCAAGTGTTATTAAAATTCTCGCCTTTCTTTTATGGTTTCTGACCTTGCATATAAATCTTAAAATGATTTGCTCAAGTGGACCTGCAGTTATTGAGAAGAAACAAAATGCATGGACGGACGGACGGACATGGGTACAGCTTAATGCCCTGCACACCTAGCAGTGGTGCAATAAAGATTCAACTATCACAATTCATTTCCGGTGGCCATCTTCAATTTCAAATTTGTACATCAAACAATAAAATGGTAAATTACCGACCATCCAGTGATTAGTTGTGTATGTACAGTATATGATTTATCAAATGCAAAGTATTTTCCAGACAGGTGCCACTAGTGGAAAAGGAAGTGCTCACCTTTCCGGAGCACCTGATGTCATTCCTGGTTTTAGTGGGGTTGGTGTTACTCGATCATTAGTTTAATGTGCACTATTTTGTAGATCGCTTTTGTCCTTTTGTACCTCTTCTTTTGGCCATTGTGCTGTCTCTCCTTATTCGAATTTCCGATATTGAGTTCCCATTTGGTATCTTCAAACTATTCTTAAACTTCTCCGGGTGTTAAATCATTTCAGATTTTAAATCAAACGAAATGCAGGAATGTGTACATAGGATATGGATGCCCTCGCTTTAAGCTAATCAAGTAAATCAAGGGGCATAACTCCAGAACGGTAAAAGTGGCAAAATTTGAAATCAAAATTGTCCTTCCTTTGATGTTTTTCTTTGGTCCATTGTATTGTCTGTTTTTCGAATTATGACTTCTGATTAAAACCCCTTTGGTATCTTCCAACTGCTTTTGTGTATAAAGTTTCAAAAGATTTGCTCAATAGGAACATAACTTATTGAGCGGAAACCAATTACCTGACTGACAGACGTGGGTATAACATAATGACCCCACCCACTCCACACACACACCCAAATAAACAAAAACTTTAGCAAGTACTGACCAATAATCAAGTATGTAGCTTGTATTTAAATATTAATGAAAATAGCTAACATTGTGGATGGAAGGCAACATTCTCTGAGATGTTATGGATAGGGGATCATTCAAATACAATTCTACCCAAGTTTAGTTGTTTAAATTTGTTATTTCAGAACAAATGTAGAAGTTTTTATCATTTTAAAAAAAATTATATTTTTAGAAACGGTGAACATATTGAATGGAGGGCAGGACTGTCATATATACTTTTGAAAGGAGAAGCACACAATGACAATCCATGTAAAAAAACAAAAAAACAAAAGCAAAAAAATAAAAACAAATATCTTGACAATTTATTTAAAAATACTTTCATCATCCTAACAATATGTGAAAACTGACGACGCCATTGTACATCTCTTGACAAACAAAAACATTAACAGAAACCTTAACAATGACAACCTTTATTTCATTATGTTAAATATTGTATTCCTCGAGTCTAAGGGGTCTGTCTTGGTCGTGATCACATGGTAGCTGGATTTACAACTATCTATGCAATCAGTGCTTATCACCACTGATGTTGAGAGTTTGTCAGTGACTTGCGGCAGGTTGATGGTTTTCTCAACCAATAAAACTGACTGCAACGATATAACTGAAACATTGTTGAAAGCGTCATTAAACACCATCAAACATATATTTATTTTTCTTCAAGGTAACAATGTGTTGTGACATTTTTTTTTGATAATCTGTGTTCCAATCGTTGATTAATTAAACTGAACAATATCAAATACGAAGCTTCACAATAATTCCTTGTTGTCACAACATAGAAGTAGAATTACCTCCCTTTTTGTAGAGTATTATGCACAACTCAGGCCGTCCAAAAAGGGGTCGTACCAGGTACTTTTCCTGCCTAATATGGTCTTTAGTACCTCCTGATTTTAAAGAGTGTTGTATAAGATATTCATGCAAATTGTTCAATTTTTTATAAAAAAGTACCTACAGTATTAAATAATAAAGTACTGGTAGACTTGAAAAATATTGAAAGCACTGTCAGCTTTAACAAATTGTACTGGAATTTTTTATTTACAGAAGATGTCTATGGAGAATTGATAACATGGTGATCTTTTATCCATCTTAAAGGGAAATAACTCCTTTAGAATAAAAAGAAGTGTATAAAAACATAATTTTAGAATCAAGTCAAAAACTTGAAAATGGTCTATTTAACATGAATATTTGAGAAAATGAACAAAATGAGAATTATTTGACTGAAATGTATAATGGCAAACAGGAAGGAGCCTCTTAAGATCTTGGAATTTTATTTATGATACCCTCCTGGGTATATAGTCAAACCTGTATTAAGAGGTCACCTTAGAAACAAAGATAAAGTGGTCTTAACTTACAAGACGGGAGGAAGTTCAATTCATAACACATTTTTCTATGACAGGACAAGAAAAGATGACCTTTAAATACAGGTGACAGCTTAATAGAGATGACTGCTTAATAAAGGTGACCTTTAAATACAGTTGATTGTTTAATAGAGGTGACCTTTAAATACAGGTGACTGCTTAATACAGGTGACCTTTAAATACAGGTGCCTGTTTAATAAAGGTGACCTTTAAATACAGTTGATTGTTTAATACAGGTGACCTTTAAATACAGTTGATTGTTTAATAGAGGTGACCTTTTACTACAGGTGACCTGATAAGCAGGTTTGACTGTAATCATGAACACAATACATGTATTTATAAAATGATTTACAATGTATATTGTCTTGTCAATTCTAATCTGATTCCGGTTCCTCCTTATTTTTTTTCTTTTTCTTCTTCTTTTTCTTTTCACTTCCCATATCTATAATGTAAAGAAGGATTAAATGCTTCTCCTTGTATGCCGCGTCTCATGTAGAGCGAAGACATTAGTCTAACACAGACTGCTGTAGGCGATCATTAGAAACTTCAATGTTTTTACATTTTTGTGTGTAAAGTAATGTAAAAAAGGATTAAATGCTTCTCCTTGTATGCTGTGTCTCCTGTAGAGCGAATACATTAGTCTAACACAGACTGCGCTGTAGGCATCCAATAGAAACTTCAATGTTTTTACATTTTTGTGTGTAAAGAAAGGTAAAGAACGACTAAATGCTTCTTGTATGCCGCGTCTCTTGTAGAACGAAGTCATGATTTTGGTGTTTTAACGCCACTTTCAACAATATTTCAGCTATATCATGGCGACCAGTTTTAGTGGTGGAGGGAGTCGGAGTATCCGGAGAGAAAACCGACCATGGGCAAACGTTATCACTTGAGGATGCGAGTCGATTGCACCCTTGTTGTAATTTACAGAAGCCGGGCGCGAACCCACGCCGTATTGGTGATAGGCTTGTATGAGTTGCTACATCCAACGACCTAACTCAATGAACCACCCGGGCCCCCACGAAGACATGAGTCGAACACAGACTGCTGTAGGCGATCATTAGAAACTTCAATGTTTTTACATTTTTGTGTGTAAAGTAATGTAAAAAAGGATTAAATGCTTCTCCTTGTATGCTGTGTCTCATGTAGAGCGAATGCATTAGTCTAACACAGACTGCGCTGTAGGCATCCAATAGAAACTTCAATGTTTTTACATTTTTGTGTGTAAAGAAAGGTAAAGAACGACTAAATGCTTCTTGTATGCCGCGTCTCTTGTAGAACGAAGTCATGATTTTGGTGTTTTAACGCCACTTTCAACAATATTTCAGCTATATCATGGCGACCAGTTTTAGTGGTGGAGGAAGTCGGAGTATCCGGAGAGAAAACCGACCATGGGCAAACGTTATCACTTGAGGATGCGAGTCGATTGCACCCTTGTTGTAATTTACAGAAGCCGGGCGCGAACCCACGCCGTATTGGTGATAGGCTTGTATGAGTTGCTACATCCAACGACCTAACTCAATGAACCACCCGGGCCCCCACGAAGACATGAGTCGAACACAGACTGCTGTAGGCGATCATTAGAAACTTCAATGTTTTTACATTTTTGTGTGTAAAGTAAGGTAAAGAAGGATTAAATGCTTCTCCTTGTACACTGTGTCTCATGTAGAGCGAAGACATGAGCCTAACACAGACTGATGTAGGCGATCATTAGAAACTTCAATGTTTTTACATTTTTGTGTGTAAAGTAAGGTAAAGAAGGATTAAATGTTTCTCCTTGTATACCGTGTCTCATGTAGAGCGAAGACATGAACCTAACACAGACTGCTGTAGGCGATCATTAGAAATTTCAATGTTTTTACATCTTTGTGTGTAAAATAATGTAAAGAAGGACTAAATGCTTCTCCTTGTATACCCTGTCTCATGTAGAGTGAAGACATGAGCCTAACACAGACTGATGTAGGCGATCATTAGAAACATCAATGTTTTTACATCTTTGTGTGTAAAGAAATGTAAAGAAGGATTAAATGCTTCTTCAGTTAATCAGTGATTTAAGAAGAGTTTGAAGATACCAAAGTGGTAATCAGAATCTGTATATCGAAGAAGAACAGACAACACAATGGCCAAAAGAAAAAGTTTAAAAGGACAAACAATGAGCAAGTGATTGTTGCTTAATGGTAAATGAGCAATATGTCAGCTATATCATTGTGAGAACAAGTTACATTTAACAAGATGATAATGCTGTGCACTTTATGCTAGACCAACACACTTCCTTAGTTGGATTATCATAGTGCTAGCTCATTGAAAAAAGTCTGTAGGTAGATATGTCGCTCCACTCCAACACATTACCCCGATTCCAAGCCTGTCAGTCTTTGATCTTTCTCCTAAATGCTGTGTCTGGGGTCATACCATATAAACTTCAACAAGCCTACAATAAATACCTTCATGTGATGTGTTTACTGTGGTATCCATGGTAACATCCGCTTCACCATTTTCTTCGTGTTTTTTCTTTTTCTTCTTCTTCTTCTTTTTTTCTGATGAAACATCATCTACAAACAATACAGATACTATAAATTGTCAAATTTGTCGCGTGGAAGATCTAAAAACGTTCCTTTAGGGGTTTGTCAGGGGTCAACATAATGTATTGTAAATTAACCTTGTCAGGGGTCAGCATGAAGGTATTATAAATTAACCAATCAGCTACTCTTCTACAAAATCCAGCAGACAAGTCGAGCATATGCGTTTTCGAACGCACTCGATAGACACCTAATGTATTCATGTTGTACCTTGACGTGACCCCTAAAGAAGCTTTTTAGATCTCACACGCTACGACTAGTAAACAACTGATAGAATATAGGGAGCAAGTGCTGAGATCTAATTTTAATTAGATTGTTTATAGATAACATTGTAGTATAATAAAATTAAAATAAAATAAAATTTAAAGTTTGTTAGTAACTTTGTCAGTGCTCGGTTGGTGGTTATCTCCAGGTACTGGTTGACTTAACTAAACATGGCCCCTACCCTACGAATTCAAAAGAAATTTTCATTCTCCCAAATTTGTTGAAAACTTTTTTGAAGTAAATTAAGCTGGTCTCAAAAGAGGGATTTGTCTGTCAACACATCTATGTACATTACCTGTTAATTCTGTTTTAGGAATGTTTGGCAAGACGTCTTCTTCATCCGTGTCCTTTTCAAATTTTCGTTTCTTTGGCACACTGGGTAATGTAGAATCGGCTCCTATATTATACGTCTTTACATCACTGGAAGCGTAAGAAATCAGAACAATTAATACACAATGAGCAGAAGCAAGCAAATATGTGCAGGTTTTTTTTAAAGTTTATAGTGTTTAACGCCACTTTCAACAATATTTCAGTTATATCGTGGCGGTCAGTTTTATTGGTGAAAGAAAACCTGAGTACCCAGAGAAAACCTGTCGCAATTCACTGGCAAACTTTATCACATAATGTTGTATCGAGTACATCTCGCCATGAACGGGGTTCAAACTCTTTAGTGGTGATGGGCACTTATTTCATAGTAGTTGTAAATCCAACTACCACATGATCACGGCTACGACGGCCCCAGTTTTTTAAGAACAGTTTGAAGATACCAAAGTGGTAATCAGAATCCGTAAATCGACGAAGGACAAACAACACGATGAGCAAGAGAAAAAGAACAAACAACGATTTACAAAACACTACACAGAAAACCAAAGATCAAGTAACACGAACCCAACTAATTATTTATGTATTGGAGGGAGGGATGGGATCCTATTGACTGGTTTAACCCTGCCACATTTGTGTGCCTGTCCGAAGCCAGAATTTCAACATCATATGTCATGGTCTTTTCTTTATGCTCAATCATTTGAGATGAGAGGTGACTGTTCGCTTTGTTTATATAGAAGGAGAGCCCGGGTGGCTCAATGTGTTAGGTAGTTAGATTACCTAACAACTCATACAAGCCTATCACCAATACAGCATGGGTTCGTGCCCAGCTTTGTAAATTACAATAAACAGTTGCGCCAAGAGCGCATGATACACCCGTCGTCAACATTCATACAATATTTGTAAAGACTTTCTTTCCCATAACTCTTGAATGCAAAATCTAAATTTCACCAAAATATAAGACTATCAATTCCAATAATTGTGCGAAGCTTGAAGTGAATTGGCCAAGGGGTTCTCAATTTACACCGCGACATACGAAAAATCGCCTACAATTTGATGAATAAAGTCCCATAACTCTGGAATGAAAAAAATCGAAATTTCACCAAAAAGTATACAGACCGTAAGACTATCAATTCCAATAACTGGGCGAAGTTTGAAGTGAATTGGCCAAGAGGTTCTTAATTTACAGCGCGACATACGAAAAATTGACTTAAAATCACGTACAATTTTATGAATAAAGTCCCATAACTCTGGAATGAAAATTCGAAATTTCACCATAAAGTATACCGTAAGACCATCAATTCCAATAACTGTGAAATTTGAAGTGAATTGGCCAAGGGGTTCTTAAGTTAGAGTGCGACATGTGAAACGGACGGACGGACAGTGGTATACCATAATACGTCCCGTCTTAAAGACGGGCGTAAAAAAAAAGGGTACACTCGACTCGCAGCCGCAAGTGATAGTCTACCAGGTGCTTGACCATGGTCGGTGGTTGTCTCCGGCTTCTTCCACCACTCAAACTGGTCGCCATGATATAGCTGAAATATTGCTGAAAGTAGTGTTAAACACCAAAATCAAATCAAATCAAATCAGATATAGAAGGAATTATTCATCTGTTTAAACTTTCTGTTGATAAGTACAGTACACATGTAATTGTATATTTGAATGCTGTTTTACAGTCATTGAAGTATTTTTCTTACGTATAGAGGGGCCGTTGTGATCGTGTGGTAGATGGATTTACAACTACATGTGCAATCGGTGCTTATCACCACTAACGTGAGTTCGAACCCCAATCAGGCAAGGTGTACTGGATACGACATTATGTGATAAAGTTTGTCAGTGACTTGTAGTAGGTCTGTCGTTTTCTCCGTTTTCCTCCATCAATAAATCTAACCGCCACGATATAACTGAAATATTGTTAAAAGTGGCATTAAACAACACAACACTAACAACACCTTAACACAAATAACTTCATATAAAAACATTTGAATATGGACAGAATAATAAAAATGACATCTTTCTGACAGAGAACAGCTCAATTAACCTGAAATGACTAAAAGGATTTTAAAAATATTTTTGGTGTTTTAACACCACTTTCAGCAATATTTCAGCTATATCATGGCGACCAGTTTAAGTGATGGAAGAAGCCGGAGTCCCTGGAGAGAACCACCGACCATGGACAAGCAACTGGTAAACTGTATGACTTACGGCTGCAAGTCGAGTGCACCTTTACAAAGCCGGACGAGAACACACGCTGTATTTTCTGTGATAGACTTGTACGAGTTGTTAGGTAATCCACCTACCATTGAGCCACCTGTTGTCTAAATGGAAAATAGAAGTTATAACACCTATTCTATATAGAAAATATGGAGCTATGAGTAATTAAATGCACTTTCAACAATAATTCAGTTATGTTGTGGCAGTCTGTTTTCAGTAGTGGAGAAAACCACCAACCAAACGCAAATCATTGTTAAACTATATCAGTTATATCATGGGGAAAACAAGTTACAGTTAATGAAATGATAATGATGTCTGCTTTGTTCTAGATCAACATGATATAGTGCTAGCTCACTGAGAGAACAGTCTGCATTTAGACATGCCGCTCTACTCTAGATCAACATGAAATAGTGCTAGCTCACAGAGAGAACAGTCTGCATGTAGACATGCCGCTCCACTCTAGATCAACATGCCATAGTGCTAGCTCACTGAGAGAACAGTCTGCTCCACTCTTTACATATTATCCTGATTCCAAGTCAGTGATTAAGTGATTGTTGCTTAACAGAAACTCAGCAATATGTCAGCTATATCATGGTGAGAACAGGTTAATTCTTAATGAGAAGATGATGATGAGGTCGCATTGTATGCGGAAGTCGTAACAGACATCATAACATGGAACTCCGAACGTAAAGACACATAATAGGACAGCAAAAAAAAAGGAGCAACGCAGACCCAACCAGGAAACCGATGGGGAATGCAGGTGCTCGCGAAGAGTATGCACTTACTGCTTCTGATAAGGTAACCGCCGTGTTACTCATATATACAGTCAAGTCTGGTAAAAGTATTTGCAATGATAGAGGAAAAAAAATATATACGAAAAAAATAAAATATCCATTATCATTTGAGATATGGATATTTCGTTACGGTCAACCAGATCATGATCACGACCGAAAAATTTCTATTACGATAGACCAATAGATATTGGCTAATTATACATGAAATACCATAATACATATAACATACAAAAACCCAAATATTCAACGAAGGAGTACTTTGATTGTTATTTTTTAAATTCTCAAAGACAACACAAGGTCTTCAATATTTCGCAATTGACAAGTTAAAGATGGCGACTAGCGCCGATCTAAGCAGAATCTTGTAATTGTTAAATGATGATAAATTCTACCATGCATATGTATCTTTTCTACTCACAAATACAAGGCATCAATGCATAAATTGTCAATTGCACATGTATAAAGTATATATATATTATTATTTCATTTCTTTAAATATTTATTGAACTATCGGTCCGATCCCAGCCTTAGGGAAAATAGGACGTCATCGACACGAGCAACGATTAAATGACTGTTGGTTGCATGAAGATGTATAATTTCAGGTTGAAGTAAAGTGTTACACAAAGCATAGCTGTTGCATAATAACCATCGGTCAATATTTCGTGCATATTCAGGACGAGAATACGTTCAACAATATGTAGAAGTTATATACTAGTGAAACACGACAGGTGCCACGGGTGGAGCAGGAACTCTCTGCCCTTCCGGAGCACTCGCGTTCACCTCCTGTTTTTATTGGGGCTCATTGCTCTCGATATTTAGTTTAGTGTACAATGTTTGTAGATCGTTGTTTCTCCTTTTGTCCTTTAGAAATTATGATTACCCCTTTGGTACCTTCAAGCGTGTCTTATGACATGATGGTGTGACTGAGACAACGCGAGCCTAAACCTTTAACTGTACCCGGGAAAGTATAACATCGAATATAAATAAAGAGTCCCAAGAGTAACAGTCTCTTACCAACATATTCTACCATCTTAGCTAATAGTCAGTTAAAAATGAGCATTGACTGACAGTAGTATAGTGTAATCAATTTAACCTCGCTTAAACTCAAGGCGTTTAGTCAACGACAAAAAATTGCAAAGCATATCATAAACAAGAAACAACTTAAACAAATGCAAATTTCTTAGTATTCTATTATGTATTGTCTGTGGACTGTGTCAATAAATGCTATCACCATAGTATAGTTGCATGTGGCGCTTTGCCATACAGCTGTATCTGTTAAACGGTCAAAAACACAAACTTTGATACCATTTGCATAAGCCAAACTTACGTTATTGTGCGGAAATCTGAGATTTTTCCACCGCAAATAAAAGTGCATAATTACAGATCGAAGAACAGGGATACAAAGAGCGAAACTGTTATGTGCTGGACCAATGGTATTTTTAAAATGTGTCTTTTTTCACTATATCAAGTGTTGAATATGTCTCCTAAACACGTAGAATCTTGGAATTTGGGGCACTTTTAGTCTCCATTCCGAGAACAAATCAATCAATTTTGGTTCATTAATAACACATAAAGATTATTATTATTGTTTTTAAAACTGTATTAAACATTTTCAGTTTAAATTTTGGAATTCGAAACCCTAAGAGTTAGTGGATGTTCGTAAGCATACAAATGAATGTATTTCAAGGATAAAACTGCATCAAAACTGCATGAATTGTATGAAATATTATATACTCCTTTCAAATATCCTTTCACAAAATAATATTTTGAATTTGATTTTTTTGGTGTTTAACGCCACTTTCAGCAATATTTCACCTATATCATGGCCACCAGGTTTAGTGGTGGAGGAAGCCGGAGTACCCGGAGAGAACCACCTACCCTGGGCAAGTAACTGGTAAGCTTTATCATTTGCGACTGCGAGTCAAGTGCACCCTTTTTGTAATTTACAAAGCTGGGCGCGAACCCACGCCGTATTGGTGATAGGCTCGTACGAGTTGTTAGATCCAACGACCTAACTCATTGAGCCAACCGGGCCCCTTCATAAAATAATACTAAGCTTGTTGATTTTGTTGATCGAATCTATCCCATTCAGGTTGAAATAAAGGATACCACAGATACAGCTAGGTCTGCTTTCTGCCTTAACATACGCCTTGCAAATGACAGTGAGGGACCGTTAAAACATTACGAAAAAGGTGATGATTTCAGTTTTTGACTTTGTGAGCTTTCCGTTTAGGCATAGCAGCATTCCAGGCACATATTGATATGGGCTAACTGTGTCAAAAATGACCTAGGATATACTCCGCTTGTCGTAATCAAATTCGGTCATTTCGTCATTCATGGGCTATCCCCGGTGTTATAACAGGAGTAACACAACGGGTGGAACAAGTGGAGCGGGAACAGCCTACCTTTCCGGAGCACCTGAGTTCACTCTCGGTTTTTAGTTGGGTTGTATTCCTCGATCTTCAGTTTCTGTCTAATGTTTTGTAGATTATTGTTTGTCTCTTTGTCTTTTTTCTTTGTATTGTCTGTCCTTCTTCTATTTATGGCTTCTTATTACCCCTTTAGTATCTTCAAATTTGTATTGGCCCCTTTATGAAACCTCTTTGACCATTTAATCAATTATTTGTAAACAGGCCCTTGTAATCACGTGATTTATTGTTTGTACACATGTCTTCCCATCCATATGTACTCAATTTAACAACGTGATTTATTATTAGTAAACATGACATCCAGTCCATAGGTTCCTCTTTTATCCACGTGCTTTATTATTTGTAAACAGGACATCGCATCCATAGATACCCAACCGTATGATTTATCTCTCAATTGATCCGATATTCCAGAGCTTGTGGGTCCTGTCAGGATTTCATTGACAACTGGTTGCTGCTGTCTAGGAAACTGCTGAACCAAGGATACCTATTGATTCAGCATCAGTTCGAATGTTTTACGGTTGCCACGATGACTTGCTTCACCATTACGTAATATCTTAGTTGCAATGTGTCCCGATATGTTACACGTATCGTAAGCACTACCGGTCCGTTCCTCTTTCATGACTAATCGCTGAATTTGTAGCTAGAATAGCACTACAGGTACCATTAGTGGAGCAGGAACTGTTTACCATTCTTGAGTATCTGAGGTCATTCTCGGTTTTAGTGGGGAAGTATTTTGTAGATCATTGCTTGTCATTTTGTCTTTGTCCTTGTCCTTTTGGCAATTGCTATATCTGTCCTTTTTCGATTTACGGATTCTGATGGCATCCTTTGGCATCGTCATGCTCTTCTTATTGTTTGTTAACATGTTCTCTGTCAGGAATATAGGAGAAATATTGTTGACTTGTGATTAAACAACATTAAATCAACTAAACATATCTGGCGCCAACATGACCTAAAAAATGGACAAATATATGATAAAATGTTTAATTAATTAGCTTAAATATAACCTTCAACATATTTGAATATTTCTACTTTTTTTGTAATTTGTTTATTTTAGTAAAGAAATACATACATTTTTAATTTAATAATTACATATATATTTCTCTCTTTTGACACTCGTGACACAAATATAGTTCACCACCGTTTTGAGGGGAATTCTTTTTACTCAATCTTTAGTTTTCTGTTACCTTATCGTGACTGCAGTAACATTCGGAACTTTTGTTTCAGGGAACCGGATTTGGCGCCATATTAGAGTTTTCGTCCATAGTAGACTTCCGTTGATTAGAAATCCAAAATTGTAGATACGATGTAAAGTTCGTCGGATTTCTTGTTTCAGAGGAAAATTTTCGTGAAAAATGACGATCGTTTAAAAAAAGGAATATTAGTGGAGACGAAGCGTGCTCACCAACTCAAAGGTAGATGCATTTTTATTGATTTAGACATGGGATTCCCCGAGCAGGTAGCATAGTTTTCGTGAAAATTATGTGGAAGTGAGATACCTTCTCTATATATACATATCAGTCGACTGATGCAATCAGAAAACGGCATCTCTATATACATATCAGTCGACTTATGCAATCAGAAAACGGCATATTATTGCTGTTTTACATATTTCTAAGCCATGGAAATGAAAGAAAAAAAGTAGGGGCAGGGTGTATAAAGGGGGGATGCTGTGTCCTGTCCACAAGTACCTCTGTATGGAACTACCCCCTCCCTCTTTCTTTTCAAACTTGCTATTTAGTTCCTTTTGATATCATATTTGGTTTATTTGTTCACATGCGTTTATGCCATTGAATTACCTCCATTTTCAAATCTGCTGTACATGCTTACATATTAGAGTACAAAGGGTAGGAATATGTAAACTGCTGTTACCATAAGATTGGATGGATATTGTCACGAGCAAGTTAAATAAAGGGAAAATAGAAATGGAATAATAAAGAAGTTTTATTGAAAATAAATATGCTCACAGTAATATAGAAAAAGGGGGGATATGGGTTAGAGTTAATATTATTTTATTGCAAAATAACCAGCTAGTGGGATTGAACAAAACATATTACAACTTTTGGACTTGTCATCTCCCTACAAGTAATACACATATAATAATGACAACACATCAAGTACATGCACACAAATAAAATATAATATTGAAAACAAAAGTGGGGAACATTGGCTAGATTTAATATAATTGTTATTGCAAATAAAACAGGTAGTGGGATTGAACAAAAAATAATATCACAACTTTTGATTTTGTCATCTCCCTACAAGTAATACACATATAATAATGACAACAAATCAAGCACGTAAACAAATATAGATGCTATATAAAACAAAAGGGGGGGCGCATTGGTTAGATTTAATATTTGAGTCAAGTCGAAGAAGAAACAAAACTTGTTTCGAGTTAGCTTGTTGGCTAGTATTGTAGGTCAGTACAATGAGAGTCAATCAAGTTTTTGATCGTGTAAAGTTTTGTGACGCCTGAGATGTAGGCTTTGGAGGTTTTGTTAACTCCGATGTAGATTCTCATTAATGGAACATGGAAACATTCAGTAATTGGACCGAATCTGAAAAGTCTTTAGAGTTCTACTTGGAGAGAATTCGAATGTGTTAGAAGAGTGATTTACACTTTTTAAAATGAATTAGAAAATAAACAAGTCAAAATCAATTCAGATAAGAATGTTCAACACATTCTTAAGGTAGGTAGCAAGAACACAACATACAATACTACTACATAAATTCACTGTATTTGTGAATCACAAAATATTGAGTTGACACCTTATTGGATTCCAAGAACTCAAAACGATCATGCTGATCAGTTGAGCAAAGATCATAGATCACCATGATTGGGCGTTAAATATTATTTTTACATGTTCTGAATGAATTATGGGATAAATGTACTATAGACAGATTCGCATCACACTACAATAATCCTCATGAATGATCTAACTCTAAGGTATGGACTCCTGGAACTGAGAAAATAGATGCATTCTCTCAGTCATAGGGAACTGACATGACTTGGTTCGTACCGTCGCCTAGCTTGATTACAAGAATAGTAAACAAGCTTAGACAAGGTAGAATCAAAGAAATATTAAAATTCCCGGTTTGGAAACCAGCACATTACTGACCAATTATACAGAACAATTATATTTTCTATGAATTCATTAATATCTAAGAAAGGTGACATTTTGACAGGAGCCGGTAAAACGGAGTTTTTGCCGATAATCCATTGAAATTTAAAATGGTCGCTTTTTCAATTGTATTTTGATTTAGTCATTCTATTTTGTAGGACCTCCAGTTGTGTTACTTCTGAACATCACTTACACAGTTTATCCGGAAAGATGACGAAATTTTTATTGGACTCTAAAAACGAACACTAACAAGTCTTACTTCCCTAGTTTTAGCAGATGGAGTGATTTTATTAAAGAACATGTTTAAAAACAAGAATTAACCCAGAGACCCCTTACATTTTGCTTTGTGTAATATGAGACAGGCAACCTGTGTGAAGGACGAAGTCCTAAAATTTCAATAATACGATGATCCGTACACGTTATTATCTTTTATTTTGAATGAATTTTGTAGCTGATTTGCTATGTCGAGTTTCGTAGAAAGAAATTTTTTTATTAAAAGTTTATTTCAAGTTTATTTCGATTTTGCATAGAGTAAATAATTAAAAATTTGGAATTTGTCATTGAAATATATTTCTTTTGTGTTTCTAATTATAAAAAAAAACAAAAAAAGGGAGGGGGAGGGGGCGGGGAAGTTCTGGTCACGAATCTCAGAAAATTAAAAAAATAAAAATCACGATTCACGGAAATTAAAATTTGCCATTGTTGAGAATTTCACAAATAAAGGTGAATCAATAAGAGACATTAATGAAGGGTCACGAGAATAAAAAAATATACCCCATTCCAATCACAGATCATGGCCACGGGGAAAAACACAGGCACTTGGGTGCAGGATATTTGTTTTCTTTTATCAATAAAATGTGCATCTACAACGTATATGAACCCGTTTGACATGTTTCGTTGTGAAATAAGCTTTAGCAGATGGAGTGATTTTATTAAAGAACATGGCTAAAGCAAGAATTAACCCACATACCCCTTACATTTTTCTTTGTATGCTACTCATTTAATAGAAAGACAGTGTTCTACAACGTTAAACAGCAAACCAGTTAGCAATCAAGATCCTGTTAAAAGTCACATGACTCATTTAATAGAACGACAGTGTTCTACAACGGTTGAACAGCAAACCAGTTTACAAGAAAGATCCTGTTAAAAGTCATATGATTGTTGAATTGTGTTCTCAATTTAAAAATTCGGATGGTTTGATGATTTTCAGGTTTATAATACTATTAAACATTTCCGGATTTCTCCGTGTAAATGAGTTAGGTTCTTAAAAGTACAATGAAGTCACTGTTCATGATCATTTTTGAAGCTCAAGATTGTTCATAGTAACATAGTAAACTTAATCAACACAGACAGGGCAATGAGGTGTTAATTTCTAAAGGCAATACTTTAGCCTGTCCTGTTACACATGAGGATGCGTCTGATACGGTAACGTCAATTGTCGACGTTTTAGCATGAAAAGTCGGGTATCAAAAGCAACGTCGCTTAAATGCGTTTTATTCAGCTCAATATGTATTTATCAATGTGCATGTCTGTCTCTATTTGTGTGTGTGTGTGTGTGTGTGTGTGTGTGTGTGTGTCCCTGTTGCTATCTATTATTTTGGTTTTTCGGTTTTTATTGACAAGATCAAAGGAACAAACAAACGAAGGAACCTACAGACAGCTATTCCTAATACTGTATACCCATCGCTTCGCCAGAGGGCATTAACAATAATCAAGGTGTAGCTTTTATGATAACATTTCGTTTAATTATTAAATACATGTATCAAAAGACTGACGAATGTCAAGATGTAACTCTTCCGGAACAGTAATTTTATCTCATTCTTATTCAGCATCAAAGAAACAGATCGTGGCGGAATAATACGCGGTAGTTTTCCGGGGAATCAGTTTAAATAAAGATGGCTTGCTTTGTACCCTGCCGTAATACAATCCTCTTACAATTGTTGAACCACTATCAAATGAGTCACCCCAACTATCAGAAAATATCTGTTCTGGACTTGTTGTCAGGTTTTGAAGGTAATACTCCTAATTCAGATCGTCAACTAAAATGCAACCACCATTCTTTTTTCAACAATATTTTCGATTGTATCAGAATCAGAATATATACGTTCGTCATTGTTTTCACATACATTTTCTTCCATTGTAGCTCTCCTATGGCTACCAATGAATTCTACCTTTTCGCACCTTTGAATTTTGGTAATAAAGCAATCACCACAGTTGTAATAAAACAAGTCTGGGACCAAAATATCGTCTATATTTGAAGAGATTAAATAGTTTTTTTTTTCTATTTTGACTGACAGGTATAAAGTTTTTGTTTTGGAGGCGTGGAATTTCTTCAATTTATGTATACAGTCAAATCTTCCCATGTGGTCACCTCTTTTAAGTAGTCACCTGTCTTTAAAGGTAATCTTTTCCTGTCCAGCTATAGAAAATTTCATATGAATTGAACCTTTTTTAAGATGTCACGTGTCTTATAAGGCAACTTTACCTTTGTCCCAAATATGATCTCTCAGTACAGATTTAACTGTGTATATATATATATATACGTCTGAAAACCAAACAGTGTTAGAATTAGATCTTTGAGCTGTCAAATTTGTGTTCTTCCCTCGACGGCATTTGAACTCACGCCATTGATACACTGCAGCACCAATCGCTTAGCCTTATGTCCAGCGCCCTAGATCACTCGACCACATCCGCTATGTTAAAATATAGCTTCAATTGTCGAAGTGTTACCTTGTCTCGTAAGGAAAATCTAGAGATAAACATAAGCCATGTGTCTAAGCGTGTATAGATGGTACAAATATACTTAATATTATAATTTGACAGCAATCTAACTCAGCAATTGTTAATATATTGTATAGGATAATGAAGAATGCACTATAGAGTCACATGAAATAAAGTATATTATACAAATATCTAAGCCGGTGACAACCATACAATATATCTGTCCCACTGGATCGCATAGTTACTTGTGATACTAGGTTAATACTAAATAGTATATACGTCTGAAAATTAAACCAAACAGTGTTAGAATTAAATCTTTGAGTTGTCAAATTTTTGTTCTTCCCTCGGAGAAATTTGAACTCTTACCATTGATATACTTCAGCACCAATCACTTAGCCTTATGTCAAGCGCCCCAGACCACTTGACCACATCCGCGCCATGCAGATGTAGCTTCAATAGTCGAAGTATTACCTTTTCTCGTCAGGAAACTATAGAGATATACATAAGACATGTGTCTAAGCGTGTGTAGATGGTACACATATATATAATATTATAATTTGACAGCAATCTAATTCAGCAATTTTTAATATATCGTATAGGAAAATGAAGAATTCATTATACAGTCACAGGAAATAAAGTACTAGTATATTATACAAACATCTAAGCAGGTGACAACCATGCAATATATCTGTCCCACTGGATTTCAAAGTTACTTGTGATACTAGGTTAATACTAAATATTATATACTAGGCTACTGACCTGCCGCAAGTCACTGACAAACTTTATCGCATAATGTTGTACACCTCGCCCTGGGGTTTTCTGACCGCCACGATATAACTGAAATATTGTTGAAAGTGGCGTTAGCCACCATGAAACAAACAAGCATAATGTTGATACTTAAAACAAGAAAAAAACATTTTATTTAATGAATGAAAATTTTCATTTTTTCAGTCTAGCTTGGGCAACTCTAACTACATAGTCTAACTTCATAGTATATACATTATTGATCTTAAGATGTAATCAAAACAAACACGAGACTTTATATGTCGTAATAAAATGCTTTACTCTAGATAGTGGAAATAACCTTGAGCAGATTTAGATTTGAATGATTAAAGGGAAGTAACTCGAGCTCAACAGTGAGAGATATAACTTTGTATTGTGTTATATGTTAGTTCGTACATGTAACTTGTATTGTATATTTTTTGTCATTATTTAATTTCTCCCGTAAAGGTTTAATACATATGTACTACTTCTTCTTTTCTGTGCATAATTATTTTCAGATGGGTTTTTTTTTCACAAACCTATGGCTTTATTATTTTGCTTACACAACACAGTGTAAAGAAAATTGATTCATCAACCAGCCGCATCGGTGTTGTAATGGTAAGCGTACTCGCCTAGAGTCCAGTAGATCGGGGGTTCGAGTCCCGGTCGGGTCAAACCAAAGACTTTATAAATGTTTTGTTGCTTCTCCGCTAAGCACGCATCATTATGGAGAAAGAACACAGTCTGGTTGTGTCGATATCAGGATAATGTGTCCGAGTTTTGTTTCAATAGGTTAGCACTATTACAATCCAGCTAAGCATTTTGGTCTAGTACAAAGCGGACTTCATCAATTTATTAGCCCTTCATTGTGTTCAACTATTGTCTGTTGTGTTATCTTTTTCATTTTACACAATACGTCACCTTTGATACGATATTCCAGAGCTTGTGGTTCTTATCAGGATGTCATATATAGAGGGTTACTGCTAACAAGGAAACTACTGAACCAAGGGCTTTCTGTGGTTAGGTTGAAGCCATGACTTGATTGGCCGCTATGGAATTTCTGTATCACAAATGACCACGGATATGTTCCACCTGTCGTAGCCACTTCCCGGTCCTTTCGACATTCATTACTTATCACCGAGTCCACCACCGGGTTTTATAGAGGCTTGTGCTAGTCGATCTTTAGTTTTATGCGCATGTTTTGTAGATCGTGCCTTATCACTAGGCTTGTAACTAGATTAACCCAACGGTGCCACTAGTGGAGCAGGAACAGTTCACCCATGATTTTAGGGGGTTCGTGTTACCCATTTTTAGTTTTATGTGTATGTTTTGTAGATCGTGGTTTGTCCTTTTGTACTCTTTCTTTTGGTCATTGTATTGTCTGTTCTTCTTCGATATACGGATTTTGATTACCTCTTTTGTATCTTCAAACTCTTCTTATGAAAAGAATTGTACCACTAAAAAACACAATAAAATGTACAAGCAAATCTACACCCGTGCATAAGGATCACAACAAATACATATAGTACAAAATAATACTGCGTTTTCATGTTTATAATCATAGCTGTATTGTTGTTAATATCTGGTGCTGAGATAAACCATGGTCACTGTTCAACGGCAGATGAAAGTGGGACGCATTCAGATATCTCTATTGAGTCTGAAAACACTTGAGCATTTTGAGGAATAACTCTGTTTTTTTAAATAATGATATGAAAATGAACGTCATGATAAAACTCGTAACACATAAACAAGAAGAGGAAATGCTTCATACAAGAACAGAGGATGGTGAACTCTTAAAACTATTGAAATAGATAGATTGATTGATTCTGTTTTTATTATTTAATTTTTTTGATTTATCAGATCAACCAGAATGAATAATGTTCATAATAATTGAAGTCTTGGGCCTAATTTCTTTAACCACGTATACATTAATTTGATGTGTTTCAGAGATTTTGATTGGAAAAAAAATTTACGTTACTTTCCATACACAAAATTTTTAACAGGAAGTCACATGTTGCGGTCTCAATTAGAAATCGTTTTAATTTTAATTCTTTTTAGGCAATTATTATCCGACAAAATATTTTTAGAAGAAGAAAAAAAATAATTAGGAATTAATTTATAAGGGTTGATCACACTTTTTTGTTCGGTTCATTCGAAATCAACTCATAAATGTGGTACACACCATTGCGTAACCCGCTTCGCTGGTTACACAGTGTGTACTACAATTTTTAGTTTATTTCTTCATGAACTGAAAACAAATTGAGATCAATCCTTAAGTATATAAATAGGACCTAATTTCTTTAAACACTTGTATATAAATAGGTCTTAACTTCCTTGCACATGTGTATATAAATAGAACCTAGTTTCTCTGAGCACATGTATGTAAATAGGACCTAATTTCTGTGAACACGTGTATATAAATATGACCTAATTTCTGTGAACACGTGTATATAGATATGACCTAATTTCTGTGAACACGTGTATATAAATAGGACCTAATTTCTTTTAACACGTGTATATAAATATGATCTAATTTCCTTGAACACGTGTATGTAAATAGGACCTAATTTCTTTGAACACGTGTATATAAATAGGACTTAATTTCTTTAGCGATAATACCAGCACGTCAAATTGTGACGCCTGGTAATTGTATGTGAGGATGGTTCAGGATATTTGTAGCGTAGTGATAAACTTGTTCTTTCATCTGTGCAATTTCGAAATCAAATTAAGACATGGTTTAAATGATTCTTTAGTATCATGACATCAGGTGTTGATTGCACCGCCGGTGGTTCGATTTATTTCAGAAATGAAACCTGTTCGTTTCTTGTGAAACATTTAGGAGTTTGTGGTCTCCTCTGAATTCATCGTATTGTGACGTAGATGTCCGGCCGCTTGAAGTATATCTTTCTCGGCAAAACTGAATATTTGTTAGGCCATGCACATATTCTGCCTTCATATTTAATGAGTACTACAATGTACATGTATTGTGAAATTTTGGATTTGATAGTAATATCAATTTACAAAAACTTGCGGACCATTGTAAAAATTTGGAAAATTTTAATTTGTGGGGCAAGATCTTGTGTAGTTGTTTGTATGGTGTCTTACGCGTGTATAAGAGTTATCTATGTTTGTACTTTGTCCGGATTTATTCTATGTTTTACCTGGCTCTTTAATAAATGTAAGAAATGGCAGCAGACGTGTTTTTGTTGTTCAAATAATTTGTGATTGTTGCAGGGCACGCGTTGACACTTGTGACCTGCAATATCATTACAACAGAAAACTCTTCCGGAGCACCTGAGTTCACAACCGATTTTTAGGGAGTTCGTGTTACCCGATTTTTAGCTTTATGTGTATGTTGTGTAGATCGTTGTTTGTCCTTTTGTATTCCTTCTTTTGGTCATTGTGTTGTCTCTTCTTCCTCGATATACGGTTTTGATTACCAATTTGGTATCTTCAAACTCTTCCTATGAAAAGTATTTTACAAAACACAATAAAATGTACCAGCCAAACTACATTCGTAGATAAGGACCACAAAAAACCCATAGTACAACATAATACTGGGTTTATGATCATAGCTACATTGTTGTTAATATCCGATATTGAGATAATCTCTGGTCACTGTTTAACGTCAGATGAAAGTGAGATACAGTCAGATATCTCTATTGAGTCTGAAAGCACTTTATTACAAGACTTGAGCATTTTGATGAATGCATCTTTTTATTTAAATAATGATATGAAAATAAACGTCATGATAAAACTCGTAACACATAAACAAGAAGAAGAAATGCTTTATACATAGACAAGAGGATGGTGAACACTTGAAACTCTTGAAATAGATAGATTAGTTGATTCGCTTATTGAATTTCATTATGTATCAGATCAACTATAATGAAACATTTTCATAATAACTGAACTCTTGATTGAACACGTGTATATAAATAGGAGTGGGTGAGTGAGTGATTGTTGTTTAGCGCCAATTCAGCTATTTGTCTACTATATCACGGCGAAAACAAGTTAATTTTCAATGAGATGATGATGAGGTCCGCTTTATACTAGACAAACAAGATGAGTTAGATGTTTATAGTGCTAGATTACTGAAACAACAGTCCGCAGGTAGACATGTCGCTCCACCCGAACACATTATTATGATTCCGGGCCAACCAGTCTTTGCTCTTTTTTCTTAATGCTGCGTGGATAGCGGAGAAACAACAAATACCAATTTTATAGTATTTGGTTTGACCCGAACGGGACTCGAACCCACGATCTACCGCACTCGAGGCGAGCACGCTTACCATTACACCACCTAATTTCTATACACACTCTAGTAGAGGGAGTCCACTGGTTGTTGGGGACGCATAGGCACACATGTCGCCGTCCTGATGGGACGTAAATGGGTGTCTAGTGTGTTGAGAGTTTTAATCTCACTACTGGTAAAATACAACATGCAGCAGCTGTAGATGAGTTATGTACAACGTATTCGACTGGACTTTAATGGCATGTTGTAGTGGTATAGCATATCCTATCCATCTTCTCCCGTTGTACTTATGACAATCAGAACATCCCATCAATACGTATCCATAGGTATCTGCTTTTAACCATATGACTTATTATTTGTAAACAGGATATCCAATCTGTAGGTACCCGATTTCAGCCACGTGACTTATTGTTTGCAAACAGGACTTCCCACCCATGGTGTCCTTTTTCAGCCACGTTATTCTTTGTTTAAGAATATGGCATCCCAACCATAGCTACCCTCTTTTGACCTTATGGTTTGTTGTTTAAATTTACAGGACATCCCATCCATAGGTACCCCTATTTAATCAACCACGTGATTTATTGTTTGTAAACTTGACATCCCATCCATAGGTAACCCGTTTAACCACGTGACTTATTGTTTGGAAAGAAGATTTCCCATTCATAGGTACCCTATATACATTTTTTAATACACCGGACTTAAACACCCAAATTCGAAGCGTGAACATACTGAATTTTGAATAATGCGTGAGAGGCATGGTTCACGTGCATGACTAGAACACCTGTGTGAGCACATCTTTTTAATGGAACATTGTTCTTGCTATAATCAATATAAATATTAGAATCTAAACTTAGTGTAACTTATTATGTTTTAATATATCAGGGGGTGCTTAACCTTTTTCTTTGTGTATATATATAAATATTAAAAACGTTTATATAAACTTTAATGCGCACGACGTGTTTCTGGAATAAACTTCATCAGGTACGCAAACAAATTGAAAGATTGCAAAGCCAAATAATTTTCAAAGTTTTGGGAGCAATAAAACAAACTGTTCAAAACAGGATAGCCAAAGTCGGCTAAGGTTACCATGTCCTCGGGAGGAGAACCTTAGTTTTATTAATGTAAGTTCTCATCAACATCACTGTCAAATATTCACTACAATGTACACTACTTTTACACCATTACTACAATACGTTGTAATAGTACTCTGTGAATATTGGTAACGTCCAATAGCACAGCTTATATCTAATGCAGAGAGAAAACAAATGCTGGACCTCTCAAATTACATACCAGGAGCTCTCTACGGTCAATGTTGATACGCAATGAATACGGTTTATTCAGCCCTTCACTATTGGATACTATTTCTCTGCTGTTTTTCACCATCAGGTGAAAGTACAACAACGTTGTTTGTTTCTCGACCAGCCACATAAACGTTCCTATTTTTATCTAAGGCAATTCCTATTGGTGCTCGTAAGACGTTTTCGTCTTTGAAGGCCCACATCTGTTGTCCTGTTAAGGTATAACAGTAAATCGTATTGGTTTTCCAGTCGGTACACTTAATGGTATCATCACGTAATGATATATGTGTGGAGTTCAAACCAGTAATATTGACCCTATCAATCAATTTACCTGTAGGATCTAAATATAGAATGTGACTTGATGTAGAATCTTGTATTGCTCGAATAGCTAGACGATTCAAGTTGAAATCGGTTCCACAACATTGATGGCCAATATATACCGTGTTTGTAATGATGTTTGTAATGACATTTACAAATACGACTTCACGTTTGTCGTAAATTGTAACAGCTACAATGTTTTCTCCGGTGTATGAAACCTCATACGGGACACCTAAAAACCGGACAATGTCTTTTTCGTAATTTCCGTTATTAGAAAACATCAACAACCGTTTGTCTTCTCTTTCAGCGAATACAAGTTTGCCATCCGGTAATATGTCACAACCTGCTATACGGATATTCCCCTTATCCTTAGTTTGAAAATTGACAGTCGTCTTCTTTGTGAGTTGTGGTGTGACACCCAGCTTGCTTTCCTGTGGAATCTGCGCTTGCAATTCAGATTCTTGTACAAGACTGGTACTACAATGCTTTTTTGTAACAGATACAATACCAAATTTAGAAACAGCTTTCATAAAAGATTCCAATTCTGATGGAAAGTCAAGCTTCAGTTCAAAAAGTTCATAATTGACTGCCCATTTCTGTTTCTTTGCTTCTACATCCACAACACTCGTCATTTCGTTCACTCCTATGAAAGTTTGGATGTCACTAGCATATTTCTTCACTTTATTCACATGTTGCCGGATATGATCAAAATCAGTTCTTTTGGCTTCCATGGAAACCAATACATTCTTTAATTGTACTTGTAAATTTTGTTCTACTGACACCATCTCTTCAACTGTTTGTTTTTCAATTTTATCTAAATGGTCGTTAAATGATTTGCGCATGTCAGATATCTCGGACAAATATTTTCTTTTTTGTTGATCAATTTCAGTAATATTATTTGTGATATCTGACTTCATTTTTTCAAATGCGGCGTCGATGTCTTCGAGATCTCTTTCTATATGCACAATGACCGTCGATGATTTGGCATTTTCTGTTACCTCAAGAATGGGACGTAATTCTTGGCAATGACGATGATCATCTCTTATGCACATAGCGCAACAAGGAACGTCATGAATCGAGCAGTATAATTCGTACTTATTTCCATGCTTGTTGCATCTGTTCTTTATAGATACAATAGAACTGGGAAATTTCTGGTAATTTTCCATAGAAATTACGATGTGTTGTTTGGTTGATGAAGATCTGGCATGGTGCCTGTTACAGTCGGTACACAGGAAATCCTCACATTCCGGGCACCAGGTGGCCACCAATTTAGATTCGTTATCATGATCACAGATGTTGCAACATTGTGTTGTTGCTGTTGCCATGTCAACCTTTATGAAAAGAAAACATCGAACATAAACTTTTGCAAGTAATAGTGTACATGCATAAGAGCAGCCATCTTGAAATATTGTTTTCTTCGATGTTACCAATGCATTTGATTCTGAAGCTTAACCCGTTACAATGCTTGTTATTAAGCACTTTCAATCAAGTCTACAATTAAAAAAAATTGCCGTTTACATGATTTTAATACATGGAAGTTTAGCAAAAACATCTTCCGTAGAGAACTGTGTTAACATAGGATGCTGAGTCATTACTAGATATAACTAACTGTTCTTATATGAGGACGTTTATGGATAGAATATACTTACATTGTCCGCGAATATACAATATATTTGCACTGAGCTTATAAAGCAGGAAGAATAGCTAGTCGTCGATCTCGAGGTGTTGTGTGAACTTATTGTTTTTGAGTGGGGGTGGGAATTGGGGTACATAATTTAAGCTAAGGTAAAAGTTGCTACGGTGGTGAAAACTGGACCGTTTGGGAAAGAGGGTGTTTCGTGCGTGTGTGGGGAGGGGGTTTACATATGTCAACATTAGGTACAATTGCATAAGGTGGTGACGCTGGAGTTTAAAAACACCCCCATTTTTATATATGCCCTCACTATGAGAACCACATACCCAGTCATTTATTCGAAGTATTCGTTCATATATTGTTTCTTATTGATTTGATTTATTGATTTATTGTGCTTAACGCCACTTTCAGCAATATTTCAGCTATATCATGGCGACCTGTTTTAGTGGTGGAAGAAACCGGAGTACCCGGAGAGAACCATCGACCATGTGCAGGCAACTGGTAGACTTTTTCAGTTGCGGCTGCGAGTCGAGTGCATCCTTTTTGTAAGCTACAAAGCAGGGCGCAAATATTTGTTCAGAATGGCATCGGTGGCGTATTGGTTAGAGTCTCGAGTGGTAGACCGTGGGTTCGAGCCCCGCTCGGGTCAAACCAAAGTCTATTTGCTTCTTCGCTAGCAGGCAGCATTAAGGTGAAAGAGCAAAGACTGGTTGGCTCGAAATAAGAATAATGTGGACTGTTGTTTCAGTGTGCTAGCACTATAAAAATTCAACCCATCGTGTTGGTCTAAAACAAAGTAGACCTCATCATCATCTAATCTCATTGATAAAGAACTTGTACTCGCCTTGATATAGCTGAACAAATTGCTGAATTGGCGTTAAACAAGAATCACTCACTCACCCACGGAATTAACCTCCTCCCCACCCCCCACACTCCTTTTTTTTAGCTTTCTGTTTCCATATTTATTTTCAATGAAATTTCTTTATTTCTTTATTATTTAACCCTTTTTCCTTATTTTAGCTTGTTCATAGTTCATCTTCATACAAACACATGCTAACAATAACGTTCATGTGTCGACTTACAAAGAAATCTTTGACGGGTGTCACTAGTGGGGCAGGAACTGCTTACCCTTCCGGGGCACCTGCGTTCACCCCCGGCTTTTAGTGGGGTTCGTGTTACTCTATCTTTAGTTTTATATATGTGTTTTGTAGATCTTTGTTTGTCGTTTTGTACTTTTTTTCTTTTGGCCTTTGTGTTGTCTGTTCTTCTTTGATATACAGATTCTGATTACCCCTATGGTATCTTCAAACTCTTCCTTTGATTAGAAGACGAAATGAATTATTACAAGGACACAAATAAATACTTTCACTTAACTGACAGAATTAAACAATAACGTTTCCGATTACATGTACTCTAATTTTTATTGTCTATAATATATATATTATCTCAATTATTACTCATCCGAATGTTGTTTTCAAAACCAATAATAATAGTAATAATAATAATAACTATTATTATTTCGAAAAAAAATGTTGGGACAATTTTGATTAATGTGGGGGCGATTTTGTATGGGGCGGATATGAAGTGGGGACGATTTTGTTTAATATTGCAGATATTGACTGACATTTCAAGAAGAAATCGAGAATGTAACCAAATATTTCTGGGTTTTTTTCAGAGATTGATTGATCTATCATCATGAAAACGTGACTGTTTCTGTTTAAAAATTAAAGAACCACTTGACCAATCATAGTTACACATATATAGACTCTTTTTATTCCATTTTAAACAACAAATCTTTCGTTTTCGTTTACTTGCTCCGTGGCATTTATGGACTTGTCCAAATTAATAAATACATTTTAGAAATGCAAAGGTCTGCATTATAATGTATGATCTTGTCATGCAGAGAATGGTGAAAGGTTATGGTAAATTCACACTAAATTAACATGGAATAGCATAAGGCTACATATTTAGTTCATGCCAATCATTTACACCCCCCCCCCCTTTTTCATTTTCAGTCTGTTTTCTTGAAATACTTAATAATATGTATGCATACTACTTTTTCAGTGCCAATGGTATTGACACCCTCCAGTTTTAGTTAGTTTTAAATCATTGCAGGGAGATATATATGCAGAATGGACATGGGAATGCCTGTACCAAGTCAGGGTCATTACGGTTTTCACAGTTTGCCGGTTGTTGACTGATTTTGTCTGTTTATATACTTATGAGTTTTGACTTTCCCTTGGTAAGATTGTTCGGAGTTCGGTCATTTTGTTATTACCCTTATGTTTATATTCATACAGGTTTGAAAATTAATATATATATATATATATATACGTCTGAAAATTAAACCAAACAATGTTAGAATTAGATTTGTGTGCTGTCAAATTTGTGTTCTTCCCTCGACGGGATTTGAACTCACACCATTGATGCACTGCATCACCAATCGCTTAGTCTTGTTATATATAATATAACAAAAATAACTATAAGTCTATTTTGTAGACTAATAGTTGTTTTTGTTATATTTTAACATCTTTTGCTATGTTGTTGTGCTGCATTTTAGACGTGTATTTATTATTTTTGTTTGTTTGCACAGAATCGTTAACACTTGTTTCCGATCCAACATCCCGTAGGTTCATACGTTGGCTATTTTTTTCAGACGTGGTAGAGTGGTCCAGGGCGCTGGACGTAAGGTTAAGAGAGTGGTGCTGCAGTGTATCAATGGTGTGAGTTCAAATCCAGTCGAGGGAAATTTTTTTAATTGCCTTGATATAATAAGAATATTTTTTTTCTACATGTTTGTATTAAACATTTTCATATTTTTTTCAATTCATTTAATTTTTGCTTACATGCTTTTATTTTTTCCATACATTTGTTTCTTTCTATTAAATAATTTCATATTATCTTGTACCTGTTGTATTGAAATTAAATTAAATTGAACTTATTAATTGTTGTACATGGCCTGTACTTTCACCCAACAAGTCTAGTATCATAGATGGATTTTTTTTTAAAGATGATAAATAGTAATTCCCCAGTCTAAATTACAAAATGCACAATGTCTAAAACAATATTGCAATAAAAATAATTCAATTAAAACCGAAAAATGCAGTATTAATAGAAGAAAAAAGACAAAAAATATCCCCTTTCCCAAATGTAATATTCTCTTTCGGATGTACGCTTGTGTGTCATGTATTGCTGATGTTAAGAAACACCACTAATGTGTTCTGAAAGACAATGATTTTTTATGTTTTGCAAATGGTCGATCGACCGTGGTAGGTGTTGCACTAAGTGGAACAATTGCATCCCACAAGACATTGACTCTAGTTGTCGGTTTGACAATGATCCTAGATGATTTCCGCACGCAATGTATTATACAGAAAGTCATCACATTGTTTTGATTAAATTTTCTCGCTTAAATAGAACCACCTCAACATTTGTTTTGAAATTGATTCTACTTCCACTAGCAAAATAAATTGGATGGTTTGTACACTATATAAATAAAAAATGAATTGATGCTATAAATTTGTATTTATCCATTGACATCTTTCGTATATTTTAATTGATTTCAGGCGTACTTATCATTGTAAAACGACGTATTTCAAACAAAGGGTTGAACGTCATTTTTCATCAAAAATGAAGCGTATGTCACGTGACTGAGAATTGACTTTGGAACTCTCCTGTCACGCTGGCATTCCTACTGTTTTAATATCAAATTTAGAATAATGTAGTGTATTTTTATATAGAATATTATCATATATTTACCTTCGGTTTAAATGAAGACATGCAATCAATTTAGTACTTTCTTGTTTGATAGACTGACCATACTGTTAATCTGCTTTCGTGGAAACTAAAAAAAAAAAAAAAAATCTTCCTTGTATTGGAAAACCAAGTAATTAAGAAAAAACCTTCCCTTCAAAGGAGTCAACCCTTATCAAATATGAATTATAACATGATCAAACTGGGCTCTGCATCATTAAATTTTAAATACCAACAAAAGCCATTGTTCAATGTATAATGTTTCCCACGGGGATGACAATATGATATGATGTATATTCATTTTTTTTTGTTTAAACTTATCTTATATCAAAACACACGTAATATCAAAAAAACATTTTTGAGTTGTTCCCATAATTTTTGAGGAGAGTATTTTTTTTCGTCAATTTGGTCAGATATATATATAAATATACTTATGTTGCCTTTTTACATCTCGTTGTACTAAATTACACACTCTAAAGTACTCCAAATATGAATGTTTACTTCCTGATGTTGTATATGATAGTAATTAAGTGTCACGTTTTCTAACATTATTTGATATTTTTGACATCATCCATGGATCTGAATTTTGCTTATTTTTGTGTATTTTTATGCGCTGCTACAGAGCTTAGAATTGCGTGGTTAACATTTCTGCATAGAGTTAATTTGATTGAGTATTTTCTTTCAACTCTTTTTCGACAAAGTCGTATACGATCGCTTTTGACCTACTTGTGTAACTACGACGTTTTTGCCTAACAATTTAAGAGATGAAAATATTTTCCAACTTTTTGATTGCATAATAATACAAATTTGGTAAGAGTTCGGAAAACCGATTGAAAGCAGTTGTAATAAGCAAGTCGGATTTAAAGCACTTGCAATAAGCCAGTCGGATATAAAGCACTTTGTAATAAGCAAGTCGGATTTAAAGCACTTGTAATAAGCAAGTCATTTAATAGTTTGCTGATTGGTTGCATCCGTCGTCCTACGACCAACAGAGCCAAAGAGAGTTCGGGTATAGCTGATAATATGATTACTTTTAATGGTATATCTGTATTAAACTTTAAATTTAAGCGATATTCTCTTTAACCAAAGTATTATATGTCGTAAAGTTTTATTTTCAATGTATTATGTAATCTTCAGGTGAGCGACTTAAGTGCAATTTCATTTATTACATATTATGAAGTTATTGTTGAAGTAATGATTTGTGAAGGTCACTAATGCTAATCTCGATAACACCGGATTGGCTTATTTTTAACCCTTATTACATAAATATTGTGGTCTATTCATGAACTAGAGGATGAACATATTGAGTATGTTTGAATAATCTTGATGTAATAAGAATTTTCGCGTTTCCTACCAATATTGATTTCTTAAAAAATTGTAATTTCACAGTCAGGTTTTATATTAGTAATTGTGTTTTTACTCCCGTGAACAGAAATCAACCGTATATCAATGATTATCGGGACTAAGATGTATATCTTTTGCAGACGAACATAGACATATATTAAGCAATACAGAATATACGCTTGTAAACAGGAATCAATCACTTACGATGGTTCTTGTTTTAGCAAATGTTGAAAAGTAATGATCAAAACAATAGTATTGTCGTTGATTCTATCTTATAGTTGGACAAAAGAAAATGTTTTTGATTTCATAGTGTGTATTTTTTTTATGCCGATAATGAAACTGCATATCTTTGAATAATCTCACTCCCGATCTATAATGCTACAAGTCTTAGGAAATGACAATTTATCTTGAGGGGTAGGGTGGTGTCTTTTCCATGTACCCCTAAAAACATGTTCTCTTCCCCTTAAATGTTAAATGGCAATCCCGTAGATATCTGGGATCTGCCAATTTTACTTGACTTGTGAATAATCAACCGATTGTAGCTCTGGGGTCATACGTAAATTTCTTTCCAATAAAATCTGTAGACAATCCTTCTGTTTGGTGATTGACATATGTTTGTCCATTTATTTCGTACACTGCTTCAGACTGTGCATATAAACTAGAGACTCAGTGGACGGAGCCTGTGCTGCTCATCTGTCATTCTGCTTTGAGGAAACTTAGTACAGAACCTTCCCTAGGTGCTTGCCATTAAGTTTCGGTTCATTTGGCTAAGCAGTTTCCGAGAATATTTTTGGAAATCGACCACCCAGAAACAAGATCTGTCTATGGCAGCCATGTTTGTGAGCGGAGATTGCGGCGAAATTATCGATCTTAATAGAGGATCTGCCATAGATGCTTCCCGCCAAGCTTCGGTTCCTTTGGATAGGCAGTTTCAGAGAAGATTATTAGAAATCGATGAATCTGAAACAAGAATTGCCTGTGGTGGCCATGTTTTAAACGGATCAGGACGAAATAAGCACTATTAATAGAGGACCTCACGTAGATGCTTCCCATCAACTTTCGGTTCATTTGGCAAAACCGTTTCAGAGGAGAAGACTTTTAGAAATTGACCAATCAGAAGCAATTATTGCCTGTGGTGGCCATGCTTGTTAACGATTCGGGACGAAATGAGCAATCTTTCTAGAGAATCTTCCAAGGATGCTTTTGATCAAATTTCAGTTCATTTGAGAAAGCGGTGTCAGAGGAGAATATTTGTTTACAAATCAGCCAATCAGAAACAAGAAATGCATTTGGCGGCCATGTTATAGGGGACCTTACATTCTTCATACTAAGTTACGGTTCATTTGGCTTAGCAGTTTCAGAAAAGAAGATTTTTTAGAAATCAACTAATCAGTAACAAGAATTGCCTGTGGCCGCCATGTTTGCTAGCGGATCGGGACGAAATCAGCAATCATTATAGAGGACCTTCCATAGATGCTTCCTACCATGTTTCGCTTAATTTAGCTAGGTGGTTTCAGAGGAGAAGATCTAAAAAATATCGGCCAGTCAGAATTGTCTGTGGAGGACGAAATGAGCAATATTTATAGAAGACCTTCCAAGGATGCTTCCTATCAAATTTCAGTTCATTTGGCCAAGCGATTTCAGAGAAGATTTTAAACAATCGGCCAATCAGACACAAGAGATGCTTCCTACAAAAGTTACTATTTATTTGGCTTAGCAGTTTCAGAGGAGAATATTTTTTAGAAATCAATCGATCATAAACAATAATTGCCTGTTGCGGCCATGTTTGTAAGTGGATCAGGACAAAATATGCAATTTGGAGAGAGGACCTTCCATAGATGCTTCCTACCAATTTTTAGTTTATTTGGCTGAACAGTTTCAGAGGAGAATATTAAAATGTGAAAGGTTAATGGACAACAGACAACGGACGGCGCACGCCAAGTGATGGCAACAGTTCACATTGCAATTGGCAAGGTGAGATAAAAAGGACAAACAGTGATCTATAAAACATTACCCAAAAAACTAAAGGCTTAGCAGCACGAACATCACTATAATCCGTGGTAAAATTAGCTGCTCTGGAAGTGAACGGTTACTGTTCCACTAGGTACACCCGTCGTGTTTACAAAAGATTATCCTGTCCTTTGTTTTTCTTGTTCGGAAATATATTTAAATACCGTATAACCTAATATGTCTATCGCTTGATATTTATAGGAGCAGAATGGGTTCTTTCCACAGTACTACAGTCAGGGGGAAATTACATTTGTCCTTATACGAGCTTATTACGATAAAGAGGGAGAGGCTCTAAGGTGAAAAACTGAGGTGGATCCTCATAGCTCCCAGTCCTTTGTTAATTATTCCTAATGTTCAAGATTTTAAGATACCAAAGAGGTAATCAGAATTCGTAAATCAAAGAAGGACAGGCAACACAATGGTCAAAAGAAAAAGGGACAAGAAGAGTTTGAAGATACCAAAAGGGTAAACATATTCCGTAAATCGAAGAAGGACAGACAACGCAATAGACAAAGGAAACAGAACAACAACGATCTACAAAGTATTACACATTAAACTAAACATCGAGTAATACAAACTCCATTAAAATTCGGGGTGAATCCAGGTGCTCCGGAAGGGTAAGTAGTTTCGTTATTTTTCTATTTTACACAATACATCACCGCTATGAACAGTATTTTGCCACGTCAAAACACAGTAAAATCTACCAGCTAAACTACATCAGTACACAAGGAAGCACACACAAAACCCAGATAGAACAAAATAACACTGAGCTTTTATGTTGATAATCATAACTGCATTATTGTTAATATCCGGTACTGAGATAAGCCATGGTCACTGTTAAACGTCTGACGAAAGTGGGAGACAGATAGATATCTCTATTGATTTTGAAAGCACATTATTACACGACTTGAACATTTTGATAAATAATACTGTTTTTTTTTTAATCTGATATGAAAACGAACGTCATGATAAAACTCGTAACACATAAACAAGAAGAGGAAATGCTTCATACAAGAACAGAGGATGGTGAACTCTTAAAACTTTTGAAATATATATAAATAAATATAAGTAGATTAGTTGATTCGTTTTTTATTATTTAAATTCATTATTTATCAGATCAACCAGATTGAATAATGTCCATAATAACTGAACTCTTGATTGAACACGTGTATAGAAATAGAACCTGATTTCTGTGAACACGAGTAAATAAATAGGACCTAATTTCTTTGGGAACGTGTATAGAAATAGGACCTAATTTCTCTGAACAAGTGTATATAAATAGGACCTAATTTCTTGCAACACGTGTATATAAATAGGACCTAATTTCTTTGAACACGTGTATATAAATAGGACCTACTTTCGTTGAACGCGTGTATAAAATAGAACCTAATTTCTTTGAACACGTGTATTTCAGATTACAAGTTTGGTAAGATATCCTTTAATTTACATAGATGTAAGTATTATAAGATCAATATACAGATAGGAATAAAACCAGCATATTGTTCTCAGTATACACAAGTTATATATAAGTTCTCATTATGCACAAGTACTATATTTATAAATGATAAAATGTAGTTATCACATTTTGTGCACACCGCGCGCTTATGGAATAAGCTTCATCAGGTACGCAAATAATCAAAAAAATGCAATCCCAAATAGTTTTCATTTTTGTTTTGGGAGCAATGAAACGAACGGATCAAAACAGGAAGCCACAAATCGGCTATGGTTATCTTACTTTTATTAATAATATAAGTCCCCATCGACATCACTGTCAAATATTAACGACAATGCATAATATTCTTACACCGATATTTCAATAAGTTGCACTAGTTCTCTGTCAACATTGATAACGTCCAGTACCACAGCTTATATTTAATGTAGAGAGAAAAGAAATGCTAAACCATTCTCATTGCATACCAGGAGCTCGCTACGGTCAATGTTGATACGCAATGAAATCGGTTTATTCAACCCATCACTTTTGGTTAAGATTTGTTTGTAGTTTTTACCATCAGGTGAAAGTACAACAACGTTGTTTGTTCCCTTATCAGCCACATAAACGTTCCTATGTTTATCTAAGGCAATCCCCATTGGTTCTCGTAAGACGTTTTCGTCTTTGAAGGTCCATGTCTGTTGTCCTGTTAAGGTATAACAGTAAATCGTATTGGTTTTCCAGTCCGTACACTTAATGGTATCATCACGTAATGATATGTGTGCTGAGTTCTTACCGGGAATTTTGACTCGATCAATCAATTTACCTTTATGATCTAAATATACAATGTGATTTGATGTAGGTCGTTGTATTACTCGAATGGCTAGACGATTCATGGTGAAATCGGTTCCCCAACATTTATGGCCGATATCTACCGTGTTTGTAATGGTGTTAGTAATCACGTTTACAAATACGACTTCTCGTTTGTCGAAAATTGTAACAGCTACAATGTTTTCTCCTGTGTATGAAACCTCAAACGGTGTACCTGAAAACCTGACAATGTCATTTTCGTAATTTCCGTTATTAGAAAACATCAACAACCGTTTGCCTTCTTGATCAGTGAATACAAGTTTCCATCCGGTAATATGTCACAACCTGTTATACAAACACTCCTCTTATCCTTAGTTGGAAAATTGACTGTCACTTTTCTTTTGAGTTGTGGTGTAACACCCAGCTTGCTTTCCTGTGGAATCTGTGCGTGCAATTCAGCTTCTTTTACAAGGATGGTACTACAATGCTTTTCTGTAACAGATACAACACCAAATTTAGAAACATCTTTTACAAAAAATTTCAAATCTGATGAAAAGTCCAGCTTCAGTTCAAAAAGGTCATAATTGATTGCCCCTTTTTGTTTCTTAACTTCCCCATCCACAACACTCGTCATTTTGTTTACTCCTATGAACGTCTGGAGATCACTAGCATATTTCTTTTTTTTATTCACATCTTGCCGAATATATTCAAAGTCAGTTCTTTTGGTTTCCATGGCAACCAATACTTTTTAATTCCACTTGTAATTTTTTTTCTGCTGACACCATCTCTTCAACTGTTTGTTTTTCAATTTGATCTAAATGGTCGTTAAGTGATTTACGCATGTCTGAAATATCGGACAAAATATTTCTTTTTTGTTGATCAATATCAGAAATATTATTTGTAATATCTGACTTCATTTTTTCAAATGCAGCATCGATGTATTTGAGATCTCTTTCTATGTGCACAATGGCCGTCGATGACTTGGCATTTTCTGTTACCTCAAGAATGGGACGTAATTCGTGGCAGTGGCGATGATCATCTCTTGTGCACATAACGCAGCAAGGGTCGCCATGAATCAAGCAGTAGAATTCGTACTTATTGCCATGTTTGGTGCATCTGTTCTTAATAGATTGAATGGAACTGGGAAATTTCTGGTAATTTTCCATGGAAATTACAATGTGTTGTTTGGTTGCTGAAGATCTAGAATGGTGCCTGTGACAATCGGTACACAGGAAATCCTCACATTCCGGGCACCAGGTGGCCGCCAATTTAGATTCGTTGTCATGATCAAAGATGTTGCAACATTGTGTTGTTGCTGTTGCCATGTCAACGTTTCTGAAACGAAAACAACGAACATAAACTAATACAAGTAATGGTGTACATGCATAAGAGCAGCCATCTTGAAATATTGTTTTGGATCCGGATAGTGCTAGCACACAGACACAGCCGTCCGCGGTTTGAAATGTTGCTCCGTTCGGACACATTATCCTGACTCCGAGCCAACCACTGCTTTATCTTACTCCATAAAGCTATGTGTGTAGCGAATAAACAGCAAATACCAATTGTATGCTATTTGGTGTAGCCCAACCGGGGCTCGAATCCACGATCTACCGCACAAGAGTCGGGAGCCCTAACCAGTACACCACCAATCTGGTGGGTCCTATTTTAAAAGATGATCTCTTTTTTATTTGTATATATGAGAATATATCTGTGGTTGTCTTTCTTTGTGAGGCAAAATTGGCATGCCATAAATGTCTGCTTTTATTTTTGAAATCTTGACACGTCAAGTTTCTTAGGCACCCCCTAACAAACAAATGACGGCACGTTAGATCTCTATGTTTAAATTTTCCTGTGGTTCAAAGCATAGCGAGAAACATTTTTAATACGGTGAGATTGATTTAATTGTAACATGAGTTTTGAATATCACTTCTATTTCACTTTTTACCAGGCAGTCGAGATGGATACCGAATTAAATTTACCAATACGAAGTGCTATCGTGCATGAAGTTGAAACAGCCGTTTCGAATACTAAACAGGATTTAGTAACCAATATGTCTGCTTTGATCGAGTCCAGGCTGAATACATTTTAATCAAATATTCAACTAAAGCAGAAAGACATGCTCAGATGTCTTATATAGAGGAAAGTGTCACCGACAATTGTCATTTTCAACGCAAAGGAAACGAAAATCAGTACACACACAGTGTTAAAGTTATGTCTAAGCTGAAGGAAGCTCGTTCTATTCTAGAGAATTCGGATATGAACACACAGAAGGTGGTTGCAGCAAAGGAGAAACTATTTGAAGGTATCGGTCTTGCACAGGAACGTCAAATGATGATTAAGCTGGATAAATCATCAGATTTAGACTATAAAGTCTTCCAAGAGTAAGGAAACAATGTCATAACAGATGACTTGGATGACAAGAAAGTATTGAATCGTGCATTATCGAAAGCTGAAAGAAACACCAAGTCTGAGAAGACGAAAAGACGTCCAAGGAAAATTCCATACAGTAAAGAATATTGGGCGGAGGATAATGCTGTGCTGGTAAAAACAAACCAGAGAGGTGTCTTGCATGTGGAAAGAGAGGCCACGGGGCCGATAACTATCCAGATTCTAAACAATCAAAGATAAGTACTTTTTTTGTCATACTTTAATACTGAAAAATATTGTAAATTCACCGCATTGTACATGTGGTGCTATAGAGACTCCTACTCATTATCTTCTCAACTGTCCTCACTATAACTTACCTAGACAACGCCACATATTTGCCCTTAACCTTCCTATTCCATTGTCCACTGAACTTCTATTGGTAGGATCTAATGAGTTAACAATTAACCAGAACACAGAAATCTTCTTGTCAGTACAAAAGTTCATTTTAAGTAGTAAACGATTTACCCCGTAATTCACAATTCACCAACCCCTTTCATTTTCCTGCACAATTCACCAACCCCTCTCATTTTCCTGCACAATGTATACCCTATGGTGTAAACACAATTATCATTTCACTGATCCTTACAACGTAATCTAACTTCTGAGATTATTAAAAGTAGATTTAATTAAACTTGGGATACGGATTTATATAAGTTTAATAACTTGTTTTCGGATCCTCTTAATTAATTCATAGTCATTACTATTGTTGTATTTAAATTGTTGTACTATATTCATATGTATTGATTAATGAAATATGTTTACACTAAGCATATGTAATATTAACATAATATGATTTGACTGAATATTCATTTTGGGACAAGAGTTGTAGGTTATTGAACTTAAAAGGTTAACCAAATCAGTACAATGACAGTCAATAAAGTTCTTGATCGTGTACATTTGTTGTGACGCCTAAGATGTAGGCTTTGAATGTTTTGTTAACTCTGATTTAGATTCTCATTTAGAGAACTTCGACACATTCGGTATATGGACCGAATCTGAAAGTCTTTAAAGTTAGAATGTACTGAAAGAGTGATTTACACTTTTTCAAATGAAAATAAACAGGTCAAAATCAATTCAGATTATAAGAATGTTGAACACATTCTTATGGTAGGTAGCAAGAAAGTGACATTACAAAAGACATTACACAAATTCACTCTATTTGTGAATCACAAAAATAATAAATCTTATTGGTTTCCAAGAACAAAAAACGATCATGCTGATCAGTTGAGTAGTCGCAGATCACGATGATTTGGGTGTTAGACAGTTTATTTACATTTTTTTGAATGAATTATGGGATAAATGTACCATAGATAGATTCGCCTCACACTAGATGAATCCCCATGAAAGATTTAATTATAATGTATGGTATCCTGGAACGGAGAAAATAGATGCCTTCTCTCAGTTTATGGGAAATGACATGACTTGGTTCGTACTGCCGCCTAGTTTGATCACAAAAACATTAAGCAAACTTAGACAAGATAAAGCTAAGGAAATATTAATTATCTCTGTATGAAATTTGACACACTACAGTCCAATTGTACAGAACAAAATTGTATTTTCTATGAATTCATGAAGGACATTTACTATTTATCTAAGAAAGATTACATTTTCACAGGAGCCGACAGAAACGGAATTTTACTGATAATCCATTGAAATTAGAATAGTCGCTTCTAGAATTGTATTTTTATTTAGTAATTCTATTTTGTAGACATTACCATGAGACGGAACGATGGAAAGGCAGTGATTTCCAGTGGTGTTACTTCTGCACATCATGTATACAGTTTATCCGGAAAGATGACCGAATTTTTATTGGACTATAAAAGTACGAACCCTAACAAGTCTTACTTCTCTAGCTTCAACAGATGGAGTGCCTTTTTTTTCCTTTTTTTTATTAAAGACCATGGTTATAGCCATTTAACCTCAGACCCCAAACGTAGTGCTTTGTATGTTACTCATTTAATACACAAACAGTGTTCTCCAAATTGCATTGAAATAGCTAGTTATGCTATACAATGGGCTCATGTATTGAATGTTTTTTCCCGATCCAACTGAAATACATTTATTCAATCACTTCAAGATTCAACCAAATGGTTAAACAGTAAACCAGTTAATAAGAAAAACACTGTTAAAAGTCATATGATTATTGAATTGTGTTCTCAATTTAAAAATTTGGATGATTTGATGATTTTCAGAGATTTAGCTATGATAATATTAAACTGTTCATGATTTAACCGTTTTGATGAGTTAAGTTCTTTAAAGTGAAATGATGTCCCTTTCAATGATCATTTATTTGAACCTCAAGATTGTTCCTAGTAAAACTGATCAATACAGACAGGGAAATGAGGTTTTAATTTCTAAAGGCACTACCGTAGCCTGTCCAGATTCTAATTTATACATTATGTTTCATTATCTAAGTTATATTTGAGTTCCATTTTTTTATTTTTCAGACCCAATTATAGGGTATAGTGAAATTTATTTTTAAAGACAAAAATATAAGCTACACGGCAGCTAACGTTGTGAGCTCAGGCGAGGTGTACTCGATACAACATTGAATAGACTTAAATCAGTAGAGCCAACCTTGAACTTGGGTCTACATTCTTTACGATCTGGTGGTGCATCTGCTGCTGCACGTTCTGATGTAAACGAAAGTTGTATCAAGAGACATGCACTTGGTTCCCTATTCTTTACAATCTGGTGGTACATTCGCTGCTGCACTTTCTGATGGAAACGAACGGTGATATCAAGAGACATGGTAGATGGACATCTGATGTGGGCAAAGGTGGCTACATTGAAGGCACATTTGAGAAGAAATTGGCAGTATCTCAAGGTCAAGATTATGATTTTTCTAAATTCTCTGCACTTTCCTTGTGCTTTTCATAGCTGTCCTGGGAATTTGGCAAATATACATATTTGTTTGTTTCATTTTTTCTAAATAGTTAAGTTAATACTTAAATTTTCCCGCGATTCAAAGTATAGTTAAAGGGTTGTCGTGGTCACGATCGTATGGTAGTTGGAATAACGACTACCTATGTAATCAGTGCTTATCACCACTAACTTTGTGAATTCGAACCCGCTCAGGCGAGATGTACTCGATACAACATTATGTGATAAAGTTTGTCAGTGACTCACTGTAGCTAGGTGGTTTTCATCGGATACTCCGGCTTCCTCACCAAACAAAATGTTGAAAGTGGCGTTAAACACCACATACCTAAACCAAACAAATGAAGAGCGGGTAACATTTGTATTAACTGTAAGATTTTGAATATCACCCTGATTTCCCTTTCTACCAGACAGTCGTACTGTCATGGTTCAAATTACATTTAATTAATATAAAATATATTTTATTTAGACACAAATATTTCTTATACTATTATTATTTATGTATTTATCAAGTTCTTCACCATAATTTTTTATTCATATTTTTTGTGTGATTTCACTACGGTCTACACTACTATTCCCCACTCAAAATTAAAAGGCAGATTAAAAGAATTAGTTCAACTGTGTTTCATAAAACAGAATGATCTACGCAGATGCAAATACCTTATTGTAGTGGTAGACAAATACTACTTCGTGAAAAAAAAACGTAGATATCAAATTTAGTGCGCACAACGCGTTTTTGGAAAAATCTTGATCAGGTGCGCTCGAAATCGAAAGATTGGAAAGCAAAATGATCTAAAGGTTGGAGGTAATAAAATCAAATTGCCTAAACAGAACAGTCAAAATCGTCTACGGTCACCCATATTACTCTGATTCTACCAAAAAAATGTCCGACACCGATACAATCCAAATGTTCGAGTTAGTGATTGAAAACATATGTGTTATGTTTGGTGGGCATGTTTTTCAACAGACAGTCAGCGTACCTATGGGTACTAACTGTGCACCTCTTTTTGCATACTTGTTCCTTCATTCGTAACAGGTAGACTTCATACTTGAGCTTCTCAATAAAAGCGGAAAGAAGCTATCCCGTTCCGCGATATAGATGATGTTCTTTCATTTAATAATATGTATAACTAGAGTAACACGACGAATGACAATAGTGGAGCACGAAACACTTGCCCTTCCGGAGCACCTAACTTTATCCCCGGTTTTTAGGCGGGTTGAATGATATAAATATACTTGGTACCAGCATGGTAGAGAAAATGGTTATTTACTTAGCTTGAATAATTACCTTTCAAATAGTTCACTATTTCTATTTGTTGATATTTTTTTTATTTTTGAAACGAGTAGATAAATTAGTGTAATTTAACAGTTAATATCACAATGTTGTGTAAATATTCATATCTTTGTAATCACTTTTTGACCCTCTTGCACTGATGACATGTCAGTAGGTCAGAAATGAGAAAAAAAATACATTTTGTACTTATATGTAAGAATGTAATATAAGTACAGACCTAAATATTGACATATAGTATTTATCATGTGCACAATTAAATAAATCTTTTAATCTGTCAGTTTTCGATAGGCTATGATACCTTGTATCTATACTATTCATATAAGACAGTGAGCTTTGCTTAAGTTTGTGTTCACATATAATCGCAATGTCACAATTAGTGACTCGCAGCAAATTTGGCAGACATAAAGTGAATAGATAACATCTCTCATATTCAAGTCACAATTTAACTTTTGATTTAAAAGGATATAAAATTACCTGTGAAGAAAATGTTAAACTTGTAGGTGTAACCATTGACTCTCAGCTAAATTTTGATATACATATATCAGATATTTGTTATAAGAAAAAAAAAAAAAAAAAAGCATCCCAAAGATTAAGTTCAAACGAACAGGTAAATATTTAAACAGATTAGGTCGCCTTACCATTTATCCTTACAAACCTTAATTATTGTCCGGTAACATGGCACATTTGCAGCGAAAAAAAGACTTTTAAAAATTGAAAAAAACAACAGGAAAGAGTTCTACGTTCATCAGAAAAGAGTTCTCCGTTCATTTATGAAGCCTCTGAAAGTACTTATCAAAGCTTACTTTGATCTAAATCTAAATTGACGTCTTTAAAAAAAGGTCGACGATTAAGAACTATTGAAGTTGAAACATTCAAACTTATTCATAAACAGAGTACAAGCTATCTTCATGATTTAATTTCAATTAAAGATAAAGATATAATGTTTTTTTTTCTTTATTATATCTATATTACACCTGTGAACAATTTACCTCTGGGTGCCAGGAAACCTCAAAGGTTTACAAATATTTACAATGAACAATATAATTAAATAAATAAATACTGGTACAGTTGTAGTAAGAATACAATACCATAAGCAAATAAATCATATTTTATCTCTCATATTCAATTTATAAACATACATTTTTACACAGTAAACAATGAAAGGAATTATTAATGCAACTAAATTCATAATGTATCCAATAATAGCTGTAATTTCCTAATATTATATAAGTTTCGAACTTCTGTGTTCTTAATCATCATTTGTATATTACTTCTGAGTTCATTTTTGAGATTTGTGATAACTATTGCTTCCCTGTAAGTACTTTTATTATATTTTATATAATTTCTTGTTTTCCAAATTACCCATTTTAATATACAGATTACTAAATTCATTAAAAGTAGATTTTCAGTTATTTCTCCCTCATACACCCCAATGATTAAGTTTTCCTCAACAAGTACTATATTGTTTTCAAAAATGCTATTAAAAATGTGCTTTAATTCATCTAAGACATGTTTAATTTTATGACACCTGTAAAACAAATGCATAAGGGACTCTATTTCATTTTTACAAAAATGACATTGACCATTTGATTTTCCCATTTTTTGTAATCTATATTCTGAATAGACAATGTTATGCAAATATTTCCATTGGAACTGGATAATAAAGGTAATAACAAAATTACCGAACTCCGAACAATCTTACAAAGGGAAAGTCAAAACTCATAATTATATAAACAGACAAAATCAGTCAACAACCGGAAAACTGTGAAAACCGTAATGACCCTGACTTCGTACAGGCATTTCTAAAGAAATGGCGGGTTGAATCAGATTTTAAGGCGCCAAACCTCCTGCTTTCATTACGGTTCAAAGGTTTCGGCAAAGGTTTGTTTACATTTAATCTTGTTCAGTATATACCAAATTGATATCCAGTTAAATTTCTTTTCATAAATTGTATCCCATTTGAATTGACATTTTGGCGTAATTGGTTTACGTATTTCTTTCTGGATATTCTTCAGTTTCAGCTCTTTTGGAACAATGATTTTATTATTATGATTTCTAATATTCAAATTACTATCTATTTTTAAACCTAATGTTTTTTTATCTTTTCGTTATCATCGGATTTTAATTTCTAAAAAAAAATTTCTGGTATTGATTTTTTTATTTTTGCCCATTCTGATATCCAGTTCCTTTTATCATCCAGTCTATTAAATATAGTCTGATTATCAACAAAGGTATTATTGTTTTTATCCCATATATCGTTTATTTTAAATATATTATTTCTCAAAAACGATTGAAAAAAAAGTGGATTTCTATTAAATTTGATCTCAGAGTTACCAAATATGTTTTTATCTAAAATGTCATTCTTAGACTCCGTAGAACATGACCCCAAAAAATTGTTCCATGCTTGTATAGCGTCTTGATAGTATTTTGGAATGGATGCAATATCTAAATCTTTAATATCGGAGCATTTACAAAGAAAAAAATCAACTCCAAATTTGTTATCGTATTTCTGTAACCAGTGTTTACCTATCGCATTCCATAAGTCCATCTAACTGTTGATTATTTTGTATATAAATTTTATCTGTTTATTTTGACAAAATTGTCTATGTTAATCATTCCCATCCCCTCTTCATTAATATTTAAGCAACATACGTTTCTTTCTATTTGGTTTGGTTTATTGTCCCAAAGAAATTTCCAAATCAAGTCATTCACCTCTTTTGTATATTTCTCCGGTATCCCCCTCATTTCAGTTTCAAATCCCATTTGAGCTAACAGAAAATTTTTAATGATTAAAATTTTTCCCTTAAAGGTTAAATTTCTGGTTTTCCAAACCTGAGTGCAGCTTTTCATTTTATTTATATTTTTTTTCCAAATGTCATCAGTGTCTATATTGTACCCGTGAAAAACACCTAAAGTCTTTATATTATCAGAAATCCATGATATGTTAGTTAATCTGGGTCGTTTCCCCCTTAATCTACCAATAAATAATCCTTTAGTTTTTTCATAATTTATCTTAGAGCCGGATGCCTTTTCAAATTTCGAAAGAATTAAAAAGGATTGTTCAACAGATTCTTCGTTTTTGCTTAAGAGTTGCGTGTCGTCTGCAAACATGCATATTTTTGCTTCCTTTACGGGCTGCCCCTCACAGTCGGGTAGTTTGATACCATGTATTTCCGGAGTGTTTCGGATAGCACAAGCCATCGGCCCTGCCTGAATAATGTACAAAATCGGTGCAGCAGGACATCCTTGTCTGGCTGAACGCGATATTGCGAAAAAATTTTATATGAAACCATTTGTTTTTATTCAGGTTTTTCCCTTTTTAAATAACATATAAACCCATTCACGAAATTTCAGTAAAAAATTAAAACATTCCATAACATAATTTAACCACCCCCATTCCATTCTATCAAATGCTTTTTGCTGATCAACAAAAATAATTACACCTTCCTCCTCTTCATTATCTACAAATTCTATAATATCATCAATCATACGATTATTTTCGCTTATATTTCTCCCTGCTACGAATCCTTTTTGATCCGTATGAATAATTTTGCTTAATACTGGCTTCATGCGATTTGCTAAAAGTTTTGATATGATTTTATAATCACTATTTAATAAGGTTATTGGACGCCAGTTACGTATGCTATCTCTACCCCCCCCCCCCCCCCCCCCCCCCCCCCCCCTTTATGGAGTAGTGTCAACATTCCTCGACACTGGGAATCACACATTTCAAATTTATCAAAAATTTCTAGTAATACTTCAAATAAAACTTCCTTTATTGTATCCCAATATATCTGATAAAATTCATTTATAATCCCGTCTAATCCAGGTGATTTGTATTGTTTCATCGACAACATTATTTTCTTAATTTCATTAATTGTCAAGTCTTTTTCTAAATCTTCACTTTCGTCGCATGTTAATTTTCTATCCATATGAGTAACCAGTTCCTCTGCTACATTTTTATCCCACCCTTCTGTTGAAAATAGATTTGGGTAAAAATGTATCTGTTCATCTAGTATCTCGTCGATATCATATTTTAAATTACCATCTAGACACCTGATTTTTTGCCATAATTTATTTTGCCCATTTTTTCTCTCTAGATTAAACAAATATTTAGTTGATTGCTCCCGCTTCTCGTACCAGTCAACTTTAGCTCTTAACCTTGCGGCGTCAGTTTTATTTTCATAATGTGAGTGTATTTGGTTTTCTAAGTCTGCTAACTCTTCTAATTGCTGCCTGGAGGGTTCAGATATATCCTTTAATGTCCCTAATTTATTTTCTAGAGCCTTTATCTTGTCGTCAGTAGTGTTTACCTCTTTAGACGCTTCTATAGTTATCGATTTAATCTTAATTTTGGCTATGTCCCACCATTCCCTCAAATGTGAAAAAAGATTTCTTTTCTAATTTCCAATATACCCACCAATTTGTAAACACTTGTCGAAAATGATCAGATCTAATTGTATGCAAATTCATTATCCAGGTACCAGACCCTTTAGTGATATCGCATACGCTTAATTTCATAATTTTAATATCATGATCACTGAACGGACAATGAATTATTTTAATGTTAATGATATGACAGGAAAGTTTTTCACTGATCAATATTAAGTCTATACGTGATTTAGAATTACCTCTTCTAAACGTGTATTTTTTCACTGACGATTTGTTTCTCTCCAAATATCGATTAGATTATTTTTCGTCATAATAGTCTTAAGTTCTTTTCCCCCTGTATCATCATAATTACGAGAAGGATAACGATCTATTTCCTTAACTAAAACACAATTAAAATCGCCAGTGAGTATATGCATTTTTTCAGTAAGACTCCCATCTGTCACATATGGATCAATATCGCTAATAAAAGTTTTTTCTAACCCCACTATCATTTGGACAATACACGTTTGTTATTATATAAGTTTTATTTTCGTATTTTAATTCACATGACAATATACGCCCAAAACCCACGATCTACCACACTCGAGGCCACAATCTACCAAACTCAAGGCCACGATCTACCACACTCGAGGCCACGATCTACCACACTCCAGGCCACGATCTACCACACTCGAACCCACGATCTACCACACTCGAGGCCACAATCTACCACACTCAAGGCCACGATCTACCACACTCGAGGCCACGATCTACCACACTCGAACCCACGATCCACCGCACTCGAGGCCACGATCTACCACACTCGAGGCCACGATATCATATAATAAAATCCCTACCCCTCGCGATGCCCTTACTCCACAATTCCAACTACTTTCGCATCCACCAGAACTTGTCCACAGGTTTTGCCATGATTCTATTTCAGAAAATGTCTCTTGAACACATATTACATTGATTTTTTTACTAATCAACCAATCAAAAAAAGTTCTACGTTTTTTATCATCTCTCAGCACATTTATATTTATAGTTGCAATATAAATTGACATGACATAAATAAATAAAGTGTAATATTATGATCTAAAGCCTCATGCGATAGAAAAAAATAACATATATATAGATATATATCGCTTAATTCCACAATTTTACGATTTTTCATTTGAATGGAACAAACAACAGTAACATGTATCTGACAATAAATCATATAGTGGGAGAATATGTATAATTTTGTGTTTAAAGGTCTCATGCGATAACGAGAAATTTTAATTTGTTTTATTATCGCTTGATTGCTCAATCTTACAACTTTTACTATTTGTTTACAACCGGTAACAATACCGTATTCTTGACAATAAATCATAACATCAATTGTTGCAAAACAATACAGTCTCTTGTAATATTTGTTAACACACAAATGTAATAATTTATACAAAATAAAAACATGAATACTATCATAAAGCAGTACAAATATTAAATTACTACACTGGTGGCGATACAATTCGGGTTTCGTGAACAATTCATATGCATCTACACATTCAATTTGTTCTCTAATACACAACTTTTTCAAAAATATGTTGACATTTAAAACTGTGTCATTACATTTTGTTATGTTTGGACCTTTCCCTTTTCTAGGGAGAATAGTACATATACCAACTACAGAATTCGGGAAATTACATTTTACTTGGTGTATTGCATGTGTAAGATTAATATTAACCTGGTCATGATCATCTTTAGACTTTGTAATGTCGTTTGTACCTAAGGATATTACTACTTTATCTACAGTTTTATCAAACACTTTAGATTTGGCTAGTTTTATTGTCTCATCTATATTTTCTAATGTTGCACCTGGAATTGAGGCATTTATGCAATTTGGGGAAACTTTCCCAAGTCTTTTACAGTTAGAAGCCCCTAGTAAAACATTTACTGAATTGTTGGTCGTCTGTAGTAGGATTACTGTCAGCCTGTCCTGATGTGTCTTTACGTTCTGTTTCGTCATCCAAGCTTGAGTTGTCTCGAGTATTTCTACCCTCTATGATTTCATGAAAATAATCACCATATTCCTTCCTAGCTGTTTCTTCTTTATGAGCAGGGCAGTCACGTTGTATATCACCACATTCACCACAATGCTTGCACAAAATATCATATTTACAGTACTTGGCTATGTGTCCGTGTTTATTGCAGTTATAACAAGTTTTTATTGATGATGGTTTAGTAGGACATCTGTAATAGGGATGGTTTGTCTGTTAGCAGTATGAACATTCCGTCCTGTTGTTATCTGCATACAGTCGGATTTCGAATCGCCCAAAATTGGTTCTAACTGGAAGAATTGGTGCACAATTTAATATCTGAACATATCTGGTCCCATTTTCAATGTTTGTGCCTTTAATGACACCCCTTTTTATTGAACCATTTATCACTTGTCCGTATTTCGACATGTGTGTGGCTATGAATTGATCACTCACTTCGCATGGCGCATCTTTAATTGTCACGTTAGTTACATTTTTATCAATTTCAAAAAAGTTAACTGACCTGTTTTTCAATGAAATTTCCGAGTTGAGGATCTTGTATTTTGCCTGTTCACTTTTTAGCGTTACAATACAGGATTTCTCTGTCATCTGGATTGACTTGATATCTTCTAAATTTATTTCTTTTTCCATATCGGATAAAATATCCTCATGTTTAATTCCCGTAAACAATTTACTATTAAAATGTACCGATAAGTTTCTGTTTATTTTCTCCATTCTGCCTTGAATGTTGTGAATAGGACGTGAGCTGTATTTACTTGTATATAGTTAATTGTCAACCGTATGTTGACAAACACAAAAAACACTAAAATAAACTATCAGGAGAAGTTTTCCCACATATTGCTTGGTTTGTTGCAGTATTCCATCAATAATTATATTATATATTGGAAATGTTCGGCATCGAAAGGAAATATTAGCTATTTTTGGCAAAAAATTTCGGAGCTCGAAATCAACTCAACCTACATTCCAAGGGCATTAAGATAAAGCAGTTTTACCCAAAGTACGCACAACAAGCATGGTGTAAATTTGTTTTCGGTCTAATGCTGTACAAATCTGGAATGAACTGCCAATCACTTCAGACAAGAAACATCATTGAATCATTTCAAAAATGTATTTCTAACATAGAACGGCAGCTCATGCCAGTGCAGTGCATGTATGTGACATTATATATCTATATTTTCATGCTTTTTTATATTTTTTTTTTTGCTTAAATGCACGAACTTCTTATTTTAAGTTTGCTTTTGTTCAGTTGATATCTGCTTCTGTATCTTGTGTGTATGTTGAACTGCATCAATTGATGTATATTTTTATTTAATATGTTTGTATGCATGATTGTATGTGTTGCTTTGTTATATACCGCTAGTCAATTTTAAAAGCTCACTAGAACTTGTGTTATATGTATGCTATGTATCGTCTTTAGATAAAAAGAGTGGGAAGATTCCAATGGAGCAATCATAATCCGTATATCGAAGAAGAATAGAAAAAACATTGGCACAAAAAAGCACAAAAGGACAAACAACTATCTACAAAACATCCATATAAACTTAAAGATCGAGTAACACGAACCCACTAACAACCGGGGTGAACTCAGGTGCTCCGGAAGGGTAGGTATTTCATGTTCCACTAGTGACACACATAACCATCTCATACACTGTATAACGTATAGTCAGAATGCATCGGTTTCAATAATGTTACCACACTATTCTGGTATATATAGCTTTGCATATATACGAGAAGAGTTAATTGTCATATTTCAATACAAGAAATTGTAGAATTCCAGATCGCGTTGACTTATTGTTTATCCCTGATAAATAAAATCTAGCCAATTCTTTCCATGGAGACACGCCAACAAATACGTCGCTATTTACCGGTTTTAATTCGTTGGCATTGTCTTGTAAACCAACCTAATTATTAAAGTTATAGTGTTCCTTATGAGGGTCATGCATTCTTCTGTCAAGTTTGAATACCACGTTGTCAATCTTGTGTCAGGAGTTAATAAGACTTGGTGACATATAGATCGTCAGGGGCCGTCGATGTGTACTAAGGTTGAACAGTTAACCTTAAATCATATAAATGTTTTCCCCTCGTAATTTACCATTACTATGACTATCTAGTTATGTGTTTATGGTTTTAATATTATCAAGATAGAAATTTTCTAATGGTTTAATCTGCTGTGTCAGCCATTTAAATTTGATATCATCTTGAGTCGAATTTATTTTGCATTCGCTCGAATGTGTATTGAATTGTTCATTCCTACCCGACACATTTGAATTCTTTCTAATTTGGTAGAATGTAGACATTGAATGATATCTAAATATTGCGAAGCGCTAGAGTGTCATATACAATTTAGTAGAATGTAGACTTTGAACTCTATCTAAATGTTTATAAGCGTTAGAATTTCAGATACAATTTGGTAGAATGTAGACTTTGAACTCTATTTAAATGTTCCTAAGCGTTAGAATTTCAGATACAATTTGGTAGAATGTAGATTTTGAAGTCTATCTAAATGTTCCTAAGCGTTAGAATTTCAGATACAATTTGGTAAAATGATAGTTATAGACTTACCTGTAATAAAACTGTAACCGAATGATAAATACTGTTTTCTATGTTTGTGAACACCACACTTTTTGGCAGTCAATAAGCTCTAACTGACACCAAAGGAAGACTATCCCTGTTTAAAAAAACATAGTTCTATACAGTAATTTTATGAAAAGATGTCACAACAAATCTGCATACTTCAAAACTTTAGCTTACAGGTTACATGGGGTAATTATGAAGATGATATATAGATTACATTCAACTTATTGTATTGTTAACTATGTAACATTTGGATCGGACTCAAGTTATGCTAACTTACAAAGGTCCTCTCCACATTGATATTGTCCTATGGAAAAAAAGCAAATACAAAATTTGTTAAAATGTGAACGTTAAAATGTTGAATTAAAGTCGATGCTTTTGATATCTCTGCTGGCGGAGTATTAGTCCCCGGGAGTATGATCTGCCCTGTGGTCAGTGCTTTGGGATTGACATCGTTTATAAGATATATTTTCATCAAAATTTACAGTTCCTAAATCATGTCATTATTGCTATAACTAAGGTGTTCTTCCCTCAGATATATGTGACCGTAACCGATTTTGGCTATCCTTTTTAGAACCTTTGGTTTTCTGTAACCCAACGATTTTAAGATTATTTGACATTCAACTATTTTGACTTTGAACGTACCTGGTGAAGGTTATTCCGAAAAGGCGTTACCACCCACCCTCCTTTTAAATATTTATGGTAAATACATATTTATTTTCAATAATATTTCTTTATTATTTCAGCTTTTATTCCTTAATTTATGTATCTTGTTCTTGTCCATATATCCATACAATCTGATAAACAAATAAGGGATGAGTGAGTGAGTGAGTGAGTGAGTGAGTGAGTGAGTGAGTGTTTTAAAGCGAACTCAGCAATTTTTTAATCTATATCCTGGTGAGAACAAGTTAATTTTTGAATAAAATGATTATGAGTTCCGCATTGTACTAGACCAACACGCTTAGCTGGATTTGCATAGTACTAGTTCATTGAAGCAACAGTCCGCGGATAAACATGTTGCACCACTCGGATATATTATCCTTATTCCGAGCGTATCAATATTTGCCCGTTCTCTTTAATGCTGCTGTGTGATTAGCGGAGAAGCAACAAACACCAATTTCATATTTTTTAGTTTGACCGCATCGGGACTCGAACCCACGATCTACAACAATCGAGGCGATCACGCAAACCGTTACACTACCGATTCTATATTGAAGTGGAAGATGTACGACCCAATCAGATAAAAAGATGAAAATTCAACGCATTCCAGTGGCACGTTTGCACATGGACTACTGGAAGCTAAGGTTGCGCTTTTAGTGCCCACTGAGGGATGACAAATGAAACGCCTTTAGTCATTCCATATTTTGATTATTGTTTAACACTATTGTCATATCTACAAGATTCCATCTGATCATGGATAGCTTCCATCATTTTGATTGATACAATGTATTTAAAGATAATGCTGTCAAAAATATGTACGTATGGGACAATCACTTATGATTATTAATAGTTTTTCCTCTAAAGCCTTTATCAATTGTTTTATTTTATTTTGGAATCAGAACTAGTTTGTTGGCAACACTATAGAACAACCAGTGCTTTCTTGTTAGATATCTTTTTTACAATTCTCCCATTTTTAAAAAATAATTGCAAAAACTCTCACAAGCTAAACTATTCTTCATTTAACATAGTGATTATGAAATTTTAAAATTCTTTTAACCAATGAAAATAATTATCAAGATATCTGTTATTTAAAATTCTCAATAGACTATTTTTAGAATGTTCTGTTTTCCACATTCTTGTCCCATACGGAAGATTTAATTTACCATGTTTAGTCAAATTAAATGAAACAATAACATTCTATATTACAATCTTCCAATTGTTTAAAAAAAATAAGGTGGTGAAAATTGTAGACTAAACCTTTTGCATAAATTTGATATAAAACGACCAGAAAGAATCACAAAATAAGTCTTTTTTTTTTCTTAGAAGAAATTACACATATATTAACTGCAGTTTCGTGCATGCAATAAACACACTTTTGACTGAATAAGCTTATTACATTATGAAGTCTACATTTTGTAAAGTTTTCAGAATTAAAATTGGAGCATTTGACTCATTATTACAAGTATACAATAATACCTTGTACAATTGTGTTCCATACATAAAATTGTATAGCCTATAGAAGTAAGCGTAAATAATACAGAAACATCATAGTTAAATCTTCCAAGTGCTTTAGAGTAGTAAGATGGTAGAAATAGTCAATTAGACCTTTAATATGAAGCAATCAGCAATGGATCACCAGACAGCTATTCTTTTTCCACAAAAGATGCAAATACAAATACTAATTCTTGTTTCTTGAAAACAAAAAAAACCAACAGATTGTAGACTGACTAAGCTGATTTAACTAAGAAGTCAACACATTGCATAGTATTCCGAATTAAAATTGTAGCATTTGACACATTCTTACAAGGAAAAAAACATGATATTTGTTGTCACATATAGGAACATATAGTGTAACCCCAACATCTTACGTATGGGACAACAGTTTGCAATAGTTAATTTGTTGTGGATTTCACTTACATCTACCTTAGAAAGTAATAAAATGTATTTATCTTTCTTAGTTTTTTACTCTTTTCTTTGCAAATGTGACTGTTTATTTAGCATATTCTTGACAGGAATATTTTGTTAAGCTTGGGAAGAAAAAGCAAAACACTTGCATCTCTATAAACGACATTTTGGATGGATATACAGAGGTAAACCTATGTCTATGTAGTCATCAGTGTACTAGAGATGTAATGATCAAAGAATGCATGTCAATAAAGGAATTTAAATTTTCTATCTGATGTATAGGACAAAAAAAATGTCTTACGTATGGGACTTTCAGATTAATTTTGATATCGTCTTAGTACTACGTTAATTGGCGATAGTCAAAATCAAAATTATTTATACTTAGGTACCTTGATACCATTAAAGTTAAAATTAAGATCTTATATTTCAAGTATGTACTTTTAGAGAAAATTCTCTATAAACGGAAACTGACCTTAACTTTGTTATTCCTAAGAGAAAAATGTATTGCACCTTAAAAAAGAGGGAGCAGATTAAGTGACCACTCATTAAAGACAATTTTGGGGTAAGTATGAGCCTGTATTTCCATAGCCAATCACAATAGACCAGTGCAAGTTATCTATTGTTTTGACCCCATAGTGCACCAAGTTTAAGCATAGCATTCATTTATATTATAATACAACATATCATTTACTGATAAATTACATAATATCCCTTAAAAACTGCAACCTTAGTTTGCAGTAGTCCATATAGGAAGATGCCTCCGGTGCAGACGGTCACAGGTTATATCATAGTTTCGGGTCTTCCAGTTCCACCAGATACCCTCAAAGACAGATATATATACGATACAGTAACTCATTCATATAACACGCCTACATTATTCCTCATTCCAATTGTTAAGGATTTACCGTACAGTTTGGTAAAATGCTATTTGTAGACCTACCCATTCCTGTCGCGCTGCAGAACATTTCTTTATATAGGAGGTACTTCCCTCCCCAGTGAGTTTTACGAGATACGATATATTATAGCCCGGCATCCATATAATTCCTATTTCGAGTTGTTTTGGATTTACCGTACAGCTTGGTATAATGATATTTGTAGGAAGAGCTTGAAGATACCAAAGGGTTAATCAGAATCAGTATATCATAGACGAACAGACAACACAATGGCCCAAAGAAAAGTACAAAAGGACAAATAACGATCTACAAGACATACACATAATACTAAAGATCGAGTAACACGAGCCCCACTAAAAAGCGGGGGTGAACTCAGGTGTTCCCAAAGGAAAAGCAGTTCCTCCTCCACCAGTGACACCATTGTGTTAATCTAGTTACAAACCCGGTGATAAGTCATGACCGAGGAAAGGATCGGGAAGTGTTTACGACAAGTGGAACATATCCGTGGTCATTTGTAATAACACAGATATTCCATAGCGATCAACGAAGTCATAGTGTCGCTCGTAACACGTTCGAATTGATGACCTCAACTTAACTAAGAGGAACCCTTGGTTCAGTAGCTTCCTTGTTAGCAGCAACCCTCTATCAAGGAAATCCTGAATGGAACCACAAGCTCTGGAATATCGTATAAACTGAGATATATAAACTCCCTATGTAGGTGCTTCTGGACTGTTGCTACATATGAATGAAAAGTTCACAATGGGAAAATTGAAATCATCTCATTTGTCGTAAAGTTTCGTTGTTAACCGCCCCTCACTGTCAATTTCGAGATGTAGGTCAAGGTATGAAGCAGACCTATCTGTATCTGTGGTATCCTTTATTTCAAGCTCAATGGGATAGATGCGATCAATGAAATCACCAATCCTAGAATTATTTATTGAAAGGACATCATCTATATAGCGGAACGTGAAATTAAAGGATCTGTCTTGTTACTTTTCGTTTTTCTTGAGAAGCCCCTGTATGAAGCCTGCCTCATACAAATAAAGGAAAAAGTCGGCGATAAGAGGAGCACAGTTTGTACCCATGGCCACTATATGCTGAAAAACACATCCACCAAAGATAACAAATATGTTGTAAATCAAAAACTCGAGCATGTTGATGATATCAGTTTCAGAGAACATTTTGGTAGAATCAAAGTGATTTTTTCCAAATAAGATCTGTCCCGTCCTAGTACAAGGTATCTATATCTACGTTGGCCATTCTTCTTTATCAAACACAATTGGACCAACTCCCGTAATTTGTCCTTCAGCTTAGAGTGAGGAATAGTTGTGTAGAGGGTAGACAAATCAAATATTGTAATGCTATTGCAGGAGGAGAGGAACATAGATTGTATGTACTCTAACAGATCTACCCATTCCAGCGACATTCATGTGTATATCTTTGTGAAGGAAGTAACCCCTTCCCAGTGAGTGGCACAAGCTACGATATACCATAGTCCCTACATCCATATTATTTCTTTTTCCAATTGTTAAGGATTTACCGTACAGTTTGATCGAATGATATTTGTGGATCTAATCATTCCAGTGGCACTTATAACTCTTTATATATATATATATATATATATATATATATATATATATATATTATTTATCTAGGAAGTACCAAACCTTTTTCCCCAGTGACTTGTATGATATACGATATATTATCAAAAGTATTCCTCTTTTCCAGTTGTTAAGGATTTACCATACAGGTTTTGCAGAATGGTATCTGTACTCCAATGACACTTCTGTATATATCTTTAGATAAGAAGTACCTGTTCCCCCTGCTCCCCCTCCCCAATGAGATACACGAGATACGACATAATATAGGACTATATTCATATCAAAACTCCTTCCAACTGTCATGACATCCCATATAAGTTAGGTAGAATGATATTTGTAGACCTGTGACAAATTTATCAGTGACCGAATGATAAATACTGTCGATGTCTGTGCACACACCCCTTTTTGACATACACATTCAACAGACACCATGGAAGACGTTTCATGTGTCCCTTTACGACATGCAGCCAACTGACGCGAAGGAAGACGGTCTCTGCGCCAAACATATTTCCATACCTGTAATTATATCAAAAGATGTCACATCAAATCTTCATACTTCAAATCCTTTTTCTAGCAGGAGGTGAATAAGTTTACTAGTCATGTGATATATGTTGATATTGTTAAGATAAAGATAGAGATAAAATAATAAAATACCGCCCTGTTGGGAAAGTTACAAACTCAAACAGAAAAATCATAAAAACAGGGAAAATCGTTACCCTTTACACACAAATACACGATGGCCGCTCACTTTCCTGGCTTCTTACAAACATTTCAATAAAAACAAAAGTAAGGAAAAAAAGGGGGGTAAGCTAGTTTTATGGGTTCAAACCTTTATATGTTTTACTTCCCAATCAGTAAAGACAGAATAATCAGTCATTAAAGAAACTGGTGTTTAACGCTACTTTGATTCCTATAAGAACTAAAACTGTCATATATGACAATTGTTTTTACCAATCACTATAAGAGACTGGAATAGTCTACCCACGTTTTATCAGACAAATTAGTTCCTAGTTTAAAAAAAATAATCCCGTTTACTCTCTTGGACATGGTCATGAAAAAATTACAAACACTAGACTTCGACTTGGACTAAGTAGTTCAAATAAACATTTATTCAAGTATGATATTTCTCTTAGCAAATTCTGCGAATAGTGTAACGGGAATCATACTGGAACCATCGAACATTAAATAATGTCTGTTGTCCACATTTAACTGCTGTGAAAGTGGCGTTATTTTAATACTTATCTATATATATATATATATATATATATATACTAGTTTACCGTCCAGCCGCAAGTCATTGATCAACTTTATGACATAATGTTTTACACCTCGCCCTGAGGTGTTCTGTCCGCCACCATATAACTGAAATACTGTTGAAAGTGGCGTTAAACACCATGAAACAATCAAGCGTAATGTTGAAATAGTTCATGTTTTCTGCTGTACTTGGGTAACTCTAATTGTATTGTCTCACTTCATAGTAAATAAATTATTGATCTTAAGATGTAGTCAAAACAAACACGAGACTTTATTTGTCGTAATAAAATTGTTTACTCTAGATAGTGGAAATAACCTTGAGCAGATTTAGATTTTAATGATTAAAGGAAAGTAACACGAGTTCAACAATGAGGAGTATAACTTGGTATTGTTTTACATGTTAGTTCGTACATGTACATGTATATTGTAATGTATATTGTTTGTCATTTATGAATTTCTCCCGTGAAGGTTTACTACATATGTACTACTTCATCTGTTTTGTACATTTGTTTTTTTCACCAAACTCTATGGCTTTATTACTTTGAAGAAAACACAGTGTAAAGAAAATTGATCCGTCATCGATGGTAAAATGGTTAGCGTGCACGTATCGAGTCAGGTAGATCGTGGATTCGAGCCCCGATAGGGTTAAACCAAAGACTATACAAGTATTGCTGTTGCTTCTCTGCTACGCACGAAACACTATGGAGAAAAGAGCAAAGACTGGTGCATGGACTCTGAATCAGGATAATGTGTCTGAGTGCAGCTTTATGTCTACGTCAGGACTGTTGCTTAGATTAAACAATATTTATTTCATGACATTTGAGTATACAATTATTCAAATATATATACTCAAACAATGTACAATGGGATTCAGAAACAAGCTTTCAAACTTATGTAAATCTGTCCCCCTCATATGGTGTTTCAGTGAGCTAGCACTATAAAAATACAGTTAACAACTTTGGTCTAGTACAAAGCGGACCTCATCATCATTTCATTGAAAATTAACTTGTTCTCACCACAATATAGCTGACAAATTGCTGAGTTGGCGTTAAACAACAATCACTCACTCAATGATCCATCAGCCATTTTGCATTTGTTACATGTATGTATTTTCTCCTTAAAATGTCTACAAACGAGGGTCTATCACTTGATATATATAGGAGGAGAATAGGTTATTTTCACAGTACTCCAGTCAGGGGGAAATTACATATGTCCTGATAGGAAGTTATGATACATTTATTAGCTATTTGTGGTGTTCAAATATCGCCTAGCTGAAATATTACTAAAGTTGGCGTTTAGCACCAATCACGCAATCAATCAATTAATCAATCAATCAAATATTGCCTGCTGTATGGTTTTTTTCTTTTTATTATTTGTTGTTGTGGGAAACAGTCAGATATCTCTATTGAGTCTGAAAAAACTTTATTACACGACTTGAACATTTTTATCAATAAAATGAAAACGAACGTCATAATAAAACTTGTAATACATAAACAAGAAGAAGAAATGCTTTATACATAGAACAGAGAATGATGAACACTTGAAACTCGTGAAATAAATAGATTGGTTGATTCGCTTTTTATTATTTGAATTTGTTTATTTATCAGGTCAACCGAATGAATACTATTGATAATAACTGAACTCTTGATTGAACACGCGTATATAAATAGGACCGACTTTCTTTGCTGTGAAGTACTACTGGTTGTGGAGGACATACAGCAACACAGGTTGCCGTCATGGTGGGATGTAAATGTGTGTCCGGTGTTTGGACAGTTCTAAGCTCACTGCTGGTAGAATACATGATGCACCAGCTGTCAATGAGTTATGTACAGCGTATTCGAACTTGACGTTTATAGCGGATTGTAGTGGTATGAACGATCCTATCCATCTTCTGCCGTTGTACTTGTGACAATCAGGACATCTCATCCATACATATCCGCAATTAACCATATGATTTATTATTTATAAAGAGGATATCCAATATGTAGGTACCCGAATTCATCTACGTGACTTATTGTTTGTAAACAGGACTTCCTATCCATATGTGTCCCCTTTTAAACACGTGATCTATTGTTTGTAAACAAGACTGATAACTTATTAGCCACGTGATTTATTGTTTGTAAACAGGACATCCCACCCATAGGCACCCTTTTTTAACCACGTGATTCATTGTTTATAAACAGGACATCCCACCATTAGGTGCATAGGTGTAACTTTTAACCACGTGATTCATCGTTTGTAAACAGGACATCCCACCCATAGGTACCCTCTTTTAACCGCGTGATTAATTGTTTGTAAGGAGAACATCCCATTTTTTAACCAGATGTTTTATTGTTTATGGAGAGGACATCCCATTCAAAGGTACCCACGCTTAGCCAAGTGATTTATTGTTTGCAAAGAGAACATCTCATTAATAGGAACCCAACTTTAGCCACGTTACAAAGAGAACATCCCATCCATTGGTGTCACTTTTTAGCCACGTGATTCATTGTTTGTATTCCATCCATAGATGCCCTCTTTCAACCACATGATTTATCTCTCGGTTGATCCGATATTCGAGAGCTTGTTATTTCTGTCAGTATTTCCTTGACCAAGGGTTTCTGCTAACAAAAAAAAACGCCCCTGAACCAAGGGTTTCTATATATTGGTTAAAATGAAGTCAACACTTCGAACGTTTTTCGGTCGGAACGATGACTTGGTTAACCGTTACGGAATATCTGTGTTGCAAATTACGACCGATATGTTCCATTTGTCGTAAGCACTTCCTAGTCCACTCGTGACTTATTACTGTATCTGTAACTAGAGATATACGATGGGTGCCACTTGTGGAGTAGGAACTGTTTGTTCTTTCGGAACATCTGTGTTCATTCCCGGTTCTTAGTGGAGTTCATGTTTCTCGATATTCAGGTTTCTGTGTGGTGTTTTGTAAATCATTATTTGTCTTTTTCTTTTTCTTTTGGCTCAATTGTGATTACAACATTTAATCGATTAAACATATCTGGTACCGACATGGTAAAGAAAATGAACACATTTCTGATCAAATGCTTAATTGATTAGTTTAAATATAATCTTCAAAATATTTTACTATTTCTACTTTTTTGTAATTTGCATTTTTTGTAAAGAAGTACATATATTTGCTATTAAATGGTTGCATAGATATTTCTTTCTTTTGACACTCGTGACACAAATTTAGCTCATTATCATTATCATTATATACACTACTAGTTTAATAAAAAGAGTAACACGACGGGTACCACACGTGGAGCAAGAACTGCTTCCTCTTCTGGAGAGACTGAGTTCACCACAGGTTTTGAGCACCAGTTTTGAATGGGGTTCATGTTGCTCGATCTCTAGTTTTCTGTGTAGTGTTTTAAAGATCGTTGTTTGTCTTTTTTCCTTTTGGTCATTGTGTTGTCTGTCCTTCCTCAATTTACGGATTCTCATTACCTCTTTGGTATCTTCAAACCTTTCTTAAAAAACGTAGATATCATATTTAGTGGCATGGCTTGTTTCTGGAATAAACTTCATCAGGTAGGCAAACAAATTAAAGATTGGAAAGCCAAATAATCTTTAAAGTTTTGTGAGGAATAAAACAAAAGAACCTAAACAGGATAGCCAAAATCTGCAAAGGTTACCTTTTCCTGGGGAGGAGAACCTTAGTTTTATTAATGTAAGTTCTCATCAACATCACTCTCAAATATTCACTACAATGTACAATACTTTAACACCAATACTACAATAAGTTGTACTAGTTCTCTGTGAACATTGATAACGTCCAGTACCACAGCTAACATTTAATTCAAAGAGAAAAGAAATGCTGGACCATTCATATTGCATACCAGGAGCTTACTACGGTCAATGTTGATACATAATGAAATCGGCTCATTCAGCCCATCACTTTTGGCTAAGATTTTTCTGCAGCTTTTACCATCAGGTAAAAGAACAACAACGTTCTTTGTCTCCCTTCCAGCCACATAGACATTTTTTTTCATCTAAGGCAATTCCCCTTGGTACTCGTAGGACGTTTTCGTCTTTGAAGGTCCAAATCTGCTGTCCTGTTAATGTATAACAGTAATTCGTATTGGTTCTCCAGTCCGTACACTTAATGGTAGCATCACGCAATGATATGCGTGCGGAGTTCCTGCCGGGAATATTCACCCGATCAATCAATTTACCTTTAAGATCTAAATATACAATGTAACTTGTTGTATTTTTTATTGCCCGAATGGCTAGGCGATTCATGTTGAAATCGGTTCCCCAACATTTATGACCAATATATACCGTGTTTATAATGGTGTTTGTAATGACATTTACTAATGCAACTTCACGTTTGTCGTAAATTGTCACAGCTACAATGTTTTCTCCTGTGCATGAACCATCAGACGGGGTACCTGAAAAGCGTACAATGTCTTTTTCGCAATTCCCGTTCTTAGAAAACATGAACAACCGTTTGCCTGTTTCGTCAACGAATGCAAGTTTGCAATCCGGTAATATATCACAACCTCTATTCAGACACGCCCCTTATTCTTAGTTTGAAAATTGACAGTTGTCTTTCTTGTGAGTTGTGGTGTGACACACAGCTTGCTTTCCTGTGGAATCTGCGCTTGCAATTCAACTGTTTTCACAGGACTGGTACTACAATGCTTTTTTGTAACAGATACAACACCAAAGTTAGAAACATCTTTCACTAAAGATTCCAATTCTGATGAAATGTCAAGCTTCAGTTCAAAAAGATCATAATTAAATGCCCCTTTCTGTTTCTTAACTTCTCCATCCACAACACTCCTCATTTCGTTCACTCCTATGAAAGTCAGCAGGTCACTAGTATATTTCTTCACTTTCTTCACATCTTGACGAATATTATCAAAGTCAGTTCTTTTGGTTTCCATGGCAGCCAATACTTTCTTTAATTTCACTTGTAAGTGTTGTTCTTTTGATATCATCTCTTCAACTGTTTGTTTTTCAATTCCATCTAAGTGGCCAGTAAGTAATTTGCGTATGGTTGAAATATCGGACAAACGTTTTTTTTTTTTGTTTATCTATATCAGAAATATTATTTGTGATATCTGACTTCATTTTTTCAAATGCAGCATCGATGTATTTGATATCTCTTTCAATTTGCGCAATGGCCGTCGATGACTTGGCATTTTCTGTTACCTCAAGAATGGGACGCAAAGGTTGGCAATGGCTATGCTGATCTCTTCTGCACATAATGCAACAAAGGACGTCATGAATCGAGCAGTATAATTCGTATTTATTGCCATGTTCCTTGCGTCTGTTCTTTATAGATATAATAGAACCGGGTATTTTGTTGTAATTTTCCATGGAAATTACGATATGTTGTTTCGTTGATGAACATCGTGCCTGTTACAGTCGGTACACAGGAATTGCTCACATTCTGGACACAAGGTGGCCGCCAATTTAGATTCATTGTCATGATCACATATGTTGCAATAGTGTGTTGTTGTTGTTGCCATGTCACCGTATCTGAAAACAAAACATGGAATATAAAATATTGGAAGCAATAATATACATGTATAATAGCTGCCGTCTTAGAATACTGTTTCGTTACGTGTTGCCAATCCAGTTAATTCTGAAGCTTAAACAGTTACGATGCTTGTTATAAAACACTTTCAATCAAGCTTACAATTAAAGAATGGCCATTGACATGATTTTGTATATAAGTAAGGTTGACCAACAGTACTCCATAGAGAACTGTGTTAACATAAGATCTTTGTCCATTATCAGATATAACTAACTGTAGATTTTGCACCTTAACATTAAAGTATTACATGTGCTATGTATATATTAGAAATATGAATGATCATTTTGTTCATCAGAATAGTTTTGTTGTTGATAATATTACATCATCATTGCAAATAGGTCATTAAAAATAGGTCAAGTTGTTTACAAGTTTTTAATTTTGACCTTCAGTTTTAATATGTTCTAGATATTTCTGCATATTGTTGATGCAAACATTTAAATTTAAGTAAGCATGTTTACTTTGGAATATTCTAGAGACCTCATTGACAAAAAGGTATATAAAGGGCAGCAAATTGGAGAGCAGCCAGTCTGAAATTGAGGGTTTATTTAACAACTGGAATTTATAGTATTATATTTGGATACATTTACTTAGTGAATTCACGTGACTTGAGCATTGAATTATTAACAATTTCAACAGACAATATTTAGACACTTTATTGACTGGAACAAAAGACTATTTTAATTCAACATGAACTCATTTTTTTTAGATAAGGATCGAACTAATATACCAGAAAAGAAAATAATATGTATTCATTGATAGGACAGTTATAATTTATTAATTTGATATTTGAAATTTTATTTTATTATTAGGTAATTTATGTTATTTTTATTAAAGTATAGAAACTGAATTGATTGTTGATTGTATCTTTCTGTTACTAGAATATTCTAGAAATCTTTATATACCACATAAATATAGAGCATTGTTGTTTAACGACAACTCAACAATTTTTTCAGCTATATTATGGCGAGAGCAAGTTAATGTTGCCATGAAATGATGATCAGGTCCGCTCTGTATTAGACCGACACTCTTAGTAGGATTTTTATTCTGCTTGTTCATTGAAACAACAGTCCGCTGATAAACATGTCGACCTTCTCATACACATTATTCGGATTCCGAACAAACCAGTTTTTGCCCTTCCCTCTTACTGTTGCATGTTTAGTAGAGAAGCACCAAACACCAGTTTTCTAGTCTGGGGTTTGACTCGATCGGGGCTCGAACTCACGATCTACCACACTCAAGGCGAGCACGCGCTAACCGTTACACCACTGATGCTGTTCTATAGTGAAATGGGAAATTTTCGACCAAATCATATATTTGAAAGCTGATAAATTGATAAACACGATTGTATATAGGAGGTGATTCCCCTGCCTGAGGTGCAAAGGGTTGCAAGCTATATCATAGTTAGGATCTTACAGTTGCACCAGATACCCACAAAGCCAGATATATACCATACAATAACTCATTTATATATTATGCCCAAATATTTATTTCTCTTTCCATAGTAAATAGTTTACCGTACAATTTGGCAGAAAGATATTTGTAGATCTACCTATTCCAATGGCACTTAGAACTGCATATTTATCTTTATGTAGGAAGTACCACCACACCCTCCCCAGTGAGTTGCACGAGATACAATATACATGTATTCTAAGCCATGCATCCATATTAATTCCCTTTCCAGTTTTTAAGGATTTAATGTACAGTTGGTAGAATAGTATATAAAGGGTACCAAATTGGAGAGCAGCCAGTCTGAAATTAAGGGTTTATATAACAACTGGAATCCATAGTATTCTATTTGGATATATTTACTTAGTGAAGTCACGTGACTTGAACATTGAACTATTAACAATTTCCACAGACAATATTTAGAAACTGTATGCATTGGAACTAAAGGATATCTTGATTTAACATGAATAATTTTTTATAGGAAAGGATCGAACTAATATAGCAGAAAGGAAAATAATATTTATTCATTGATAATCCAGTTATAATTTATTACATGCAATTTGATATTTGAAATTGTATATTATTAATAGGTAATTTCTGTTATTTATATTAAAGAATATAAACTGAATTGATTGTTTGTTGTATCTTTCTGTTACCAGAATATTCTAGAAATCTTTACATAACACATGAATATAGAACAACACTCCCCAGCATCATTGGATATATTGAGTGAGTGAGTGAGTGAGTGAGTGAGTGATTGTTGCTTAACAGCAACTCAAAAACAAATTCAGCTATATAATGGCGAGATAAAGTTAATGGTGCCATGCAATGATAATGAAGTCCGATTTGTACTAGACGAACACTCATAGTAGGATTGTTATGGTGTTTGTTCATTGAAACAACAGTCCGCGGATAAATATGTCGCCCTTCTCATACACATTATCCGGATTCCGAGCCAACCAGTTTTTGCCCTTTCTCCTTAATGTTGCGTGCTCAGTAGAGAAGCAAAAAACATCAGTTTTCTAGTCTGTGGATTGAATCCATCCAGGCCCGAACCCACGATCTACCACACCCGAGGCGAGCAAGCTAACCATTACACCACTGTTCTATATTGAAGTGAACAATTTTCGACAAAATCATATATTTGAAAGCTGATAAATTGAAGGCATTCCGATTGTATATAGGAAATGATTCCCGTGCCTGAGGTGCAAAGGGTTGCAAGCTATATCATAGTTAGGATCTTACAGTTGCACCAGATACCCACAAAGCCAGATATATACCATACAGTAACTCATGCATACAATATGCCCATATTTATTTCTCCTTCCATAGTTAATAGTTTACCGTACAATTTGGCAGAAAGATATTTGTAGATCTACCTATTCCAGTGGCACTTAAAACTGCATATTTATCTTTATGTAGGAAGTACCCCCACACCCTCCCCAGTGAGTTGCACGAGATACAATATATTATAAGCCATGCATCCATATTAATCCTCTTTCCAGTTGTTAAGGATTTAATGTACTGTTGGTAGAATGATATTTGTAGACGTACCCAGTCCAGTGGCACCACCTTTGTATATATCTGTATATAGGGAGTATTCCCCTTTCCCACACCCTCCTTAGAGAATATAATATAAGCCTTGCATCCATATTATTCCTCTTTCCATTTGTTAAGGATCTTTGCACAGTTGGTATAATGATATTTATAGACGTAATCATTCCAGTGGCACTTCTGTATATATCTTTATATAGGAAGTATCACTCCCCCTACACACACACCCTCCTTAGTGAGTTGCACGAGATACGATATTTCCATAATATTCCTCTTTCCAGTTGTTAAGGATATACCGTAGAGTTTGGTAGAATGATATTTGTAGACCTACTCATTCCAGTGGCACTTCTGTATATATCTTTGTACAGTAAGTAGCCCTTCCTTCTTTTTCCAGTCACTTGCACGAGATACGATATACTATAGGCCCTTTGTCCGTTTTATTCCTCTTTCCAGTTGTTAAGGACTTGGAAGAGTAATATTTGTAGACTTACATATTCTAGTAGCACTTCTGTGTATATATTTATGTAGGAAGTAACCGCCCCTCCTCGCCAGTGAGTTGCACGACATACGATATATCATAGGACTACATCCATATTATTCCTCTTTCCACCTGTCACGACTCCCTATATAAGCTAGGTAGATGCTATTTGTAGACCTGTGATAAATTTGTCAGTGAACGAATGATAAATACTGTCGATGTCTGTGTACACACCCCTTTTTGACATACACAGTTAACGGACACCATGGAAGACGTTTCCTGTGTCCCTTTTTGACATACAGTCAACTGACGCGAAGGAAGACGGACTCTGCGCAACACATATTTCCATAACTGTAATTAAATCTAATAGAAAAACAAAAATAAAATATCGCCCTGTTGGTATGCTTAAAAATCTAATAGAAAGACAAAGATAAAATACAGCCCTGTTGGTATACTTAAAAAATTAATAGAAAGACAAAAATAAAATACCGCCTTGTTGGGATACTTAAATATCTAGCTTAAAACTAAAATGAAATACCGCCCTGTTGGTATACTTAAAAATCTAACAGAAAAAAAAAAAAAAATACCGCCCTGTTGGGATACTTAAAAATCTAATAGAAAAACAAAAATAAAATACCTCCCTGTTGGTATGCTTAAAACTCTAATAGAAAAACAAAAAGAAAATACCTCCCTGTTGAGATACTAAAACATATAATAGAAAAACAAAAATCGTAGAAAGAGGAAAATCGTTACCCCTAACACACTAATACATGATGACAAATTATTCTAGTAGATATCCTGACTGTGGACAGGCATTTCAATGAAAACAAAACTGTGGAGGGGGGGGGGGGGGGGGGTGTAAGTTAGTTTTAAGGGTCCAAACCTATAAATGTTTTATTTGCCGAAAGTAAAGACAGAATAATGAATCACTAAAGCAACTTTTAGGGTTATGGTGTTTAGCGCCACTTTGATTCCTATAAGAGTTAAAACTGCCGTATATTACAATTATTTTTCCCAGTCACAATTAGAGACGGGAATAGTCTACACAAAGACGTTTTGTCATTTAAAACAAAATACTCCAGCAAACTGACTGACTGAAGACTAATCCCGTTGGACATGGTCATGAAAAAATATCCACACCAGACTTCGACTTGGACTAAGTTGTTTAAATGAACAATTATTCCAGTGTAATCTTTATTTTAGCAAATTCTGCGAACAGTGTAACGGGAATAATAATGAAACTACCGAACATTACCTACTACATTGTAACCGATACACAGTTTCAAGAGCTACTCTGTTACTTGGTACAAAACATAGTCTATGTCCCGAGTTGAATATTACATTATTGCAAGATCTATGTTCAACGCATCTAAGAAATTCATGACTGAAGGAAAGGACCATCTATCTATTAATATCAATCACAAACTTTTCGAATGCGTTTTTCAGTACATTAAATCTACGAAAAGATTTTCACGCTAACCACCCCCCTCCTTCCCCCTGCATAATTGTGTTTGTTTGTGTCCTCCTAAGAATCAATACCACATCAGTTAAATCTTTATTATTTTTTTAAATTTGAAAGTGTGTGTGTGGGGGGGGGGGGGGTGCGTGTGTGTGTGTGTGTGTGTGGGTGCGTGTGTGTGTTGACTTGTCTTGCATATATTGTGTTGTCATTGTAATATTTATAATATCCATGATATCGATTGAAATTATGTATTCATGTATGGATTTTGAAGAAAACCGCTCGTAGCCATTGGACGTCGACAATCCTCGTTAAATAAATTAAAGGTTAAATTAACGCCACGTTCACAATAGTTAAATTTATTGGACAACAAACATAATTATGTATATGTATATATACTAGTCTACGTAATGTTGATACATAAAACAACCCCATTCAATTTAATCAATAAATAGTTCATGTCTTCAGTTTAACTTGGTTAATGATATTTCATTGTTTTCTGTTGTAATTTTAACTCTAACTACATTGTCTAACTTCATAGTAAATGTATTATTGATCTTAAGATGTAATCAAAACAAACACGAGACTAAAATTGTGTACTATAAATAAGGGAAATAACCTTGAGCAGATTTAGATTTTAATGATTAAAGGGAAGTAACTCGAGTTCAACAATGAGGGGTATTACTTGGTATTGTTTTACATGTTAGACCATACATACATGTATATTGTTTTGTATATTTTTTGTCATTAATGAATTTCTCCCGTGAAGGTTTACTACATATGTACTACTTCATCTTTTTTGTACATAATTTTTTTCATTTGTTTTTGTTTACAAAACTCTATGGCTTTATTACTTTGAAGAAAACACACTCTATAGAAAAATGATCCACCAACCAACCGCATCGGTGGTGTAATGGCTAGCTTGCTGGACTCGAGTGCGGTAGATCGTGGGTTCGAGCCCCGGTCGGATTAAACCAAAGACTATGCAATAGTTGTTATTGCCTCTCCACTAAGCACGCATCATTATAGAGAAAGAGCAAGTACAACGTATAGCCAGAATACATCAGTTTCAATAATGTTACCACAATCGTCCGATATATTAATTTTTGCATATATAGAAAGTGAGTGAGCGATTGTTGTTTAACGCCAATTCAGCATATATACGAGAAGAAGTAATTGTCATCTTTCAACACAAGAAATTATAGAATTCCAGATTGGGTTGAATTATTGTTTATGTCTGATAAATAAAATCTATCGGATCTTTTCCTCGGCCTCAACAAATACGTAGTTATTAACCAGTTTTGATTCTTTGGCATTGTCTTGTAAACGAACCAAATTTTAAAGCTATATTGTTCCTTTTGTGGGTCATAGATTGTTCGTCAGATATAGAAGTTTGTATGCCACGTTGTCAAACTGATGAAAGGGGTTAATTCATAAGACTTGGTGACATCGTCAGGGGCTCTCAACGGGGATCGAGGTCGTCGATGCGTATGAAGGTTTAACAGTTAATCTTAAATCATGTAAATATCTTTCCATCGTAATTTACCATTGTTATGCCTACCTAGTTATGTGTTAATAGCTTTAATATTATCAAGAGAGAGATATTCTAATGGTTTAGTCTGCTGTGTCAGCTATTTAAATTCGACATCATTTCGTGTCGAATTTTTATGCATTCGCCCGAATGTGTAGTGAATTGTTCATTCACATCGACACCTTTGAAATATATCAATATTTAAATGTTGCGAAGAGTTAGAATTTCATATACAGTTTGGTAGAATATAGACTTAGAACTCTATATATTGCGAAGCGTTCGAATTTCATATACAATTTGGTAGAATGTAGACTTTGAACTCTATTTAAATGTTCCTAAGCGCTAGAATTTCATATACAATTAGGTAGAATGTAGACCTTGAACTCGGTCTAAATGTTTCTCAGCGTTAGAATTTGGTAGAATGAAGATTTGGAACTCTATCTAAATGTTCCTAAGCCTTAGAATTTCCTATACAATTTGGTAGAATGTAGACTTTAAGCTCTGTCTAAATGTTCCTAAGCGTTAGAATTTATATACAATTTGGTAGAATATAGACTTTCAACTTTTTCTAAATGTTCCTACGCGTTAGAATTTCATATACAATTTGGTAGAATGTAGACTTTCAACTCTTTCTAAATGTTCCTACGCGTTAGAACTTTATATACAATTTGAATGAATAATGTTCCTAATAACTGAACTCTTGATTGAACACGTGTATATAAATAGGAGTGAGCGAGTGAGTGATTGTTGTTTAAGGCCAAAAGAGAATTTGTTCAGCAATACCAACTGGAGAACAAGATGCATTTCAATGAGATGATGTTGATGTCAACTTTTTACACTTGGATCTCTTTAGTTCTAGCACAGAGACACCGCCATCCGCAGGTTGAAATATTCCTCCATTCGGACACATTGTCCTGATCTACCACTCTTTGCTCTTTCTCCTTCAAGCTACGTGTGTAGCAGAGAAACAGCAAATACCATTTTTTTAGTATTTGGTTTGACCCGACCGGGGCACGAACTCACGATCTACTGCACGAGAGCCGTGCACCCTAACCATTACACCACCAGCACAGTTGGTCTTATTTTGAAAGATGACACATGTACATTCAAGACACCTCCTCATGTACTCTTGTTGACCTCTTATTTATTTGTATATAAGGGAATATATATATGTAGATGTTAGGGTTTGTCCTTAAAACTATCTGTGGTTGTCTTTATATGTGAGGCAAAATTGGCATGCCACAATTTTCTGCTTTTATTTTGATAACTCGACACGTCAAGTGTTTGAGGCATCCCCTAACAAACAGATAATGCCACGATAGATCTCTATATTTAAATTGTCCTCCTGTAAAAGGTATAACGGGAAACATTTGTATTAACGGTGAGTTTGATTCAATTGTCACGTGAATCACGGGCGTAGCTTGTGGTCAAATATTACAGAGGCAAGGGTCTTTCCCCGTCCCCCATCTCAGAAACACAAATCCGAGAAACCACCGTCATCTTAAGTAAGGAAAACCTTTTTTTTCTTTTTAAAACATGTAGTCATTGCCTATTTGAATCCAATTTGAATTGTATTGATTGCATCACCACTAAGCATGAAGTTGAAATAGCCGTTTCTAATACTAAGCGGGATTAATAGAACAGCATGGCTGCTTTGATCGATTCCAGGCTGAATACATTTTAATCGAATATTCAACAATAGTAGAAAGACATTTCGGATGCGCAGATGTCTAAAATACAAGAAAGTGTCACCGAAAATTGTCATTTTCAACGGAAAGGAAACGAAAATCAGTACAAACACAGTGCTAAAGTTATATCTAATCTGAAGGAGGTTCGTTCTATTCTAGGGAATTCGGATATGAACACAAAGAAGGTCGTCGCAGCAAAGGAGAGAAAATATCTGAATGTATCAGTCTTGTACGTACAGACTCGCCAGATTTAGGCTGGAAAGTCGCACAAGAGTACCAACGCAATCCCATAAACTCAGAAGAGGAGAAAGTGATGAATCGTGCATTGTTAAAAGCTGAAAGAAAAACCAAGTCTGAGATGGCGAAAATGCGTCCAAGTACAACTCCGTACAGTAATGAACGTTGCGCAGAGGATGATGCTAGAAAATACAAACCAGGGAGGTGTTTTACATATGGAAAGAGAGACCAATGGGGCGATAGCTGTCCAGCTTCTAAAAAAATCAGAGATTAATACCTTTTTGTCATCCTTTAATACTGGGATCAATATAGATCAAAGTCAGATAGATACAACTAAAATATAAATCAATTTATCCATTGCCAAAGTTTGTAAATTGTCATGCAGGTCTTTTCAATGAGAAGATATATCACAAAACAAAACCGTCAAGGTTGATCAGCTTGTTAACAACACAATTGAAGTACACAAATCTGATATGACACCTGTAGGAGGTTGGTTAAATGAATGGAGATTGACTGCACATAATTAATACATATTACATATCGTTGAGAATGGTTACAACATTATACATATCGCTTAAAACAGAACCAGAACAAATCTACATTAATAGCAATAAATCATCACTTAAGAAAAAATATTGTGTTGCTTCTCAAATTACTAATTTACTGAACAAAGGATGCATCAAGTAAGTATCTACATAACCGTTAATAGTTAATCCGCGTACGGTAGTGTATAGCAAATCGAGTAAACCTCGATTAGTACTTGATTGTAGACACATTAACCCTCATTTACATAGATTTAGATTTAAATATGGAGATGGTAAAGTTGCTAGAGAAATGTTTGATGTAGGTGATTTTATTTTCAGCCATGACTTAAAATCTGCGTACCATCATATTGTGATTTTCGAAGAACATCAACAATATTAAGCTTTTGCATAGGTTTTTGAAGGATATTTCGTATTATCAGTTCTCCCGTTTGGTATTTATACAGCAGGTTCTAGTTTTCAAAGGATTTGAGAGGGGTTGTTAAAGATTTCAGGTCTAAAGGCAAAATAATCGCAATGTTTTTAGACGATAGTTTAGCGGGAGAAAATGATCATGATGCAGCTGTTAAAAACAGTAGAGAGGTGAATGACCAATTGTAAAATTTTGGTTTTTTAATTGTTCATGACAAATATCCCTAGTCGCCTTGTCAGAGTTAAGATTGGCTGCGCTATATATGGGATACTGAATATGATCTTATTTTTGTCAAAGAAGATAGGATTCAGAAGCTTGAACAATGCTTAGCTTACGCCCTGTGCCAAGTCAATAAAGGAAAAGTTTTGTTTCGAGTTAGATTTTTGGCCAGTAGTGTAGGTCATCTTATCTCTATGTACGCAGTGTTTGGTGACACAGTACATCAAAGTACTAGATTTGTGTATGATTGCGTTTGATGGAAAGCCAGTTGGCAAGGACGTGTAGTATAAATACAAGATGCTTTGAATGAATTGTCATTTTGGGACAATAATTGTAGGTTATTGAACTCAAAAGGTTCAACAATCAGTACAATGACAGTCAATACAGTTTTTTATCGTGTATTTTTTGTGACGAAGCTACCTATGTAATCAGTGCATATCACCACTAACATTGTGAGTTCGAACCCCGGGGTGTATTCTATATAATATATGTGATAAAGTTTGTGAGTGACTTTCGGTAGGGCGGTGGTTTTCTCCGGGTACTTCGGCTTCCTCCACCAATATAATTGTTGAAAGTGGCGTTAAACACCATAAACCTAAGTCAAGCCAAAGCATAGCGAGCAACATTTGTATTAACGGTGTTTTTTTTTAATATCACCTTTATTTCACTTTCTACCAGACAGTCGTACTGTCATGTTTCACATTATATTTAATTAATGTAATATATATTTTGTTCTTAGTCAAAATTATTTCTTATATTATCATTATTTCCCATGTATATTTTCAAGTTCATATTTTTTGGGGTGATTTCTCTATGGTCTACACAACTGAGGACCCGGGTGGCTCAATGAATTAAGTGGTAGGATCCGCGCCCGGTTTTGCAAATTACAAAAAGGGTGTGCTTGACTCTCAGCCGCAAGTGATAAAGTTTACCAGTTGCTAGTTGTTTGCCTATGGTCGGTGGTTCTCTCCGAGTATTCCGGCTTCTTCCACCTCTAAATCTGGTCGCTTGATATAATTGAAATATTGCTGAAAGTGGAGTTAAGCACAATAAAATCAACTCAAATCTACACAGCTATTCGCCAATCAAAATTAAGAGACATATTAAAAGAATAAGTTCAATTGTGTTTCATGAAATATAATGATCTACTCAGATGCAAATACCATGCTGTAGGGTGAAACAAAGACTACTTCGTAGAAAACTACTCTGATTCTAGCAAAAAGTTGTCAGAAACTGATATCATTCAAATTTTCGATTTATTGCTTGACAACAAATTTGCTATGATTGGTGGGCATGTATTCCCACAGAGAGTCATCATACCTATGTGTACTAAATGTGCACTTCTTTTCGCCTATTTGTTCCTTTATTCATAGCAAGCAGATTTCATGCATGGGCTTCTCAATAAAAACGAAAAGAAGCTAGACCAATTTTTTGAATTCACGTTCCGCGATATAGATGATGTCCTTTAAATACATAATACTAAGCTTGGTAATTTAAGTGATTGCATCTATCCCATTGAGCTTGAAATAATGGATACCACAGATACAGCTAGGTCTGCTTCATAGCTTAACCTACACCTCGAGATCGACAGTAAGGTTCTGCTAAGAACGAAACATTACGACAAAAGTAATGATTTCAATTTTTTCGTTGTGAACTTTCAGTTTGTATATAGATGCATTCCAGGAGCACTTGCATGCGGAAATATAACTGTGACAAATGACCACGGATATGTTCCGTTTGTCGTTATCACAATCATGTCTTATCACCGGGTTTGTAACAAGAGTAACACAACGGGTGGTACATATGGAGCAGGAACTGACTACCCTTCCGGAATTCTTCCTCGGTTTTTAGTTGGGTTAATATTGCTCGGTCTTAAGTTTTCTGTGTAGTGTTTTGTAGATCATTGTTTGTTCTTTTGACATTATTCTTTTGACCTTTGCAGAGGTTGTCTTTTTTCGATTGACTTACAGCTTCTGATTCCACCCTTTAACATCTTCAAACTTTCATTGGTCCCTTTCAGTAACCTATTTTACCAGTCGATTCATTGTTTGTAAACAGCACATCCCATCCATAGGTACACCATTTTAACCACGTGACTTATTGTTTACAAAGAGGACATTCCAACCATAGGTGCCCTCTTTTTCAACCAAGTGATTGATTGTTTGTAAACAGGACATCCCATCCATTGATACCCTCTTTCAACCACTTTAATTTTTCTCTCTCGGTTGATCCGAAATTCGAGAGCTTGTGATTCCTGTCAGGGTTTTCTTGACAGAGTTTTGCTGCTAACAAAGAAGCTACGGAACCAAGGGTTTCTATTGATTAAGTTGAAGTAATCACTTCGAAAGTCTTTTCACTAAATATACAATGTGACTTGATGTAGGTGGCTGCATTACTCGAATAGCTAGACGAATCATGTTGAAATCAGTTCCATAACATAGATAGCCAATATATATCGTGTTTGAAATGGTGTTTGTAATGACGTTTACAAATACGACTTCATGGTTGTCCCAAATTGTAACAGCTACGATGTTTTCTCCTGTGTATGAAACCTCAAACGGCCTACCTGAAAACCGGACAAGGTCTTTTTCGTAATATCCGTTATTAAAAAACATCAACAACCGTGATATCTGACTTTATTTTTTCAAATGCAGCATCGATGTCTTTGAGCTCTCTTTATATATGCACAATGGCCGTCGATGACTTGGCATTTTCTGTAACCTCAAGAATGGGACATAATTCTTGGCAATGGCGATGATCATCTCTTGTGCACATAACGCAGCAAGGGTCGCCATGAATCGAGCAGTATAATTCGTACTTATTGTCATGTTTGGTGCATTTGTTCTTTATAGATAGAATATAACTGGATCATTTCTGGTAATTTTCCATGGAAATTACGATGTGTTTTTTGCTTGATGAAGATCTGGCATGGTGCCTGCAACAGTCGGTACACATGAGATCCTCACATTCCGGACACCAGTTGGCCGCCAATTTAGATTCGTTGTCATGATCACAGATGCTGCAGCATTTTGTTATTGCTGTTGCCATGTCAACGTTTCTGAAAAGAAAACATCGAACATAAGCTATTGGAAGTAATAATGTATATGTATAAGAACAGCTATCTTGAAATACGGTTTCATACGGCGTTGCCAACCCATTTGATTCGCAAACTTAAACAGTTGCAATGCTTATTTATATTACTTTAAATCAAGTTTAGAATTAAAAGAATGACCGTTTACATGATTTTAATATAAGTCGAACAAAAAATCCTCCATAGAGAACTGTGTTAACATAAGATGTTTGGCCATTACTAGATATTACTAACTGTACCTATATGAGGACGTTTATATATATACACAAAAAAACAGCTAAGCACCCTCTGATTTATTAAAACATAATAAGTTACACTAAGTTTAGATTCTAATATCTATATTGATCATAGCAAGAACAATGTTCCATTAAAAAGATGTGCTCACACAGGTGTGACCGTTATGTCTAATATCGACTAGTCATGCACGTGAACCATGTCTCTCAAGCATTACACAAAATTCAGTATGTTCACTCTTCGAATTTAAGTATCTAAGTCCGGTGTTATAAAACATTTATACTGTAGTCAGCCGACTGGTGAGAATACACACACAAACCAACAATGAGAAAGACTTGCCAAGATCCGGCAGACCGCGGGTAACATCTCATCGTGAGGATAGGGCATTACAGCGTTTGATTAGACAGATGCCATTTGCAACCAGTCCCGTACTCAAACAACACTGACTGCCCAATATACGTGTGTCAACAAGAACAGTTAGAAACTATCTGAAATCAGCGGGACGTAAGTCAAAGAGAATCATTAAATGTCCACTGTTGGCAGACCGACATCGGCAAACACGTTAGGCATGGTGCTTAGCACGACGTGGTTGGAATTTAAGGACATGGCGCAATATCCATTGGTCAGATGAGAGCAGGTTTCTGCTTCATGTAACCGACTGCCGGATGAGGGATTGGAGACACAAAAATACAGTCTATACCCCAATGATCATCCAGCCAACTGTACCTTACGGTGGAGGCTCAGTAATTGTTTGGGGGTGTATCTCTCATGACTTCCAGCTGGATTTAGTCACCATACAAAGCAACCTAACTGGTGATCAGTACATCAGAGACGTCTTGCAACCAGTTGTTGTCCCCCTCTTCGACAACCACCAACTAGTGACAAGGCCTGTGTATATGGATGACAACGCCAGGCCTCGTCGTTCAAGAGCAGTAACCGCCTATCTCCAAAGCAAAGCTGTGACTTCTGTTCCTTGGGCAACCATGAGCCCGGATTTGAATCCCATAGCGCATATGTGGGATATGCTAGGCCGTCGTAGTCAGGCTCGTGTACCTCCTCTGCAAAACATTCGTCAGTTGGAAGCAGCACTGCATCGGGAATGTCACAAGCTATCACAACAGGACATCCGACGTCTAACTGGAGAGATGAGTCGCAGGGTTGAGGCCGTCATCCAAGCACGTGCGGGTTACACCTGGTACTGAACTTTGAACAATAGATGTCGTCAAGTGTTTCATAAGTGACGTTTTCAAAGTGAAATAACAATCGCATCGTGCTTTTTGAACTGTGAAGGTCAATACTTAAAATGGACATGTTTACTGCAGAAACTGGCCTTGTGATATTGTGGTTTACATATATTCATTAAATTAACATTTTTCTTGATTTTTGTTGTAGTTTTTTTACAGCCAATGTAATGTCCTAACAGGTCACCGTAGCGTTCTTGAGATTATCTGGTCTGTAATCTCGTGATTACTTGTCGCATCATATGTCATGTAAGAAAAAATGGGGGTGCCTAACCTTTTTCTTTGTGTATAGAACATACGTACATTTTCCGCGAATACAATATATATGAGCACGGAACTTATGAATCAGGAACAATAGCTAATCTCGTCGATCTTTGGATGGGGGGTGGGGGGTGGGGGAAGGTTATTGTGTGTAAGATTGGATACGGTGGTGCCACTGGAGTTTAAAACGCCCGCAATATAAGAACCATACCCAATAATATATAGTACGAAACTATATTCATTGATATATTATTCAGTTCTTGGTGACCTATTCATTAAATTGAATTAAAAGAATCATACATAGATCAATGTTGCACCTTATCATTAAATTATCCCCTCCCACCAATTTGATGTATTCAGTGAGTGAGTGATTGTTGTTTAACGCCAACTCAGTAATTTTGCACCTTATTAATATTTATAACATACAGATAAAAGGATTTGTCTTGGCAATAAAACAAGGTCTATGGACTTGTCGGAATATGACCTCCTGATATATCAACATTATTTACGACCCAATCAGATGCACTCGTTGCACGGAATTACCACCCTCCTTTTTTTCTTTCTGCTTTACATATTTATTTTCAATAACATTTCTTTATTTCTTTATTATTTCATTTATTTTTCCTTATTTAAGCTTCTCCATGTCCATATTCATACAATCTTATGTTAACAGCAACTTAAATGTGTCAACCACAGGCATTCGTGGCAGGAAATTATCCTCCCCCCTTTTTTTACTTTCTGTTTACATATTTATTTTCAATAAAATGTCTTTATTTCTTTATTATTTCAACTCTTTTTCCTTATTTTAACTTGCTCATGTCCATATTAATGCAATTGTATATGTTCACAGAAACTTACATGTGTCGACCACAGGCACTCGTGGCACGGAATTACCCTCCCCCTCTTTATTTCTTTATTATTTCATCTCTTTTTCCTTATTTCAACTTGTTCGTGTCCTTATTTATGCAATATTATGTTAACACCAACTTACATGTGTCGACCCTATATATAATTAGTACATTTATTGTAGAAAGTGATACTCGTGACTTAGATACATAAGGTTAAAGGTTGTATCATAGTTTGGGATCTTGTAGTTCCACCAGATACACCAAAAGACAGATATATACCATATAGTAACTCATTTATATATCTCTTTTCTATTTTAATTCTCTTTCTAAGTGTTAATATTTCCCATACAGTTTGAAAATTGTAGACCTGTGACATATTTGTCAGTGTCCGAATGATAAATACTGTGTTTTTCTATCTGTGTACACACCACTTTTTGCATGTATCAGAATAGATCTTTGTTAATTTAACGTGCTTAAACTGAACACCTGTATCAGAATAGATAAGTTGGTCCTAATGTGGTTCTGTTTATCGTTCAGCTGGTCATAAGGTGGTTCTGTTTATAGATCAGTTGGTCCTAAGGTGGTTCTGTTTATAGATCAGTTGGTCCTAAGGTGGTTCTGTTTATAGATCGGTTGATCCTAAGGTGGTTCTGTTTATAGATCAGTTGGTCCTAAGATGGTTCTGTTTATAGATCAGTTGGTCCTAAGGTGGTTCTGTTTATAGATCAGTTCGTCCTAAGGTGGTTCTGTTTATAGATCAGTTCGTCCTAAGGCGGTTCTGTTTATAGATCGGTTGGTCCTAAGGTGGTTCTGTTTATAAATCAGTTGATCCTAAGGTGGTTCTGTTTATAGATCAGTTGATCCTAAGGTGGTTCTGTTTATAGATCAGTTGGTCCTAAGGTGGTTCTGTTTATAGATCAGTTGATCATAAGGTGGTTCTGTTTACAGATCAGTTGGTCATAAGGTGGTTCTGTTTATAGATCAGTTGGTCATATGGTGGTTCTGTTTATAGATCAGTTGGTCATAAGGTGGTTCCGTTTACAGATCAGTTGGTCATAAGCTGGTTCTGTTTATAGATCAGTTGATCCTAATGTGGTTCTGTTTATAGATCAGTTCGTCCTAATGTGGTTCTGTTTATAGATCAGTTGGTCATATGGTGGTTCTGTTTACAGATCAGTTGGTCATAAGGTGGTTCTGTTTATAGATCAGTTGGTCATAAGGTGGTTCTGTTTTTAGATCAGTTGGTCCTAAGGTGGTTCTGTTTATATATCAGTTGATCCTAAAGTTGTTCTCTTTGTAGAGCAGTTCGTCCTAAGGTGGTTCTGTTTATAGATCAGTTGGTCATATGATGGTTCTGTTTATAGATCAGTTGATCATAAGGTGGTTCTGTTTACAGATCAGTTGGTCATAAGGTGGTTCTGTTTATAGATCAGTTGGTCATATGGTGGTTCTGTTTATAGATCAGTTGGTCCTAAGATGGTTCTGTTTATAGATCAGTTGGTCCTAAGGTGGTTCTGTTTATAGATCAGTTGGTCCTAAGGTGGTTTTGTTTATAGATCAGTTGTTCCTAAGGTGGTTATGTTGATAGATCCATTGGTCCTAATGTGGTTCTGTTTATTGATCAGTTGGTCCTAAGGTGGTTATGTTGATAGATCCATTGGTCCTAATGTGGTTGTGTTTATAAATCAGTTGATCCTAAGGTGGTTCTGTTTACAGATCAGTTGATCCTAATGTGGTTCTGTTTATAGATCAGTTGGTCATATGGTGGTTCTATCTATAGATCAGTTGGTCATAAGGTGGTTCTGTTTATAGATCAGTTGATCCTTATGAGGTTCTGTTTATAGATCAGTTGATCCTAATGTGGTTCTGTTTATAGATCAGTTGATACTAGGATGGTTCTGTTTATAAATCAATTGGTCCTAAGGTGGTTCTGTTTATAGATCAGTTGATCCTAAGGTGGTTATGTTTATAGAGAGGTTTTTCCAGAGGTGGTTCTGTTTATAGTTAAGTTGATCCTAAGGTGGTTATCTTTGTAGAGCACTTCGTCCTAAGATTGTTCTGTTTATAGATCAGTTGGTTCTATGGTGGTTCTGTTTATAGATCAGTTGGTCCTAAGGTGGTTCTGTTTATAGATCAGTTGATTCTAGGGTTGTTCTGTTTATAGATCAGTTGGTCCTAAGGATGTTCTGTTTATAGAGCAGTTGGTCATAAGGTGGTTCTGTTTATAGATCAGTTGGTCCTATGGTGGTTCTGTTTACAGATAAGTTGCTCCTAAGGTGGTTCTGTTTATAGAGAGGTTGGTCCTAAGGTGGTTCTGTTTATAGATCAGTTGGTCCTAAGGTTTTTCTGTTTAAAGAGCAGTTGGTCCTCAGATGGTTCTGTTAATAGATCAGTTGGTCCTATGGTGGTTTTGTTTATAGATCAGTTGGTCCTAAGGTGGTTTTGTTTATAGATCAGTTGGTCCTAAGGAGGTTATGTTGATAGATCCATTGGTCCAATGTGGTTCTCTTTATAGATCAGTTGGTCCTAAGGCGGTTCTGTTTATAGATCAGTTGCTCCTAAGGGGGTTCTCTTTATAGATCAGTTGATCCTAAGGTGGTTCTGTTTATAGATCAGTTGGTCCTAAGGTGGTTCTGTTTATAGATCAGTTGGTCATAAGGTGGTTCTGTGTACAGATCAGTTGGTCTTAAGGTGGTTTTGTTTATAGATCAGTTGGTCCTAAGGTGGTTCTGTTTATAGATCAGTTCGTCCTAAGGTGGTTCTCTTTATAGATCGGTTGGTCCTAAGGTGGTTCTGTTTATAGATCAGTTGGTCCTAAGGTGGTTTTGTTTATAGATCAGTTGGTCCTAAGGTGGTTATGTTGATAGATCAATTGGTCCTAATGTGGTTCTGTTTATAGATCAGTTGGTCCTAAGGTGGTTCTGTTTATAAATCAGTTGATCCTAAGGTGGTTCTGTTTATAGATCAGTTGGTCCAAAGATGGTTCTGTTTATAAATCAGTTGATCCTAAGGTGGTTCTGTTTATAGATCAGTTGATACTAGGATGGTTCTGTTTATAAATCAATTGGTCCTAAGGTGGTTCTGTTTATAGAGAGGTTTTTCCAGAGGTGGTTCTGTTTATAGCTAAGTTTATCCTAAGGTGGTTCTCTTTGTAGAGAAGTTCGTCCTAAGGTTGTTCTGTTTATAGATCAGTTGGTTCTATGGTGGTTCTGTTTATAGATCAGTTGGTCCTAAGGTGGTTCTGTTTATAGATCAGTTGATTCTAGGGTTGTTCTGTTTATAGATCAGTTGGTCCTAAGGATGTTTTGTTTATAGAGCAGTTGGTTCTAAGGTGATTCTGTTTATAGATCAGTTGGTCCTATGGTGGTTCTGTTTATAGATCAGTTGCTCCTAAGGTGGTTCTGTTTATAGAGAGGTTGGTCATAAGGTGGTTCTGTTTATAGATCAGTTGGTCCTAAGGTTTTTCTGTTTAAAGAGCAGTTGGTCCTAAGATGGTTCTGTTAATAGATCAGTTGGTCCTATGGTGGTTCTGTTTATAGATCAGTTGGTCCTAAGGTGGTTTTGTTTATATATTAGTTGGTCCTAAGGTGGTTATGTTGATAGATCCATTGGTCCAATGTGGTTCTCTTTATAGATCAGTTGGTCCTAAGGCGGTTCTGTTTATAGATCAGTTGCTCCTAAGGGGGTTCTGTTTATATATCAGTTGATCCTAAGGTGGTTCTGTTTATAGATCAGTTGGTCCTAAGGTGGTTCTGTTTATAGATCAGTTGATCATAAGGTGGTTCTGTGTACAGATCAGTTGGTCTTAAGGTGGTTCTGTTTATAGATCAGTTGGTCCTAAGGTGGTTCTGTTTATAGATCAGTTCGTCATAAGGTGGTTCTGTTTATAGATCAGTTGATCCTAAGGTGGGTCTGTTTATAGATCAATTGGTCCTAAGATGGTTCTGTTTATAGATCAGTTGGTCCTAAGGTGGTTCTGTTTATAGATCAGTTGGTTCTAAGGTGGTTTTGTTTATAGATCAGTTGGTCCTAAGGTGGTGATGTTGATTTATCAATTGGTCCTAATGTGGTTCTGTTTATAGATTAGTTGGTCCTAAGGTGGTTCTGTTTATAAATCAGTTGATCCTAAGGTGGTTCTGTTTATAGATCAGTTGGTCCTAAGGTGGTTCTGTTTATGCATCAGTTGGTCATAAGGTGGTTCTTTTTACAGATCAGTTGGTCATAAGGTGGTTCTGTTTATAGATCAGTTGATCATAAGGTGGTTCTGTTTACAGATCAGTTGGTCATAAGGTGGTTCGGTTTATAGATCAGTTGGTCATATGGTGGTTCTGTTTATAGATCAGTTGGTCATAAGGTGGTTCCGTTTACAGATCAGTTGGTCATAAGCTGGTTCTGTTTATAGATCAGTTGATCCTAATGTGGTTCTGTTTATAGATCAGTTCGTCCTAATGTGGTTCTGTTTATAGATCAGTTGGTCATATGGTGGTTCTGTTTACAGATCAGTTGGTCATAAGGTGGTTCTGTTTATAGATCAGTTGGTCATAAGGTGGTTCTGTTTTTAGATCAGTTGGTCCTAAGGTGGTTCTGTTTATAGATCAGTTGATCCTAAAGTTGTTCTCTTTGTAGAGCAGTTCGTCCTAAGGTGGTTCTGTTTATAGATCAGTTGGTCATATGATGGTTCTGTTTATAGATCAGTTGATCATAAGGTGGTTCTGTTTACAGATCAGTTGGTCATAAGGTGGTTCTGTTTATAGATCAGTTGGTCATATGGTGGTTCTGTTTATAGATCAGTTGGTCCTAAGATGGTTATGTTGATAGATCTATTGGTCCTAATGTGGTTCTGTTTATTGATCAGTTGGTCCTAAGGTGGTTATGTTGATAGATCCATTGGTCCTAATGTGGTTCTGTTTATAAATCAGTTGATCCTAAGATGGTTCTGTTTACAGATCAGTTGATCCTAATGTGGTTCTGTTTATAGATCAGTTGGTCAAATGGTGGTTCTGTCTATAGATCAGTTGGTCATAAGGTGGTTCTGTTTATAGATCAGTTGATCCTAATGAGGTTCTGTTTATAGATCAGTTGATCCTAATGTGGTTCTGTTTATAGATCAGTTGATACTAGGATGGTTCTGTTTATAAATCAATTGGTCCTAAGGTGGTTCTGTTTATAGATCAGTTGATCCTAAGGTGGTTATGTTTATAGAGAGGTTTTTCATGAGGTGGTTCTGTTTATAGTTAAGTTGATCCTAAGGTGGTTATCTTTGTAGAGCAGTTCGTCCTAAGATTGTTCTGTTTATAGATCAGTTGGTTCTATGGTGGTTCTGTTTATAGATCAGTTGGTCCTAAGGTGGTTCTGTTTATAGATCAGTTGATTCTAGGGTTGTTCTGTTTATAGATCAGTTGGTCCTAAGGATGTTCTGTTTATAGAGCAGTTGGTCATAAGGTGGTTCTGTTTATAGATCAGTTGGTCCTATGGTGGTTCTGTTTATAGATCAGTTGCTCCTAAGGTGGTTCTGTTTATATAGAGGTTGGTCCTAAGGTGGTTCTGTTTATAGATCAGTTGGTCCTAAGGTTTTTCTGTTTAAAGAGCAGTTGGTCCTAAGATGGTTCTGTTAATAGATCAGTTGGTCCTATGGTGGTTTTGTTTATAGATCAGTTGGTCCTAAGGTGGTTTTGTTTATAGATCAGTTGGTCCTAAGGTGGTGATGTTGATTTATCAATTGGTCCTAATGTGGTTCTGTTTATAGATTAGTTGGTCCTAAGGTGGTTCTGTTTATAAATCAGTTGATCCTAAGGTGGTTCTGTTTATAGATCAGTTGGTCCTAAGGTGGTTCTGTTTATACATCAGTTGGTCATAAGGTGGTTCTTTTTACAGATCAGTTGGTCATAAGGTGGTTCTGTTTATAGATCAGTTGATCATAAGGTGGTTCTGTTTACAGATCAGTTGGTCATAAGGTGGTTCGGTTTATAGATCAGTTGGTCATATGGTGGTTCTGTTTATAGATCAGTTGGTCATAAGGTGGTTCCGTTTACAGATCAGTTGGTCATAAGCTGGTTCTGTTTATAGATCAGTTGATCCTAATGTGGTTCTGTTTATAGATCAGTTCGTCCTAATGTGGTTCTGTTTATAGATCAGTTGGTCATATGGTGGTTCTGTTTACAGATCAGTTGGTCATAAGGTGGTTCTGTTTATAGATCAGTTGGTCATAAGGTGGTTTTGTTTTTAGATCAGTTGGTCCTAAGGTGGTTCTGTTTATAGATCAGTTGATCCTAAAGTTGTTCTCTTTGTAGAGCAGTTCGTCCTAAGGTGGTTCTGTTTATAGATCAGTTGGTCATATGATGGTTCTGTTTATAGATCAGTTGATCATAAGGTGGTTCTGTTTACAGATCAGTTGGTCATAAGGTGGTTCTGTTTATAGATCAGTTGGTCATATGGTGGTTCTGTTTATAGATCAGTTGGTCCTAAGATGGTTCTGTTTATAGATCAGTTGGTCCTAAGGTGGTTCTGTTTATAGATCAGTTGGTCCTAAGGTGGTTTTGTTTATAGATCAGTTGTTCCTAAGGTGGTTATGTTGATAGATCTATTGGTCCTAATGTGGTTCTGTTTATTGATCAGTTGGTCCTAAGGTGGTTATGTTGATAGATCCATTGGTCCTAATGTGGTTCTGTTTATAAATCAGTTGATCCTAAGGTGGTTCTGTTTACAGATCAGTTGATCCTAATGTGGTTCTGTTTATAGATCAGTTGGTCATATGGTGGTTCTGTCTATAGATCAGTTGGTCATAAGGTGGTTCTGTTTATAGATCAGTTGATCCTTATGAGGTTCTGTTTATAGATCAGTTGATCCTAATGTGGTTCTGTTTATAGATCAGTTGATACTAGGATGGTTCTGTTTATAAATCAATTGGTCCTAAGGTGGTTCTGTTTATAGATCAGTTGATCCTAAGGTGGTTATGTTTATAGAGAGGTTTTTCCAGAGGTGGTTCTGTTTATAGTTAAGTTGATCCTAAGGTGGTTATCTTTGTAGAGCAGTTCGTCCTAAGATTGTTCTGTTTATAGATCAGTTGGTTCTATGGTGGTTCTGTTTATAGATCAGTTGGTCCTAAGGTGGTTCTGTTTATAGATCAGTTGATTCTAGGGTTGTTCTGTTTATAGATCAGTTGGTCCTAAGGATGTTCTGTTTATAGAGCAGTTGGTCATAAGGTGGTTCTGTTTATAGATCAGTTGGTCCTATGGTGGTTCTGTTTATAGATCAGTTGCTCCTAAGGTGGTTCTGTTTATAGAGAGGTTGGTCCTAAGGTGGTTCTGTTTATAGATCAGTTGGTCCTAAGGTTTTTCTGTTTAAAGAGCAGTTGGTCCTAGGATGGTTCTGTTAATAGATCAGTTGGTCCTATGGTGGTTTTGTTTATAGATCAGTTGGTCCTAAGGTGGTTTTGTTTATAGATCAGTTGGTCCTAAGGAGGTTATGTTGATAGATCCATTGGTCCAATGTGGTTCTCTTTATAGATCAGTTGGTCCTAAGGCGGTTCTGTTTATAGATCAGTTGCTCCTAAGGGGGTTCTCTTTATAGATCAGTTGATCCTAAGGTGGTTCTGTTTATAGATCAGTTGGTCCTAAGGTGGTTCTGTTTATAGATCAGTTGGTCATAAGGTGGTTCTGTGTACAGATCAGTTGGTCTTAAGGTGGTTTTGTTTATTGATCAGTTGGTCCTAAGGTGGTTCTGTTTATAGATCAGTTCGTCCTAAGGTGGTTCTCTTTATGGATCGGTTGGTCCTAAGGTGGTTCTGTTTATAGATCAGTTGGTCCTAAGGTGGTTTTGTTTATAGATCAGTTGGTCCTAAGGTGGTTATGTTGATAGATCAATTGGTCCTAATGTGGTTCTGTTTATAGATCAGTTGGTCCTAAGGTGGTTCTGTTTATAAATCAGTTGATCCTAAGGTGGTTCTGTTTATAGATCAGTTGGACCAAAGATGGTTCTGTTTATAAATCAGTTGATCCTAAGGTGGTTCTGTTTATAGATCAGTTGATACTAGGAAGGTTCTGTTTATAAATCAATTGGTCCTAAGGTGGTTCTGTTTATAGATCAGTTGATCCTAAGGTGGTTATGTTTATAGAGAGGTTTTTCCAGAGGTGGTTCTGTTTATAGCTAAGTTGATCCTAAGGTGGTTCTCTTTGTAGAGAAGTTCGTCCTAAGGCTGTTCTGTTTATAGATCAGTTGGTTCTATGGTGGTTCTGTTTATAGATCAGTTGGTCCTAAGGTGGTTCTGTTTATAGATCAGTTGATTCTAGGGTTGTTCTGTTTATAGATCAGTTGGTCCTAAGGATGTTTTGTTTATAGAGCAGTTGGTTCTAAGGTGATTCTGTTTATAGATCAGTTGGTCCTATGGTGGTTCTGTTTATAGATCAGTTGCTCCTAAGGTGGTTCTGTTTATAGAGAGGTTGGTCATAAGGTGGTTCTGTTGATAGATCAGTTGGTCCTAAGGTTTTTCTGTTTAAAGAGCAGTTGGTCCTAAGATGGTTCTGTTAATAGATCAGTTGGTCCTATGGTGGTTCTGTTTATAGATCAGTTGGTCCTAAGGTGGTTTTATTTATAGATTAGTTGGTCCTAAGGTGGTTATGTTGATAGATCCATTGGTCCAATCTGGTTCTCTTTATAGATCAGTTGGTCCTAAGGCGGTTCTGTTTATAGATCAGTTGCTCCTAAGGGGGTTCTGTTTATATATCAGTTGATCCTAAGGTGGTTCTGTTTATAGATCAGTTGGTCCTAAGGTGGTTCTGTTTATAGATCAGTTGGTCATAAGGTGGTTCTGTGTACAGATCAGTTGGTATTAAGGTGGTTCTGTTTATAGATCAGTTGGTCCTAAGGTGGTTCTGTTTATAGATCAGTTGGTCCTATGGTGGTTCTGTTTACAGATAAGTTGCTCCTAAGGTGGTTCTGTTTATAGAGAGGTTGGTCCTAAGGTGGTTCTGTTTATAGATCAGTTGGTCCTAAGGTTTTTCTGTTTAAAGAGCAGTTGGTCCTCAGATGGTTCTGTTAATAGATCAGTTGGTCCTATGGTGGTTTTGTTTATAGATCAGTTGGTCCTAAGGTGGTTTTGTTTATAGATCAGTTGGTCCTAAGGAGGTTATGTTGATAGATCCATTGGTCCAATGTGGTTCTCTTTATAGATCAGTTGGTCCTAAGGCGGTTCTGTTTATAGATCAGTTGCTCCTAAGGGGGTTCTCTTTATAGATCAGTTGATCCTAAGGTGGTTCTGTTTATAGATCAGTTGGTCCTAAGGTGGTTCTGTTTATAGATCAGTTGGTCATAAGGTGGTTCTGTGTACAGATCAGTTGGTCTTAAGGTGGTTTTGTTTATAGATCAGTTGGTCCTAAGGTGGTTCTGTTTATAGATCAGTTCGTCCTAAGGTGGTTCTCTTTATAGATCGGTTGGTCCTAAGGTGGTTCTGTTTATAGATCAGTTGGTCCTAAGGTGGTTTTGTTTATAGATCAGTTGGTCCTAAGGTGGTTATGTTGATAGATCAATTGGTCCTAATGTGGTTCTGTTTATAGATCAGTTGGTCCTAAGGTGGTTCTGTTTATAAATCAGTTGATCCTAAGGTGGTTCTGTTTATAGATCAGTTGGTCCAAAGATGGTTCTGTTTATAAATCAGTTGATCCTAAGGTGGTTCTGTTTATAGATCAGTTGATACTAGGATGGTTCTGTTTATAAATCAATTGGTCCTAAGGTGGTTCTGTTTATAGAGAGGTTTTTCCAGAGGTGGTTCTGTTTATAGCTAAGTTTATCCTAAGGTGGTTCTCTTTGTAGAGAAGTTCGTCCTAAGGTTGTTCTGTTTATAGATCAGTTGGTTCTATGGTGGTTCTGTTTATAGATCAGTTGGTCCTAAGGTGGTTCTGTTTATAGATCAGTTGATTCTAGGGTTGTTCTGTTTATAGATCAGTTGGTCCTAAGGATGTTTTGTTTATAGAGCAGTTGGTTCTAAGGTGATTCTGTTTATAGATCAGTTGGTCCTATGGTGGTTCTGTTTATAGATCAGTTGCTCCTAAGGTGGTTCTGTTTATAGAGAGGTTGGTCATAAGGTGGTTCTGTTTATAGATCAGTTGGTCCTAAGGTTTTTCTGTTTAAAGAGCAGTTGGTCCTAAGATGGTTCTGTTAATAGATCAGTTGGTCCTATGGTGGTTCTGTTTATAGATCAGTTGGTCCTAAGGTGGTTTTGTTTATATATTAGTTGGTCCTAAGGTGGTTATGTTGATAGATCCATTGGTCCAATGTGGTTCTCTTTATAGATCAGTTGGTCCTAAGGCGGTTCTGTTTATAGATCAGTTGCTCCTAAGGGGGTTCTGTTTATATATCAGTTGATCCTAAGGTGGTTCTGTTTATAGATCAGTTGGTCCTAAGGTGGTTCTGTTTATAGATCAGTTGATCATAAGGTGGTTCTGTGTACAGATCAGTTGGTCTTAAGGTGGTTCTGTTTATAGATCAGTTGGTCCTAAGGTGGTTCTGTTTATAGATCAGTTCGTCATAAGGTGGTTCTGTTTATAGATCAGTTGATCCTAAGGTGGGTCTGTTTATAGATCAATTGGTCCTAAGATGGTTCTGTTTATAGATCAGTTGGTCCTAAGGTGGTTCTGTTTATAGATCAGTTGGTTCTAAGGTGGTTTTGTTTATAGATCAGTTGGTCCTAAGGTGGTGATGTTGATTTATCAATTGGTCCTAATGTGGTTCTGTTTATAGATTAGTTGGTCCTAAGGTGGTTCTGTTTATAAATCAGTTGATCCTAAGGTGGTTCTGTTTATAGATCAGTTGGTCCTAAGGTGGTTCTGTTTATGCATCAGTTGGTCATAAGGTGGTTCTTTTTACAGATCAGTTGGTCATAAGGTGGTTCTGTTTATAGATCAGTTGATCATAAGGTGGTTCTGTTTACAGATCAGTTGGTCATAAGGTGGTTCGGTTTATAGATCAGTTGGTCATATGGTGGTTCTGTTTATAGATCAGTTGGTCATAAGGTGGTTCCGTTTACAGATCAGTTGGTCATAAGCTGGTTCTGTTTATAGATCAGTTGATCCTAATGTGGTTCTGTTTATAGATCAGTTCGTCCTAATGTGGTTCTGTTTATAGATCAGTTGGTCATATGGTGGTTCTGTTTACAGATCAGTTGGTCATAAGGTGGTTCTGTTTATAGATCAGTTGGTCATAAGGTGGTTCTGTTTTTAGATCAGTTGGTCCTAAGGTGGTTCTGTTTATAGATCAGTTGATCCTAAAGTTGTTCTCTTTGTAGAGCAGTTCGTCCTAAGGTGGTTCTGTTTATAGATCAGTTGGTCATATGATGGTTCTGTTTATAGATCAGTTGATCATAAGGTGGTTCTGTTTACAGATCAGTTGGTCATAAGGTGGTTCTGTTTATAGATCAGTTGGTCATATGGTGGTTCTGTTTATAGATCAGTTGGTCCTAAGATGGTTATGTTGATAGATCTATTGGTCCTAATGTGGTTCTGTTTATTGATCAGTTGGTCCTAAGGTGGTTATGTTGATAGATCCATTGGTCCTAATGTGGTTCTGTTTATAAATCAGTTGATCCTAAGATGGTTCTGTTTACAGATCAGTTGATCCTAATGTGGTTCTGTTTATAGATCAGTTGGTCAAATGGTGGTTCTGTCTATAGATCAGTTGGTCATAAGGTGGTTCTGTTTATAGATCAGTTGATCCTAATGAGGTTCTGTTTATAGATCAGTTGATCCTAATGTGGTTCTGTTTATAGATCAGTTGATACTAGGATGGTTCTGTTTATAAATCAATTGGTCCTAAGGTGGTTCTGTTTATAGATCAGTTGATCCTAAGGTGGTTATGTTTATAGAGAGGTTTTTCATGAGGTGGTTCTGTTTATAGTTAAGTTGATCCTAAGGTGGTTATCTTTGTAGAGCAGTTCGTCCTAAGATTGTTCTGTTTATAGATCAGTTGGTTCTATGGTGGTTCTGTTTATAGATCAGTTGGTCCTAAGGTGGTTCTGTTTATAGATCAGTTGATTCTAGGGTTGTTCTGTTTATAGATCAGTTGGTCCTAAGGATGTTCTGTTTATAGAGCAGTTGGTCATAAGGTGGTTCTGTTTATAGATCAGTTGGTCCTATGGTGGTTCTGTTTATAGATCAGTTGCTCCTAAGGTGGTTCTGTTTATATAGAGGTTGGTCCTAAGGTGGTTCTGTTTATAGATCAGTTGGTCCTAAGGTTTTTCTGTTTAAAGAGCAGTTGGTCCTAAGATGGTTCTGTTAATAGATCAGTTGGTCCTATGGTGGTTTTGTTTATAGATCAGTTGGTCCTAAGGTGGTTTTGTTTATAGATCAGTTGGTCCTAAGGTGGTGATGTTGATTTATCAATTGGTCCTAATGTGGTTCTGTTTATAGATTAGTTGGTCCTAAGGTGGTTCTGTTTATAAATCAGTTGATCCTAAGGTGGTTCTGTTTATAGATCAGTTGGTCCTAAGGTGGTTCTGTTTATACATCAGTTGGTCATAAGGTGGTTCTTTTTACAGATCAGTTGGTCATAAGGTGGTTCTGTTTATAGATCAGTTGATCATAAGGTGGTTCTGTTTACAGATCAGTTGGTCATAAGGTGGTTCGGTTTATAGATCAGTTGGTCATATGGTGGTTCTGTTTATAGATCAGTTGGTCATAAGGTGGTTCCGTTTACAGATCAGTTGGTCATAAGCTGGTTCTGTTTATAGATCAGTTGATCCTAATGTGGTTCTGTTTATAGATCAGTTCGTCCTAATGTGGTTCTGTTTATAGATCAGTTGGTCATATGGTGGTTCTGTTTACAGATCAGTTGGTCATAAGGTGGTTCTGTTTATAGATCAGTTGGTCATAAGGTGGTTTTGTTTTTAGATCAGTTGGTCCTAAGGTGGTTCTGTTTATAGATCAGTTGATCCTAAAGTTGTTCTCTTTGTAGAGCAGTTCGTCCTAAGGTGGTTCTGTTTATAGATCAGTTGGTCATATGATGGTTCTGTTTATAGATCAGTTGATCATAAGGTGGTTCTGTTTACAGATCAGTTGGTCATAAGGTGGTTCTGTTTATAGATCAGTTGGTCATATGGTGGTTCTGTTTATAGATCAGTTGGTCCTAAGATGGTTCTGTTTATAGATCAGTTGGTCCTAAGGTGGTTCTGTTTATAGATCAGTTGGTCCTAAGGTGGTTTTGTTTATAGATCAGTTGTTCCTAAGGTGGTTATGTTGATAGATCTATTGGTCCTAATGTGGTTCTGTTTATTGATCAGTTGGTCCTAAGGTGGTTATGTTGATAGATCCATTGGTCCTAATGTGGTTCTGTTTATAAATCAGTTGATCCTAAGGTGGTTCTGTTTACAGATCAGTTGATCCTAATGTGGTTCTGTTTATAGATCAGTTGGTCATATGGTGGTTCTGTCTATAGATCAGTTGGTCATAAGGTGGTTCTGTTTATAGATCAGTTGATCCTTATGAGGTTCTGTTTATAGATCAGTTGATCCTAATGTGGTTCTGTTTATAGATCAGTTGATACTAGGATGGTTCTGTTTATAAATCAATTGGTCCTAAGGTGGTTCTGTTTATAGATCAGTTGATCCTAAGGTGGTTATGTTTATAGAGAGGTTTTTCCAGAGGTGGTTCTGTTTATAGTTAAGTTGATCCTAAGGTGGTTATCTTTGTAGAGCAGTTCGTCCTAAGATTGTTCTGTTTATAGATCAGTTGGTTCTATGGTGGTTCTGTTTATAGATCAGTTGGTCCTAAGGTGGTTCTGTTTATAGATCAGTTGATTCTAGGGTTGTTCTGTTTATAGATCAGTTGGTCCTAAGGATGTTCTGTTTATAGAGCAGTTGGTCATAAGGTGGTTCTGTTTATAGATCAGTTGGTCCTATGGTGGTTCTGTTTATAGATCAGTTGCTCCTAAGGTGGTTCTGTTTATAGAGAGGTTGGTCCTAAGGTGGTTCTGTTTATAGATCAGTTGGTCCTAAGGTTTTTCTGTTTAAAGAGCAGTTGGTCCTAGGATGGTTCTGTTAATAGATCAGTTGGTCCTATGGTGGTTTTGTTTATAGATCAGTTGGTCCTAAGGTGGTTTTGTTTATAGATCAGTTGGTCCTAAGGAGGTTATGTTGATAGATCCATTGGTCCAATGTGGTTCTCTTTATAGATCAGTTGGTCCTAAGGCGGTTCTGTTTATAGATCAGTTGCTCCTAAGGGGGTTCTCTTTATAGATCAGTTGATCCTAAGGTGGTTCTGTTTATAGATCAGTTGGTCCTAAGGTGGTTCTGTTTATAGATCAGTTGGTCATAAGGTGGTTCTGTGTACAGATCAGTTGGTCTTAAGGTGGTTTTGTTTATTGATCAGTTGGTCCTAAGGTGGTTCTGTTTATAGATCAGTTCGTCCTAAGGTGGTTCTCTTTATGGATCGGTTGGTCCTAAGGTGGTTCTGTTTATAGATCAGTTGGTCCTAAGGTGGTTTTGTTTATAGATCAGTTGGTCCTAAGGTGGTTATGTTGATAGATCAATTGGTCCTAATGTGGTTCTGTTTATAGATCAGTTGGTCCTAAGGTGGTTCTGTTTATAAATCAGTTGATCCTAAGGTGGTTCTGTTTATAGATCAGTTGGACCAAAGATGGTTCTGTTTATAAATCAGTTGATCCTAAGGTGGTTCTGTTTATAGATCAGTTGATACTAGGAAGGTTCTGTTTATAAATCAATTGGTCCTAAGGTGGTTCTGTTTATAGATCAGTTGATCCTAAGGTGGTTATGTTTATAGAGAGGTTTTTCCAGAGGTGGTTCTGTTTATAGCTAAGTTGATCCTAAGGTGGTTCTCTTTGTAGAGAAGTTCGTCCTAAGGCTGTTCTGTTTATAGATCAGTTGGTTCTATGGTGGTTCTGTTTATAGATCAGTTGGTCCTAAGGTGGTTCTGTTTATAGATCAGTTGATTCTAGGGTTGTTCTGTTTATAGATCAGTTGGTCCTAAGGATGTTTTGTTTATAGAGCAGTTGGTTCTAAGGTGATTCTGTTTATAGATCAGTTGGTCCTATGGTGGTTCTGTTTATAGATCAGTTGCTCCTAAGGTGGTTCTGTTTATAGAGAGGTTGGTCATAAGGTGGTTCTGTTGATAGATCAGTTGGTCCTAAGGTTTTTCTGTTTAAAGAGCAGTTGGTCCTAAGATGGTTCTGTTAATAGATCAGTTGGTCCTATGGTGGTTCTGTTTATAGATCAGTTGGTCCTAAGGTGGTTTTATTTATAGATTAGTTGGTCCTAAGGTGGTTATGTTGATAGATCCATTGGTCCAATCTGGTTCTCTTTATAGATCAGTTGGTCCTAAGGCGGTTCTGTTTATAGATCAGTTGCTCCTAAGGGGGTTCTGTTTATATATCAGTTGATCCTAAGGTGGTTCTGTTTATAGATCAGTTGGTCCTAAGGTGGTTCTGTTTATAGATCAGTTGGTCATAAGGTGGTTCTGTGTACAGATCAGTTGGTATTAAGGTGGTTCTGTTTATAGATCAGTTGGTCCTAAGGTGGTTCTGTTTATAGATCAGTTCGTCCTAAGGTGGTTCTGTTTATAGATCGGTTGGTCCTAAGGTGGTTCTGTTTATAGATCAGTTGGTCATATGGTGGTTCTGTTTATAGATCAGTTGGTCATAAGGTGGTTCTGTTTACAGATCAGTTTGTCATAAGGTGGTTCTGTTTATAGATCAGTTGATCCTAATGTGGTTCTGTTCATAGATCAGTTCGTCATAAGGTGGTTCTGTTAATAGATCAGTTGATCCTAATGTGGTTCTGTTTATAGATCAGTTGGTCGTAAGGTGGTTCTATTTACAGATCAGTTGGTTATATGGTGGTTCTGTTTATAGATCAGTTGATCCTAAGGTGGTTCTGTTTATAGATCAGTTGGTCCTAAGGTGGTTCTGTTTATAGATCAGTTGATCCTAAGGTGGTTCTGTGTATAGATCAGTTGGTCCTAAGGTGGTTCTGTTTACAGATCAGTTGGTTATATGGTGGTTCTGTTTATAGATCGATTGATCCTAATGTGGTTCTGTTTAGAGATCAGTTGGTCATAAGGTGGTTCTGTTTATAGATCAGTTGATCCTAAGGTTGTTCTCTTTGTAGAGCAGTTCGTCCTAAGGTGGTTGTGTTTATAGATCAGTTGGTCATAAGGTGGTTCTGTTTACAGATCAGTTGATCCTAATGTGGTTCTGTTTATAGATCAGTTGGTCCTAAGGTGGTTATGTTGATAGATCAATTGGTCCTAATGTGGTTCTGTTTATTGATCAGTTGGTCCTAAGGTGGTTCTGTTAATAAATCAGTTGATCCTTATGTGGTTCTGTTTATAGATCAGTTGGTCCTAAGGTGGTTTTGTTTATACATCAGTTGGTCATAAGGTGGTTCTGTTTACAGATCAGTTGGTCATAAGGTGGTTCTGTTTATAGATCAGTTGATCCTAAAGTTGTTCTCTTTGTAGAGCAGTTCGTCCTAAGGTGGTTCTGTTTATAGATCAGTTGTTCATATGGTGGTTCTGTTTATAGATCAGTTGATCATAAGGTGGTTCTGTTTACAGTTCAGTTGGTCATAAGGTGGTTCTGTTTATGGATCAATTGGTCATATGGTGGTTCTGTTTATAGATCAGTTGGTCATAAGATGGTTCTGTTTACAGATCAGTTGGTCATAAGGTGGTTCTATTTATAGATCAGTTGATCCTATTGTGGTTCTGTTTATAGATCAGTTCGTCCTAAGGTGGTTCTGTTTATAGATCAGTTGGTCATATGGTGGTTCTGTTTACAGATCAGTTGGTCATAAGGTGGTTCTCTTTAAAGATCAGTTGATCCTAATGTGGTTCTGTTTATAGATCAGTTGGTCGTAAGGTGGTTCTATTTACAGATCAGTTGGTTATATGGTGGTTCTGTTCATAGATCGGTTGATCCTAAGGTGGTTCTGTTTACAGATCAGTTGGTCATAAGGTGGTTCTGTTTATAGATCAGTTGATCCTAAGGTTGTTCTCTTTGTAGAGCAGTTCGTCCTAAGGTGGTTGTGTTTATAGATCAGTTGGTCATATGGTGGTTCTGATAATAGATCAGTTGGTCATAAGGTGGTTCTGTTTACAGATCAGTTGATACTAATGTGGTTCTGTTTATAGATCAGTTGGTCATATGGTGGTTCTGTTTATAGATAAGTTGGTCATAAGGTGGTTCTGTTTATAGATCAGTTGGTCCTAAGGTGGTTTTGTTTATAGATCAGTTGGTCTTAAGGTGGTTATGTTGATAGATCAATTGGTCCTAAGGTGGTTTTATTTATAGATTAGTTGGTCCTAAGGTGGTTATGTTGATAGATCCATTGGTCCAATCTGGTTCTCTTTATAGATCAGTTGGTCCTAAGGCGGTTCTGTTTATAGATCAGTTGCTCCTAAGGGGGTTCTGTTTATATATCAGTTGATCCTAAGGTGGTTCTGTTTATAGATCAGTTGGTCCTAAGGTGGTTCTGTTTATAGATCAGTTGGTCATAAGGTGGTTCTGTGTACAGATCAGTTGGTCTTAAGGTGGTTCTGTTTATAGATCAGTTGGTCCTAAGGTGGTTCTGTTTATAGATCAGTTCGTCCTAAGGTGGTTCTGTTTATAGATCGGTTGGTCCTAAGGTGGTTCTGTTTATAGATCAGTTGGTCATATGGTGGTTCTGTTTATAGATCAGTTGGTCATAAGGTGGTTCTGTTTACAGATCAGTTTGTCATAAGGTGGTTCTGTTTATAGATCAGTTGATCCTAATGTGGTTCTGTTCATAGATCAGTTCGTCTTAAGGTGGTTCTGTTTATAGATCAGTTGCTAATATGGTGGTTCTGTTTACAGATCAGTTGGTCATAAGGTGGTTCTGTTAATAGATCAGTTGATCCTAATGTGGTTCTGTTTATAGATCAGTTGGTCGTAAGGTGGTTCTATTTACAGATCAGTTGGTTATATGGTGGTTCTGTTTATAGATCAGTTGATCCTAAGGTGGTTCTGTTTATAGATCAGTTGGTCCTAAGGTGGTTCTGTTTATAGATCAGTTGATCCTAAGGTGGTTCTGTTTATAGATCAGTTGGTCCTAAGGTGGTTCTGTTTACAGATCAGTTGGTTATATGGTGGTTCTGTTTATAGATCAGTTGATCCTAAGGTTGTTCTCTTTGTAGAGCAGTTCGTCCTAAGGTGGTTGTGTTTCTAGATCAGTTGGTCATAAGGTGGTTCTGTTTACAGATCAGTTGATTCTAATGTGGTTCTGTTTATAGATCAGTTGGTCCTAAGGTGGTTATGTTGATAGATCAATTGGTCCTAATGTGGTACTGTTTATTGATCAGTTGGTCCTAAGGTGGTTCTGTTAATAAATCAGTTGATCCTTATGTGGTTCTGTTTTTAGATCAGTTGGTCCTAAGGTGGTTTTGTTTATACATCAGTTGGTCATAAGGTGGTTCTGTTTACAGATCAGTTGGTCATAAGGTGGTTCTGTTTATAGATCAGTTGATCCTAAAGTTGTTCTCTTTGTAGAGCAGTTCGTCCTAAGGTGGTTCTGTTTATAGATCAGTTGTTCATATGGTGGTTCTGTTTATAGATCAGTTGATCATAAGGTGGTTCTGTTTACAGTTCAGTTGGTCATAAGGTGGTTCTGTTTATGGATCAATTGGTCATATGGTGGTTCTGTTTACAGATCAGTTGGTCATAAGATGGTTCTGTTTACAGATCAGTTGGTCATAAGGTGGTTCTATTTATAGATCAGTTGATCCTATTGTGGTTCTGTTTATTGATCAGTTCGTCCTAAGGTGGTTCTGTTTATAGATCAGTTGGTCATATGGTGGTTCTGTTTACAGATCAGTTGGTCATAAGGTGGTTCTCTTTAAAGATCAGTTGATCCTAATGTGGTTCTGTTTATAGATCAGTTGGTCGTAAGGTGGTTCTATTTACAGATCAGTTGGTTATATGGTGGTTCTGTTCATAGATCGGTTGATCCTAAGGTGGTTCTGTTTACAGATCAGTTGGTCATAAGGTGGTTCTGTTTATAGATCAGTTGATCCTAAGGTTGTTCTCTTTGTAGAGCAGTTCGTCCTAAGGTGGTTGTGTTTATAGATCAGTTGGTCATATGGTGGTTCTGATAATAGATCAGTTGGTCATAAGGTGGTTCTGTTTACAGATCAGTTGATCCTAATGTGGTTCTGTTTATAGATCAGTTGGTCATATGGTGGTTCTGTTTATAGATCAGTTGGTCATAAGGTGGTTCTGTTTATAGATCAGTTGGTCCTAAGGTGGTTTTGTTTATAGATCAGTTGGTCTTAAGGTGGTTATGTTGATAGATCAATTGGTCCTAATGTGGTTCTTCTTATAGATCAGTTGGTCCTAAGGTGGTTCTGTTTATAGATCAGTTGGTCATAAGGTGGTTCTCTTTATAGATCGGTTGGTCCTAAGGTGGTTCTGTTTATAGATCAGTTGATCCTAAGGTGGTTCTGTTTATAGATCAATTGGTCCTAAGATGGTTCTGTTTATAGATCAGTTGGTCCTAAGGTGGTTCTGTTTATAGATCAGTTCGTCCTAAGGTGGTTCACTTTATAGATCGGTTGGTCCTAAGGTGGTTCTGTTTATAGATCAATTGGTCCTAAGATGGTTCTGTTTATAGATCAGTTGGTCCTAAGGTGGTTCTGTTTATAGATCAGTTGGTCCTAAGGTGGTTTTGTTTATAGATCAGTTGGTCCTAAGGTGGTTATGTTGATAGATCAATTGGTCCTAATGTGGTTCTGTTTATAGATCAGTTGGTCCTAAGGTGGTTCTGTTTATAAATCAGTTGATCCTAAGGTGGTTCTGTTTATAGATCAGTTGGTCCAAAGATGGTTCTGTTTATAGATCAGTTGATACTAGGATGGTTCTGTTTATAAATCAATTGGTCCTAAGGTGGTTCTGTTTATAGATCAGTTGATCCTAAGGTGGTTATGTTTATAGAGAGGTTTTTCCAGATGTGGTTCTGTTTATAGCTAGGTTGATCCTAAGGTGGTTCTCTTTGTAGAGAAGTTCGTCCTAAGGTTGTTCTGTTTATAGATCAGTTGGTTCTATGGTGGTTCTGTTTATAGATCAGTTGGTCCTAAGGTGGTTCTGCTTATAGATCAGTTGATTCTAGGGTTGTTCTGTTTATAGATCAGTTGGTCCTAAGGATGTTCTGTTTATAGAGCAGTTGGTTCTAAGGTGATTCTGTTTATAGATCAGTTGGTCCTATGGTGGTTCTGTTTATAGATCAGTTGCTCCTAAGGTGGTTCTGTTTATAGAGAGGCTGGTCATAAGGTGGTTCTGTTTATAGATCAGTTGGTCCTAAGGTTTTTCTGTTTAAAGAGCAGTTGGTCCTAAGATGGTTCTGTTAATAGATCAGTTGGTCCTATGGTGGTTCTGTTTATAGATCAGTTGGTCCTAAGGTGGTTTTGTTTATAGATTAGTTGGTCCTAAGGTGGTTATGTTGATAGATCCATTGGTCCAATGTGGTTCTCTTTATAGATCAGTTGGTCCTAAGGCGGTTCTGTTTATAGATCAGTTGCTCCTAAGGGGGTTCTGTTTATAGATCAGTTGATCCTAAGGTGGTTCTGTTTATAGATCAGTTGGTCCTGAGGTGGTTCTGTTTATAGATCAGTTGGTCATAAGGTGGTTCTGTGTACAGATCAGTTGGTCTTAAGGTGGTTCTGTTTATAGATCAGTTGGTCCTAAGGTGGTTCTGTTTATAGATCAGTTCGTCCTAAGGTGGTTCTGTTTATAGATCGGTTGGTCCTAAGGTGGTTCTGTTTATAGATCAGTTGATCCTAAGGTGGGTCTGTTTATAGATCAATTGGTCCTAAGATGGTTCTGTTTATAGATCAGTTGGTCCTAAGGTGGTTCTGTTTATAGATCAGTTGGTTCTAAGGTAGTTTTGTTTATAGATCAGTTGGTCCTAAGGTGGTGATGTTGATTTATCAATTGGTCCTAATGTCGTTCTGTTTATAGATTAGTTGGTCCTAAGGTGGTTCTGTTTATAAATCAGTTGATCCTAAGGTGGTTCTGTTTATAGATCAGTTGGTCCTAAGGTGGTTCTGTTTATACATCAGTTGGTCATAAGGTGGTTCTTTTTACAGATCAGTTGGTCATAAGGTGGTTCTGTTTATAGATCAGTTGATCATAAGATGGTTCTGTTTACAGATCAGTTGGTCATAAGGTGGTTCTGTTTATAGATCAGTTGGTCATATGGTGGTTCTGTTTATAGATCAGTTGGTCATAAGGTGGTTCTGTTTACAGATCAGTTTGTCATAAGGTGGTTCTGTTTATAGATCAGTTGATCCTAATGTGGTTCTGTTTATAGATCAGTTCGTCTTAAGGTGGTTCTGTTTATAGATCAGTTGGTCATATGGTGGTTCTGTTTACAGATCAGTTGGTCATAAGGTGGTTCTGTTTATAGATCAGTTGATCCTAATGTGGTTCTGTTTATAGATCAGTTGGTCGTAAGGTGATTCTATTTACAGATCAGTTGGTTATATGGTGGTTCTGTTTATAGATCAGTTGATCCTAAGGTGGTTCTGTTTATAGATCAGTTGGTCCTAAGGTGGTTCTGTTTATAGATCAGTTGATCCTAAGGTGGTTCTGTTTATAGATCAGTTGGTCCTAAGGTGGTTCTGTTTACAGATTAGTTGGTTATATGGTGGTTCTGTTTATAGATCGGTTGATCCTAATGTGGTTCTGTTTACAGATCAGTTGGTCATCAGGTGGTTCTGTTTATAGATCAGTTGATCCTAAGGTTGTTCTCTTTGTAGAGCAGTTCGTCCTAAGGTGGTTGTGTTTATAGATCAGTTGGTCATAAGGTGGTTCTGTTTACAGATCAGTTGATCCTAATGTGGTTCTGTTTATAAATCAGTTGGTCCTAAGGTGGTTATGTTGATAGATCAATTGGTCCTAATGTGGTTCTGTTTATTGATCAGTTGGTCCTAAGGTGGTTCTGTTTATAAATCAGTTGATCCTTATGTGGTTCTGTTTATAGATCAGTTGGTCCTAAGGTGGTTTTGTTTATACATCAGTTGGTCATAAGGTGGTTCTGTTTACTGATCAGTTGGTCATAAGGTGGTTCTGTTTATAGATCAGTTGATCCTAAAGTTGTTCTCTTTGTAGAGCAGTTCGTCCTAAGGTGGTTCTGTTTATAGATCAGTTGTTCATATGGTGGTTCTGTTTATAGATCAGTTGATCATAAGGTGGTTCTGTTTACAGTTCAGTTGGTCATAAGGTGGTTCTGTTTATGGATCAATTGGTCATATGGTGGTTCTGTTTATAGATCAGTTGGTCATAAGGTGGTTCTGTTTACAGATCAGTTGGTCATAAGGTGGTTCTATTTATAGATCAGTTGATCCTATTGTGGTTCTATTTATAGATCAGTTCGTCCTAAGGTGGTTCTGTTTATAGATCAGTTGGTCATATGGTGGTTCTGTTTACAGATCAGTTGGTCATAAGGTGGTTCTGTTTAAAGATCAGTTGATCCTAATGTGGTTCTGTTTATAGATCAGTTGGTCGTAAGGTGGTTCTATTTACAGATCAGTTGGTTATATGGTGGTTCTGTTTATAGATCAGTTGATCCTAAGGTGGTTCTGTTTATAGATCAGTTGGTCCGAAGGTGGTTCTGTTTATAGATCAGTTGGTCCTAAGGTGGTTCTGTTTGCAGATCAGTTGGTTATATGGTGGTTCTGTTCATAGATCGGTTGATCCTAAGGTGGTTCTGTTTACAGATCAGTTGGTCATAAGGTGGTTCTGTTTATAGATCAGTTGATCCTAAGGTTGTTCTCTTTGTAGAGCAGTTCGTCCTAAGGTGGTTGTGTTTATAGATCAGTTGGTCATATGGTGGTTCTGTTAATAGATCAGTTGGTCATAAGGTGGTTCTGTTTACAGATCAGTTGATCCTAATGTGGTTCTGTTTATAGATCAGTTGGTCCTAAGGTGGTTCTGTTTATAGATCAGTTGGTCCTAAGGTGGTTCTGTTTGCAGATCAGTTGGTTATATGGTGGTTCTGTTCATAGATCGGTTGATCCTAAGGTGGTTCTGTTTACAGATCAGTTGGTCATAAGGTGGTTCTGTTTATAGATCAGTTGATCCTAAGGTTGTTCTCTTTGTAGAGCAGTTCGTCCTAAGGTGGTTGTGTTTATAGATCAGTTGGTCATATGGTGGTTCTGTTAATAGATCAGTTGGTCATAAGGTGGTTCTGTTTACAGATCAGTTGATCCTAATGTGGTTCTGTTTATAGATCAGTTGGTCATATTGTGGTTCTGTTTATAGATCAGTTGGTCATAAGGTGGTTCTGTTTATAGATCAGTTGGTCCTAAGGTGGTTTTGTTTATAGATCAGTTGGTCTTAAGGTGGTTATGTTGATAGATCAATTGGTCCTAATGTGGTTCTGTTTATTGATCAGTTGGTCCTAAGGTGGTTCTGTTAATAAATCAGTTGATCCTTATGTGGTTCTGTTTATAGATCAGTTGGTCCTAAGGTGGTTTTGTTTATACATCAGTTGGTCATAAGGTGGTTCTGTTTACAGATCAGTTGGTCATAAGGTGGTTCTGTTTATAGATCAGTTGATCCTAAAGTTGTTCTCTTTGTAGAGCAGTTCGTCCTAAGGTGGTTCTGTTTATAGATCAGTTGTTCATATGGTGGTTCTGTTTATAGATCAGTTGATCATAAGGTGGTTCTGTTTACAGTTCAGTTGGTCATAAGGTGGTTCTGTTTATGGATCAATTGGTCATATGGTGGTTCTGTTTATAGATCAGTTGGTCATAAGGTGGTTCTGTTTATTGATCAGTTGGTCATAAGGTGGTTCTATTTATAGATCAGTTGATCCTATTGTGGTTCTGTTTATAGATCAGTTCGTCCTAAGGTGGTTCTGTTTATAGATCAGTTGGTCATATGGTGGTTCTGTTTACAGATCAGTTGGTCATAAGGTGGTTCTGTTTAAAGATCAGTTGATCCTAATGTGGTTCTGTTTATAGATCAGTTGGTCGTAAGGTGGTTCTATTTACAGATCAGTTGGTTATATGGTGGTTCTGTTCATAGATCGGTTGATCCTAAGGTGGTTCTGTTTACAGATCAGTTGGTCATAAGTTGGTTCTGTTTATAGATCAGTTGATCCTAAGGTTGTTCTCTTTGTAGAGCAGTTCGTCCTAAGGTGGTTGTGTTTATAGATCAGTTGGTCATATGGTGGTTCTGTTAATAGATCAGTTGGTCATAAGGTGGTTCTGTTTACAGATCAGTTGATCCTAATGTGGTTCTGTTTATAGATCAGTTGGTCATATGGTGGTTCTGTTTATAGATCAGTTGGTCATAAGGTGGTTCTGTTTATAGATCAGTTGGTCCTAAGGTGGTTTTGTTTATAGATCAGTTGGTCTTAAGGTGGTTATGTTGATAGATCAATTGGTCCTAATGTGGTTCTGTTTATAGATCAGTTGGTCCTAAGGTGGTTCTGTTTATTGATCAGTTGGTCCTAAGGTGGTTCTGTTTATAAATCAGTTGATCCTTATGTGGTTCTGTTTATAGATCAGTTGGTCCTAAGGTGGTTTTGTTTATACATCAGTTGGTCATAAGGTGGTTCTGTTTACAGATCAGTTGGTCATAAGGTGGTTCTGTTTATAGATCAGTTGATCCTAAAGTTGTTCTCTTTGTAGAGCAGTTCGTCCTAAGGTGGTTCTGTTTATAGATCAGTTGTTCATATGGTGGTTCTGTTTATAGATCAGTTGATCATAAGGTGGTTCTGTTTACAGTTCAGTTGGTCATAAGGTGGTTCTGTTTATGGATCAATTGGTCATATGGTGGTTCTGTTTATAGATCAGTTGGTCATAAGGTGGTTCTGTTTACAGATCAGTTGGTCATAAGGTGGTTCTATTTATAGATCAGTTGATCCTATTGTGGTTCTATTTATAGATCAGTTCGTCCTAAGGTGGTTCTGTTTATAGATCAGTTGGTCATATGGTGGTTCTGTTTACAGATCAGTTGGTCATAAGGTGGTTCTGTTTAAAGATCAGTTGATCCTAATGTGGTTCTGTTTATAGATCAGTTGGTCGTAAGGTGGTTCTATTTACAGATCAGTTGGTTATATGGTGGTTCTGTTTATAGATCAGTTGATCCTAAGGTGGTTCTGTTTATAGATCAGTTGGTCCGAAGGTGGTTCTGTTTATAGATCAGTTGATCCTAAGGTGGTTCTGTTTATAGATCAGTTGGTCCTAAGGTGGTTCTGTTTATAGATCAGTTGGTCCTAAGGTGGTTCTGTTTGCAGATCAGTTGGTTATATGGTGGTTCTGTTCATAGATCGGTTGATCCTAAGGTGGTTCTGTTTACAGATCAGTTGGTCATAAGGTGGTTCTGTTTATAGATCAGTTGGTCCTAAGGTGGTTCTGTTAATAAATCAGTTGATCCTTATGTGGTTCTGTTTATAGATCAGTTGGTCCTAAGGTGGTTTTGTTTATACATCAGTTGGTCATAAGGTGGTTCTGTTTACAGATCAGTTGGTCATAAGGTGGTTCTGTTTATAGATCAGTTGATCCTAAAGTTGTTCTCTTTGTAGAGCAGTTCGTCCTAAGGTGGTTCTGTTTATAGATCAGTTGTTCATATGGTGGTTCTGTTTATAGATCAGTTGATCATAAGGTGGTTCTGTTTATAGATCAGTTGGTCATAAGGTGGTTCTGTTTATGGATCAATTGGTCATATGGTGGTTCTGTTTATAGATCAGTTGGTCATAAGGTGGTTCTGTTTACAGATCAGTTGGTCATAAGGTGGTTCTATTTATAGATCAGTTGATCCTATTGTGGTTCTGTTTATAGATCAGTTCGTCCTAAGGTGGTTGTGTTTATAGATCAGTTGGTCATATGGTGGTTCTGTTTACAGATCAGTTGGTCATAAGGTGGTTCTGTTTAAAGATCAGTTGATCCTAATGTGGTTCTGTTTATAGATCAGTTGGTCGTAAGGTGGTTCTATTTACAGATCAGTTGGTTATATGGTGGTTCTGTTCATAGATCGGTTGATCCTAAGGTGGTTCTGTTTACAGATCAGTTGGTCATAAGGTGGTTCTGTTTATAGATCAGTTGATCCTAAGGTTGTTCTCTTTGTAGAGCAGTTCGTCCTAAGGTGGTTGTGTTTATAGATCAGTTGGTCATATGGTGGTTCTGTTAATAGATCAGTTGGTCATAAGGTGGTTCTGTTTACAGATCAGTTGATCCTAATGTGGTTCTGTTTATAGATCAGTTGGTCATATGGTGGTTCTGTTTATAGATCAGTTGGTCATAAGGTGGTTCTGTTTATAGATCAGTTGGTCCTAAGGTGGTTTTGTTTATAGATCAGTTGGTCTTAAGGTGGTTATGTTGATAGATCAATTGGTCCTAATGTGGTTCTGTTTATAGATCAGTTGGTCCTAAGGTGGTTCTGTTTATAGATCAGTTGGTCATAAGGTGGTTCTGTGTACAGATCAGTTGGTCTGAAGGTGGTTTTGTTTATAGATCAGTTGGTCCTAAGGTGGTTCTGTTTATAGATCAGTTCGTCCTAAGGTGGTTCTCTTTATAGATCGGTTGGTCCTAAGGTGGTTCTGTTTATAGATCAGTTGATCCTAAGGTGGTTCTGTTTATAGATCAATTGGTCCTAAGATGGTTCTGTTTATAGATCAGTTGGTCCTAAGGTGGTTCTGTTTATAGATCAGTTGATCCTAATGTGGTTCTGTTTATAGATCAGTTGGTCATATTGTGGTTCTGTTTATAGGTCAGTTGGTCATAAGGTGGTTCTGTTTATAGATCAGTTGGTCCTAAGGTGGTTTTGTTTATAGATCAGTTGGTCTTAAGGTGGTTATGTTGATAGATCAATTGGTCCTAATGTGGTTCTGTTTATTGATCAGTTGATCCTAAGGTGGTTCTGTTAATAAATCAGTTGATCCTTATGTGGTTCTGTTTATAGATCAGTTGGTCCTAAGGTGGTTTTGTTTATACATCAGTTGGTCATAAGGTGGTTCTGTTTACAGATCAATTGGTCCTAAGATGGTTCTGTTTATAGATCAGTTGGTCCTAAGGTGGTTCTGTTTATAGATCAGTTGGTCCTAAGGTGGTTTTGTTTATAGATCAGTTGGTCCTAAGGTGGTTATGTTGATAGATCAATTGGTCCTAATGTGGTTCTGTTTATTGATCAGTTGGTCCTAAGGTGGTTCTGTTTATAAATCAGTTGATCCTAAGGTGGTTCTGTTTATAGATCAGTTGGTCCAAAGATGGTTCTGTTTATAGATCAGTTGATACTAGGATGGTTCTGTTTATAAATCAATTGGTCCTAAGGTGGTTCTGTTTATAGATCAGTTGATCCTAAGGTGGTTATGTTTATAGAGAGGTTTTTCCAGAGGTGGTTCTGTTTATAGCTAAGTTGATCCTAAGGTGGTTCTCTTTGTAGAGAAGTTCGTCCTAAGGTTGTTTTGTTTATAGATCAGTTGGTTCTATGGTGGTTCTGTTTATAGATCAGTTGGTCCTAAGGTGGTTCTGTTTATAGATCAGTTGATTCTAGGGTTGTTCTGTTTATAGATCAGTTGGTCCTATGGTGGTTCTGTTTATAGATCAGTTGCTCCTAAGGTGGTTCTGTTTATAGAGAGGTTGGTCATAAGGTGGTTCTGTTTATAGATCAGTTGGTCCTAAGGTTTTTCTGTTTAAAGAGCAGTTGGTCCTAAGATGGTTCTGTTAATAGATCAGTTGATCCTATGGTGGTTCTGTTTATAGATCAGTTGGTCCTAAGGTGGTTTTGTTTATAGATTAGTTGGTCCTAAGGTGGTTATGTTGATAGATCCATTGGTCCAATGTGGTTCTCTTTATAGATCAGTTGGTCCTAAGGCGGTTCTGTTTATAGATCAGTTGCTCCTAAGGGGGTTCTGTTTATATATCAGTTGATCCTAAGGTGGTTCTGTTAATAGATCAGTTGGTCCTAAGGTGGTTCTGTTTATAGATCAGTTGGTCATAAGGTGGTTCTGTGTACAGATCAGTTGGTCTTAAGGTGGTTCTGTTTATAGATCAGTTGGTCCTAAGGTGGTTCTGTTTATAGATCAGTTCGTCCTAAGGTGGTTCTGTTTATAGATCGGTTGGTCCTAAGGTGGTTCTGTTTATAGATCAGTTGATCCTAAGGTGGGTCTGTTTATAGATCAATTGGTCCTAAGATGGTTCTGTTTATAGATCAGTTGGTTCTAAGGTTGTTTTGTTTATAGATCAGTTGGTCCTAAGGTGGTGATGTTGATTTATCTATTGGTCCTAATGTGGTTCTGTTTATAGATTAGTTGGTCCTAAGGTGGTTCTGTTTATAAATCAGTTGATCCTAAGGTGGTTCTGTTTATAGATCAGTTGGTCCTAAGGTGGTTCTGTTTATACATCAGTTGGTCATAAGGTGGTTCTTTTTACAGATCAGTTGGTCATAAGGTGGTTCTGTTTATAGATCAGTTGATCATAAGATGGTTCTGTTTACAGATCAGTTGGCCATAAGGTGGTTCTGTTTATAGATCAGTTGGTCATATGGTGGTTCTGTTTATAGATCAGTTGGTCATAAGGTGGTTCTGTTTACAGATCAGTTTGTCATAAGGTGGTTCTGTTTATAGATCAGTTGATCCTAATGTGGTTCTGTTTATAGATCAGTTCGTCTTAAGGTGGTTCTGTTTATAGATCAGTTGGTCATATGGTGGTTCTGTTTACAGAGCAGTTGGTCATAAGGTGGTTCTGTTTATAGATCAGTTGATCCTAATGTGGTTCTGTTTATAGATCAGTTGGTCGTAAGGTGGTTCTATTTACAGATCAGTTGGTTATATGGTGGTTCTGTTTATAGATCAGTTGATCCTAAGGTGGTTCTGTTTATAGATCAGTTGGTCCTAAGGTGGTTCTGTTTATAGATCAGTTGATCCTAAGGTGGTTCTGTTTATAGATCAGTTGGTCCTAAGGTGGTTCTGTTTACAGATCAGTTAGTTATATGGTGATTCTGTTTATAGATCAGTTGATCCTAATGTGGTTCTGTTTACAGATCAGTTGGTCATAAGGTGGTTCTGTTTATAGATCAGTTGATCCTAAGGTTGTTCTCTTTGTAGAGCAGTTCGTCCTAAGGTGGTTGTGTTTATAGATCAGTTGGTCATAAGGTGGTTCTGTTTACAGATCAGTTGATCCTAATGTGGTTCTGTTTATAGATCAGTTGTTCCTAAGGTGGTTCTGTTTGCAGATCAGTTGGTTATATGGTGGTTCTGTTCATAGATCGGTTGATCCTAAGGTGGTTCTGTTTACAGATCAGTTGGTCATAAGGTGGTTCTGTTTATAGATCAGTTGATCCTAAGGTTGTTCTCTTTGTAGAGCAGTTCGTCCTACGGTGGTTGTGTTTATAGATCAGTTGGTCATATGGTGGTTCTGTTAATAGATCAGTTGGTCATAAGGTGGTTCTGTTTACAGATCAGTTGATCCTAATGTGGTTCTGTTTATAGATCAGTTGGTCATATGGTGGTTCTGTTTATAGATCAGTTGGTCATAAGGTGGTTCTGTTTATAGATCAGTTGGTCCTAAGGTGGTTTTGTTTATAGATCAGTTGGTCTTAAGGTGGTTATGTTGATAGATCAATTGGTCCTAATGTGGTTCTGTTTATAGATCAGTTGGTCCTAAGGTGGTTCTGTTTATAAATCAGTTGATCCTAAGGTGGTTCCATTTATAGATCAGTTGGTCCTAAGGTGGTTCTGTTTATACATCAGTTGGTCATAAGGTGGTTCTGTTTACAGATCAGTTGGTCATAAGGTGGTTCTGTTTATAGATCAGTTGATCCTTAAGTTGTTCTCTTTGTAGAGCAGTTCGTCCTAAGGTGGTTCTGTTTATTGATCAGTTGGTCATATGGTGGTTCTGTTTATAGATCAGTTGATCATATGGTGGTTCTGTTTACAGATCAGTTGGTCATAAGGTGGTTCTGTTTATAGATCAGTTGGTCATATGGTGGTTCTGTTTATCGATCAGTTGGTCATAAGTTGGTTCTGTTTACAGATCAGTTGGTCATAAGGTGGTTCTGTTTATAGATCAGTTGATCCTAATGTGGTTCTGTTTATAGATCAGTTTGTCCTAAGGTGGTTCTGTTTATAGATCAGTTGGTCATATAGTGGTTCTGTTTATAGATCAGTTGATCCTAAGGTGGTTCTGTTTATAGATCAGTTGGTCCTAAGGTGGTTCTGTTTATAGATCAGTTGATCCTAAGGTGGTTCTGTTTATTGATCAGTTGGTCCTAAAGTTGTTCTCTTTGTAGAGCAGTTCGTCCTAAGGTGGTTCTGTTTATTGATCAGTTGGTCATATGGTGGTTCTGTTTATAGATCAGTTGATCATATGGTGGTTCTGTTTACAGATCAGTTGGTCATAAGGTGGTTCTGTTTATAGATCAGTTGGTCATATGGTGGTTCTGTTTATCGATCAGTTGGTCATAAGTTGGTTCTGTTTACAGATCAGTTGGTCATAAGGTGGTTCTGTTTATAGATCAGTTGATCCTAATGTGGTTCTGTTTATAGATCAGTTTGTCCTAAGGTGGTTCTGTTTATAGATCAGTTGGTCATATGGTGGTTCTGTTTATAGATCAGTTGATCCTAAGGTGGTTCTGTTTATAGATCAGTTGGTCCTAAGGTGGTTCTGTTTATAGATCAGTTGATCCTAAGGTGGTTCTGTTTATTGATCAGTTGGTCCTAAGGTGGTTCTGTTTATAGATCAATGGGTTATATGGTGGTTCTATTTATAGATCGCTTGATCCTAAGATGGTTCTGTTTACAGATCAGTTGGTCATAAGGTGGTTCTGTTTATAGATCAGTTGATCCTAAGGTTGTTCTCTTTGTAGAGCAGTTCGTCCTAAGGTGGTTGTGTTTATAGATCAGTTGGTCATATGGTGGTTCTGTTTATAGATCAGTTGGTCATAAGGTGGTTCTGTTTACAGATCAGTTGATCCTAATGTAGTTCTGTCTATAGATCAGTAAGTCCTAAGGTGGTTATGTTTATAGAGAGGTTTTTCCTAAGGTGGTTCTGTTTATAGCTAAGTTGATCCTAAGGTGGTTCTCTTTGTAGAGCAGTTCGTCCTAAGGTTGTTCTGTTTATAGATCAGTTGGTTCTATGGTGGTTCTGTTTATAGATCAGTTGGTCCTAAGGTGGTTCTGTTTATAGATCAGTTGATTCTAGGGTTGTTCTGTTTATAGATCAGTTGGTCCTAAGGTGATTCTGTTTATAGATCAGTTGCTCCTAAGGTGGTTCTGTTTATAGAGAGGTTGGTCCTAAGGTGGTTCTGTTTATATATCAGTTATTCCTAAGGTTTTTCTGTTTATAGAGCAGTTGGTCCTAAGATGGTTCTGTTTATAGATCAGTTGGTCCTATGGTGGTTCTGTTAATAGATCAGTTGGTCCTAAGGTGGTTTTGTTTATAGATCAGTTGGTCCTAAGGTGGTTATGTTGATAGATCCATTGGTCCTAATGTGGTTCTCTTTATAGATCAGTTGGTCCTAAGGCGGTTCTGTTTATAGATCAGTTGGTCATAAGGTGGTTCTGTTTATAGATCAGTTGATCCTAAGGTTGTTCTCTTTGTAGAGCAGTTCGTCCTACGGTGGTTGTGTTTATAGATCAGTTGGTCATATGGTGGTTCTGTTAATAGATCAGTTGGTCATAAGGTGGTTCTGTTTACAGATCAGTTGATCCTAATGTGGTTCTGTTTATAGATCAGTTGGTCATATGGTGGTTCTGTTTATAGATCAGTTGGTCATAAGGTGGTTCTGTTTATAGATCAGTTGGTCCTAAGGTGGTTTTGTTTATAGATCAGTTGGTCTTAAGGTGGTTATGTTGATAGATCAATTGGTCCTAATGTGGTTCTGTTTATAGATCAGTTGGTCCTAAGGTGGTTCTGTTTATAAATCAGTTGATCCTAAGGTGGTTCCATTTATAGATCAGTTGGTCCTAAGGTGGTTCTGTTTATACATCAGTTGGTCATAAGGTGGTTCTGTTTACAGATCAGTTGGTCATAAGGTGGTTCTGTTTATAGATCAGTTGATCCTTAAGTTGTTCTCTTTGTAGAGCAGTTCGTCCTAAGGTGGTTCTGTTTATTGATCAGTTGGTCATATGGTGGTTCTGTTTATAGATCAGTTGATCATATGGTGGTTCTGTTTACAGATCAGTTGGTCATAAGGTGGTTCTGTTTATAGATCAGTTGGTCATATGGTGGTTCTGTTTATCGATCAGTTGGTCATAAGTTGGTTCTGTTTACAGATCAGTTGGTCATAAGGTGGTTCTGTTTATAGATCAGTTGATCCTAATGTGGTTCTGTTTATAGATCAGTTTGTCCTAAGGTGGTTCTGTTTATAGATCAGTTGGTCATATAGTGGTTCTGTTTATAGATCAGTTGATCCTAAGGTGGTTCTGTTTATAGATCAGTTGGTCCTAAGGTGGTTCTGTTTATAGATCAGTTGATCCTAAGGTGGTTCTGTTTATTGATCAGTTGGTCCTAAAGTTGTTCTCTTTGTAGAGCAGTTCGTCCTAAGGTGGTTCTGTTTATTGATCAGTTGGTCATATGGTGGTTCTGTTTATAGATCAGTTGATCATATGGTGGTTCTGTTTACAGATCAGTTGGTCATAAGGTGGTTCTGTTTATAGATCAGTTGGTCATATGGTGGTTCTGTTTATCGATCAGTTGGTCATAAGTTGGTTCTGTTTACAGATCAGTTGGTCATAAGGTGGTTCTGTTTATAAATCAGTTGATCCTAATGTGGTTCTGTTTATAGATCAGTTTGTCCTAAGGTGGTTCTGTTTATAGATCAGTTGGTCATATGGTGGTTCTGTTTATAGATCAGTTGATCCTAAGGTGGTTCTGTTTATAGATCAGTTGGTCCTAAGGTGGTTCTGTTTATAGATCAGTTGATCCTAAGGTGGTTCTGTTTATTGATCAGTTGGTCCTAAGGTGGTTCTGTTTATAGATCAATGGGTTATATGGTGGTTCTATTTATAGATCGCTTGATCCTAAGATGGTTCTGTTTACAGATCAGTTGGTCATAAGGTGGTTCTGTTTATAGATCAGTTGATCCTAAGGTTGTTCTCTTTGTAGAGCAGTTCGTCCTAAGGTGGTTGTGTTTATAGATCAGTTGGTCATATGGTGGTTCTGTTTATAGATCAGTTGGTCATAAGGTGGTTCTGTTTACAGATCAGTTGATCCTAATGTAGTTCTGTCTATAGATCAGTAAGTCCTAAGGTGGTTATGTTTATAGAGAGGTTTTTCCTAAGGTGGTTCTGTTTATAGCTAAGTTGATCCTAAGGTGGTTCTCTTTGTAGAGCAGTTCGTCCTAAGGTTGTTCTGTTTATAGATCAGTTGGTTCTATGGTGGTTCTGTTTATAGATCAGTTGGTCCTAAGGTGGTTCTGTTTATAGATCAGTTGATTCTAGGGTTGTTCTGTTTATAGATCAGTTGGTCCTAAGGTGATTCTGTTTATAGATCAGTTGCTCCTAAGGTGGTTCTGTTTATAGAGAGGTTGGTCCTAAGGTGGTTCTGTTTATATATCAGTTATTCCTAAGGTTTTTCTGTTTATAGAGCAGTTGGTCCTAAGATGGTTCTGTTTATAGATCAGTTGGTCCTATGGTGGTTCTGTTAATAGATCAGTTGGTCCTAAGGTGGTTTTGTTTATAGATCAGTTGGTCCTAAGGTGGTTATGTTGATAGATCCATTGGTCCTAATGTGGTTCTCTTTATAGATCAGTTGGTCCTAAGGCGGTTCTGTTTATAGATCAGTTGCTCCTAAGGGGGTTCTGTTTATAGATCAGTTGATCCTAAGGTGGTTCTGTTTATAGATCGGTTGGTCCTAAGGTGGTTCTGTTTATAGATCAGTTGGTCATAAGGTGGTTCTGTGTACAGATCAGTTGATCTTAAGGTGGTTCTGTTTATAGATCAGTTGGTCCTAAGGTGGTTTTGTTTATAGATCAGTTGTTCCTAAGGTAGTTATGTTGATAGATCAATGGTCCTAATGTGGTTCTGTTTATAGATCAGTTGGTCCTAATGTGGTTCTGTTTATAAATCAGTTGATCCTAAGGTGGTTCTGTTTATAGATCAGTTGGCCCTAAGGTGGTTCTGTTTATACATCAGTTGGTCATAAGGTGGTTCTGTTTACAGATCAGTTGGTCATAAGGTGGTTCAGTTTATAGATCAGTTGGTCCTAAGGTGGTTATGTTGATAGATCAATTGGTCCTAATGTGGTTCTGTTTAAAGATCAGTTGGTCATATGGTGGTTCTGTTTATAGATCAGTTGATCATAAGGTGGTTCTGTTTATAGATCTGTTGGTCCTAAGGTGGTTCTGTTTATAGATCAGTTGGTCCTAAGGTGGTTTTGTTTATAGATCAGTTGGTCCTAAGGTGGTTATGTTGATAGATCCATTGGTCCTAATGTGGTTCTGTTTATTGATCAGTTGGTCCTAAGGTGTTTTGTTTATAAATCAGTTGATCCTAAGGTGGTTCTGTTTATAGATCAGTTGGTCCTAAGGTTGTTCTGTTTATAGATCGGTTGGTCATAAGGTGGTTCTCTTTACAGATCAGTTGGTCATAAGGTGGTTCTGTTTATAGATCAGTTGATCCTAAAGTTGTCCTCTTTGTAGAGCAGTTCGTCCTAAGGTGGTTCTGTTTATAGATCAGTTGGTCATATGGTGGTTCTGTTTATAGATCAGTTGATCATAAGGTGGTTCTGTTTACAGATCAGTTGGTCATAAGGTGGTTCTGTTTATAGATCAGTTGGTCATATGGTGGTTCTGTTTATAGATCAGTTGGTCCTAAGATGGTTCTGTTTATAGATCAGTTGGTCCTAAGGTGGTTCTGTTTATAGATCAGTTGGTCCTAAGGTGGTTTTGTTTATAGATCAGTTGGTCCTAAGGTGGTTATGTTGATAGATCCATTGGTCCTAATGTGGTTCTGTTTATTGATCAGTTGGTCCTAAGGTGGTTCTGTTTATAAATCAGTTGATCCTAAGGTGGTTCTGTTTACAGATCAGTTCATCCTAATGTGGTTCTGTTTATAGATCAGTTGGTCATATGGTGGTTCTGTTTATAGATCAGTTGGTCATAAGGTGGTTCTGTTTATAGATCAGTTGATCCTTATGTGGTTCTGTTTATAGATCAGTTGATCCTAATGTGGTTCTGTTTATAGATCAGTTGGTCCTAAGATGGTTCTGTTTATAAATCAGTTGATCCTAAGGTGGTTCTGTTTATTGATCAGTTGATGCTAGGATGGTTCTGTTTATAAATCAATTGGTCCTAAGGTGGTTCTGTTTATAGATCAGTTGATCCTAAGGTGGTTATGTTTATAGAGAGGTTTTTCCTAAGGAGGTTCTGTTTATAGCTAAGTTGATCCTAAGGTGATTCTCTTTGTAGAGCAGTTCGTCCTAAGGTTGTTCTGTTTATAGATCAGTTGGTTCTATGGTGGTTCAGTTTATAGATCAGTTGGTCCTAAGGTGGTTCTGTTTATAGATCAGTTGATTGTAGGGTTGTTCTGTTTATAGATCAGTTGGTCCTAAGGATGTTCTGTTTATAGAGCGGTTGGTCATAAGGTGATTCTGTTTATAGATCAGTTGGTCCTATGATGGTTCTGTTTATAGATCAGTTGCTCCTAAGGTGGTTCTGTTTATAGAGAGGTTGGTCCTAAGGTGGTTCTGTTTATAGATCAGTTGGTCCTAAGGTTTTTCTGTTTATAGAGCAGTTGGTCCTAAGATGGTTCTGTTTATAGATCAGTTGGGCCTATGGTGGTTCTGTTTATAGATCAGTTGGTCCTAAGGTGGTTTTGTTTATAGATCAGTTGGTCCTAAGGTGATTATGTTGATAGATCCATTGGTCCTAATGTGGTTCTCTTTATAGATCAGTTGGTCCTAAGGCGGTTCTGTTTATAGATCAGTTGCTCCTAAGGCGGTTCTGTTTATAGATCAGTTGTTCCTAAGGGGGTTCTGTTTATAGATCAGTTGATCCTAAGGTGGTTCTGTTTACAGATCAGTTGGTCATAAGGTGGTTCTGTTTATAGATCAGTTGGTCATATGGTGGTTCTGTTTATAGATCAGTTGGTCCTAAGATGGTTCTGTTTATAGATCAGTTGGTCCTAAGGTGGTTCTGTTTATAGATCAGTTGGTCCTAAGGTGGTTTTGTTTATAGATCAGTTGGTCCTAAGGTGGTTATGTTGATAGATCCATTGGTCCTAATGTGGTTCTGTTTATTGATCAGTTGATCCTAAGGTGGTTCTGTTTACAGATCAGTTCATCCTAATGTGGTTCTGTTTATAGATCAGTTGGTCATATGGTGGTTCTGTTTATAGATCAGTTGGTCATAAGGTGGTTCTGTTTATAGATCAGTTGATCCTTATGTGGTTCTGTTTATAGATCAGTTGATCCTAATGTGGTTCTGTTTATAGATCAGTTGGTCCTAAGATGGTTCTGTTTATAAATCAGTTGATCCTAAGGTGGTTCTGTTTATAGATCAGTTGGTCTTAAGGTGGTTCTGTTTATAGATCAGTTGGTCCTAAGGTGGTTCTGTTTATAGATCAGTTCGTCCTAAGGTGGTTCTGTTTATAGATCGGTTGGTCCTAAGGTGGTTCTGTTTATAGATCAGTTGATCCTAAGGTGGGTCTGTTTATAGATCAATTGGTCCTAAGATGGTTCTGTTTATAGATCAGTTGGTTCTAAGGTTGTTTTGTTTATAGATCAGTTGGTCCTAAGGTGGTGATGTTGATTTATCTATTGGTCCTAATGTGGTTCTGTTTATAGATTAGTTGGTCCTAAGGTGGTTCTGTTTATAAATCAGTTGATCCTAAGGTGGTTCTGTTTATAGATCAGTTGGTCCTAAGGTGGTTCTGTTTATACATCAGTTGGTCATAAGGTGGTTCTTTTTACAGATCAGTTGGTCATAAGGTGGTTCTGTTTATAGATCAGTTGATCATAAGATGGTTCTGTTTACAGATCAGTTGGCCATAAGGTGGTTCTGTTTATAGATCAGTTGGTCATATGGTGGTTCTGTTTATAGATCAGTTGGTCATAAGGTGGTTCTGTTTACAGATCAGTTTGTCATAAGGTGGTTCTGTTTATAGATCAGTTGATCCTAATGTGGTTCTGTTTATAGATCAGTTCGTCTTAAGGTGGTTCTGTTTATAGATCAGTTGGTCATATGGTGGTTCTGTTTACAGAGCAGTTGGTCATAAGGTGGTTCTGTTTATAGATCAGTTGATCCTAATGTGGTTCTGTTTATAGATCAGTTGGTCGTAAGGTGGTTCTATTTACAGATCAGTTGGTTATATGGTGGTTCTGTTTATAGATCAGTTGATCCTAAGGTGGTTCTGTTTATAGATCAGTTGGTCCTAAGGTGGTTCTGTTTATAGATCAGTTGATCCTAAGGTGGTTCTGTTTATAGATCAGTTGGTCCTAAGGTGGTTCTGTTTACAGATCAGTTAGTTATATGGTGATTCTGTTTATAGATCAGTTGATCCTAATGTGGTTCTGTTTACAGATCAGTTGGTCATAAGGTGGTTCTGTTTATAGATCAGTTGATCCTAAGGTTGTTCTCTTTGTAGAGCAGTTCGTCCTAAGGTGGTTGTGTTTATAGATCAGTTGGTCATAAGGTGGTTCTGTTTACAGATCAGTTGATCCTAATGTGGTTCTGTTTATAGATCAGTTGTTCCTAAGGTGGTTCTGTTTGCAGATCAGTTGGTTATATGGTGGTTCTGTTCATAGATCGGTTGATCCTAAGGTGGTTCTGTTTACAGATCAGTTGGTCATAAGGTGGTTCTGTTTATAGATCAGTTGATCCTAAGGTTGTTCTCTTTGTAGAGCAGTTCGTCCTACGGTGGTTGTGTTTATAGATCAGTTGGTCATATGGTGGTTCTGTTAATAGATCAGTTGGTCATAAGGTGGTTCTGTTTACAGATCAGTTGATCCTAATGTGGTTCTGTTTATAGATCAGTTGGTCATATGGTGGTTCTGTTTATAGATCAGTTGGTCATAAGGTGGTTCTGTTTATAGATCAGTTGGTCCTAAGGTGGTTTTGTTTATAGATCAGTTGGTCTTAAGGTGGTTATGTTGATAGATCAATTGGTCCTAATGTGGTTCTGTTTATAGATCAGTTGGTCCTAAGGTGGTTCTGTTTATAAATCAGTTGATCCTAAGGTGGTTCCATTTATAGATCAGTTGGTCCTAAGGTGGTTCTGTTTATACATCAGTTGGTCATAAGGTGGTTCTGTTTACAGATCAGTTGGTCATAAGGTGGTTCTGTTTATAGATCAGTTGATCCTTAAGTTGTTCTCTTTGTAGAGCAGTTCGTCCTAAGGTGGTTCTGTTTATTGATCAGTTGGTCATATGGTGGTTCTGTTTATAGATCAGTTGATCATATGGTGGTTCTGTTTACAGATCAGTTGGTCATAAGGTGGTTCTGTTTATAGATCAGTTGGTCATATGGTGGTTCTGTTTATCGATCAGTTGGTCATAAGTTGGTTCTGTTTACAGATCAGTTGGTCATAAGGTGGTTCTGTTTATAGATCAGTTGATCCTAATGTGGTTCTGTTTATAGATCAGTTTGTCCTAAGGTGGTTCTGTTTATAGATCAGTTGGTCATATAGTGGTTCTGTTTATAGATCAGTTGATCCTAAGGTGGTTCTGTTTATAGATCAGTTGGTCCTAAGGTGGTTCTGTTTATAGATCAGTTGATCCTAAGGTGGTTCTGTTTATTGATCAGTTGGTCCTAAAGTTGTTCTCTTTGTAGAGCAGTTCGTCCTAAGGTGGTTCTGTTTATTGATCAGTTGGTCATATGGTGGTTCTGTTTATAGATCAGTTGATCATATGGTGGTTCTGTTTACAGATCAGTTGGTCATAAGGTGGTTCTGTTTATAGATCAGTTGGTCATATGGTGGTTCTGTTTATCGATCAGTTGGTCATAAGTTGGTTCTGTTTACAGATCAGTTGGTCATAAGGTGGTTCTGTTTATAGATCAGTTGATCCTAATGTGGTTCTGTTTATAGATCAGTTTGTCCTAAGGTGGTTCTGTTTATAGATCAGTTGGTCATATGGTGGTTCTGTTTATAGATCAGTTGATCCTAAGGTGGTTCTGTTTATAGATCAGTTGGTCCTAAGGTGGTTCTGTTTATAGATCAGTTGATCCTAAGGTGGTTCTGTTTATTGATCAGTTGGTCCTAAGGTGGTTCTGTTTATAGATCAATGGGTTATATGGTGGTTCTATTTATAGATCGCTTGATCCTAAGATAGTTCTGTTTACAGATCAGTTGGTCATAAGGTGGTTCTGTTTATAGATCAGTTGATCCTAAGGTTGTTCTCTTTGTAGAGCAGTTCGTCCTAAGGTGGTTGTGTTTATAGATCAGTTGGTCATATGGTGGTTCTGTTTATAGATCAGTTGGTCATAAGGTGGTTCTGTTTACAGATCAGTTGATCCTAATGTAGTTCTGTCTATAGATCAGTAAGTCCTAAGGTGGTTATGTTTATAGAGAGGTTTTTCCTAAGGTGGTTCTGTTTATAGCTAAGTTGATCCTAAGGTGGTTCTCTTTGTAGAGCAGTTCGTCCTAAGGTTGTTCTGTTTATTGATCAGTTGGTTCTATGGTGGTTCTGTTTATAGATCAGTTGGTCCTAAGGTGGTTCTGTTTATAGATCAGTTGATTCTAGGGTTGTTCTGTTTATAGATCAGTTGGTCCTAAGGTGATTCTGTTTATAGATCAGTTGCTCCTAAGGTGGTTCTGTTTATAGAGAGGTTGGTCCTAAGGTGGTTCTGTTTATATATCAGTTATTCCTAAGGTTTTTCTGTTTATAGAGCAGTTGGTCCTAAGATGGTTCTGTTTATAGATCAGTTGGTCCTATGGTGGTTCTGTTAATAGATCAGTTGGTCCTAAGGTGGTTTTGTTTATAGATCAGTTGGTCCTAAGGTGGTTATGTTGATAGATCCATTGGTCCTAATGTGGTTCTCTTTATAGATCAGTTGGTCCTAAGGCGGTTCTGTTTATAGATCAGTTGGTCATAAGGTGGTTCTGTTTATAGATCAGTTGATCCTAAGGTTGTTCTCTTTGTAGAGCAGTTCGTCCTACGGTGGTTGTGTTTATAGATCAGTTGGTCATATGGTGGTTCTGTTAATAGATCAGTTGGTCATAAGGTGGTTCTGTTTACAGATCAGTTGATCCTAATGTGGTTCTGTTTATAGATCAGTTGGTCATATGGTGGTTCTGTTTATAGATCAGTTGGTCATAAGGTGGTTCTGTTTATAGATCAGTTGGTCCTAAGGTGGTTTTGTTTATAGATCAGTTGGTCTTAAGGTGGTTATGTTGATAGATCAATTGGTCCTAATGTGGTTCTGTTTATAGATCAGTTGGTCCTAAGGTGGTTCTGTTTATAAATCAGTTGATCCTAAGGTGGTTCCATTTATAGATCAGTTGGTCCTAAGGTGGTTCTGTTTATACATCAGTTGGTCATAAGGTGGTTCTGTTTACAGATCAGTTGGTCATAAGGTGGTTCTGTTTATAGATCAGTTGATCCTTAAGTTGTTCTCTTTGTAGAGCAGTTCGTCCTAAGGTGGTTCTGTTTATTGATCAGTTGGTCATATGGTGGTTCTGTTTATAGATCAGTTGATCATATGGTGGTTCTGTTTACAGATCAGTTGGTCATAAGGTGGTTCTGTTTATAGATCAGTTGGTCATATGGTGGTTCTGTTTATCGATCAGTTGGTCATAAGTTGGTTCTGTTTACAGATCAGTTGGTCATAAGGTGTTTCTGTTTATAGATCAGTTGATCCTAATGTGGTTCTGTTTATAGATCAGTTTGTCCTAAGGTGGTTCTGTTTATAGATCAGTTGGTCATATAGTGGTTCTGTTTATAGATCAGTTGATCCTAAGGTGGTTCTGTTTATAGATCAGTTGGTCCTAAGGTGGTTCTGTTTATAGATCAGTTGATCCTAAGGTGGTTCTGTTTATTGATCAGTTGGTCCTAAAGTTGTTCTCTTTGTAGAGCAGTTCGTCCTAAGGTGGTTCTGTTTATTGATCAGTTGGTCATATGGTGGTTCTGTTTATAGATCAGTTGATCATATGGTGGTTCTGTTTACAGATCAGTTGGTCATAAGGTGGTTCTGTTTATAGATCAGTTGGTCATATGGTGGTTCTGTTTATCGATCAGTTGGTCATAAGTTGGTTCTGTTTACAGATCAGTTGGTCATAAGGTGGTTCTGTTTATAAATCAGTTGATCCTAATGTGGTTCTGTTTATAGATCAGTTTGTCCTAAGGTGGTTCTGTTTATAGATCAGTTGGTCATATGGTGGTTCTGTTTATAGATCAGTTGATCCTAAGGTGGTTCTGTTTATAGATCAGTTGGTCCTAAGGTGGTTCTGTTTATAGATCAGTTGATCCTAAGGTGGTTCTGTTTATTGATCAGTTGGTCCTAAGGTGGTTCTGTTTATAGATCAATGGGTTATATGGTGGTTCTATTTATAGATCGCTTGATCCTAAGATGGTTCTGTTTACAGATCAGTTGGTCATAAGGTGGTTCTGTTTATAGATCAGTTGATCCTAAGGTTGTTCTCTTTGTAGAGCAGTTCGTCCTAAGGTGGTTGTGTTTATAGATCAGTTGGTCATATGGTGGTTCTGTTTATAGATCAGTTGGTCATAAGGTGGTTCTGTTTACAGATCAGTTGATCCTAATGTAGTTCTGTCTATAGATCAGTAAGTCCTAAGGTGGTTATGTTTATAGAGAGGTTTTTCCTAAGGTGGTTCTGTTTATAGCTAAGTTGATCCTAAGGTGGTTCTCTTTGTAGAGCAGTTCGTCCTAAGGTTGTTCTGTTTATAGATCAGTTGGTTCTATGGTGGTTCTGTTTATAGATCAGTTGGTCCTAAGGTGGTTCTGTTTATAGATCAGTTGATTCTAGGGTTGTTCTGTTTATAGATCAGTTGGTCCTAAGGTGATTCTGTTTATAGATCAGTTGCTCCTAAGGTGGTTCTGTTTATAGAGAGGTTGGTCCTAAGGTGGTTCTGTTTATATATCAGTTATTCCTAAGGTTTTTCTGTTTATAGAGCAGTTGGTCCTAAGATGGTTCTGTTTATAGATCAGTTGGTCCTATGGTGGTTCTGTTAATAGATCAGTTGGTCCTAAGGTGGTTTTGTTTATAGATCAGTTGGTCCTAAGGTGGTTATGTTGATAGATCCATTGGTCCTAATGTGGTTCTCTTTATAGATCAGTTGGTCCTAAGGCGGTTCTGTTTATAGATCAGTTGCTCCTAAGGGGGTTCTGTTTATAGATCAGTTGATCCTAAGGTGGTTCTGTTTATAGATCGGTTGGTCCTAAGGTGGTTCTGTTTATAGATCAGTTGGTCATAAGGTGGTTCTGTGTACAGATCAGTTGATCTTAAGGTGGTTCTGTTTATAGATCAGTTGGTCCTAAGGTGGTTTTGTTTATAGATCAGTTGTTCCTAAGGTAGTTATGTTGATAGATCAATGGTCCTAATGTGGTTCTGTTTATAGATCAGTTGGTCCTAATGTGGTTCTGTTTATAAATCAGTTGATCCTAAGGTGGTTCTGTTTATAGATCAGTTGGCCCTAAGGTGGTTCTGTTTATACATCAGTTGGTCATAAGGTGGTTCTGTTTACAGATCAGTTGGTCATAAGGTGGTTCAGTTTATAGATCAGTTGGTCCTAAGGTGGTTATGTTGATAGATCAATTGGTCCTAATGTGGTTCTGTTTAAAGATCAGTTGGTCATATGGTGGTTCTGTTTATAGATCAGTTGATCATAAGGTGGTTCTGTTTATAGATCTGTTGGTCCTAAGGTGGTTCTGTTTATAGATCAGTTGGTCCTAAGGTGGTTTTGTTTATAGATCAGTTGGTCCTAAGGTGGTTATGTTGATAGATCCATTGGTCCTAATGTGGTTCTGTTTATTGATCAGTTGGTCCTAAGGTGTTTTGTTTATAAATCAGTTGATCCTAAGGTGGTTCTGTTTATAGATCAGTTGGTCCTAAGGTTGTTCTGTTTATAGATCGGTTGGTCATAAGGTGGTTCTCTTTACAGATCAGTTGGTCATAAGGTGGTTCTGTTTATAGATCAGTTGATCCTAAAGTTGTCCTCTTTGTAGAGCAGTTCGTCCTAAGGTGGTTCTGTTTATAGATCAGTTGGTCATATGGTGGTTCTGTTTATAGATCAGTTGATCATAAGGTGGTTCTGTTTACAGATCAGTTGGTCATAAGGTGGTTCTGTTTATAGATCAGTTGGTCATATGGTGGTTCTGTTTATAGATCAGTTGGTCCTAAGATGGTTCTGTTTATAGATCAGTTGGTCCTAAGGTGGTTCTGTTTATAGATCAGTTGGTCCTAAGGTGGTTTTGTTTATAGATCAGTTGGTCCTAAGGTGGTTATGTTGATAGATCCATTGGTCCTAATGTGGTTCTGTTTATTGATCAGTTGGTCCTAAGGTGGTTCTGTTTATAAATCAGTTGATCCTAAGGTGGTTCTGTTTACAGATCAGTTCATCCTAATGTGGTTCTGTTTATAGATCAGTTGGTCATATGGTGGTTCTGTTTATAGATCAGTTGGTCATAAGGTGGTTCTGTTTATAGATCAGTTGATCCTTATGTGGTTCTGTTTATAGATCAGTTGATCCTAATGTGGTTCTGTTTATAGATCAGTTGGTCCTAAGATGGTTCTGTTTATAAATCAGTTGATCCTAAGGTGGTTCTGTTTATTGATCAGTTGATGCTAGGATGGTTCTGTTTATAAATCAATTGGTCCTAAGGTGGTTCTGTTTATAGATCAGTTGATCCTAAGGTGGTTATGTTTATAGAGAGGTTTTTCCTAAGGAGGTTCTGTTTATAGCTAAGTTGATCCTAAGGTGATTCTCTTTGTAGAGCAGTTCGTCCTAAGGTTGTTCTGTTTATAGATCAGTTGGTTCTATGGTGGTTCAGTTTATAGATCAGTTGGTCCTAAGGTGGTTCTGTTTATAGATCAGTTGATTGTAGGGTTGTTCTGTTTATAGATCAGTTGGTCCTAAGGATGTTCTGTTTATAGAGCGGTTGGTCATAAGGTGATTCTGTTTATAGATCAGTTGGTCCTATGATGGTTCTGTTTATAGATCAGTTGCTCCTAAGGTGGTTCTGTTTATAGAGAGGTTGGTCCTAAGGTGGTTCTGTTTATAGATCAGTTGGTCCTAAGGTTTTTCTGTTTATAGAGCAGTTGGTCCTAAGATGGTTCTGTTTATAGATCAGTTGGGCCTATGGTGGTTCTGTTTATAGATCAGTTGGTCCTAAGGTGGTTTTGTTTATAGATCAGTTGGTCCTAAGGTGATTATGTTGATAGATCCATTGGTCCTAATGTGGTTCTCTTTATAGATCAGTTGGTCCTAAGGCGGTTCTGTTTATAGATCAGTTGCTCCTAAGACGGTTCTGTTTATAGATCAGTTGTTCCTAAGGGGGTTCTGTTTATAGATCAGTTGATCCTAAGGTGGTTCTGTTTACAGATCAGTTGGTCATAAGGTGGTTCTGTTTATAGATCAGTTGGTCATATGGTGGTTCTGTTTATAGATCAGTTGGTCCTAAGATGGTTCTGTTTATAGATCAGTTGGTCCTAAGGTGGTTCTGTTTATAGATCAGTTGGTCCTAAGGTGGTTTTGTTTATAGATCAGTTGGTCCTAAGGTGGTTATGTTGATAGATCCATTGGTCCTAATGTGGTTCTGTTTATTGATCAGTTGATCCTAAGGTGGTTCTGTTTACAGATCAGTTCATCCTAATGTGGTTCTGTTTATAGATCAGTTGGTCATATGGTGGTTCTGTTTATAGATCAGTTGGTCATAAGGTGGTTCTGTTTATAGATCAGTTGATCCTTATGTGGTTCTGTTTATAGATCAGTTGATCCTAATGTGGTTCTGTTTATAGATCAGTTGGTCCTAAGATGGTTCTGTTTATAAATCAGTTGATCCTAAGGTGGTTCTGTTTATTGATCAGTTGATACTAGGATGGTTCTGTTTATAAATCAATTGGTCCTAAGGTGGTTCTGTTTATAGATCAGTTGATCCTAAGGTGGTTATGTTTATAGAGAGGTTTTTCCTAAGGAGGTTCTGTTTATAGCTAAGTTGATCCTAAGGTGATTTTCTTTGTAGAGCAGTTCGTCCTAAGGTTGTTCTGTTTATAGATCAGTTGGTTCTATGGTGGTTCAGTTTATAGATCAGTTGGTCCTAAGGTGGTTCTGTTTATAGATCAGTTGATTGTAGGGTTGTTCTGTTTATAGATCAGTTGGTCATAAGGATGTTCTGTTTATAGAGCAGTTGGTCATAAGGTGATTCTGTTTATAGATCAGTTGGTCCTATGGTGGTTCTGTTTATAGATCAGTTGCTCCTAAGGTGGTTCTGTTTATAGAGAGGTTGGTCCTAAGGTGGTTCTGTTTATAGATCAGTTGGTCCTAAGGTTTTTCTGTTTATAGAGCAGTTGGTCCTAAGATGGTTCTGTTTATAGATCAGTTGGTCCTATGGTGGTTCTGTTTATAGATCAGTTGGTCCTAAGGTGGTTTTGTTTATAGATCAGTTGGTCCTAAGGTGATTATGTTGATAGATCCATTGGTCCTAATGTGGTTCTCTTTATAGATCAGTTGGTCCTAAGGCGGTTCTGTTTATAGATCAGTTGCTCCTAAGGCGGTTCTGTTTATAGATCAGTTGTTCCTAAGGGGGTTCTGTTTATAGATCAGTTAATCCTAAGGTGGTTCTGTTTATAGATCAGTTGGTCCTTAGGTGGTTCTGTTTATAGATCAGTTGGTCATAAGGTGGTTCTGTGTACAGATCAGTTGGTCTTAAGGTGGTTCTGTTTATAGATCAGTTGGTCCTAAGGTGGTTCTGTTTATAGATCAGTTGGTCCTAAGGTGGTTTTGTTTATAGATCAGTTGTTCCTAAGGTAGTTATGTTGATAGATCAATGGTCCTAATGTGGTTCTGTTTATAGATCAGTTGGTCCTAATGTGGTTCTGTTTATAAATCAGTTGATCCTAAGGTGGTTCTGTTTATAGATCAGTTGGCCCTAAGGTGGTTCTGTTTATACATCAGTTGGTCATAAGGTGGTTCTGTTTACAGATCAGTTGGTCATAAGGTGGTTCTGTTTATAGATCAGTTGGTCCTAAGGTGGTTATGTTGATAGATCAATTGGTCCTAATGTGGTTCTGTTTATAGATCAGTTGGTCATATGGTGGTTCTGTTTATAGATCAGTTGATCATAAGGTGGTTCTGTTTATAGATCAGTTGGTCATATGGTGGTTCTGTTTATAGATCAGTTGATCATAAGGTGGTTCTGTTTACAGATCAGTTGGTCATAAGGTGGTTCTGTTTATAGATCAGTTGGTCATATGGTGGTTCTGTTTATAGATCAGTTGGTCCTAAGATGGTTCTGTTTATAGATCAGTTGGTCCTAAGGTGGTTCTGTTTATAGATCAGTTGGTCCTAAGGTGGTTTTGTTTATAGATCAGTTGGTCCTAAGGTGGTTATGTTGATAGATCCATTGGTCCTAATGTGGTTCTGTTTATTGATCAGTTGGTCCTAAGGTGGTTCTGTTTATAAATCAGTTGATCCTAAGGTGGTTCTGTTTACAGATCAGTTCATCCTAATGTGGTTCTGTTTATAGATCAGTTGGTCATATGGTGGTTCTGTTTATAGATCAGTTGGTCATAAGGTGGTTCTGTTTATAGATCAGTTGATCCTTATGTGGTTCTGTTTATAGATCAGTTGATCCTAATGTGGTTCTGTTTATAGATCAGTTGGTCCTAAGATGGTTCTGTTTATAAATCAGTTGATCCTAAGGTGGTTCTGTTTATTGATCAGTTGATACTAGGATGGTTCTGTTTATAAATCAATTGGTCCTAAGGTGGTTCTGTTTATAGATCAGTTGATCCTAAGGTGGTTATGTTTATAGAGAGGTTTTTCCTAAGGAGGTTCTGTTTATAGCTAAGTTGATCCTAAGGTGATTCTCTTTGTAGAGCAGTTCGTCCTAAGGTTGTTCTGTTTATAGATCAGTTGGTTCTATGGTGGTTCAGTTTATAGATCAGTTGGTCCTAAGGTGGTTCTGTTTATAGATCAGTTGATTGTAGGGTTGTTCTGTTTATAGATCAGTTGGTCCTAAGGATGTTCTGTTTATAGAGCAGTTGGTCATAAGGTGATTCTGTTTATAGATCAGTTGGTCCTATGGTGGTTCTGTTTATAGATCAGTTGCTCCTAAGGTGGTTCTGTTTATAGAGAGGTTGGTCCTAAGGTGGTTCTGTTTATAGATCAGTTGGTCCTAAGGTTTTTCTGTTTATAGAGCAGTTGGTCCTAAGATGGTTCTGTTTATAGATCAGTTGGTCCTATGGTGGTTCTGTTTATAGATCAGTTGGTCCTAAGGTGGTTTTGTTTATAGATCAGTTGGTCCTAAGGTGATTATGTTGATAGATCCATTGGTCCTAATGTGGTTCTCTTTATAGATCAGTTGGTCCTAAGGCGGTTCTGTTTATAGATCAGTTGCTCCTAAGGCGGTTCTGTTTATAGATCAGTTGTTCCTAAGGGGGTTCTGTTTATAGATCAGTTGATCCTAAGGTGGTTCTGTTTACAGATCAGTTGGTCATAAGGTGGTTCTGTTTATAGATCAGTTGGTCATATGGTGGTTCTGTTTATAGATCAGTTGGTCCTAAGATGGTTCTGTTTATAGATCAGTTGGTCCTAAGGTGGTTCTGTTTATAGATCAGTTGGTCCTAAGGTGGTTTTGTTTATAGATCAGTTGGTCCTAAGGTGGTTATGTTGATAGATCCATTGGTCCTAATGTGGTTCTGTTTATTGATCAGTTGGTCCTAAGGTGGTTCTGTTTATAAATCAGTTGATCCTAAGGTGGTTCTGTTTACAGATCAGTTCATCCTAATGTGGTTCTGTTTATAGATCAGTTGGTCATATGGTGGTTCTGTTTATAGATCAGTTGGTCATAAGGTGGTTCTGTTTATAGATCAGTTGATCCTTATGTGGTTCTGTTTATAGATCAGTTGATCCTAATGTGGTTCTGTTTATAGATCAGTTGGTCCTAAGATGGTTCTGTTTATAAATCAGTTGATCCTAAGGTGGTTCTGTTTATTGATCAGTTGATACTAGGATGGTTCTGTTTATAAATCAATTGGTCCTAAGGTGGTTCTGTTTATAGATCAGTTGATCCTAAGGTGGTTATGTTTATAGAGAGGTTTTTCCTAAGGAGGTTCTGTTTATAGCTAAGTTGATCCTAAGGTGATTCTCTTTGTAGAGCAGTTCGTCCTAAGGTTGTTCTGTTTATAGATCAGTTGGTTCTATGGTGGTTCAGTTTATAGATCAGTTGGTCCTAAGGTGGTTCTGTTTATAGATCAGTTGATTGTAGGGTTGTTCTGTTTATAGATCAGTTGGTCCTAAGGATGTTCTGTTTATAGAGCGGTTGGTCATAAGGTGATTCTGTTTATAGATCAGTTGGTCCTATGGTGGTTCTGTTTATAGATCAGTTGCTCCTAAGGTGGTTCTGTTTATAGAGAGGTTGGTCCTAAGATGGTTCTGTTTATAAATCAGTTGATCCTAAGGTGGTTCTGTTTATTGATCAGTTGATACTAGGATGGTTCTGTTTATAAATCAATTGGTCCTAAGGTGGTTCTGTTTATAGATCAGTTGATCCTAAGGTGGTTATGTTTATAGAGAGGTTTTTCCTAAGGAGGTTCTGTTTATAGCTAAGTTGATCCTAAGGTGATTTTCTTTGTAGAGCAGTTCGTCCTAAGGTTGTTCTGTTTATAGATCAGTTGGTTCTATGGTGGTTCAGTTTATAGATCAGTTGGTCCTAAGGTGGTTCTGTTTATAGATCAGTTGATTGTAGGGTTGTTCTGTTTATAGATCAGTTGGTCATAAGGATGTTCTGTTTATAGAGCAGTTGGTCATAAGGTGATTCTGTTTATAGATCAGTTGGTCCTATGGTGGTTCTGTTTATAGATCAGTTGCTCCTAAGGTGGTTCTGTTTATAGAGAGGTTGGTCCTAAGGTGGTTCTGTTTATAGATCAGTTGGTCCTAAGGTTTTTCTGTTTATAGAGCAGTTGGTCCTAAGATGGTTCTGTTTATAGATCAGTTGGTCCTATGGTGGTTCTGTTTATAGATCAGTTGGTCCTAAGGTGGTTTTGTTTATAGATCAGTTGGTCCTAAGGTGATTATGTTGATAGATCCATTGGTCCTAATGTGGTTCTCTTTATAGATCAGTTGGTCCTAAGGCGGTTCTGTTTATAGATCAGTTGCTCCTAAGGCGGTTCTGTTTATAGATCAGTTGTTCCTAAGGGGGTTCTGTTTATAGATCAGTTAATCCTAAGGTGGTTCTGTTTATAGATCAGTTGGTCCTTAGGTGGTTCTGTTTATAGATCAGTTGGTCATAAGGTGGTTCTGTGTACAGATCAGTTGGTCTTAAGGTGGTTCTGTTTATAGATCAGTTGGTCCTAAGGTGGTTCTGTTTATAGATCAGTTGGTCCTAAGGTGGTTTTGTTTATAGATCAGTTGTTCCTAAGGTAGTTATGTTGATAGATCAATGGTCCTAATGTGGTTCTGTTTATAGATCAGTTGGTCCTAATGTGGTTCTGTTTATAAATCAGTTGATCCTAAGGTGGTTCTGTTTATAGATCAGTTGGCCCTAAGGTGGTTCTGTTTATACATCAGTTGGTCATAAGGTGGTTCTGTTTACAGATCAGTTGGTCATAAGGTGGTTCTGTTTATAGATCAGTTGGTCCTAAGGTGGTTATGTTGATAGATCAATTGGTCCTAATGTGGTTCTGTTTATAGATCAGTTGGTCATATGGTGGTTCTGTTTATAGATCAGTTGATCATAAGGTGGTTCTGTTTATAGATCAGTTGGTCATATGGTGGTTCTGTTTATAGATCAGTTGATCATAAGGTGGTTCTGTTTACAGATCAGTTGGTCATAAGGTGGTTCTGTTTATAGATCAGTTGGTCATATGGTGGTTCTGTTTATAGATCAGTTGGTCCTAAGATGGTTCTGTTTATAGATCAGTTGGTCCTAAGGTGGTTCTGTTTATAGATCAGTTGGTCCTAAGGTGGTTTTGTTTATAGATCAGTTGGTCCTAAGGTGGTTATGTTGATAGATCCATTGGTCCTAATGTGGTTCTGTTTATTGATCAGTTGGTCCTAAGGTGGTTCTGTTTATAAATCAGTTGATCCTAAGGTGGTTCTGTTTACAGATCAGTTCATCCTAATGTGGTTCTGTTTATAGATCAGTTGGTCATATGGTGGTTCTGTTTATAGATCAGTTGGTCATAAGGTGGTTCTGTTTATAGATCAGTTGATCCTTATGTGGTTCTGTTTATAGATCAGTTGATCCTAATGTGGTTCTGTTTATAGATCAGTTGGTCCTAAGATGGTTCTGTTTATAAATCAGTTGATCCTAAGGTGGTTCTGTTTATTGATCAGTTGATACTAGGATGGTTCTGTTTATAAATCAATTGGTCCTAAGGTGGTTCTGTTTATAGATCAGTTGATCCTAAGGTGGTTATGTTTATAGAGAGGTTTTTCCTAAGGAGGTTCTGTTTATAGCTAAGTTGATCCTAAGGTGATTCTCTTTGTAGAGCAGTTCGTCCTAAGGTTGTTCTGTTTATAGATCAGTTGGTTCTATGGTGGTTCAGTTTATAGATCAGTTGGTCCTAAGGTGGTTCTGTTTATAGATCAGTTGATTGTAGGGTTGTTCTGTTTATAGATCAGTTGGTCCTAAGGATGTTCTGTTTATAGAGCAGTTGGTCATAAGGTGATTCTGTTTATAGATCAGTTGGTCCTATGGTGGTTCTGTTTATAGATCAGTTGCTCCTAAGGTGGTTCTGTTTATAGAGAGGTTGGTCCTAAGGTGGTTCTGTTTATAGATCAGTTGGTCCTAAGGTTTTTCTGTTTATAGAGCAGTTGGTCCTAAGATGGTTCTGTTTATAGATCAGTTGGTCCTATGGTGGTTCTGTTTATAGATCAGTTGGTCCTAAGGTGGTTTTGTTTATAGATCAGTTGGTCCTAAGGTGATTATGTTGATAGATCCATTGGTCCTAATGTGGTTCTCTTTATAGATCAGTTGGTCCTAAGGCGGTTCTGTTTATAGATCAGTTGCTCCTAAGGCGGTTCTGTTTATAGATCAGTTGTTCCTAAGGGGGTTCTGTTTATAGATCAGTTGATCCTAAGGTGGTTCTGTTTACAGATCAGTTGGTCATAAGGTGGTTCTGTTTATAGATCAGTTGGTCATATGGTGGTTCTGTTTATAGATCAGTTGGTCCTAAGATGGTTCTGTTTATAGATCAGTTGGTCCTAAGGTGGTTCTGTTTATAGATCAGTTGGTCCTAAGGTGGTTTTGTTTATAGATCAGTTGGTCCTAAGGTGGTTATGTTGATAGATCCATTGGTCCTAATGTGGTTCTGTTTATTGATCAGTTGGTCCTAAGGTGGTTCTGTTTATAAATCAGTTGATCCTAAGGTGGTTCTGTTTACAGATCAGTTCATCCTAATGTGGTTCTGTTTATAGATCAGTTGGTCATATGGTGGTTCTGTTTATAGATCAGTTGGTCATAAGGTGGTTCTGTTTATAGATCAGTTGATCCTTATGTGGTTCTGTTTATAGATCAGTTGATCCTAATGTGGTTCTGTTTATAGATCAGTTGGTCCTAAGATGGTTCTGTTTATAAATCAGTTGATCCTAAGGTGGTTCTGTTTATTGATCAGTTGATACTAGGATGGTTCTGTTTATAAATCAATTGGTCCTAAGGTGGTTCTGTTTATAGATCAGTTGATCCTAAGGTGGTTATGTTTATAGAGAGGTTTTTCCTAAGGAGGTTCTGTTTATAGCTAAGTTGATCCTAAGGTGATTCTCTTTGTAGAGCAGTTCGTCCTAAGGTTGTTCTGTTTATAGATCAGTTGGTTCTATGGTGGTTCAGTTTATAGATCAGTTGGTCCTAAGGTGGTTCTGTTTATAGATCAGTTGATTGTAGGGTTGTTCTGTTTATAGATCAGTTGGTCCTAAGGATGTTCTGTTTATAGAGCGGTTGGTCATAAGGTGATTCTGTTTATAGATCAGTTGGTCCTATGGTGGTTCTGTTTATAGATCAGTTGCTCCTAAGGTGGTTCTGTTTATAGAGAGGTTGGTCCTAAGGTGGTTCTGTTTATAGATCAGTTGGTCCTAAGGTTTTTCTGTTTATAGAGCAGTTGGTCCTAAGATGGTTCTGTTTATAGATCAGTTGGGCCTATGGTGGTTCTGTTTATAGATCAGTTGGTCCTAAGGTGGTTTTGTTTATAGATCAGTTGGTCCTAAGGTGATTATGTTGATAGATCCATTGGTCCTAATGTGGTTCTCTTTATAGATCAGTTGGTCCTAAGGCGGTTCTGTTTATAGATCAGTTGCTCCTAAGGCGGTTCTGTTTATAGATCAGTTGTTCCTAAGGGGGTTCTGTTTATAGATCAGTTGATCCTAAGGTGGTTCTGTTTACAGATCAGTTGGTCATAAGGTGGTTCTGTTTATAGATCAGTTGGTCATATGGTGGTTCTGTTTATAGATCAGTTGGTCCTAAGATGGTTCTGTTTATAGATCAGTTGGTCCTAAGGTGGTTCTGTTTATAGATCAGTTGGTCCTAAGGTGGTTTTGTTTATAGATCAGTTGGTCCTAAGGTGGTTATGTTGATAGATCCATTGGTCCTAATGTGGTTCTGTTTATTGATCAGTTGATCCTAAGGTGGTTCTGTTTACAGATCAGTTCATCCTAATGTGGTTCTGTTTATAGATCAGTTGGTCATATGGTGGTTCTGTTTATAGATCAGTTGGTCATAAGGTGGTTCTGTTTATAGATCAGTTGATCCTTATGTGGTTCTGTTTATAGATCAGTTGATCCTAATGTGGGTCTGTTTATAGATCAGTTGGTCCTAAGATGGTTCTGTTTATAAATCAGTTGATCCTAAGGTGGTTCTGTTTATTGATCAGTTGATACTAGGATGGTTCTGTTTATAAATCAATTGGTCCTAAGGTGGTTCTGTTTATAGATCAGTTGATCCTAAGGTGGTTATGTTTATAGAGAGGTTTTTCCTAAGGAGGTTCTGTTTATAGCTAAGTTGATCCTAAGGTGATTCTCTTTGTAGAGCAGTTCGTCCTAAGGTTGTTCTGTTTATAGATCAGTTGGTTCTATGGTGGTTCAGTTTATAGATCAGTTGGTCCTAAGGTGGTTCTGTTTATAGATCAGTTGATTGTAGGGTTGTTCTGTTTATAGATCAGTTGGTCCTAAGGATGTTCTGTTTATAGAGCAGTTGGTCATAAGGTGATTCTGTTTATAGATCAGTTGGTCCTATGGTGGTTCTGTTTATAGATCAGTTGCTCCTAAGGTGGTTCTGTTTATAGAGAGGTTGGTCCTAAGGTGGTTCTGTTTATAGATCAGTTGGTCCTAAGGTTTTTCTGTTTATAGAGCAGTTGGTCCTAAGATGGTTCTGTTTATAGATCAGTTGGTCCTATGGTGGTTCTGTTTATAGATCAGTTGGTCCTAAGGTGGTTTTGTTTATAGATCAGTTGGTCCTAAGGTGATTATGTTGATAGATCCATTGGTCCTAATGTGGTTCTCTTTATAGATCAGTTGGTCCTAAGGCGGTTCTGTTTATAGATCAGTTGCTCCTAAGGCGGTTCTGTTTATAGATCAGTTGTTCCTAAGGGAGTTCTGTTTATAGATCAGTTGATCCTAAGGTGGTTCTGTTTATAGATCAGTTGGTCCTTAGGTGGTTCTGTTTATAGATCAGTTGGTCATAAGGTGGTTCTGTGTACAGATCAGTTGGTCTTAAGGTGGTTCTGTTTATAGATCAGTTGGTCCTAAGGTGGTTCTGTTTATAGATCAGTTGGTCCTAAGGTGGTTTTGTTTATAGATCAGTTGTTCCTAAGGTAGTTATGTTGATAGATCAATGGTCCTAATGTGGTTCTGTTTATAGATCAGTTGGTCCTAATGTGGTTCTGTTTATAAATCAGTTGATCCTAAGGTGGTTCTGTTTATAGATCAGTTGGCCCTAAGGTGGTTCTGTTTATACATCAGTTGGTCATAAGGTGGTTCTGTTTACAGATCAGTTGGTCATAAGGTGGTTCTGTTTATAGATCAGTTGGTCCTAAGGTGGTTATGTTGATAGATCAATTGGTCCTAATGTGGTTCTGTTTATAGATCAGTTGGTCATATGGTGGTTCTGTTTATAGATCAGTTGATCATAAGGTGGTTCTGTTTATAGATCAGTTGGTCATATGGTGGTTCTGTTTATAGATCAGTTGATCATAAGGTGGTTCTGTTTACAGATCAGTTGGTCATAAGGTGGTTCTGTTTATAGATCAGTTGGTCATATGGTGGTTCTGTTTATAGATCAGTTGGTCCTAAGATGGTTCTGTTTATAGATCAGTTGGTCCTAAGGTGGTTCTGTTTATAGATCAGTTGGTCCTAAGGTGGTTTTGTTTATAGATCAGTTGGTCCTAAGGTGGTTATGTTGATAGATCCATTGGTCCTAATGTGGTTCTGTTTATTGATCAGTTGGTCCTAAGGTGGTTCTGTTTATAAATCAGTTGATCCTCAGGTGGTTCTGTTTACAGATCAGTTCATCCTAATGTGGTTCTGTTTATAGATCAGTTGGTCATATGGTGGTTCTGTTTATAGATCAGTTGGTCATAAGGTGGTTCTGTTTATAGATCAGTTGATCCTTATGTGGTTCTGTTTATAGATCAGTTGATCCTAATGTGGTTCTGTTTATAGATCAGTTGGTCCTAAGATGGTTCTGTTTATAAATCAGTTGATCCTAAGGTGGTTCTGTTTATTGATCAGTTGATACTAGGATGGTTCTGTTTATAAATCAATTGGTCCTAAGGTGGTTCTGTTTATAGATCAGTTGATCCTAAGGTGGTTATGTTTATAGAGAGGTTTTTCCTAAGGAGGTTCTGTTTATAGCTAAGTTGATCCTAAGGTGATTCTCTTTGTAGAGCAGTTCGTCCTAAGGTTGTTCTGTTTATAGATCAGTTGGTTCTATGGTGGTTCAGTTTATAGATCAGTTGGTCCTAAGGTGGTTCTGTTTATAGATCAGTTGATTGTAGGGTTGTTCTGTTTATAGATCAGTTGGTCCTAAGGATGTTCTGTTTATAGAGCAGTTGGTCATAAGGTGATTCTGTTTATAGATCAGTTGGTCCTATGGTGGTTCTGTTTATAGATCAGTTGCTCCTAAGGTGGTTCTGTTTATAGAGAGGTTGGTCCTAAGGTGGTTCTGTTTATAGATCAGTTGGTCCTAAGGTTTTTCTGTTTATAGAGCAGTTGGTCCTAAGATGGTTCTGTTTATAGATCAGTTGGTCCTATGGTGGTTCTGTTTATAGATCAGTTGGTCCTAAGGTGGTTTTGTTTATAGATCAGTTGGTCCTAAGGTGATTATGTTGATAGATCCATTGGTCCTAATGTGGTTCTCTTTATAGATCAGTTGGTCCTAAGGCGGTTCTGTTTATAGATCAGTTGCTCCTAAGGCGGTTCTGTTTATAGATCAGTTGTTCCTAAGGGGGTTCTGTTTATAGATCAGTTGATCCTAAGGTGGTTCTGTTTACAGATCAGTTGGTCATAAGGTGGTTCTGTTTATAGATCAGTTGGTCATATGGTGGTTCTGTTTATAGATCAGTTGGTCCTAAGATGGTTCTGTTTATAGATCAGTTGGTCCTAAGGTGGTTCTGTTTATAGATCAGTTGGTCCTAAGGTGGTTTTGTTTATAGATCAGTTGGTCCTAAGGTGGTTATGTTGATAGATCCATTGGTCCTAATGTGGTTCTGTTTATTGATCAGTTGGTCCTAAGGTGGTTCTGTTTATAAATCAGTTGATCCTAAGGTGGTTCTGTTTACAGATCAGTTCATCCTAATGTGGTTCTGTTTATAGATCAGTTGGTCATATGGTGGTTCTGTTTATAGATCAGTTGGTCATAAGGTGGTTCTGTTTATAGATCAGTTGATCCTTATGTGGTTCTGTTTATAGATCAGTTGATCCTAATGTGGTTCTGTTTATAGATCAGTTGGTCCTAAGATGGTTCTGTTTATAAATCAGTTGATCCTAAGGTGGTTCTGTTTATTGATCAGTTGATACTAGGATGGTTCTGTTTATAAATCAATTGGTCCTAAGGTGGTTCTGTTTATAGATCAGTTGATCCTAAGGTGGTTATGTTTATAGAGAGGTTTTTCCTAAGGAGGTTCTGTTTATAGCTAAGTTGATCCTAAGGTGATTCTCTTTGTAGAGCAGTTCGTCCTAAGGTTGTTCTGTTTATAGATCAGTTGGTTCTATGGTGGTTCAGTTTATAGATCAGTTGGTCCTAAGGTGGTTCTGTTTATAGATCAGTTGATTGTAGGGTTGTTCTGTTTATAGATCAGTTGGTCCTAAGGATGTTCTGTTTATAGAGCGGTTGGTCATAAGGTGATTCTGTTTATAGATCAGTTGGTCCTATGGTGGTTCTGTTTATAGATCAGTTGCTCCTAAGGTGGTTCTGTTTATAGAGAGGTTGGTCCTAAGGTGGTTCTGTTTATAGATCAGTTGGTCCTAAGGTTTTTCTGTTTATAGAGCAGTTGGTCCTAAGATGGTTCTGTTTATAGATCAGTTGGGCCTATGGTGGTTCTGTTTATAGATCAGTTGGTCCTAAGGTGGTTTTGTTTATAGATCAGTTGGTCCTAAGGTGATTATGTTGATAGATCCATTGGTCCTAATGTGGTTCTCTTTATAGATCAGTTGGTCCTAAGGCGGTTCTGTTTATAGATCAGTTGCTCCTAAGGCGGTTCTGTTTATAGATCAGTTGTTCCTAAGGGGGTTCTGTTTATAGATCAGTTGATCCTAAGGTGGTTCTGTTTACAGATCAGTTGGTCATAAGGTGGTTCTGTTTATAGATCAGTTGGTCATATGGTGGTTCTGTTTATAGATCAGTTGGTCCTAAGATGGTTCTGTTTATAGATCAGTTGGTCCTAAGGTGGTTCTGTTTATAGATCAGTTGGTCCTAAGGTGGTTTTGTTTATAGATCAGTTGGTCCTAAGGTGGTTATGTTGATAGATCCATTGGTCCTAATGTGGTTCTGTTTATTGATCAGTTGATCCTAAGGTGGTTCTGTTTACAGATCAGTTCATCCTAATGTGGTTCTGTTTATAGATCAGTTGGTCATATGGTGGTTCTGTTTATAGATCAGTTGGTCATAAGGTGGTTCTGTTTATAGATCAGTTGATCCTTATGTGGTTCTGTTTATAGATCAGTTGATCCTAATGTGGGTCTGTTTATAGATCAGTTGGTCCTAAGATGGTTCTGTTTATAAATCAGTTGATCCTAAGGTGGTTCTGTTTATTGATCAGTTGATACTAGGATGGTTCTGTTTATAAATCAATTGGTCCTAAGGTGGTTCTGTTTATAGATCAGTTGATCCTAAGGTGGTTATGTTTATAGAGAGGTTTTTCCTAAGGAGGTTCTGTTTATAGCTAAGTTGATCCTAAGGTGATTCTCTTTGTAGAGCAGTTCGTCCTAAGGTTGTTCTGTTTATAGATCAGTTGGTTCTATGGTGGTTCAGTTTATAGATCAGTTGGTCCTAAGGTGGTTCTGTTTATAGATCAGTTGATTGTAGGGTTGTTCTGTTTATAGATCAGTTGGTCCTAAGGATGTTCTGTTTATAGAGCAGTTGGTCATAAGGTGATTCTGTTTATAGATCAGTTGGTCCTATGGTGGTTCTGTTTATAGATCAGTTGCTCCTAAGGTGGTTCTGTTTATAGAGAGGTTGGTCCTAAGGTGGTTCTGTTTATAGATCAGTTGGTCCTAAGGTTTTTCTGTTTATAGAGCAGTTGGTCCTAAGATGGTTCTGTTTATAGATCAGTTGGTCCTATGGTGGTTCTGTTTATAGATCAGTTGGTCCTAAGGTGGTTTTGTTTATAGATCAGTTGGTCCTAAGGTGATTATGTTGATAGATCCATTGGTCCTAATGTGGTTCTCTTTATAGATCAGTTGGTCCTAAGGCGGTTCTGTTTATAGATCAGTTGCTCCTAAGGCGGTTCTGTTTATAGATCAGTTGTTCCTAAGGGGGTTCTGTTTATAGATCAGTTGATCCTAAGGTGGTTCTGTTTATAGATCAGTTGGTCCTTAGGTGGTTCTGGTTATAGATCAGTTGGTCATAAGGTGGTTCTGTGTACAGATCAGTTGGTCTTAAGGTGGTTCTGTTTATAGATCAGTTGGTCCTAAGGTGGATCTGTTTATAGATCAGTTGGTCCTAAGGTGGTTTTGTTTATAGATCAGTTGTTCCTAAGGTAGTTATGTTGATAGATCAATGGTCCTAATGTGGTTCTGTTTATAGATCAGTTGGTCCTAATGTGGTTCTGTTTATAAATCAGTTGATCCTAAGGTGGTTCTGTTTATAGATCAGTTGGCCCTAAGGTGGTTCTGTTTATACATCAGTTGGTCATAAGGTGGTTCTGTTTACAGATCAGTTGGTCATAAGGTGGTTCTGTTTATAGATCAGTTGGTCCTAAGGTGGTTATGTTGATAGATCAATTGGTCCTAATGTGGTTCTGTTTATAGATCAGTTGGTCATATGGTGGTTCTGTTTATAGATCAGTTGATCATAAGGTGGTTCTGTTTATAGATCAGTTGGTCATATGGTGGTTCTGTTTATAGATCAGTTGATCATAAGGTGGTTCTGTTTACAGATCAGTTGGTCATAAGGTGGTTCTGTTTATAGATCAGTTGGTCATATGGTGGTTCTGTTTATTGATCAGTTGGTCCTAAGATGGTTCTGTTTATAGATCAGTTGGTCCTAAGGTGGTTCTGTTTATAGATCAGTTGGTCCTAAGGTGGTTTTGTTTATAGATCAGTTGGTCCTAAGGTGGTTATGTTGATAGATCCATTGGTCCTAATGTGGTTCTGTTTATTGATCAGTTGGTCCTAAGGTGGTTCTGTTTATAAATCAGTTGATCCTAAGGTGGTTCTGTTTACAGATCAGTTCATCCTAATGTGGTTCTGTTTATAGATCAGTTGGTCATATGGTGGTTCTGTTTATAGATCAGTTGGTCATAAGGTGGTTCTGTTTATAGATCAGTTGATCCTTATGTGGTTCTGTTTATAGATCAGTTGATCCTAATGTGGTTCTGTTTATAGATCAGTTGGTCCTAAGATGGTTCTGTTTATAAATCAGTTGATCCTAAGGTGGTTCTGTTTATTGATCAGTTGATACTAGGATGGTTCTGTTTATAAATCAATTGGTCCTAAGGTGGTTCTGTTTATAGATCAGTTGATCCTAAGGTGGTTATGTTTATAGAGAGGTTTTTCCTAAGGAGGTTCTGTTTATAGCTAAGTTGATCCTAAGGTGATTCTCTTTGTAGAGCAGTTCGTCCTAAGGTTGTTCTGTTTATAGATCAGTTGGTTCTATGGTGGTTCAGTTTATAGATCAGTTGGTCCTAAGGTGGTTCTGTTTATAGATCAGTTGATTGTAGGGTTGTTCTGTTTATAGATCAGTTGGTCCTAAGGATGTTCTGTTTATAGAGCAGTTGGTCATAAGGTGATTCTGTTTATAGATCAGTTGGTCCTATGGTGGTTCTGTTTATAGATCAGTTGCTCCTAAGGTGGTTCTGTTTATAGAGAGGTTGGTCCTAAGGTGGTTCTGTTTATAGATCAGTTGGTCCTAAGGTTTTTCTGTTTATAGAGCAGTTGGTCCTAAGATGGTTCTGTTTATAGATCAGTTGGTCCTATGGTGGTTCTGTTTATAGATCAGTTGGTCCTAAGGTGGTTTTGTTTATAGATCAGTTGGTCCTAAGGTGATTATGTTGATAGATCCATTGGTCCTAATGTGGTTCTCTTTATAGATCAGTTGGTCCTAAGGCGGTTCTGTTTATAGATCAGTTGCTCCTAAGGCGGTTCTGTTTATAGATCAGTTGTTCCTAAGGGGGTTCTGTTTATAGATCAGTTGATCCTAAGGTGGTTCTGTTTACAGATCAGTTGGTCATAAGGTGGTTCTGTTTATAGATCAGTTGGTCATATGGTGGTTCTGTTTATAGATCAGTTCGTCCTAAGATGGTTCTGTTTATAGATCAGTTGGTCCTAAGGTGGTTCTGTTTATAGATCAGTTGGTCCTAAGGTGGTTTTGTTTATAGATCAGTTGGTCCTAAGGTGGTTATGTTGATAGATCCATTGGTCCTAATGTGGTTCTGTTTATTGATCAGTTGGTCCTAAGGTGGTTCTGTTTATAAATCAGTTGATCCTAAGGTGGTTCTGTTTACAGATCAGTTCATCCTAATGTGGTTCTGTTTATAGATCAGTTGGTCATATGGTGGTTCTGTTTATAGATCAGTTGGTCATAAGGTGGTTCTGTTTATAGATCAGTTGATCCTTATGTGGTTCTGTTTATAGATCAGTTGATCCTAATGTGGTTCTGTTTATAGATCAGTTGGTCCTAAGATGGTTCTGTTTATAAATCAGTTGATCCTAAGGTGGTTCTGTTTATTGATCAGTTGATACTAGGATGGTTCTGTTTATAAATCAATTGGTCCTAAGGTGGTTCTGTTTATAGATCAGTTGATCCTAAGGTGGTTATGTTTATAGAGAGGTTTTTCCTAAGGAGGTTCTGTTTATAGCTAAGTTGATCCTAAGGTGATTCTCTTTGTAGAGCAGTTCGTCCTAAGGTTGTTCTGTTTATAGATCAGTTGGTTCTATGGTGGTTCAGTTTATAGATCAGTTGGTCCTAAGGTGGTTCTGTTTATAGATCAGTTGATTGTAGGGTTGTTCTGTTTATAGATCAGTTGGTCCTAAGGATGTTCTGTTTATAGAGCAGTTGGTCATAAGGTGATTCTGTTTATAGATCAGTTGGTCCTATGGTGGTTCTGTTTATAGATCAGTTGCTCCTAAGGTGGTTCTGTTTATAGAGAGGTTGGTCCTAAGGTGGTTCTGTTTATAGATCAGTTGGTCCTAAGGTTTTTCTGTTAATAGAGCAGTTGGTCCTAAGATGGTTCTGTTTATAGATCAGTTGGTCCTATGGTGGTTCTGTTTATAGATCAGTTGGTCCTAAGGTGGTTTTGTTTATAGATCAGTTGGTCCTAAGGTGATTATGTTGATAGATCCATTGGTCCTAATGTGGTTCTCTTTATAGATCAGTTGGTCCTAAGGCGGTTCTGTTTATAGATCAGTTGCTCCTAAGGCGGTTCTGTTTATAGATCAGTTGTTCCTAAGGGGGTTCTGTTTATAGATCAGTTGATCCTAAGGTGGTTCTGTTTATAGATCAGTTGGTCCTTAGGTGGTTCTGTTTATAGATCAGTTGGTCATAAGGTGGTTCTGTGTACAGATCAGTTGGTCTTAAGGTGGTTCTGTTTATAGATCAGTTGGTCCTAAGGTGGTTCTGTTTATAGATCAGTTGGTCCTAAGGTGGTTTTGTTTATAGATCAGTTGTTCCTAAGGTAGTTATGTTGATAGATCAATGGTCCTAATGTGGTTCTGTTTATAGATCAGTTGGTCCTAATGTGGTTCTGTTTATAAATCAGTTGATCCTAAGGTGGTTCTGTTTATAGATCAGTTGGCCCTAAGGTGGTTCTGTTTATACATCAGTTGGTCCTAAGGTGGTTCTGTTTACAGATCAGTTGGTCATAAGGTGGTTCTGTTTATAGATCAGTTGGTCCTAAGGTGGTTATGTTGATAGATCAATTGGTCCTAATGTGGTTCTGTTTATAGATCAGTTGGTCATATGGTGGTTCTGTTTATAGATCAGTTGATCATAAGGTGGTTCTGTTTATAGATCAGTTGGTCCTAAGGTGGTTCTGTTTATAGATCAGTTGGTCCTAAGGTGGTTTTGTTTATAGATCAGTTGGTCCTAAGGTGGTTATGTTGATAGACCCATTGGTCCTAATGTGGTTCTGTTTATTGATCAGTTGGTCCTAAGGTGTTTTGTTTATAAATCAGTTGATCCTAAGGTGGTTCTGTTTATAGATCAGTTGGTCCTAAGGTTGTTCTGTTTATAGATCAGTTGGTCATAAGGTGGTTCTCTTTACAGATCAGTTGGTCATAAGGTGGTTCTGTTTATAGATCAGTTGATCCTAAAGTTGTCCTCTTTGTAGAGCAGTTCGTCCTAAGGTGCTTCTGTTTATAGATCAGTTGGTCATATGGTGGTTCTGTTTATAGATCAGTTGATCATAAGGTGGTTCTGTTTACAGATCAGTTGGTCATAAGGTGGTTCTGTTTATAGATCAGTTGGTCATATGGTGGTTCTGTTTATAGATCAGTTGGTCCTAAGATGGTTCTGTTTATAGATCAGTTGGTCCTAAGGTGGTTCTGTTTATAGATCAGTTGGTCCTAAGGTGGTTTTGTTTATAGATCAGTTGGTCCTAAGGTGGTTATGTTGATAGATCCATTGGTCCTAATGTGGTTCTGTTTATTGATCAGTTGGTCCTAAGGTGGTTCTGTTTATAAATCAGTTGATCCTAAGGTGGTTCTGTTTACAGATCAGTTCATCCTAATGTGGTTCTGTTTATAGATCAGTTGGTCATATGGTGGTTCTGTTTATAGATCAGTTGGTCATAAGGTGGTTCTGTTTATAGATCAGTTGATCCTTATGTGGTTCTGTTTATAGATCAGTTGATCCTAATGTGGTTCTGTTTATAGATCAGTTGGTCCTAAGATGGTTCTGTTTATAAATCAGTTGATCCTCAGGTGGTTCTGTTTATTGATCAGTTGATACTAGGATGGTTCTGTTTATAAATCAATTGGTCCTAAGGTGGTTCTGTTTATAGATCAGTTGATCCTAAGGTGGTTATGTTTATAGAGAGGTTTTTCCTAAGGAGGTTCTGTTTATAGCTAAGTTGATCCTAAGGTGATTCTCTTTGTAGAGCAGTTCGTCCTAAGGTTGTTCTGTTTATAGATCAGTTGGTTCTATGGTGGTTCTGTTTATAGATCAGTTGGTCCTAAGGTGGTTCTGTTTATAGATCAGTTGATTGTAGGGTTGTTCTGTTTATAGATCAGTTGGTCCTAAGGATGTTCTGTTTATAGAGCAGTTGGTCATAAGGTGATTCTGTTTATAGATCAGTTGGTCCTATGGTGGTTCTGTTTATAGATCAGTTGCTCCTAAGGTGGTTCTGTTTATAGAGAGGTTGGTCCTAAGGTGGTTCTGTTTATAGATCAGTTGGTCCTAAGGTTTTTCTGTTTATAGAGCAGTTGGTCCTAAGATGGTTCTGTTTATAGATCAGTTGGTCCTATGGTGGTTCTGTTTATAGATCAGTTGGTCCTAAGGTGGTTTTGTTTATAGATCAGTTGGTCCTAAGGTGATTATGTTGATAGATCCATTGGTCCTAATGTGGTTCTCTTTATAGATCAGTTGGTCCTAAGGCGGTTCTGTTTATAGATCAGTTGCTCCTAAGGCGGTTCTGTTTATAGATCAGTTGTTCCTAAGGGGGTTCTGTTTATAGATCAGTTGATCCTAAGGTGGTTCTGTTTATAGATCAGTTGGTCCTTAGGTGGTTCTGTTTATAGATCAGTTGGTCATAAGGTGGTTCTGTGTACAGATCAGTTGGTCTTAAGGTGGTTCTGTTTATAGATCAGTTGGTCCTAAGGTGGTTCTGTTTATAGATCAGTTGGTCCTAAGTTGTTCTGTTTATAGATCGGTTGGTCCTAAGGTGGTTCTGTTTATAGATCAGTTGATCCTAAGGTGGTTCTGTTTATAGATCAATTGGTCCTAAGATGGTTCTGTTTATAGATCAGTTGGTCCTAAGGTGGTTCTGTTTATAGATCAGTTGGTCCTAAGGTGGTTATGTTGATAGATCAATTGGTCCTAATGTGGTTCTGTTTATAGATCAGTTGGTCCTTAGGTGGTTTGTTTATAAATCAGTTGATCCTAAGGTGGTTCTGTTTATAGATCAGTTGGTCCTAAGGTGGTTCTGTTTATAGATCAGTTGATCATAAGGTGGTTCTGTTTACAGATCAGTTGGTCATAAGGTGGTTCTGTTTATAGATCAGTTGATCATAAGGTGGGTCTGTTTACAAATCAGTTGGTCATAAGGTGGTTCTGTTTATAAATCAGTTGATCCTAAGGTGGTTCTGTTTATAGATCAGTTGGTCCTAAGGTTGTTCTGTTTATAGATCAGTTGGTCATAAGGTGGTTCTGTTTACAGATCAGTTGGTCATAAGGTGGTTCTGTTTATAGATCAGTTGATCCTAAAGTTGTTCTCTTTGTAGAGCAGTTCGTCCTAAGGTGGTTCTGTTTATAGATCAGTTGGTCATATGGTGGTTCTGTTTATAGATCAGTTGATCATACGGTGGTTCTGTTTACAGATCAGTTGGTCATAAGGTGGTTCTGATTATAGATCAGTTGGTCATATGGTGGTTCTGTTTATAGATCAGTTGGTCCTAAGATGGTTCTGTTTATAGATCAGTTGGTCCTAAGGTGGTTCTGTTTATAGATCAGTTGGTCCTAAGGTGGTTTTGTTTATAGATCCATTGGTCCTAATGTGGTTATGTTTATAAATCATTTGATCCTAAGGTGGTTCTGTTTACAGATCAATTGATCCTAATGTGGTTCTGTTTATAGATCAGTTGATCCTAATGTGGTTCTGTTTATAGATCAGTTGGTCCAAAGATGGTTCTGTTTATAAATCAGTTGATCCTAAGGTGGTTCTGTTTATAGATCAGTTGATACTAGGATGGTTCTGTTTATAAATCAATTGGTCCTAAGGTGGTTCTGTTTATAGATCAGTTGATCCTAAGGTGGTTATGTTTATAGAGAGGTTTTTCCAGAGGTGGTTCTGTTTATAGCTAAGTTGATCCTAAGATGGTTCTCTTTGTAGAGCAGTTCGTCCTAAGGTTGTTCTGTTTATAGATCAGTTGGTCCTAAGGTGGTTCTGTTTATAGATCAGTTGATTCTAGGGTTGTTCTGTTTATAGATCAGTTGGTCCTAAGGATGTTCTGTTTATAGAGCAGTTGGTCATAAGGTGATTCTTTTTATAGATCAGTTGGTCCTATGGTGGTTCTGTTTATAGATCAGTGCTCCTAAGGTGGTTCTGTTTATAGAGAGGTTGGTCCTAAGGTGGTTCTGTTTATAGATCAGTTGGTCCTAAGGTTTTTCTGTTTAAAGAGCAGTTGGTCCTAAGATGGTTCTGTTAATAGATCAGTTGGTCCTATGGTGGTTTTGTTTATAGATCAGTTGGTCCTAAGGTGGTTTTGTTTATAGATCAGTTGGTCCAAAGGTGGTTATGTTGATAGATCCATTGGTCCAATGTGGTTCTCTTTATAGATCAGTTGGTCCTAAGGCGGTTCTGTTTATAGATCAGTTGCTCCTAAGGGGGTTCTGTTTATAGATCAGTTGATCCTAAGGTGGTTCTGTTTATAGATCAGTTGGTCCTAAGGTGGTTCTGTTTATAGATCAGTTGGTCATAAGGTAGTTCTGTGTACAGATCAGTTGGTTTTAAGGTGGTTCTGTTTATAGATCAGTTGGTCCTAAGGTGGTTCTGTTTATAGATCAGTTCGTCCTAAGGTGGTTCTGTTTATAGATCGGTTGGTCCTAAGGTGGTTCTGTTAATAGATCAGTTGATCCCAAGGTGGTTCTGTTTATAGATCAATTGGTCCTAAGATGGTTCTGTTTATAGATCAGTTGGTCCTAAGGTGGTTCTGTTTATATATCAGTTGGTCCTAAGGTGGTTTTGTTTATAGATCAGTTGGTCCTAAGGTGGTTATGTTGATAGATCAATTGGTCCTAATGTGGTTCTGTTTATAGATCAGTTGGTCCTAAGGTGGTTCTGTTTACAGATCAGTTGGTCATAAGGTGGTTCTGTTTATAGATCAGTTGATCCTAAAGTTGTTCTCTTTGTAGAGCAGTTCGTCCTAAGGTGGTTCTGTTTATAGATCAGTTGGTCATATGGTGGTTCTGTTTATAGATCAGTTGATCATACGGTGGTTCTGTTTACAGATCAGTTGGTCATAAGGTGGTTCTGATTATAGATCAGTTGGTCATATGGTGGTTCTGTTTATAGATCAGTTGGTCCTAAGATGGTTCTGTTTATAGATCAGTTGGTCCTAAGGTGGTTCTGTTTATAGATCAGTTGGTCCTAAGGTGGTTTTGTTTATAGATCCATTGGTCCTAATGTGGTTATGTTTATAAATCATTTGATCCTAAGGTGGTTCTGTTTACAGATCAATTGATCCTAATGTGGTTCTGTTTATAGATCAGTTGATCCTAATGTGGTTCTGTTTATAGATCAGTTGGTCCAAAGATGGTTCTGTTTATAAATCAGTTGATCCTAAGGTGGTTCTGTTTATAGATCAGTTGATACTAGGATGGTTCTGTTTATAAATCAATTGGTCCTAAGGTGGTTCTGTTTATAGATCAGTTGATCCTAAGGTGGTTATGTTTATAGAGAGGTTTTTCCAGAGGTGGTTCTGTTTATAGCTAAGTTGATCCTAAGATGGTTCTCTTTGTAGAGCAGTTCGTCCTAAGGTTGTTCTGTTTATAGATCAGTTGGTCCTAAGGTGGTTCTGTTTATAGATCAGTTGATTCTAGGGTTGTTCTGTTTATAGATCAGTTGGTCCTAAGGATGTTCTGTTTATAGAGCAGTTGGTCATAAGGTGATTCTTTTTATAGATCAGTTGGTCCTATGGTGGTTCTGTTTATAGATCAGTGCTCCTAAGGTGGTTCTGTTTATAGAGAGGTTGGTCCTAAGGTGGTTCTGTTTATAGATCAGTTGGTCCTAAGGTTTTTCTGTTTAAAGAGCAGTTGGTCCTAAGATGGTTCTGTTAATAGATCAGTTGGTCCTATGGTGGTTTTGTTTATAGATCAGTTGGTCCTAAGGTGGTTTTGTTTATAGATCAGTTGGTCCAAAGGTGGTTATGTTGATAGATCCATTGGTCCAATGTGGTTCTCTTTATAGATCAGTTGGTCCTAAGGCGGTTCTGTTTATAGATCAGTTGCTCCTAAGGGGGTTCTGTTTATAGATCAGTTGATCCTAAGGTGGTTCTGTTTATAGATCAGTTGGTCCTAAGGTGGTTCTGTTTATAGATCAGTTGGTCATAAGGTAGTTCTGTGTACAGATCAGTTGGTTTTAAGGTGGTTCTGTTTATAGATCAGTTGGTCCTAAGGTGGTTCTGTTTATAGATCAGTTCGTCCTAAGGTGGTTCTGTTTATAGATCGGTTGGTCCTAAGGTGGTTCTGTTAATAGATCAGTTGATCCCAAGGTGGTTCTGTTTATAGATCAATTGGTCCTAAGATGGTTCTGTTTATAGATCAGTTGGTCCTAAGGTGGTTCTGTTTATATATCAGTTGGTCCTAAGGTGGTTTTGTTTATAGATCAGTTGGTCCTAAGGTGGTTATGTTGATAGATCAATTGGTCCTAATGTGGTTCTGTTTATAGATCAGTTGGTCCTAAGGTGGTTCTGTTTATAAATCAGTTGATCCTAAGGTGGTTCTGTTTATAGATCAGTTGGTCCTAAGGTGGTTCTGTTTATAGATCAGTTGGTCCAAAGATGATTCTGTTTATAAATCAGTTGATCCTAAGGTGGTTCTGTTTATAGATCAGTTGATACTAGGATGGTTCTGTTTATAAATCAATTGGTCCTAAGGTGGTTCTGTTTATAGATCAGTTGATCCTAAGATGGTTATGTTTATAGAGAGGTTTTTCCAGAGGTGGTTCTGTTTATAGCTAAGTTGATCCTAAGGTGGTTCTCTTTGTAGAGCAGTTCGTCCTAAGGTTGTTCTGTTTATAGATCAGTTGGTTCTATGGTGGTTCTGTTTATAGATCAGTTGGTCCTAAGGTGGTTCTGTTTATAGATCAGTTGATTCTAGGGTTGTTCTGTTTATAGATCAGTTGGTCCTAAGGATGGTCTGTTTATAGAGCAGTTGGTCATAAGGTGATTCTGTTCATAGATCAGTTGGTCCTATGGTGGTTCTGTTTATAGATCAGTTGGTCCTAAGGTTTTTCTGTTTAAAGAGCAGTTGGTCCTAAGATGGTTCTGTTAATAGATCAGTTGGTCCTATGGTGGTTCTGTTTATAGATCAGTTGGTCCTAAGGTGGTTTTGTTTATAGATCAGTTGGTCCTAAGGTGGTTATGTTGATAGATCCATTGGTCCAATGTGGTTCTCTTTATAGATAAGTTGGTCCTAAGGCGGTTCTGTTTATAGATCAGTTGCTCCTAAGGGGGTTCTGTTTATCGATCAGTTGATCCTAAGGTGGTTCTGTTTATAGATCAGTTGGTCCTAAGGTGGTTCTGTTTATAGATCAGTTGGTCATAAGGTGGTTCTGTGTACAGATCAGTTGGTCTTAAGGTGGTTCTGTTTATAGATCAGTTGGTCCTAAGGTGGTTCTGTTTATAGATCAGTTCGTCCTAAGGTGGTTTTGTTTATAGATCGGTTGGTCCTAAGGTTTTTCTGTTTATAGATCAATTGGTCCTAAGATGGTTCTGTTTATAGATCAGTTGGTCCTAAGGTGGTTCTGTTTATAGATCACTTGGTCCTAAGGTGGTTTTGTTTATAGATCAGTTGGTCCTAAGGTGGTGATGTTGATAGATCAATTGGTCCTAATGTGGTTCTGTTTATAGATCAGTTGGTCCTAAGGTGGTTCTGTTTATAAATCAGTTGATCCTAAGGTGGTTCTGTTTATAGATCAGTTGGTCCTAAGGTGGTTCTGTTTATACATCAGTTGGTCATAAGGTGGTTCTTTTTACTGATCAGTTGGTCATAAGGTGGTTCTGTTTATAGATCAGTTGATCATAAGGTGGTTCTGTTTACAGATAAGTTGGTCATAAGGTGGTTCTGTTTATAGATCAGTTGATCCTAAAGTTATTCTCTTTGTAGAGCAGTTCGTCCTAAGGTGGTTCTGTTTATAGATCAGTTGGTCATAAGGTGGTTCTGTTTATAGATCAGTTGATCATAAGGTGGTTCTGTTTACAGATCAGTTGGTCATAAGGTGGTTCTGTTTATAGATCAGTTGGTCATATGGTGATTCTGTTTATAGATCAGTTGGTCCTAAGATGGTTCTGTTTATAGATCAGTTGATCCTAAGGTGGTTCTGTTTATAGATCAGTTGGTCCTAAGGTGGTTTTGTTTATAGATCAGTTGGTCCTAAGGTGGTTATGTTGATAGATCCATTGGTCCTAATGTGGTTCTGTTTATTGATCAGTTGGTCCTAAGGTGGTTATGTTGATAGATCCATTGGTCCTAATGTGGTTCTGATTATAAATCAGTTGATCCTAAGGTGGTTCTGTTTACAGATCAGTTGGTCCTAAGGTGGTTATGTTGATAGATCAATTGGTCCTAATGTGGTTCTGTTTATAGATCAGTTGGTCCTAAGGTGGTTCTGTTTATAGATCAGTTGATCCTAAGGTGGTTCTGTTTATAGATCAGTTGGTCCTAAGGTGGTTCTGTTTATAGATCAGTTGGTCATAAGGTAGTTCTGTGTACAGATCAGTTGGTCTTAAGGTGGTTCTGTTTATAGATCAGTTGGTCCTAAGGTGGTTCTGTTTATAGATCAGTTCTTCCTAAGGTGGTTCTGTTTATAGATCGGTTGGTCCTAAGGTGGTTCTGTTAATAGATCAGTTGATCCTAAGGTGGTTCTGTTTATAGATCAGTTGGTCATAAGGTGGTTCTGTTTATAGATCAGTTGATCATAAGGTGGTTCTGTTTACAAATCAGTTGGTCATAAGGTGGTTCTGTTTATAAATCAGTTGATCCTAAGGTGGTTCTGTTTATAGATCAGTTGGTCCTAAGGTTGTTCTGTTTATAGATCAGTTGGTCATAAGGTGGTTCTGTTTACAGATCAGTTGGTCATAAGGTGGTTCTGTTAATAGATCAGTTGATCCTAAAGTTGTTCTCTTTGTAGAGCAGTTCGTCCTAAGGTGGTTCTGTTTATAGATCAGTTGGTCATATGGTGGTTCTGTTTATAGATCAGTTGATCATACGGTGGTTCTGTTTACAGATCAGTTGGTCATAAGGTGGTTCTGATTATAGATCAGTTGGTCATATGGTGGTTCTGTTTATAGATCAGTTGGTCCTAAGATGGTTCTGTGTATAGATCAGTTGGTCCTAAGGTGGTTCTGTTTATAGATCAGTTGGTCCTAAGGTGGTTTTGTTTATAGATCCATTGGTCCTAATGTGGTTATGTTTATAAATCATTTGATCCTAAGGTGGTTCTGTTTACAGATCAATTGATCCTAATGTGGTTCTGTTTATAGATCAGTTGATCCTAATGTGGTTCTGTTTATAGATCAGTTGGTCCAAAGATGGTTCTGTTTATAAATCAGTTGATCCTAAGGTGGTTCTGTTTATAGATCAGTTGATACTAGGATGGTTCTGTTTATAAATCAATTGGTCCTAAGGTGGTTCTGTTTATAGATCAGTTGATCCTAAGGTGGTTATGTTTATAGAGAGGTTTTTCCAGAGGTGGTTCTGTTTATAGCTAAGTTGATCCTAAGATGGTTCTCTTTGTAGAGCAGTTCGTCCTAAGGTTGTTCTGTTTATAGATCAGTTGGTCCTAAGGTGGTTCTGTTTATAGATCAGTTGGTCCTAAGGATGTTCTGTTTATAGAGCAGTTGGTCATAAGGTGATTCTTTTTATAGATCAGTTGGTCCTATGGTGGTTCTGTTTATAGAACAGTTGCTCCTAAGGTGGTTCTGTTTATAGAGAGGTTGGTCCTAAGGTGGTTCTGTTTATAGATCAGTTGGTCCTAAGGTTTTTCTGTTTAAAGAGCAGTTGGTCCTAAGATGGTTCTGTTAATAGATCAGTTGGTCCTATGGTGGTTTTGTTTATAGATCAGTTGGTCCTAAGGTGGTTTTGTTTATAGATCAGTTGGTCCAAAGGTGGTTATGTTGATAGATCCATTGGTCCAATGTGGTTCTCTTTATAGACCAGTTGGTCCTAAGGCGGTTCTGTTTATAGATCAGTTGCTCCTAAGGGGGTTCTGTTTATAGATCAGTTGATCCTAAGGTGGTTCTGTTTATAGATCAGTTGGTCCTAAGGTGGTTCTGTTTATAGATCAGTTGGTCATAAGGTAGTTCTGTGTACAGATCAGGTGGTTTTAAGGTGGTTCTGTTTATAGATCAGTTGGTCCTAAGGTGGTTCTGTTTATAGATCAGTTCGTCCTAAGGTGGTTCTGTTTATAGATCGATTGGTCCTAAGGTGGTTCTGTTAATAGATCAGTTGATCCTAAGGTGGTTCTGTTTATAGATCAATTGGTCCTAAGATGGTTCTGTTTATAGATCAGTTGGTCCTAAGGTGGTTCTGTTTATATATCAGTTGGTCCTTAGGTGGTTTTGTTTATAGATCAGTTGGTCCTAAGGTGGTTATGTTGATAGATCAATTGGTCCTAATGTGGTTCTGTTTATAGATCAGTTGGTCCTAAGGTGGTTCTGTTTATAAATCAGTTGATCCTAAGGTGTTTCTGTTTATAGATCAGTTGGTCCTAAGGTGGTTCTGTTTATAGATCAGTTGGTCCAAAGATGGTTCTGTTTATAAATCAGTTGATCCTAAGGTGGTTCTGTTTATAGATCAGTTGATATTAGGATGGTTCTGTTTATAAATCAATTGGTCCTAAGGTGGTTCTGTTTATAGATCAGTTGATTCTAAGGTGGTTATGTTTATAGAGAGGTTTTTCCAGAGGTGGTTCTGTTTATAGCTAAGTTGATCCTAAGGTGGTTCTCTTTGTAGAGCAGTTCGTCCTAAGGTTGTTCTGTTTATAGATCAGTTGGTTCTATGGTGGTTCTGTTTATAGATCAGTTGGTCCTAAGGTGGTTCTGTTTATAGATCAGTTGATTCTAGGGTTGTTCTGTTGATAGATCAGTTGGTCCTAAGGATGGTCTGTTTATAGAGCAGTTGGTCATAAGGTGATTCTGTTCATATATCAGTTGGTCCTATGGTGGTTCTGTTTATAGATCAGTTGGTCCTAAGGTTTTTCTGTTTAAAGAGCAGTTGGTCCTAAGATGGTTCTGTTAATAGATCAGTTGGTCCTATGGTGGTTCTGTTTATAGATCAGTTGGTCCTAAGGTGGTTTTGTTTATAGATCAGTTGGTCCTAAGGTGGTTATGTTGATAGATCCATTGGTCCAATGTGGTTCTCTTTATAGATAAGTTGGTCCTAAGGCGGTTCTGTTTATAGATCAGTTGCTCCTAAGGGGGTTCTTTTTATCGATCAGTTGATCCTAAGGTGGTTCTGTTTATAGATCAGTTGGTCCTAAGGTGGTTCTGTTTATAGATCAGTTGGTCATAAGGTGGTTCTGTGTACAGATCAGTTGGTCTTAAGGTGGTTCTGTTTATAGATCAGTTGGTCCTAAGGTGGTTCTGTTTATAGATCAGTTCGTCCTAAGGTGGTTCTGTTTATAGATCGGTTGGTCCTAAGGTTTTTCTGTTTATAGATCAATTGGTCCTAAGATGGTTCTGTTTATAGATCAGTTGGTCCTAAGGTGGTTCTGTTTATAGATCACTTGGTCCTAAGGTGGTTTTGTTTATAGATCAGTTGGTCCTAAGGTGGTGATGTTGATAGATCAATTGGTCCTAATGTGGTTCTGTTTATAGATCAGTTGGTCCTAAGGTGGTTCTGTTTATAAATCAGTTGATCCTAAGGTGGTTCTGTTTATAGATCAGTTGGTCCTAAGGTGGTTCTGTTTATACATCAGTTGGTCATAAGGTGGTTCTTTTTACTGATCAGTTGGTCATAAGGTGGTTCTGTTTATAGATCAGTTGATCATAAGGTGGTTCTGTTTACAGATAAGTTGGTCATAAGGTGGTTCTGTTTATAGATCAGTTGATCCTAAAGTTATTCTCTTTGTAGAGCAGTTCGTCCTAAGGTGGTTCTGTTTATAGATCAGTTGGTCATAAGGTGGTTCTGTTTATAGATCAGTTGATCATAAGGTGGTTCTGTTTACAGATCAGTTGGTCATAAGGTGGTTCTGTTTATAGATCAGTTGGTCATATGGTGATTCTGTTTATAGATCAGTTGGTCCTAAGATGGTTCTGTTTATAGATCAGTTGGTCCTAAGGTGGTTCTGTTTATAGATCAGTTGGTCCTAAGGTGGTTTTGTTTATAGATCAGTTGGTCCTAAGGTGGTTATGTTGATAGATCCATTGGTCCTAATGTGGTTCTGTTTATTGATCAGTTGGTCCTAAGGTGGTTATGTTGATAGATCCATTGGTCCTAATGTGGTTCTGATTATAAATCAGTTGATCCTAAGGTGGTTCTGTTTACAGATCAGTTGGTCCTAAGGTGGTTATGTTGATAGATCAATTGGTCCTAATGTGGTTCTGTTTATAGATCAGTTGGTCCTAAGGTGGTTCTGTTTATAGATCAGTTGATCCTAAGGTGGTTCTGTTTATAGATCAGTTGGTCCTAAGGTGGTTCTGTTTATAGATCAGTTGGTCATAAGGTAGTTCTGTGTACAGATCAGTTGGTCTTAAGGTGGTTCTGTTTATAGATCAGTTGGTCCTAAGGTGGTTCTGTTTATAGATCAGTTCGTCCTAAGGTGGTTCTGTTTATTGATCGGTTGGTCCTAAGGTGGTTCTGTTAATAGATCAGTTGATCCTAAGGTGGTTCTGTTTATAGATCAATTGGTCCTAAGATGGTTCTGTTTATAGATCAGTTGGTCCTAAGGTGGTTCTGTTTATAGATCAGTTGGTCCTAAGGTGGTTTTGTTTATAGATCAGTTGGTCCTAAGGTGGTTATGTTGATAGATCAATTGGTCCTAATGTGGTTCTGTTTATAGATCAGTTGGTCCTAAGGTGGTTCTGTTTATAAATCAGTTGATCCTAAGGTGGTTCTGTTTATAGATCAGTTGGTCCTAAGGTGGTTCTGTTTATAGATCAGTTGGTCCAAAGATGGTTCTGTTTATAAATCAGTTGATCCTAAGGTGGTTCTGTTTATAGATCAGTTGATACTAGGATGGTTCTGTTTATAAATCAATTGGTCCTAAGGTGGTTCTGTTTATAGATCAGTTGATCCTAAGGTGGTTATGTTTATAGAGAGGTTTTTCCAGAGGTGGTTCTGTTTATAGCTAAGTTGATCCTAAGGTGGTTCTCTTTGTAGAGCAGTTCGTCCTAAGGTTGTTCTGTTTATAGATCAGTTGGTTCTATGGTGGTTCTGTTTATAGATCAGTTGGTCCTAAGGTGGTTCTGTTTATAGATCAGTTGATTCTAGGGTTGTTCTGTTTATAGATCAGTTGGTCCTAAGGATGGTCTGTTTATAGAGCAGTTGGTCATAAGGTGATTCTGTTCATAGATCAGTTGGTCCTATGGTGGTTCTGTTTATAGATCAGTTGCACCTAAGGTGGTTCTGTTTATAGAGAGGTTGGTCCTAAGGTGGTTCTGTTCATAGATCAGTTGGTCCTAAGGTTTTTCTGTTTAAAGAGCAGTTGGTCCTAAGATGGTTCTGTTAATAGATCAGTTGGTCCTATGGTGGTTCTGTTTATAGATCAGTTGGTCCTAAGGTGGTTTTGTTTATAGATCAGTTGGTCCTAAGGTGGTTATGTTGATAGATCCATTGGTCCAATGTGGTTCTCTTTATAGATAAGTTGGTGCTAAGGCGGTTCTGTTTATAGATCAGTTGATCCTAAGGTGGTTCTGTTTATTGATCAGTTGATCCTAAGGTGGTTCTGTTTATAGATCAGTTGGTCATAAGGTGGTTCTGTGTACAGATCAGTTGGTCTTAAGGTGGTTCTGTTTATAGATCAGTTGGTCCTAAGGTGGTTCTGTTTATAGATCAGTTCGTCCTAAGGTGGTTCTGTTTATAGATCGGTTGGTCCTAAGGTTTTTCTGTTTATAGATCAATTGGTCCTAAGATGGTTCTGTTTATAGATCAGTTGGTCCTAAGGTGGTTCTGTTTATAGATCACTTGGTCCTAAGGTGGTTTTGTTTATAGATCAGTTGGTCCTAAGGTGGTGATGTTGATAGATCAATTGGTCCTAATGTGGTTCTGTTTATAGATCAGTTGGTCCTGAGGTGGTTCTGTTTATAAATCAGTTGATCCTAAGGTGGTTCTTTTTATAGATCAGTTGGTCCTAAGGTGGTTCTGTTTATACATCAGTTGATCCTAAAGTTATTCTCTTTGTAGAGCAATTCGTCCTAAGGTGGTTCTGTTTATAGATCAGTTGGTCATAAGGTGGTTCTGTTTATAGATCAGTTGATCATAAGGTGGTTCTGTTTACAGATCAGTTGGTCATAAGGTGGTTCTGTTAATAGATCAGTTGGTCATATGGTGATTCTGTTTATAGATCAGTTGGTCCTAAGATGGTTCTGTTTATAGATCAGTTGGTCCTAAGGTGGTTCTGTTTATAGATCAGTTGGTCCTAAGGTGGTTTTGTTTATAGATCAGTTGGTCCTAAGGTGGTTATGTTGATAGATCCATTGGTCCTATTGTGGTTCTGTTTATTGATCAGTTGGTCCTAAGGTGGTTATGTTGATAGATCCATTGGTCCTAATGTGGTTCTGATTATAAATCAGTTGTTCCTAAGGTGGTTCTGTTTACAGATCAGTTGATCCTAATGTGGTTCTGTTTATAGATCAGTTGGTCATATGGTGGTTCTGTTTATAGATCAGTTGATCCTTATGTGGTTCTGTTTATAGATCAGTTGATCCTAATGTGGTTCTGTTTATAGATCAGTTGTTCCAAAGATGGTTCTGTTTATAAATCAGTTGATCCTAAGGTGGTTCTGTTTATAGATCAGTTGAAACTAGGATGGTTCTGTTTATAAATCAATTGGTCCTAAGGTGGTTCTGTTTATAGATCAGTTGATCCTAAGGTGGTTATGTTTATAGAGAGGTTTTTCCAGAGGTGGTTCTGTTTATAGCTAAGTTGATCCTAAGGTGGTTCTCTTTGTAGAGCAGTTCGTCCTAAGGTTGTTCTGTTTATAGATCAGTTGGTTCTATGGTGGTTCTGTTTATAGATCAGTTGGTCCTAAGGTGGTTTTGTTTATAGATCAGTTGATTCTAGGGTTGTTCTGTTTATAGATCAGTTGGTCCTAAGGATGTTCTGTTTATAGAGCAGTTGGTCATAAGGTGATTCTGTTTATAGATCAGTTGGTCCTATGGTGGTTCTGTTTATAGATCAGTTGCTCCTAAGGTGGTTCTGTTTATAGATCAGTTGGTCCTAAGGTGGTTCTGTTTATAGATCAGTTGGTCCTAAGGTTTTTCTGTTTAAAGAGCAGTTGGTCCTAAGATGGTTCTGTTAATAGATCAGTTGGTCCTATGGTGGTTTTGTTTATAGATCAGTTGGTCCTAAGGCGGTTCTGTTTATAGATCAGTTGCTCCAAAGGGGGTTCTGTTTATAGATCAGTTGATCCTAAGGTGGTTCTGTTTATAGATCAGTTGGTCATAAGGTGGTTCTGTGTACAGATCAGTTGTTCTTAAGGTGGTTCTGTTTGTAGATCAGTTGGTCCTAAGGGGGTTCTGTTTATAGATCAGTTGGTCCTAAGGTGGTTCTGTTTATAGATCGGTTGGTCCTAAGGTGGTTCTGTTTATAGTTCAGTTGATCCTAAGGTGGTTCTGTTTATAGATCAATTGGTCCTAAGATGGTTCTGTTTATAGATCAGTTGGTCCTAAGGTGGTTCTGTTTATAGATCAGTTGGTCCTAAGGTGGTTTTGTTTATAGATCAGTTGGTCCTAAGGTGGTTCTGTTTATAGATCAGTTGGTCCTAAGGTGGTTCTGTTTATAGATCAGTTGGTCCTAAGGTGGTTCTATGTACAGATCAGTTGGTCTTAAGGTGGTTCTGTTTATAGATCAGTTGGTCCTAAGGTGGTTCTGTTTATAGATCAGTTCGTCCTAAGGTGGTTCTGTTTATAGATCGGTTGGTCCTAAGGTGGTTCTGTTTATAGATCAGTTGATCCTAAGGTGGTTCTGTTTATAGATCAATTGGTCCTAAGATGGTTCTGTTTATAGATCAGTTGGTCCTAAGGTGGTTCTGTTTATAGATCAGTTGGTCCTAAGGTGGTTCTGTTTATAGATCAGTTGGTCATAAGGTGGTTTTGTGTACAGATCAGTTGGTCTTAAGGTGGTTCTGTTTATAGATCAGTTGGTCCTAAGGTGGTTCTGTTTATAGATCAGTTCGTCCTAAGGTGGTTCTGTTTATAGATCGGTTGGTCCTAAGGTGGTTCTGTTAATAGATCAGTTGATCCTAAGGGGGTTCTGTTTATAGATCAATTGGTCCTAAGATGGTTCTGTTTATAGATCAGTTGGTCCTAAGGTGGTTCTGTTTATTGATCAGTTGGTCCTAAGGTGGTTTTGTTTATAGATCAGTTGGTCCTAAGGTGGTTATGTTGATAGATCAATTGGTCCTAATGTGGTTCTGTTTATAGATCAGTTGGTCCTAAGGTGGTTCTGTTTATAAATCAGTTGATCCTAAGGTGGTTTTGTTTATAGATCAGTTGGTCCTAAGGTGGTTCTGTTTATAGATCAGTTGGTCCAAAGATGGTTCTGTTTATAAATCAGTTGATCCTAAGGTGGTTCTGTTTATAGATCAGTTGATACTAGGATGGTTCTGTTTATAAATCAATTGGTCCTAAGGTGGTTCTGTTTATAGATCAGTTGATCCTAAGGTGGTTATGTTTATAGAGAGGTTTTTCCAGAGGTGGTTCTGTTTATAGCTAAGTTGATCCTAAGGTGGTTCTCTTTGTAGAGCAGTTCGTCCTAAGGTTGTTCTGTTTATAGATCAGTTGGTTCTATGGTGGTTCTGTTTATAGATCAGTTGGTCCTAAGGTGGTTCTGTTTATAGATCAGTTGATTCTAGGGTTGTTCTGTTTATAGATCAGTTGGTCCTAAGGATGGTCTGTTTATAGAGCAGTTGGTCATAAGGTGATTCTGTTAATAGATCAGTTGGTCCTATGTTGGTTCTGTTTATAGATCAGTTGCTCCTAAGGTGGTTCTGTTTATAGAGAAGTTGGTCCTAAGGTGATTCTGTTTATAGATCAGTTGGTCCTAAGGTTTTTCTGTTTAAAGAGCAGTTGGTCCTAAGATGGTTCTGTTAATAGATCAGTTGGTCCTATGGTGGTTCTGTTTATAGATCAGTTGGTCCTAAGGTGGTTTTGTTTATAGATCAGTTGGTCCTAAGGTGGTTATGTTGATAGATCCATTGGTCCAATGTGGTTCTCTTTATAGATCAGTTGGTCCTAAGGCTGTTCTGTTTATAGATCAGTTGCTCCTAAGGGGGTTCTGTTTATAGATCAGTTGCTCCTAATGTGGTTCTGTTTATAGATCAGTTGATCCTAATGTGGTTCTGTTTATAGATCAGTTGGTCCAAAGATGGTTCTGTTTATAAATCAGTTGATCCTAAGGTGGTTCTGTTTATAGATCAGTTGATACTAGGATGGTTCTGTTTATAAATCAATTGGTCCTAAGGTGGTTCTGTTTATAGATCAGTTGATCCTAAGGAGGTTATGTTTATAGAGAGGTTTTTCCAGAGGTGGTTCTGTTGATAGCTAAGTTGATCCTTAGGTGGTTTTCTTTGTAGAGCAGTTCGTCCTAAGGTTGTTCTGTTTATAGATCAGTTGGTTCTATGGTGGTTCTGTTTATAGATCAGTTGGTCCTAAGGTGGTTCTGTTTATAGATCAGTTGATTCTAGGGTTGTTCTGTTTATAGATCAGTTGGTCCTAAGGATGTTCTCTTTAAAGAGCAGTTGGTCATAAGGTGATTCTGTTAATAGATCAGTTGGTCCTATGGTGGTTCTGTTTATAGATCAGTTGGTCCTAAGGCGGTTCTGTTTATAGATCAGTTGATCCTAAAGTTATTCTCTTTGTAGAGCAGTTCGTCCTAAGGTGGTTCTGTTTATAGATCAGTTGGTCATAAGGTGGTTCTGTTTATAGATCAGTTGATCATAAGGTGGTTCTGTTTACAGATCAGTTGGTCATAAGGTGGTTCTGTTTATAGATCAGTTGGTCATATGGTGATTCTGTTGATAGATCAGTTGGTCCTAAGAAGGTTCTGTTTATAGATCAGTTGGTCCTAAGGTGGTTCTGTTTATAGATCAGTTGGTCCTAAGGTGGTTTTGTTTATAGATCAGTTGGTCCTAAGGTGGTTATGTTGATAGATCCATTGGTCCTAATGTGGTTCTGTTTATTGATCAGTTGGTTCTAAGGTGGTTCTGTTTATAGATCAATTGATCCTAAGGTGGTTCTGTTTATAGATCAATTGGTCCTAAGATGGTTCTGTTTATAGATCAGTTGGTCCTAAGGTGGTTCTGTTTATAGATCAGTTGGTCCTAAGGTGGTTCTGTTTATAGATCAGTTGGTCATAAGGTGGTTTTGTGTACAGATCAGTTGGTCTTAAGGTGGTTCTGTTTATAGATCAGTTGGTCCTAAGGTGGTTCTGTTTATAGATCAGTTCGTCCTAAGGTGGTTCTGTTTATAGATCGGTTGGTCCTAAGGTGGTTCTGTTAATAGATCAGTTGATCCTAAGGTGGTTCTGTTTATAGATCAATTGGTCCTAAGATGGTTCTGTTTATAGATCAGTTGGTCCTAAGGTGGTTCTGTTTATAGATCAGTTGGTCCTAAGGTGGTTTTGTTTATAGATCAGTTGGTCCTAAGGTGGTTATGTTGATAGATCAATTGGTCCTAATGTGGTTCTGTTTATAGATCAGTTGGTCCTAAGGTGGTTCTGTTTATAGATCAGTTGCTCCTAATGTGGTTCTGTTTATAGATCAGTTGATCCTAATGTGGTTCTGTTTATAGATCAGTTGGTCCAAAGATGGTTCTGTTTATAAATCAGTTGATCCTAAGGTGGTTCTGTTTATAGATCAGTTGATACTAGGATGGTTCTGTTTATAAATCAATTGGTCCTAAGGTGGTTCTGTTTATAGATCAGTTGATCCTAAGGTGGTTATGTTTATAGAGAGGTTTTTCCAGAGGTGGTTCTGTTGATAGCTAAGTTGATCCTTAGGTGGTTTTCTTTTTAGAGCAGTTCGTCCTAAGGTTGTTCTGTGTATAGATCAGTTGGTTCTATGGTGGTTCTGTTTATAGATCAGTTGGTCCTAAGGTGGTTCTGTTTATAGATCAGTTGATTCTAGGGTTGTTCTGTTTATAGATCAGTTGGTCCTAAGGATGTTCTCTTTATAGAGCAGTTGGTCATAAGGTGATTCTGTTTATAGATCAGTTGGTCCTATGGTGGTTCTGTTTATAGATCAGTTGCTCCTAAGGTGGTTCTGTTTATAGAGAGGTTGGTCCTAAGGTGGTTCTGTTTATAGATCAGTTGGTCCTAAGGTTTTTCTGTTTAAAGAGCAGTTGGTCCTAAGATGGTTCTGTTAATAGATCAGTTGGTCCTATGGTGGTTCTGTTTATAGATCAGTTGGTCCTAAGGTGGTTTTGTTTATAGATCAGTTGGTCCTAAGGTGGTTATGTTGATAGATCCATTGGTCCAATGTGGTTCTCTTTATAGATCAGTTGGTCCTAAGGCGGTTCTGTTTATAGATCAGTTGCTCCTAAGGGGTTTCTGTTTATAGATCAGTTGATCCTAATGTGGTTCTGTTTATAGATCAGTTGATCCTAATGTGGTTCTGTTTATAGATCAGTTGGTCCAAAGATGGTTCTGTTTATAAATCAGTTGATCCTAAGGTGGTTCTGTTTATAGATCAGTTGATACTAGGATGGTTCTGTTTATAAATCAATTGGTCCTAAGGTGGTTCTGTTTATAGATCAGTTGATCCTAAGGTGGTTATGTTTATAGAGAGGTTTTTCCAGAGGTGGTTCTGTTGATAGCTAAGTTGATCCTTAGGTGGTTTTCTTTGTAGGGCAGTTCGTCCTAAGGTTGTTCTGTTTATAGATCAGTTGGTTCTATGGTGGTTCTGTTTATAGATCAGTTGGTCCTAAGGTGGTTCTGTTTATAGATCAGTTGATTCTAGGGTTGTTCTGTTTATTGATCAGTTGGTCCTAAGGATGTTCTCTTTATAGAGCAGTTGGTCATAAGGTGATTCTGTTTATAGATCAGTTGGACCTATTGTGGTTCTGTTTATAGATCAGTTGCTCCTAAGGTGGTTCTGTTTATAGAGAGGTTGGTCCTAAGGTGGTTCTGTTTATAGATCAGTTGGTCCTAAGGTTTTTCTGTTTAAAGAGCAGTTGGTCCTAAGATGGTTCTGTTAATAGATCAGTTGGTCCTATGGTGGTTTTGTTTATAGATCAGTTGGTCCTAAGGTGGTTTTGTTTATAGATCAGTTGGTCCAAAGGTGGTTATGTTGATAGATCCATTGGTCCAATGTGGTTCTCTTTATAGATCAGTTGGTCCTAAGGCGGTTCTGTTTATAGATCAGTTGATCCTAAGGTGGTTCTGTTTATAGATCAGTTGGTCCTAAGGTGGTTCTGTTTATAGATCAGTTGGTCATAAGGTGGTTATGTGTACAGATCAGTTGGTCTTAAGGTGGTTCTGTTTATAGATCAGTTGGTCCTAAGGTGGTTCTGTTTATAGATCAGTTCGTCCTAAGGTGGTTCTGTTTATAGATCGGTTGGTCCTAAGGTGGTTCTGTTTATAGATCAGTTGATCCTAATGTGGTTCTGTTTATAGATCAATTGGTCCTAAGATGGTTCTGTTTATAGATCAGTTGGTCCTAAGGTGGTTCTGTTTATAGATCAGTTGGTCCTAAGGTGGTTTTGTTTATAGATCAGTTGGTCCTAAGGTGGTTATGTTGATAGATCAATTGGTCCTAATGTGGTTCTGTTTATAGATCAGTTGGTCCTAAGGTGGTTCTGTTTATAAATCAGTTGATCCTAAGGTGGTTCTGTTTATAGATCAGTTGGTCCTAAGGTGGTTCTGTTTATAGATCAGTTGGTCCAAAGATGGTTTTGTTTATAAATCAGTTGATCCTAAGGTGGTTCTGTTTATAGATCAGTTGATACTAGGATGGTTCTGTTTATAAATCAATTGGTCCTAAGGTGGTTCTGTTTATAGATCAGTTGATCCTAAGGTGGTTATGTTTATAGAGAGGTTTTTCCAGAGGTGGTTCTGTTTATAGCTAAGTTGATCCTAAGGTGGTTCTCTTTGTAGAGCAGTTCGTCCTAAGGTTGTTCTGTTTATAGATCAGTTGGTTCTATGGTGGTTCTGTTTATAGATCAGTTGGTCCTAAGGTGGTTCTGTTTATAGATCAGTTGATTCTAGGGTTGTTCTGTTTATAGATCAGTTGGTCCTAAGGATGGTCTGTTTATAGAGCAGTTGGTCATAAGGTGATTCTGTTTATAGATCAGTTGGTCCTATGGTGGTTCTGTTTAAAGATCAGTTGGTCCTAAGGTGGTTTTGTTTATAGATCAGTTGGTCCTAAGGTGGTTATGTTGATAGATCCATTGGTCCAATGTGGTTCTCTTTATAGATCAGTTGGTCCTAAGGCGGTTCTGTTTATAGATCAGTTGCTCCTAAGGGGGTTCTGTTTATAGATCACTTGATCCTAAGGTGGTTCTGTTTATTGATCAGTTGGTCCTAAGGTGGTTCTGTTTATAGATCAGTTGGTCATAAGGTGGTTCTGTGTACAGATCAGTTGGTCTTAAGGTGGTTCTGTTTATAGATCAGTTGGTCCTAAGGTGGTTCTGTTTATAGATCAGTTCGTCCTAAGGTGGTTCTGTTTATAGATCGGTTGGTCCTAAGGTGGTTCTGTATATAGATCAGTTGATCCTAAGGTTGTTCTGTTTATAGATCAATTGGTCCTAAGATGGATCTGTATATAGATCAGTTGGTCCTAAGGTGGTTCTGTTTATAGATCAGTTGGTCCTAAGGTGGTTTTGTTTATAGATCAGTTGGTCCTAAGGTGGTGATGTTGATAGATCAATTGGTCCTAATGTGGTTCTGTTTATAGATCAGTTGGTCCTAAGGTGGTTCTGTTTATAAATCAGTTGATCCTAAGGTGGTTCTGTTTATAGATCAGTTGGTCCTAAGGTGGTTCTGTTTATACATCAGTTGGTCATAAGGTGGTTCTTTTTACTGATCAGTTGGTCATAAGGTGGTTCTGTTTACAGATAAGTTGGTCATAAGGTGGTTCTGTTTATAGATCAGTTGATCCTAAAGTTGTTCTCTTTGTAGAGCAGTTCGTCCTAAGGTGGTTCTGTTTATAGATCAGTTGGTCATATGGTGGTTCTGTTTATAGATCAGTTGATCATAAGGTGGTTCTGTTTACAGATCAGTTGGTCCTAAGGTGGTTCTGTTTATAGATCAGTTGATTCTAGGGTTGTTCTCTTTATAGAGCAATTGGTCATAAGGTGATTCTGTTTATAGATCAGTTAGACCTATGGTGGTTCTGTTTATAGATCAGTTGCTCCTAAGGTGGTTCTGTTTATAGAGAGGTTGGTCCTAAGGTGGTTCTGTTTATAGATCAGTTGGTCCTAAGGTTTTTCTGTTTAAAGAGCAGTTGGTCCTAAGATGGTTCTGTTAATAGATCAGTTGGTCCTATGGTGGTTTTGTTTATAGATCAGTTGGTCCTAAGGTGGTTTTGTTTATTGATCAGTTGGTCCAAAGGTGGTTATGTTGATAGATCCATTGGTCCAATGTGGTTCTCTTTATAGATCAGTTGGTCCTAAGGCGGTTCTGTTTATAGATCAGTTGATCCTAAGGTGGTTCTGTTTATAGATCAGTTGGTCCTAAGGTGGTTCTGTTTATAGATCAGTTGGTCATAAGGTGGTTATGTGTACAGATCAGTTGGTCTTAAGGTGGTTCTGTTTATAGATCAGTTGGTCCTAAGGTGGTTCTGTTTATAGATCAGTTCGTCCTAAGGTGGTTCTGTTTATAGATCGGTTGGTCCTAAGGTGGTTCTGTTTATAGATCAGTTGATCCTAATGTGGTTCTGTTTATAGATCAATTGGTCCTAAGATGGTTCTGTTTATAGATCAGTTGGTCCTAAGGTGGTTCTGTTTATAAATCAGTTGATCCTAAGGTGGTTTTGTTTATAGATCAGTTGGTCCTAAGGTGGTTCTGTTTATAGATCAGTTGGTCCAAAGATGGTTCTGTTTATAAATCAGTTGATCCTAAGGTGGTTCTGTTTATAGATCAGTTGATACTAGGATGGTTCTGTTTATAAATCAATTGGTCCTAAGGTGGTTCTGTTTATAGATCAGTTGATCCTAAGGTGGTTATGTTTATAGAGAGGTTTTTCCAGAGGTGGTTCTGTTTATAGCTAAGTTGATCCTAAGGTGGTTCTCTTTGTAGAGCAGTTCGTCCTAAGGTTGTTCTGTTTATAGATCAGTTGGTTCTATGGTGGTTCTGTTTATAGATCAGTTGGTCCTAAGGTGGTTCTGTTTATAGATCAGTTGATTCTAGGGTTGTTCTGTTTATAGATCAGTTGGTCCTAAGGATGGTCTGTTTATAGAGCAGTTGGTCATAAGGTGATTCTGTTAATAGATCAGTTGGTCCTATGTTGGTTCTGTTTATAGATCAGTTGCTCCTAAGGTGGTTCTGTTTATAGAGAAGTTGGTCCTAAGGTGATTCTGTTTATAGATCAGTTGGTCCTAAGGTTTTTCTGTTTAAAGAGCAGTTGGTCCTAAGATGGTTCTGTTAATAGATCAGTTGGTCCTATGGTGGTTCTGTTTATAGATCAGTTGGTCCTAAGGTGGTTTTGTTTATAGATCAGTTGGTCCTAAGGTGGTTATGTTGATAGATCCATTGGTCCAATGTGGTTCTCTTTATAGATCAGTTGGTCCTAAGGCGGTTCTGTTTATAGATCAGTTGCTCCTAAGGGGGTTCTGTTTATAGATCAGTTGCTCCTAAGGGGGTTCTGTTTATAGATCAGTTGATCCTAATGTGGTTCTGTTTATAGATCAGTTGGTCCAAAGATGGTTCTGTTTATAAATCAGTTGATCCTAAGGTGGTTCTGTTTATAGATCAGTTGATACTAGGATGGTTCTGTTTATAAATCAATTGGTCCTAAGGTGGTTCTGTTTATAGATCAGTTGATCCTAAGGAGGTTATGTTTATAGAGAGGTTTTTCCAGAGGTGGTTCTGTTGATAGCTAAGTTGATCCTTAGGTGGTTTTCTTTGTAGAGCAGTTCGTCCTAAGGTTGTTCTGTTTATAGATCAGTTGGTTCTATGGTGGTTCTGTTTATAGATCAGTTGGTCCTAAGGTGGTTCTGTTTATAGATCAGTTGATTCTAGGGTTGTTCTGTTTATAGATCAGTTGGTCCTAAGGATGTTCTCTTTAAAGAGCAGTTGGTCATAAGGTGATTCTGTTTATAGATCAGTTGGTCCTATGGTGGTTCTGTTTATAGATCAGTTGCTCCTAAGGTGGTTCTGTTTATAGAGAGGTTGGTCCTAAGGTGGTTCTGTTTATAGATCAGTTGGTCCTAAGGTTTTTCTGTTTAAAGAGCAGTTGGTCCTAAGATGGTTCTGTTAATAGATCAGTTGGTCCTATGGTGGTTTTGTTTATAGATCAGTTGGTCCTAAGGTGGTTTTGTTTATAGATCAGTTGGTCCAAAGGTGGTTATGTTGATAGATCCATTGGTCCAATGTGGTTCTCTTTATAGATCAGTTGGTCCTAAGGCGGTTCTGTTTATAGATCAGTTGATCCTAAAGTTATTCTCTTTGTAGAGCAGTTCGTCCTAAGGTGGTTCTGTTTATAGATCAGTTGGTCATAAGGTGGTTCTGTTTATAGATCAGTTGATCATAAGGTGGTTCTGTTTACAGATCAGTTGGTCATAAGGTGGTTCTGTTTATAGATCAGTTGGTCATATGGTGATTCTGTTGATAGATCAGTTGGTCCTAAGAAGGTTCTGTTTATAGATCAGTTGGTCCTAAGGTGGTTCTGTTTATAGATCAGTTGGTCCTAAGGTGGTTTTGTTTATAGATCAGTTGGTCCTAAGGTGGTTATGTTGATAGATCCATTGGTCCTAATGTGGTTCTGTTTATTGATCAGTTGGTTCTAAGGTGGTTCTGTTTATAGATCAATTGATCCTAAGGTGGTTCTGTTTATAGATCAATTGGTCCTAAGATGGTTCTGTTTATAGATCAGTTGGTCCTAAGGTGGTTCTGTTTATAGATCAGTTGGTCCTAAGGTGGTTCTGTTTATAGATCAGTTGGTCATAAGGTGGTTTTGTGTACAGATCAGTTGGTCTTAAGGTGGTTCTGTTTATAGATCAGTTGGTCCTAAGGTGGTTCTGTTTATAGATCAGTTCGTCCTAAGGTGGTTCTGTTTATAGATCGGTTGGTCCTAAGGTGGTTCTGTTAATAGATCAGTTGATCCTAAGGTGGTTCTGTTTATAGATCAATTGGTCCTAAGATGGTTCTGTTTATAGATCAGTTGGTCCTAAGGTGGTTCTGTTTATAGATCAGTTGGTCCTAAGGTGGTTTTGTTTATAGATCAGTTGGTCCTAAGGTGGTTATGTTGATAGATCAATTGGTCCTAATGTGGTTCTGTTTATAGATCAGTTGGTCCTAAGGTGGTTCTGTTTATAGATCAGTTGCTCCTAATGTGGTTCTGTTTATAGATCAGTTGATCCTAATGTGGTTCTGTTTATAGATCAGTTGGTCCAAAGATGGTTCTGTTTATAAATCAGTTGATCCTAAGGTGGTTCTGTTTATAGATCAGTTGATACTAGGATGGTTCTGTTTATAAATCAATTGGTCCTAAGGTGGTTCTGTTTATAGATCAGTTGATCCTAAGGTGGTTATGTTTATAGAGAGGTTTTTCCAGAGGTGGTTCTGTTGATAGCTAAGTTGATCCTTAGGTGGTTTTCTTTTTAGAGCAGTTCGTCCTAAGGTTGTTCTGTGTATAGATCAGTTGGTTCTATGGTGGTTCTGTTTATAGATCAGTTGGTCCTAAGGTGGTTCTGTTTATAGATCAGTTGATTCTAGGGTTGTTCTGTTTATAGATCAGTTGGTCCTAAGGATGTTCTCTTTATAGAGCAGTTGGTCATAAGGTGATTCTGTTTATAGATCAGTTGGTCCTATGGTGGTTCTGTTTATAGATCAGTTGCTCCTAAGGTGGTTCTGTTTATAGAGAGGTTGGTCCTAAGGTGGTTCTGTTTATAGATCAGTTGGTCCTAAGGTTTTTCTGTTTAAAGAGCAGTTGGTCCTAAGATGGTTCTGTTAATAGATCAGTTGGTCCTATGGTGGTTCTGTTTATAGATCAGTTGGTCCTAAGGTGGTTTTGTTTATAGATCAGTTGGTCCTAAGGTGGTTATGTTGATAGATCCATTGGTCCAATGTGGTTCTCTTTATAGATCAGTTGGTCCTAAGGCGGTTCTGTTTATAGATCAGTTGCTCCTAAGGGGGTTCTGTTTATAGATCAGTTGATCCTAATGTGGTTCTGTTTATAGATCAGTTGATCCTAATGTGGTTCTGTTTATAGATCAGTTGGTCCAAAGATGGTTCTGTTTATAAATCAGTTGATCCTAAGGTGGTTCTGTTTATAGATCAGTTGATACTAGGATGGTTCTGTTTATAAATCAATTGGTCCTAAGGTGGTTCTGTTTATAGATCAGTTGATCCTAAGGTGGTTATGTTTATAGAGAGGTTTTTCCAGATGTGGTTCTGTTGATAGCTAAGTTCATCCTTAGGTGGTTTTCTTTGTAGAGCAGTTCGTCCTAAGGTTGTTCTGTTTATAGATCAGTTGGTTCTATGGTGGTTCTGTTTATAGATCAGTTGGTCCTAAGGTGGTTCTGTTTATAGATCAGTTGATTCTAGGGTTGTTCTGTTTATTGATCAGTTGGTCCTAAGGATGTTCTCTTTATAGAGCAGTTGGTCATAAGGTGATTCTGTTTATAGATCAGTTGGACCTATTGTGGTTCTGTTTATAGATCAGTTGCTCCTAAGGTGGTTCTGTTTATAGAGAGGTTGGTCCTAAGGTGGTTCTGTTTATAGATCAGTTGGTCCTAAGGTTTTTCTGTTTAAAGAGCAGTTGGTCCTAAGATGGTTCTGTTAATAGATCAGTTGGTCCTATGGTGGTTTTGTTTATAGATCAGTTGGTCCTAAGGTGGTTTTGTTTATAGATCAGTTGGTCCAAAGGTGGTTATGTTGATAGATCCATTGGTCCAATGTGGTTCTCTTTATAGATCAGTTGGTCCTAAGGCGGTTCTGTTTATAGATCAGTTGATCCTAAGGTGGTTCTGTTTATAGATCAGTTGGTCCTAAGGTGGTTCTGTTTATAGATCAGTTGGTCATAAGGTGGTTATGTGTACAGATCAGTTGGTCTTAAGGTGGTTCTGTTTATAGATCAGTTGGTCCTAAGGTGGTTCTGTTTATAGATCAGTTCGTCCTAAGGTGGTTCTGTTTATAGATCGGTTGGTCCTAAGGTGGTTCTGTTTATAGATCAGTTGATCCTAATGTGGTTCTGTTTATAGATCAATTGGTCCTAAGATGGTTCTGTTTATAGATCAGTTGGTCCTAAGGTGGTTCTGTTTATAGATCAGTTGGTCCTAAGGTGGTTTTGTTTATAGATCAGTTGGTCCTAAGGTGGTTATGTTGATAGATCAATTGGTCCTAATGTGGTTCTGTTTATAGATCAGTTGGTCCTAAGGTGGTTCTGTTTATAAATCAGTTGATCCTAAGGTGGTTCTGTTTATAGATCAGTTGGTCCTAAGGTGGTTCTGTTTATAGATCAGTTGGTCCAAAGATGGTTTTGTTTATAAATCAGTTGATCCTAAGGTGGTTCTGTTTATAGGTCAGTTGATACTAGGATGGTTCTGTTTATAAATCAATTGGTCCTAAGGTGGTTCTGTTTATAGATCAGTTGATCCTAAGGTGGTTATGTTTATAGAGAGGTTTTTCCAGAGGTGGTTCTGTTTATAGCTAAGTTGATCCTAAGGTGGTTCTCTTTGTAGAGCAGTTCGTCCTAAGGTTGTTCTGTTTATAGATCAGTTGGTTCTATGGTGGTTCTGTTTATAGATCAGTTGGTCCTAAGGTGGTTCTGTTTATAGATCAGTTGATTCTAGGGTTGTTCTGTTTATAGATCAGTTGGTCCTTAGGATGGTCTGTTTATAGAGCAGTTGGTCATAAGGTGATTCTGTTTATAGATCAGTTGGTCCTATGGTGGTTCTGTTTAAACATCAGTTGGTCCTAAGGTGGTTTTGTTTATAGATCAGTTGGTCCTAAGGTGGTTATGTTGATAGATCCATTGGTCCAATGTGGTTCTCTTTATAGATCAGTTGGTCCTAAGGCGGTTCTGTTTATAGATCAGTTGCTCCTAAGGGGGTTCTGTTTATAGATCACTTGATCCTAAGGTGGTTCTGTTTATTGATCAGTTGGTCCTAAGGTGGTTCTGTTTATAGATCAGTTGGTCATAAGGTGGTTCTGTGTACAGATCAGTTGGTCTTAAGGTGGTTCTGTTTATAGATCAGTTGGTCCTAAGGTGGTTCTGTTTATAGATCAGTTCGTCCTAAGGTTGTTCTGTTTATAGATCGGTTGGTCCTAAGGTGGTTCTGTATATAGATCAGTTGATCCTAAGGTTGTTCTGTTTATAGATCAATTGGTCCTAAGATGGATCTGTATATAGATCAGTTGGTCCTAAGGTGGTTCTGTTTATAGATCAGTTGGTCCTAAGGTGGTTTTGTTTATAGATCAGTTGGTCCTAAGGTGGTGATGTTGATAGATCAATTGGTCCTAATGTGGTTCTGTTTATAGATCAGTTGGTCCTAAGGTGGTTCTGTTTATAAATCAGTTGATCCTAAGGTGGTTCTGTTTATAGATCAGTTGGTCCTAAGGTGGTTCTGTTTATACATCAGTTGGTCATAAGGTGGTTCTTTTTACTGATCAGTTGGTAATAAGGTGGTTCTGTTTACAGATAAGTTGGTCATAAGGTGGTTCTGTTTATAGATCAGTTGATCCTAAAGTTGTTCTCTTTGTAGAGCAGTTCGTCCTAAGGTGGTTCTGTTTATAGATCAGTTGGTCATATGGTGGTTCTGTTTATAGATCAGTTGATCATAAGGTGGTTCTGTTTACAGATCAGTTGGTCCTAAGGTGGTTCTGTTTATAGATCAGTTGATTCTAGGGTTGTTCTGTTTATTGATCAGTTGGTCCTAAGGATGTTCTCTTTATAGAGCAATTGGTCATAAGGTGATTCTGTTTATAGATCAGTTGGACCTATGGTGGTTCTGTTTATAGATCAGTTGCTCCTAAGGTGGTTCTGTTTATAGAGAGGTTGGTCCTAAGGTGGTTCTGTTTATAGATCAGTTGGTCCTAAGGTTTTTCTGTTTAAAGAGCAGTTGGTCCTAAGATGGTTCTGTTAATAGATCAGTTGGTCCTATGGTGGTTTTGTTTATAGATCAGTTGGTCCTAAGGTGGTTTTGTTTATAGATCAGTTGGTCCAAAGGTGGTTATGTTGATAGATCCATTGGTCCAATGTGGTTCTCTTTATAGATCAGTTGGTCCTAAGGCGGTTCTGTTTATAGATCAGTTGATCCTAAGGTGGTTCTGTTTATAGATCAGTTGGTCCTAAGGTGGTTCTGTTTATAGATCAGTTGGTCATAAGGTGGTTATGTGTACAGATCAGTTGGTCTTAAGGTGGTTCTGTTTATAGATCAGTTGGTCCTAAGGTGGTTCTGTTTATAGATCAGTTCGTCCTAAGGTGGTTCTGTTTATAGATCGGTTGGTCCTAAGGTGGTTCTGTTTATAGATCAGTTGATCCTAATGTGGTTCTGTTTATAGATCAATTGGTCCTAAGATGGTTCTGTTTATAGATCAGTTGGTCCTAAGGTGGTTCTGTTTATAGATCAGTTGGTCCTAAGGTGGTTTTGTTTATAGATCAGTTGGTCCTAAGGTGGTTATGTTGATAGATCAATTGGTCCTAATGTGGTTCTGTTTATAGATCAGTTGGTCCTAAGGTGGTTCTGTTTATAAATCAGTTGATCCTAAGGTGGTTCTGTTTATAGATCAGTTGGTCCTAAGGTGGTTCTGTTTATAGATCAGTTGGTCCAAAGATGGTTCTGTTTATAAATCAGTTGATCCTAAGGTGGTTATGTTTATAGAGAGGTTTTTCCAGATGTGGTTCTGTTGATAGCTAAGTTGATCCTTAGGTGGTTTTCTTTGTAGAGCAGTTCGTCCTAAGGTTGTTCTGTTTATTGATCAGTTGGTTCTATGGTGGTTCTGTTTATAGATCAGTTGGTCCTAAGGTGGTTCTGTTTATAGATCAGTTGATTCTAGGGTTGTTCTGTTTATTGATCAGTTGGTCCTAAGGATGTTCTCTTTATAGAGCAGTTGGTCATAAGGTGATTCTGTTTATAGATCAGTTGGACCTATTGTGGTTCTGTTTATAGATCAGTTGCTCCTAAGGTGGTTCTGTTTATAGAGAGGTTGGTCCTAAGGTGGTTCTGTTTATAGATCAGTTGGTCCTAAGGTTTTTCTGTTTAAAGAGCAGTTGGTCCTAAGATGGTTCTGTTAATAGATCAGTTGGTCCTATGGTGGTTTTGTTTATAGATCAGTTGGTCCTAAGGTGGTTTTGTTTATAGATCAGTTGGTCCAAAGGTGGTTATGTTGATAGATCCATTGGTCCAATGTGGTTCTCTTTATAGATCAGTTGGTCCTAAGGCGGTTCTGTTTATAGATCAGTTGATCCTAAGGTGGTTCTGTTTATAGATCAGTTGGTCCTAAGGTGGTTCTGTTTATAGATCAGTTGGTCATAAGGTGGTTATGTGTACAGATCAGTTGGTCTTAAGGTGGTTCTGTTTATAGATCAGTTGGTCCTAAGGTGGTTCTGTTTATAGATCAGTTCGTCCTAAGGTGGTTCTGTTTATAGATCGGTTGGTCCTAAGGTGGTTCTGTTTATAGATCAGTTGATCCTAATGTGGTTCTGTTTATAGATCAATTGGTCCTAAGATGGTTCTGTTTATAGATCAGTTGGTCCTAAGGTGGTTCTGTTTATAGATCAGTTGGTCCTAAGGTGGTTTTGTTTATAGATCAGTTGGTCCTAAGGTGGTTATGTTGATAGATCAATTGGTCCTAATGTGGTTCTGTTTATAGATCAGTTGGTCCTAAGGTGGTTCTGTTTATAAATCAGTTGATCCTAAGGTGGTTCTGTTTATAGATCAGTTGGTCCTAAGGTGGTTCTGTTTATAGATCAGTTGGTCCAAAGATGGTTTTGTTTATAAATCAGTTGATCCTAAGGTGGTTCTGTTTATAGATCAGTTGATACTAGGATGGTTCTGTTTATAAATCAATTGGTCCTAAGGTGGTTCTGTTTATAGATCAGTTGATCCTAAGGTGGTTATGTTTATAGAGAGGTTTTTCCAGAGGTGGTTCTGTTTATAGCTAAGTTGATCCTAAGGTGGTTCTCTTTGTAGAGCAGTTCGTCCTAAGGTTGTTCTGTTTATAGATCAGTTGGTTCTATGGTGGTTCTGTTTATAGATCAGTTGGTCCTAAGGTGGTTCTGTTTATAGATCAGTTGATTCTAGGGTTGTTCTGTTTATAGATCAGTTGGTCCTAAGGATGGTCTGTTTATAGAGCAGTTGGTCATAAGGTGATTCTGTTTATAGATCAGTTGGTCCTATGGTGGTTCTGTTTAAACATCAGTTGGTCCTAAGGTGGTTTTGTTTATAGATCAGTTGGTCCTAAGGTGGTTATGTTGATAGATCCATTGGTCCAATGTGGTTCTCTTTATAGATCAGTTGGTCCTAAGGCGGTTCTGTTTATAGATCAGTTGCTCCTAAGGGGGTTCTGTTTATAGATCACTTGATCCTAAGGTGGTTCTGTTTATTGATCAGTTGGTCCTAAGGTGGTTCTGTTTATAGATCAGTTGGTCATAAGGTGGTTCTGTGTACAGATCAGTTGGTCTTAAGGTGGTTCTGTTTATAGATCAGTTGGTCCTAAGGTGGTTCTGTTTATAGATCAGTTCGTCCTAAGGTGGTTCTGTTTATAGATCGGTTGGTCCTAAGGTGGTTCTGTATATAGATCAGTTGATCCTAAGGTTGTTCTGTTTATAGATCAATTGGTCCTAAGATGGATCTGTATATAGATCAGTTGGTCCTAAGGTGGTTCTGTTTATAGATCAGTTGGTCCTAAGGTGGTTTTGTTTATAGATCAGTTGGTCCTAAGGTGGTGATGTTGATAGATCAATTGGTCCTAATGTGGTTCTGTTTATAGATCAGTTGGTCCTAAGGTGGTTCTGTTTATAAATCAGTTGATCCTAAGGTGGTTCTGTTTATAGATCAGTTGGTCCTAAGGTGGTTCTGTTTATACATCAGTTGGTCATAAGGTGGTTCTTTTTACTGATCAGTTGGTCATAAGGTGGTTCTGTTTACAGATAAGTTGGTCATAAGGTGGTTCTGTTTATAGATCAGTTGATCCTAAAGTTGTTCTCTTTGTAGAGCAGTTCGTCCTAAGGTGGTTCTGTTTATAGATCAGTTGGTCATATGGTGGTTCTGTTTATAGATCAGTTGATCATAAGGTGGTTCTGTTTACAGATCAGTTGGTCCTAAGGTGGTTCTGTTTATAGATCAGTTGATTCTAGGGTTGTTCTGTTTATTGATCAGTTGGTCCTAAGGATGTTCTCTTTATAGAGCAATTGGTCATAAGGTGATTCTGTTTATAGATCAGTTGGACCTATGGTGGTTCTGTTTATAGATCAGTTGCTCCTAAGGTGGTTCTGTTTATAGAGAGGTTGGTCCTAAGGTGGTTCTGTTTATAGATCAGTTGGTCCTAAGGTTTTTCTGTTTAAAGAGCAGTTGGTTCTAAGATGGTTCTGTTAATAGATCAGTTGGTCCTATGGTGGTTTTGTTTATAGATCAGTTGGTCCTAAGGTGGTTTTGTTTATAGATCAGTTGGTCCAAAGGTGGTTATGTTGATAGATCCATTGGTCCAATGTGGTTCTCTTTATAGATCAGTTGGTCCTAAGGCGGTTCTGTTTATAGATCAGTTGATCCTAAGGTGGTTCTGTTTATAGATCAGTTGGTCCTAAGGTGGTTCTGTTTATAGATCAGTTGGTCATAAGGTGGTTATGTGTACAGATCAGTTGGTCTTAAGGTGGTTCTGTTTATAGATCAGTTGGTCCTAAGGTGGTTCTGTTTATAGATCAGTTCGTCCTAAGGTGGTTCTGTTTATAGATCGGTTGGTCCTAAGGTGGTTCTGTTTATAGATCAGTTGATCCTAATGTGGTTCTGTTTATAGATCAATTGGTCCTAAGATGGTTCTGTTTATAGATCAGTTGGTCCTAAGGTGGTTCTGTTTATAGATCAGTTGGTCCTAAGGTGGTTTTGTTTATAGATCAGTTGGTCCTAAGGTGGTTATGTTGATAGATCAATTGGTCCTAATGTGGTTCTGTTTATAGATCAGTTGGTCCTAAGGTGGTTCTGTTTATAAATCAGTTGATCCTAAGGTGGTTCTGTTTATAGATCAGTTGGTCCTAAGGTGGTTCTGTTTATAGATCAGTTGGTCCAAAGATGGTTCTGTTTATAAATCAGTTGATCCTAAGGTGGTTCTGTTTATAGATCAGTTGATACTAGGATGGTTCTGTTTATAAATCAATTGGTCCTAAGGTGGTTCTGTTTATAGATCAGTTGATCCTAAGGTGGTTATGTTTATAGAGAGGTTTTTCCAGAGGTGGTTCTGTTTATAGCTAAGTTGATCCTAAGGTGGTTCTCTTTGTAGAGCAGTTCGTCCTAAGGTTGTTCTGTTTATAGATCAGTTGGTTCTATGGTGGTTCTGTTTATAGATCAGTTGGTCCTAAGGTGGTTCTGTTTATAGATCAGTTGATTCTAGGGTTGTTATGTTTATAGATCAGTTGGTCCTAAGGATGGTCTGTTTATAGAGCAGTTGGTCATAAGGTGACTCTGTTCATAGATCAGTTGGTCCTATGGTGGTTCTGTTTAAAGATCAGTTGGTCCTAAGGTGGTTTTGTTTATAGATCAGTTGGTCCTAAGGTGGTTATGTTGATAGATCCATTGGTCCAATGTGGTTCTCTTTATAGATCAGTTGGTCCTAAGGCGGTTCTGTTTATAGATCAGTTGCTCCTAAGGGGGTTCTGTTTATAGATCACTTGATCCTAAGGTGGTTCTGTTTATTGATCAGTTGGTCCTAAGGTGGTTCTGTTTATAGATCAGTTGGTCATAAGGTGGTTCTGTGTACAGATCAGTTGGTCTTAAGGTGGTTCTGTTTATAGATCAGTTGGTCCTAAGGTGGTTCTGTTTATAGATCAGTTCGTCCTAAGGTGGTTCTGTTTATAGATCGGTTGGTCCTAAGGTGGTTCTGTATATAGATCAGTTGATCCTAAGGTTGTTCTGTTTATAGATCAATTGGTCCTAAGATGGATCTGTATATAGATCAGTTGGTCCTAAGGTGGTTCTGTTTATAGATCAGTTGGTCCTAAGGTGGTTTTGTTTATAGATCAGTTGGTCCTAAGGTGGTGATGTTGATAGATCAATTGGTCCTAATGTGGTTCTGTTTATAGATCAGTTGGTCCTAAGGTGGTTCTGTTTATAAATCAGTTGATCCTAAGGTGGTTCTGTTTATAGATCAGTTGGTCCTAAGGTGGTTCTGTTTATACATCAGTTGGTCATAAGGTGGTTCTTTTTACTGATCAGTTGGTCATAAGGTGGTTCTGTTTACAGATAAGTTGGTCATAAGGTGGTTCTGTTTATAGATCAGTTGATCCTAAAGTTGTTCTCTTTGTAGAGCAGTTCGTCCTAAGGTGGTTCTGTTTATAGATCAGTTGGTCATATGGTGGTTCTGTTTATAGATCAGTTGATCATAAGGTGGTTCTGTTTACAGATCAGTTGGTCATAAGGTGGTTCTGTTTATAGATCAATTGGTCATATGGTGGTTCTGTTTATAGATCAGTTGGTCCTAAGGTGGTTCTGTTTATAGATCAGTTGGTCCTAAGGTGGTTTTGTTTATAGATCAGTTGGTCCTAAGGTGGTTATGTTGATAGATCCATTGGTCCTAATGTGGTTCTGTTTATTGATCAGTTGGTCCTAAGGTGGTTATGTTGATAGATCCATTGGTCCTAATGTGGTTCTGTTTACAGATCAGTTGATCCTAATGTGGTTCTGTTTATAGATCAGTTGGTCATATGGTGGTTCTGTTTATAGATCAGTTGGTCATAAGGTGGTTCTGTTTATAGATCAGTTGATCCTTATGTGGTTCTGTTTATAGATCAGTTGATCCTAATGTGGTTCTGTTTATAGATCAGTTGGTCCAAAGATGGTTCTGTTTATAAATCAGTTGATCCTAAGGTGGTTCTGTTTATAGATCAGTTGATACTAGGATGGTTCTGTTTATCAATCAATTGGTCCTAAGGTGGTTCTGTTTATAGATCAGTTGATCCTAAGGTGGTTATGTTTATAGAGAGGTTTTTCCAGAGGTGGTTCTGTTTATAGCTAAGTTGATCCTAAGGTGGTTCTCTTTGTAGAGCAGTTCGTCCTAAGGTTGTTCTGTTTATAGATCAGTTGGTTCTATGGTGGTTCTGTTAATAGATCAGTTGGTCCTAAGGTGGTTCTGTTTATAGATCAGTTGATTCTAGGGTTGTTCTGTTTATAGATCAGTTGGTCCTAAGGATGTTCTATTTATAGAGCAGTTGGTCATAAGGTGATTCTGTTAATAGATCAGTTGGTCCTATGGTGGTTCTGTTTATAGATCAGTTGCTCCTAAGGTGGTTCTGTTTATAGAGAGGTTGGTCCTATGGTGGTTCTGTTTATAGATCAGTTGGTCCTAAGGTTTTTCTGTTTAAAGAGCAGTTGGTCCTAAGATGGTTCTGTTAATTGATCAGTTGGTCCTTTGGTGGTTTTGTTTATAGATCAGTTGGTCCTAAGGTGGTTTTGTTTATAGATCAGTTGGTCCTAAGGTGGTTATGTTGATAGATCCATTGGTCCAATGTGGTTCTCTTTATAGATCAGTTGGTCCTAAGGCGGTTCTGTTTATAGATCAGTTGCTCCTAAGGGGGTTCTGTTTATAGATCAGTTGATCCTAAGGTGGTTCTGTTTATATATCAGTTGGTCCTATGGTGGTTCTGTTTATAGATCAGTTGGTCATAAGGTGGTTCTGTGTACAGATCAATTGGTCTTAAGGTGGTTCTGTTTATAGATCAGTTGGTCCTAAGGTGGTTCTGTTTATAGATCAGTTCGTCCTAAGGTGGTTCTGTTTATAGATCGGTTGGTCCTAAGGTGGTTCTGTTTATAGATCAGTTGATCCTAAGGTGGTTCTGTTTATAGATCAATTGGTCCTAAGATGGTTCTGTTTATAGATCAGTTGGTCCTAAGGTGGTTCTGTTTATAGATCAGTTGGTCCTAAGGTGGTTTTGTTTATAGATCAGTTGGTCCTAAGGTGGTGCTGTTTATAGATCAGTTGGTCCTAAGGTGGTTCTGTTTATAGATCAGTTGGTCATAAGGTGGTTCTGTGTACAGATCAGTTGGTCTTAAGGTGGTTCTGTTTATAGATTAGTTGGTCCTAAGGTGGTTCTGTTTATAGATCAGTTCGTCCTAAGGTGGTTCTGTTTATAGATCGGTTGGTCCTAAGGTGGTTCTGTTTATAGGTCAGTTGATCCTAAGGTGGTTCTGTTTATAGATCAATTGGTCCTAAGATGGTTCTGTTTATAGATCAGTTGGTCCTAAGGTGGTTCTGTTTATAGATCAGTTGGTCCTAAGGTGGTTCTGTTTATAGATCAGTTGGTCATAAGGTGGTTCTGTGTACAGATCAGTTGGTCTTAAGGTGGTTCTGTTTATAGATCAGTTCGTCCGATGCAACATTATGTGATAAAGTTTGTCAATGGCTTACGGTTGGTCGGTGGTTTTCTCCGGGTACTCCGGATTCCTCAACCAATACAATTGTTGTAAGTGGCGTTAAACACCATATACCTAAACCAAAGAATTGAAGCTCTGAAAACATTTGTATTGACTGTGTGTTTTTGAATATCATTTGTATATGACTGTCTACCAGACAGTCGTGCTGTCATGTTTCAAATTACATTTAGTTAAAGTAATATATATTTTATTTAGACACAAATATTTCTTATACTATTATTACTTATGCATTCTTCAAGTTCGTCACCATTAATTTTGTTTTTGTGATTTCACTACGGTCTACACTACTATTCTCAAAATTAAAAGGCAGATTAAAAGAATTAGTTCAACTGTGTTTAATAAAATATAATTATCTACGCAGATACAAATACTTTGTTGTAGGGAAGCGAGCCAACCGAGATTTGTTAATTCCAGCTATATCATTGGAAGAGCGATGAACTGCTTACCCTTCCGGAGCAGCTGAGTTCACCTCCAGTTTTTAGTGGGGATCGTGTTACTCGATCTTTTGTTTGGTGTGTATGTTTTGTAGATCGTTGTTTGTCCTTTTGTATTTTTTTTCTTTTGGCCATTGTGTTGTCTGTTCTTCTTCGATATACGGATTCTGATTACCACATTGGTGTCTTCAAACTCTTCTTGCTTTTTTTGTGAGACGATGATGATGATGTCTGATTTTAACTAGACTGGCCAACTCGCTTAGTTAACCTTATGGTGCTATTAAACCGAAATAACAGTCCACAGGTAGATACGTCGCTCCACTCGGACATATTATTCAAAACCTTAAAAACTATATTGCCTTTTACTCATTGGTTTGATGTGTGCTTAGTTGTATTTGTGCCAAACAGAGCATCACATCCGTAGGTGTCAACATTTTAACCACGTGACTTATTGTTTATACAAAGGACATCCCATGTACACAATTCTGACAGCGTCATTTATTGTTTACAAACAGGACATCCCATCTATAGATGCCCTCTTTCAATAGCATGATTTATCACTCAGTTAAACCGATATTCCAGAGATTGTGCTTCCTGTCAGGATTTCCTTGACAGAGAGTTGCTGCTATGAAAGAAACTACTGAACCAAGGGTTCCTACTGGTTAAGTTGAAGTCGGAACGATGACTTGGTTACTTGTACGGAGTATATGCGTCCCAAATGACCATGGCTATGTTCCATTTGTCGTAAACACTTCTCGGTCCATTCCTCATTCATGACATAGCACTGTAACTAGAGAAACACGATAGTTTCACTAGTGGAACAGGAAGTGCTTACTCTTCCGCAGCATTCTCACTGGTTCTTAGTGGAATTAGTGTTTCTTGATCTTTAGTAGTCTGTGCATTGCTTTGGAGATTGGTGTTTGTCCCTTTTTCTTCTGGCCATTGTGTTGTCTGTCCTTCTTCTATTTACGGATTCTCATTACCTCCTTTGGTATCTTCAAACTCTTCGTATTGTTTATTAGCATGGTCTCCGTCATAGGAGAAATATTGCTCACTTGTGATTAAACAACATTAAATCGATTAAACATATCTGGCGCCAACGTGACAAAATATTTAATTAATTAGCATAACAATAACCTTCAAATTTTGTAACTATTTCTACTTTTTTTGTAATGTGTTTATTTTTGTAAAGGAGAACATACATTTGTAATTTAATAATTAGATAGATAATTTTTTTCTTTTGACACACATATTTATATATACACCCCTAGTTTGTAGCAAGAATAACACGACGGGTGCCACACATGGAGCAGGGACTGCCTACTCGTCCGGAGCACACCGGTTTTGAGTGGGGTTCATGTTGCTCGATCTTTATGTTAATGTATAACAGTAAATCGTATTGGTTTTCCAATTCGTACACTTAATGGTATCATCGGTATCATCCATGGCTAATATCTATCGTGTTTGTAATTGTGTTAGTAATGACGTTTACAAATACGACTTTATGTTTGTTGTAAATTGTAACAGCTACAATGTTTTCTCCTGTGTATGAAACCTCATACGGGATACCTGAAAACCGTACAATGTCTTTTTCGTAATTTCCGTTATTAGCAAACATCAACAACCGTTTGCCTTCTATCTCAGCGAACACAAGTTTGCCATTCGGTAATATGTCGCAACCTCTTATATCGACACGCCTCTTAACCTTAGTTTGAAAATTGACAGTCCTCTTTTTTGTGAGTTGTGGTGTAACACACGGCTTTCTTTCCTGTGAAATCTGAGTTTGCGATTCAGCTTCTTTTACAAGACTGGTACTACAATGCTTTGTTGTAACAGATACTACACGAAATTTAGAAACATCTTTCACAAAAGATTCCAATTTTGATGAAAAGTCAAGCTTCAGTTTAAACAGGTCATAATTGAATATCCCTTTCATTTTCTTAACTTCTCCATCAACAACATTCGTCATTTCGTTCACTCCTATGAATGTCTGCAGGTCACTAGCATATTTCTTTATTTTATTCACACCTTGCCGGATATTATCAAAGTCAGTTCTTTTAGTTTCCATGACAACCAATACTTTCTTTAATTTCACTTGTAAATTTTGTTCTTTTGACACCATCACTTCAACTGTTTGTTTTTCAATTTTACCTAAATGGTCGCTAAGTGATTTGCGCATGTCTGAAATATCGGACAACATTTTCTTTTTTGTTTGTCAATATCAGAAATATTATTTGTGATATCTGACTTTATTTTTTCAAATGCGGCATCGATGTCTTCGAGATCTCTTTCAATGTGCACAATGGCCGTCGATGACTTGGCATTTTCTGTTACCTCAAGAATGGGACGTAATTCTTGGCAATGGCGATGATCATCTCTTATGCACAAAGCGCAGCAAGGGTCGCCATGAATCGAACAGTATAATTCGTTCTTATTGCCATGTTTGGAGCATCTGTTCTTTATAGATAGAATAGAACTGGGTAATTTCTGGTAATTTTCCATAGCAATTACGATGTGTTGTTTGCTTGTTGAAGATCTGGAATGGTGCCTGTTACAGTCGGTACACAGGAAATCCTCACATTCCGGACACCAGATTGCCGCCAACTTCGATTCGTTGTCATGTTCACAAATGTTGCAATATTCTGTCACTGCTGTTGACATGTCAACGTATCTGAAAACAAAACATGGGAAATAAAATATTACAAGTACATGTACATGTATAAGAGCAGCCATCTTGAAATATTGTTTTGCTCGGTTTTGCCATACCATTTGATTCTGAAACTTGAACAGTTTCAATGCTTATTTATAATACTTTAAATCAAGATTACAATTAAAACAATGACCGTTTACATGAGTTTAATACATAGAAGTCTAACAAAAAAAACCTCCATAGAGAACTGTGTTAACATAAGAAATTTGACCATTGCCATATATAACTAACTGTACTTATATGATGACGTTTATATATATGTAGAATATACATACATTGTCTGATATTATAAAATATGCTTGCACATGTATGTGTGTGTGTGTGTGTGTGTGTGTATCTGTGTGTGTGTGTGTGTGAGTGTGTGTATGTGTCTGTGTGGGTGGGTGTATGTGTGTGTGTGGGTGGGCGTATGTGTGTGGGGGGTTCGTTCGTACGTGTGTGTGTGTGTGTTTGCGTGCGTGCGTGCGTGTTTGCGTGCACGCACGCACACACACACACACACACACACACACACACACACACACACACACACACACACACACACACACACACACACACACACACACACACACACACACACACACACACACACACACACACACACTCACAAACCAATTTAATATACTGACTGATTGAGTGAGTGAGAGAGGGAGGGAGGGAGGGAGGGAGTGAGGGAGGGAGGGAGGGAGGGAGGGAGGGAGTGAGTGAGTGAGTGAGTGAGTGAGTGAGTGAGTGAGTGAGTGAGTGAGTGAGTGAGTGAGTGAGTGAGTGAGTGAGTGAGTGAGTGAGTGAGTGAGTGAGTGAGTGAGTGAGTGAGTGAGTGAGTGAGTGAGTGAGTGAGTGAGTGAGTGAGTGAGTGAGTGAGTGAGTGAGTGAGTGAGTGAGTGAGTGAGTGAGTGAGTGAGTGAGTGAGTGAGTGAGTGAGTGAGTGAGTGAGTGAGTGAGTGAGTGAGTGAGTGAGTGAGTGAGTGAGTGAGTGAGTGAGTGAGTGAGTGAGTGAGTGAGTGAGTGAGTGAGTGAGTGAGTGAGTGAGTGAGTGAGTGAGTGAGTGAGTGAGTGAGTGTTTTTAACGCGAACTCGGCAATATTTTAATCTATATCATGGCGAGAACAAGTTAATGTTTGAATAAAATTATAATGAGTTCCGCATTGTACTAGACCAACACGCTTAGCTGCATTTGCATAGTACTAGCTCATTGAAGCAAAATTCCGCGGATAAACATGTCGCACCACTCGGATATATTATCTGATTACGAGCTTATCAATATTTGCCCGTTCTCCATAATGCTGTTGTGTGCTTAGAGGAGAAGTAACAAACACCAATTTCATATTTTTTAGTTTGACTCGAACCCACGATCTACATCAATCGAGCGATCACGCTAACCGTTACACCACCGATGCGATATTGAAGTGGAAGATGTACGACCCAATCAGATAAAAGGATGAAAATTCAACGCATTCCATTGGCACGTTTGCACATGGACTACTGCAAGCTAAGGTTGCGCTTTTTAGTGGCCACTGATGGATGACAAATGAAACGTCTTTAATCATTCCATATTTTGATTATTGTTTAACACTATTGTCATATCTACAAGATTCCAACTGATCATGGATAGCTTCCATCATTTTGATTGATACAATGTATTTAAAGATAATGCTGTCAAAAATATGTACGTATGGGACAGTCACTTATGATTATTAATAGTTTTTCCTCTAGGGACCTTATCAATTGTTTTATTTTATTTTGGAATCAGAACTAGTTCGTTGACAACACTTTAGAACAACCAGTGCTTTCTTGTTAGATATCCTTTTTACAATTTTCCCATTTTTCAAAAATAATTGCAAAACATCTCACAAGCTAAACTATTCTTCACTTAACATAGTGATTCTGAAATTTTAATATTCTTTTAACCAATGAAAATAATTATTAAGATATCTGCTATCTAAAATTCTCAATAGACTATGTTTAGAATTTTCTGTTTTCCATATTCTTGTCCCATACGGAAGATTTAATCTACCATGTTTAGTCAAATTAAATGAAACAATAACATTCTATATTACAATCTTCCAATTGTTTAAATACAAATAAGGTGGTGAAAATTGTAGACTAAACCCTTTGCATAAATTTGATATAAAACCACCAGAAAGAATCACCAAATAAATCTTTTTTTTTTTCCTTAAAAGAAATAACACATATATATTAACTCCAGTTTCTTGCATGCAATAAACACATTTTTGACTGAATAAGCTATGAAGTCTATATTTTGTAAAGTGTTCAGAATTAAAATTGGAGCAATTGACTCATTCTTACAAGTATGCAATAATACCTTGTACAATTGTGTTCCATACGTAAGATTGTATAGCCTATATTTAGAAGTAAAAGTAAATAATACAGAAATATCATAGTTAAATCTTCAAAGTGTTTCAGAGTAGTAAGATGGTAGAAATGGTAAATTAGACCTTTTATATGAAACAATCAGCAATGGATCACCAGACAGCTATTCTTTTTCCACAAAAGATGCAAATACAAATACCAATTCTTGTTTCTTGAAAACAAAAACCCAACAGATTGTAGACTGACTAAGCTGATTTAACTAAGAAGTCAACACATTGCATAGTATTCCGAATTAAAATTGTAGCATTTGACACATTCATACAAGGAAAAAACATGATATTTGTTGTCACATATAGGAACATATAGTGTAACCCCAACATCTTATGTATGGGACAAAAGTTTGCAATAGTTAATTTGTTGTGAATTTCATTTACATCTACCTTAGAAAATAATAAAATGTATTCATCTTTCTTAGTTTTTTACTCTTTTCTTTGCAAATGTGACTGTTTATTTAGCTTATTCTTGACGGGAATATTTTGTTAAGCTTGGAAAGAAAAAGCAAAACACTTGCATCTCTATTAACGACATTTTGGATAGATATACAGAGGTAAACCTATGTCTATGTAGTCATCAGTGTATTAGAGATGTAATGATCAAAGAATGCATGTTAATAAAGGAATTTAAATTTTCTATCTGATGTATGGGACAAAAAAAAGTTTTACGTATGGGACATTCAGATTAACTTTGATATCGTCTTAGTACTACGTTAATTGGCGATAGTCAAAACCAAAATTATTTATACTTAGGTACCTTGATACCATTCAAGTTCAAATTAAGATCTTATATTTCAAGTATGTACTTTTCATGGAAATATGGCTTACGTATGGGACAGCATGGGTTTCGGAATATGTCTTTTCAAAACTGTAAAGACTTGAATTAAAAACATTATCAAAATTCTTTCCAGTCTTTTTTGCTATGGTTCTTCCCACACTCTCAACAAAAGAATAATTGTATATACTATATATAAATAAGAAAGATGACCCCATATAATTCCTTGTTGAACTTGTGAATGACTATTTGTTAAAAACAATTACATACTATCATATTTCGGTTAACATCTTCTCTGATAAGGATATTATATTGAAAAGCTACATGTTATATAACAACAGAAACTAGAGAAAATTCTCTATAAACGGAAACTGACCTTAACTTTGTTATTCCTAACAGAAAAATGTATTACACCTTAAAAAAGAGGGAGCAGATTAAGTGCCCACTCATTAAAGACAATGTTGGGGTAAGTACATGTATGCGCCTGTATTTCCATAACCAATCACAATATACCAGTGAAAGTTATCTATTGTTTAGACCCCATAATGCACCAAGTTTAAGCATAGCATTCATTTATATTATACTACAACATATAATTTACTGATCAATTACATAATATCCCTTAAAAAGTGCAACCTTAGCTTGCAGTAGACCATATAGGAAGGTGCCTCCGGTGCAGACGGTCACATGTTATATCATAGTTTCGGGTCTTCCAGTTCCACCAGATACCCTCAAAGACAGATATATATACGATACAGTAACTCATTCATATAACACGCCTACATTATTCCTCATTCCAATTGTTAAGGATTTACCGTACAGTTTGGAAGAATGATATAGTCAGACCTACCCATTCCAGTCGCGCTGCTGAGCATATCTTTATATAGGAGGTACTTCCCTCCCCAGTGAGGTGTACGAGATACGATATACCATAGAACTACATCTATATTATTTCTCTTTCTAGTTGTTAAGGATTCACCATAGTTTGGTAGAATAATATTTGTAGAACTACCCATTCCAGTGGCACTTCATTATATACATTAATATAGGAAATACAATCCCTCCCCAATGAGTTGCACGAGATGCGATATATTATAGCCCGGCATCCATATAATTCCTTTTTCGAGTTGTTTTGGATTTACCGTACAGCTTGGTATAATGATATTCGTAGGAAGAGCTTGAAGATACCAAAGGGTTAATTAGAATTGACAATGGACAAAAGAAAAAGTACAAAAGGACAAACAACGATCTACAAGACATACACATAATACTAAAGATCGAGTAACACGAGCACCACTGAAAACTGGGGGTGAACTCAGGTGTTCCCGAAGGGTGAGCAGTTCCTGCTCCACTAGTGACACCATCGTGTTAATCTAGTTACAAACCTGGTGATAAGTCATGATAAGTCATGACCGAGGAAAGTGCTTACGACGAGTGGAACATATCCGTGGTCATTTGTAACACAGATATTCCATAGCGGTCAACCAAGTCGTGGTGGCGCCTGTAACACTTTCGAATTGATGACTTCAACTTAACTAAGAGGAACCCTTGATTCAGTAGCTTCCTTATTAGCAGCAAACATATATCACGGAAATCCTGATATGAACCACAAGCTCTGGAATATCGTATAAACTGAGATATATATACTCCATATGCAGGTGCTTCTGGACTGTTGCTACATATGAATAAAAAGTTCACAATGGGAACATTGAAATCATCTCTTTTGTCGTAAAGTTTCAACTGACGCGAAGGAAGACGGTCCCTGCGCCAAACATATTTCCATACCTGTAATTATATCAAAAGATGTCACATCAAATCTTCATACTTCAAATCTGTTTTTCTAGCAGGAGGTGAATGAGTTTACTAGTCATGTGAGATATGTTGATATTGTTAAGATAAAGATAGGGATAAAATAATAAAATACCGTCCTGTTGGGAAAGTTAAAAACTCAAACAGAAAAATCGTAAAAAGGGGGAAAATCGTTACCCCTTATACACAAATACACGCTGACCGCTCACTTTCCTGGCTTGTTACAAGCATTTCAATAAAAACAAAAGTGAGAGAAAGGGAAAAAGGGGGTAAGCTAGTTTTATGGGTCCAAACCTTTAAATGTTTTATTTCCCGATCAGTAAGGACAGAATAATCAGTCATTAAAGAAACTGTTGGCGTTATGGTGTTTAACGCTACTTTGATTCATATAAGATCTAAAACTATCATATATGACAATTCTCTTTTCCAGTCACTATAAGAGACTGGAATAATCTACCCAAAGACGTTTTATCAGCCAAATTAGTTCCTAGTTTAAAAACAAATACTCCAACAAACTGACAGACAGAACACTAATCCCGTTTACTCTCTTGGACATAGTCATAAAAAATACCCACACCAGACTTCGACTTGAACTAAGTACTATCAAGTCCGGTACACACGATAATATTTGTATCATCAGACTTGTTTTATAATGCAAAATCGTATCGTGTGTACAGTATAAATACAGTGTATTATAATATTTTTTTTTAAATCTGATGAGTTTGCATTAAGGATAGAGCATTGCTCTATCCTTAATACAAGTCTTAGCTGACCTCTCATACCGGCCTTAAATGAACATTTATTCAAGTATAATCTTCTCTTAGCAATTATGCGAACAGTGTAAGGGGAATCATACTGAAACCACCGGACATTATATAATGTCTGTTCTCCAAATTTAACTGATGTGAAAGTGACGTTAATTTAGTTCTTTTTTTCTCTCTCTCTCTATATATATATATACTAGTCTACCGACCAGCCGCAAGTCACTGACAAACTTTATCACATAGTGTTGTACACCTCCCCCTCAGGTTTGCTGACCGCCACGATATAACTGAAATATTGTTGAAAGTGGCGTTAAGCACCATGAAACAATCAAGCGTCATGTTGAAATATTTCATGTTTTCTGTTGTACGTTGTTAACTCTAATTGCACTGTTTAACTTCATAGTAAATAAATTACTGATCTTAAAGATGTAATCAAAACAAACACGACACTTTATTTGTCGTAATACAATTGTTTACTTTAGATAGGGGAAATAACCTTGAGCAGATTTAGATTTGATTGATTAAAGGGAAGTAACTCGAGTTCAACAGTGAGGGTTATAACTTGGTATTGTTTTTCACTTTAGTTCGTACATACATGTATATTGTTTTGTATATTTGTTTGCCATTAATGAATTTCTCCCGTGAAGGTTTACTACATATGTATTACTTCATCTTTTTTGTACATAATTTGTTTCATTTGTTTTTGTCACAAAACTTTATGGCTTTATTACTTTGTAGAAAACACAGTGTAAAGAAAATTGATCCGTCATCGATGGTGAAATGGTTAGCGTGCACGCATCGAGTGCGGTAGATCGTGGAAGACGGGTGCATGGGCTCTGAATCAAGCTAATGTGTCCGAGTGTAGCTATATGTCTACCTGAGGACTGTTGTTTAGTTTAAACAATATTTATTTCATGAAATTTCAGCATACAATTATTCAAATATATATACTCAAACAATGTACAATGGGATTCAGAAACAAGCTATCAAACATAAGTAAATCTGTCTCCCTCATATGTTGTTTCAGTGAACTAGCACTATTAAAATACAGTTAAAACCTTTGGTCTAGAACAAAGCGGACCTCATCATCATTTCATTGAAAATTAACTTGCTCTCACCACAATATAGCTGACAAATTGCTGAGTTGGAGTAAAACAACAATCACTCACTCACTTGATCCATCTGGCATTTTGCATTTGGAACATGCATGTATTTTTCTCCTTAGAATGTTTACAAACGAGGGTCTATCACTTGATATATATAGGAGGAGAATAGGTTCTTTTCACAGTACTCCAGTCAGAAGGAAATTACATCTGTCCTGATAGGAAGTTATGATACATTTATTAGCTATTTGTGGTGTTCAAATATCGCCAAGCTGAATTATTACTAACGTTGACGTTAAACACCAATCACGCAATCAATCAATTAATCAATCAATCAAAGATTGCCTGCTGTGTGTTTTTTTTTCTTTTTATTATTTGTTGTTGTGGGAAACAGTCAGATATCTCTATTGAGTCTGAAAACACTTTATTACACGACTTGAACATTTTTATCAATAAAATGAAAACGAACGTCATAATACAACTTGTAATACATAAACAAGAAGAAGAAATGCTTTATACATAGAACAGAGAATGATGAACACTTGAAACTCGTGAAATAAATAGATTAGTTGATTCGCTTTTGTATTATTTGAATTTCTTTATTTATCAGGTCAACCGAATGAACAATATTGATAATAACTGAACTCTTGATTGAACACGCGTATATAAATAGGGCCTAATTTCGTTGAACACGTGTATATAAATAGAACCTAATTTCTTTGCTGTGAAGTACAACCTCTCATAGAGGGAGTCCATTGGTTGTGGAGGACATATAGCCACACAGTTCGCCGTCATGGTGGGATGTAAATGTGCGTTTGGTGTTTGGACAGTTCTAAGCTCACTGCTGGTAAAATACATGATGCATCAGCTGTCAATGAGTTATGTACAGCGCATTCGGACTTGACGTCTATGGCGGATTGTAGTGGTATACAAGATCCTATCCATATTCTTCCGTTGTACTTGTGACAATCAGGACATCCCATCCGTACATATCCGCGATTAACCATATGATTTATTATTTGTAACGAGGATATCCAATCTACGCGACTTATTGTTTGCAAACAGGAATTCCTATCCATAGGTGTCCCATTTTAATCCCGTGATCTATTGTTTGTAAACAAGACGGTTAACTGTTTAGCCATGTGATTTATTGTTTGTAAACAGGACATCCCACCCATAGGCACCCTTTTTTAACCACATGATTCATTGTTTATAAACAGGACATCCCACCATTATGTGTATAGGTGTAACTTTTAACCACGTGATTCGTCGTTTCTAATCAGGACATCCCACCCATAGGTACCCTCTTTTAACCGCGTGATTAATTGTTTGTAAACAGAACATCCCACCAAAAGGTACCCTTTTCTAACCAGATGTATTATTGTTTATAAAGAGGACATCCTATTCATATGTACCCACTTTTAGCCAAGTGATTTATTGTTTGCAAAGAGGACATCCCATTCATAGATACCCACTTTTAGCCACGTTACAAAGAGGACATCCAATCCATTGGTGTCACTTTTTAGCCACGTGATTCATTGTTTGTATTCCATCCATAGATGCCCTCTTTCAACCACATGATTTATCTCTCGGTTGGTCCGATATTCGAGAGCTTGTTATTTCTGTCAGTATTTGCTTGACCAAGGGTTTCTGCTAACAAAAAGAGTTTCTATATATTGTTTAAATTGAAGTCAACACTTCGAACGTTTTTCGGTCGGAACGATGACTTGGTTAACCGTTACGAATATCTGTGTTGCAAATTACGACCGATATGTTCCATTTGTCCTAAGCACTTCCTGGTCCACTCGTGACTTATTACTGTATCTGTAACTAGAGATATACGATGGGTGCCACTTGTGGAGTAGGAACTGCATGTTCTCCTGGAACATCTGTGTTCATCCTCGGTTCTTAGTGGGGTTCGTGTTTCTCGATCTTCAGTTTTCTGTGTGGTGTTTTGTAAATCATTAGTTGTCCTTTTCTCTTTTTCTTTTTCTGTTGGCCATTGTATTGTCTGTCGATTTACGGATTCAGATTATCCCCTTTGGTATCTTCAAACTCTTCTTATTGTTTGTTTATGTTAATATTTTCCCCGTCATTAATATAGGAAAAAATATTGCTCAATTGTGATTAAACAACATTTAATCGATTAAACATATCTGGTACCGACATGATAGAGAAAATGGACACATTTCTGATCAAATGTTTTATTGATTAGTTTATATATAACCTTCAAAATATTTTACTATTTCTACTTTTTGTAATTTGCATTTTTTGTAAGAAGTACATATATTTGCTATTTAATGGTTATGTAGATATTTCTTTCTTTTGACACTCGTGACACAAATTTAGCTCATTATCATTATATGCACTACTAGTTTAATAAAAAGAGTAACACGACGGATACCACACGTGGGGCAAGAACTGCTTCCTTTTCTGGAGCGACTGAGTTCACCACAGGTTTTGACCACCAGTTTTGAGTGGGGTTCATGTTGCTCGATCTCTAGTTTTCTGTGTAGTGTTTTAAAGATCGTTGTTTGTCTTTTTTCCTTTTGGTCATTGTGTTGTCTGTCCTTCTTCAATTTACAGATTCTCATTACCTCTTTGGTATCTTCAAACTTTCCTTAACAAAACGTAGATATCATATTTAGTGGCATGGTTTGTTTCTGGAATAAACTTCATCAGGTAGGCAAACAAATTAAAGATTGGAAAGCCAAATAATCTTTAAAGTTTTGTGAGAAATAAAGCAAAAGAACCTAAACAGGATAGCCAAAGTCGGCAAAGGTTACCTTTTCCTGGGGAGGAGAACCTTAGTTTTATAATTAATATAAGTTCTCATCGACATCACTGTCAAATATTCACTACAGTGTACAATATGTTTACACCAATATTACAATAGGTTGCACTACTTCTCTGTGAACATTTATAACGTCCAGTACCACAGCTTACATTTAATTCAGAGAGAAAAGAAATGCTGGACCATTCATATTGCATACGAGGAGCTCGTTACGGTCAATGTTGATACATAATGAAATCGACTCGTTCAACCCATCACTTTTGGCTAAGATTTGTCTGCAGTTTTTACCATCAGGTGAAAGAACAACAACGTTCTGTGTCTCCCTACCAACCACATAAACAGTTTTATTTTTATCTAAGGCAATTCCCCTTGGTACTCGTAGGACGTTTTCGTCTTTGAAGGTCCAAATCTGCTGTCCTGTTAATGTATAACAGTAAAACGTATTGGTTCTCCAGTCCGTACACTTAATGGTATCATCACGCAATGACATGCGTGCGGAGTTCCTGCTGGGAATATTGACCCGATCAATCAATTTACCTCTAGGATCTAAATATGCAATGTAACTTGTTGTATTTTGTATTGCTCGAATGGCTAGGCGATTCATGTTGAAATCGGTTCCCCAACATTGATGACCAATATATACCGTGTTTATAATGACGTTTATTAATACGACTTCACGTTTATCGTAAATTGTCACAGCTACATTGTTTTCTCCTGTGTATGAAACATCAGACGGGATATATGAAAAGCGCACAATGTTTTCTTCGCAATTCCCGTTCTTAGAAAACATCAACAACCGTTTGCCTGTTTCGTCAACGAATACTTGTTTGCCATCCGGTAATATATCACAACCTGTTATACAGACACGCCACTTATTCTTAGTTTGAAAATTGACAGTTGTCTTTCTTGTGAGTTGTGGTATAACACCCAGCTTGCTTTCCTGTGGGATCTGCGCTTGCAATTCAGCTTCTTTTACAAGACTGGTACTAGAGTGCTTTTTTGTAACAGATACAACACCAAATTTAGAAACATCTTTCACTAAAGATTCCAATTAAGATGAAATGTCAAGCTTCAGTTCAAAAAGGTCATAATTGAATGCCCATTTCTGTTTCTTCACTTCTCCATCCACAACACTCCTCATTTCGTTCACTCCTATGAAAGTCTGCAGGTCACTAGCATATTTTGTCACTTTCTTCACATCTTGCCGAATATTATCAAAGTCAGTTCTTTTGGATTCCATGGCAACCAATACTTTCTTTAATTTCACTTGTAAGTGCTGTTCTTTTGATATCATCCCTTCAACTGTTTGTTTTTCAATTTTATCTAAGTGGTCGTTAAGAGATTTGCGCATGTCTGAAATATCGGAGAAACAAAATCTTTTTTGCTTATCTATATCAGAAATATTATTTGTGATATCTGACTTTATTTTTTTCAAAGGCAGCATCGATGTATTTGAGATCTCTTTCAATTTGCGCAATGGCCGTCGATGACTTGGCATTTTCTGATACCTCAAGAATGGGACGCATAGGTTGGCAATGGCGATGGTCATCTCTTATGCACCTAACGCAACAAGGGACGTCATGAATCGAGCAGAATATTTCGTACTTATTGCCATGTTTGTTGGATCTGTTCTTTATAGATAGAATAAAACTGGGTAATTTTTGGGAATTTTCCATGGACATTACGATATGGTGTTTCATTGATGAACATCTTGCATGGTGCCTGTTACAGTCGGTACACATGAATTGCTCACATTCTGGACACCAGGTGGCCGCCAATTTAGATTCGTTGTCATGATCACAGATGTTGCAATATTGTGTTGTTGCGGTTGCCATGTCAACGTATCTGAAACAATACATGGAACATAGAATATTGGAAGCATTAATGTACATGTATAAGAGCTGCCATCTTAGAATACTGTTTCGCTACGTGTTTCCAATCCAGTTATGTCTGAAGCTTAAACAGTTTCAATGCTTGTTATAAAACACTTTCAATCAAGTTTACAACTAAAAAATGGCCGTTGACATGATTTTGTATATAAGTAAGGTTGACCAAAAGTCCTCCATAGAGAACTGTGTTAACATAAGATCTTTAGCTATTATCATATATAACTAACTGTAGATTTTGCACCTTAACATTAAACTATTACATGTGCTATGTATATATTAGAAATATGATAGATCATTTTATTCATCAGAATATTTTTGTTGTTAATAATATTACATCATAAATGCAAATAGGTTATCAAAAATAGGTCAATTTGTTTACAAGTTTTTAATTTTGACCTTCAGTTTTAATATGTTCTAGATGTTTACTTTGGAATATTCTAGATACTTCATAAAAAATAGTATATAAAGGGCAGCAAATTGGAGAGCAGACAGTAGCACAGCTTACATATATTGCAGAGAGAAAAGAAATGCTGGACCACTCCAATTACATACCAGGAGCTCGTTACGGTCAATATTGGTGCGTAATGATTACGGTTCATTCAACCCGTCACTTTTGGTTAAGATTTGTCTGCAGTTTTTACCATCAGGTGAAAGTACAACAACGTTGTTTGTTTCCACACCTGCCACATAGACATTTCTATTTTTATCTAAGGCAATTTCATTTATTGTTCGTAAGACGCTTTCGTCTTTGAATTCCCAAATCTTTTGTCCTGTTAGGGTAAAGCAGCACATCGTACTACGATCCATACACTTAATGGTACCATCACGCAATGATATGTTTTTGGAATTCCCATTCGAAATATTGACCCGCTCAATAAATTGACCTTTGGGATCTAAATATACAATGTGACTAGATGTAAATACTGGTAAAGCTTGAATGGCTAGACGATTCATGGTGAAATCGGTTCCATAACATTGATGGCCAATATCCACCGTATTTATAATTCTGTTTGTAATGAGGCTTACAAATACGACTTCATGTTTGTTCAAAATTGTAACAGCTACTGTGTATTCTCCTGTGTATGAAACATTAAACGGGATACCTGTAAACCGTATAATGTCTTTCTCGTAATTACCGTTATTAGAAAACATCAGCAACAGTTTGCCTTCTTGGTCAGCGAATACAAGTTTGCCATTTGGTAATATGTCACAACCTGTTATCGAGACACTCCCCTTGACCTTAGTTTGAAAATCGACAGTCGTCTTTCTTGTGAGTTGTGGTTGTGAAAATATGCGCTTGCAATGCAGCTCCTGTTGTAAGACTGGTACTATAATGTACCTTTCCAACGTATATAACACCAACTATAGAAACATCTTTCACAAAAGATTCCAATTCTTGTAAAAAGTCAAGCTTCAGTTCAAAGAGGTCATAATTGAATGCCCCTTTCTGTATCTTAGCTTCTTCATTTACAATACTCGTCATTTTGTTTACCCCTATGAAAGTCTGGAGGTCACTACCATATTTCTTTACTTTATTCACATCTTGCCGGATACTATGAAAGTCAGTTCTTTTTATTTCCATGGTCACCATTACTTTCTTTAATTTCCCGTGTAATTTTTGTTCTACTGACAACATCTCTTCAACTGTTTGTTTTTCAATTTTATTTAAATGCTCGTTAAGTGATTTGCGCATGTCTGAAATATCGGACAAACATTTCTTTTTCTTTTTATGAATATTAGAAATGTTCTTTTCAATATTTGATTTTATTTTTTCAAATGTGCAATCAATGTCTTCGAGATCTCTTTCAATATGCGCAATGGCCGTCGATGACTTAGCATTTCTTGTAACCTCAAGAATGGGACGTAATTCTGTGCAACGGCGATGACCATCTCTTATGCACATAACACAACAAGCGATGTTTTGAATCGAGCAGTAAAATTCGTACCTATTTCCATGTTTGGTGCATCTGTTCTTTATAGATCGAATATGACTGGGTAATTTCTGGTAATTTTCTTTGGAAATTACGATGTGTTGTTTACTTGATGAAGATCTGGAATGGTGCCTGCTACAGTTGGTACAAATGAAATGTTCACATTCCGGACACCAGGTTGCCGCCAATTAAGATTCGTTCTCATGAACACAAATTTTGCAATATTGTATCGTTGGAATGTCAAAAAAAACATCGAACATGAAATATATAAAATATAAATAACAATGTAAATGTATAAGAGCAGCCATCTTGAAATACTGTTTCACTTGGCGCTGCCAATACATTCGGTGCTGAAACTCAAACAGCTGCAATGCTTATTTGTAATACTTTTGACATCCGGAGTGGGGTCCATTAAAAAATATCAGTTGATTTCTAATTGGGTCAAGCGATGCTTATTTATAATACTGTCAATCGGGTCTATGATTAAAACAAACGACCGCTCACGTCATTGTCGTTGCATTTTATACCTCGCTTTCGCTCGGGATAAAACCTTTCCAAAAATAATGTTTCCCACGTGTAGCAATAACATTGCCGTAATTAATGTAATATTAGTACGGACCACCGAGTGTATTTAAGTCATATCTAATTAAACCATCATCATGTAAGTCAGTATACAACAAATAAAAAAAAAATATTATATAGTTTTGGATTTTCAGCTCAACACCAACAATCCTATCGGAGTTTGCATCTGTCATTTCTTTAACTAAAAATTGTAAAAAAGAATTGTACATTACATAGATTCAACCTTTGTCATGTGTACAATTAAGGAAAACATTTAATCTGTCGGTTTTCAATACGCTCTGATATCTTGTATCTATACTACTCATATAAGACAATGATTTTTGTTTAAGTTTGTGTTCACATATAATCGCAATGTCATAATTAGTGACACGCAGCAAATTTGGCAGACAAAAAGTGGATAGATAACACATCTCACATTATATGGTAAAAATAGTCATACTCAGGCACAGAACATAACACGTTAAAATTTAAAAAAATAAACATTTTGAATATTAACATTAAGAACACCATCATGGAAATGTTTTACAAGTTTATTTGACGCGATGAGTTTTTTTTGTCTTCTTGAACTGGTGCGTCATTCCATCTAAGTTTCCATTCACGGTTACTTAAAGAGGCATTAGCTACGATTTTGACCAAAAACATTATATGTTTTGGAAATTGGTAAATAGCTTTAAAATGATGAAATAAAGGTAAATATTTCACATTAAACAGCTTATCGTACCACTTTTCGCCTTTTGAGAACGAAAATTACCATCGATTTATTATTTCCTTGCAAGCAAATAATTTGACCTCGCTTTCTCCGTATGCAACTGACCTTACTAGTGACAGGTAAAAACGTATAATTTGTATTTTGTCGCTTATTAACTGCAAACTTGCATGGTTCTTTGTTCGTAATTAACACCGACTGAAAACAGAAAATAAGAAATAAGTGCATTGTTGTACTGATTTACTGACGATTCGTCAAACCCCGTAAACAATGCCGATAATTAATAAGATGGCGTCCATTTCTTCATCGATCTCAAAACACGAGCAGTTGCACCTTTTTCCCCCGATGCGCGTACATTTCATAACATTTATAAGTTACAGAAACACGTTTTATTAAGGCATCAATCATATCTGAGAGATTTTATGGGTAACAAAAATTTACGATTTTGGCAGAAAATGCCCCTTTAAGAAGAGCTTGAAGATACCAAAGGGTGATCAGAATCCGTATATAGACAAAAAACAGAGAATACAATGGCCAAAAAAAAAAGTGCAAAAGGACAAACAACGACCTACAAAACATACATATAAAACTAAAGATCGAGTAGCACGAACCCCACTAAAAACCGGGAGTGAACTCAGGTCCTCCGGAAGGGTAAGCAGTTCCTGCTCCACTAGTGAAACCCATAACCATCTCCTACATCGTCCAAGGTACATGTATTGCCAGAATGCGTCGGTTTCAATAATGTTACTACAATCATTCAGTATATTTAACTTTGCATATATACGAGAAGAATTAATTATCATCTTTCAACACAAGACATTGTAGAATTCCAGATCGTGTTGACTTATTGTTTATCCACGATGAATAAAATCTAGCCAATCTGTTCCTTGAGGAAACACCAACAAATATGTCGCTATTTATCTGTTTTATTTCTTTGGTATTGTCTTGTATACGAACCGGAACTTTAAAGTTGTGCTGTTACTTATACGGGTCATCCATTGTTCCGTCATATTTTAGGTCCCAGGTGGCTTAATGAGTTAGGTAGTTGGATTACCTAACAACTCATACAAGCCTAGAACCAATACGGCGTGGGTTCGCGCCCGGCTTTGTGAATTACAAAAAGGGTGCTCTCGACTCGCCGCCGCAAGTGATACAGTATACCAGTTGCTTGCTTACGGTCGGTGGTTCTTTCCGGGTACACCGGCTTCTTCCACCACTAAAATTGGTCGCCATGATATAACTGAAATATTGCTGAAAGTGGCGTTAAAACACCAAAAATCAAATCAAATTCAACCGTCATATTTAGAACCTGTCAAAGTTTGTATATCAACTATTTCCATCTTATGTCAGGGGTTAAGTTGCTTGTTATTATTTATGTTAGAAATAGAAAAATAGAAAAATGCTTAGATTCAAATTAATTTCAATACATACACAATAAATGATAAATACACAGAATAAAAAAACATTGATTGAATGATTGTTGTTTAAGGCCAATTCAGCAATTTGTCAGCTATATAATGGCGAGAACAAGCTAATTTTCAATGAAATGATGATGATGTCCGCTTTGCACTAGACCAACACGCTGAGTTGGATTTGTATAGTGTATGCGGGTAGACATGTAGCTCCACTCTGACACATTATTATGATCCCGAGCCAACCAGTCTTTGCTCTTTCTCCTTAATGCTGCGTGCTTGGTGGAGAAGTAACACATACCAATTTTATAGTCTTTGGTGTGTTATTAAAGCAGATCTTTTGTTTTCACACAAGCAATTTAAAATACAAGAAACAAGATATTATTACATATATTCAAAGATAATCAGCCGTTCATTGCCGCCTCAACATTAAGCCATTTTTTTTTAAATTAATTAGCTCTGTTTGTTTTAGGAATATGTTAAACGTGGAGTTTTTCTCTATTTTTATATATATATTTGAGATATTGAAACTTCCGTGTAAGTGTGTCATGTATCCTTTACATCTACACCTTTATGTATATATATAGTTAAAACTAACAAGATCTGATTTATTGTATTTTGATTCTCGGGCTTAATTAATACGACTTAATGACATCTAAATCATCAGGGGTTCTTGTCGATGATCGAAGCCGTCGATGGGTACGAAGGCTTAACAGTTAATCTTATGTCATATTAATTTCTTTGCATCGTAATTTACCATTGCAATTGCTATCTAGGTATGTGTTGATGACTTTAATATTATCAAGATAGAAATCATATAATGGTTTAGTCTGCTGTGTCAGCCATTTAAATTTGATATTATTTATGTCGAATTTCTGTTGCATTCACTCGAATATGTATTGAAATGTTCATTCATACCCGACACCTTTGTAAATGTTACGAAGCGCTAGAATTTCAGATACAATTTGGTAGAATGTAGACGTTGAACTCTATCTAAATGTTCTGAAGCGTTATAATTTCATATACAATTTGGTAGAATGATAGTTATAGACTTACCTGTAACAAACTGTAACCGAATGATAAATACTGTTTTCAATGTCTGTGAACATAACACTTTCTTGACAGTCAATAAACTCTAACTGACACCAAGGAAAACGATTCTTGTTTAAAAAAAAAACATAGTTCCATACCTGTGATTTTATGAAAAGATATCAGAACAATCTTTATACTTCAAAACTTTCTTTGTGAATTAGTCTACTGGTTACATGAGACTCAAGTTATGCCAACTTACAAAGGTCCTCTCAACATTGATATTTTTCCTATAAATAAAACAATACAGCATTTACTAAAATGTGAACGTTTAAATGTTGAATTAACGTCAATCTCAATGCTTACGATAGCTCTGTTGGCAGAGTATTATCCCCGGGGGTATGATCCGCCCAGTAGTCAGTACTTTGTGATTGACATCGTTTATTAGATATATTTTTATCAAAATTTACAGTTCCTAAATCATGTCATTATTATTATAACTAATGTGTTACTCCTAATTCATGTCATTATTGTTATAGCTAAGGTGTTACTCCTAAATCATGTCATTATTGTTATAACTAAGGTGTTACTCCTAAATCATGTCATTATTGTTATAACTAAGGTGTTACTCCTAAATCATGTTATTATTGTTATAACTAAGGTGTTACTCCTAAGTCATGTCATTATTGTTATTACTAAGGTGTTACTCCTAAGTCATGTCATTTATGTTATAGCTAAGTTGTTACTCCTAAATCATGTCATTATTGTTATGACTAAGGTGTTACTCCTGAGTCATGTCATTATTGTTATTACTAAGGTGTTACTCCTAAATCATGTCATTATTGTTATATCTAAGGTGTTACTCCCAAATCATGTCATTATTGTTATTGCTAAGGTGTTACTCCTAAGTCATGTCATTATTGTTATGACTAAGGTGTAACTCCTGAGTCATGTCATTATTGTTATTACTAAGGTGTTACTCCTAAAACATGTCATTATTGTTATATCTAAGGTGTTACTCCCAAATCATGTCATTATTGTTATTGCTAAGGTGTTACTCCTAAGTCATGTCATTATTGTTATAACTAAGGTGTTACTCCTAAATCATGTCATTAGTGTTACAACTAATGTGTTACTCCTAAGTTATGTCATTATTGTTATAACTAAGGTGTTACTCCTAAATCATGTCATTATTGTTATAACTAAGTTGTTACTCCTAAATCATGTCATTATTGTTACAACTAAGGTGTTACTTCTAAGTCATGTGATTATTGTTATAACTAAGGTGTTACTCCTATGTCACGTCATTATTGTTATAACTAAGGTGTTACTCCTAAATCATGTCATTATTATTATAACTAACGTGTTACTCCTAAATCTTGTCATTTTTATTATAACCAAGGTGTTCCTCCCTCAGACATATGTTACCGTAACTGATTTTAGCTATCTTTTTTAGATCCTTTGGTTTTCTGGCACCCAAGGATTTTAGGAATATTTGTTCATGTATTTTGACTTTGAACGAACCTGGTGAAGGTTATTACTGGAAGGCATACCTACCCCCCCCCCCCCTTTTAAACATTTATGTTTAGATATTTATTTTCAATAACATTTCTTTAATATTTAATTTTTTTGCCTTTAATTTGTGCATCGTTTTCGTGGTCATATATCCATACAATCCTATTAAAACAATAAGGGTCGAGTGAGCGATTGAGTGAGCGATTGAGTGAGTGATTGTTGTTCCATGCCAAAAGAGAATTTGTTCAGCAATATCAACTCGAGAACAAGATGCATTTCAATGAGATGATGTTGATGTCAACCTTATACTTATAAAACCGGACTGCTCAGTTGGTTAGATAAATAAAGAGCTGATCCAAGCAACATATAATTTATTTCGTCAACTAAAAGGTTTTAACCATGTAAATAACAATTAACAGGTAAGTATATGAAATACACATTCACACGATGAAATTGACATTCAAGTACAAAAGAATAACATGTAAACACAATAATATAAATCAATACAACGGTAAGCAATAAGTTGTATCTTTTTTTCGAATAAATTTAAAGTATGAAAATGTATGAATAAAATATGAAGATTTACGGTTGTGAACTGTGTTAATATTACATATGTTTTAAAGGGATTCCGTAGTACAAAATATAGTATCTGTCAAGCTGTTTTTAATATCACGATAATATGAAATATCTGTATCCGGCGGTGAAATATCGTACATGAAGAATAGCAATTCTTGTGAATAAAATCGTATTCGCAAATTAACCAATTTACGAATTAGTATACACACAGACAAAGTTTGTTTACAAAATTACACAATACAAATACAAAACACTCAGTTACCTGTCTGTGAGACCAGGCTTCACCAAAATAAATACATTGTGGTATAGGTTATATGATAGGTGTTCTCATTCTGAAATATATACTATTAAGGATGCTCTCAGTTTCTTGCATAGTCAGCAAAATGTATAATTGCTACTCAACATTTCAATCCGGCATTAGAATATCATTTACATCATGTTTTGCCGCATTTCATAACCAAGTTCATTTTTACACGAAACTATTAAAATTATATTAGAAAATAATTACTCACTGTTATTAAGGAATAATTAAGGAAATTCAATACAGTGATTATCAAGTTAAAAACTATTATCATTTAACGTAATATACTTGTAGTTATCTACGTTTCACTCACTCATTCATTCATTCATTCATTCATAAAAAATGGTCAGGTCGAAGGTCTAAGCTTCCAATTTTCCCAAAATAAATAAATACAGAAAATGACCAGAAAAGCGTAAATACCTTCAATTATAATCAGTTGGAATATAATACAATCTAGGACTTCAATATGGATATTCAAATTCCAAAGAATCAGTATAATAAATTTGTAAAGCGTCTTGGACCTTCCAAAGCCAATACCCGTTTTAAATCTAACTCAAAAGAGAAGAATCAATCAGAAGGACTGAATTCAGAATTTCGGAAACTTTGAACCAATAGAAAGCATGATAAGAATATCCAAAGAAAGAAATGATTCCAAGGCATGTGACATACCAAACATGTTAATCCAGGTGTGTCGTTATCTAATCAATAAACAATGTACTAGAGTAGTTTTAATGAGATCGATAATTAAAGCTCATTTAATAATTTATCAATATAATATATAAAAGTAATTATATACAAATTAAAATATTTCATTTAAGACATACGCGAAGTTATTAACACACAGACATCCGCAGGTTGAAATGTCGCTCCATTCGGACACATTGTCCTGACTCTGAACCTACCACTCTTTGCTCTTACTCCTTACATCTACGTGTGTAACGGAGAAAAAGCAAATATCAATTCAATAGTATTTGGTTTGACCCAACCGGGGCTCGAGCTCCATGATTTACCGCACGAGAGCCGAGTTCTCTAACCATTACACCACCAGCACAGTTGGTCTTATTTTGAAAGATGACACATGTACATTCAAGACACCTCCTCATGTACTCTTGTTGACCTCTTATTTATTTGTATATATGCGAAAATATATATAGATATCAGGGTTTGTACTTAAAGCTGTCTGTTGTTGTCTTTATGTGTGAGACAAAATTAGCATGCCGCAATTTCTGCTTTTATTTTGATATCTCGACACGTCAAGTTTTTGAGGCACACCCTAACAAACAGATAATGGCACGATATATCTCTATATTTAAATATTCCTGCTGTAAAAGGTATAACGGGAAACATTTGTATTAACGGTGAGTTTGATTCAATTGTCACGTGATTCACGGGCGTAGCTTGTGGTCAAATATTACAGAGGCAAGGGTCTCTCCCCGTCCCCCATCACAGAAACACAAATCCGAGAAACTACCGTCATTTTAAGTAAGGAAAACCTTTTTTTTCTTTTAAAGACAAGTAGTCATTGCCTATGCATCACCACTGAGCATGTTTAAAAAAAAAGAAAAATGAAACACGCTTGAACAGATGACATGAAACTACACATCTTAAAGGAGTGCCTAGTCGTTGAATGCAACATCAAAATTAGTGATAATCCATTTAGGTAGACTCATGTTTATTGAATATATTTGTTCTTCACATATTAAACTACTCCTGTGCCTATTCCTATCGTTTTAACAGGATTCATTGATTACTGGTCAACAACAACCTTACATTGTTATGCTTATTAAGTAATAAAGATGTTATTGGAGCAATTTATATTAATTGTTTTTTTATCTACGAGGCAACTGCCTCGGTTGCCTCAATGGAAGCTACGCCACTGTGATTTTTGAATATCACTCATATTCCACTTTCTACCAGACAGTCGTACGGTCTATATGGTTAGCGTGTTAAATTCACCAATACGAAATGCTATCGCGCATGAAGTTGAAATAGCCGTTTCGAATACTAAACTGGATTAATAGAACAGCATGGCTGCTTTGATCGTTTCCAGGCTGAATACATTTTAATCGAATATTCAACAATAGCAGAAAGACATTTCGGATGCGCAGATGTCTAAAATACAAGAAAGTGTCACCGACAATTGTCATTTTCAACGGAAAGGAAACGAAAATCAGTACAAACACAGTGCTGAAGTTATATCTAATGTGAAGGAGGCTCGTTCTATTCTAGGGAATTCGGATAGGAACACACAGAAGGTCGTCGCAGCAAAGGAGAGAACATATCTGAATGTATCAGTCTTGTACGTACAAGAGCGTCAGATGATGATTAAGCTAGCAGACTCGCCAGATTTAGGCTGGAAAGTCGCACAAGAGTACCAACGCAATCCCATAAACTCAGAAGACGAGAAAGTGATTAATCGTGCATTTTCAAAAGCTGAAAGAAAAACCGATTCTGAGATGGCGAAAATGCGTCCAAGTACAACTCCGTACAGTAATGAACGTTGGGCAGAGAATGATGCTAGAAAATACAAACCAGGAAGGTGATTTACATATGGAAAGAGAGGCCACTGGGGCGATAGCTGTCCAGCTTCTAAAAAAATCAGAGATAAATACCTTTTTGTCATCCTTTAATACTGGGATCAATATAGATAAAAGTCAGATAAATACGACTAAAATATAAATCAATTTATCCAATGCCAAAGTTTTTAAATTGTCATGCAGGTCTTTTCAATGAGAAGATATATCACAAAGCAAAACCGTCAAGGTTAATCAGCTTGTTAACAATACAATTGAAGTACACAAATATGTTATGACACCTGTAGGAGGTTGGTTAAATGAATGGAGATTGACTGCACATAATTAATACATATTACATATCGTTGAGAATGGTTACAACATTATATCGCTTAAAACAGAACCAGAACAAATCTACATTAATAGCAATAAATCATCACTTAAGAAAAAATATTGTGTTGCTTCTCAAATTACTAATTTACTGAACAAAGGATGCATCAAGTAAGTATCTACATAACCGTTAATAGTTAATTCGTTTACGGTAGCGTATAGCAAATCGAGTAAACCTCGATTAGTACTTGATTGTAGACACATTAACCCTCATTTACATAGATTTAGATTTAAATATGGAGATGGTAAAGTTGCTAGAGAAATGTTTGATGTAGGTGATTTTATTTTCAGCCCTGACTTAAAATCTGCGTACCATCATATTGTGATTTTCGGAGAACATCAACAATATTAAGATTTTGCATGGGTTTTTGAAGGATATTTCGTATTCCCAGTTCTCCCGTTTGGTATTTATACAGCAGGTTCTAGTTTTCAAAGGATTTGAGAGAGGTTGTCAAAGATTTCAGGTCTAAAGGCAAAATAATCGTTATGTTTTTAGACGATAATCTAGCGGGAGAAAATGATCATGCTACAGCTGTTAAAAGCAGTAGAGAGGTGAATGACCAATTGTAAAATTTAGTTTTTTTAATTGTTCATGACAAATATCGCTAGTCGCCTTGTCAGAATTGAGATTGGCTGCGCTATACATGGGATACTGAATATGATCTTATTTTTGTCAAAGAAGCTTGAAAAATGCTTAGTTTACTCTCTGTGCCAAGTCAATAAAGGCAAAGTTTTGTTTCGAGTTAGATTTTTGGCCAGTACTGTAGGTCATCTTATCTCTATGTACGCAGTGTTTGGTGACACAGTACGTCAAAGTACTAGATTTGTGTATGATTGCGTTTGATGGAAAGCCAGTTGGCAAGGACGTGTAGTATCAACACAAGATGCTTTGAATGAATTGTCATTTTGGGACAAGAATTGTAGGTTATTGAACTCAAAAGGTTCAACAATCAGTACAATGACAGTCAATACAGTTTTTGATCGCGTATTTTTTGTGTGACTAAGCTACCTATATAATTAGTGCATATCACCACTAACATTGTGAGTTCGAACCCCGAGGTGTATTCTATATAATATATGTGATAAACTTTGTGAGTGACTTTCGGTAGGTCGGTGGTTTTCTCCGAGTACTCCGGCTTCCTCCATCAATAGAATTGTTGAAAGTGGCGTTAAACACCACAAGCCAAGACAAAGCATAGGGAGAAACATTTGTATTAACGGTGTTTTTTTTAATATCACCTTTATTTCACTTTCTACCAGACAGTCGTACTGTCATGTTTCACATTATATTTAATTAATGTAATATATATTTTGTTCTTAGTCAAAATTATTTCTTATATTATCATTATTTCCCATGTATTTTTTCAAGTTCATATTTTTTGGGATGATTTCTCTACGGTCTACACAACTGAGGACCCGGGTGGCTCAATGAATTAAGTGGTAGGATTCGCGCCCGGTTTTGCAAATTACAAAAAGGGTGTGCTTGTCTCTCAGCCGAAATGTGATAAAGTTTACCAGTTGCTAGTTGTTTGTCTATGGTCGGTGGTTCTCTCCGAGTATTCCGGCTTCTTCCACCTCTAAATCTGGTCGGCTTGATATAATTGAAATATTGCTGAAAGTGGAGTTAAACACAATAAAATCAATTCAAATCTACACAGCTAAAATTAAGAGACATACTAAAAGAATAAGTTCAATTGTGTTTCATGAAATATAATGATCTACGCAGATGCAAATACCATGTTGTAGGGTGAAACAAAGACTACTTCGTAGAAAACTACTCTGATTCTAACCTCTATCCCATTGAGCTTGAAATAATGGATACAACAGATACAGCTAGGTCTGCTTCATAGCTTAGCCTACACCTCGAGATCGACAGTAAGGTTCTGCTAAGAACGAAACATTACGACAAAAGTGATGATTTCAATTTTCTCGTTGTGAACTTTCGTTTGTATATAGATGCATTCCAGGAGCACCTGCATGCTGAAATATAACTGTGACAAATGACCACGGGTATGTTCCGTTTGTCGTTATCACAAATAGGTTCTTTCCACATTCATGTCTTATCACCGGGTTTGTAACAAGAGTAACACAACGGGTGGTACATATGGAGCAGGAACTGACTACCCTTCCGGGATTCTTCCTCGGTTTTTAGTTGGGTTAATATTTCTCGGTCTTATGTTTTCTGTGTAGTGTTTTGTAGATCATTGTTTGTTCTTTTGACATTATTCTTTTGACTTTTGCAGAGGTTGTCTTTTTTCGATTGACTTACAGCTTCTGATTCCACCATTTAGCATCTTCAAACTTTCATTGGCCCCTTTCAGTAACCTATTTTACCAGTCGTTTCATTGTTTGTAAACAGCACATCCCATCCATAGGTACACCATTTTAACCACGTGACTTATTGTTTACAAAGAGGACATTCCAACCATAGGTGCCCTCTTTTTCAACCAAGTGATTGATTGTTTGTAAACAGGACATCCCATCCATTGATACCCTCTTTCAACCACTTTATTTTTTCTCTCTCGGTTGATCCGAAATTCGAGAGCTTTTGATTCCTGTCAGGGTTTTCTTGACAGAGGTTTGCTGCTAACAAAGAAGCTACGGAACCAAGGGTTTCTATTGATCAAGTTGAAGTAATCACTTCGAAAGTCTTTCGGTCGGAACGACGATTTGGTTAGCCGTTACGGAACATCTATATTACAAATTACCACGGATATGTTCATTTGTAGTAAATACGTTCCGATCCATTCCTCATTCATGACTTATTACTGTATCTGTATCTAGAGAAATACGATGGGTGCCACTAGTGGAGCAGGCACTTCTTACTCTTTCGGAGCACATGAGCTCATCCCTGGTTCTTAGTGGAGTTCGTGTTTCTCGATATTTACTATTCTGTTTTGGAGATTGGTGTTTGTCCTTATTATTTTAGTCATTTTGTTGCCTGTCCTTCGATTAACGGATTCTGATTACCCCTTTGATATCTTCAAATTCTTTTTGCTTTATTTTAGTGATACGATGATGATGTCTAATTTCAACTAGACTGGCCAATTCATTTAGTTGCAAAGGTGTTGCTATATCATGCTGAAATATTCCTTAAGAACAGATGGTGGTAAGAGACGTCCAGAGTACTTTCCCATTTTGTTTTAGAATTTCCAAAAATCTCACCCTCTCATTCAAGTTTCATAAAAGTACCTTCACCTTAGATATATAAAAGAATTTGTTCAAATAAATATGCAGTTAGGAATAAGACCAACATATTGTTCTCATTATGCACAAGTTCTATATAAGTTGTCATACACATATTCTATATAAGCTCTCATTATACACAAGTATTATATTTATAAATGATAAAAATGTAGTTATCAATTTTAGTGCGCACGGCGCGTATCTGGAATAAACTTCATCATGTACCCAAAAATATCAAACGATTGCAACCTCAAATAATTTTTATTTAAATGGTTTGGGAGAAATAAACCCAAAGGGCATAAACAGGATAGCCGAAATCGTCTAAGGTTAACTTTTCCTGAGCGATGAGAACCTTAGTTTTATTAATAACTTCTCAACGACATCACTGTCAAATATTCACTACAAAGTACAATCCTTTTACACCTATACTACAATAAGTTGTACTAGTTTTATGTGAACATTGATAACGTCCAGTATAACAGCTTACACTTAATGTAGAGAGAAAAGAAATGCTAAACCATTCTCATTGCATACCAGTAGCTCACTACGGTCAATGTTGATACGTAATGAATACGGTTTATCCAATCCATCACTTTTGGTTAAGATTTGTCTGCAGTTTTTACCTTCAGGTGAAAGTACAACAACGTTGTTTGTTTCATAACCAGCCACATAGACGTTCCTATTTCAATCTAAGGCAATTCCCCTTGGTTCTCGTAAGACGTTGTGGTCATTGAAGGTCCATATCTGTTGTCCTGTTAATGTATAACAGTAAATCGTATTGGTAACACTGTCCGTAGAGTTAATGGTATCATCACGTAATGATATGTTTGTGGAGTTCATACCAGAAATATTGATTCGATCAATCAATTTACCTTTAGGATCTAAATATACAATGTGACTTGATGTAGGTAGCTGCATTACTCGAATAGCTAGACGATTCATGTTGAAATCGGTTCCATAACATAGATAGCCAATATCTATCGTGTTTGTAATGGTGTTTGTAATGACGTTTACAAATACGACTTTATGGTTGTCCCAAATTGTAACAGCTACGATGTTTTCTCCTGTGTATGAAACCTCAAACGGCCTACCTGAAAACCGGACAAGGTCTTTTTCGTAATATCTGTTATTAGAAAACAACAACAACCGTTTGCCTTCTGTTTCAGCGAATACAAGTTTGCCATCCGGTAATATGTCAGAACCGTGTATATAGACACGCCCCTTAACCTTAGGTTGAAAGTCGACATTCGCCTTTCTTGTGAGTTTTGGTGTAACACCCAGTTTGATTTCCTCTGGAATTTGCGCTTGCAATTCAGCTTCTTTTACAAGACTGGTACTACAATGCTTTTTTGTAACAGATACAACACCAAATTTAGAAACATCTTTCACAAAAGATTCCAATTCTGATAAAAAGTCAAGTTTCAGTTCAAAAAGGTCATAATTAAATGCCCCTTTCTGTTTCTTAGCCTCTCCGTCCACAACACTGGCAATTTCGTTCACTCCTATGAAAGTCTGCAGGTCAGTGGCAATATTTCTGTACCTTATTAACATCTTGCCGAATATTATCAAAGTCAGTTCTTTTGGTTTCCATGGCAACCAATACTTTCTTTAATTCCACTTGTAAATGTTGTTCTTCTGACACCATCTCTTCAACTGTTTGTTTTTCAATTTTATCTAAATGTTCGTTAAGTAATTTGCGCATGTCTGAAATATAAGACGAAAATTGTCTTTGTGTTTGTCAATATCAGAAATATTATTTGTGATATCTGACTTTATTTTTTCAAATGCAGCATCGATGTCTTTGAGATCTCTTTCTATATGCACAATGGCCGTCGATGACTTGGCATTTTCTGTAACCTCAAGAACGGGACGTAATTCTTGGCAATGGCGATGATCATCTCTTGTGCACATAACGCAGCAAGGGTCGCCATGAATCGAGCAGTAGAATTCGTACTTATTGTCATGTTTGGTGCATCTGTTCTTTATAGATAGAATATAAATGGGTAATTTCTGGTAATTTTCCATGGAAATTACGATGTGTTTTTTGCTTGAAGAAGATCTGGCATGGTGTCTGTCACAGTCGGTACACAGGAGATCCTCACATTCCGGACACCAGGTGGCCGCCATTTTAGATTCGTTCTCATGATCGCAGATGCTGCAACATTGTGTTGTTGCTGTTGCCATGTCAAGGTTTCTGAAAAGAAAACATCGAACATAAACTATTGGAAGTATTAATGTATATGTATAAGAACAGCTATCTTGAAATACTGTTTCATTCGGCGTTGCCAACCCATTTGATTCTCAAACTTAAACAGTTTCAATGCTTATTTATATTACTTTAAATCAAGTTTAGAATTAAAAGAATGACCGTTTACATGATTTTAATATAAGTCTGACAAAAAATCCTCCATAGAGAACTGTGTTAACATAAGATGTTTGACCATTACTAGATATTACTAACTGTACCTATATGTGGACGTCTATATATATACACAAAAAAACAGCTAAGCACCCTCTGATATATTAAAACATAATAAGTTACAATACGTTTAGATTCTAATACCTATATTGATCATAGCAAGAACAATGTTCCATTAAAAAGATGTGCTCACACAGGTGTGACCGTTATGTCTAATATCGACTAGTCATGAAGGTGAACCATGTCTCTCACGCATTACACAGAATTCAGTATGTTCACTCTTCGAATTTAAGTAGTTAAGTCCGGTGTTATAAAACATTTATACTGTAGTCATCCGACTGGTGAGAAAACACACACACACCAACAATGAGAAAGACTTGCCAAGATCCGGCAGACCGCGGGTAACATCTCATCGTGAGGATAGGGCAAGAACAGTTAGAAACTGTCTGAAATCAGCGGGACGTAAGTCAAGAAGAATCATTAAACGTCCACTGTTGGCAGATCGACATCGACAAACACGTTAGGCATGGTGCTTAGCACGACGTGGTTGGAATTTAAGGACATGGCGCAAGATCCATTGGTCAGACGAGAGCAGGTTTCTGCTTCATGTAACCGACTGCCGGATGAGGGTTTGGAGACACAAAAATACAGTCTATACCCCAATGAACATACAGCCAACTGTACCTTACGGTGGAGGCTCAGTAATTGTTTGGGGGTGTATCTCTCATGACTTCCAGCTGGATTTAGTCACCATACAAGGCAACCTAACTTGTGATCAGTACATCAGAGACGTCTTGAAACCAGTTGTTGTCCCCCATTTCGACAACCACCAACTAGCGACAAGGCCTGTGTATATGGATGACAACGCCAGGCCTCATCGTTCAAGAGCAGTAACCGCAAAGCAAAGCCGTGACTTCTGTTCCTTGGCCAGCCATGAGCCCGGATTTGAATCCCATAGCGCATATTTGGGACATGCTAGGCCGTCGTAGTTAGGCTCGTGTACCTCCTCTGCAAAACATTCGTCAGTTGGAAGCAGCATTGCATCGGGAATGGCACAAGCTATCACAACAGGACATCCGACGTCTAACTGGAGAGATGAGTCGCAGGGTTGTGGCCGTCATCCAAGCACGTGCGGGTTACACCCGGTACTGAACTTTGAACAATAGATGTCGTCAAGTGTTTCATGAGTGACGTTTTCAAAGTGAAATAACAATCTTATCGTGCTTTTTGAACTGTGAAGGTCAATGCTTAAAATGGATATGTTTACTGCAGAAACTGGCATTGTGATATTGTGATTAAATATTCATTAAATTAACATTTTTCTTGATTTTTGTTGTAGTTTCTTACAGCCAATGTAATGTCCTAACAGGTCACCGTAGCGTTCTTGAGATTATCTGGTCAGTAAAATCGTGATTACAAGTCGCATCATATGTCATTTAAGAAAAAATGGGGGTGCCTAACCTTTTTCTTTGTGTATAGAAAATACGTACATTGTCCGCGAATACAATATATATGAGCACGGAGCTTATTAATCAGGAACAATAGCTAATCGCCTATCTTTGGATGGGGGGGGGGGGGGAGGTTATTGTGTGTAAGATTGGATACGGTGGTGCCGCTGGAGTTTAAAAACGCCCGCAATATAAGAACCATACCCAATAATATATAATACGAAACTATATTCATTGATATATTTTTCAGTTCTTGGTGACCTATTCATTAAATTGAATTAAAAGAATCATACAGAGATCAATGATGCACCTTATCATTAAATTATCCCCTCCCACCAATTTGATGTATTCAGTGAGTGAGTGATTGTTGTTTAACGCCAACTCAGTAATTTTGCACCTTATTATTATTTATAACATAAAGATAAACGGATTTGTCTTGGCAATACATAAAGGTGTATGGACTTGTCGGAATATGACCTCCTGATATATCAACATTATTTACAACCTAATCACAGGCACTCGTTGCACGGAATTACCACCCCCCTTTTTTTCTTTCTGCTTTACATATTTATTTTCAATAACATTTCTTTATTTCTTTATTATTTCATTTATTTTTCCTTATTTAAGCTTATCCATGTCCATATTCATACAATCTTATGTTAACAGCAACTTAAATGTGTTGACCACAGGCATTCATGGCACGAAATTATACTCCCCCCTTTTTTTACTTTCTGTTTACATATTTATTTTCAATAAAATGTCTTTATTTCTTTATTATTTCAACTCTTTTTCCTTATTTTAACTTGCTCATGTCCTTATTAATACAATTTTATATGTTCACAGAAACTTACATGTGTCGACCCTATATATAATCAGTACATTTATTGTAGAAAGTGATACTCGTGACTTAGATACATAAGGTTAAAGGTAGTATCATAGTTTGGGATCTTGTAGTTCCACCAGATACACCAAAAGACAGATATATACCATATAGTAACTCATTTATATATCTCTTTTCTATTGTATTTCTCTTTCTAAGTATTAATATTTCCCATACAGTTTGATAATTGTAGACCTATGACAAATTTGTCAGTGTCCGATTGATAAATACTGTGTTTTTCTATCTGTGTACACATCACTTTTTGCATGTATCAGAATAGATCTTTGTTAATTTAACGTGCCTAAACTGAACACCTGTATTAGAATAGATAAGTTGGTCCTAATGTGGTTCTGTTTATAGTTCAGCTGGTCATAAGGTGGTTCTGTTTATAGATCGGTTGGTCCTAAGGTGGTTCTGTTTATAGATCAAGTGGTCCTAAGGTGGTTCTGTTGATAGATCCATTGTTCCTAAGGTGGTTCTGTTTATAGATCAGTTGGTGCTAAGGCGGTTCTGTTTATAGATCAGTTGCTCCTAAGGTGGTTCTGTTTATAGATCAGTTGGTCATAAGGTGGTTCTGTTAACAGATCAGTTGGTCATAAGGTGGTTCTGTTTATAGATCAGTTGATCCTAAGGTGGTTCTGTTTATAGAACAGTTAGTCCTAAGCCGGTTCTGTTTATAGATCAGTTCGTCCTAAGGTGGTTCTGTGTATAGATCAGTTAGTCTTAAGGTGGTTCTGTTTATAGATCAGTTGATACTAGTATGGTTCTGTTTATAGATCAATTGGTCCTAAGGTGGTTATGTTTATAGAGAGGTTGATCCTAAGGTGGTTCTGTTTATAGCTAAGTTGATCCTAAGGTTGTTCTGTTATTAAAGCAGTTGGTCATAAGGTGATTCTGTTTATAGATCAGTTGGTCCTAAGGTGGTTCTGTTTATAGATCAGGTGCTCCTAAGGTTATTCTGTTTATATATCATTTGGTAATATGGCGGTCCTGTTTATAGATCAGTTGATCCTAGGGTTGTTCTGTTTATTGATCAGTTGGTCGTAATGTGGTTCTGTTTATAGATCAGTTGGTTCTAAGGCGGTTCTGTTTATAGATCAGTTGCTCCTAAGGTGGTTCTGTTTATAGATCAGTTAGTCCTAAGGTGGTTCTGTTTATAGATCAGTTGATACTAGGATGGTTCTGTTTATAGATCAAATGGTCCTAAGGTGGTTCTGTTTATGGATCAGTTGGTCCTACGGTGGTTATGTTTATTGATCAGTTGATCCTAAGGTGGTTCTGTTAATAGATCAATTGGTCCTAATGTGGTTCTGTTTATAGATCAGTTGATCTTCAGGTGGTTCTGTTTATAGATCAGTTGGTCATAAGGTGATTCTGTTTATAGATCAGTTGGTCCTAAGGTGGTTCTGTTTATAGATCAGTTGGTCCTAAGGTGGTTCTGTTTATAGATCAGTTGTCCCTAAGGTGGTTCTGTTTATAGAGAGGTTGAACCTAAGGTGATTCTATTTATAGATCAGTTGGTCCTAGGGTTGTTCTGTTTATAGAGCAGTTGGTAATAAGGTGATTCTGTTTATAGATCAGTTGGTCATAAGGTGATTCTGTTTATAGATCAGTTGATCCTAATGTTGTTCTGTTTATAGAGCAGTTGGTCATAAGGTGGTTCTGTTTATAGATCAGTCTATCATAAGGTGGTTCTGTTTATAGAGCAGTTGGTCATAAGGTGATTCTCTTTATATATCAGTTGGTCTTAAGGTGATGTTGTTTACAGAGCAGTTGGTCCTAAGGTGATTCTGTTTATAGAGCGGTTGGTCATAATGTGATAATGCGGATAGTGTAGTTGGTTATAAGGTGATTCTGCTTATAGATCAGTTGGTCATAAGGTGATTCTGTTTATATATAAGTTGGTCCTAAGGCGGTTCTGTTTATAGATCAGTTGATCCTCAGGTGGTTCTATTTATAGATCAGTTGGTCATAAAGTGATTCTGTTTATAGATCAGTTGGTCCTATGGTGGTTCTGTTTATAGATCAGTTGGTCCTAAGGTGGTTATGTTTATAGATCAGTTGGTCCTAAGGTGGTTCTGTTGATAGATCCATTGTTCCTAAGGTGGTTCTGTTTATAGATCAGTTGGTCCTAAAGCGGTTCTGTTTATAGATCAGTTGCTCCTAAGGTGGTTCTGTTAACAGATCAGTTGGTCATAAGGTGGTTCTGTTTATAGATCAGTTGATCCTAAGGTGGTTCTGTTTATAGAACAGTTAGTCCTAAGCCGGTTCTGTTTATAGATCGGTTGGTCCTAAGGTGGTTCTGTGTATAGATCAGTTAGTCTTAAGGTGGTTCTGTTTATAGATCAGTTGATACTAGTATGGTTCTGTTTATAGATCAATTGGTCCTAAGGTGGTTATGTTTATAGAGAGGTTGATCCTAAGGTGGTTCTGTTTATAGCTAAGTTGATCCTAAGGTTGTTCTGTTATTAAAGCAGTTGGTCATAGATCAGTTGGTCCTAAGGTGGTTCTGTTTATAGATCAGGTGCTCCTAAGGTTATTCTGTTTATATATCATTTGGTAATATGGCGGTCCTGTTTATAGATCAGTTGATCCTAGGGTTGTTCTGTTTATAGATCAGTTGGTCGTAATGTGGTTCTGTTTATAGATCAGTTGGTTCTAAGGCGGTTCTGTTTATAGATCAGTTGCTCCTAAGGTGGTTCTGTTTATAGATCAGTTAGTCCTAAGGTGGTTCTATTTATAGATCAGTTGATACTAGGATGGTTCTGTTTATAGATCAAATGGTCCTAAGGTGGTTCTGTTTATGGATCAGTTGGTCCTAAGGTGGTTATGTTTATTGATCAGTTGATCCTAAGGTGGTTCTGTTAATAGATCAATTGGTCCTAATGTGGTTCTGTTTATAGATCAGTTGATCTTCAGGTGGTTCTGTTTATAGATCAGTTGGTCATAAGGTGATTCTGTTTATAGATCAGTTGGTCTTAAGGTGGTTCTGTTTATAGATCAGTTGGTCCTAAGGTGGTTCTGTTTATAGATCAGTTGTCCCTAAGGTGGTTCTGTTTATAGAGAGGTTGAACCTAAGGTGATTCTATTTATAGATCAGTTGGTCCTAAGGTTGTTCTGTTTATAGAGCAGTTGGTAATAAGGTGATTCTGTTTATAGATCAGTTGGTCATAAGGGGATTCTGTTTATAGATCAGTTGATCCTAATGTTGTTCTGTTTATAGAGCAGTTGGTCATAAGGTGGTTCTGTTTATAGATCAGTCGGTCATAAGGTGGTTCTGTTTATAGAGCAGTTGGTCATAAGGTGATTATCTTTATATATCAGTTGGTCATAAGGTGATGCTGTTTACAGAGCAGTTGGTCCTAAGGTGATTCTGTTTATAGAGCGGTTGGTCATAATGTGATAATGCGGATAGAGTAGTTGGTTATAAGGTGATTCTGCTTATAGATCAGTTGGTCATAGGGTGATTCTGTTTATATATAAGTTGGTCCTAAGGCGGTTCTGTTTATAGATCAGTTGATCCTCAGGTGGTTCTGTTTATAGATCAGTTGGTCATAAGGTGATTCTGTTTATAGATCAGTTGGTTCTATGGTGGTTCTGTTTATAGATCAGTTGGTCCTAAGGTGGTTCTGTTTATAGATCAGTTGTCCCTAAGGTGGTTATGTTTATGGAGAGGTTGAACCTAAGGTGATTCTATTTATAGATCAGTTGGTCCTACGGTTGTTCTGTTTATAGAGCAGTTGGTTATAAGGTGATTCTGTTAATAGATCAGTTGGTCATAAGGTGATTCTGTTTATAGATCAGTTGATCCTAAGGTTGTTCTGTTTATAGAGCAGTTGATCATAAGGCGATTGTGTTTATAGAGCAGTTGATCATAAGGCGATTGTGTTTATATATTAGTTGGTCCTAAGGCGGTTCTGTTTATAGATCGGTTGGTCCTAAGGTGGTTCTGTTTATAGATCAGTTGGTCCTAAGGTGATTCTGTTTATAGATCAGTTGGTCCTAAGGTGGTTCTATTTATAGATCAGTTGGTCCTAGGGTTTTTCTGTTTATAGAGCAGTTGGTCATAAGGTGATTCTGTTTATAGATCAGTTGGTCCTAAGGTGGTTCGGTTTATAGATCAGTTAGTCCTAATGTGGTCTGTTTATAGATCAGTTGGTCCTAGGGATGTTCTGTTCATAGAGCAGTTGGTCATAAGGTTATTCTGTTTATAGATCAGTTGGTCCTAAGGTGGTTCTGTTCATAGATCAGTTGGTCCTAAGGTGATTCTGTTTATAGATCAGTTGATCCTAGGGTTTTTCTGTTTATAGAGCAGTTGGTCATAAGGTGATTCTGTTAATAGATCAGTTGATCCTAGGGTTTTTCTGTTTATAGAGCAGTTGGTCATAAGGTGATACTGTTAATAGATCAGTTGGTCATAAGGTGGTTCTGTTAATAGAGCAGTTTGTCATAAGGTGGTTCTGTTTATAGTTCAGTTGCTACTAAGGTGGTTTTGTTTATAGATCAGTTGGTCCTAATGTGGTTCTGTTTATAGAACAGTTGGTCATAAGGTTGTTCTTTTATAGATCAGTTGGTCATAAGGTGGTTCTGTTTATAGATCAGTTGATCCTAAGGTTGTTCTGTTTATAGAGCAGTTGATCATAAGGTGATTCTGTTTATAGATCAGTTGGTCATAAGGTGATTCTGTTTATATATCAGTTGGTCCTAAGGCGGTTCTGTTTATAGATCGGTTGGTCCTAAGGTGGTTCTATTTATAGATCAGTTGGTCCTAATGTGATTCTGTTTATAGATCAGTTGGTCCTAAGGTGGTTCTGTTTATAGATCAGTTGGTCCTAGGGTTTTTCTGTCCATTGTGTTGTCTGCCCTATTTACGAATTCGCATTACCCCAATGGTATCTTCAAACTCTTCTCATTGTTTGTTAGCATGTTCTCCGTCATGAATATAGGAGAAATATTGCTCACTTGTGATTAAACAACATTAAGTCAATTAAACATATCTGGCGCCAACATGACAAAATGTTTAATTAATTAGCATAACTATATCCTTCAAAATTTTAACTATTTCTACTTTTTTTGTAATGTGTTTATTTTCGTAAAGGAGTACATACATTTGTAACTTAATAATTACATAGATAATTTTTTTCTTTTGACACACATATTTATATATACACCCCTAGTTTGTAGCAAGAATAACACGACAAGTGCCACATATGGAACAAGGACTGCCTACTCAGGGGGGTTCATGGTGCTCGATCTTTAGGTATAGTGTTTTGACGATAGTTGTCTTTTTTCCTATGTTGTTTGACCATCTTTAATTTACGTTTTTTTATCACCTCTTTGGTATCTTCAAGCTTTTCCTAACAATGAACATTTTTTAATGGCACTAAAAGAGGTTGCTATTTCATGCTGTAATATTCACTACAGATGATGGTAAGAGACGTGGCAGTGTATTTTCCTTTTTTTATTACAAAATAGAAAAATTGTTACCCCCATATTAAAGTTTTTCTAAGATATCCTTTGACTTATATACATATACAAGTAATATGTTTAAGATAAATATAAAGCTAGAAAGAGGACCAACATATGTTTATCAAATACACATGTTCTATATCAGTTTTAACTATACACAAGCCCTACATAAGTTCTGATTTTTCACAAGTTCTTTATAAGTTCTGATTATACACTTTATAAGTTCTCATGCACAAGTTCCCATATATTAAAAACGTTTATATCCAATTTAATGCACACGGCGTGTTATTGGAATACACTTCATCAGGTACTTAAAAAAAAAATTGAAAGATTGCAACCCTAAATAATTTTAAAAGTTTTGGGAAAAATAAAACAAAATAACCTCAACAGGAGAGCACAAGTTGGCTAAGGCTACCTTTTCCTGGGGAGGAGAACCATAGATTTATTAATAATATAATGTCTCATCAACATCATTTTTAACGTTTCACTGCAATGTACAATACTTGTACACCAATACTACCATAACTTGTACTAGTTCTCTGTGAACATTGATAACGTCCAGTACAACAGCTTATATGTAATGTAGAGAGAAAGGAAATGTTGGACCATTCTTATTACATACCAAGATCTCTCTACGGTCAATGTTGATACGTAATGACCACGGTTCATCCAACCCATCACTTTTGGTTAATATTTGTTTGCAGTTTTTACCATCAGGTGAAAGTACAACAACGTTGTTTGTTCCTATACCAGCCACAAAAACATTTCTATTTTTATCTAAGGCAATTCCCAATGGTGTTCGTAAGACGTTTTCGTCTTTAAAGGCCCAAATCTCTTGTCCTGTTAAAGTATAACAGTAAATCGTATTGACTTTCCAATACGTACACTTAATTGTATCATCACGCAATGATATGTTTGTGGAGTACTCACCAGGAATAGTGACTCAATCAATTTACCTTTAGGGTCTAAATATACAATGTGACTTGATGTAGGTGGCTGCATTACTCGAATAGCTAGACGATTCATGTAGAAATCGGTTCCATAACATCGATGGCCAACATCTACTGTGTTCATAATGGTGTTTGTAATGACGTTTACAAATACGACTTCATGTTTGTCCCAAATTGTAACAGCTACAATGTTTTCTCCTGTGTATGAAACATTAAACGGTTTACCTGAAAACCGGACAATGTCTTTTTCGTAATTTCCGTTATTAGAAAACACCAACAACCGTTTGCCTTCTTGTTCAGCGAATACAAGTTTGCCATCCGGTAATATGTCACAGCCTGTTATCCAGACACGCCCCTTAACCTTATTTTGAAAAGCGACAGTAGTCTTTCTTGTGAGTTGTGGTGTAATACCCACATTGCTTTCCTGTGTAATCTGAGCTTGTAATTCAGCTTCTTTTACAATACTGGTACTACAATGCTTTTTTGTAACAGATAAAGCACCAAATTTAGAAACATCTTTCACAATAGATTCCAATTCTGATGATAAGTCAATCTTCAGTACAAAAAGGTCATAATTGAATGCCCCTTTCTGTTTCTTAACTTCTCCATCCACAACACTCGTCATTTCATTCACTCCTATGAAAGTCTGGAAGTCACTAGCATATTTCTTTACTTTATCCACATCTTGTCGGATATTATCAAAGTCAGTTCTTTTGGTTGCCATGACAACCAATACATTCTTTAATTCCACTTGTAAATTTTATTCTACTGACACCATCTCTTCAACTGTTTGTTTTTTTCAATTTTATCTAAATGGTCGTTAATTGATTTGCGCATGTCTGAAATATCGGATAAAAATGTTCTCTTTTGTTTGTCAATATCAGAAATATTATTTATAATATCTGACTTATGTGCACAATGGCCGTCGATGACTTGGCATTCTCTGTTACCTCAAGAATGGGACGTAATTCTTGACAATGGCGATGATCATCTCTTGTGCACATAACGCAACAAGGGTCACCATGAATCGAGCAGTAGAATTCGTACTTATTGTCATGTTTGGTGCATCTGTTCTTAATAGATAGAATGGAGGTGGGTAATTTCTGGTAATTTTCCATGGAAATTACGATGTGTTGTTTACTTGATGAAGATCTAGAATGGTGCCTGTTACAGTCGGTACACAGGAAATCCTCACATTCCGGACACCAGGTGGCCGCCAATTTAGATTCGTTGTCATGATCACAGATATTGCAGCATTGTGTTGTTCCTGTTGCCATGTCAACGTTTCTGAAAAGAAAACATCGAACATAATTCAGATGCATAAAAGCAGACATCTTGAAATATTGCTTTGTTCTATGTTGCCAATGCATTTGATTTTGAAGCTTAAAACAGTTACAATTCCTGTTATTCAACACCTTCAATCAAGTCTACAATTTAAAAAATGACCGTTTACATGATTTTAATACATGGAAGTCTAGCAAAATAATCTTTCGTAGAGAACTGTGTTAACATAGGATGTTTGGCCATTACTAGATATAATTAACTGATCTTATTTGAGGACGTTCACATATGGAATATACGTAGATTGTCCGCGAATATAAAATATACTTGCACTGAGCTTATAAAGCAGGATGAATAGCTATTCGTCGATCTCGAGGTGTTTTGTGAGCTTGATTGTTTTTGAGTGGGGGTGGGAATTGGGGTACATAATTTAACCTAAGGTAAATTGGCTACGGTGGTGAGGCTGGATCGTTTGGGAAAGGGGGTGTTTCGTGTGTGTGTGTGTGGGGGGGTGGGGGGGGGGTTACATATGTTAGCCTTAGGTACAATTGCTTAAGGTGATGACGCTGGAGTTTAAAACCACCCCCATTTTTACATATGCCCTCCCTATGAGAACGCATACCCAGTCATATATTCGAAGTATTCGTTCATATATTTTTCATTTTTATTTGATTTATTTATTTATTGTGTTTAACGCCACTTTCAGCAATATTTCAGCTCTATCATGGCGACCTGTTTTAGTGGTGGTAGAAGCCGGAGTACCTTCTCTAAGCGGACATAAATAAACAATAACGTTTCCGATTACATGCACTGTAATTTTTTTTGTCTATAATATATATATTATTTCAATTATTACTTATCAGAATGTCGTTGTCAAAACCAATAATAATAGTAATATAATCATAACTATTATTATTTACAGCAACAAATGTGGGGGCCATATTGATTAATTGGGGGGCGGATTTGTTTGGAGCGGATTTGTTTGGGGCGGATTTGAAGTGGGGGCAATTTTGTTAAATATAGGGGAGATATTAACTGGGGCGATTTGATCAGGTACCTGTATATGTATAGTAGGAAGTGATACTCGTGACTTAGATACAGAAGGTTAAAGGTCATATCATAGATTGGCATCCTGTAGTACCACCAGATACACACAAAAACAGATATATACCATACAGTGACACATTTATAATTCTCTTTTCTATTTTATTTCTCCCTCCCAGTGTTAGTATTTCCCATACAGTTTAATATTTGTAGACCTGTGTCGGGCTGTGACAAACTTGCCACTGACCGAATGATAAATACTGTTTTCTTTGTCTGAGTGAACACCACTTTATGACATATAAAGTCAACAAACTCTAACTGACATAAACTAGACGATTCCTGTTGAAAAGCATATTTCCATACCTGTAATTTTATCAAAAGATGTCACAAGAAATCTTCATACTTCAAAACTTGCATCTACCAGGAAGTGAATAAGCTTCCTGGTCATATGAGATATGATGATATTGTTCTATAAATAAAACGAAACAAAAAACTGTTTTAAATGTCAACGTTTAATCCATATGTGTCCCTTTTAACTACGTGACATTATTGTTTGTAAACAGAACATCCCATCCATATGTGTTCCTTTTAACCACGTGATTTATTATTTTCAAACAGGGCATCCAATCCACATGTTCCTGCTTTTGACCTTATGGTTTATTGTTTAATCAGGATATTCCATCCATGGATACCTCTTTTAACCACGTGATTCATTGTTTTTAAACAGGATATTCCACCCATAGGTATCATCTTTTAACCACGTGATTCATTGTTTGTAAACAGGACATCCCAACCATAGGTGTCAACTTTTAACCACGTAATTCATTGTTTGTAAACAGGATATTCCACCCATAGGTATCATCTTTAAACAACGTGATTCGTTGTTTGTAAACAGGATATCCCAACCATAGGTGTCATCTTTTAACCACGTCATTCATTGTTTGTAAACAGGAAATTCCACCCATAGGTATCATCTTTTAACCACGTGATTCATTGTTTGTAAACAGGATATTCCATCCATAGGTATCATCTTTTAACTACGTGATTCATTGTTTGTAAACAGGATATTCCACCCATAGGTATCATCTTTTAACTACGTGATTCATTGTTTGTAATCAGGATATTCCACCCATAGGTACCCTTTTAACCACGTGATTCATTGTTTGTAAACATGATATTCCACCCATAGGTATAATCTTTTAACCACGTGATTCATTGTTTGTAAACAGGATATTCCACACGTAGGTATCATCTTTTAACCACGTGATTCATTGTTTGTAAACAGGATATTCCACACATAGGTATCATCTGTTAACCACGTGATTCATTGTTTGTAAACAGGATATTCCACCCATAGGTACCCTTTTAACCACGTGATTCATTGTTTGTAAACAGGATATTCCACCCATAGGTGTCATCTTTTAACCACGTGATTTATTGTTTGTAAACAGGACATCTCAACGATAGGTGTCAACATTTTAACCTCGTGATTCATTGTTTATAAACAAGACATCCAATCCATAGATACCCTCTTTCAACCGAATGATTTATCTCTCAGTTGATCCGATATTCCAGAACCTGTGGTTCCTCTCATGATTTCCATGACAGAGGGTTGCTGCTAACAATGAAGCTACTAGTCCAAGGATACCTATTGGTTCGGCATCACTTCGAATGTTTTACGGTCGCCGACATGAATTGCTTAACCGCTAAGGAATATCTTAATAGCAATTTACCACTGATATGTTCCACTTATCGTAACACTTCACGGTCCGTTCCAGATTCATTAATTATCACCGGTTTTGTAACTAGAGTAACACGACGGGTGTCACTAGTGGAGCAGGAACTTCTAACCCTTCCGAGTTCAACCCCGATTTTTTGTGCACGATCTTTTGCTTCCTGTGTAGTGTTTTGTAGATCATTGTTTGTCCTTTTTTCTTTTCTTTTTCTTTTAGCCATTGTCAGTTCTTTTTCGATTTACGGATTCTGATTACCCACCTTGGTATCTTCAAACTCTTCTTATTGTGTGTAATGAATATGGGAGAAGTATTGCTCACTTGTGATTAAACAACATTTAATCAATTAAACATATCTGGTGCCAACATGACAGAAACAATGGACAAATTTTTGATAAAATGTTTAATTAATTAGCTTAATTATAACCTCCAAATATTTAACTATTTTTACTTCTTTTGTAATTTGCATTTGTTTGTTAAGTAGTACATACATTTGCTATTTAATGGTTACATATATATATATATATATATATATATTTATTTTCACACTCGTGACACAAATTTAGCTCATTATCATTATATACACTACTAGCTTAATAAAAAGAGTAACACGACGGGTACCAAATGTGTAGCAAGAACTGATTTCTCTTCTGGAGCGACTGAGTTCACCACCGATTTTGATTGGAATTCTTGTAATTCAATCTTTAGTTTTCTGATCGTTGATAGTTTTAAAGATCGTTGTTTGTCCTTTTTACTTTGGTCATTGTGTTGTCTGTCTTTCTTCAATTTAGGGATTCGCATTACCCCTTTGGTAATTTTGTTATTACCCTTATCTTCAAATGTTTCTTATCAAATTTAATGGCATGGGGTGTTTCTGAAATAAACTTCATCAGGTAGGCAAACAAATTGATAGATTGCATCTTTATTTAGCCAAATAATATTTAACCTTCTGCAAGCAATAAAACAAAAGGACCTACACATGAAGTTAAAATCGGATATGGTTATCTTTTCCTTTTAGAGGAGAACCTTAGTTTTATTAATAATATAAATGCTCATCGACACCACTGTCAAATATTCACTACAATTTACAATATTTTTACACCAATACTACAATAAGTTGTATTAGTTCTCTGTCAACATTGATAACGTCCAGTACCACAGCTTATATTTAATGTAGAGAGAAAAGAAATGCTGGACCAGTCTCATTGCATACCAGGAGCTCGTTACGGTCAATGTTGATACGTAGTGAATACGGTTCATTCAACCCATCACTTTTGGTTAATATTTGTGTGCAGTTTGCACCATCAGGTGAAAGTATAACGACGTTGTTTGTTCCCTTACCAGCCACATAAGTGTTCCTATTTTTATCTAAGGCAATTCCCATTGGTTCTCGTAAGACGTGTTCGTTGTTGTAGGTCCAAATCACTTGTCCTGTTAAAGAATAACAGTAAATCGAATTTGTTTTGCAGTCCGTACACTTAATGGTACCATCACGTAATGATATGTTTCTGGTGGTCCAACCAGGAATATTGACCCGATCAATGAATTTACCTTCGGGATCTAAATTTACAATGTGACTTGATGTATATGCTGGTAAAGCTCGAATGGCTAGACGATTCATGCTGAAATCGGTTCCATAACATTCATGGCCAATATATACCGTGTTTATAATGGTGTTGGTAATGACGTTTACAAATACTACTTCATGTTTGTTGTAAATTGTAACAGCTGCAATGTTTTCTCCTGTGTATGAAACCTCATACGGGATACCTGAAAACCGAACAATGTCTTTTTCGTAATTTCCGTTATTAGAAAACATCAGCAACCGTTTGTCTTCTTGATCAGTGAATACAAGTTTGCCATCCGGTAATATGTCACATCCTGATATACGGACACACTTCTGTTCCTTAGCTTGAAAATTGACAGTCGTCTTCCTTGTGAGTTGTGGTATAACATCTAGCTTGTTTTCGTGTGGAACCTGCGCTTGTAATTCAACTTCTTTGACAAGACTGGTACTACAATGCTTTTCTGTAACATATACAACACCAAATTTAGAAACATCTTTCACAAAAGATTCCAATTCTGATGTAAAGTCAAGTTTCAGTTCATAAAGGTCATAATTGAATGCCCCTTTCTGTTTCTTAACTTCTCCATCCACAACACTGGTCATTTCGTTCACTCCTATGAAAGTTTGGAGGTCACTAGCATATTTCTTTACTTTATTCACATGTTGCCGGATATGATCAAAATCAGTTCTTTTGGCTTCCATGGAATCCAATACATTCTTTAATTGTACTTGTAAATTTTGTTCTACGGACACCATCTCTTCAACTGTTTGTTTTTCAATTTTATCTAAATGGTCGTTAAATGATTTGCGCATGTCTGAAATATCAGACAAAAATTTCCTTTTTTGGCGATCAATTTCAGTAATATTATTTGTGATATCTGACTTCATTTTTTCAAATGCGGCGTCGATGTTTTCGAGATCTCTTTCTATGTGCACAATGGCCGTCGATGACTTGGCATTTTGTGTTACCTCAAGAATGGGACGTAATTCTTGGCAATGGCGATGATCATCTCTTATGCACATAACGCAACAAGGAACGTCATGAATCGAGCAGTATAATTCGTACTTATTGCCATGTTTGTTGCAGCTGTTCTTTATAGATACAATAGAACTGGGTAATTTTTGGTAATTTTCCATGGAAATTGCGATGTGTTGTTTGGTTGATGAAGATCTGGCATGGTGCCTGTTACATTCGGTACACAGGAAATCGTCACATTCCGGGCACCAGGTGGCCGCAAATTTAGATTCGTTGTCATGAGCACAGATGTTGCAACATTGTGTTGTTGCTGTTGCCATGTCAACGTTTCTGAAAAGACAACATCGAGCATAAACTATTGCAAGTAATAATGTACATGCATAAGAGCAGCCATCTTGAAATATTGTTTTGTTCGATGTTACCAATGCATTTGATTCTGAAGCTTAAACAGTTACAATTCTTGTTATTAAACACTTTCAATCAAGTCTACAATTAAAAAAAGGCCGTATACATGATTTTAGTACATGGAAGTTTAGCCAAAATATCTTCCATAGAGAACTTATGATAACATAGGATGTTTGGCCATTACTAGATATAACTAACTGTTCTTATATGAGGACGTTTATATATAGAATATACGTACATTTTCTGCAAAATCAAGTTTACAATTACAACAAATGGCCGTTTACATGATTTTAATACATGGAAGTTTAACAAAAAAATCTTTCATAGAGAACTGTGTTAACATAGGATGCTGAGTCATTACTAGAGATATAACTAACTGTTCTGATATGAGGACGTTTATATATAGAATATACGTACATTGTCCGCGAATATACAATATATTTGCACTGAGCTTATAAAGTAGGAAGAATAGCTAGTCGTCGATCTCGAGGTGTTGAGTGAGCTTGATTGTTTTGGGTGGGGTAGGAATGGGGGTACATAATTTAACCTAAAGTAAAATTGGCTTCGGTGGTGACGCTGGATCGTTTGGCAAAGGGGGTGTTTCGTGCGTGTGTGGGGAGTGGGGGTTACATATGTCAACATTAGGTACAATTTCTTAAGGTGGTGACGCTGGAGTTTAAAAACACCCCCATTTTTATATATGCCCTCACGATGAGAATCGCATACCCAGTCATATATTCGAAGTTTTCGTTCATATATTTTTCAGATTGATTTGATTTATTGATTTATTGTGTTTAACGCCGCTTTCAGCAATATTTCAGCTATATTATGGCGACCAGTTTTAGTGATGGAAGAAACCGGAGAACCCGGAGAGAACCATCGACCAAATTATTTTGAATGACCGGAAAAAATTAAATGACCCCCCCTTTCCACTTTTGTGTAACATATGTGACCCCCCCTCCTAATAGTGTCAGAAAAATGTTGACCCCCCAACTTTCATCCACTATGCCTGCATCTATCACAACTGTATGACTATCCATGGTACTCAGGTAAATCAAAATACAATCAACAAATATTATTTTAATCAAAATTTTAAACTGAATTAAATCTGTTAATCACAATTATGATATAGAAATAATATTTAGTCATATATGTAATTTAATAAGCATGTTAACCCCTCCTAGCGCAAATAAAGAATCAGCTGTACAATAAGAATTTTAAAGTTACATATAGTTACATATTTTAAAGTTAAATATAGTTACATATTTTAAAGTTACATAATCATATCCTCAGTAATATGACATTTCTACTGCAGATTAATTACACTGTACTATTAAAATGTAAATAAGTATACTTCCACATAAAGATTAAATAATTGTATAAGAATGGGTGTCACATTTTGCTATTTGAAGGAACCTAACTTCACAAAATAGAATACAAAAATTGGTACCAAATATAACAAGAAGGATTTTTATCATCTATTTGATTTGTAGGTACTTTCCATGTAAAACCAATTAATTATCTCCCCTGACAACTTTGTGTTGTTTCAGGAAGGTTTATTTTTACCCAAAACTGAATTGCATTTCCTACAACAGCTGAAACTGAGTAGACATATCAATAAAATAGTTTTAAATATAAATGTCCTTCTTTCTTCTGAAAATAGTTTGCAAGCCTTACATGCCTTATCAAGTATGAAATATTCTGCAGATTTAACAATAAATGTTCACAAGAAATGCGAAAAATCACCAAAAATAGAAATATCTGCAATCTCTAGCCAAAAGTATTGGCACACAAAGATTTTTCTCTATATAAATCATACAAAACCAGAATTTTCCCCAAAATTTTCCTGAAGTCATTTGTGGTCAGATTTTCATGAAACTTGGACCTCTAAAAGCAGAATTAAATGAAGTTTTTAGAAGTATTTATAAATACATACACAAAATTATTTCAAATACTTTTATCATCGTCCAGTAAACGTTTATTTACGTTTTATTAGTTTTACCCCCCCCCCCCCCCCCCCCTCCTTTTTTTCTGTTAAATATTAAAACAATATTAAATATGTATGCTTAGTTTGACATGATTTTGCTTAATTTACTAATTATAATTGATATAGCCTGTACATTTTCTGTCATTTGTTTTGTTTTGTTTATGCTATTAATGTATTTGTATGGAGAGGGACTAGTAAGTTGTAAAAACTTGTTCTCAATCCAATTGTAAATATATATTGACAATAAAATCATTATAAAGTAAGTTTATTTACGATTTAAAATTGCAGGATAAATTCAATACATGTTCACTGTCGAAGCATATAGGTAAATATGTGTATTCGGCGCGAAACGCGGGAAAAGGCTCGGCTTCTAAGCCTCATTCACATATTACCTATATGCTTCGACAGTGCACAAGTATTGTATATTTATTCATCCTAGTCTCATTTTTACATATCTGTTTTATTTTGTTTGTTTAAGAGATTTAATATATTTGATAGTTAATACATGTACAAATATTTTGTGATGCATTTAATTTCAACAAGTTTCATAATCTAGTCAGAACTATTAAATTTATGTAAATGCAGTATTATACATATTAATTTATTACTACCTAGTCAGTTTTTGCATTCCTCTGGATTGAAATTTGAAAGTTATTCAGATTTGTTTTTAGCAATCAAATAGTTACATTTAAAACCATGTTTTGTTTTGTTTGAGATGTTGAAAGGAAGCCTATCTTGGTGTTTCCTTTGAAAAGAATATACTATCAAAAACATTTTTGTCAAGAATGTCTAAAACATATCAGTGTTCTCCCAAGGATTTTCAAATAGTACCATGGAAATTAAGAGAGCACTGGTTTTCTGAAAATTAAAGCACCATTGCACTAATACATTATATCATAAAATTTCACAAAATAGCACCATGGTAGAAAATATAGCACCATGTTACCATGGTGCTATTTTGGCCTTGAGAGAACACTGCATATCCTATGTTCATGCATTGATCTGTCTCTCTGGGTTGTCTCTGGAACTGTAATGTAGTGAACCAGAAAGCCTCGTTCCTATGTACTCTATACATATATATTTATTTAGATATAGTGACAGTTTGATATTTGGCAAAATGTATGACAAAGAGACATTTTATTCGGCTGAATATATTTATTTTCATTTTATATGCAAATTTTATTTGTAGTGTATGTTTAAAAAGATTATGACTCCTCCTGCTTGATCAACCAGAAAAGCAGTGACCCTCCCTCTATCAATTGCCAATTTTCTATGACCCCCACTTACCTGTTGAACCCCCCCCCCCTGGAGATAAATAATGACCGGTCCCTTATCTCAATTATTACTTATCAGAATGTCGTTGTCAAAACCAATAATAATAGTAATATAATCATAACTATTATTATTTACAACAACAAATGTTAGGGCGATATTGATAAATGTGGGGGCGATTTTGTTTGGAGCGGATTTGAAGTGGGGACAATTTTGTTAAATATAGGGGAGATATTGACTGGGGCGATTTGATCAGGTACCTGTATATTTATTGTAGGAAGTGATACTCGTGACTTCGATACAGAAGGTTGAGGGTCATATCATAGTTTGGGATCTGTAGTACCACCAGATATAGCTGCGGAACCGTAGCCCTTATGGTCCTTGACCAGTTTTCAAATATCAGAAAACTGGTCAAGGACCAAAAGGGCTACGGTTCCGCAGCTACACCAGATACACCACATGCGCTTGTGTAGATTCAAAAATATCCTCGCTATGCCGGTACCTAAAATACCATTTAGGTACATAGCGAGCATATTTTTGACTACACAAGGGCCTGTGGAAACACACAAAGACAGATGTATACCATACAGTAACTCATTTATATATCTCTTGTTCATATTATTTCTCTTTCCCAGTGTTAATATTTCCAATACAGTTTGATATTTGTAGACCGCGACATATTTGAAACTGGTCGAATGATAAATACTGATTTCTTTGTCTGTGTACACACCACTTTTTGATATATAATGTCAACAAGCTCTAATTGACACCAAGGAAGACGATTCCTGTTAAAAAAACATATTTCCGTACCTGTAATATTACCAAAAGATGTCACAGCTCATATCTCAAATTTTCTTCTACCAGGAAGTGAATAAGCTTCCTGGTCATGTGAGATATGGTGATATTGTACTATAAATAAAACGAAACTAAAAATGTGTTAAATGTCAACGCTTAAATGTTGAATTTATAAAGTCGATACTTCTGTTGCAATAACAAAAACATTTTAATGGTTCATCACTCTCATCATATTTACCGTGTTTGCTCACAGGCGCATGAGACATTGAATTACCTCCCTTTTTCCAACCAGCTGAGCATGTTTACATATTAGAGTATAAAGGGACGGAACATGTAAGCTGACGTTACCATAAGATTGGATGGATATTGACACGAACAACTTAAGTAAAGGAAAAAGAAATGGAATAATAAAGCCTTTTTATTGAAAATAAATATGTAAACAGAAAGTTAAAAAAGGGGGGCTATGGGTTAGATATAATATTATTTTATTGCAAATAAAACAGTTAGTGGGAATGAATAAAAAAAAATATAAAAATCTATGGACTTGTCATCTCCATACAAATAATACGCATATAATACTGTCAACAAATCAAGCACATAAAAAAATATAGATAATATTTAAAACAAAAGGGGGGCGGGCATTGGTTAGATTTAATATTATTTTATTGCAAATAAAACTGCAATGGGATTGAGCAAAACATTATCCCAACTTATGGACTTGTCCTCTCCATACAAAAAATTCACATATAATAATGGCAACAAATCAATCTCATATACAAATATAGATACTATTTAAAACAATATAGTGATACATGGGAAATAAGTTGATGTAGACCAGATGACAGACGATTGATATGGATATGGTTGTTTTACACTCTAACCTTAGAGTGTACTACTGTAATTGGAAGAGGAAAAAGGAAGATACGTAACTCCATACCATAAGCGTCTGTGGTTTGAATCACTGGTAGTTGTTAGTAAGGATAGTATATTGAACGTTTGACTTTTACAACCCCCCTCTTTTAATTTGTAATTAATTGATAATTACAAATCTAATTTTTATTACTGTGTTTAGCACATTATACATTCATAAATACCTGTTACCTTATCGGTTTATATAATTGGTGACTTAGTAGTAACATTCATACAGTACCATTGATCAGATAAATTCATAAGATTTTACTCGGCTATTGTCACGATTTCAAATCCTTTTAGGACCACGTGTTTTAGGACCACATGTTTACGAGTGAGTATGAGATTGGTGTTTGATAAGCAGTTTGTTCAGCTCAGCAATGTCATGGCGAGAAGAAGCTACATTCATTGAAATTATTAATGATTATATCCGCTATGTATTAGACCAGCAGGTTTGCTTGTATCTTTATAGTGCTAGCTCACAGACACAACCGTCCACGGGTAGATATTTCGCTCCGTTCAAACTATGCTCTTACGCCTTTAAGCTGCGCGTTAAGCGGAAAGGGAACTAATACCATTGTTTTAGTCATTGTTTGGCCTGACCATGCTCAAACCACGACCTACCACAATAGGGAGAAACACGCTAATCACAACACCACCAACACGGTTAGTCCTATTTTGAATGACGACACATGTACATACAATATACCTCCTCATGTACACTTGTCTACCTCTCATTTTTGGTATGTTTGTGAATATACCTAGATGCAATGGTTTGTTCTTAAAGCTGCCTGTGGTTGTCTTTATGGGTTAAGCAAAATTGGCATGATATAATTTTCTCCTTTTATTTTTCAAATCTTTTTGAGGCATTGCCTAACAGACAGATGACTAGCACTAAAAATCTCCATATTGATTGGTCTTAGTGAGGCGTTTCTCTATTCAAAGCTTGCTATCATAATTCAGATAAAGAAGTATTATACAATAACATTGATCTCCCAAACCCTCACAACAAAAATATATAGATAGACAATTTCCATAGATAAATATACTAGAACGATATCAATGTATTTAGTTTTCAAAGGTCATAAACTAGGACATCTAACATTCAAGATGCACTAAAATTGTAGACAGCAACCGAATTAAGGGAAGAAATAAAACAGTGGACGTATATAGTGAAATAAAATAAAGTGCCAGTGGAAGGTATGTTAATAGAAATAAGAATAAAGGCAGATTAAAAAAAATATCTAGATAAACCGGAATCCTGTATAAACCGAACCCTAATATACCGGAATCCTGTATAGACCGAGCCTTAATTAAAGCACCAATATAGAAAATCTTTGTTAATTTAGCCTGTATAAACCGAATACGTATATCCGAATAGATATGTTGGTCCCAAGGTTGTTCGGTTTAGATAGATTTCACTGTCCAAAATTTGGGAAAATTTAAAAATATTAATTAATTAAATATGTTTATCCTAAATTGCTTGTTTACAATGTTTTGTTAATTTAACCTGTATTAACCGAACACATGTATCAGAATAGATACGTTGGTCCTAAGGCGGTTCGTTGTAGATAGGTTTCACTGTACAATACTTTCAAAAATTTCAAAATATTAATAAATAAAATATGTTTAAGCTAAATTGTTTATTTACAACATTTTGAAGGTCCTTTGATTTGACGATGTTTCTAATTATCAAGTTGGTATTTTTATATAATCATCATTAAGATCTCCTGTTACAATAACAACTATTCTACCTATTTTGTTCCTATATTTAAATACTGTTATAGTGAAAGCAGCTGGAACCTTTGAACCGTAATGAGAGCGGGAGGCTTGGCGCTTTAAAATCTGATTCAACCCTCCATTTCTTTAGAAATGCCTGTACCAAGTCAGGGTCATTACGGTTTTCACAGTTTTCCGGTTGTTGACTGATTTTGTCTGTTTATATAATTATGAGTTTTGGCTTTACCTTTGTAAGATTGTTCGGAGTTCGGTAATTTTGTTATTACCCCTATTAAATTAAAGCACCAATATAGAGAATATTTGTTAATTTAACCTGTATAAACCAAATACCTGTATCCGAATAGATATGTTGGTCCCAAGGTGGTTCGGTTTAGATAGGTTTCACTGTCCAAAATTTGGAAAAATTCAAAAATATTAATCAATTAAATATTTCTATCCTAAATTGCCTGTTTACAATGTTTTGTTAATTTAACGTGTATGAACCGAACACATGTATCAGAATAGATACGTTGGTCATAAGGCGGTTCATTGTAGATAGGTTTAACTGTACAACACTTTCAAAAATTTTAAATTATTAATAAATAAAATATGTTTAAACTAAATTGTCTATTTACAACATTTTGAAGGTCCTTTGATTTGACGATGTTTCTAATTATGAAGTTGGTATTTTTATATAATCACCATTAAGATCTCCAGTTACAATAACATTGCCGTAATTACCGACCTAAAAGTTTACCTATAGTTTTGGTTTTGAAGCTCAATACCTACAATCCTATCGCAGTTTGTATCGAATATTATTTTACTAAAAATTGTAAAGAAGATTTGTACATTATATAAATCCAACCTTTGACATGGGTATAATTAAAGAAATAATTCAATCTATCAGAATGTTGTTACGCTATGCTATCTTGCATCTATACTATACATATATGACAATGAGCTTTGTTAAAGTTTGTGTGTTACATATAATCGTAATGTCACAATCAGTGACACGCAGCAAATTTGGCAGACATAAAGCGGATGATATAACACCTCTCATATTCTATGTTACAAATATTTAGATTCATAATGGCACAAAAAAAAACACTTTAAAAAAAAAAAAAAAAAAAATTCAAATATAAACATTAAGAACACCATCATGGAAATGTTTTACAAACATATTTGACACGATGGATTTTCCTTGTCTTCTTGAACTGGTGCGTCATTCCATCTAAGTGTCTAGTAACGGTTACTTAAGAAGAGTTTGAAGATACCAAAGGGAAAATCAGAATCCATATATCGAAGAAGAACAGACAACACAATGACCAACAGAAAAAGTACAAAAGGACAAACAACGATCTACAAAACATACATTTAAAACTAAAGATCGAGTAACACGAACCCCACTTAAAACCGGGGGTAAGCTCAGGTGCTCAGGAAGAGTAAGCAGTTTCTGCTCCATTAGTGACACCCATGACCATCGACTACACCGTACAACGTATAGTCAGAATGCGTCGGTTTCAATAATGTTACCATACCGATATATTTAACTTTACATATACTAGTACACGAGAAGAGCTTATTTTCATCTTTCAACTCAAGAAATTGTAGAATTCCAGATCGTGTTGACTTATTGTATAAAATCTAGTCATTGTTTTCCTTGGAGACACGCCAACAAATACGTCGCTATTTATCTGTTTTATTGCTTTGGTATTGTCTTGTAAACGAATCGAAACTTTAAAATTGTGTTGAACCTGATAAGGGTCATTCATTGTTCACCAGATTTAAGACTTGCCAAAGTTTGCTTATCAACTATTTCCATCTTAAGTCAGGAGTTAATTAATAAGACTTTATGACATTTAAATTGTCAGGGGCTCTCCACGGGGATCGACCCCGTCGATATGCCACAATGACTTGGTTGACCATTATGGAATATCTTTGTCACAAATGACCATGTATATGTTCCACTTTCCATAAACACTTTCTGGTCCTTTCCACATGCATGTCATCAACTGGTTTGTAGCTTGACGGGAGCCACTAGTGGAGCAGGATCTGATAACCCTTCCGGAGCACCTGATTTTACAACCAGTTTTTAGTGAGGTTCGTGTTACTCAATATTTAATTTTATGTGTATGTTTTGTAGATCGTTGTTTGTCCTTTTGTACTTTTTCTTTATGCCAAGGTATTGTATGTTCTTCTTTGATATACCGATACTGATTGCCCAATTTTTTCTTCAAACTCTGCTTCACAGTTAATCTCATATCATGTAAATGTCTTTCTATCGTAATTCACCATTGTTATTACTATCTAGTTATGTGTTTATTACTTTAAAATTATCAAGATATAAATCATATAATGCCTTAGTCGGTTGTGTCAACCATTTTAATTTGACATCATTTAAAGTGGATTTTTTGTTGCATTCGCTCGAATGTGTATTGAATTGTTCATTCATACCCGACACTTTTGAATTATATCTAAATATTGAAAAGCGTTATAATTTCATGTACAATTTGATAGAATATAGACTTTGACCTCTATCTAAATGTTGTAAACCGTAATAATTTCATATACAATTTGGTAGAATGCTAGATATAGACTTACCTGTAACAAAACAGTAACCGAATGATAAATACTGTTTTCTATGTCTGTGAACACACCTTGTTAAGGTATTTGGTTATTCGGGCAGCCATGGGGACCGGAAGGGGGTGAAAACATAGGTAAACCGTTTTTATTTTAACCTACCGCCGGACATTGGTTTTACATTATTTACTCCAATCAATGGGCGTATAGACAGTCTTACTGTATATATTTATATAGCAGAGACATGTACAAACATTTTGAGGTATAATACATGTATGTCAAGCTATCCTGGAGACCGAAAGTGGACGACAATTGAGCCATAATGGTTGTACAGCCGGCAATTTTGACCTACCCGACCATGGTTTTTTACCTCTTACTTGGTCCACAGGTCCTATGAAATGATCTACGGGGAATAGTTATCAAGCAGAGGCATTGACAAACGTTTTGAGGTATCATACATGCAGATCAAGCCTCCCTGAGCACCGGAAGTTGCCTATTACAGAGTTAAAATGGGATGCCAGGACCGTGACGGATATTCCGGGTAATAACGCATATTGGTTTTTCGCATTTTTCTGGCTAACGGAGGGCTCCAGAAATAAAAACGAAACATATATATTAAGCAGAGACCCCTGTGCACATATTTGTTAATGTATTTGGTTATTCGGGCCGCCATGGGGACCGGAAGGGGGTGAAAACATAGGTAAACCGTTTTATTTTAACCTACCGCCGGACATTGGTTTTACATTATTTACTCCAATCAAGGGGCGTATGGACAGTCTTACTGTATATATTTATACTGCAGAGACATGTACAAACATTGTGAGGTATAATACATGTATGTCAAGCTATTCTGGAGACCGGAAGTGGACGACAATTGAGCCATAATGGTTGTACAGCCGGCAATTTTGACCTACCCGACCATGGTTTTTTACCTCATACTTGGTCCACAGGTCCTATGGAATGATCTACGGGGAATAGTTATCAAGCAGAGGCATTGACCAATGTTTTGAGGTATCATACATGCAGATCAAGCCTCCCTGAGCACCGGAAGTTGCCTATTACAGAGTTAAAATGGGATGCCAGGACCGTGACGGATATTCCGGGTAATAACGCATATTGGTTTTTCGCATTTTTCTGGCTAACGGAATGCTCCAGAAATAAAAACGAAACATATATATTAAGCAGAGACCCCTGTGCACATATTTGTTAAGGTATTTGGTTATTCGGGCAGCCATGGGGACCGGAAGGGGGTGAAAACATAGGTAAACCGTTTTTATTTTAACCTACCGCCGGACATTGGTTTTACATTATTTACTCCAATCAATGGGCGTATAGACAGTCTTACTGTATATATTTATAAAGCAGAGACATGTACAAACATTTTGAGGTATAATACATGTATGTCAAGCTATCCTGGAGACCGAAAGTGGACGACAATTGAGCCATAATGGTTGTACAGCCGGCAATTTTGACCTACCCGACCATGGTTTTTTACCTCTTACTTGGTCCACAGGTCCTATGAAATGATCTACGGGGAATAGTTATCAAGCAGAGGCATTGACAAATGTTTTGAGGTATCATACATGCAGATCAAGCCTCCCTGAGCACCGGAAGTTGCCTATTACAGAGTTAAAATGGGATGCCAGGACCGTGACGGATATTCCGGGTAATAACGCATATTGGTTTTTCGCATTTTTCTGGCTAACGGAGGGCTCCAGAAATAAAAACGAAACATATATATTAAGCAGAGACCCCTGTGCACATATTTGTTAATGTATTTGGTTATTCGGGCCGCCATGGGGACCGGAAGGGGGTGAAAACATAGGTAAACCGTTTTTATTTTAACCTACCGCCGGACATTGGTTTTACATTATTTACTCCAATCAATGGGCGTATAGACAGTCTTACTGTATATATTTATAAAGCAGAGACATGTACAAACATTTTGAGGTATAATACATGTATGTCAAGCTATCCTGGAGACCGAAAGTGGACGACAATTGAGCCATAATGGTTGTACAGCCGGCAATTTTGACCTACCCGACCATGGTTTTTTACCTCTTACTTGGTCCACAGGTCCTATGAAATGATCTACGGGGAATAGTTATCAAGCAGAGGCATTGACAAATGTTTTGAGGTATCATACATGCAGATCAAGCCTCCCTGAGCACCGGAAGTTGCCTATTACAGAGTTAAAATGGGATGCCAGGACCGTGACGGATATTCCGGGTAATAACGCATATTGGTTTTTCGCATTTTTCTGGCTAACGGAGGGCTCCAGAAATAAAAACGAAACATATATATTAAGCAGAGACCCCTGTGCACATATTTGTTAATGTATTTGGTTATTCGGGCCGCCATGGGGACCGGAAGGGGGTGAAAACATAGGTAAACCGTTTTATTTTAACCTACCGCCGGACATTGGTTTTACATTATTTACTCCAATCAAGGGGCGTATAGACAGTCTTACTGTATATATTTATACTGCAGAGACATGTACAAACATTGTGAGGTATAATACATGTATGTCAAGCTATTCTGGAGACCGGAAGTGGACGACAATTGAGCCATAATGGTTGTACAGCCGGCAATTTTGACCTACCCGACCATGGTTTTTTACCTCATACTTGGTCCACAGGTCCTATGGAATGATCTACAGGGAATAGTTATCAAGCAGAGGCATTGACCAATGTTTTGAGGTATCATACATGCAGATCAAGCCTCCCTGAGCACCGGAAGTTGCCTATTACAGAGTTAAAATGGGATGCCAGGACCGTGACGGATATTCCGGGTAATAACGCATATTGGTTTTTCGCATTTTTCTGGCTAACGGAGGGCTCCAGAAATAAAAACGAAACATATATATTAAGCAGAGACCCCTGTGCACATATTTGTTAATGTATTTGGTTATTCGGGCAGCCATGGGGACCGGAAGGGGGTGAAAACATAGGTAAACCGTTTTTATTTTAACCTACCGCCGGACATTGGTTTTACATTATTTACTCCAATCAATGGGCGTATAGACAGTCTTACTGTATATATTTATAAAGCAGAGACATGTACAAACATTTTGAGGTATAATACATGTATGTCAAGCTATCCTGGAGACCGAAAGTGGACGACAATTGAGCCATAATGGTTGTACAGCCGGCAATTTTGACCTACCCGACCATGGTTTTTTACCTCTTACTTGGTCCACAGGTCCTATGAAATGATCTACGGGGAATAGTTATCAAGCAGAGGCATTGACAAATGTTTTGAGGTATCATACATGCAGATCAAGCCTCCCTGAGCACCGGAAGTTGCCTATTACAGAGTTAAAATGGGATGCCAGGACCGTGACGGATATTCCGGGTAATAACGCATATTGGTTTTTCGCATTTTTCTGGCTAACGGAGGGCTCCAGAAATAAAAACGAAACATATATATTAAGCAGAGACCCCTGTGCACATATTTGTTAATGTATTTGGTTATTCGGGCCGCCATGGGGACCGGAAGGGGGTGAAAACATAGGTAAATCGTCTTATTTTAACCTACCGCCGGACATTGGTTTTACATTATTTACTCCAATCAAGGGGCGTATAGACAGTCTTACTGTATATATTTATACTGCAGAGACATGTACAAACATTGTGAGGTATAATACATGTATGTCAAGCTATTCTGGAGACCGGAAGTGGACGACAATTGAGCTATAATGGTTGTACAGCCGGCAATTTTGACCTACCCGACCATGGTGTTTTACCTCTTACTTGGTCCACAGGTCCTATGGAATGATCTACGAGGAATAGTTATCAATCAGAGGCATTGACAAACGTTTTGAGGTATCATACATGCAGATCAAGCCTCCCTGAGCACCGTAAGTTGCCTATTACGGAGTTAAAATGGGATGCCAGGACCGTGACAGATATTCCGGGTAATAACGCATATTGGTTTTTCGCATTTTTCTGGCTAACGAAGGGCTCCAGAAATAAAAACGAAACATATATATTAAGCAGAGACCCCTGTGCACATATTTGTTAATGTATTTGGTTATTCGGGCCGCCATGGGAACCGGAAGGGGGTGAAAACATAGGTAAACCGTTTTATTTTAACCTACCGCCGGACATTGGTTTTACATTATTTACTCCAATCAAGGGGCGTATGGACAGTCTTACTGTATATATTTATACTGCAGAGACATGTACAAACATTGTGAGGTATAATACATGTATGTCAAGCTATTCTGGAGACCGGAAGTGGACGACAATTGAGCCATAATGGTTGTACAGCCGGCAATTTTGACCTACCCGACCATGGTTTTTTACCTCATACTTGGTCCACAGGTCCTATGGAATGATCTACGGGGAATAGTTATCAAGCAGAGGCATTGACCAATGTTTTGAGGTATCATACATGCAGATCAAGCCTCCCTGAGCACCGGAAGTTGCCTATTACAGAGTTAAAATGGGATGCCAGGACCGTGACGGATATTCCGGGTAATAACGCATATTGGTTTTTCGCATTTTTCTGGCTAACGGAGGGCTCCAGAAATAAAAACGAAACATATATATTAAGCAGAGACCCCTGTGCACATATTTGTTAAGGTATTTGGTTATTCGGGCAGCCATGGGGACCGGAAGGGGGTGAAAACATAGGTAAACCGTTTTTATTTTAACCTACCGCCGGACATTGGTTTTACATTATTTACTCCAATCAATGGGCGTATAGACAGTCTTACTGTATATATTTATAAAGCAGAGACATGTACAAACATTTTGAGGTATAATACATGTATGTCAAGCTATCCTGGAGACCGAAAGTGGACGACAATTGAGCCATAATGGTTGTACAGCCGGCAATTTTGACCTACCCGACCATGGTTCTTTACCTCTTACTTGGTCCACAGGTCCTATGAAATGATCTACGGGGAATAGTTATCAAGCAGAGGCATTGACAAACGTTTTGAGGTATCATACATGCAGATCAAGCCTCCCTGAGCACCGGAAGTTGCCTATTACAGAGTTAAAATGGGATGCCAGGACCGTGACGGATATTCCGGGTAATAACGCATATTGGTTTTTCGCATTTTTCTGGCTAACGAAGGGCTCCAGAAATAAAAACGAAACATATATATTAAGCAGAGACCCCTGTGCACATATTTGTTAATGTATTTGGTAATTCGGGCCGCCATGGGGACCGGAAGGGGGTGAAAACATAGGTAAACCGTTTTATTTTAACCTACCGCCGGACATTGGTTTTACATTATTTACTCCAATCAAGGGGCGTATGGACAGTCTTACTGTATATATTTATACTGCAGAGACATGTACAAACATTGTGAGGTATAATACATGTATGTCAAGCTATTCTGGAGACCGGAAGTGGACGACAATTGAGCCATAATGGTTGTACAGCCGGCAATTTTGACCTACCCGACCATGGTTTTTTACCTCATACTTGGTCCACAGGTCCTATGGAATGATCTACGGGGAATAGTTATCAAGCAGAGGCATTGACCAATGTTTTGAGGTATCATACATGCAGATCAAGCCTCCCTGAGCACCGGAAGTTGCCTATTACAGAGTTAAAATGGGATGCCAGGACCGTGACGGATATTCCGGGTAATAACGCATATTGGTTTTTCGCATTTTTCTGGCTAACGGAGGGCTCCAGAAATAAAAACGAAACATATATATTAAGCAGAGACCCCTGTGCACATATTTGTTAATGTATTTGGTTATTCGGGCAGCCATGGGGACCGGAAGGGGGTGAAAACATAGGTAAACCGTTTTTATTTTAACCTACCGCCGGACATTGGTTTTACATTATTTACTCCAATCAATGGGCGTATAGACAGTCTTACTGTATATATTTATAAAGCAGAGACATGTACAAACATTTTGAGGTATAATACATGTATGTCAAGCTATCCTGGAGACCGAAAGTGGACGACAATTGAGCCATAATGGTTGTACAGCCGGCAATTTTGACCTACCCGACCATGGTTTTTTACCTCTTACTTGGTCCACAGGTCCTATGAAATGATCTACGGGGAATAGTTATCAAGCAGAGGCATTGACAAATGTTTTGAGGTATCATACATGCAGATCAAGCCTCCCTGAGCACCGGAAGTTGCCTATTACAGAGTTAAAATGGGATGCCAGGACCGTGACGGATATTCCGGGTAATAACGCATATTGGTTTTTCGCATTTTTCTGGCTAACGGAGGGCTCCAGAAATAAAAACGAAACATATATATTAAGCAGAGACCCCTGTGCACATATTTGTTAATGTATTTGGTTATTCGGGCCGCCATGGGGACCGGAAGGGGGTGAAAACATAGGTAAACCGTTTTATTTTAACCTACCGCCGGACATTGGTTTTACATTATTTACTCCAATCAAGGGGCGTATAGACAGTCTTACTGTATATATTTATACTGCAGAGACATGTACAAACATTGTGAGGTATAATACATGTATGTCAAGCTATTCTGGAGACCGGAAGTGGACGACAATTGAGCCATAATGGTTGTACAGCCGGCAATTTTGACCTACCCGACCATGGTTTTTTACCTCATACTTGGTCCACAGGTCCTATGGAATGATCTACGGGGAATAGTTATCAAGCAGAGGCATTGACCAATGTTTTGAGGTATCATACATGCAGATCAATCCTCCCTGAGCACCGGAAGTTGCCTATTACAGAGTTAAAATGGGATGCCAGGACCGTGACGGATATTCCGGGTAATAACGCATATTGGTTTTTCGCATTTTTCTGGCTAACGGAGGGCTCCAGAAATAAAAACGAAACATATATATTAAGCAGAGACCCCTGTGCACATATTTGTTAAGGTATTTGGTTATTCGGGCAGCCATGGGGACCGGAAGGGGGTGAAAACATAGGTAAACCGTTTTATTTTAACCTACCGCCGGACATTGGTTTTACATTATTTACTCCAATCAATGGGCGTATAGACAGTCTTACTGTATATATTTATAAAGCAGAGACATGTACAAACATTTTGAGGTATAATACATGTATGTCAAGCTATCCTGGAGACCGGAAGTGGACGACAATTGAGCTATAATGGTTGTACAGCCGGCAATTTTGACCTACCCGACCATGGTGTTTTACCTCTTACTTGGTCCACAGGTCCTATGGAATGATCTACGAGGAATAGTTATCAATCAGAGGCATTGACAAACGTTTTGAGGTATCATACATGCAGATCAAGCCTCCCTGAGCACCGTAAGTTGCCTATTACGGAGTTAAAATGGGATGCCAGGACCGTGACAGATATTCCGGGTAATAACGCATATTGGTTTTTCGCATTTTTCTGGCTAACGAAGGGCTCCAGAAATAAAAACGAAACATATATATTAAGCAGAGACCCCTGTGCACATATTTGTTAATGTATTTGGTTATTCGGGCCGCCATGGGAACCGGAAGGGGGTGAAAACATAGGTAAACCGTTTTATTTTAACCTACCGCCGGACATTGGTTTTACATTATTTACTCCAATCAAGGGGCGTATGGACAGTCTTACTGTATATATTTATACTGCAGAGACATGTACAAACATTGTGAGGTATAATACATGTATGTCAAGCTATTCTGGAGACCGGAAGTGGACGACAATTGAGCCATAATGGTTGTACAGCCGGCAATTTTGACCTACCCGACCATGGTTTTTTACCTCATACTTGGTCCACAGGTCCTATGGAATGATCTACGGGGAATAGTTATCAAGCAGAGGCATTGACCAATGTTTTGAGGTATCATACATGCAGATCAATCCTCCCTGAGCACCGGAAGTTGCCTATTACAGAGTTAAAATGGGATGCCAGGACCGTGACGGATATTCCGGGTAATAACGCATATTGGTTTTTCGCATTTTTCTGGCTAACGGAGGGCTCCAGAAATAAAAACGAAACATATATATTAAGCAGAGACCCCTGTGCACATATTTGTTAAGGTATTTGGTTATTCGGGCAGCCATGGGGACCGGAAGGGGGTGAAAACATAGGTAAACCGTTTTATTTTAACCTACCGCCGGACATTGGTTTTACATTATTTACTCCAATCAATGGGCGTATAGACAGTCTTACTGTATATATTTATAAAGCAGAGACATGTACAAACATTTTGAGGTATAATACATGTATGTCAAGCTATCCTGGAGACCGGAAGTGGACGACAATTGAGCTATAATGGTTGTACAGCCGGCAATTTTGACCTACCCGACCATGGTGTTTTACCTCTTACTTGGTCCACAGGTCCTATGGAATGATCTACGAGGAATAGTTATCAATCAGAGGCATTGACAAACGTTTTGAGGTATCATACATGCAGATCAAGCCTCCCTGAGCACCGTAAGTTGCCTATTACGGAGTTAAAATGGGATGCCAGGACCGTGACAGATATTCCGGGTAATAACGCATATTGGTTTTTCGCATTTTTCTGGCTAACGAAGGGCTCCAGAAATAAAAACGAAACATATATATTAAGCAGAGACCCCTGTGCACATATTTGTTAATGTATTTGGTTATTCGGGCCGCCATGGGAACCGGAAGGGGGTGAAAACATAGGTAAACCGTTTTATTTTAACCTACCGCCGGACATTGGTTTTACATTATTTACTCCAATCAAGGGGCGTATGGACAGTCTTACTGTATATATTTATACTGCAGAGACATGTACAAACATTGTGAGGTATAATACATGTATGTCAAGCTATTCTGGAGACCGGAAGTGGACGACAATTGAGCCATAATGGTTGTACAGCCGGCAATTTTGACCTACCCGACCATGGTTTTTTACCTCATACTTGGTCCACAGGTCCTATGGAATGATCTACGGGGAATAGTTATCAAGCAGAGGCATTGACCAATGTTTTGAGGTATCATACATGCAGATCAAGCCTCCCTGAGCACCGGAAGTTGCCTATTACAGAGTTAAAATGGGATGCCAGGACCGTGACGGATATTCCGGGTAATAACGCATATTGGTTTTTCGCATTTTTCTGGCTAACGGAGGGCTCCAGAAATAAAAACGAAACATATATATTAAGCAGAGACCCCTGTGCACATATTTGTTAAGGTATTTGGTTATTCGGGCAGCCATGGGGACCGGAAGGGGGTGAAAACATAGGTAAACCGTTTTTATTTTAACCTACCGCCGGACATTGGTTTTACATTATTTACTCCAATCAATGGGCGTATAGACAGTCTTACTGTATATATTTATAAAGCAGAGACATGTACAAACATTTTGAGGTATAATACATGTATGTCAAGCTATCCTGGAGACCGAAAGTGGACGACAATTGAGCCATAATGGTTGTACAGCCGGCAATTTTGACCTACCCGACCATGGTTTTTTACCTCTTACTTGGTCCACAGGTCCTATGAAATGATCTACGGGGAATAGTTATCAAGCAGAGGCATTGACAAATGTTTTGAGGTATCATACATGCAGATCAAGCCTCCCTGAGCACCGGAAGTTGCCTATTACAGAGTTAAAATGGGATGCCAGGACCGTGACGGATATTCCGGGTAATAACGCATATTGGTTTTTCGCATTTTTCTGGCTAACGGAGGGCTCCAGAAATAAAAACGAAACATATATATTAAGCAGAGACCCCTGTGCACATATTTGTTAATGTATTTGGTTATTCGGGCCGCCATGGGGACCGGAAGGGGGTGAAAACATAGGTAAACCGTTTTTATTTTAACCTACCGCCGGACATTGGTTTTACATTATTTACTCCAATCAATGGGCGTATAGACAGTCTTACTGTATATATTTATAAAGCAGAGACATGTACAAACATTTTGAGGTATAATACATGTATGTCAAGCTATCCTGGAGACCGAAAGTGGACGACAATTGAGCCATAATGGTTGTACAGCCGGCAATTTTGACCTACCCGACCATGGTTTTTTACCTCTTACTTGGTCCACAGGTCCTATGAAATGATCTACGGGGAATAGTTATCAAGCAGAGGCATTGACAAATGTTTTGAGGTATCATACATGCAGATCAAGCCTCCCTGAGCACCGGAAGTTGCCTATTACAGAGTTAAAATGGGATGCCAGGACCGTGACGGATATTCCGGGTAATAACGCATATTGGTTTTTCGCATTTTTCTGGCTAACGGAGGGCTCCAGAAATAAAAACGAAACATATATATTAAGCAGAGACCCCTGTGCACATATTTGTTAATGTATTTGGTTATTCGGGCCGCCATGGGGACCGGAAGGGGGTGAAAACATAGGTAAACCGTTTTATTTTAACCTACCGCCGGACATTGGTTTTACATTATTTACTCCAATCAAGGGGCGTATAGACAGTCTTACTGTATATATTTATACTGCAGAGACATGTACAAACATTGTGAGGTATAATACATGTATGTCAAGCTATTCTGGAGACCGGAAGTGGACGACAATTGAGCCATAATGGTTGTACAGCCGGCAATTTTGACCTACCCGACCATGGTTTTTTACCTCATACTTGGTCCACAGGTCCTATGGAATGATCTACAGGGAATAGTTATCAAGCAGAGGCATTGACCAATGTTTTGAGGTATCATACATGCAGATCAAGCCTCCCTGAGCACCGGAAGTTGCCTATTACAGAGTTAAAATGGGATGCCAGGACCGTGACGGATATTCCGGGTAATAACGCATATTGGTTTTTCGCATTTTTCTGGCTAACGGAGGGCTCCAGAAATAAAAACGAAACATATATATTAAGCAGAGACCCCTGTGCACATATTTGTTAATGTATTTGGTTATTCGGGCAGCCATGGGGACCGGAAGGGGGTGAAAACATAGGTAAACCGTTTTTATTTTAACCTACCGCCGGACATTGGTTTTACATTATTTACTCCAATCAATGGGCGTATAGACAGTCTTACTGTATATATTTATAAAGCAGAGACATGTACAAACATTTTGAGGTATAATACATGTATGTCAAGCTATCCTGGAGACCGAAAGTGGACGACAATTGAGCCATAATGGTTGTACAGCCGGCAATTTTGACCTACCCGACCATGGTTTTTTACCTCTTACTTGGTCCACAGGTCCTATGAAATGATCTACGGGGAATAGTTATCAAGCAGAGGCATTGACAAATGTTTTGAGGTATCATACATGCAGATCAAGCCTCCCTGAGCACCGGAAGTTGCCTATTACAGAGTTAAAATGGGATGCCAGGACCGTGACGGATATTCCGGGTAATAACGCATATTGGTTTTTCGCATTTTTCTGGCTAACGGAGGGCTCCAGAAATAAAAACGAAACATATATATTAAGCAGAGACCCCTGTGCACATATTTGTTAATGTATTTGGTTATTCGGGCCGCCATGGGGACCGGAAGGGGGTGAAAACATAGGTAAATCGTCTTATTTTAACCTACCGCCGGACATTGGTTTTACATTATTTACTCCAATCAAGGGGCGTATAGACAGTCTTACTGTATATATTTATACTGCAGAGACATGTACAAACATTGTGAGGTATAATACATGTATGTCAAGCTATTCTGGAGACCGGAAGTGGACGACAATTGAGCTATAATGGTTGTACAGCCGGCAATTTTGACCTACCCGACCATGGTGTTTTACCTCTTACTTGGTCCACAGGTCCTATGGAATGATCTACGAGGAATAGTTATCAATCAGAGGCATTGACAAACGTTTTGAGGTATCATACATGCAGATCAAGCCTCCCTGAGCACCGTAAGTTGCCTATTACGGAGTTAAAATGGGATGCCAGGACCGTGACAGATATTCCGGGTAATAACGCATATTGGTTTTTCGCATTTTTCTGGCTAACGAAGGGCTCCAGAAATAAAAACGAAACATATATATTAAGCAGAGACCCCTGTGCACATATTTGTTAATGTATTTGGTTATTCGGGCCGCCATGGGAACCGGAAGGGGGTGAAAACATAGGTAAACCGTTTTATTTTAACCTACCGCCGGACATTGGTTTTACATTATTTACTCCAATCAAGGGGCGTATGGACAGTCTTACTGTATATATTTATACTGCAGAGACATGTACAAACATTGTGAGGTATAATACATGTATGTCAAGCTATTCTGGAGACCGGAAGTGGACGACAATTGAGCCATAATGGTTGTACAGCCGGCAATTTTGACCTACCCGACCATGGTTTTTTACCTCATACTTGGTCCACAGGTCCTATGGAATGATCTACGGGGAATAGTTATCAAGCAGAGGCATTGACCAATGTTTTGAGGTATCATACATGCAGATCAAGCCTCCCTGAGCACCGGAAGTTGCCTATTACAGAGTTAAAATGGGATGCCAGGACCGTGACGGATATTCCGGGTAATAACGCATATTGGTTTTTCGCATTTTTCTGGCTAACGGAGGGCTCCAGAAATAAAAACGAAACATATATATTAAGCAGAGACCCCTGTGCACATATTTGTTAAGGTATTTGGTTATTCGGGCAGCCATGGGGACCGTAAGGGGGTGAAAACATAGGTAAACCGTTTTATTTTAACCTACCGCCGGACATTGGTTTTACATTATTTACTCCAATCAAGGGGCGTATGGACAGTCTTACTGTATATATTTATACTGCAGAGACATGTACAAACATTGTGAGGTATAATACATGTATGTCAAGCTATTCTGGAGACCGGAAGTGGACGACAATTGAGCTATAATGGTTGTACAGCCGGCAATTTTGACCTACCCGACCATGGTGTTTTACCTCTTACTTGGTCCACAGGTCCTATGGAATGATCTACGAGGAATAGTTATCAATCAGAGGCATTGACAAACGTTTTGAGGTATCATACATGCAGATCAAGCCTCCCTGAGCACCGTAAGTTGCCTATTACGGAGTTAAAATGGGATGCCAGGACCGTGACAGATATTCCGGGTAATAACGCATATTGGTTTTTCGCATTTTTCTGGCTAACGAAGGGCTCCAGAAATAAAAACGAAACATATATATTAAGCAGAGACCCCTGTGCACATATTTGTTAATGTATTTGGTTATTCGGGCCGCCATGGGAACCGGAAGGGGGTGAAAACATAGGTAAACCGTTTTATTTTAACCTACCGCCGGACATTGGTTTTACATTATTTACTCCAATCAAGGGGCGTATGGACAGTCTTACTGTATATATTTATACTGCAGAGACATGTACAAACATTGTGAGGTATAATACATGTATGTCAAGCTATTCTGGAGACCGGAAGTGGACGACAATTGAGCCATAATGGTTGTACAGCCGGCAATTTTGACCTACCCGACCATGGTTTTTTACCTCATACTTGGTCCACAGGTCCTATGGAATGATCTACGGGGAATAGTTATCAAGCAGAGGCATTGACCAATGTTTTGAGGTATCATACATGCAGATCAAGCCTCCCTGAGCACCGGAAGTTGCCTATTACAGAGTTAAAATGGGATGCCAGGACCGTGACGGATATTCCGGGTAATAACGCATATTGGTTTTTCGCATTTTTCTGGCTAACGGAGGGCTCCAGAAATAAAAACGAAACATATATATTAAGCAGAGACCCCTGTGCACATATTTGTTAAGGTATTTGGTTATTCGGGCAGCCATGGGGACCGGAAGGGGGTGAAAACATAGGTAAACCGTTTTTATTTTAACCTACCGCCGGACATTGGTTTTACATTATTTACTCCAATCAATGGGCGTATAGACAGTCTTACTGTATATATTTATAAAGCAGAGACATGTACAAACATTTTGAGGTATAATACATGTATGTCAAGCTATCCTGGAGACCGAAAGTGGACGACAATTGAGCCATAATGGTTGTACAGCCGGCAATTTTGACCTACCCGACCATGGTTTTTTACCTCTTACTTGGTCCACAGGTCCTATGAAATGATCTACGGGGAATAGTTATCAAGCAGAGGCATTGACAAATGTTTTGAGGTATCATACATGCAGATCAAGCCTCCCTGAGCACCGGAAGTTGCCTATTACAGAGTTAAAATGGGATGCCAGGACCGTGACGGATATTCCGGGTAATAACGCATATTGGTTTTTCGCATTTTTCTGGCTAACGGAGGGCTCCAGAAATAAAAACGAAACATATATATTAAGCAGAGACCCCTGTGCACATATTTGTTAATGTATTTGGTTATTCGGGCCGCCATGGGGACCGGAAGGGGGTGAAAACATAGGTAAACCGTTTTTATTTTAACCTACCGCCGGACATTGGTTTTACATTATTTACTCCAATCAATGGGCGTATAGACAGTCTTACTGTATATATTTATAAAGCAGAGACATGTACAAACATTTTGAGGTATAATACATGTATGTCAAGCTATCCTGGAGACCGAAAGTGGACGACAATTGAGCCATAATGGTTGTACAGCCGGCAATTTTGACCTACCCGACCATGGTTTTTTACCTCTTACTTGGTCCACAGGTCCTATGAAATGATCTACGGGGAATAGTTATCAAGCAGAGGCATTGACAAATGTTTTGAGGTATCATACATGCAGATCAAGCCTCCCTGAGCACCGGAAGTTGCCTATTACAGAGTTAAAATGGGATGCCAGGACCGTGACGGATATTCCGGGTAATAACGCATATTGGTTTTTCGCATTTTTCTGGCTAACGGAGGGCTCCAGAAATAAAAACGAAACATATATATTAAGCAGAGACCCCTGTGCACATATTTGTTAATGTATTTGGTTATTCGGGCCGCCATGGGGACCGGAAGGGGGTGAAAACATAGGTAAACCGTTTTATTTTAACCTACCGCCGGACATTGGTTTTACATTATTTACTCCAATCAAGGGGCGTATAGACAGTCTTACTGTATATATTTATACTGCAGAGACATGTACAAACATTGTGAGGTATAATACATGTATGTCAAGCTATTCTGGAGACCGGAAGTGGACGACAATTGAGCCATAATGGTTGTACAGCCGGCAATTTTGACCTACCCGACCATGGTTTTTTACCTCATACTTGGTCCACAGGTCCTATGGAATGATCTACGGGGAATAGTTATCAAGCAGAGGCATTGACCAATGTTTTGAGGTATCATACATGCAGATCAAGCCTCCCTGAGCACCGGAAGTTGCCTATTACAGAGTTAAAATGGGATGCCAGGACCGTGACGGATATTCCGGGTAATAACGCATATTGGTTTTTCGCATTTTTCTGGCTAACGGAGGGCTCCAGAAATAAAAACGAAACATATATATTAAGCAGAGACCCCTGTGCACATATTTGTTAAGGTATTTGGTTATTCGGGCAGCCATGGGGACCGGAAGGGGGTGAAAACATAGGTAAACCGTTTTATTTTAACCTACCGCCGGACATTGGTTTTACATTATTTACTCCAATCAATGGGCGTATAGACAGTCTTACTGTATATATTTATAAAGCAGAGACATGTACAAACATTTTGAGGTATAATACATGTATGTCAAGCTATCCTGGACACCGGAAGTGGACGACAATTGAGCTATAATGGTTGTACAGCCGGCAATTTTGACCTACCCGACCATGGTGTTTTACCTCTTACTTGGTCCACAGGTCCTATGGAATGATCTACGAGGAATAGTTATCAATCAGAGGCATTGACAAACGTTTTGAGGTATCATACATGCAGATCAAGCCTCCCTGAGCACCGGAAGTTGCCTATTACGGAGTTAAAATGGGATGCCAGGACCGTGACAGATATTCCGGGTAATAACGCATATTGGTTTTTCGCATTTTTCTGGCTAACGAAGGGCTCCAGAAATAAAAACGAAACATATATATTAAGCAGAGACCCCTGTGCACATATTTGTTAATGTATTTGGTTATTCGGGCCGCCATGGGAACCGGAAGGGGGTGAAAACATAGGTAAACCGTTTTATTTTAACCTACCGCCGGACATTGGTTTTACATTATTTACTCCAATCAAGGGGCGTATAGACAGTCTTACTGTATATATTTATAAAGCAGAGACATGTACAAACATTTTGAGGTATAATACATGTATGTCAAGCTATCCTGGAGACCGGAAGTGGACGACAATTGAGCCATAATGGTTGTACAGCCGGCAATATTGACCTACCCGACCATGGTTTTTTACCTCTTACTTGGTCCACAGGTCCTATGGAATGATCTACGGGGAATAGTTATCAAGCAGAGGCATTGATCAATGTTTTGAGGTATCATACATGCAGATCAAGCCTCCCTGAGCACCGGAAGTTTACCTATTACAGAGTTAAAATGGGATGCCAGGACCGTGACGGATATTCCGGGTAATAACGCATATTGGTTTTTCGCATTTTTCTGGCTAACGGAGGGCTCCAGAAATAAAAACGAAACATATATATTAAGCAGAGACCCCTGTGCACATATTTGTTAAGGTATTTGGTTATTCGGGCAGCCATGGGGACCGGAAGGGGGTGAAAACATAGGTAAACCGTTTTTATTTTAACCTACCGCCGGACATTGGTTTTACATTATTTACTCCAATCAATGGGCGTATAGACAGTCTTACTGTATATATTTATAAAGCAGAGACATGTACAAACATTTTGAGGTATAATACATGTATGTCAAGCTATCCTGGAGACCGAAAGTGGACGACAATTGAGCCATAATGGTTGTACAGCCGGCAATTTTGACCTACCCGACCATGGTTTTTTACCTCTTACTTGGTCCGCAGGTCCTATGGAATGATCTACGGGGAATAGTTATCAAGCAGAGGCATTGACCAATGTTTTGAGGTATCATACATGCAGATCAAGCCTCCCTGAGCACCGGAAGTTGCCTATTACAGAGTTAAAATGGGATGCCAGGACCGTGACGGATATTCCGGGTAATAACGCATATTGGTTTTTCGCATTTTTCTGGCTAACGGAGGGCTCCAGAAATAAAAACGAAACATATATATTAAGCAGAGACCCCTGTGCACATATTTGTTAATGTATTTGGTTATTCGGGCCGCCATAGGGACCGGAAGGGGGTGAAAACATAGGTAAACCGTTTTATTTTAACCTACCGCCGGACATTGGTTTTACATTATTTACTCCAATCAATGGGCGTATAGACAGTCTTACTGTATATATTTATAAAGCAGAGACATGTACAAACATTTTGAGGTATAATACATGTATGTCAAGCTATCCTGGAGACCGGAAGTGGACGACAATTGAGCTATAATGGTTGTACAGCCGGCAATTTTGACCTACCCGACCATGGTGTTTTACCTCTTACTTGGTCCACAGGTCCTATGGAATGATCTACGAGGAATAGTTATCAATCAGAGGCATTGACAAACGTTTTGAGGTATCATACATGCAGATCAAGCCTCCCTGAGCACCGGAAGTTGCCTATTACGGAGTTAAAATGGGATGCCAGGACCGTGACAGATATTCCGGGTAATAACGCATATTGGTTTTTCGCATTTTTCTGGCTAACGAAGGGCTCCAGAAATAAAAACGAAACATATATATTAAGCAGAGACCCCTGTGCACATATTTGTTAATGTATTTGGTTATTCGGGCCGCCATGGGAACCGGAAGGGGGTGAAAACATAGGTAAACCGTTTTATTTTAACCTACCGCCGGACATTGGTTTTACATTATTTACTCCAATCAAGGGGCGTATAGACAGTCTTACTGTATATATTTATAAAGCAGAGGCATGTACAAACATTTTGAGGTATAATACATGTATGCCAAGCTATCCTGGAGACCGGAAGTGGACGACAATTGAGCCATAATGGTTGTACAGCCGGCAATTTTGACCAACCCGACCATGGTTTTTTACCTCTTACTTGGTCCACAGGTCCTATGGAATGATCTACGGGGAATAGTTATCAAGCAGAGGCATTGACAAACGTTTTGAGGTATCATACATGCAGATCAAGCCTCCCTGAGCACCGGAAGTTGCCTATTACAGAGTTAAAATGGGATGCCAGGACCGTGACGGATATTCCGGGTAATAACGCATATTGGTTTTTCGCATTTTTCTGGCTAACGGAGGGCTCCAGAAATAAAAACGAAACATATATATTAAGCAGAGACCCCTGTGCACATATTTGTTAATGTATTTGGTTATTCGGGCCGCCATGGGGACCGGAAGGGGGTGAACACATAGGTAAACCGTTTTATTTTAACCTACCGCCGGACATTGGTTTTACATTATTTACTCCAATCAAGGGGCGTATAGACAGTCTTACTGTATATATTTATAAAGCAGAGACATGTACAAACATTTTGAGGTATAATACATGTATGTCAAGCTATCCTGGAGACCGGAAGTGGACGACAATTGAGCCATAATGGTTGTACAGCCGGCAATTTTGACCTACCCGACCATGGTTTTTTACCTCTTACTTGGTCCACAGGTCCTATGGAATGATCTACGGGGAATAGTTATCAAGCAGAGGCATTGACAAACGTTTTGAGGTATCATACATGCAGATCAAGGCTCCCTGAGCACCGGAAGTTGCCTATTACAGAGCTAAAATGGGATGCCAGGACCGTGACAGATATTCCGGGTAATAACGCATATTGGTTTTTCGCATTTTTCTGGCTAACGGAGGGCTCCAGAAATAAAAACGAAACATATATATTAAGCAGAGACCCCTGTGCACATATTTGTTAATGTATTTGGTTATTCGGGCCGCCATGGGGACCGGAAGGGGGTGAACACATAGGTAAACCGTTTTATTTTAACCTACCGCCGGACATTGGTTTTACATTATTTACTCCAATCAAGGGGCGTATAGACAGTCTTACTGTATATATTTATAAAGCAGAGACATGTACAAACATTTTGAGGTATAATACATGTATGTCAAGCTATCCTGGAGACCGGAAGTGGACGACAATTGAGCTATAATGGTTGTACAGCCGGCAATTTTGACCTACCCGACCATGGTGTTTTACCTCTTACTTGGTCCACAGGTCCTATGGAATGATCTACGAGGAATAGTTATCAATCAGAGGCATTGACAAACGTTTTGAGGTATCATACATGCAGATCAAGCCTCCCTGAGCACCGGAAGTTGCCTATTACGGAGTTAAAATGGGATGCCAGGACCATGACAGATATTCCGGGTAATAACGCATATTGGTTTTTCGCATTTTTCTGGCTAACGAAGGGCTCCAGAAATAAAAACGAAACATATATATTAAGCAGAGACCCCTGTGCACATATTTGTTAATGTATTTGGTTATTCGGGCCGCCATGGGAACCGGAAGGGGGTGAAAACATAGGTAAACCGTTTTATTTTAACCTACCGCCGGACATTGGTTTTACATTATTTACTCCAATCAAGGGGCGTATAGACAGTCTTACTGTATATATTTATAAAGCAGAGGCATGTACAAACATTTTGAGGTATAATACATGTATGTCAAGCTATCCTGGAGACCGGAAGTGGACGACAATTGAGCCATAATGGTTGTACAGCCGGCAATTTTGACCAACCCGACCATGGTTTTTTACCTCTTACTTGGTCCACAGGTCCTATGGAATGATCTACGGGGAATAGTTATCAAGCAGAGGCATTGACAAACGTTTTGAGGTATCATACATGCAGATCAAGCCTCCCTGAGCACCGGAAGTTGCCTATTACAGAGTTAAAATGGGATGCCAGGACCGTGACGGATATTCCGGGTAATAACGCATATTGGTTTTTCGCATTTTTCTGGCTAACGGAGGGCTCCAGAAATAAAAACGAAACATATATATTAAGCAGAGACCCCTGTGCACATATTTGTTAATGTATTTGGTTATTCGGGCCGCCATGGGGACCGGAAGGGGGTGAACACATAGGTAAACCGTTTTATTTTAACCTACCGCCGGACATTGGTTTTACATTATTTACTCCAATCAAGGGGCGTATAGACAGTCTTACTGTATATATTTATAAAGCAGAGACATGTACAAACATTTTGAGGTATAATACATGTATGTCAAGCTATCCTGGAGACCGGAAGTGGACGACAATTGAGCCATAATGGTTGTACAGCCGGCAATTTTGACCTACCCGACCATGGTTTTTTACCTTTTACTTGGTCCACAGGTCCTATGGAATGATCTACGGGGAATAGTTATCAAGCAGAGGCATTGACAAACGTTTTGAGGTATCATACATGCAGATCAAGCCTCCCTGAGCACCGGAAGTTGCCTATTACAGAGTTAAAATGGGATGCCAGGACCGTGACGGATATTCCGGGTAATAACGCATATTGGTTTTTCGCATTTTTCTGGCTAACGGAGGGCTCCAGAAATAAAAACGAAACATATATATTAAGTAGAGACCCCTGTGCACATATTTGTTAATGTATTTGGTTATTCGGGCCGCCATGGGGACCGGAAGGGGGTGAAAACATAGGTAAACCGTTTTATTTTAACCTACCGCCGGACATTGGTTTTACATTATTTACTCCAATCAAGGGGCGTATAGACAGTCTTACTGTATATATTTATAAAGCAGAGACATGTACAAACATTTTGAGGTATAATACATGTATGTCAAGCTATCCTGGAGACCGGAAGTGGACGACAATTGAGCCATAATGGTTGTACAGCCGGCAATTTTGACCTACCCGACCATGGTTTTTTACCTCTTACTTGGTCCACAGGTCCTATGGAATGATCTACGGGGAATAGTTATCAAGCAGAGGCATTGACAAACGTTTTGAGGTATCATACATGCAGATCAAGCCTCCCTGAGCACCGGAAGTTGCCTATTACAGAGTTAAAATGGGATGCCAGGACCGTGACGGATATTCCGGGTAATAACGCATATTGGTTTTTCGCATTTTTCTGGCTAACGAAGGGCTCCAGAAATAAAAACGAAACATATATATTAAGCAGAGACCCCTGTGCACATATTTGTTAATGTATTTGGTTATTCGGGCCGCCATAGGGACCGGAAGGGGGTTAACACATAGGTAAACCGTTTTATTTTAACCTACCGCCGGACATTGGTTTTACATTATTTACTCCAATCAAGGGGCGTATAGACAGTCTTACTGTATATATTTATAAAGCAGAGACATGTACAAACATTTTGAGGTATAATACATGTATGTCAAGCTATCCTGGAGACCGGAAGTGGACGACAATTGAGCCATAATGGTTGTACAGCCGGCAATTTTGACCTACCCGACCATGGTTTTTTACCTCTTACTTGGTCCACAGGTCCTATGGAATGATCTACGGGGAATAGTTATCAAGCAGAGGCATTGACAAACGTTTTGAGGTATCATACATGCAGATCAAGCCTCCCTGAGCACCGGAAGTTGCCTATTACAGAGTTAAAATGGGATGCCAGGACCGTGACGGATATTCCGGGTAATAACGCATATTGGTTTTTCGCATTTTTCTGGCTAACGGAGGGCTCCAGAAATAAAAACGAAACATATATATTAAGCAGAGACCCCTGTGCACATATTTGTTAATGTATTTGGTTATTCGGGCCGCCATGGGGACCGGAAGGGGGTGAACACATAGGTAAACCGTTTTATTTTAACCTACCGCCGGACATTGGTTTTACATTATTTACTCCAATCAAGGGGCGTATAGACAGTCTTACTGTATATATTTATAAAGCAGAGACATGTACAAACATTTTGAGGTATAATACATGTATGTCAAGCTATCCTGGAGACCGGAAGTGGACGACAATTGAGCCATAATGGTTGTACAGCCGGCAATTTTGACCTACCCGACCATGGTTTTTTACCTCTTACTTGGTCCACAGGTCCTATGGAATGATCTACGGGGAATAGTTATCAAGCAGAGGCATTGACAAACGTTTTGAGGTATCATACATGCAGATCAAGCCTCCCTGAGCACCGGAAGTTGCCTATTACAGAGTTAAAATGGGATGCCAGGACCGTGACGGATATTCCTGGTAATAACGCATATTGGTTTTTCGCATTTTTCTGGCTAACGGAGGGCTCCAGAAATAAAAACGAAACATATATATTAAGCAGAGACCCCTGTGCACATATTTGTTAATGTATTTGGTTATTCGGGCCGCCATGGGGACCGGAAGGGGGTGAACACATAGGTAAACCGTTTTATTTTAACCTACCGCCGGACATTGGTTTTACATTATTTACTCCAATCAAGGGGCGTATAGACAGTCTTACTGTATATATTTATAAAGCAGAGACATGTACAAACATTTTGAGGTATAATACTTGTATGTCAAGCTATCCTGGAGACCGGAAGTGGACGACAATTGAGCCATAATGGTTGTACAGCCGGCAATTTTGACCTACCCGACCATGGTTTTTTACCTCTTACTTGGTCCACAGGTCCTATGGAATGATCTACGGGGAATAGTTATCAAGCAGAGGCATTGACAAACGTTTTGAGGTATCATACATGCAGATCAAGCCTCCCTGAGCACCGGAAGTTGCCTATTACAGAGTTAAAATGGGATGCCAGGACCGTGACGGATATTCCGGGTAATAACGCATATTGGTTTTTCGCATTTTTCTGGCTAACGGAGGGCTCCAGAAATAAAAACGAAACATATATATTAAGCAGAGACCCCTGTGCACATATTTGTTAATGTATTTGGTTATTCGGGCCGCCATGGGGACCGGAAGGGGGTGAATACATAGGTAAACCGTTTTATTTTAACCTACCGCCGGACATTGGTTTTACATTATTTACTCCAATCAAGGGGCGTATAGACAGTCTTACTGTATATATTTATACTGCAGAGACATGTACAAACATTGTGAGGTATAATACATGTATGTCAAGCTATTCTGGAGACCGGAAGTGGACGACAATTGAGCCATAATGGTTGTACAGCCGGCAATTTTGACCTACCCGACCATGGTTTTTTACCTCATACTTGGTCCACAGGTCCTATGGAATGATCTACGGGGAATAGTTATCAAGCAGAGGCATTGACCAATGTTTTGAGGTATCATACATGCAGATCAAGCCTCCCTGAGCACCGGAAGTTGCCTATTACAGAGTTAAAATGGGATGCCAGGACCGTGACGGATATTCCGGGTAATAACGCATATTGGTTTTTCGCATTTTTCTGGCTAACGGAGGGCTCCAGAAATAAAAACGAAACATATATATTAAGCAGAGACCCCTGTGCACATATTTGTTAAGGTATTTGGTTATTCGGGCAGCCATGGGGACCGGAAGGGGGTGAAAACATAGGTAAACCGTTTTATTTTAACCTACCGCCGGACATTGGTTTTACATTATTTACTCCAATCAATGGGCGTATAGACAGTCTTACTGTATATATTTATAAAGCAGAGACATGTACAAACATTTTGAGGTATAATACATGTATGTCAAGCTATCCTGGAGACCGGAAGTGGACGACAATTGAGCTATAATGGTTGTACAGCCGGCAATTTTGACCTACCCGACCATGGTGTTTTACCTCTTACTTGGTCCACAGGTCCTATGGAATGATCTACGAGGAATAGTTATCAATCAGAGGCATTGACAAACGTTTTGAGGTATCATACATGCAGATCAAGCCTCCCTGAGCACCGGAAGTTGCCTATTACGGAGTTAAAATGGGATGCCAGGACCGTGACAGATATTCCGGGTAATAACGCATATTGGTTTTTCGCATTTTTCTGGCTAACGAAGGGCTCCAGAAATAAAAACGAAACATATATATTAAGCAGAGACCCCTGTGCACATATTTGTTAATGTATTTGGTTATTCGGGCCGCCATGGGAACCGGAAGGGGGTGAAAACATAGGTAAACCGTTTTATTTTAACCTACCGCCGGACATTGGTTTTACATTATTTACTCCAATCAAGGGGCGTATAGACAGTCTTACTGTATATATTTATAAAGCAGAGACATGTACAAACATTTTGAGGTATAATACATGTATGTCAAGCTATCCTGGAGACCGGAAGTGGACGACAATTGAGCCATAATGGTTGTACAGCCGGCAATATTGACCTACCCGACCATGGTTTTTTACCTCTTACTTGGTCCACAGGTCCTATGGAATGATCTACGGGGAATAGTTATCAAGCAGAGGCATTGATCAATGTTTTGAGGTATCATACATGCAGATCAAGCCTCCCTGAGCACCGGAAGTTGCCTATTACAGAGTTAAAATGGGATGCCAGGACCGTGACGGATATTCCGGGTAATAACGCATATTGGTTTTTCGCATTTTTCTGGCTAACGGAGGGCTCCAGAAATAAAAACGAAACATATATATTAAGCAGAGACCCCTGTGCACATATTTGTTAAGGTATTTGGTTATTCGGGCAGCCATGGGGACCGGAAGGGGGTGAAAACATAGGTAAACCGTTTTTATTTTAACCTACCGCCGGACATTGGTTTTACATTATTTACTCCAATCAATGGGCGTATAGACAGTCTTACTGTATATATTTATAAAGCAGAGACATGTACAAACATTTTGAGGTATAATACATGTATGTCAAGCTATCCTGGAGACCGAAAGTGGACGACAATTGAGCCATAATGGTTGTACAGCCGGCAATTTTGACCTACCCGACCATGGTTTTTTACCTCTTACTTGGTCCGCAGGTCCTATGGAATGATCTACGGGGAATAGTTATCAAGCAGAGGCATTGACCAATGTTTTGAGGTATCATACATGCAGATCAAGCCTCCCTGAGCACCGGAAGTTGCCTATTACAGAGTTAAAATGGGATGCCAGGACCGTGACGGATATTCCGGGTAATAACGCATATTGGTTTTTCGCATTTTTCTGGCTAACGGAGGGCTCCAGAAATAAAAACGAAACATATATATTAAGCAGAGACCCCTGTGCACATATTTGTTAATGTATTTGGTTATTCGGGCCGCCATAGGGACCGGAAGGGGGTGAAAACATAGGTAAACCGTTTTATTTTAACCTACCGCCGGACATTGGTTTTACATTATTTACTCCAATCAATGGGCGTATAGACAGTCTTACTGTATATATTTATAAAGCAGAGACATGTACAAACATTTTGAGGTATAATACATGTATGTCAAGCTATCCTGGAGACCGGAAGTGGACGACAATTGAGCTATAATGGTTGTACAGCCGGCAATTTTGACCTACCCGACCATGGTGTTTTACCTCTTACTTGGTCCACAGGTCCTATGGAATGATCTACGAGGAATAGTTATCAATCAGAGGCATTGACAAACGTTTTGAGGTATCATACATGCAGATCAAGCCTCCCTGAGCACCGGAAGTTGCCTATTACGGAGTTAAAATGGGATGCCAGGACCGTGACAGATATTCCGGGTAATAACGCATATTGGTTTTTCGCATTTTTCTGGCTAACGAAGGGCTCCAGAAATAAAAACGAAACATATATATTAAGCAGAGACCCCTGTGCACATATTTGTTAATGTATTTGGTTATTCGGGCCGCCATGGGAACCGGAAGGGGGTGAAAACATAGGTAAACCGTTTTATTTTAACCTACCGCCGGACATTGGTTTTACATTATTTACTCCAATCAAGGGGCGTATAGACAGTCTTACTGTATATATTTATAAAGCAGAGGCATGTACAAACATTTTGAGGTATAATACATGTATGCCAAGCTATCCTGGAGACCGGAAGTGGACGACAATTGAGCCATAATGGTTGTACAGCCGGCAATTTTGACCAACCCGACCATGGTTTTTTACCTCTTACTTGGTCCACAGGTCCTATGGAATGATCTACGGGGAATAGTTATCAAGCAGAGGCATTGACAAACGTTTTGAGGTATCATACATGCAGATCAAGCCTCCCTGAGCACCGGAAGTTGCCTATTACAGAGTTAAAATGGGATGCCAGGACCGTGACGGATATTCCGGGTAATAACGCATATTGGTTTTTCGCATTTTTCTGGCTAACGGAGGGCTCCAGAAATAAAAACGAAACATATATATTAAGCAGAGACCCCTGTGCACATATTTGTTAATGTATTTGGTTATTCGGGCCGCCATGGGGACCGGAAGGGGGTGAACACATAGGTAAACCGTTTTATTTTAACCTACCGCCGGACATTGGTTTTACATTATTTACTCCAATCAAGGGGCGTATAGACAGTCTTACTGTATATATTTATAAAGCAGAGACATGTACAAACATTTTGAGGTATAATACATGTATGTCAAGCTATCCTGGAGACCGGAAGTGGACGACAATTGAGCCATAATGGTTGTACAGCCGGCAATTTTGACCTACCCGACCATGGTTTTTTACCTCTTACTTGGTCCACAGGTCCTATGGAATGATCTACGGGGAATAGTTATCAAGCAGAGGCATTGACAAACGTTTTGAGGTATCATACATGCAGATCAAGGCTCCCTGAGCACCGGAAGTTGCCTATTACAGAGCTAAAATGGGATGCCAGGACCGTGACAGATATTCCGGGTAATAACGCATATTGGTTTTTCGCATTTTTCTGGCTAACGGAGGGCTCCAGAAATAAAAACGAAACATATATATTAAGCAGAGACCCCTGTGCACATATTTGTTAATGTATTTGGTTATTCGGGCCGCCATGGGGACCGGAAGGGGGTGAACACATAGGTAAACCGTTTTATTTTAACCTACCGCCGGACATTGGTTTTACATTATTTACTCCAATCAAGGGGCGTATAGACAGTCTTACTGTATATATTTATAAAGCAGAGACATGTACAAACATTTTGAGGTATAATACATGTATGTCAAGCTATCCTGGAGACCGGAAGTGGACGACAATTGAGCTATAATGGTTGTACAGCCGGCAATTTTGACCTACCCGACCATGGTGTTTTACCTCTTACTTGGTCCACAGGTCCTATGGAATGATCTACGAGGAATAGTTATCAATCAGAGGCATTGACAAACGTTTTGAGGTATCATACATGCAGATCAAGCCTCCCTGAGCACCGGAAGTTGCCTATTACGGAGTTAAAATGGGATGCCAGGACCGTGACAGATATTCCGGGTAATAACGCATATTGGTTTTTCGCATTTTTCTGGCTAACGAAGGGCTCCAGAAATAAAAACGAAACATATATATTAAGCAGAGACCCCTGTGCACATATTTGTTAATGTATTTGGTTATTCGGGCCGCCATGGGAACCGGAAGGGGGTGAAAACATAGGTAAACCGTTTTATTTTAACCTACCGCCGGACATTGGTTTTACATTATTTACTCCAATCAAGGGGCGTATAGACAGTCTTACTGTATATATTTATAAAGCAGAGGCATGTACAAACATTTTGAGGTATAATACATGTATGCCAAGCTATCCTGGAGACCGGAAGTGGACGACAATTGAGCCATAATGGTTGTACAGCCGGCAATTTTGACCAACCCGACCATGGTTTTTTACCTCTTACTTGGTCCACAGGTCCTATGGAATGATCTACGGGGAATAGTTATCAAGCAGAGGCATTGACAAACGTTTTGAGGTATCATACATGCAGATCAAGCCTCCCTGAGCACCGGAAGTTGCCTATTACAGAGTTAAAATGGGATGCCAGGACCGTGACGGATATTCCGGGTAATAACGCATATTGGTTTTTCGCATTTTTCTGGCTAACGGAGGGCTCCAGAAATAAAAACGAAACATATATATTAAGCAGAGACCCCTGTGCACATATTTGTTAATGTATTTGGTTATTCGGGCCGCCATGGGGACCGGAAGGGGGTGAACACATAGGTAAACCGTTTTATTTTAACCTACCGCCGGACATTGGTTTTACATTATTTACTCCAATCAAGGGGCGTATAGACAGTCTTACTGTATATATTTATAAAGCAGAGACATGTACAAACATTTTGAGGTATAATACATGTATGTCAAGCTATCCTGGAGACCGGAAGTGGACGACAATTGAGCCATAATGGTTGTACAGCCGGCAATTTTGACCTACCCGACCATGGTTTTTTACCTCTTACTTGGTCCACAGGTCCTATGGAATGATCTACGGGGAATAGTTATCAAGCAGAGGCATTGACAAACGTTTTGAGGTATCATACATGCAGATCAAGGCTCCCTGAGCACCGGAAGTTGCCTATTACAGAGCTAAAATGGGATGCCAGGACCGTGACAGATATTCCGGGTAATAACGCATATTGGTTTTTCGCATTTTTCTGGCTAACGGAGGGCTCCAGAAATAAAAACGAAACATATATATTAAGCAGAGACCCCTGTGCACATATTTGTTAATGTATTTGGTTATTCGGGCCGCCATGGGGACCGGAAGGGGGTGAACACATAGGTAAACCGTTTTATTTTAACCTACCGCCGGACATTGGTTTTACATTATTTACTCCAATCAAGGGGCGTATAGACAGTCTTACTGTATATATTTATAAAGCAGAGACATGTACAAACATTTTGAGGTATAATACATGTATGTCAAGCTATCCTGGAGACCGGAAGTGGACGACAATTGAGCTATAATGGTTGTACAGCCGGCAATTTTGACCTACCCGACCATGGTGTTTTACCTCTTACTTGGTCCACAGGTCCTATGGAATGATCTACGAGGAATAGTTATCAATCAGAGGCATTGACAAACGTTTTGAGGTATCATACATGCAGATCAAGCCTCCCTGAGCACCGGAAGTTGCCTATTACGGAGTTAAAATGGGATGCCAGGACCGTGACAGATATTCCGGGTAATAACGCATATTGGTTTTTCGCATTTTTCTGGCTAACGAAGGGCTCCAGAAATAAAAACGAAACATATATATTAAGCAGAGACCCCTGTGCACATATTTGTTAATGTATTTGGTTATTCGGGCCGCCATGGGAACCGGAAGGGGGTGAAAACATAGGTAAACCGTTTTATTTTAACCTACCGCCGGACATTGGTTTTACATTATTTACTCCAATCAAGGGGCGTATAGACAGTCTTACTGTATATATTTATAAAGCAGAGGCATGTACAAACATTTTGAGGTATAATACATGTATGTCAAGCTATCCTGGAGACCGGAAGTGGACGACAATTGAGCCATAATGGTTGTACAGCCGGCAATTTTGACCAACCCGACCATGGTTTTTTACCTCTTACTTGGTCCACAGGTCCTATGGAATGATCTACGGGGAATAGTTATCAAGCAGAGGCATTGACAAACGTTTTGAGGTATCATACATGCAGATCAAGCCTCCCTGAGCACCGGAAGTTGCCTATTACAGAGTTAAAATGGGATGCCAGGACCGTGACGGATATTCCGGGTAATAACGCATATTGGTTTTTCGCATTTTTCTGGCTAACGGAGGGCTCCAGAAATAAAAACGAAACATATATATTAAGCAGAGACCCCTGTGCACATATTTGTTAATGTATTTGGTTATTCGGGCCGCCATGGGGACCGGAAGGGGGTGAACACATAGGTAAACCGTTTTATTTTAACCTACCGCCGGACATTGGTTTTACATTATTTACTCCAATCAAGGGGCGTATAGACAGTCTTACTGTATATATTTATAAAGCAGAGACATGTACAAACATTTTGAGGTATAATACATGTATGTCAAGCTATCCTGGAGACCGGAAGTGGACGACAATTGAGCCATAATGGTTGTACAGCCGGCAATTTTGACCTACCCGACCATGGTTTTTTACCTCTTACTTGGTCCACAGGTCCTATGGAATGATCTACGGGGAATAGTTATCAAGCAGAGGCATTGACAAACGTTTTGAGGTATCATACATGCAGATCAAGCCTCCCTGAGCACCGGAAGTTGCCTATTACAGAGTTAAAATGGGATGCCAGGACCGTGACGGATATTCCGGGTAATAACGCATATTGGTTTTTCGCATTTTTCTGGCTAACGGAGGGCTCCAGAAATAAAAACGAAACATATATATTAAGTAGAGACCCCTGTGCACATATTTGTTAAGGTATTTGGTTATTCGGGCCGCCATGGGGACCGGAAGGGGGTGAAAACATAGGTAAACCGTTTTATTTTAACCTACCGCCGGACATTGGTTTTACATTATTTACTCCAATCAAGGGGCGTATAGACAGTCTTACTGTATATATTTATAAAGCAGAGACATGTACAAACATTTTGAGGTATAATACATGTATGTCAAGCTATCCTGGAGACCGGAAGTGGACGACAATTGAGCCATAATGGTTGTACAGCCGGCAATTTTGACCTACCCGACCATGGTTTTTAACCTCTTACTTGGTCCACAGGTCCTATGGAATGATCTACGGGGAATAGTTATCAAGCAGAGGCATTGACAAACGTTTTGAGGTATCATACATGCAGATCAAGCCTCCCTGAGCACCGGAAGTTGCCTATTACAGAGTTAAAATGGGATGCCAGGACCGTGACGGATATTCCGGGTAATAACGCATATTGGTTTTTCGCATTTTTCTGGCTAACGAAGGGCTCCAGAAATAAAAACGAAACATATATATTAAGCAGAGATCCCTGTGCACATATTTGTTAATGTATTTGGTTATTCGGGCCGCCATAGGGACCGGAAGGGGGTTAACACATAGGTAAACCGTTTTATTTTAACCTACCGCCGGACATTGGTTTTACATTATTTACTCCAATCAAGGGGCGTATAGACAGTCTTACTGTATATATTTATAAAGCAGAGACATGTACAAACATTTTGAGGTATAATACATGTATGTCAAGCTATCCTGGAGACCGGAAGTGGACGACAATTGAGCCATAATGGTTGTACAGCCGGCAATTTTGACCTACCCGACCATGGTTTTTTACCTCTTACTTGGTCCACAGGTCCTATGGAATGATCTACGGGGAATAGTTATCAAGCAGAGGCATTGACAAACGTTTTGAGGTATCATACATGCAGATCAAGCCTCCCTGAGCACCGGAAGTTGCCTATTACAGAGTTAAAATGGGATGCCAGGACCGTGACGGATATTCCGGGTAATAACGCATATTGGTTTTTCGCATTTTTCTGGCTAACGGAGGGCTCCAGAAATAAAAACGAAACATATATATTAAGCAGAGACCCCTGTGCACATATTTGTTAATGTATTTGGTTATTCGGGCCGCCATGGGGACCGGAAGGGGGTGAACACATAGGTAAACCGTTTTATTTTAACCTACCGCCGGACATTGGTTTTACATTATTTACTCCAATCAAGGGGCGTATAGACAGTCTTACTGTATATATTTATAAAGCAGAGACATGTACAAACATTTTGAGGTATAATACATGTATGTCAAGCTATCCTGGAGACCGGAAGTGGACGACAATTGAGCCATAATGGTTGTACAGCCGGCAATTTTGACCTACCCGACCATGGTTTTTTACCTCTTACTTGGTCCACAGGTCCTATGGAATGATCTACGGGGAATAGTTATCAAGCAGAGGCATTGACAAACGTTTTGAGGTATCATACATGCAGATCAAGCCTCCCTGAGCACCGGAAGTTGCCTATTACAGAGTTAAAATGGGATGCCAGGACCGTGACGGATATTCCGGGTAATAACGCATATTGGTTTTTCGCATTTTTCTGGCTAACGGAGGGCTCCAGAAATAAAAACGAAACATATATATTAAGTAGAGACCCCTGTGCACATATTTGTTAATGTATTTGGTTATTCGGGCCGCCATGGGGACCGGAAGGGGGTGAAAACATAGGTAAACCGTTTTATTTTAACCTACCGCCGGACATTGGTTTTACATTATTTACTCCAATCAAGGGGCGTATAGACAGTCTTACTGTATATATTTATAAAGCAGAGACATGTACAAACATTTTGAGGTATAATACATGTATGTCAAGCTATCCTGGAGACCGGAAGTGGACGACAATTGAGCCATAATGGTTGTACAGCCGGCAATTTTGACCTACCCGACCATGGTTTTTTACCTCTTACTTGGTCCACAGGTCCTATGGAATGATCTACGGGGAATAGTTATCAAGCAGAGGCATTGACAAACGTTTTGAGGTATCATACATGCAGATCAAGCCTCCCTGAGCACCGGAAGTTGCCTATTACAGAGTTAAAATGGGATGCCAGGACCGTGACGGATATTCCGGGTAATAACGCATATTGGTTTTTCGCATTTTTCTGGCTAACGAAGGGCTCCAGAAATAAAAACGAAACATATATATTAAGCAGAGACCCCTGTGCACATATTTGTTAATGTATTTGGTTATTCGGGCCGCCATAGGGACCGGAAGGGGGTTAACACATAGGTAAACCGTTTTATTTTAACCTACCGCCGGACATTGGTTTTACATTATTTACTCCAATCAAGGGGCGTATAGACAGTCTTACTGTATATATTTATAAAGCAGAGACATGTACAAACATTTTGAGGTATAATACATGTATGTCAAGCTATCCTGGAGACCGGAAGTGGACGACAATTGAGCCATAATGGTTGTACAGCCGGCAATTTTGACCTACCCGACCATGGTTTTTTACCTCTTACTTGGTCCACAGGTCCTATGTAATGATCTACGGGGAATAGTTATCAAGCAGAGGCATTGACAAACGTTTTGAGGTATCATACATGCAGATCAAGCCTCCCTGAGCACCGGAAGTTGCCTATTACAGAGTTAAAATGGGATGCCAGGACCGTGACGGATATTCCGGGTAATAACGCATATTGGTTTTTCGCATTTTTCTGGCTAACGGAGGGCTCCAGAAATAAAAACGAAACATATATATTAAGCAGAGACCCCTGTGCACATATTTGTTAATGTATTTGGTTATTCGGGCCGCCATGGGGACCGGAAGGGGGTGAACACATAGGTAAACCGTTTTATTTTAACCTACCGCCGGACATTGGTTTTACATTATTTACTCCAATCAAGGGGCGTATAGACAGTCTTACTGTATATATTTATAAAGCAGAGACATGTACAAACATTTTGAGGTATAATACATGTATGTCAAGCTATCCTGGAGACCGGAAGTGGACGACAATTGAGCCATAATGGTTGTACAGCCGGCAATTTTGACCTACCCGACCATGGTTTTTTACCTCTTACTTGGTCCACAGGTCCTATGGAATGATCTACGGGGAATAGTTATCAAGCAGAGGCATTGACAAACGTTTTGAGGTATCATACATGCAGATCAAGCCTCCCTGAGCACCGGAAGTTGCCTATTACAGAGTTAAAATGGGATGCCAGGACCGTGACGGATATTCCTGGTAATAACGCATATTGGTTTTTCGCATTTTTCTGGCTAACGGAGGGCTCCAGAAATAAAAACGAAACATATATATTAAGCAGAGACCCCTGTGCACATATTTGTTAATGTATTTGGTTATTCGGGCCGCCATGGGGACCGGAAGGGGGTGAACACATAGGTAAACCGTTTTATTTTAACCTACCGCCGGACATTGGTTTTACATTATTTACTCCAATCAAGGGGCGTATAGACAGTCTTACTGTATATATTTATAAAGCAGAGACATGTACAAACATTTTGAGGTATAATACTTGTATGTCAAGCTATCCTGGAGACCGGAAGTGGACGACAATTGAGCCATAATGGTTGTACAGCCGGCAATTTTGACCTACCCGACCATGGTTTTTTACCTCTTACTTGGTCCACAGGTCCTATGGAATGATCTACGGGGAATAGTTATCAAGCAGAGGCATTGACAAACGTTTTGAGGTATCATACATGCAGATCAAGCCTCCCTGAGCACCGGAAGTTGCCTATTACAGAGTTAAAATGGGATGCCAGGACCGTGACGGATATTCCGGGTAATAACGCATATTGGTTTTTCGCATTTTTCTGGCTAACGGAGGGCTCCAGAAATAAAAACGAAACATATATATTAAGCAGAGACCCCTGTGCACATATTTGTTAATGTATTTGGTTATTCGGGCCGCCATGGGGACCGGAAGGGGGTGAATACATAGGTAAACCGTTTTATTTTAACCTACCGCCGGACATTGGTTTTACATTATTTACTCCAATCAAGGGGCGTATAGACAGTCTTACTGTATATATTTATAAAGCAGAGACATGTACAAACATTTTGAGGTATAATACATGTATGTCAAGCTATCCTGGAGACCGGAAGTGGACGACAATTGAGCCATAATGGTTGTACAGCCGGCAATTTTGACCTACCCGACCATGGTTTTTTACCTCTTACTTGGTCCACAGGTCCTATGGAATGATCTACGGGGAATAGTTATCAAGCAGAGGCATTGACAAACGTTTTGAGGTATCATACATGCAGATCAAGCCTCCCTGAGCACCGGAAGTTGCCTATTACAGAGTTAAAATGGGATGCCAGGACCGTGACGGATATTCCGGGTAATAACGCATATTGGTTTTTCGCATTTTTCTGGCTAACGGAGGGCTCCAGAAATAAAAACGAAACATATATATTAAGTAGAGACCCCTGTGCACATATTTGTTAATGTATTTGGTTATTCGGGCCGCCATGGGGACCGGAAGGGGGTGAAAACATAGGTAAACCGTTTTATTTTAACCTACCGCCGGACATTGGTTTTACATTATTTACTCCAATCAAGGGGCGTATAGACAGTCTTACTGTATATATTTATAAAGCAGAGACATGTACAAACATTTTGAGGTATAATACATGTATGTCAAGCTATCCTGGAGACCGGAAGTGGACGACAATTGAGCCATAATGGTTGTACAGCCGGCAATTTTGACCTACCCGACCATGGTTTTTTACCTCTTACTTGGTCCACAGGTCCTATGGAATGATCTACGGGGAATAGTTATCAAGCAGAGGCATTGACAAACGTTTTGAGGTATCATACATGCAGATCAAGCCTCCCTGAGCACCGGAAGTTGCCTATTACAGAGTTAAAATGGGATGCCAGGACCGTGACGGATATTCCGGGTAATAACGCATATTGGTTTTTCGCATTTTTCTGGCTAACGGAGGGCTCCAGAAATAAAAACGAAACATATATATTAAGCAGAGACCCCTGTGCACATATTTGTTAATGTATTTGGTTATTCGGGCCGCCATGGGGACCGGAAGGGGGTGAACACATAGGTAAACCGTTTTATTTTAACCTACCGCCGGACATTGGTTTTACATTATTTACTCCAATCAAGGGGCGTATAGACAGTCTTACTGTATATATTTATAAAGCAGAGACATGTACAAACATTTTGAGGTATAATACATGTATGTCAAGCTATCCTGGAGACCGGAAGTGGACGACAATTGAGCCATAATGGTTGTACAGCCGGCAATTTTGACCTACCCGACCATGGTTTTTTACCTCTTACTTGGTCCACAGGTCCTATGGAATGATCTACGGGGAATAGTTATCAAGCAGAGGCATTGACAAACGTTTTGAGGTATCATACATGCAGATCAAGCCTCCCTGAGCACCGGAAGTTGCCTATTACAGAGTTAAAATGGGATGCCAGGACCGTGACGGATATTCCTGGTAATAACGCATATTGGTTTTTCGCATTTTTCTGGCTAACGGAGGGCTCCAGAAATAAAAACGAAACATATATATTAAGCAGAGACCCCTGTGCACATATTTGTTAATGTATTTGGTTATTCGGGCCGCCATGGGGACCGGAAGGGGGTGAACACATAGGTAAACCGTTTTATTTTAACCTACCGCCGGACATTGGTTTTACATTATTTACTCCAATCAAGGGGCGTATAGACAGTCTTACTGTATATATTTATAAAGCAGAGACATGTACAAACATTTTGAGGTATAATACTTGTATGTCAAGCTATCCTGGAGACCGGAAGTGGACGACAATTGAGCCATAATGGTTGTACAGCCGGCAATTTTGACCTACCCGACCATGGTTTTTTACCTCTTACTTGGTCCACAGGTCCTATGGAATGATCTACGGGGAATAGTTATCAAGCAGAGGCATTGACAAACGTTTTGAGGTATCATACATGCAGATCAAGCCTCCCTGAGCACCGGAAGTTGCCTATTACAGAGTTAAAATGGGATGCCAGGACCGTGACGGATATTCCGGGTAATAACGCATATTGGTTTTTCGCATTTTTCTGGCTAACGGAGGGCTCCAGAAATAAAAACGAAACATATATATTAAGCAGAGACCCCTGTGCACATATTTGTTAATGTATTTGGTTATTCGGGCCGCCATGGGGACCGGAAGGGGGTGAATACATAGGTAAACCGTTTTATTTTAACCTACCGCCGGACATTGGTTTTACATTATTTACTCCAATCAAGGGGCGTATAGACAGTCTTACTGTATATATTTATAAAGCAGAGACATGTACAAACATTTTGAGGTATAATACATGTATGTCAAGCTATCCTGGAGACCGGAAGTGGACGACAATTGAGCCATAATGGTTGTACAGCCGGCAATTTTGACCTACCCGACCATGGTTTTTTACCTCTTACTTGGTCCACAGGTCCTATGGAATGATCTACGGGGAATAGTTATCAAGCAGAGGCATTGACAAACGTTTTGAGGTATCATACATGCAGATCAAGCCTCCCTGAGCACCGGAAGTTGCCTATTACAGAGTTAAAATGGGATGCCAGGACCGTGACGGATATTCCGGGTAATAACGCATATTGGTTTTTCGCATTTTTCTGGCTAACGGAGGGCTCCAGAAATAAAAACGAAACATATATATTAAGTAGAGACCCCTGTGCACATATTTGTTAATGTATTTGGTTATTCGGGCCGCCATGGGGACCGGAAGGGGGTGAAAACATAGGTAAACCGTTTTATTTTAACCTACCGCCGGACATTGGTTTTACATTATTTACTCCAATCAAGGGGCGTATAGACAGTCTTACTGTATATATTTATAAAGCAGAGACATGTACAAACATTTTGAGGTATAATACATGTATGTCAAGCTATCCTGGAGACCGGAAGTGGACGACAATTGAGCCATAATGGTTGTACAGCCGGCAATTTTGACCTACCCGACCATGGTTTTTTACCTCTTACTTGGTCCACAGGTCCTATGGAATGATCTACGGGGAATAGTTATCAAGCAGAGGCATTGACAAACGTTTTGAGGTATCATACATGCAGATCAAGCCTCCCTGAGCACCGGAAGTTGCCTATTACAGAGTTAAAATGGGATGCCAGGACCGTGACGGATATTCCGGGTAATAACGCATATTGGTTTTTCGCATTTTTCTGGCTAACGGAGGGCTCCAGAAATAAAAACGAAACATATATATTAAGCAGAGACCCCTGTGCACATATTTGTTAATGTATTTGGTTATTCGGGCCGCCATGGGGACCGGAAGGGGGTGAACACATAGGTAAACCGTTTTATTTTAACCTACCGCCGGACATTGGTTTTACATTATTTACTCCAATCAAGGGGCGTATAGACAGTCTTACTGTATATATTTATAAAGCAGAGACATGTACAAACATTTTGAGGTATAATACATGTATGTCAAGCTATCCTGGAGACCGGAAGTGGACGACAATTGAGCCATAATGGTTGTACAGCCGGCAATTTTGACCTACCCGACCATGGTTTTTTACCTCTTACTTGGTCCACAGGTCCTATGGAATGATCTACGGGGAATAGTTATCAAGCAGAGGCATTGACAAACGTTTTGAGGTATCATACATGCAGATCAAGCCTCCCTGAGCACCGGAAGTTGCCTATTACAGAGTTAAAATGGGATGCCAGGACCGTGACGGATATTCCGGGTAATAACGCATATTGGTTTTTCGCATTTTTCTGGCTAACGGAGGGCTCCAGAAATAAAAACTAAACATATATATTAAGCAGAGACCCCTGTGCACATATTTGTTAATGTATTTGGTTATTCGGGCCGCCATGGGGACCGGAAGGGGGTGAATACATAGGTAAACCGTTTTATTTTAACCTACCGCCGGACATTGGTTTTACATTATTTACTCCAATCAAGGGGCGTATAGACAGTCTTACTGTATATATTTATAAAGCAGAGACATGTACAAACATTTTGAGGTATAATACATGTATGTCAAGCTATCCTGGAGACCGGAAGTGGACGACAATTGAGCCATAATGGTTGTACAGCCGGCAATTTTGACCTACCCGACCATGGTTTTTTACCTCTTACTTGGTCCACAGGTCCTATGGAATGATCTACGGGGAATAGTTATCAAGCAGAGGCATTGACAAACGTTTTGAGGTATCATACATGCAGATCAAGCCTCCCTGAGCACCGGAAGTTGCCTATTACAGAGTTAAAATGGGATGCCAGGACCGTGACGGATATTCCGGGTAATAACGCATATTGGTTTTTCGCATTTTTCTGGCTAACGGAGGGCTCCAGAAATAAAAACGAAACATATATATTAAGTAGAGACCCCTGTGCACATATTTGTTAATGTATTTGGTTATTCGGGCCGCCATGGGGACCGGAAGGGGGTGAAAACATAGGTAAACCGTTTTATTTTAACCTACCGCCGGACATTGGTTTTACATTATTTACTCCAATCAAGGGGCGTATAGACAGTCTTACTGTATATATTTATAAAGCAGAGACATGTACAAACATTTTGAGGTATAATACATGTATGTCAAGCTATCCTGGAGACCGGAAGTGGACGACAATTGAGCCATAATGGTTGTACAGCCGGCAATTTTGACCTACCCGACCATGGTTTTTTACCTCTTACTTGGTCCACAGGTCCTATGGAATGATCTACGGGGAATAGTTATCAAGCAGAGGCATTGACAAACGTTTTGAGGTATCATACATGCAGATCAAGCCTACCTGAGCACCGGAAGTTGCCTATTACAGAGTTAAAATGGGATGCCAGGACCGTGACGGATATTCCGGGTAATAACGCATATTGGTTTTTCGCATTTTTCTGGCTAACGGAGGGCTCCAGAAATAAAAACGAAACATATATATTAAGTAGAGACCCCTGTGCACATATTTGTTAATGTATTTGGTTATTCGGGCCGCCATGGGGACCGGAAGGGGGTGAAAACATAGGTAAACCGTTTTATTTTAACCTACCGCCGGACATTGGTTTTACATTATTTACTCCAATCAAGGGGCGTATAGACAGTCTTACTGTATATATTTATAAAGCAGAGACATGTACAAACATTTTGAGGTATAATACATGTATGTCAAGCTATCCTGGAGACCGGAAGTGGACGACAATTGAGCCATAATGGTTGTACAGCCGGCAATTTTGACCTACCCGACCATGGTTTTTTACCTCTTACTTGGTCCGCAGGTCCTATGGAATGATCTACGGGGAATAGTTATCAAGCAGAGGCATTGACAAACGTTTTGAGGTATCATACATGCAGATCAAGCCTCCCTGAGCACCGGAAGTTTCCTATTACAGAGTTAAAATGGGATGCCAGGACCGTGACGGATATTCCGGGTAATAACGCATATTGGTTTTTCGCATTTTTCTGGCTAACGAAGGGCTCCAGAAATAAAAACGAAACATATATATTAAGCAGAGACCCCTGTGCACATATTTGTTAATGTATTTGGTTATTCGGGCCGCCATAGGGACCGGAAGGGGGTTAACACATAGGTAAACCGTTTTATTTTAACCTACCGCCGGACATTGGTTTTACATTATTTACTCCAATCAAGGGGCGTATAGACAGTCTTACTGTATATATTTATAAAGCAGAGACATGTACAAACATTTTGAGGTATAATACATGTATGTCAAGCTATCCTGGAGACCGGAAGTGGACGACAATTGAGCCATAATGGTTGTACAGCCGGCAATTTTGACCTACCCGACCATGGTTTTTTACCTCTTACTTGGTCCACAGGTCCTATGGAATGATCTACGGGGAATAGTTATCAAGCAGAGGCATTGACAAACGTTTTGAGGTATCATACATGCAGATCAAGCCTCCCTGAGCACCGGAAGTTGCCTATTACAGAGTTAAAATGGGATGCCAGGACCGTGACGGATATTCCGGGTAATAACGCATATTGGTTTTTCGCATTTTTCTGGCTAACGGAGGGCTCCAGAAATAAAAACGAAACATATATATTAAGCAGAGACCCCTGTGCACATATTTGTTAATGTATTTGGTTATTCGGGCCGCCATGGGGACCGGAAGGGGGTGAACACATAGGTAAACCGTTTTATTTTAACCTACCGCCGGACATTGGTTTTACATTATTTACTCCAATCAAGGGGCGTATAGACAGTCTTACTGTATATATTTATAAAGCAGAAACATGTACAAACATTTTGAGGTATAATACATGTATGTCAAGCTATCCTGGAGACCGGAAGTGGACGACAATTGAGCCATAATGGTTGTACAGCCGGCAATTTTGACCTACCCGACCATGGTTTTTTACCTCTTACTTGGTCCACAGGTCCTATGGAATGATCTACGGGGAATAGTTATCAAGCAGAGGCATTGACAAACGTTTTGAGGTATCATACATGCAGATCAAGCCTCCCTGAGCACCGGAAGTTGCCTATTACAGAGTTAAAATGGGATGCCAGGACCGTGACGGATATTCCGGGTAATAACGCATATTGGTTTTTCGCATTTTTCTGGCTAACGGAGGGCTCCAGAAATAAAAACGAAACATATATATTAAGCAGAGACCCCTGTGCACATATTTGTTAATGTATTTGGTTATTCGGGCCGCCATGGGGACCGGAAGGGGGTGAACACATAGGTAAACCGTTTTATTTTAACCTACCGCCGGACATTGGTTTTACATTATTTACTCCAATCAAGGGGCGTATAGACAGTCTTACTGTATATATTTATAAAGCAGAGACATGTACAAACATTTTGAGGTATAATACATGTATGTCAAGCTATCCTGGAGACCGGAAGTGGACGACAATTGAGCCATAATGGTTGTACAGCCGGCAATTTTGACCTACCCGACCATGGTTTTTTACCTCTTACTTGGTCCACAGGTCCTATGGAATGATCTACGGGGAATAGTTATCAAGCAGAGGCATTGACAAACGTTTTGAGGTATCATACATGCAGATCAAGCCTCCCTGAGCACCGGAAGTTGCCTATTACAGAGTTAAAATGGGATGCCAGGACCGTGACGGATATTCCTGGTAATAACGCATATTGGTTTTTCGCATTTTTCTGGCTAACGGAGGGCTCCAGAAATAAAAACGAAACATATATATTAAGCAGAGACCCCTGTGCACATATTTGTTAATGTATTTGGTTATTCGGGCCGCCATGGGGACCGGAAGGGGGTGAACACATAGGTAAACCGTTTTATTTTAACCTACCGCCGGACATTGGTTTTACATTATTTACTCCAATCAAGGGGCGTATAGACAGTCTTACTGTATATATTTATAAAGCAGAGACATGTACAAACATTTTGAGGTATAATACATGTATGTCAAGCTATCCTGGAGACCGGAAGTGGACGACAATTGAGCCATAATGGTTGTACAGCCGGCAATTTTGACCTACCCGACCATGGTTTTTTACCTCTTACTTGGTCCACAGGTCCTATGGAATGATCTACGGGGAATAGTTATCAAGCAGAGGCATTGACAAACGTTTTGAGGTATCATACATGCAGATCAAGCCTCCCTGAGCACCGGAAGTTGCCTATTACAGAGTTAAAATGGGATGCCAGGACCATGACGGATATTCCGGGTAATAACGCATATTGGTTTTTCGCATTTTTCTGGCTAACGGAGGGCTCCAGAAATAAAAACTAAACATATATATTAAGCAGAGACCCCTGTGCACATATTTGTTAATGTATTTGGTTATTCGGGCCGCCATGGGGACCGGAAGGGGGTGAATACATAGGTAAACCGTTTTATTTTAACCTACCGCCGGACATTGGTTTTACATTATTTACTCCAATCAAGGGGCGTATAGACAGTCTTACTGTATATATTTATAAAGCAGAGACATGTACAAACATTTTGAGGTATAATACATGTATGTCAAGCTATCCTGGAGACCGGAAGTGGACGACAATTGAGCCATAATGGTTGTACAGCCGGCAATTTTGACCTACCCGACCATGGTTTTTTACCTCTTACTTGGTCCACAGGTCCTATGGAATGATCTACGGGGAATAGTTATCAAGCAGAGGCATTGACAAACGTTTTGAGGTATCATACATGCAGATCAAGCCTCCCTGAGCACCGGAAGTTGCCTATTACAGAGTTAAAATGGGATGCCAGGACCGTGACGGATATTCCGGGTAATAACGCATATTGGTTTTTCGCATTTTTCTGGCTAACGGAGGGCTCCAGAAATAAAAACGAAACATATATATTAAGTAGAGACCCCTGTGCACATATTTGTTAATGTATTTGGTTATTCGGGCCGCCATGGGGACCGGAAGGGGGTGAAAACATAGGTAAACCGTTTTATTTTAACCTACCGCCGGACATTGGTTTTACATTATTTACTCCAATCAAGGGGCGTATAGACAGTCTTACTGTATATATTTATAAAGCAGAGACATGTACAAACATTTTGAGGTATAATACATGTATGTCAAGCTATCCTGGAGACCGGAAGTGGACGACAATTGAGCCATAATGGTTGTACAGCCGGCAATTTTGACCTACCCGACCATGGTTTTTTACCTCTTACTTGGTCCACAGGTCCTATGGAATGATCTACGGGGAATAGTTATCAAGCAGAGGCATTGACAAACGTTTTGAGGTATCATACATGCAGATCAAGCCTCCCTGAGCACCGGAAGTTGCCTATTACAGAGTTAAAATGGGATGCCAGGACCGTGACGGATATTCCGGGTAATAACGCATATTGGTTTTTCGCATTTTTCTGGCTAACGAAGGGCTCCAGAAATAAAAACGAAACATATATATTAAGCAGAGACCCCTGTGCACATATTTGTTAATGTATTTGGTTATTCGGGCCGCCATAGGGACCGGAAGGGGGTTAACACATAGGTAAACCGTTTTATTTTAACCTACCGCCGGACATTGGTTTTACATTATTTACTCCAATCAAGGGGCGTATAGACAGTCTTACTGTATATATTTATAAAGCAGAGACATGTACAAACATTTTGAGGTATAATACATGTATGTCAAGCTATCCTGGAGACCGGAAGTGGACGACAATTGAGCCATAATGGTTGTACAGCCGGCAATTTTGACCTACCCGACCATGGTTTTTTACCTCTTACTTGGTCCACAGGTCCTATGGAATGATCTACGGGGAATAGTTATCAAGCAGAGGCATTGACAAACGTTTTGAGGTATCATACATGCAGATCAAGGCTCCCTGAGCACCGGAAGTTGCCTATTACAGAGCTAAAATGGGATGCCAGGACCGTGACAGATATTCCGGGTAATAACGCATATTGGTTTTTCGCATTTTTCTGGCTAACGGAGGGCTCCAGAAATAAAAACGAAACATATATATTAAGCAGAGACCCCTGTGCACATATTTGTTAATGTATTTGGTTATTCGGGCCGCCATGGGGACCGGAAGGGGGTGAACACATAGGTAAACCGTTTTATTTTAACCTACCGCCGGACATTGGTTTTACATTATTTACTCCAATCAAGGGGCGTATAGACAGTCTTACTGTATATATTTATAAAGCAGAGACATGTACAAACATTTTGAGGTATAATACATGTATGTCAAGCTATCCTGGAGACCGGAAGTGGACGACAATTGAGCCATAATGGTTGTACAGCCGGCAATTTTGACCTACCCGACCATGGTTTTTTACCTCTTACTTGGTCCACAGGTCCTATGGAATGATCTACGGGGAATAGTTATCAAGCAGAGGCATTGACAAACGTTTTGAGGTATCATACATGCAGATCAAGCCTCCCTGAGCACCGGAAGTTGCCTATTACAGAGTTAAAATGGGATGCCAGGACCGTGACGGATATTCCGGGTAATAACGCATATTGGTTTTTCGCATTTTTCTGGCTAACGAAGGGCTCCAGAAATAAAAACGAAACATATATATTAAGCAGAGACCCCTGTGCACATATTTGTTAATGTATTTGGTTATTCGGGCCGCCATAGGGACCGGAAGGGGGTTAACACATAGGTAAACCGTTTTATTTTAACCTACCGCCGGACATTGGTTTTACATTATTTACTCCAATCAAGGGGCGTATAGACAGTCTTACTGTATATATTTATAAAGCAGAGACATGTACAAACATTTTGAGGTATAATACATGTATGTCAAGCTATCCTGGAGACCGGAAGTGGACGACAATTGAGCCATAATGGTTGTACAGCCGGCAATTTTGACCTACCCGACCATGGTTTTTTACCTCTTACTTGGTCCACAGGTCCTATGGAATGATCTACGGGGAATAGTTATCAAGCAGAGGCATTGACAAACGTTTTGAGGTATCATACATGCAGATCAAGCCTCCCTGAGCACCGGAAGTTGCCTATTACAGAGTTAAAATGGGATGCCAGGACCGTGACGGATATTCCGGGTAATAACGCATATTGGTTTTTCGCATTTTTCTGGCTAACGGAGGGCTCCAGAAATAAAAACGAAACATATATATTAAGCAGAGACCCCTGTGCACATATTTGTTAATGTATTTGGTTATTCGGGTCGCCATAGGGACCGGAAGGGGGTTAACACATAGGTAAACCGTTTTATTTTAACCTACCGCCGGACATTGGTTTTACATTATTTACTCCAATCAAGGGGCGTATAGACAGTCTTACTGTATATATTTATAAAGCAGAGACATGTACAAACATTTTGAGGTATAATACATGTATGTCAAGCTATCCTGGAGACCGGAAGTGGACGACAATTGAGCCATAATGGTTGTACAGCCGGCAATTTTGACCTACCCGACCATGGTTTTTTACCTCTTACTTGGTCCGCAGGTCCTATGGAATGATCTACGGGGAATAGTTATCAAGCAGAGGCATTGACAAACGTTTTGAGGTATCATACATGCAGATCAAGCCTCCCTGAGCACCGGAAGTTGCCTATTACAGAGTTAAAATGGGATGCCAGGACCGTGACGGATATTCCGGGTAATAACGCATATTGGTTTTTCGCATTTTTCTGGCTAACGGAGGGCTCCAGAAATAAAAACGAAACATATATATTAAGCAGAGACCCCTGTGCACATATTTGTTAATGTATTTGGTTATTCGGGCCGCCATGGGGACCGGAAGGGGGTGAACACATAGGTAAACCGTTTTATTTTAACCTACCGCCGGACATTGGTTTTACATTATGTACTCCAATCAAGGGGCGTATAGACAGTCTTACTGTATATATTTATAAAGCAGAGACATGTACAAACATTTTGAGGTATAATACATGTATGTCAAGCTATCCTGGAGACCGGAAGTGGACGACAATTGAGCCATAATGGTTGTACAGCCGGCAATTTTGACCTACCCGACCATGGTTTTTTACCTCTTACTTGGTCCGCAGGTCCTATGGAATGATCTACGGGGAATAGTTATCAAGCAGAGGCATTGACAAACGTTTTGAGGTATCATACATGCAGATCAAGCCTCCCTGAGCACCGGAAGTTGCCTATTACAGAGTTAAAATGGGATGCCAGGACCGTGACGGATATTCCGGGTAATAACGCATATTGGTTTTTCGCATTTTTCTGGCTAACGGAGGGCTCCAGAAATAAAAACGAAACATATATATTAAGCAGAGACCCCTGTGCACATATTTGTTAATGTATTTGGTTATTCGGGTCGCCATAGGGACCGGAAGGGGGTTAACACATAGGTAAACCGTTTTATTTTAACCTACCGCCGGACATTGGTTTTACATTATTTACTCCAATCAAGGGGCGTATAGACAGTCTTACTGTATATATTTATAAAGCAGAGACATGTACAAACATTTTGAGGTATAATACATGTATGTCAAGCTATCCTGGAGACCGGAAGTGGACGACAATTGAGCCATAATGGTTGTACAGCCGGCAATTTTGACCTACCCGACCATGGTTTTTTACCTCTTACTTGGTCCGCAGGTCCTATGGAATGATCTACGGGGAATAGTTATCAAGCAGAGGCATTGACAAACGTTTTGAGGTATCATACATGCAGATCAAGCCTCCCTGAGCACCGGAAGTTGCCTATTACAGAGTTAAAATGGGATGCCAGGACCGTGACGGATATTCCGGGTAATAACGCATATTGGTTTTTCGCATTTTTCTGGCTAACGGAGGGCTCCAGAAATAAAAACGAAACATATATATTAAGCAGAGACCCCTGTGCACATATTTGTTAATGTATTTGATTATTCGGGCCGCCATGGGGACCGGAAGGGGGTGAACACATAGGTAAACCGTTTTATTTTAACCTACCGCCGGACATTGGTTTTACATTATTTACTCCAATCAAGGGGCGTATAGACAGTCTTACTGTATATATTTATAAAGCAGAGACATGTACAAACATTTTGAGGTATAATACATGTATGTCAAGCTATCCTGGAGACCGGAAGTGGACGACAATTGAGCCATAATGGTTGTACAGCCGGCAATTTTGACCTACCCGACCATGGTTTTTTACCTCTTACTTGGTCCACAGGTCCTATGGAATGATCTACGGGGAATAGTTATCAAGCAGAGGCATTGACAAACGTTTTGAGGTATCATACATGCAGATCAAGCCTCCCTGAGCACCGGAAGGTGCCTATTACAGAGTTAAAATGGGATGCCAGGACCGTGACGGATATTCCGGGTAATAACGCATATTGGTTTTTCGCATTTTTCTGGCTAACGGAGGGCTCCAGAAATAAAAACGAAACATATATATTAAGCAGAGACCCCTGTGCACATATTTGTTAATGTATTTGGTTATTCGGGCCGCCATAGGGACCGGAAGGGGGTTAACACATAGGTAAACCGTTTTATTTTAACCTACCGCCGGACATTGGTTTTACATTATTTACTCCAATCAAGGGGCGTATAGACAGTCTTACTGTATATATTTATAAAGCAGAGACATGTACAAACATTTTGAGGTATAATACATGTATGTCAAGCTATCCTGGAGACCGGAAGTGGACGACAATTGAGCCATAATGGTTGTACAGCCGGCAATTTTGACCTACCCGACCATGGTTTTTTACCTCTTACTTGGTCCGCAGGTCCTATGGAATGATCTACGGGGAATAGTTATCAAGCAGAGGCATTGACAAACGTTTTGAGGTATCATACATGCAGATCAAGCCTCCCTGAGCACCGGAAGTTGCCTATTACAGAGTTAAAATGGGATGCCAGGACCGTGACGGATATTCCGGGTAATAACGCATATTGGTTTTTCGCATTTTTCTGGCTAACGGAGGGCTCCAGAAATAAAAACGAAACATATATATTAAGCAGAGACCCCTGTGCACATATTTGTTAATGTATTTGGTTATTCGGGCCGCCATGGGGACCGGAAGGGGGTGAACACATAGGTAAACCGTTTTATTTTAACCTACCGCCGGACATTGGTTTTACATTATTTACTCCAATCAAGGGGCGTATAGACAGTCTTACTGTATATATTTATAAAGCAGAGACATGTACAAACATTTTGAGGTATAATACATGTATGTCAAGCTATCCTGGAGACCGGAAGTGGACGACAATTGAGCCATAATGGTTGTACAGCCGGCAATTTTGACCTACCCGACCATGGTTTTTTACCTCTTACTTGGTCCACAGGTCCTATGGAATGATCTACGGGGAATAGTTATCAAGCAGAGGCATTGACAAACGTTTTGAGGTATCATACATGCAGATCAAGCCTCCCTGAGCACCGGAAGTTGCCTATTACAGAGTTAAAATGGGATGCCAGGACCGTGACAGATATTCCGGGTAATAACGCATATTGGTTTTTCGCATTTTTCTGGCTAACGGAGGGCTCCAGAAATAAAAACGAAACATATATATTAAGCAGAGACCCCTGTGCACATATTTGTTAATGTATTTGGTTATTCGGGCCGCCATAGGGACCGGAAGGGGGTTAACACATAGGTAAACCGTTTTATTTTAACCTACCGCCGGACATTGGTTTTACATTATTTACTCCAATCAAGGGGCGTATAGACAGTCTTACTGTATATATTTATAAAGCAGAGACATGTACAAACATTTTGAGGTATAATACATGTATGTCAAGCTATCCTGGAGACCGGAAGTGGACGACAATTGAGCCATAATGGTTGTACAGCCGGCAATTTTGACTTACCCGACCATGATTTTTTACCTCTTACTTGGTCCACAGGTCCTATGGAATGATCTACGGGGAATAGTTATCAAGCAGAGGCATTGACAAACGTTTTGAGGTATCATACATGCAGATCAAGCCTCCCTGAGCACCGGAAGTTGCCTATTACAGAGTTAAAATGGGATGCCAGGACCGTGACGGATATTCCGGGTAATAACGCATATTGGTTTTTCGCATTTTTCTGGCTAACGGAGGGCTCCAGAAATAAAAACGAAACATATATATTAAGCAGAGACCCCTGTGCACATATTTGTTAATGTATTTGGTTATTCGGGTCGCCATAGGGACCGGAAGGGGGTTAACACATAGGTAAACCGTTTTATTTTAACCTACCGCCGGACATTGGTTTTACATTATTTACTCCAATCAAGGGGCGTATAGACAGTCTTACTGTATATATTTATAAAGCAGAGACATGTACAAACATTTTGAGGTATAATACATGTATGTCAAGCTATCCTGGAGACCGGAAGTGGACGACAATTGAGCCATAATGGTTGTACAGCCGGCAATTTTGACCTACCCGACCATGGTTTTTTACCTCTTACTTGGTCCGCAGGTCCTATGGAATGATCTACGGGGAATAGTTATCAAGCAGAGGCATTGACAAACGTTTTGAGGTATCATACATGCAGATCAAGCCTCCCTGAGCACCGGAAGTTGCCTATTACAGAGTTAAAATGGGATGCCAGGACCGTGACGGATATTCCGGGTAATAACGCATATTGGTTTTTCGCATTTTTCTGGCTAACGGAGGGCTCCAGAAATAAAAACGAAACATATATATTAAGCAGAGACCCCTGTGCACATATTTGTTAATGTATTTGGTTATTCGGGCCGCCATGGGGACCGGAAGGGGGTGAACACATAGGTAAACCGTTTTATTTTAACCTACCGCCGGACATTGGTTTTACATTATGTACTCCAATCAAGGGGCGTATAGACAGTCTTACTGTATATATTTATAAAGCAGAGACATGTACAAACATTTTGAGGTATAATACATGTATGTCAAGCTATCCTGGAGACCGGAAGTGGACGACAATTGAGCCATAATGGTTGTACAGCCGGCAATTTTGACCTACCCGACCATGGTTTTTTACCTCTTACTTGGTCCGCAGGTCCTATGGAATGATCTACGGGGAATAGTTATCAAGCAGAGGCATTGACAAACGTTTTGAGGTATCATACATGCAGATCAAGCCTCCCTGAGCACCGGAAGTTGCCTATTACAGAGTTAAAATGGGATGCCAGGACCGTGACGGATATTCCGGGTAATAACGCATATTGGTTTTTCGCATTTTTCTGGCTAACGGAGGGCTCCAGAAATAAAAACGAAACATATATATTAAGCAGAGACCCCTGTGCACATATTTGTTAATGTATTTGGTTATTCGGGTCGCCATAGGGACCGGAAGGGGGTTAACACATAGGTAAACCGTTTTATTTTAACCTACCGCCGGACATTGGTTTTACATTATTTACTCCAATCAAGGGGCGTATAGACAGTCTTACTGTATATATTTATAAAGCAGAGACATGTACAAACATTTTGAGGTATAATACATGTATGTCAAGCTATCCTGGAGACCGGAAGTGGACGACAATTGAGCCATAATGGTTGTACAGCCGGCAATTTTGACCTACCCGACCATGGTTTTTTACCTCTTACTTGGTCCGCAGGTCCTATGGAATGATCTACGGGGAATAGTTATCAAGCAGAGGCATTGACAAACGTTTTGAGGTATCATACATGCAGATCAAGCCTCCCTGAGCACCGGAAGTTGCCTATTACAGAGTTAAAATGGGATGCCAGGACCGTGACGGATATTCCGGGTAATAACGCATATTGGTTTTTCGCATTTTTCTGGCTAACGGAGGGCTCCAGAAATAAAAACGAAACATATATATTAAGCAGAGACCCCTGTGCACATATTTGTTAATGTATTTGGTTATTCGGGCCGCCATGGGGACCGGAAGGGGGTGAACACATAGGTAAACCGTTTTATTTTAACCTACCGCCGGACATTGGTTTAACATTATGTACTCCAATCAAGGGGCGTATAGACAGTCTTACTGTATATATTTATAAAGCAGAGACATGTACAAACATTTTGAGGTATAATACATGTATGTCAAGCTATCCTGGAGACCGGAAGTGGACGACAATTGAGCCATATTGGTTGTACAGCCGGCAATTTTGACCTACCCGACCATGGTTTTTTACCTCTTACTTGGTCCGCAGGTCCTATGGAATGATCTACGGGGAATAGTTATCAAGCAGAGGCATTGACAAACGTTTTGAGGTATCATACATGCAGATCAAGCCTCCCTGAGCACCGGAAGTTGCCTATTACAGAGTTAAAATGGGATGCCAGGACCGTGACGGATATTCCGGGTAATAACGCATATTGGTTTTTCGCATTTTTCTGGCTAACGGAGGGCTCCAGAAATAAAAACGAAACATATATATTAAGCAGAGACCCCTGTGCACATATTTGTTAATGTATTTGATTATTCGGGCCGCCATGGGGACCGGAAGGGGGTGAACACATAGGTAAACCGTTTTATTTTAACCTACCGCCGGACATTGGTTTTACATTATTTACTCCAATCAAGGGGCGTATAGACAGTCTTACTGTATATATTTATAAAGCAGAGACATGTACAAACATTTTGAGGTATAATACATGTATGTCAAGCTATCCTGGAGACCGGAAGTGGACGACAATTGAGCCATAATGGTTGTACAGCCGGCAATTTTGACCTACCCGACCATGGTTTTTTACCTCTTACTTGGTCCACAGGTCCTATGGAATGATCTACGGGGAATAGTTATCAAGCAGAGGCATTGACAAACGTTTTGAGGTATCATACATGCAGATCAAGCCTCCCTGAGCACCGGAAGGTGCCTATTACAGAGTTAAAATGGGATGCCAGGACCGTGACGGATATTCCGGGTAATAACGCATATTGGTTTTTCGCATTTTTCTGGCTAACGGAGGGCTCCAGAAATAAAAACGAAACATATATATTAAGCAGAGACCCCTGTGCACATATTTGTTAATGTATTTGGTTATTCGGGCCGCCATAGGGACCGGAAGGGGGTTAACACATAGGTAAACCGTTTTATTTTAACCTACCGCCGGACATTGGTTTTACATTATTTACTCCAATCAAGGGGCGTATAGACAGTCTTACTGTATATATTTATAAAGCAGAGACATGTACAAACATTTTGAGGTATAATACATGTATGTCAAGCTATCCTGGAGACCGGAAGTGGACGACAATTGAGCCATAATGGTTGTACAGCCGGCAATTTTGACCTACCCGACCATGGTTTTTTACCTCTTACTTGGTCCGCAGGTCCTATGGAATGATCTACGGGGAATAGTTATCAAGCAGAGGCATTGACAAACGTTTTGAGGTATCATACATGCAGATCAAGCCTCCCTGAGCACCGGAAGTTGCCTATTACAGAGTTAAAATGGGATGCCAGGACCGTGACGGATATTCCGGGTAATAACGCATATTGGTTTTTCGCATTTTTCTGGCTAACGGGGGGCTCCAGAAATAAAAACGAAACATATATATTAAGCAGAGACCCCTGTGCACATATTTGTTAATGTATTTGGTTATTCGGGCCGCCATGGGGACCGGAAGGGGGTGAACACATAGGTAAACCGTTTTATTTTAACCTACCGCCGGACATTGGTTTTACATTATTTACTCCAATCAAGGGGCGTATAGACAGTCTTACTGTATATATTTATAAAGCAGAGACATGTACAAACATTTTGAGGTATAATACATGTATGTCAAGCTATCCTGGAGACCGGAAGTGGACGACAATTGAGCCATAATGGTTGTACAGCCGGCAATTTTGACCTACCCGACCATGGTTTTTTACCTCTTACTTGGTCCACAGGTCCTATGGAATGATCTACGGGGAATAGTTATCAAGCAGAGGCATTGACAAACGTTTTGAGGTATCATACATGCAGATCAAGCCTCCCTGAGCACCGGAAGTTGCCTATTACAGAGTTAAAATGGGATGCCAGGACCGTGACAGATATTCCGGGTAATAACGCATATTGGTTTTTCGCATTTTTCTGGCTAACGGAGGGCTCCAGAAATAAAAACGAAACATATATATTAAGCAGAGACCCCTGTGCACATATTTGTTAATGTATTTGGTTATTCGGGCCGCCATAGGGACCGGAAGGGGGTTAACACATAGGTAAACCGTTTTATTTTAACCTACCGCCGGACATTGGTTTTACATTATTTACTCCAATCAAGGGGCGTATAGACAGTCTTACTGTATATATTTATAAAGCAGAGACATGTACAAACATTTTGAGGTATAATACATGTATGTCAAGCTATCCTGGAGACCGGAAGTGGACGACAATTGAGCCATAATGGTTGTACAGCCGGCAATTTTGACTTACCCGACCATGATTTTTTACCTCTTACTTGGTCCACAGGTCCTATGGAATGATCTACGGGGAATAGTTATCAAGCAGAGGCATTGACAAACGTTTTGAGGTATCATACATGCAGATCAAGCCTCCCTGAGCACCGGAAGTTGCCTATTACAGAGTTAAAATGGAATGCCAGGACCGTGACGGATATTCCGGGTAATAACGCATATTGGTTTTTCGCATTTTTCTGGCTAACGGAGGGCTCCAGAAATAAAAACGAAACATATATATTAAGCAGAGACCCCTGTGCACATATTTGTTAATGTATTTGGTTATTCGGGCCGCCATGGGGACCGGAAGGGGGTGAACACATAGGTAAACCGTTTTATTTTAACCTACCGCCGGACATTGGTTTTACATTATTTACTCCAATCAAGGGGCGTATAGACAGTCTTACTGTATATATTTATAAAGCAGAGACATGTACAAACATTTTGAGGTATAATACATGTATGTCAAGCTATCCTGGAGACCGGAAGTGGACGACAATTGAGCCATAATGGTTGTACAGCCGGCAATTTTGACCTACCCGACCATGGTTTTTTACCTCTTACTTGGTCCACAGGTCCTATGGAATGATCTACGGGGAATAGTTATCAAGCAGAGGCATTGACAAACGTTTTGAGGTATCATACATGCAGATCAAGCCTCCCTGATCACCGGAAGTTGCCTATTACAGAGTTAAAATGGGATGCCAGGACCGTGACGGATATTCCGGGTAATAACGCATATTGGTTTTTCGCATTTTTCTGGCTAACGAAGGGCTCCAGAAATAAAAACGAAACATATATATTAAGCAGAGACCCCTGTGCACATATTTGTTAATGTATTTGGTTATTCGGGCCGCCATGGGGACCGGAAGGGGGTGAACACATAGGTAAACCGTTTTATTTTAACCTACCGCCGGACATTGGTTTTACATTATTTACTCCAATCAAGGGGCGTATAGACAGTCTTACTGTATATATTTATAAAGCAGAGACATGTACAAACATTTTGAGGTATAATACATGTATGTCAAGCTATCCTGGAGACCGGAAGTGGACGACAATTGAGCCATAATGGTTGTACAGCCGGCAATTTTGACCTACCCGACCATGGTTTTTTACCTCTTACTTGGTCCACAGGTCCTATGGAATGATCTACGGGGAATAGTTATCAAGCAGAGGCATTGACAAACGTTTTGAGGTATCATACATGCAGATCAAGCCTCCCTGAGCACCGGAAGTTGCCTATTACAGAGTTAAAATGGGATGCCAGGACCGTGACGGATATTCCGGGTAATAACGCATATTGGTTTTTCGCATTTTTCTGGCTAACGGAGGGCTCCAGAAATAAAAACGAAACATATATATTAAGCAGAGACCCCTGTGCACATATTTGTTAATGTATTTGGTTATTCGGGTCACCATAGGGACCGGAAGGGGGTTAACACATAGGTAAACCGTTTTATTTTAACCTACCGCCGGACATTGGTTTTACATTATTTACTCCAATCAAGGGGCGTATAGACAGTCTTACTGTATATATTTATAAAGCAGAGACATGTACAAACATTTTGAGGTATAATACATGTATGTCAAGCTATCCTGGAGACCGGAAGTGGACGACAATTGAGCCATAATGGTTGTACAGCCGGCAATTTTGACCTACCCGACCATGGTTTTTTACCTCTTACTTGGTCCGCAGGTCCTATGGAATGATCTACGGGGAATAGTTATCAAGCAGAGGCATTGACAAACGTTTTGAGGTATCATACATGCAGATCAAGCCTCCCTGAGCACCGGAAGTTGCCTATTACAGAGTTAAAATGGGATGCCAGGACCGTGACGGATATTCCGGGTAATAACGCATATTGGTTTTTCGCATTTTTCTGGCTAACGGAGGGCTCCAGAAATAAAAACGAAACATATATATTAAGCAGAGACCCCTGTGCACATATTTGTTAATGTATTTGGTTATTCGGGCCGCCATGGGGACCGGAAGGGGGTGAACACATAGGTAAACCGTTTTATTTTAACCTACCGCCGGACATTGGTTTTACATTATGTACTCCAATCAAGGGGCGTATAGACAGTCTTACTGTATATATTTATAAAGCAGAGACATGTACAAACATTTTGAGGTATAATACATGTATGTCAAGCTATCCTGGAGACCGGAAGTGGACGACAATTGAGCCATAATGGTTGTACAGCCGGCAATTTTGACCTACCCGACCATGGTTTTTTACCTCTTACTTGGTCCGCAGGTCCTATGGAATGATCTACGGGGAATAGTTATCAAGCAGAGGCATTGACAAACGTTTTGAGGTATCATACATGCAGATCAAGCCTCCCTGAGCACCGGAAGTTGCCTATTACAGAGTTAAAATGGGATGCCAGGACCGTGACGGATATTCCGGGTAATAACGCATATTGGTTTTTCGCATTTTTCTGGCTAACGGAGGGCTCCAGAAATAAAAACGAAACATATATATTAAGCAGAGACCCCTGTGCACATATTTGTTAATGTATTTGGTTATTCGGGTCGCCATAGGGACCGGAAGGGGGTTAACACATAGGTAAACCGTTTTATTTTAACCTACCGCCGGACATTGGTTTTACATTATTTACTCCAATCAAGGGGCGTATAGACAGTCTTACTGTATATATTTATAAAGCAGAGACATGTACAAACATTTTGAGGTATAATACATGTATGTCAAGCTATCCTGGAGACCGGAAGTGGACGACAATTGAGCCATAATGGTTGTACAGCCGGCAATTTTGACCTACCCGACCATGGTTTTTTACCTCTTACTTGGTCCGCAGGTCCTATGGAATGATCTACGGGGAATAGTTATCAAGCAGAGGCATTGACAAACGTTTTGAGGTATCATACATGCAGATCAAGCCTCCCTGAGCACCGGAAGTTGCCTATTACAGAGTTAAAATGGGATGCCAGGACCGTGACGGATATTCCGGGTAATAACGCATATTGGTTTTTCGCATTTTTCTGGCTAACGGAGGGCTCCAGAAATAAAAACGAAACATATATATTAAGCAGAGACCCCTGTGCACATATTTGTTAATGTATTTGGTTATTCGGGCCGCCATGGGGACCGGAAGGGGGTGAACACATAGGTAAACCGTTTTATTTTAACCTACCGCCGGACATTGGTTTTACATTATGTACTCCAATCAAGGGGCGTATAGACAGTCTTACTGTATATATTTATAAAGCAGAGACATGTACAAACATTTTGAGGTATAATACATGTATGTCAAGCTATCCTGGAGACCGGAAGTGGACGACAATTGAGCCATATTGGTTGTACAGCCGGCAATTTTGACCTACCCGACCATGGTTTTTTACCTCTTACTTGGTCCGCAGGTCCTATGGAATGATCTACGGGGAATAGTTATCAAGCAGAGGCATTGACAAACGTTTTGAGGTATCATACATGCAGATCAAGCCTCCCTGAGCACCGGAAGTTGCCTATTACAGAGTTAAAATGGGATGCCAGGACCGTGACGGATATTCCGGGTAATAACGCATATTGGTTTTTCGCATTTTTCTGGCTAACGGAGGGCTCCAGAAATAAAAACGAATCATATATATTAAGCAGAGACCCCTGTGCACATATTTGTTAATGTATTTGATTATTCGGGCCGCCATGGGGACCGGAAGGGGGTGAACACATAGGTAAACCGTTTTATTTTAACCTACCGCCGGACATTGGTTTTACATTATTTACTCCAATCAAGGGGCGTATAGACAGTCTTACTGTATATATTTATAAAGCAGAGACATGTACAAACATTTTGAGGTATAATACATGTATGTCAAGCTATCCTGGAGACCGGAAGTGGACGACAATTGAGCCATAATGGTTGTACAGCCGGCAATTTTGACCTACCCGACCATGGTTTTTTACCTCTTACTTGGTCCACAGGTCCTATGGAATGATCTACGGGGAATAGTTATCAAGCAGAGGCATTGACAAACGTTTTGAGGTATCATACATGCAGATCAAGCCTCCCTGAGCACCGGAAGGTGCCTATTACAGAGTTAAAATGGGATGCCAGGACCGTGACGGATATTCCGGGTAATAACGCATATTGGTTTTTCGCATTTTTCTGGCTAACGGAGGGCTCCAGAAATAAAAACGAAACATATATATTAAGCAGAGACCCCTGTGCACATATTTGTTAATGTATTTGGTTATTCGGGCCGCCATAGGGACCGGAAGGGGGTTAACACATAGGTAAACCGTTTTATTTTAACCTACCGCCGGACATTGGTTTTACATTATTTACTCCAATCAAGGGGCGTATAGACAGTCTTACTGTATATATTTATAAAGCAGAGACATGTACAAACATTTTGAGGTATAATACATGTATGTCAAGCTATCCTGGAGACCGGAAGTGGACGACAATTGAGCCATAATGGTTGTACAGCCGGCAATTTTGACCTACCCGACCATGGTTTTTTACCTCTTACTTGGTCCGCAGGTCCTATGGAATGATCTACGGGGAATAGTTATCAAGCAGAGGCATTGACAAACGTTTTGAGGTATCATACATGCAGATCAAGCCTCCCTGAGCACCGGAAGTTGCCTATTACAGAGTTAAAATGGGATGCCAGGACCGTGACGGATATTCCGGGTAATAACGCATATTGGTTTTTCGCATTTTTCTGGCTAACGGAGGGCTCCAGAAATAAAAACGAAACATATATATTAAGCAGAGACCCCTGTGCACATATTTGTTAATGTATTTGGTTATTCGGGCCGCCATGGGGACCGGAAGGGGGTGAACACATAGGTAAACCGTTTTATTTTAACCTACCGCCGGACATTGGTTTTACATTATTTACTCCAATCAAGGGGCGTATAGACAGTCTTACTGTATATATTTATAAAGCAGAGACATGTACAAACATTTTGAGGTATAATACATGTATGTCAAGCTATCCTGGAGACCGGAAGTGGACGACAATTGAGCCATAATGGTTGTACAGCCGGCAATTTTGACCTACCCGACCATGGTTTTTTACCTCTTACTTGGTCCACAGGTCCTATGGAATGATCTACGGGGAATAGTTATCAAGCAGAGGCATTGACAAACGTTTTGAGGTATCATACATGCAGATCAAGCCTCCCTGAGCACCGGAAGTTGCCTATTACAGAGTTAAAATGGGATGCCAGGACCGTGACGGATATTCCGGGTAATAACGCATATTGGTTTTTCGCATTTTTCTGGCTAACGGAGGGCTCCAGAAATAAAAACGAAACATATATATTAAGCAGAGACCCCTGTGCACATATTTGTTAATGTATTTGGTTATTCGGGCCGCCATAGGGACCGGAAGGGGGTTAACACATAGGTAAACCGTTTTATTTTAACCTACCGCCGGACATTGGTTTTACATTATTTACTCCAATCAAGGGGCGTATAGACAGTCTTACTGTATATATTTATAAAGCAGAGACATGTACAAACATTTTGAGGTATAATACATGTATGTCAAGCTATCCTGGAGACCGGAAGTGGACGACAATTGAGCCATAATGGTTGTACAGCCGGCAATTTTGACTTACCCGACCATGATTTTTTACCTCTTACTTGGTCCACAGGTCCTATGGAATGATCTACGGGGAATAGTTATCAAGCAGAGGCATTGACAAACGTTTTGAGGTATCATACATGCAGATCAAGCCTCCCTGAGCACCGGAAGTTGCCTATTACAGAGTTAAAATGGAATGCCAGGACCGTGACGGATATTCCGGGTAATAACGCATATTGGTTTTTCGCATTTTTCTGGCTAACGGAGGGCTCCAGAAATAAAAACGAAACATATATATTAAGCAGAGACCCCTGTGCACATATTTGTTAATGTATTTGGTTATTCGGGCCGCCATGGGGACCGGAAGGGGGTGAACACATAGGTAAACCGTTTTATTTTAACCTACCGCCGGACATTGGTTTTACATTATTTACTCCAATCAAGGGGCGTATAGACAGTCTTACTGTATATATTTATAAAGCAGAGACATGTACAAACATTTTGAGGTATAATACATGTATGTCAAGCTATCCTGGAGACCGGAAGTGGACGACAATTGAGCCATAATGGTTGTACAGCCGGCAATTTTGACCTACCCGACCATGGTTTTTTACCTCTTACTTGGTCCACAGGTCCTATGGAATGATCTACGGGGAATAGTTATCAAGCAGAGGCATTGACAAACGTTTTGAGGTATCATACATGCAGATCAAGCCTCCCTGATCACCGGAAGTTGCCTATTACAGAGTTAAAATGGGATGCCAGGACCGTGACGGATATTCCGGGTAATAACGCATATTGGTTTTTCGCATTTTTCTGGCTAACGAAGGGCTCCAGAAATAAAAACGAAACATATATATTAAGCAGAGACCCCTGTGCACATATTTGTTAATGTATTTGGTTATTCGGGCCGCCATGGGGACCGGAAGGGGGTGAACACATAGGTAAACCGTTTTATTTTAACCTACCGCCGGACATTGGTTTTACATTATTTACTCCAATCAAGGGGCGTATAGACAGTCTTACTGTATATATTTATAAAGCAGAGACATGTACAAACATTTTGAGGTATAATACATGTATGTCAAGCTATCCTGGAGACCGGAAGTGGACGACAATTGAGCCATAATGGTTGTACAGCCGGCAATTTTGACCTACCCGACCATGGTTTTTTACCTCTTACTTGGTCCGCAGGTCCTATGGAATGATCTACGGGGAATAGTTATCAAGCAGAGGCATTGACAAACGTTTTGAGGTATCATACATGCAGATCAAGCCTCCCTGAGCACCGGAAGTTGCCTATTACAGAGTTAAAATGGGATGCCAGGACCGTGACGGATATTCCGGGTAATAACGCATATTGGTTTTTCGCATTTTTCTGGCTAACGGAGGGCTCCAGAAATAAAAACGAAACATATATATTAAGCAGAGACCCCTGTGCACATATTTGTTAATGTATTTGGTTATTCGGGCCGCCATGCGGACCGGAAGGGGGTGAACACATAGGTAAACCGTTTTATTTTAACCTACCGCCGGACATTGGTTTTACATTATTTACTCCAATCAAGGGGCGTATAGACAGTCTTACTGTATATATTTATAAAGCAGAGACATGTACAAACATTTTGAGGTATAATACATGTATGTCAAGCTATCCTGGAGACCGGAAGTGGACGACAATTGAGCCATAATGGTTGTACAGCCGGCAATTTTGACCTACCCGACCATGGTTTTTTACCTCTTACTTGGTCCACAGGTCCTATGGAATGATCTACGGGGAATAGTTATCAAGCAGAGGCATTGACAAACGTTTTGAGGTATCATACATGCAGATCAAGCCTCCCTGAGCACCGGAAGTTGCCTATTACAGAGTTAAAATGGGATGCCAGGACCGTGACGGATATTCCGGGTAATAACGCATATTGGTTTTTCGCATTTTTCTGGCTAACGGAGGGCTCCAGAAATAAAAACGAAACATATATATTAAGCAGAGACCCCTGTGCACATATTTGTTAATGTATTTGGTTATTCGGGCCGCCATGGGGACCTGAAGGGGGTGAACACATAGGTAAACCGTTTTATTTTAACCTACCGCCGGACATTGGTTTTACATTATTTACTCCAATCAAGGGGCGTATAGACAGTCTTACTGTATATATTTATAAAGCAGAGACATGTACAAACATTTTGAGGTATAATACATGTATGTCAAGCTATCCTGGAGACCGGAAGTGGACGACAATTGAGCCATAATGGTTGTACAGCCGGCAATTTTGACCTACCCGACCATGGTTTTTTACCTCTTACTTGGTCCGCAGGTCCTATGGAATGATCTACGGGGAATAGTTATCAAGCAGAGGCATTGACAAACGTTTTGAGGTATCATACATGCAGATCAAGCCTCCCTGAGCACCGGAAGTTTCCTATTACAGAGTTAAAATGGGATGCCAGGACCGTGACGGATATTCCGGGTAATAACGCATATTGGTTTTTCGCATTTTTCTGGCTAACGGAGGGCTCCAGAAATAAAAACGAAACATATATATTAAGCAGAGACCCCTGTGCACATATTTGTTAATGTATTTGGTTATTCGGGCCGCCATGGGGACCGGAAGGGGGTGAACACATAGGTAAACCGTTTTATTTTAACCTACCGCCGGACATTGGTTTTACATTATTTACTCCAATCAAGGGGCGTATAGACAGTCTTACTGTATATATTTATAAAGCAGAGACATGTACAAACATTTTGAGGTATAATACATGTATGTCAAGCTATCCTGGAGACCGGAAGTGGACGACAATTGAGCCATAATGGTTGTACAGCCGGCAATTTTGACCTACCCGACCATGGTTTTTTACCTCTTACTTGGTCCACAGGTCCTATGGAATGATCTACGGGGAATAGTTATCAAGCAGAGGCATTGACAAACGTTTTGAGGTATCATACATGCAGATCAAGCCTCCCTGAGCACCGGAAGTTGCCTATTACAGAGTTAAAATGGGATGCCAGGACCGTGACGGATATTCCGGGTAATAACGCATATTGGTTTTTCGCATTTTTCTGGCTAACGGAGGGCTCCAGAAATAAAAACGAAACATATATATTAAGCAGAGACCCCTGTGCACATATTTGTTAATGTATTTGGTTATTCGGGCCGCCATGGGGACCTGAAGGGAGTGAACACATAGGTAAACCGTTTTATTTTAACCTACCGCCGGACATTGGTTTTACATTATTTACTCCAATCAAGGGGCGTATAGACAGTCTTACTGTATATATTTATAAAGCAGAGACATGTACAAACATTTTGAGGTATAATACATGTATGTCAAGCTATCCTGGAGACCGGAAGTGGACGACAATTGAGCCATAATGGTTGTACAGCCGGCAATTTTGACCTACCCGACCATGGTTTTTTACCTCTTACTTGGTCCGCATGTCCTATGGAATGATCTACGGGGAATAGTTATCAAGCAGAGGCATTGACAAACGTTTTGAGGTATCATACATGCAGATCAAGCCTCCCTGAGCACCGGAAGTTGCCTATTACAGAGTTAAAATGGGATGCCAGGACCGTGACGGATATTCCGGGTAATAACGCATATTGGTTTTTCGCATTTTTCTGGCTAACGGAGGGCTCCAGAAATAAAAACGAAACATATATATTAAGCAGAGACCCCTGTGCACATATTTGTTAATGTATTTGGTTATTCGGGCCGCCATGGGGACCGGAAGGGGGTGAACACATAGGTAAACCGTTTTATTTTAACCTACGCCGGACATTGGTTTTACATTATTTACTCCAATCAAGGGGCGTATAGACAGTCTTACTGTATATATTTATAAAGCAGAAACATGTACAAACATTTTGAGGTATAATACATGTATGTCAAGCTATCCTGGAGACCGGAAGTGGACGACAATTGAGCCATAATGGTTGTACAGCCGGCAATTTTGACCTACCCGACCATGGTTTTTTACCTCTTACTTGGTCCACAGGTCCTATGGAATGATCTACGGGGAATAGTTATCAAGCAGAGGCATTGACAAACGTTTTGAGGTATCATACATGCAGATCAAGCCTCCCTGAGCACCGGAAGTTGCCTATTACAGAGTTAAAATGGGATGCCAGGACCGTGACGGATATTCCGGGTAATAACGCATATTGGTTTTTCGCATTTTTCTGGCTAACGGAGGGCTCCAGAAATAAAAACGAAACATATATATTAAGCAGAGACCCCTGTGCACATATTTGTTAATGTATTTGGTTATTCGGGCCGCCATGGGGACCTGAAGGGGGTGAACACATAGGTAAACCGTTTTATTTTAACCTACCGCCGGACATTGGTTTTACATTATTTACTCCAATCAAGGGGCGTATAGACAGTCTTACTGTATATATTTATAAAGCAGAGACATGTACAAACATTTTGAGGTATAATACATGTATGTCAAGCTATCCTGGAGACCGGAAGTGGACGACAATTGAGCCATAATGGTTGTAAAGCCGGCAATTTTGACCTACCCGACCATGGTTTTTTACCTCTTACTTGGTCCGCAGGTCCTATGGAATGATCTACGGGGAATAGTTATCAAGCAGAGGCATTGACAAACGTTTTGAGGTATCATACATGCAGATCAAGCCTCCCTGAGCACCGGAAGTTGCCTATTACAGAGTTAAAATGGGATGCCAGGACCGTGACGGATATTCCGGGTAATAACGCATATTGGTTTTTCGCATTTTTCTGGCTAACGGAGGGCTCCAGAAATAAAAACGAAACATATATATTAAGCAGAGACCCCTGTGCACATATTTGTTAATGTATTTGGTTATTCGGGCCGCCATGGGGACCGGAAGGGGGTGAACACATAGGTAAACCGTTTTATTTTAACCTACCGCCGGACATTGGTTTTACATTATTTACTCCAATCAAGGGGCGTATAGACAGTCTTACTGTATATATTTATAAAGCAGAGACATGTACAAACATTTTGAGGTATAATACATGTATGTCAAGCTATCCTGGAGACCGGAAGTGGACGACAATTGAGCCATAATGGTTGTACAGCCGGCAATTTTGACCTACCCGACCATGGTTTTTTACCTCTTACTTGGTCCACAGGTCCTATGGAATGATCTACGGGGAATAGTTATCAAGCAGAGGCATTGACAAACGTTTTGAGGTATCATACATGCAGATCAAGCCTCCCTGAGCACCGGAAGTTGCCTATTACAGAGTTAAAATGGGATGCCAGGACCGTGACGGATATTCCGGGTAATAACGCATATTGGTTTTTCGCATTTTTCTGGCTAACGGAGGGCTCCAGAAATAAAAACGAAACATATATATTAAGCAGAGACCCCTGTGCACATATTTGTTAATGTATTTGGTTATTCGGGCCGCCATGGGGACCGGAAGGGGGTGAAAACATAGGTAAACCATTTTATTTTAACCTACCGCCGGACATTGGTTTTACATTATTTACTCCAATCAAGGGGCGTATAGACAGTCTTACTGTATATATTTATAAAGCAGAGACATGTACAAACATTTTGAGGTATAATACATGTATGTCAAGCTATCCTGGAGACCGGAAGTGGACGACAATTGAGCCATAATGGTTGTACAGCCGGCAATTTTGACCTACCCGACCATGGTTTTTTACCTCTTACTTGGTCCACAGGTCCTATGGAATGATCTACGGGGAATAGTTATCAAGCAGAGGCATTGACAAACGTTTTGAGGTATCATACATGCAGATCAAGCCTCCCTGAGCACCGGAAGTTGCCTATTACAGAGTTAAAATGGGATGCCAGGACCGTGACGGATATTCCGGGTAATAACGCATATTGGTTTTTCGCATTTTTCTGGCTAACGGAGGGCTCCAGAAATAAAAACGAAACATATATATTAAGCAGAGACCCCTGTGCACATATTTGTTAATGTATTTGGTTATTCGGGCCGCCATGGGGACCGGAAGGGGGTGAACACATAGGTAAACCGTTTTATTTTAACCTACCGCCGGACATTGGTTTTACATTATTTACTCCAATCAAGGGGCGTATAGACAGTCTTACTGTATATATTTATAAAGCAGAAACATGTACAAACATTTTGAGGTATAATACATGTATGTCAAGCTATCCTGGAGACCGGAAGTGGACGACAATTGAGCCATAATGGTTGTACAGCCGGCAATTTTGACCTACCCGACCATGGTTTTTTACCTCTTACTTGGTCCGCATGTCCTATGGAATGATCTACGGGGAATAGTTATCAAGCAGAGGCATTGACAAACGTTTTGAGGTATCATACATGCAGATCAAGCCTCCCTGAGCACCGGAAGTTGCCTATTACAGAGTTAAAATGGGATGCCAGGACCGTGACGGATATTCCGGGTAATAACGCATATTGGTTTTTCGCATTTTTCTGGCTAACGGAGGGCTCCAGAAATAAAAACGAAACATATATATTAAGCAGAGACCCCTGTGCACATATTTGTTAATGTATTTGGTTATTCGGGCCGCCATGGGGACCGGAAGGGGGTGAACACATAGGTAAACCGTTTTATTTTAACCTACGCCGGACATTGGTTTTACATTATTTACTCCAATCAAGGGGCGTATAGACAGTCTTACTGTATATATTTATAAAGCAGAAACATGTACAAACATTTTGAGGTATAATACATGTATGTCAAGCTATCCTGGAGACCGGAAGTGGACGACAATTGAGCCATAATGGTTGTACAGCCGGCAATTTTGACCTACCCGACCATGGTTTTTTACCTCTTACTTGGTCCACAGGTCCTATGGAATGATCTACGGGGAATAGTTATCAAGCAGAGGCATTGACAAATGTTTTGAGGTATCATACATGCAGATCAAGCCTCCCTGAGCACCGGAAGTTGCCTATTACAGAGTTAAAATGGGATGCCAGGACCGTGACGGATATTCGGGGTAATAACGCATATTGGTTTTTCGCATTTTTCTGGCTAACGGAGGGCTCCAGAAATAAAAACGAAACATATATATTAAGCAGAGACCCCTGTGCACATATTTGTTAATGTATTTGGTTATTCGGGCCGCCATGGGGACCTGAAGGGGGTGAACACATAGGTAAACCGTTTTATTTTAACCTACCGCCGGACATTGGTTTTACATTATTTACTCCAATCAAGGGGCGTATAGACAGTCTTACTGTATATATTTATAAAGCAGAGACATGTACAAACATTTTGAGGTATAATACATGTATGTCAAGCTATCCTGGAGACCGGAAGTGGACGACAATTGAGCCATAATGGTTGTAAAGCCGGCAATTTTGACCTACCCGACCATGGTTTTTTACCTCTTACTTGGTCCGCAGGTCCTATGGAATGATCTACGGGGAATAGTTATCAAGCAGAGGCATTGACAAACGTTTTGAGGTATCATACATGCAGATCAAGCCTCCCTGAGCACCGGAAGTTGCCTATTACAGAGTTAAAATGGGATGCCAGGACCGTGACGGATATTCCGGGTAATAACGCATATTGGTTTTTCGCATTTTTCTGGCTAACGGAGGGCTCCAGAAATAAAAACGAAACATATATATTAAGCAGAGACCCCTGTGCACATATTTGTTAATGTATTTGGTTATTCGGGCCGCCATGGGGACCGGAAGGGGGTGAACACATAGGTAAACCGTTTTATTTTAACCTACCGCCGGACATTGGTTTTACATTATTTACTCCAATCAAGGGGCGTATAGACAGTCTTACTGTATATATTTATAAAGCAGAGACATGTACAAACATTTTGAGGTATAATACATGTATGTCAAGCTATCCTGGAGACCGGAAGTGGACGACAATTGAGCCATAATGGTTGTACAGCCGGCAATTTTGACCTACCCGACCATGGTTTTTTACCTCTTACTTGGTCCACAGGTCCTATGGAATGATCTACGGGGAATAGTTATCAAGCAGAGGCATTGACAAACGTTTTGAGGTATCATACATGCAGATCAAGCCTCCCTGAGCACCGGAAGTTGCCTATTACAGAGTTAAAATGGGATGCCAGGACCGTGACGGATATTCCGGGTAATAACGCATATTGGTTTTTCGCATTTATCTGGCTAACGGAGGGCTCCAGAAATAAAAACGAAACATATATATTAAGCAGAGACCCCTGTGCACATATTTGTTAATGTATTTGGTTATTCGGGCCGCCATGGGGACCGGAAGGGGGTGAAAACATAGGTAAACCATTTTATTTTAACCTACCGCCTGACATTGGTTTTACATTATTTACTCCAATCAAGGGGCGTATAGACAGTCTTACTGTATATATTTATAAAGCAGAGACATGTACAAACATTTTGAGGTATAATACATGTATGTCAAGCTATCCTGGAGACCGGAAGTGGACGACAATTGAGCCATAATGGTTGTACAGCCGGCAATTTTGACCTACCCGACCATGGTTTTTTACCTCTTACTTGGTCCACAGGTCCTATGGAATGATCTACGGGGAATAGTTATCAAGCAGAGGCATTGACAAACGTTTTGAGGTATCATACATGCAGATCAAGCCTCCCTGAGCACCGGAAGTTGCCTATTACAGAGCTAAAATGGGATGCCAGGACCGTGACGGATATTCCGGGTAATAACGCATATTGGTTTTTCGCATTTTTCTGGCTAACGGAGGGCTCCAGAAATAAAAACGAAACATATATATTAAGCAGAGACCCCTGTGCACATATTTGTTAATGTATTTGGTTATTCGGGCCGCCATGGGGACCGGAAGGGGGTGAACACATAGGTAAACCGTTTTATTTTAACCTACCGCCGGACATTGGTTTTACATTATTTACTCCAATCAAGGGGCGTATAGACAGTTTTACTGTATATATTTATAAAGCAGAGACATGTACAAACATTTTGAGGTATAATACATGTATGTCAAGCTATCCTGGAGACCGGAAGTGGACGACAATTGAGCCATAATGGTTGTACAGCCGGCAATTTTGACCTACCCGACCATGGTTTTTTACCTCTTACTTGGTCCACAGGTCCTATGGAATGATCTACGGGGAATAGTTATCAAGCAGAGGCATTGACAAACGTTTTGAGGTATCATACATGCAGATCAAGCCTCCCTGAGCACCGGAAGTTGCCTATTACAGAGTTAAAATGGGATGCCAGGACCGTGACGGATATTCCGGGTAATAACGCATATTGGTTTTTCGCATTTTTCTGGCTAACGGAGGGCTCCAGAAATAAAAACGAAACATATATATTAAGCAGAGACCCCTGTGCACATATTTGTTAATGTATTTGGTTATTCGGGCCGCCATGGGGACCTGAAGGGGGTGAACACATAGGTAAACTGTTTTATTTTAACCTACCGCCGGACATTGGTTTTACATTATTTACTCCAATCAAGGGGCGTATAGACAGTCTTACTGTATATATTTATAAAGCAGAGACATGTACAAACATTTTGAGGTATAATACATGTATGTCAAGCTATCCTGGAGACCGGAAGTGGACGACAATTGAGCCATAATGGTTGTACAGCCGGCAATTTTGACCTACCCGACCATGGTTTTTTACCTCTTACTTGGTCCGCAGGTCCTATGGAATGATCTACGGGGAATAGTTATCAAGCAGAGGCATTGACAAACGTTTTGAGGTATCATACATGCAGATCAAGCCTCCCTGAGCACCGGAAGTTGCCTATTACAGAGTTAAAATGGGATGCCAGGACCGTGACGGATATTCCGGGTAATAACGCATATTGGTTTTTCGCATTTTTCTGGCTAACGGAGGGCTCCAGAAATAAAAACGAAACATATATATTAAGCAGAGACCCCTGTGCACATATTTGTTAATGTATTTGGTTATTCGGGCCGCCATGGGGACCGGAAGGGGGTGAACACATAGGTAAACCGTTTTATTTTAACCTACCGCCGGACATTGGTTTTACATTATTTACTCCAATCAAGGGGCGTATAGACAGTCTTACTGTATATATTTATAAAGCAGAGACATGTACAAACATTTTGAGGTATAATACATGTATGTCAAGCTATCCTGGAGACCGGAAGTGGACGACAATTGAGCCATAATGGTTGTACAGCCGGCAATTTTGACCTACCCGACCATGGTTTTTTACCTCTTACTTGGTCCACAGGTCCTATGGAATGATCTACGGGGAATAGTTATCAAGCAGAGGCATTGACAAACGTTTTGAGGTATCATACATGCAGATCAAGCCTCCCTGAGCACCGGAAGTTGCCTATTACAGAGTTAAAATGGGATGCCAGGACCGTGACGGATATTCCGGGTAATAACGCATATTGGTTTTTCGCATTTTTCTGGCTAACGGAGGGCTCCAGAAATAAAAACGAAACATATATATTAAGCAGAGACCCCTGTGCACATATTTGTTAATGTATTTGGTTATTCGGGCCGCCATGGGGACCTGAAGGGGGTGAACACATAGGTAAACCGTTTTATTTTAACCTACCGCCGGACATTGGTTTTACATTATTTACTCCAATCAAGGGGCGTATAGACAGTCTTACTGTATATATTTATAAAGCAGAGACATGTACAAACATTTTGAGGTATAATACATGTATGTCAAGCTATCCTGGAGACCGGAAGTGGACGACAATTGAGCCATAATGGTTGTACAGCCGGCAATTTTGACCTACCCGACCATGGTTTTTTACCTCTTACTTGGTCCACAGGTCCTATGGAATGATCTACGGGGAATAGTTATCAAGCAGAGGCATTGACAAACGTTTTGAGGTATCATACATGCAGATCAAGCCTCCCTGAGCACCGGAAGTTGCCTATTACAGAGTTAAAATGGGATGCCAGGACCGTGACGGATATTCCGGGTAATAACGCATATTGGTTTTTCGCATTTTTCTGGCTAACGGAGGGCTCCAGAAATAAAAACGAAACATATATATTAAGCAGAGACCCCTGTGCACATATTTGTTAATGTATTTGGTTATTCGGGCCGCCATGGGGACCGGAAGGGGGTGAACACATAGGTAAACCGTTTTATTTTAACCTACCGCCGGACATTGGTTTTACATTATTTACTCCAATCAAGGGGCGTATAGACAGTCTTACTGTATATATTTATAAAGCAGAAACATGTACAAACATTTTGAGGTATAATACATGTATGTCAAGCTATCCTGGAGACCGGAAGTGGACGACAATTGAGCCATAATGGTTGTACAGCCGGCAATTTTGACCTACCCGACCATGGTTTTTTACCTCTTACTTGGTCCACAGGTCCTATGGAATGATCTACGGGGAATAGTTATCAAGCAGAGGCATTGACAAACGTTTTGAGGTATCATACATGCAGATCAAGCCTCCCTGAGCACCGGAAGTTGCCTATTACAGAGTTAAAATGGGATGCCAGGACCGTGACGGATATTCCGGGTAATAACGCATATTGGTTTTTCGCATTTTTCTGGCTAACGGAGGGCTCCAGAAATAAAAACGAAACATATATATTAAGCAGAGACCCCTGTGCACATATTTGTTAATGTATTTGGTTATTCGGGCCGCCATGGGGACCTGAAGGGGGTGAACACATAGGTAAACCGTTTTATTTTAACCTACCGCCGGACATTGGTTTTACATTATTTACTCCAATCAAGGGGCGTATAGACAGTCTTACTGTATATATTTATAAAGCAGAAACATGTACAAACATTTTGAGGTATAATACATGTATGTCAAGCTATCCTGGAGACCGGAAGTGGACGACAATTGAGCCATAATGGTTGTACAGCCGGCAATTTTGACCTACCCGACCATGGTTTTTTACCTCTTACTTGGTCCACAGGTCCTATGGAATGATCTACGGGGAATAGTTATCAAGCAGAGGCATTGACAAACGTTTTGAGGTATCATACATGCAGATCAAGCCTCCCTGAGCACCGGAAGTTGCCTATTACAGAGTTAAAATGGGATGCCAGGACCGTGACGGATATTCCGGGTAATAACGCATATTGGTTTTTCGCATTTTTCTGGCTAACGGAGGGCTCCAGAAATAAAAACGAAACATATATATTAAGCAGAGACCCCTGTGCACATATTTGTTAATGTATTTGGTTATTCGGGCCGCCATGGGGACCTGAAGGGGGTGAACACATAGGTAAACCGTTTTATTTTAACCTACCGCCGGACATTGGTTTTACATTATTTACTCCAATCAAGGGGCGTATAGACAGTCTTACTGTATATATTTATAAAGCAGAGACATGTACAAACATTTTGAGGTATAATACATGTATGTCAAGCTATCCTGGAGACCGGAAGTGGACGACAATTGAGCCATAATGGTTGTACAGCCGGCAATTTTGACCTACCCGACCATGGTTTTTTACCTCTTACTTGGTCCGCAGGTCCTATGGAATGATCTACGGGGAATAGTTATCAAGCAGAGGCATTGACAAACGTTTTGAGGTATCATACATGCAGATCAAGCCTCCCTGAGCACCGGAAGTTGCCTATTACAGAGTTAAAATGGGATGCCAGGACCGTGACGGATATTCCGGGTAATAACGCATATTGGTTTTTCGCATTTTTCTGGCTAACGGAGGGCTCCAGAAATAAAAACGAAACATATATATTAAGCAGAGACCCCTGTGCACATATTTGTTAATGTATTTGGTTATTCGGGCCGCCATGGGGACCGGAAGGGGGTGAACACATAGGTAAACCGTTTTATTTTAACCTACCGCCGGACATTGGTTTTACATTATTTACTCCAATCAAGGGGCGTATAGACAGTCTTACTGTATATATTTATAAAGCAGAGACATGTACAAACATTTTGAGGTATAATACATGTATGTCAAGCTATCCTGGAGACCGGAAGTGGACGACAATTGAGCCATAATGGTTGTACAGCCGGCAATTTTGACCTACCCGACCATGGTTTTTTACCTCTTACTTGGTCCGCAGGTCCTATGGAATGATCTACGGGGAATAGTTATCAAGCAGAGGCATTGACAAACGTTTTGAGGTATCATACATGCAGATCAAGCCTCCCTGAGCACCGGAAGTTGCCTATTACAGAGTTAAAATGGGATGCCAGGACCGTGACGGATATTCCGGGTAATAACGCATATTGGTTTTTCGCATTTTTCTGGCTAACGGAGGGCTCCAGAAATAAAAACGAAACATATATATTAAGCAGAGACCCCTGTGCACATATTTGTTAATGTATTTGGTTATTCGGGCCGCCATGGGGACCTGAAGGGGGTGAACACATAGGTAAACCGTTTTATTTTAACCTACCGCCGGACATTGGTTTTACATTATTTACTCCAATCAAGGGGCGTATAGACAGTCTTACTGTATATATTTATAAAGCAGAGACATGTACAAACATTTTGAGGTATAATACATGTATGTCAAGCTATCCTGGAGATCGGAAGTGGACGACAATTGAGCCATAATGGTTGTACAGCCGGCAATTTTGACCTACCCGACCATGGTTTTTTACCTCTTACTTGGTCCGCAGGTCCTATGGAATGATCTACGGGGAATAGTTATCAAGCAGAGGCATTGACAAACGTTTTGAGGTATCATACATGCAGATCAAGCCTCCCTGAGCACCGGAAGTTGCCTATTACAGAGTTAAAATGGGATGCCAGGACCGTGACGGATATTCCGGGTAATAACGCATATTGGTTTTTCGCATTTTTCTGGCTAACGGAGGGCTCCAGAAATAAAAACGAAACATATATATTAAGCAGAGACCCCTGTGCACATATTTGTTAATGTATTTGGTTATTCGGGCCGCCATGGGGACCGGAAGGGGGTGAACACATAGGTAAACCGTTTTATTTTAACCTACCGCCGGACATTGGTTTTACATTATTTACTCCAATCAAGGGGCGTATAGACAGTCTTACTGTATATATTTATAAAGCAGAGACATGTACAAACATTTTGAGGTATAATACATGTATGTCAAGCTATCCTGGAGACCGGAAGTGGACGACAATTGAGCCATAATGGTTGTACAGCCGGCAATTTTGACCTACCCGACCATGGTTTTTTACCTCTTACTTGGTCCACAGGTCCTATGGAATGATCTACGGGGAATAGTTATCAAGCAGAGGCATTGACAAACGTTTTGAGGTATCATACATGCAGATCAAGCCTCCCTGAGCACCGGAAGTTGCCTATTACAGAGTTAAAATGGGATGCCAGGACCGTGACGGATATTCCGGGTAATAACGCATATTGGTTTTTCGCATTTTTCTGGCTAACGGAGGGCTCCAGAAATAAAAACGAAACATATATATTAAGCAGAGACCCCTGTGCACATATTTGTTAATGTATTTGGTTATTCGGGCCGCCATGGGGACCTGAAGGGGGTGAAAACATAGGTAAACCGTTTTATTTTAACCTACCGCCGGACATTGGTTTTACATTATTTACTCCAATCAAGGGGCGTATAGACAGTCTTACTGTATATATTTATAAAGCAGAGACATGTACAAACATTTTGAGGTATAATACATGTATGTCAAGCTATCCTGGAGACCGGAAGTGGACGACAATTGAGCCATAATGGTTGTACAGCCGGCAATTTTGACCTACCCGACCATGGTTTTTTACCTCTTACTTGGTCCGCAGGTCCTATGGAATGATCTACGGGGAATAGTTATCAAGCAGAGGCATTGACAAACGTTTTGAGGTATCATACATGCAGATCAAGCCTCCCTGAGCACCGGAAGTTGCCTATTACAGAGTTAAAATGGGATGCCAGGACCGTGACGGATATTCCGGGTAATAACGCATATTGGTTTTTCGCATTTTTCTGGCTAACGGAGGGCTCCAGAAATAAAAACGAAACATATATATTAAGCAGAGACCCCTGTGCACATATTTGTTAATGTATTTGGTTATTCGGGCCTCCATGGGGACCTGAAGGGGGTGAACACATAGGTAAACCGTTTTATTTTAACCTACCGCCGGACATTGGTTTTACATTATTTACTCCAATCAAGGGGCGTATAGACAGTCTTACTGTATATATTTATAAAGCAGAGACATGTACAAACATTTTGAGGTATAATACATGTATGTCAAGCTATCCTGGAGATCGGAAGTGGACGACAATTGAGCCATAATGGTTGTACAGCCGGCAATTTTGACCTACCCGACCATGGTTTTTTACCTCTTACTTGGTCCGCAGGTCCTATGGAATGATCTACGGGGAATAGTTATCAAGCAGAGGCATTGACAAACGTTTTGAGGTATCATACATGCAGATCAAGCCTCCCTGAGCACCGGAAGTTGCCTATTACAGAGTTAAAATGGGATGCCAGGACCGTGACGGATATTCCGGGTAATAACGCATATTGGTTTTTCGCATTTTTCTGGCTAACGGAGGGCTCCAGAAATAAAAACGAAACATATATATTAAGCAGAGACCCCTGTGCACATATTTGTTAATGTATTTGGTTATTCGGGCCGCCATGGGGACCGGAAGGGGGTGAACACATAGGTAAACCGTTTTATTTTAACCTACCGCCGGACATTGGTTTTACATTATTTACTCCAATCAAGGGGCGTATAGACAGTCTTACTGTATATATTTATAAAGCAGAGACATGTACAAACATTTTGAGGTATAATACATGTATGTCAAGCTATCCTGGAGACTGGAAGTGGATGAACATTGAGCCATAATGGTTGTACAGCCGGCAATTTTGACCTACCCGACCATGGTTTTTTACCTCTTACTTGGTCCGCAGGTCCTATGGAATGATCTACGGGGAATAGTTATCAAGCAGAGGCATTGACAAACGTTTTGAGGTATCATACATGCAGATCAAGCCTCCCTGAGCACCGGAAGTTGCCTATTACAGAGTTAAAATGGGATGCCAGGACCGTGACGGATATTCCGGGTAATAACGCATATTGGTTTTTCGCATTTTTCTGGCTAACGGAGGGCTCCAGAAATAAAAACGAAACATATATATTAAGCAGAGACCCCTGTGCACATATTTGTTAATGTATTTGGTTATTCGGGCCGCCATGGGGACCGGAAGGGGGTGAACACATAGGTAAACCGTTTTATTTTAACCTACCGCCGGACATTGGTTTTACATTATTTACTCCAATCAAGGGGCGTATAGACAGTCTTACTGTATATATTTATAAAGCAGAGACATGTACAAACATTTTGAGGTATAATACATGTATGTCAAGCTATCCTGGAGACCGGAAGTGGACGACAATTGAGCCATAATGGTTGTACAGCCGGCAATTTTGACCTACCCGACCATGGTTTTTTACCTCTTACTTGGTCCGCAGGTCCTATGGAATGATCTACGGGGAATAGTTATCAAGCAGAGGCATTGACAAACGTTTTGAGGTATCATACATGCAGATCAAGCCTCCCTGAGCACCGGAAGTTGCCTATTACAGAGTTAAAATGGGATGCCAGGACCGTGACGGATATTCCGGGTAATAACGCATATTGGTTTTTCGCATTTTTCTGGCTAACGGAGGGCTCCAGAAATAAAAACGAAACATATATATTAAGCAGAGACCCCTGTGCACATATTTGTTAATGTATTTGGTTATTCGGGCCGCCATGGGGACCTGAAGGGGGTGAACACATAGGTAAACCGTTTTATTTTAACCTACCGCCGGACATTGGTTTTACATTATTTACTCCAATCAAGGGGCGTATAGACAGTCTTACTGTATATATTTATAAAGCAGAGACATGTACAAACATTTTGAGGTATAATACATGTATGTCAAGCTATCCTGGAGACCGGAAGTGGACGACAATTGAGCCATAATGGTTGTACAGCCGGCAATTTTGACCTACCCGACCATGGTTTTTTACCTCTTACTTGGTCCGCAGGTCCTATGGAATGATCTACGGGGAATAGTTATCAAGCAGAGGCATTGACAAACGTTTTGAGGTATCATACATGCAGATCAAGCCTCCCTGAGCACCGGAAGTTGCCTATTACAGAGTTAAAATGGGATGCCAGGACCGTGACGGATATTCCGGGTAATAACGCATATTGGTTTTTCGCATTTTTCTGGCTAACGGAGGGCTCCAGAAATAAAAACGAAACATATATATTAAGCAGAGACCCCTGTGCACATATTTGTTAATGTATTTGGTTATTCGGGCCGCCATGGGGACCGGAAGGGGGTGAACACATAGGTAAACCGTTTTATTTTAACCTACCGCCGGACATTGGTTTTACATTATTTACTCCAATCAAGGGGCGTATAGACAGTCTTACTGTATATATTTATAAAGCAGAGACATGTACAAACATTTTGAGGTATAATACATGTATGTCAAGCTATCCTGGAGACCGGAAGTGGACGACAATTGAGCCATAATGGTTGTACAGCCGGCAATTTTGACCTACCCGACCATGGTTTTTTACCTCTTACTTGGTCCACAGGTCCTATGGAATGATCTACGGGGAATAGTTATCAAGCAGAGGCATTGACAAACGTTTTGAGGTATCATACATGCAGATCAAGCCTCCCTGAGCACCGGAAGTTGCCTATTACAGAGTTAAAATGGGATGCCAGGACCGTGACGGATATTCCGGGTAATAACGCATATTGGTTTTTCGCATTTTTCTGGCTAACGGAGGGCTCCAGAAATAAAAACGAAACATATATATTAAGCAGAGACCCCTGTGCACATATTTGTTAATGTATTTGGTTATTCGGGCCGCCATGGGGACCTGAAGGGGGTGAACACATAGGTAAACCGTTTTATTTTAACCTACCGCCGGACATTGGTTTTACATTATTTACTCCAATCAAGGGGCGTATAGACAGTCTTACTGTATATATTTATAAAGCAGAGACATGTACAAACATTTTGAGGTATAATACATGTATGTCAAGCTATCCTGGAGACCGGAAGTGGACGACAATTGAGCCATAATGGTTGTACAGCCGGCAATTTTGACCTACCCGACCATGGTTTTTTACCTCTTACTTGGTCCGCAGGTCCTATGGAATGATCTACGGGGAATAGTTATCAAGCAGAGGCATTGACAAACGTTTTGAGGTATCATACATGCAGATCAAGCCTCCCTGAGCACCGGAAGTTGCCTATTACAGAGTTAAAATGGGATGCCAGGACCGTGACGGATATTCCGGGTAATAACGCATATTGGTTTTTCGCATTTTTCTGGCTAACGGAGGGCTCCAGAAATAAAAACGAAACATATATATTAAGCAGAGACCCCTGTGCACATATTTGTTAATGTATTTGGTTATTCGGGCCGCCATGGGGACCGGAAGGGGGTGAACACATAGGTAAACCGTTTTATTTTAACCTACCGCCGGACATTGGTTTTACATTATTTACTCCAATCAAGGGGCGTATAGACAGTCTTACTGTATATATTTATAAAGCAGAGACATGTACAAACATTTTGAGGTATAATACATGTATGTCAAGCTATCCTGGAGACCGGAAGTGGACGACAATTGAGCCATAATGGTTGTACAGCCGGCAATTTTGACCTACCCGACCATGGTTTTTTACCTCTTACTTGGTCCGCAGGTCCTATGGAATGATCTACGGGGAATAGTTATCAAGCAGAGGCATTGACAAACGTTTTGAGGTATCATACATGCAGATCAAGCCTCCCTGAGCACCGGAAGTTGCCAATTACAGAGTTAAAATGGGATGCCAGGACCGTGACGGATATTCCGGGTAATAACGCATATTGGTTTTTCGCATTTTTCTGGCTAACGGAGGGCTCCAGAAATAAAAACGAAACATATATATTAAGCAGAGACCCCTGTGCACATATTTGTTAATGTATTTGGTTATTCGGGCCGCCATGGGGACCTGAAGGGGGTGAACACATAGGTAAACCGTTTTATTTTAACCTACCGCCGGACATTGGTTTTACATTATTTACTCCAATCAAGGGGCGTATAGACAGTCTTACTGTATATATTTATAAAGCAGAGACATGTACAAACATTTTGAGGTATAATACATGTATGTCAAGCTATCCTGGAGATCGGAAGTGGACGACAATTGAGCCATAATGGTTGTACAGCCGGCAATTTTGACCTACCCGACCATGGTTTTTTACCTCTTACTTGGTCCGCAGGTCCTATGGAATGATCTACGGGGAATAGTTATCAAGCAGAGGCATTGACAAACGTTTTGAGGTATCATACATGCAGATCAAGCCTCCCTGAGCACCGGAAGTTGCCTATTACAGAGTTAAAATGGGATGCCAGGACCGTGACGGATATTCCGGGTAATAACGCATATTGGTTTTTCGCATTTTTCTGGCTAACGGAGGGCTCCAGAAATAAAAACGAAACATATATATTAAGCAGAGACCCCTGTGCACATATTTGTTAATGTATTTGGTTATTCGGGCCGCCATGGGGACCGGAAGGGGGTGAACACATAGGTAAACCGTTTTATTTTAACCTACCGCCGGACATTGGTTTTACATTATTTACTCCAATCAAGGGGCGTATAGACAGTCTTACTGTATATATTTATAAAGCAGAGACATGTACAAACATTTTGAGGTATAATACATGTATGTCAAGCTATCCTGGAGACCGGAAGTGGACGACAATTGAGCCATAATGGTTGTACAGCCGGCAATTTTGACCTACCCGACCATGGTTTTTTACCTCTTACTTGGTCCGCAGGTCCTATGGAATGATCTACGGGGAATAGTTATCAAGCAGAGGCATTGACAAACGTTTTGAGGTATCATACATGCAGATCAAGCCTCCCTGAGCACCGGAAGTTGCCTATTACAGAGTTAAAATGGGATGCCAGGACCGTGACGGATATTCCGGGTAATAACGCATATTGGTTTTTCGCATTTTTCTGGCTAACGGAGGGCTCCAGAAATAAAAACGAAACATATATATTAAGCAGAGACCCCTGTGCACATATTTGTTAATGTATTTGGTTATTCGGGCCGCCATGGGGACTGGAAGGGGGTGAACACATAGGTAAACCGTTTTATTTTAACCTACCGCCGGACATTGGTTTTACATTATTTACTCCAATCAAGGGGCGTATAGACAGTCTTACTGTATATATTTATAAAGCAGAGACATGTACAAACATTTTGAGGTATAATACATGTATGTCAAGCTATCCTGGAGACCGGAAGTGGACGACAATTGAGCCATAATGGTTGTACAGCCGGCAATTTTGACCTACCCGACCATGGTTTTTTACCTCTTACTTGGTCCGCAGGTCCTATGGAATGATCTACGGGGAATAGTTATCAAGCAGAGGCATTGACAAACGTTTTGAGGTATCATACATGCAGATCAAGCCTCCCTGAGCACCGGAAGTTGCCTATTACAGAGTTAAAATGGGATGCCAGGACCGTGACGGATATTCCGGGTAATAACGCATATTGGTTTTTCGCATTTTTCTGGCTAACGGAGGGCTCCAGAAATAAAAACGAAACATATATATTAAGCAGAGACCCCTGTGCACATATTTGTTAATGTATTTGGTTATTCGGGCCGCCATGGGGACCTGAAGGGGGTGAACACATAGGTAAACCGTTTTATTTTAACCTACCGCCGGACATTGGTTTTACATTATTTACTCCAATCAAGGGGCGTATAGACAGTCTTACTGTATATATTTATAAAGCAGAGACATGTACAAACATTTTGAGGTATAATACATGTATGTCAAGCTATCCTGGAGATCGGAAGTGGACGACAATTGAGCCATAATGGTTGTACAGCCGGCAATTTTGACCTACCCGACCATGGTTTTTTACCTCTTACTTGGTCCGCAGGTCCTATGGAATGATCTACGGGGAATAGTTATCAAGCAGAGGCATTGACAAACGTTTTGAGGTATCATACATGCAGATCAAGCCTCCCTGAGCACCGGAAGTTGCCTATTACAGAGTTAAAATGGGATGCCAGGACCGTGACGGATATTCCGGGTAATAACGCATATTGGTTTTTCGCATTTTTCTGGCTAACGGAGGGCTCCAGAAATAAAAACGAAACATATATATTAAGCAGAGACCCCTGTGCACATATTTGTTAATGTATTTGGTTATTCGGGCCGCCATGGGGACCGGAAGGGGGTGAACACATAGGTAAACCGTTTTATTTTAACCTACCGCCGGACATTGGTTTTACATTATTTACTCCAATCAAGGGGCGTATAGACAGTCTTACTGTATATATTTATAAAGCAGAGACATGTACAAACATTTTGAGGTATAATACATGTATGTCAAGCTATCCTGGAGACCGGAAGTGGACGACAATTGAGCCATAATGGTTGTACAGCCGGCAATTTTGACCTACCCGACCATGGTTTTTTACCTCTTACTTGGTCCACAGGTCCTATGGAATGATCTACTGGGAATAGTTATCAAGCAGAGGCATTGACAAACGTTTTGAGGTATCATACATGCAGATCAAGCCTCCCTGAGCACCGGAAGTTGCCTATTACAGAGTTAAAATGGGATGCCAGGACCGTGACGGATATTCCGGGTAATAACGCATATTGGTTTTTCGCATTTTTCTGGCTAACGGAGGGCTCCAGAAATAAAAACGAAACATATATATTAAGCAGAGACCCCTGTGCACATATTTGTTAATGTATTTGGTTATTCGGGCCGCCATGGGGACCTGAAGGGGGTGAAAACATAGGTAAACCGTTTTATTTTAACCTACCGCCGGACATTGGTTTTACATTATTTACTCCAATCAAGGGGCGTATAGACAGTCTTACTGTATATATTTATAAAGCAGAGACATGTACAAACATTTTGAGGTATAATACATGTATGTCAAGCTATCCTGGAGACCGGAAGTGGACGACAATTGAGCCATAATGGTTGTACAGCCGGCAATTTTGACCTACCCGACCATGGTTTTTTACCTCTTACTTGGTCCGCAGGTCCTATGGAATGATCTACGGGGAATAGTTATCAAGCAGAGGCATTGATAAACGTTTTGAGGTATCATACATGCAGATCAAGCCTCCCTGAGCACCGGAAGTTGCCTATTACAGAGTTAAAATGGGATGCCAGGACCGTGACGGATATTCCGGGTAATAACGCATATTGGTTTTTCGCATTTTTCTGGCTAACGGAGGGCTCCAGAAATAAAAACGAAACATATATATTAAGCAGAGACCCCTGTGCACATATTTGTTAATGTATTTGGTTATTCGGGCCGCCATGGGGACCGGAAGGGGGTGAACACATAGGTAAACCGTTTTATTTTAACCTACCGCCGGACATTGGTTTTACATTATTTACTCCAATCAAGGGGCGTATAGACAGTCTTACTGTATATATTTATAAAGCAGAGACATGTACAAACATTTTGAGGTATAATACATGTATGTCAAGCTATCCTGGAGACCGGAAGTGGACGACAATTGAGCCATAATGGTTGTACAGCCGGCAATTTTGACCTACCCGACCATGGTTTTTTACCTCTTACTTGGTCCGCAGGTCCTATGGAATGATCTACGGGGAATAGTTATCAAGCAGAGGCATTGACAAACGTTTTGAGGTATCATACATGCAGATCAAGCCTCCCTGAGCACCGGAAGTTGCCTATTACAGAGTTAAAATGGGATGCCAGGACCGTGACGGATATTCCGGGTAATAACGCATATTGGTTTTTCGCATTTTTCTGGCTAACGGAGGGCTCCAGAAATAAAAACGAAACATATATATTAAGCAGAGACCCCTGTGCACATATTTGTTAATGTATTTGGTTATTCGGGCCGCCATGGGGACCTGAAGGGGGTGAACACATAGGTAAACCGTTTTATTTTAACCTACCGCCGGACATTGGTTTTACATTATTTACTCCAATCAAGGGGCGTATAGACAGTCTTACTGTATATATTTATAAAGCAGAGACATGTACAAACATTTTGAGGTATAATACATGTATGTCAAGCTATCCTGGAGACCGGAAGTGGACGACAATTGAGCCATAATGGTTGTACAGCCGGCAATTTTGACCTACCCGACCATGGTTTTTTACCTCTTACTTGGTCCGCAGGTCCTATGGAATGATCTACGGGGAATAGTTATCAAGCAGAGGCATTGACAAACGTTTTGAGGTATCATACATGCAGATCAAGCCTCCCTGAGCACCGGAAGTTGCCAATTACAGAGTTAAAATGGGATGCCAGGACCGTGACGGATATTCCGGGTAATAACGCATATTGGTTTTTCGCATTTTTCTGGCTAACGGAGGGCTCCAGAAATAAAAACGAAACATATATATTAAGCAGAGACCCCTGTGCACATATTTGTTAATGTATTTGGTTATTCGGGCCGCCATGGGGACCGGAAGGGGGTGAACACATAGGTAAACCGTTTTATTTTAACCTACCGCCGGACATTGGTTTTACATTATTTACTCCAATCAAGGGGCGTATAGACAGTCTTACTGTATATATTTATAAAGCAGAGACATGTACAAACATTTTGAGGTATAATACATGTATGTCAAGCTATCCTGGAGACCGGAAGTGGACGACAATTGAGCCATAATGGTTGTACAGCCGGCAATTTTGACCTACCCGACCATGGTTTTTTACCTCTTACTTGGTCCACAGGTCCTATGGAATGATCTACGGGGAATAGTTATCAAGCAGAGGCATTGACAAACGTTTTGAGGTATCATACATGCAGATCAAGCCTCCCTGAGCACCGGAAGTTGCCTATTACAGAGTTAAAATGGGATGCCAGGACCGTGACGGATATTCCGGGTAATAACGCATATTGGTTTTTCGCATTTTTCTGGCTAACGGAGGGCTCCAGAAATAAAAACGAAACATATATATTAAGCAGAGACCCCTGTGCACATATTTGTTAATGTATTTGGTTATTCGGGCCGCCATGGGGACCGGAAGGGGGTGAACACATAGGTAAACCGTTTTATTTTAACCTACCGCCGGACATTGGTTTTACATTATTTACTCCAATCAAGGGGCGTATAGACAGTCTTACTGTATATATTTATAAAGCAGAAACATGTACAAACATTTTGAGGTATAATATATGTATGTCAAGCTATCCTGGAGACCGGAAGTGGACGACAATTGAGCCATAATGGTTGTACAGCCGGCAATTTTGACCTACCCGACCATGGTTTTTTACCTCTTACTTGGTCCACAGGTCCTATGGAATGATCTACGGGGAATAGTTATCAAGCAGAGGCATTGACAAACGTTTTGAGGTATCATACATGCAGATCAAGCCTCCCTGAGCACCGGAAGTTGCCTATTACAGAGTTAAAATGGGATGCCAGGACCGTGACGGATATTCGGGGTAATAACGCATATTGGTTTTTCGCATTTTTCTGGCTAACGGAGGGCTCCAGAAATAAAAACGAAACATATATATTAAGCAGAGACCCCTGTGCACATATTTGTTAATGTATTTGGTTATTCGGGCCGCCATGGGGACCTGAAGGGGGTGAACACATAGGTAAACCGTTTTATTTTAACCTACCGCCGGACATTGGTTTTACATTATTTACTCCAATCAAGGGGCGTATAGACAGTCTTACTGTATATATTTATAAAGCAGAGACATGTACAAACATTTTGAGGTATAATACATGTATGTCAAGCTATCCTGGAGACCGGAAGTGGACGACAATTGAGCCATAATGGTTGTACAGCCGGCAATTTTGACCTACCCGACCATGGTTTTTTACCTCTTACTTGGTCCGCAGGTCCTATGGAATGATCTACGGGGAATAGTTATCAAGCAGAGGCATTGACAAACGTTTTGAGGTATCATACATGCAGATCAAGCCTCCCTGAGCACCGGAAGTTGCCTATTACAGAGTTAAAATGGGATGCCAGGACCGTGACGGATATTCCGGGTAATAACGCATATTGGTTTTTCGCATTTTTCTGGCTAACGGAGGGCTCCAGAAATAAAAACGAAACATATATATTAAGCAGAGACCCCTGTGCACATATTTGTTAATGTATTTGGTTATTCGGGCCGCCATGGGGACCGGAAGGGGGTGAACACATAGGTAAACCGTTTTATTTTAACCTACCGCCGGACATTGGTTTTACATTATTTACTCCAATCAAGGGGCGTATAGACAGTCTTACTGTATATATTTATAAAGCAGAGACATGTACAAACATTTTGAGGTATAATACATGTATGTCAAGCTATCCTGGAGATCGGAAGTGGACGACAATTGAGCCATAATGGTTGTACAGCCGGCAATTTTGACCTACCCGACCATGGTTTTTTACCTCTTACTTGGTCCGCAGGTCCTATGGAATGATCTACGGGGAATAGTTATCAAGCAGAGGCATTGACAAACGTTTTGAGGTATCATACATGCAGATCAAGCCTCCCTGAGCACCGGAAGTTGCCTATTACAGAGTTAAAATGGGATGCCAGGACCGTGACGGATATTCCGGGTAATAACGCATATTGGTTTTTCGCATTTTTCTGGCTAACGGAGGGCTCCAGAAATAAAAACGAAACATATATATTAAGCAGAGACCCCTGTGCACATATTTGTTAATGTATTTGGTTATTCGGGCCGCCATGGGGACCGGAAGGGGGTGAACACATAGGTAAACCGTTTTATTTTAACCTACCGCCGGACATTGGTTTTACATTATTTACTCCAATCAAGGGGCGTATAGACAGTCTTACTGTATATATTTATAAAGCAGAGACATGTACAAATATTTTGAGGTATAATACATGTATGTCAAGCTATCCTGGAGACCGGAAGTGGACGACAATTGAGCCATAATGGTTGTACAGCCGGCAATTTTGACCTACCCGACCATGGTTTTTTACCTCTTACTTGGTCCACAGGTCCTATGGAATGATCTACGGGGAATAGTTATCAAGCAGAGGCATTGACAAACGTTTTGAGGTATCATACATGCAGATCAAGCCTCCCTGAGCACCGGAAGTTGCCTATTACAGAGTTAAAATGGGATGCCAGGACCGTGACGGATATTCCGGGTAATAACGCATATTGGTTTTTCGCATTTTTCTGGCTAACGGAGGGCTCCAGAAATAAAAACGAAACATATATATTAAGCAGAGACCCCTGTGCACATATTTGTTAATGTATTTGGTTATTCGGGCCGCCATGGGGACCTGAAGGGGGTGAAAACATAGGTAAACCGTTTTATTTTAACCTACCGCCGGACATTGGTTTTACATTATTTACTCCAATCAAGGGGCGTATAGACAGTCTTACTGTATATATTTATAAAGCAGAGACATGTACAAACATTTTGAGGTATAATACATGTATGTCAAGCTATCCTGGAGACCGGAAGTGGACGACAATTGAGCCATAATGGTTGTACAGCCGGCAATTTTGACCTACCCGACCATGGTTTTTTACCTCTTACTTGGTCCGCAGGTCCTATGGAATGATCTACGGGGAATAGTTATCAAGCAGAGGCATTGACAAACGTTTTGAGGTATCATACATGCAGATCAAGCCTCCCTGAGCACCGGAAGTTGCCTATTACAGAGTTAAAATGGGATGCCAGGACCGTGACGGATATTCCGGGTAATAACGCATATTGGTTTTTCGCATTTTTCTGGCTAACGGAGGGCTCCAGAAATAAAAACGAAACATATATATTAAGCAGAGACCCCTGTGCACATATTTGTTAATGTATTTGGTTATTCGGGCCGCCATGGGGACCGGAAGGGGGTGAACACATAGGTAAACCGTTTTATTTTAACCTACCGCCGGACATTGGTTTTACATTATTTACTCCAATCAAGGGGCGTATAGACAGTCTTACTGTATATATTTATAAAGCAGAGACATGTACAAACATTTTGAGGTATAATACATGTATGTCAAGCTATCCTGGAGACCGGAAGTGGACGACAATTGAGCCATAATGGTTGTACAGCCGGCAATTTTGACCTACCCGACCATGGTTTTTTACCTCTTACTTGGTCCGCAGGTCCTATGGAATGATCTACGGGGAATAGTTATCAAGCAGAGGCATTGACAAACGTTTTGATGTATCATACATGCAGATCAAGCCTCCCTGAGCACCGGAAGTTGCCTATTACAGAGTTAAAATGGGATGCCAGGACCGTGACGGATATTCCGGGTAATAACGCATATTGGTTTTTCGCATTTTTCTGGCTAACGGAGGGCTCCAGAAATAAAAACGAAACATATATATTAAGCAGAGACCCCTGTGCACATATTTGTTAATGTATTTGGTTATTCGGGCCGCCATGGGGACCGGAAGGGGATGAACACATAGGTAAACCGTTTTATTTTAACCTACCGCCGGACATTGGTTTTACATTATTTACTCCAATCAAGGGGCGTATAGACAGTCTTACTGTATATATTTATAAAGCAGAGACATGTACAAACATTTTGAGGTATAATACATGTATGTCAAGCTATCCTGGAGACCGGAAGTGGACGACAATTGAGCCATAATGGTTGTACAGCCGGCAATTTTGACCTACCCGACCATGGTTTTTTACCTCTTACTTGGTCCACAGGTCCTATGGAATGATCTACGGGGAATAGTTATCAAGCAGAGGCATTGACAAACGTTTTGAGGTATCATACATGCAGATCAAGCCTCCCTGAGCACCGGAAGTTGCCTATTACAGAGTTAAAATGGGATGCCAGGACCGTGACGGATATTCCGGGTAATAACGCATATTGGTTTTTCGCATTTTTCTGGCTAACGGAGGGCTCCAGAAATAAAAACGAAACATATATATTAAGCAGAGACCCCTGTGCACATATTTGTTAATGTATTTGGTTATCCGGGCCGCCATGGGGACCGGAAGGGGGTGAACACATAGGTAAACCGTTTTATTTTAACCTACCGCCGGACATTGGTTTTACATTATTTACTCCAATCAAGGGGCGTATAGACAGTCTTACTGTATATATTTATAAAGCAGAAACATGTACAAACATTTTGAGGTATAATACATGTATGTCAAGCTATCCTGGAGACCGGAAGTGGACGACAATTGAGCCATAATGGTTGTACAGCCGCAATTTTGACCTACCCGACCATGGTTTTTTACCTCTTACTTGGTCCACAGGTCCTATGGAATGATCTACGGGGAATAGTTATCAAGCAGAGGCATTGACAAACGTTTTGAGGTATCATACATGCAGATCAAGCCTCCCTGAGCACCGGAAGTTGCCTATTACAGAGTTAAAATGGGATGCCAGGACCGTGACGGATATTCCGGGTAATAACGCATATTGGTTTTTCGCATTTTTCTGGCTAACGGAGGGCTCCAGAAATAAAAACGAAACATATATATTAAGCAGAGACCCCTGTGCACATATTTGTTAATGTATTTGGTTATTCGGGCCGCCATGGGGACCTGAAGGGGGTGAACACATAGGTAAACCGTTTTATTTTAACCTACCGCCGGACATTGGTTTTACATTATTTACTCCAATCAAGGGGCGTATAGACAGTCTTACTGTATATATTTATAAAGCAGAGACATGTACAAACATTTTGAGGTATAATACATGTATGTCAAGCTATCCTGGAGACCGGAAGTGGACGACAATTGAGCCATAATGGTTGTACAGCCGGCAATTTTGACCTACCCGACCATGGTTTTTTACCTCTTACTTGGTCCACAGGTCCTATGGAATGATCTACGGGGAATAGTTATCAAGCAGAGGCATTGACAAACGTTTTGAGGTATCATACATGCAGATCAAGCCTCCCTGAGCACCGGAAGTTGCCTATTACAGAGTTAAAATGGGATGCCAGGACCGTGACGGATATTCCGGGTAATAACGCATATTGGTTTTTCGCATTTTTCTGGCTAACGGAGGGCTCCAGAAATAAAAACGAAACATATATATTAAGCAGAGACCCCTGTGCACATATTTGTTAATGTATTTGGTTATTCGGGCCGCCATGGGGACCTGAAGGGGGTGAACACATAGGTAAACCGTTTTATTTTAACCTACCGCCGGACATTGGTTTTACATTATTTACTCCAATCAAGGGGCGTATAGACAGTCTTACTGTATATATTTATAAAGCAGAGACATGTACAAACATTTTGAGGTATAATACATGTATGTCAAGCTATCCTGGAGACCGGAAGTGGACGACAATTGAGCCATAATGGTTGTACAGCCGGCAATTTTGACCTACCCGACCATGGTTTTTTACCTCTTACTTGGTCCGCAGGTCCTATGGAATGATCTACGGGGAATAGTTATCAAGCAGAGGCATTGACAAACGTTTTGAGGTATCATACATGCAGATCAAGCCTCCCTGAGCACCGGAAGTTGCCTATTACAGAGTTAAAATGGGATGCCAGGACCGTGACGGATATTCCGGGTAATAACGCATATTGGTTTTTCGCATTTTTCTGGCTAACGGAGGGCTCCAGAAATAAAAACGAAACATATATATTAAGCAGAGACCCCTGTGCACATATTTGTTAATGTATTTGGTTATTCGGGCCGCCATGGGGACCGGAAGGGGGTGAACACATAGGTAAACCGTTTTATTTTAACCTACCGCCGGACATTGGTTTTACATTATTTACTCCAATCAAGGGGCGTATAGACAGTCTTACTGTATATATTTATAAAGCAGAGACATGTACAAACATTTTGAGGTATAATACATGTATGTCAAGCTATCCTGGAGACCGGAAGTGGACGACAATTGAGCCATAATGGTTGTACAGCCGGCAATTTTGACCTACCCGACCATGGTTTTTTACCTCTTACTTGGTCCACAGGTCCTATGGAATGATCTACGGGGAATAGTTATCAAGCAGAGGCATTGACAAACGTTTTGAGGTATCATACATGCAGATCAAGCCTCCCTGAGCACCGGAAGTTGCCTATTACAGAGTTAAAATGGGATGCCAGGACCGTGACGGATATTCCGGGTAATAACGCATATTGGTTTTTCGCATTTTTCTGGCTAACGGAGGTCTCCAGAAATAAAAACGAAACATATATATTAAGCAGAGACCCCTGTGCACATATTTGTTAATGTATTTGGTTATTCGGGCCGCCATGGGGACCTGAAGGGGGTGAACACATAGGTAAACCGTTTTATTTTAACCTACCGCCGGACATTGGTTTTACATTATTTACTCCAATCAAGGGGCGTATAGACAGTCTTACTGTATATATTTATAAAGCAGAGACATGTACAAACATTTTGAGGTATAATACATGTATGTCAAGCTATCCTGGAGACCGGAAGTGGACGACAATTGAGCCATAATGGTTGTAAAGCCGGCAATTTTGACCTACCCGACCATGGTTTTTTACCTCTTACTTGGTCCGCAGGTCCTATGGAATGATCTACGGGGAATAGTTATCAAGCAGAGGCATTGACAAACGTTTTGAGGTATCATACATGCAGATCAAGCCTCCCTGAGCACCGGAAGTTGCCTATTACAGAGTTAAAATGGGATGCCAGGACCGTGACGGATATTCCGGGTAATAACGCATATTGGTTTTTCGCATTTTTCTGGCTAACGGAAGGCTCCAGAAATAAAAACGAAACATATATATTAAGCAGAGACCCCTGTGCACATATTTGTTAATGTATTTGGTTATTCGGGCCGCCATGGGGACCGGAAGGGGGTGAACACATAGGTAAACCGTTTTATTTTAACCTACCGCCGGACATTGGTTTTACATTATTTACTCCAATCAAGGGGCGTATAGACAGTCTTACTGTATATATTTATAAAGCAGAGACATGTACAAACATTTTGAGGTATAATACATGTATGTCAAGCTATCCTGGAGACCGGAAGTGGACGACAATTGAGCCATAATGGTTGTACAGCCGGCAATTTTGACCTACCCGACCATGGTTTTTTACCTCTTACTTGGTCCACAGGTCCTATGGAATGATCTACGGGGAATAGTTATCAAGCAGAGGCATTGACAAACGTTTTGAGGTATCATACATGCAGATCAAGCCTCCCTGAGCACCGGAAGTTGCCTATTACAGAGTTAAAATGGGATGCCAGGACCGTGACGGATATTCCGGGTAATAACGCATATTGGTTTTTCGCATTTTTCTGGCTAACGGAGGGCTCCAGAAATAAAAACGAAACATATATATTAAGCAGAGACCCCTGTGCACATATTTGTTAATGTATTTGGTTATTCGGGCCGCCATGGGGACCGGAAGGGGGTGAAAACATAGGTAAACCATTTTATTTTAACCTACCGCCGGACATTGGTTTTACATTATTTACTCCAATCAAGGGGCGTATAGACAGTCTTACTGTATATATTTATAAAGCAGAGACATGTACAAACATTTTGAGGTATAATACATGTATGTCAAGCTATCCTGGAGACCGGAAGTGGACGACAATTGAGCCATAATGGTTGTACAGCCGGCAATTTTGACCTACCCGACCATGGTTTTTTACCTCTTACTTGGTCCACAGGTCCTATGGAATGATCTACGGGGAATAGTTATCAAGCAGAGGCATTGACAAACGTTTTGAGGTATCATACATGCAGATCAAGCCTCCCTGAGCACCGGAAGTTGCCTATTACAGAGTTAAAATGGGATGCCAGGACCATGACGGATATTCCGGGTAATAACGCATATTGGTTTTTCGCATTTTTCTGGCTAACGGAGGGCTCCAGAAATAAAAACGAAACATATATATTAAGCAGAGACCCCTGTGCACATATTTGTTAATGTATTTGGTTATTCGGGCCGCCATGGGGACCGGAAGGGGGTGAACACATAGGTAAACCGTTTTATTTTAACCTACCGCCGGACATTGGTTTTACATTATTTACTCCAATCAAGGGGCGTATAGACAGTCTTACTGTATATATTTATAAAGCAGAGACATGTACAAACATTTTGAGGTATAATACATGTATGTCAAGCTATCCTGGAGACCGGAAGTGGACGACAATTGAGCCATAATGGTTGTACAGCCGGCAATTTTGACCTACCCGACAATGGTTTTTTACCTCTTACTTGGTCCACAGGTCCTATGGAATGATCTACGGGGAATAGTTATCAAGCAGAGGCATTGACAAACGTTTTGAGGTATCATACATGCAGATCAAGCCTCCCTGAGCACCGGAAGTTGCCTATTACAGAGTTAAAATGGGATGCCAGGACCGTGACGGATATTCCGGGTAATAACGCATATTGGTTTTTCGCATTTTTCTGGCTAACGGAGGGCTCCAGAAATAAAAACGAAACATATATATTAAGCAGAGACCCCTGTGCACATATTTGTTAATGTATTTGGTTATTCGGGCCGCCATGGGGACCTGAAGGGGGTGAACACATAGGTAAACCGTTTTATTTTAACCTACCGCCGGACATTGGTTTTACATTATTTACTCCAATCAAGGGGCGTATAGACAGTCTTACTGTATATATTTATAAAGCAGAGACATGTACAAACATTTTGAGGTATAATACATGTATGTCAAGCTATCCTGGAGACCGGAAGTGGACGACAATTGAGCCATAATGGTTGTACAGCCGGCAATTTTGACCTACCCGACCATGGTTTTTTACCTCTTACTTGGTCCACAGGTCCTATGGAATGATCTACGGGGAATAGTTATCAAGCAGAGGCATTGACAAACGTTTTGAGGTATCATACATGCAGATCAAGCCTCCCTGAGCACCGGAAGTTGCCTATTACAGAGTTAAAATGGGATGCCAGGACCGTGACGGATATTCCGGGTAATAACGCATATTGGTTTTTCGCATTTTTCTGGCTAACGAAGGTCTCCAGAAATAAAAACGAAACATATATATTAAGCAGAGACCCCTGTGCACATATTTGTTAATGTATTTGGTTATTCGGGCCGCCATGGGGACCTGAAGGGGGTGAACACATAGGTAAACCGTTTTATTTTAACCTACCGCCGTACATTGGTTTTACATTATTTACTCCAATCAAGGGGCGTATAGACAGTCTTACTGTATATATTTATAAAGCAGAGACATGTACAAACATTTTGAGGTATAATACATGTATGTCAAGCTATCCTGGAGACCGGAAGTGGACGACAATTGAGCCATAATGGTTGTAAAGCCGGCAATTTTGACCTACCCGACCATGGTTTTTTACCTCTTACTTGGTCCGCAGGTCCTATGGAATGATCTACGGGGAATAGTTATCAAGCAGAGGCATTGACAAACGTTTTGAGGTATCATACATGCAGATCAAGCCTCCCTGAGCACCGGAAGTTGCCTATTACAGAGTTAAAATGGGATGCCAGGACCGTGACGGATATTCCGGGTAATAACGCATATTGGTTTTTCGCATTTTTCTGGCTAACGGAAGGCTCCAGAAATAAAAACGAAACATATATATTAAGCAGAGACCCCTGTGCACATATTTGTTAATGTATTTGGTTATTCGGGCCGCCATGGGGACCGGAAGGGGGTGAACACATAGGTAAACCGTTTTATTTTAACCTACCGCCGGACATTGGTTTTACATTATTTACTCCAATCAAGGGGCGTATAGACAGTCTTACTGTATATATTTATAAAGCAGAGACATGTACAAACATTTTGAGGTATAATACATGTATGTCAAGCTATCCTGGAGACCGGAAGTGGACGACAATTGAGCCATAATGGTTGTACAGCCGGCAATTTTGACCTACCCGACCATGGTTTTTTACCTCTTACTTGGTCCACAGGTCCTATGGAATGATCTACGGGGAATAGTTATCAAGCAGAGGCATTGACAAACGTTTTGAGGTATCATACATGCAGATCAAGCCTCCCTGAGCACCGGAAGTTGCCTATTACAGAGTTAAAATGGGATGCCAGGACCGTGACGGATATTCCGGGTAATAACGCATATTGGTTTTTCGCATTTTTCTGGCTAACGGAGGGCTCCAGAAATAAAAACGAAACATATATATTAAGCAGAGACCCCTGTGCACATATTTGTTAATGTATTTGGTTATTCGGGCCGCCATGGGGACCGGAAGGGGGTGAAAACATAGGTAAACCATTTTATTTTAACCTACCGCCGGACATTGGTTTTACATTATTTACTCCAATCAAGGGGCGTATAGACAGTCTTACTGTATATATTTATAAAGCAGAGACATGTACAAACATTTTGAGGTATAATACATGTATGTCAAGCTATCCTGGAGACCGGAAGTGGACGACAATTGAGCCATAATGGTTGTACAGCCGGCAATTTTGACCTACCCGACCATGGTTTTTTACCTCTTACTTGGTCCACAGGTCCTATGGAATGATCTACGGGGAATAGTTATCAAGCAGAGGCATTGACAAACGTTTTGAGGTATCATACATGCAGATCAAGCCTCCCTGAGCACCGGAAGTTGCCTATTACAGAGTTAAAATGGGATGCCAGGACCATGACGGATATTCCGGGTAATAACGCATATTGGTTTTTCGCATTTTTCTGGCTAACGGAGGGCTCCAGAAATAAAAACGAAACATATATATTAAGCAGAGACCCCTGTGCACATATTTGTTAATGTATTTGGTTATTCGGGCCGCCATGGGGACCGGAAGGGGGTGAACACATAGGTAAACCGTTTTATTTTAACCTACCGCCGGACATTGGTTTTACATTATTTACTCCAATCAAGGGGCGTATAGACAGTCTTACTGTATATATTTATAAAGCAGAGACATGTACAAACATTTTGAGGTATAATACATGTATGTCAAGCTATCCTGGAGACCGGAAGTGGACGACAATTGAGCCATAATGGTTGTACAGCCGGCAATTTTGACCTACCCGACAATGGTTTTTTACCTCTTACTTGGTCCACAGGTCCTATGGAATGATCTACGGGGAATAGTTATCAAGCAGAGGCATTGACAAACGTTTTGAGGTATCATACATGCAGATCAAGCCTCCCTGAGCACCGGAAGTTGCCTATTACAGAGTTAAAATGGGATGCCAGGACCGTGACGGATATTCCGGGTAATAACGCATATTGGTTTTTCGCATTTTTCTGGCTAACGGAGGGCTCCAGAAATAAAAACGAAACATATATATTAAGCAGAGACCCCTGTGCACATATTTGTTAATGTATTTGGTTATTCGGGCCGCCATGGGGACCTGAAGGGGGTGAACACATAGGTAAACCGTTTTATTTTAACCTACCGCCGGACATTGGTTTTACATTATTTACTCCAATCAAGGGGCGTATAGACAGTCTTACTGTATATATTTATAAAGCAGAGACATGTACAAACATTTTGAGGTATAATACATGTATGTCAAGCTATCCTGGAGACCGGAAGTGGACGACAATTGAGCCATAATGGTTGTACAGCCGGCAATTTTGACCTACCCGACCATGGTTTTTTACCTCTTACTTGGTCCGCAGGTCCTATGGAATGATCTACGGGGAATAGTTATCAAGCAGAGGCATTGACAAACGTTTTGAGGTATCATACATGCAGATCAAGCCTCCCTGAGCACCGGAAGTTGCCTATTACAGAGTTAAAATGGGATGCCAGGACCGTGACGGATATTCCGGGTAATAACGCATATTGGTTTTTCGCATTTTTCTGGCTAACGGAGGGCTCCAGAAATAAAAACGAAACATATATATTAAGCAGAGACCCCTGTGCACATATTTGTTAATGTATTTGGTTATTCGGGCCGCCATGGGGACCGGAAGGGGGTGAACACATAGGTAAACCGTTTTATTTTAACCTACCGCCGGACATTGGTTTTACATTATTTACTCCAATCAAGGGGCGTATAGACAGTCTTACTGTATATATTTATAAAGCAGAGACATGTACAAACATTTTGAGGTATAATACATGTATGTCAAGCTATCCTGGAGACCGGAAGTGGACGACAATTGAGCCATAATGGTTGTACAGCCGGCAATTTTGACCTACCCGACCATGGTTTTTTACCTCTTACTTGGTCCACAGGTCCTATGGAATGATCTACGGGGAATAGTTATCAAGCAGAGGCATTGACAAACGTTTTGAGGTATCATACATGCAGATCAAGCCTCCCTGAGCACCGGAAGTTGCCTATTACAGAGTTAAAATGGGATGCCAGGACCGTGACGATATTCCGGGTAATAACGCATATTGGTTTTTCGCATTTTTCTGGCTAACGGAGGGCTCCAGAAATAAAAACGAAACATATATATTAAGCAGAGACCCCTGTGCACATATTTGTTAATGTATTTGGTTATTCGGGCCGCCATGGGGACCGGAAGGGGGTGAACACATAGGTAAACCGTTTTATTTTAACCTACCGCCGGACATTGGTTTTACATTATTTACTCCAATCAAGGGGCGTATAGACAGTCTTACTGTATATATTTATAAAGCAGAGACATGTACAAACATTTTGAGGTATAATACATGTATGTCAAGCTATCCTGGAGACCGGAAGTGGACGACAATTGAGCCATAATGGTTGTACAGCCGGCAATTTTGACCTACCCGACCATGGTTTTTTACCTCTTACTTGGTCCACAGGTCCTATGGAATGATCTACGGGGAATAGTTATCAAGCAGAGGCATTGACAAACGTTTTGAGGTATCATACATGCAGATCAAGCCTCCCTGAGCACCGGAAGTTGCCTATTACAGAGTTAAAATGGGATGCCAGGACCGTGACGGATATTCCGGGTAATAACGCATATTGGTTTTTCGCATTTTTCTGGCTAACGGAGGGCTCCAGAAATAAAAACGAAACATATATATTAAGCAGAGACCCCTGTGCACATATTTGTTAATGTATTTGGTTATTCGGGCCGCCATGGGGACCTGAAGGGGGTGAACACATAGGTAAACCGTTTTATTTTAACCTACCGCCGGACATTGGTTTTACATTATTTACTCCAATCAAGGGGCGTATAGACAGTCTTACTGTATATATTTATAAAGCAGAGACATGTACAAACATTTTGAGGTATAATACATGTATGTCAAGCTATCCTGGAGACCGGAAGTGGACGACAATTGAGCCATAATGGTTGTACAGCCGGCAATTTTGACCTACCCGACCATGGTTTTTTACCTCTTACTTGGTCCGCAGGTCCTATGGAATGATCTACGGGGAATAGTTATCAAGCAGAGGCATTGACAAACGTTTTGAGGTATCATACATGCAGATCAAGCCTCCCTGAGCACCGGAAGTTGCCTATTACAGAGTTAAAATGGGATGCCAGGACCGTGACGGATATTCCGGGTAATAACGCATATTGGTTTTTCGCATTTTTCTGGCTAACGGAGGGCTCCAGAAATAAAAACGAAACATATATATTAAGCAGAGACCCCTGTGCACATATTTGTTAATGTATTTGGTTATTCGGGCCGCCATGGGGACCGGAAGGGGGTGAAAACATAGGTAAACCATTTTATTTTAACCTACCGCCGGACATTGGTTTTACATTATTTACTCCAATCAAGGGGCGTATAGACAGTCTTACTGTATATATTTATAAAGCAGAGACATGTACAAACATTTTGAGGTATAATACATGTATGTCAAGCTATCCTGGAGACCGGAAGTGGACGACAATTGAGCCATAATGGTTGTACAGCCGGCAATTTTGACCTACCCGACCATGGTTTTTTACCTCTTACTTGGTCCACAGGTCCTATGGAATGATCTACGGGGAATAGTTATCAAGCAGAGGCATTGACAAACGTTTTGAGGTATCATACATGCAGATCAAGCCTCCCTGAGCACCGGAAGTTGCCTATTACAGAGTTAAAATGGGATGCCAAGACCGTGACGGATATTCCGGGTAATAACGCATATTGGTTTTTCGCATTTTTCTGGCTAACGGAGGGCTCCAGAAATAAAAACGAAACATATATATTAAGCAGAGACCCCTGTGCACATATTTGTTAATGTATTTGGTTATTCGGGCCGCCATGGGGACCGGAAGGGGGTGAACACATAGGTAAACCATTTTATTTTAACCTACCGCCGGACATTGGTTTTACATTATTTACTCCAATCAAGGGGCGTATAGACAGTCTTACTGTATATATTTATAAAGCAGAGACATGTACAAACATTTTGAGGTATAATACATGTATGTCAAGCTATCCTGGAGACCGGAAGTGGACGACAATTGAGCCATAATGGTTGTACAGCCGGCAATTTTGACCTACCCGACCATGGTTTTTTACCTCTTACTTGGTCCACAGGTCCTATGGAATGATCTACGGGGAATAGTTATCAAGCAGAGGCATTGACAAACGTTTTGAGGTATCATACATGCAGATCAAACCTCCCTGAGCACCGGAAGTTGCCTATTACAGAGTTAAAATGGGATGCCAGGACCGTGACGGATATTCCGGGTAATAACGCATATTGGTTTTTCGCATTTTTCTGGCTAACGGAGGGCTCCAGAAATAAAAACGAAACATATATATTAAGCAGAGACCCCTGTGCACATATTTGTTAATGTATTTGGTTATTCGGGCCGCCATGGGGACCGGAAGGGGGTGAACACATAGGTAAACCGTTTTATTTTAACCTACCGCCGGACATTGGTTTTACATTATTTACTCCAATCAAGGGGCGTATAGACAGTCTTACTGTATATATTTATAAAGCAGAGACATGTACAAACATTTTGAGGTATAATACATGTATGTCAAGCTATCCTGGAGACCGGAAGTGGACGACAATTGAGCCATAATGGTTGTACAGCCGGCAATTTTGACCTACCCGACCATGGTTTTTTACCTCTTACTTGGTCCACAGGTCCTATGGAATGATCTACGGGGAATAGTTATCAAGCAGAGGCATTGACAAACGTTTTGAGGTATCATACATGCAGATCAAGCCTCCCTGAGCACCGGAAGTTGCCTATTACAGAGTTAAAATGGGATGCCAGGACCGTGACGGATATTCCGGGTAATAACGCATATTGGTTTTTCGCATTTTTCTGGCTAACGGAGGGCTCCAGAAATAAAAACGAAACATATATATTAAGCAGAGACCCCTGTGCACATATTTGTTAATGTATTTGGTTATTCGGGCCGCCATGGGGACCGGAAGGGGGTGAAAACATAGGTAAACCATTTTATTTTAACCTACCGCCGGACATTGGTTTTACATTATTTACTCCAATCAAGGGGCGTATAGACAGTCTTACTGTATATATTTATAAAGCAGAGACATGTACAAACATTTTGAGGTATAATACATGTATGTCAAGCTATCCTGGAGACCGGAAGTGGACGACAATTGAGCCATAATGGTTGTACAGCCGGCAATTTTGACCTACCCGACCATGGTTTTTTACCTCTTACTTGGTCCACAGGTCCTATGGAATGATCTACGGGGAATAGTTATCAAGCAGAGGCATTGACAAACGTTTTGAGGTATCATACATGCAGATCAAGCCTCCCTGAGCACCGGAAGTTGCCTATTACAGAGTTAAAATGGGATGCCAGGACCGTGACGGATATTCCGGGTAATAACGCATATTGGTTTTTCGCATTTTTCTGGCTAACGGAGGGCTCCAGAAATAAAAACGAAACATATATATTAAGCAGAGACCCCTGTGCACATATTTGTTAATGTATTTGGTTATTCGGGCCGCCATGGGGACCGGAAGGGGGTGAAAACATAGGTAAACCATTTTATTTTAACCTACCGCCGGACATTGGTTTTACATTATTTACTCCAATCAAGGGGCGTATAGACAGTCTTACTGTATATATTTATAAAGCAGAGACATGTACAAACATTTTGAGGTATAATACATGTATGTCAAGCTATCCTGGAGACCGGAAGTGGACGACAATTGAGCCATAATGGTTGTACAGCCGGCAATTTTGACCTACCCGACCATGGTTTTTTACCTCTTACTTGGTCCACAGGTCCTATGGAATGATCTACGGGGAATAGTTATCAAGCAGAGGCATTGACAAACGTTTTGAGGTATCATACATGCAGATCAAGCCTCCCTGAGCACCGGAAGTTGCCTATTACAGAGTTAAAATGGGATGCCAGGACCATGACGGATATTCCGGGTAATAACGCATATTGGTTTTTCGCATTTTTCTGGCTAACGGAGGGCTCCAGAAATAAAAACGAAACATATATATTAAGCAGAGACCCCTGTGCACATATTTGTTAATGTATTTGGTTATTCGGGCCGCCATGGGGACCGGAAGGGGGTGAAAACATAGGTAAACCATTTTATTTTAACCTACCGCCGGACATTGGTTTTACATTATTTACTCCAATCAAGGGGCGTATAGACAGTCTTACTGTATATATTTATAAAGCAGAGACATGTACAAACATTTTGAGGTATAATACATGTATGTCAAGCTATCCTGGAGACCGGAAGTGGACGACAATTGAGCCATAATGGTTGTACAGCCGGCAATTTTGACCTACCCGACCATGGTTTTTTACCTCTTACTTGGTCCACAGGTCCTATGGAATGATCTACGGGGAATAGTTATCAAGCAGAGGCATTGACAAACGTTTTGAGGTATCATACATGCAGATCAAGCCTCCCTGAGCACCGGAAGTTGCCTATTACAGAGTTAAAATGGGATGCCAGGACCGTGACGGATATTCCGGGTAATAACGCATATTGGTTTTTCGCATTTTTCTGGCTAACGGAGGGCTCCAGAAATAAAAACGAAACATATATATTAAGCAGAGACCCCTGTGCACATATTTATTAATGTATTTGGTTATTCGGGCCGCCATGGGGACCGGAAGGGGGTGAAAACATAGGTAAACCATTTTATTTTAACCTACCGCCGGACATTGGTTTTACATTATTTACTCCAATCAAGGGGCGTATAGACAGTCTTACTGTATATATTTATAAAGCAGAGACATGTACAAACATTTTGAGGTATAATACATGTATGTCAAGCTATCCTGGAGACCGGAAGTGGACGACAATTGAGCCATAATGGTTGTACAGCCGGCAATTTTGACCTACCCGACCATGGTTTTTTACCTCTTACTTGGTCCACAGGTCCTATGGAATGATCTACGGGGAATAGTTATCAAGCAGAGGCATTGACAAACGTTTTGAGGTATCATACATGCAGATCAAGCCTCCCTGAGCACCGGAAGTTGCCTATTACAGAGTTAAAATGGGATGCCAGGACCATGACGGATATTCCGGGTAATAACGCATATTGGTTTTTCGCATTTTTCTGGCTAACGGAGGGCTCCAGAAATAAAAACGAAACATATATATTAAGCAGAGACCCCTGTGCACATATTTGTTAATGTATTTGGTTATTCGGGCCGCCATGGGGACCGGAAGGGGGTGAAAACATAGGTAAACCATTTTATTTTAACCTACCGCCGGACATTGGTTTTACATTATTTACTCCAATCAAGGGGCGTATAGACAGTCTTACTGTATATATTTATAAAGCAGAGACATGTACAAACATTTTGAGGTATAATACATGTATGTCAAGCTATCCTGGAGACCGGAAGTGGACGACAATTGAGCCATAATGGTTGTACAGCCGGCAATTTTGACCTACCCGACCATGGTTTTTTACCTCTTACTTGGTCCACAGGTCCTATGGAATGATCTACGGGGAATAGTTATCAAGCAGAGGCATTGACAAACGTTTTGAGGTATCATACATGCAGATCAAGTCTCCCTGAGCACCGGAAGTTGCCTATTACAGAGTTAAAATGGGATGCCAGGACCGTGACGGATATTCCGGGTAATAACGCATATTGGTTTTTCGCATTTTTCTGGCTAACGGAGGGCTCCAGAAATAAAAACGAAACATATATATTAAGCAGAGACCCCTGTGCACATATTTGTTAATGTATTTGGTTATTCGGGCCGCCATGGGGACCGGAAGGGGGTGAAAACATAGGTAAACCGTTTTATTTTAACCTACCGCCGGACATTGGTTTTACATTATTTACTCCAATCAAGGGGCGTATAGACAGTCTTACTGTATATATTTATAAAGCAGAGACATGTACAAACATTTTGAGGTATAATACATGTATGTCAAGCTATCCTGGAGACCGGAAGTGGACGACAATTGAGCCATAATGGTTGTACAGCCGGCAATTTTGACCTACCCGACCATGGTTTTTTACCTCTTACTTGGTCCACAGGTCCTATGGAATGATCTACGGGGAATAGTTATCAAGCAGAGGCATTGACAAACGTTTTGAGGTATCATACATGCAGATCAAGCCTCCCTGAGCACCGGAAGTTGCCTATTACAGAGTTAAAATGGGATGCCAAGACCGTGACGGATATTCCGGGTAATAACGCATATTGGTTTTTCGCATTTTTCTGGCTAACGGAGGGCTCCAGAAATAAAAACGAAACATATATATTAAGCAGAGACCCCTGTGCACATATTTGTTAATGTATTTGGTTATTCGGGCCGCCATGGGGACCTGAAGGGGGTGAACACATAGGTAAACCGTTTTATTTTAACCTACCGCCGGACATTGGTTTTACATTATTTACTCCAATCAAGGGGCGTATAGACAGTCTTACTGTATATATTTATAAAGCAGAGACATGTACAAACATTTTGAGGTATAATACATGTATGTCAAGCTATCCTGGAGACCGGAAGTGGACGACAATTGAGCCATAATGGTTGTAAAGCCGGCAATTTTGACCTACCCGACCATGGTTTTTTACCTCTTACTTGGTCCGCAGGTCCTATGGAATGATCTACGGGGAATAGTTATCAAGCAGAGGCATTGACAAACGTTTTGAGGTATCATACATGCAGATCAAGCCTCCCTGAGCACCGGAAGTTGCCTATTACAGAGTTAAAATGGGATGCCAGGACCGTGACGGATATTCCGGGTAATAACGCATATTGGTTTTTCGCATTTTTCTGGCTAACGGAGGGCTCCAGAAATAAAAACGAAACATATATATTAAGCAGAGACCCCTGTGCACATATTTGTTAATGTATTTGGTTATTCGGGCCGCCATGGGGACCGGAAGGGGGTGAACACATAGGTAAACCGTTTTATTTTAACCTACCGCCGGACATTGGTTTTACATTATTTACTCCAATCAAGGGGCGTATAGACAGTCTTACTGTATATATTTATAAAGCAGAGACATGTACAAACATTTTGAGGTATAATACATGTATGTCAAGCTATCCTGGAGACCGGAAGTGGACGACAATTGAGCCATAATGGTTGTACAGCCGGCAATTTTGACCTACCCGACCATGGTTTTTTACCTCTTACTTGGTCCACAGGTCCTATGGAATGATCTACGGGGAATAGTTATCAAGCAGAGGCATTGACAAACGTTTTGAGGTATCATACATGCAGATCAAACCTCCCTGAGCACCGGAAGTTGCCTATTACAGAGTTAAAATGGGATGCCAGGACCGTGACGGATATTCCGGGTAATAACGCATATTGGTTTTTCGCATTTTTCTGGCTAACGGAGGGCTCCAGAAATAAAAACGAAACATATATATTAAGCAGAGACCCCTGTGCACATATTTGTTAATGTATTTGGTTATTCGGGCCGCCATGGGGACCGGAAGGGGGTGAACACATAGGTAAACCGTTTTATTTTAACCTACCGCCGGACATTGGTTTTACATTATTTACTCCAATCAAGGGGCGTATAGACAGTCTTACTGTATATATTTATAAAGCAGAGACATGTACAAACATTTTGAGGTATAATACATGTATGTCAAGCTATCCTGGAGACCGGAAGTGGACGACAATTGAGCCATAATGGTTGTACAGCCGGCAATTTTGACCTACCCGACCATGGTTTTTTACCTCTTACTTGGTCCACAGGTCCTATGGAATGATCTACGGGGAATAGTTATCAAGCAGAGGCATTGACAAACGTTTTGAGGTATCATACATGCAGATCAAGCCTCCCTGAGCACCGGAAGTTGCCTATTACAGAGTTAAAATGGGATGCCAGGACCGTGACGGATATTCCGGGTAATAACGCATATTGGTTTTTCGCATTTTTCTGGCTAACGAAGGGCTCCAGAAATAAAAACGAAACATATATATTAAGCAGAGACCCCTGTGCACATATTTGTTAATGTATTTGGTTATTCGGGCCGCCATGGGGACCGGAAGGGGGTGAACACATAGGTAAACCGTTTTATTTTAACCTACCGCCGGACATTGGTTTTACATTATTTACTCCAATCAAGGGGCGTATAGACAGTCTTACTGTATATATTTATAAAGCAGAGACATGTACAAACATTTTGAGGTATAATACATGTATGTCAAGCTATCCTGGAGACCGGAAGTGGACGACAATTGAGCCATAATGGTTGTACAGCCGGCAATTTTGACCTACCCGACCATGGTTTTTTACCTCTTACTTGGTCCACAGGTCCTATGGAATGATCTACGGGGAATAGTTATCAAGCAGAGGCATTGACAAACGTTTTGAGGTATCATACATGCAGATCAAGCCTCCCTGAGCACCGGAAGTTGCCTATTACAGAGTTAAAATGGGATGCCAGGACCGTGACGGATATTCCGGGTAATAACGCATATTGTTTTTTCGCATTTTTCTGGCTAACGGAGGGCTCCAGAAATAAAAACGAAACATATATATTAAGCAGAGACCCCTGTGCACATATTTGTTAATGTATTTGGTTATTCGGGCCGCCATGGGGACCGGAAGGGGGTGAAAACATAGGTAAACCGTTTTATTTTAACCTACCGCCGGACATTGGTTTTACATTATTTACTCCAATCAAGGGGCGTATAGACAGTCTTACTGTATATATTTATAAAGCAGAGACATGTACAAACATTTTGAGGTATAATACATGTATGTCAAGCTATCCTGGAGACCGGAAGTGGACGACAATTGAGCCATAATGGTTGTACAGCCGGCAATTTTGACCTACCCGACCATGGTTTTTTACCTCTTACTTGGTCCACAGGTCCTATGGAATGATCTACGGGGAATAGTTATCAAGCGGAGGCATTGACAAACGTTTTGAGGTATCATACATGCAGATCAAGCCTCCCTGAGCACCGGAAGTTGCCTATTACAGAGTTAAAATGGGATGCCAGGACCGTGACGGATATTCCGGGTAATAACGCATATTGGTTTTTCGCATTTTTCTGGCTAACGGAGGGCTCCAGAAATAAAAACGAAACATATATATTAAGCAGAGACCCCTGTGCACATATTTGTTAATGTATTTGGTTATTCGGGCCGCCATGGTGACCGGAAGGGGGTGAACACATAGGTAAACCGTTTTATTTTAACCTACCGCCGGACATTGGTTTTACATTATTTACTCCAATCAAGGGGCGTATAGACAGTCTTACTGTATATATTTATAAAGCAGAGACATGTACAAACATTTTGAGGTATAATACATGTATGTCAAGCTATCCTGGAGACCGGAAGTGGACGACAATTGAGCCATAATGGTTGTACAGCCGGCAATTTTGACCTACCCGACCATGGTTTTTTACCTCTTACTTGGTCCACAGGTCCTATGGAATGATCTACGGGGAATAGTTATCAAGCAGAGGCATTGACAAACGTTTTGAGGTATCATACATGCAGATCAAACCTCCCTGAGCACCGGAAGTTGCCTATTACAGAGTTAAAATGGGATGCCAGGACCGTGACGGATATTCCGGGTAATAACGCATATTGGTTTTTCGCATTTTTCTGGCTAACGGAGGGCTCCAGAAATAAAAACGAAACATATATATTAAGCAGAGACCCCTGTGCACATATTTGTTAATGTATTTGGTTATTCGGGCCGCCATGGGGACCGGAAGGGGGTGAACACATAGGTAAACCGTTTTATTTTAACCTACCGCCGGACATTGGTTTTACATTATTTACTCCAATCAAGGGGCGTATAGACAGTCTTACTGTATATATTTATAAAGCAGAGACATGTACAAACATTTTGAGGTATAATACATGTATGTCAAGCTATCCTGGAGACCGGAAGTGGACGACAATTGAGCCATAATGGTTGTACAGCCGGCAATTTTGACCTACCCGACCATGGTTTTTTACCTCTTACTTGGTCCACAGGTCCTATGGAATGATCTACGGGGAATAGTTATCAAGCAGAGGCATTGACAAACGTTTTGAGGTATCATACATGCAGATCAAGCCTCCCTGAGCACCGGAAGTTGCCTATTACAGAGTTAAAATGGGATGCCAGGACCGTGACGGATATTCCGGGTAATAACGCATATTGGTTTTTCGCATTTTTCTGGCTAACGGAGGGCTCCAGAAATAAAAACGAAACATATATATTAAGCAGAGACCCCTGTGCACATATTTGTTAATGTATTTGGTTATTCGGGCCGCCATGGGGACCGGAAGGGGGTGAACACATAGTTAAACCGTTTTATTTTAACCTACCGCCGGACATTGGTTTTACATTATTTACTCCAATCAAGGGGCGTATAGACAGTCTTACTGTATATATTTATAAAGAAGAGACATGTACAAACATTTTGAGGTATAATACATGTATGTCAAGCTATCCTGGAGACCGGAAGTGGACGACAATTGAGCCATAATGGTTGTACAGCCGGCAATTTTGACCTACCCGACCATGGTTTTTTACCTCTTACTTGGTCCACAGGTCCTATGGAATGATCTACGGGGAATAGTTATCAAGCAGAGGCATTGACAAACGTTTTGAGGTATCATACATGCAGATCAAACCTCCCTGAGCACCGGAAGTTGCCTATTACAGAGTTAAAATGGGATGCCAGGACCGTGACGGATATTCCGGGTAATAACGCATATTGGTTTTTCGCATTTTTCTGGCTAACGGAGGGCTCCAGAAATAAAAACGAAACATATATATTAAGCAGAGACCCCTGTGCACATATTTGTTAATGTATTTGGTTATTCGGGCCGCCATGGGGACCGGAAGGGGGTGAACACATAGGTAAACCGTTTTATTTTAACCTACCGCCGGACATTGGTTTTACATTATTTACTCCAATCAAGGGGCGTATAGACAGTCTTACTGTATATATTTATAAAGCAGAGACATGTACAAACATTTTGAGGTATAATACATGTATGTCAAGCTATCCTGGAGACCGGAAGTGGACGACAATTGAGCCATAATGGTTGTACAGCCGGCAATTTTGACCTACCCGACCATGGTTTTTTACCTCTTACTTGGTCCACAGGTCCTATGGAATGATCTACGGGGAATAGTTATCAAGCAGAGGCATTGACAAACGTTTTGAGGTATCATACATGCAGATCAAGCCTCCCTGAGCACCGGAAGTTGCCTATTACAGAGTTAAAATGGGATGCCAGGACCGTGACGGATATTCCGGGTAATAACGCATATTGGTTTTTCGCATTTTTCTGGCTAACGGAGGGCTCCAGAAATAAAAACGAAACATATATATTAAGCAGAGACCCCTGTGCACATATTTGTTAATGTATTTGGTTATTCGGGCCGCCATGGGGACCGGAAGGGGGTGAACACATAGGTAAACCGTTTTATTTTAACCTACCGCCGGACATTGGTTTTACATTATTTACTCCAATCAAGGGGCGTATAGACAGTCTTACTGTATATATTTATAAAGCAGAGACATGTACAAACATTTTGAGGTATAATACATGTATGTCAAGCTATCCTGGAGACCGGAAGTGGACGACAATTGAGCCATAATGGTTGTACAGCCGGCAATTTTGACCTACCCGACCATGGTTTTTTACCTCTTACTTGGTCCACAGGTCCTATGGAATGATCTACGGGGAATAGTTATCAAGCAGAGGCATTGACAAACGTTTTGAGGTATCATACATGCAGATCAAGCCTCCCTGAGCACCGGAAGTTGCCTATTACAGAGTTAAAATGGGATGCCAGGACCGTGACGGATATTCCGGGTAATAACGCATATTGTTTTTTCGCATTTTTCTGGCTAACGGAGGGCTCCAGAAATAAAAACGAAACATATATATTAAGCAGAGACCCCTGTGCACATATTTGTTAATGTATTTGGTTATTCGGGCCGCCATGGGGACCGGAAGGGGGTGAAAACATAGGTAAACCGTTTTATTTTAACCTACCGCCGGACATTGGTTTTACATTATTTACTCCAATCAAGGGGCGTATAGACAGTCTTACTGTATATATTTATAAAGCAGAGACATGTACAAACATTTTGAGGTATAATACATGTATGTCAAGCTATCCTGGAGACCGGAAGTGGACGACAATTGAGCCATAATGGTTGTACAGCCGGCAATTTTGACCTACCCGACCATGGTTTTTTACCTCTTACTTGGTCCACAGGTCCTATGGAATGATCTACGGGGAATAGTTATCAAGCAGAGGCATTGACAAACGTTTTGAGGTATCATACATGCAGATCAAGCCTCCCTGAGCACCGGAAGTTGCCTATTACAGAGTTAAAATGGGATGCCAGGACCGTGACGGATATTCCGGGTAATAACGCATATTGGTTTTTCGCATTTTTCTGGCTAACGGAGGGCTCCAGAAATAAAAACGAAACATATATATTAAGCAGAGACCCCTGTGCACATATTTGTTAATGTATTTGGTTATTCGGGCCGCCATGGGGACCGGAAGGGGGTGAACACATAGTTAAACCGTTTTATTTTAACCTACCGCCGGACATTGGTTTTACATTATTTACTCCAATCAAGGGGCGTATAGACAGTCTTACTGTATATATTTATAAAGAAGAGACATGTACAAACATTTTGAGGTATAATACATGTATGTCAAGCTATCCTGGAGACCGGAAGTGGACGACAATTGAGCCATAATGGTTGTACAGCCGGCAATTTTGACCTACCCGACCATGGTTTTTTACCTCTTACTTGGTCCACAGGTCCTATGGAATGATCTACGGGGAATAGTTATCAAGCAGAGGCATTGACAAACGTTTTGAGGTATCATACATGCAGATCAAACCTCCCTGAGCACCGGAAGTTGCCTATTACAGAGTTAAAATGGGATGCCAGGACCGTGACGGATATTCCGGGTAATAACGCATATTGGTTTTTCGCATTTTTCTGGCTAACGGAGGGCTCCAGAAATAAAAACGAAACATATATATTAAGCAGAGACCCCTGTGCACATATTTGTTAATGTATTTGGTTATTCGGGCCGCCATGGGGACCGGAAGGGGGTGAACACATAGGTAAACCGTTTTATTTTAACCTACCGCCGGACATTGGTTTTACATTATTTACTCCAATCAAGGGGCGTATAGACAGTCTTACTGTATATATTTATAAAGCAGAGACATGTACAAACATTTTGAGGTATAATACATGTATGTCAAGCTATCCTGGAGACCGGAAGTGGACGACAATTGAGCCATAATGGTTGTACAGCCGGCAATTTTGACCTACCCGACCATGGTTTTTTACCTCTTACTTGGTCCACAGGTCCTATGGAATGATCTACGGGGAATAGTTATCAAGCAGAGGCATTGACAAACGTTTTGAGGTATCATACATGCAGATCAAGCCTCCCTGAGCACCGGAAGTTGCCTATTACAGAGTTAAAATGGGATGCCAGGACCGTGACGGATATTCCGGGTAATAACGCATATTGGTTTTTCGCATTTTTCTGGCTAACGGAGGGCTCCAGAAATAAAAACGAAACATATATATTAAGCAGAGACCCCTGTGCACATATTTGTTAATGTATTTGGTTATTCGGGCCGCCATGGGGACCGGAAGGGGGTGAACACATAGGTAAACCGTTTTATTTTAACCTACCGCCGGACATTGGTTTTACATTATTTACTCCAATCAAGGGGCGTATAGACAGTCTTACTGTATATATTTATAAAGCAGAGACATGTACAAACATTTTGAGGTATAATACATGTATGTCAAGCTATCCTGGAGACCGGAAGTGGACGACAATTGAGCCATAATGGTTGTACAGCCGGCAATTTTGACCTACCCGACCATGGTTTTTTACCTCTTACTTGGTCCACAGGTCCTATGGAATGATCTACGGGGAATAGTTATCAAGCAGAGGCATTGACAAACGTTTTGAGGTATCATACATGCAGATCAAGCCTCCCTGAGCACCGGAAGTTGCCTATTACAGAGTTAAAATGGGATGCCAGGACCGTGACGGATATTCCGGGTAATAACGCATATTGTTTTTTCGCATTTTTCTGGCTAACGGAGGGCTCCAGAAATAAAAACGAAACATATATATTAAGCAGAGACCCCTGTGCACATATTTGTTAATGTATTTGGTTATTCGGGCCGCCATGGGGACCGGAAGGGGGTGAAAACATAGGTAAACCGTTTTATTTTAACCTACCGCCGGACATTGGTTTTACATTATTTACTCCAATCAAGGGGCGTATAGACAGTCTTACTGTATATATTTATAAAGCAGAGACATGTACAAACATTTTGAGGTATAATACATGTATGTCAAGCTATCCTGGAGACCGGAAGTGGACGACAATTGAGCCATAATGGTTGTACAGCCGGCAATTTTGACCTACCCGACCATGGTTTTTTACCTCTTACTTGGTCCACAGGTCCTATGGAATGATCTACGGGGAATAGTTATCAAGCGGAGGCATTGACAAACGTTTTGAGGTATCATACATGCAGATCAAGCCTCCCTGAGCACCGGAAGTTGCCTATTACAGAGTTAAAATGGGATGCCAGGACCGTGACGGATATTCCGGGTAATAACGCATATTGGTTTTTCGCATTTTTCTGGCTAACGGAGGGCTCCAGAAATAAAAACGAAACATATATATTAAGCAGAGACCCCTGTGCACATATTTGTTAATGTATTTGGTTATTCGGGCCGCCATGGGGACCGGAAGGGGGTGAACACATAGGTAAACCGTTTTATTTTAACCTACCGCCGGACATTGGTTTTACATTATTTACTCCAATCAAGGGGCGTATAGACAGTCTTACTGTATATATTTATAAAGAAGAGACATGTACAAACATTTTGAGGTATAATACATGTATGTCAAGCTATCCTGGAGACCGGAAGTGGACGACAATTGAGCCATAATGGTTGTACAGCCGGCAATTTTGACCTACCCGACCATGGTTTTTTACCTCTTACTTGGTCCACAGGTCCTATGGAATGATCTACGGGGAATAGTTATCAAGCAGAGGCATTGACAAACGTTTTGAGGTATCATACATGCAGATCAAGCCTCCCTGAGCACCGGAAGTTGCCTATTACAGAGTTAAAATGGGATGCCAGGACCGTGACGGATATTCCGGGTAATAACGCATATTGGTTTTTCGCATTTTTCTGGCTAACGGAGGGCTCCAGAAATAAAAACGAAACATATATATTAAGCAGAGACCCCTGTGCACATATTTGTTAATGTATTTGGTTATTCGGGCCGCCATGGGGACCGGAAGGGGGTGAAAACATAGGTAAACCATTTTATTTTAACCTACCGCCGGACATTGGTTTTACATTATTTACTCCAATCAAGGGGCGTATAGACAGTCTTACTGTATATATTTATAAAGCAGAGACATGTACAAACATTTTGAGGTATAATACATGTATGTCAAGCTATCCTGGAGACCGGAAGTGGACGACAATTGAGCCATAATGGTTGTACAGCCGGCAATTTTGACCTACCCGACCATGGTTTTTTACCTCTTACTTGGTCCACAGGTCCTATGGAATGATCTACGGGGAATAGTTATCAAGCAGAGGCATTGACAAACGTTTTGAGGTATCATACATGCAGATCAAGCCTCCCTGAGCACCGGAAGTTGCCTATTATAGAGTTAAAATGGGATGCCAGGACCGTGACGGATATTCCGGGTAATAACGCATATTGGTTTTTCGCATTTTTCTGGCTAACGGAGGGCTCCAGAAATAAAAACGAAACATATATATTAAGCAGAGACCCCTGTGCACATATTTGTTAATGTATTTGGTTATTCGGGCCGCCATGGGGACCGGAAGGGGGTGAAACCATAGGTAAACCGTTTTATTTTAACCTACCGCCGGACATTGGTTTTACATTATTTACTCCAATCAAGGGGCGTATAGACAGTCTTACTGTATATATTTATAAAGCAGAGACATGTACAAACATTTTGAGGTATAATACATGTATGTCAAGCTATCCTGGAGACCGGAAGTGGACGACAATTGAGCCATAATGGTTGTACAGCCGGCAATTTTGACCTACCCGACCATGGTTTTTTACCTCTTACTTGGTCCACAGGTCCTATGGAATGATCTACGGGGAATAGTTATCAAGCAGAGGCATTGACAAACGTTTTGAGGTATCATACATGCAGATCAAGCCTCCCTGAGCACCGGAAGTTGCCTATTATAGAGTTAAAATGGGATGCCATGACCGTGACGGATATTCCGGGTAATAACGCATATTGGTTTTTCGCATTTTTCTGGCTAACGGAGGGCTCCAGAAATAAAAACGAAACATATATATTAAGCAGAGACCCCTGTGCACATATTTGTTAATGTATTTGGTTATTCGGGCCGCCATGGGGACCGGAAGGGGGTGAAACCATAGGTAAACCGTTTTATTTTAACCTACCGCCGGACATTGGTTTTACATTATTTACTCCAATCAAGGGGCGTATAGACAGTCTTACTGTATATATTTATAAAGCAGAGACATGTACAAACATTTTGAGGTATAATACATGTATGTCAAGCTATCCTGGAGACCGGAAGTGGACGACAATTGAGCCATAATGGTTGTACAGCCGGCAATTTTGACCTACCCGACCATGGTTTTTTACCTCTTACTTGGTCCACAGGTCCTATGGAATGATCTAGGGGGAATAGTTATCAAGCGGAGGCATTGACAAACGTTTTGAGGTATCATACATGCAGATCAAGCCTCCCTGAGCACCGGAAGTTGCCTATTACAGAGTTAAAATGGGATGCCAGGACCGTGACGGATATTCCGGGTAATAACGCATATTGGTTTTTCGCATTTTTCTGGCTAACGGAGGGCTCCAGAAATAAAAACGAAACATATATATTAAGCAGAGACCCCTGTGCACATATTTGTTAATGTATTTGGTTATTCGGGCAACCATGGTTTTTTACTTCTGACTTGCTCCACAGGTCCTATGGAATGATCTACGGGGAATAGTTATCAAGCAGAGGCATTGACAAACGTTTTGAGGTATTATACATGTAGATCAAGCCATCCTGAGGACCGGAAGTTGCCTATTACGGAGCTAAAATGGGATGCCAGGACCCTGACGGATATTTCGGGTAGTACCGCATATTGGTTTTTCGCATTTTTCTGGCTAACGGAGGGCTCCAGAAATAAAAACTAGACGATATGTATTAAGCAGATACACCTGCGCACATATTTATTAAGGTATTTGGTTATTCGGGCCGCCATGGGGACCGGAAGGGGGTGAAAACATAGGTAAATCGTCTTATTTTCACCTACCGCCGGACATTGGTTTTACATTATTTACTCCAATCAAGGGGCGTATAGACAGTCTTACTGTATATATTTATAAAGCAGAGACATGTACAAACATTTTGAGGTATAATACATGTATGTCAAGCTATCATGGAGACCGGAAGTGGACGAAAATTGAGCCATAATGGTTGTACAGCCGGCAATTTTGACCTACCCGACCATGGTTTTTTACTTCTGACTTGCTCCACAGGTCCTATGGAATGATCTACGGGGAATAGTTATCAAGCAGAGGCATTGACAAACGTTTTGAGGTATTATACATGTAGATCAAGCCATCCTGAGGACCGGAAGTTGCCTATTACGGAGCTAAAATGGGATGCCAGGACCCTGACGGATATTTCGGGTAGTACCGCATATTGGTTTTTCGCATTTTTCTGGCTAACGGAGGGCTCCAGAAATTAAAGCTAGACAATATGTATTAAGCAGATACACCTGCGCACATATTTATTAAGGTATTTGGTTATTCGGGCCGCCATGGGGACCGGAAGGGGGTGAAAACATAGGTAAATCGTCTTATTTTAACCTACCGCCGGACATTGGTTTTACATTATTTACTCCAATCAAGGGGCGTATAGACAGTCTTACTGTATATATTTATAAAGCAGAGACATGTACAAACATTTTGAGGTATAATACATGTATGTCAAGCTATCCTGGAGACCGGAAGTGGACGAAAATTGAGTCATAATGGTTGTACAGCCGGCAATTTTGACCTACCCGACCATGGTTTTTTACTTCTGACTTGCTCCACAGGTCCTATGGAATGATCTACGGGGAATAGTTATCAAGCAGAGGCATTGACAAACGTTGTGAGGTATTATACATGTAGATCAAGCCATCCTGAGGACCGGAAGTTGCCTATTACGGAGCTAAAATGGGATGCCAGGACCCTGACGGATATTTCGGGTAGTACCGCATATTGGTTTTTCGCATTTTTCTGGCTAACGGAGGGCTCCAGAAATAAAAACTAGACAATATGTATTAAGCAGATACACCTGCGCACCTATTTATTAAGGTATTTGGTTATTCGGTCCGCCATGGGGACCGGAAGGGGGTGAAAACATAGGTAAATCGTCTTATTTTAACCTACCGCCGGACATTGGTTTTACATTATTTACTCCAATCAAGGGGCGTATAGACAGTCTTACTGTATATATTTATAAAGCAGAGACATGTACAAACATTTTGAGGTATAATACATGTATGTCAAGCTATCATGGAGACCGGAAGTGGACGAAAATTGAGCCATAATGGTTGTACAGCCGGCAATTTTGACCTACCCGACCATGGTTTTTTACTTCTGACTTGCTCCACAGGTCCTATGGAATGATCTACGGGGAATAGTTATCAAGCAGAGGCATTGACAAACGTTGTGAGGTATTATACATGTAGATCAAGCCATCCTGAGGACCGGAAGTTGCCTATTACGGAGCTAAAATGGGATGCCAGGACCCTGACGGATATTTCGGGTAGTACCGCATATTGGTTTTTCGCATTTTTCTGGCTAACGGAGGGCTCCAGAAATAAAAACTAGACAATATGTATTAAGCAGATACACCTGCGCACATATTTATTAAGGTATTTGGTTATTCGGTCCGCCATGGGGACCGGAAGGGGGTGAAAACATAGGTAAATCGTCTTATTTTAACCTACCGCCGGACATTGGTTTTACATTATTTACTCCAATCAAGGGGCGTATAGACAGTCTTACTGTATATATTTATAAAGCAGAGACATGTACAAACATTTTGAGGTATAATACATGTATGTCAAGCTATCCTGGAGACCGGAAGTGAACGAAAATTGAGCCATAATGGTTGTACAGCCGGCAATTTTGACCTACCCGACCATGGTTTTTTACTTCTGACTTGCTCCACAGGTCCTATGGAATGATCTACGGGGAATAGTTATCAAGCAGAGGCATTGACAAACGTTTTGAGGTATTATACATGTAGATCAAGCCATCCTGAGGACCGGAAGTTGCCTATTACGGAGCTAAAATGGGATGCCAGGACCCTGACGGATATTTCGGTTAGTACCGCATATTGGTTTTTCGCATTTTTCTGGCTAACGGAGGGCTCCAGAAATAAAAACTAGACGATATGTATTAAGCAGATACACCTGCGCACATATTTATTAAGGTATTTGGTTATTCGGGCCGCCATGGGGACCGGAAGGGGGTGAAAACATAGGTAAATCGTCTTATTTTCACCTACCGCCGGACATTGGTTTTACATTATTTACTCCAATCAAGGGGCGTATAGACAGTCTTACTGTATATATTTATAAAGCAGAGACATGTACAAACATTTTGAGGTATAATACATGTATGTCAAGCTATCATGGAGACCGGAAGTGGACGAAAATTGAGCCATAATGGTTGTACAGCCGGCAATTTTGACCTACCCGACCATGGTTTTTTACTTCTGACTTGCTCCACAGGTCCTATGGAATGATCTACGGGGAATAGTTATCAAGCAGAGGCATTGACAAACGTTTTGAGGTATTATACATGTAGATCAAGCCATCCTGAGGACCGGAAGTTGCCTATTACGGAGCTAAAATGGGATGCCAGGACCCTGACGGATATTTCGGGTAGTACCGCATATTGGTTTTTCGCATTTTTCTGGCTAACGGAGGGCTCCAGAAATTAAAGCTAGACAATATGTATTAAGCAGATACACCTGCGCACATATTTATTAAGGTATTTGGTTATTCGGGCCGCCATGGGGACCGGAAGGGGGTGAAAACATAGGTAAATCGTCTTATTTTAACCTACCGCCGGACATTGGTTTTACATTATTTACTCCAATCAAGGGGCGTATAGACAGTCTTACTGTATATATTTATAAAGCAGAGACATGTACAAACATTTTGAGGTATAATACATGTATGTCAAGCTATCCTGGAGACCGGAAGTGGACGAAAATTGAGTCATAATGGTTGTACAGCCGGCAATTTTGACCTACCCGACCATGGTTTTTTACTTCTGACTTGCTCCACAGGTCCTATGGAATGATCTACGGGGAATAGTTATCAAGCAGAGGCATTGACAAACGTTGTGAGGTATTATACATGTAGATCAAGCCATCCTGAGGACCGGAAGTTGCCTATTACGGAGCTAAAATGGGATGCCAGGACCCTGACGGATATTTCGGGTAGTACCGCATATTGGTTTTTCGCATTTTTCTGGCTAACGGAGGGCTCCAGAAATAAAAACTAGACAATATGTATTAAGCAGATACACCTGCGCACATATTTATTAAGGTATTTGGTTATTCGGTCCGCCATGGGGACCGGAAGGGGGTGAAAACATAGGTAAATCGTCTTATTTTAACCTACCGCCGGACATTGGTTTTACATTATTTACTCCAATCAAGGGGCGTATAGACAGTCTTACTGTATATATTTATAAAGCAGAGACATGTACAAACATTTTGAGGTATAATACATGTATGTCAAGCTATCATGGAGACCGGAAGTGGACGAAAATTGAGCCATAATGGTTGTACAGCCAGCAATTTTGACCTACCCGACCATGGTTTTTTACTTCTGACTTGCTCCACAGGTCCTATGGAATGATCTACGGGGAATAGTTATCAAGCAGAGGCATTGACAAACGTTGTGAGGTATTATACATGTAGATCAAGCCATCCTGAGGACCGGAAGTTGCCTATTACGGAGCTAAAATGGCATGCCAGGACCCTGACGGATATTTCGGGTAGTACCGCATATTGGTTTTTCGCATTTTTCTGGCTAACGGAGGGCTCCAGAAATAAAAACGAAACATATATATTAAGCAGAGACCCCTGTGCACATATTTGTTAATGTATTTGGTTATTCGGGCCGCCATGGGGACCGGAAGGGGGTGAAAACATAGGTAAACCGTTTTATTTTAACCTACCGCCGGACATTGGTTTTACATTATTTACTCCAATCAAGGGGCGTATAGACAGTCTTACTGTATATATTTATAAAGCAGAGACATGTACAAACATTTTGAGGTATAATACATGTATGTCAAGCTATCCTGGAGACCGGAAGTGGACGACAATTGAGCCATAATGGTTGTACAGCCGGCAATTTTGACCTACCCGACCATGGTTTTTTACCTCTTACTTGGTCCACAGGTCCTATGGAATGATCTACGGGGAATAGTTATCAAGCGGAGGCATTGACAAACGTTTTGAGGTATCATACATGCAGATCAAGCCTCCCTGAGCACCGGAAGTTGCCTATTACAGAGTTAAAATGGGATGCCAGGACCGTGACGGATATTCCGGGTAATAACGCATATTGGTTTTTCGCATTTTTCTGGCTAACGGAGGGCTCCAGAAATAAAAACGAAACATATATATTAAGCAGAGACCCCTGTGCACATATTTGTTAATGTATTTGGTTATTCGGGCCGCCATGGGGACCGGAAGGGGGTGAACACATAGGTAAACCGTTTTATTTTAACCTACCGCCGGACATTGGTTTTACATTATTTACTCCAATCAAGGGGCGTATAGACAGTCTTACTGTATATATTTATAAAGCAGAGACATGTACAAACATTTTGAGGTATAATACATGTATGTCAAGCTATCCTGGAGACCGGAAGTGGACGACAATTGAGCCATAATGGTTGTACAGCCGGCAATTTTGACCTACCCGACCATGGTTTTTTACCTCTTACTTGGTCCACAGGTCCTATGGAATGATCTACGGGGAATAGTTATCAAGCAGAGGCATTGACAAACGTTTTGAGGTATCATACATGCAGATCAAACCTCCCTGAGCACCGGAAGTTGCCTATTACAGAGTTAAAATGGGATGCCAGGACCGTGACGGATATTCCGGGTAATAACGCATATTGGTTTTTCGCATTTTTCTGGCTAACGGAGGGCTCCAGAAATAAAAACGAAACATATATATTAAGCAGAGACCCCTGTGCACATATTTGTTAATGTATTTGGTTATTCGGGCCGCCATGGGGACCGGAAGGGGGTGAAAACATAGGTAAACCGTTTTATTTTAACCTACCGCCGGACATTGGTTTTACATTATTTACTCCAATCAAGGGGCGTATAGACAGTCTTACTGTATATATTTATAAAGCAGAGACATGTACAAACATTTTGAGGTATAATACATGTATGTCAAGCTATCCTGGAGACCGGAAGTGGACGACAATTGAGCCATAATGGTTGTACAGCCGGCAATTTTGACCTACCCGACCATGGTTTTTTACCTCTTACTTGGTCCACAGGTCCTATGGAATGATCTACGGGGAATAGTTATCAAGCGGAGGCATTGACAAACGTTTTGAGGTATCATACATGCAGATCAAGCCTCCCTGAGCACCGGAAGTTGCCTATTACAGAGTTAAAATGGGATGCCAGGACCGTGACGGATATTCCGGGTAATAACGCATATTGGTTTTTCGCATTTTTCTGGCTAACGGAGGGCTCCAGAAATAAAAACGAAACATATATATTAAGCAGAGACCCCTGTGCACATATTTGTTAATGTATTTGGTTATTCGGGCCGCCATGGGGACCGGAAGGGGGTGAACACATAGGTAAACCGTTTTATTTTAACCTACCGCCGGACATTGGTTTTACATTATTTACTCCAATCAAGGGGCGTATAGACAGTCTTACTGTATATATTTATAAAGCAGAGACATGTACAAACATTTTGAGGTATAATACATGTATGTCAAGCTATCCTGGAGACCGGAAGTGGACGACAATTGAGCCATAATGGTTGTACAGCCGGCAATTTTGACCTACCCGACCATGGTTTTTTACCTCTTACTTGGTCCACAGGTCCTATGGAATGATCTACGGGGAATAGTTATCAAGCAGAGGCATTGACAAACGTTTTGAGGTATCATACATGCAGATCAAACCTCCCTGAGCACCGGAAGTTGCCTATTACAGAGTTAAAATGGGATGCCAGGACCGTGACGGATATTCCGGGTAATAACGCATATTGGTTTTTCGCATTTTTCTGGCTAACGGAGGGCTCCAGAAATAAAAACGAAACATATATATTAAGCAGAGACCCCTGTGCACATATTTGTTAATGTATTTGGTTATTCGGGCCGCCATGGGGACCGGAAGGGGGTGAACACATAGGTAAACCGTTTTATTTTAACCTACCGCCGGACATTGGTTTTACATTATTTACTCCAATCAAGGGGCGTATAGACAGTCTTACTGTATATATTTATAAAGCAGAGACATGTACAAACATTTTGAGGTATAATACATGTATGTCAAGCTATCCTGGAGACCGGAAGTGGACGACAATTGAGCCATACTGGTTGTACAGCCGGCAATTTTGACCTACCCGACCATGGTTTTTTACCTCTTACTTGGTCCACAGGTCCTATGGAATGATCTACGGGGAATAGTTATCAAGCAGAGGCATTGACAAACGTTTTGAGGTATCATACATGCAGATCAAGCCTCCCTGAGCACCGGAAGTTGCCTATTACAGAGTTAAAATGGGATGCCAGGACCGTGACGGATATTCCGGGTAATAACGCATATTGGTTTTTCGCATTTTTCTGGCTAACGGAGGGCTCCAGAAATAAAAACGAAACATATATATTAAGCAGAGACCCCTGTGCACATATTTGTTAATGTATTTGGTTATTCGGGCCGCCATGGGGACCGGAAGGGGGTGAACACATAGGTAAACCGTTTTATTTTAACCTACCGCCGGACATTGGTTTTACATTATTTACTCCAATCAAGGGGCGTATAGACAGTCTTACTGTATATATTTATAAAGCAGAGACATGTACAAACATTTTGAGGTATAATACATGTATGTCAAGCTATCCTGGAGACCGGAAGTGGACGACAATTGAGCCATAATGGTTGTACAGCCGGCAATTTTGACCTACCCGACCATGGTTTTTTACCTCTTACTTGGTCCACAGGTCCTATGGAATGATCTACGGGGAATAGTTATCAAGCGGAGGCATTGACAAACGTTTTGAGGTATCATACATGCAGATCAAGCCTCCCTGAGCACCGGAAGTTGCCTATTACAGAGTTAAAATGGGATGCCAGGACCGTGACGGATATTCCGGGTAATAACGCATATTGGTTTTTCGCATTTTTCTGGCTAACGGAGGGCTCCAGAAATAAAAACGAAACATATATATTAAGCAGAGACCCCTGTGCACATATTTGTTAATGTATTTGGTTATTCGGGCCGCCATGGGGACCGGAAGGGGGTGAACACATAGGTAAACCGTTTTATTTTAACCTACCGCCGGACATTGGTTTTACATTATTTACTCCAATCAAGGGGCGTATAGACAGTCTTACTGTATATATTTATAAAGCAGAGACATGTACAAACATTTTGAGGTATAATACATGTATGTCAAGCTATCCTGGAGACCGGAAGTGGACGACAATTGAGCCATAATGGTTGTACAGCCGGCAATTTTGACCTACCCGACCATGGTTTTTTACCTCTTACTTGGTCCACAGGTCCTATGGAATGATCTACGGGGAATAGTTATCAAGCGGAGGCATTGACAAACGTTTTGAGGTATCATACATGCAGATCAAGCCTCCCTGAGCACCGGAAGTTGCCTATTACAGAGTTAAAATGGGATGCCAGGACCGTGACGGATATTCCGGGTAATAACGCATATTGGTTTTTCGCATTTTTCTGGCTAACGGAGGGCTCCAGAAATAAAAACGAAACATATATATTAAGCAGAGACCCCTGTGCACATATTTGTTAATGTATTTGGTTATTCGGGCCGCCATGGGGACCGGAAGGGGGTGAACACATAGGTAAACCGTTTTATTTTAACCTACCGCCGGACATTGGTTTTACATTATTTACTCCAATCAAGGGGCGTATAGACAGTCTTACTGTATATATTTATAAAGCAGAGACATGTACAAACATTTTGAGGTATAATACATGTATGTCAAGCTATCCTGGAGACCGGAAGTGGACGACAATTGAGCCATAATGGTTGTACAGCCGGCAATTTTGACCTACCCGACCATGGTTTTTTACCTCTTACTTGGTCCACAGGTCCTATGGAATGATCTACGGGGAATAGTTATCAAGCAGAGGCATTGACAAACGTTTTGAGGTATCATACATGCAGATCAAACCTCCCTGAGCACCGGAAGTTGCCTATTACAGAGTTAAAATGGGATGCCAGGACCGTGACGGATATTCCGGGTAATAACGCATATTGGTTTTTCGCATTTTTCTGGCTAACGGAGGGCTCCAGAAATAAAAACGAAACATATATATTAAGCAGAGACCCCTGTGCACATATTTGTTAATGTATTTGGTTATTCGGGCCGCCATGGGGACCGGAAGGGGGTGAACACATAGGTAAACCGTTTTATTTTAACCTACCGCCGGACATTGGTTTTACATTATTTACTCCAATCAAGGGGCGTATAGACAGTCTTACTGTATATATTTATAAAGCAGAGACATGTACAAACATTTTGAGGTATAATACATGTATGTCAAGCTATCCTGGAGACCGGAAGTGGACGACAATTGAGCCATACTGGTTGTACAGCCGGCAATTTTGACCTACCCGACCATGGTTTTTTACCTCTTACTTGGTCCACAGGTCCTATGGAATGATCTACGGGGAATAGTTATCAAGCAGAGGCATTGACAAACGTTTTGAGGTATCATACATGCAGATCAAGCCTCCCTGAGCACCGGAAGTTGCCTATTACAGAGTTAAAATGGGATGCCAGGACCGTGACGGATATTCCGGGTAATAACGCATATTGGTTTTTCGCATTTTTCTGGCTAACGGAGGGCTCCAGAAATAAAAACGAAACATATATATTAAGCAGAGACCCCTGTGCACATATTTGTTAATGTATTTGGTTATTCGGGCCGCCATGGGGACCGGAAGGGGGTGAACACATAGGTAAACCGTTTTATTTTAACCTACCGCCGGACATTGGTTTTACATTATTTACTCCAATCAAGGGGCGTATAGACAGTCTTACTGTATATATTTATAAAGCAGAGACATGTACAAACATTTTGAGGTATAATACATGTATGTCAAGCTATCCTGGAGACCGGAAGTGGACGACAATTGAGCCATAATGGTTGTACAGCCGGCAATTTTGACCTACCCGACCATGGTTTTTTACCTCTTACTTGGTCCACAGGTCCTATGGAATGATCTACGGGGAATAGTTATCAAGCGGAGGCATTGACAAACGTTTTGAGGTATCATACATGCAGATCAAGCCTCCCTGAGCACCGGAAGTTGCCTATTACAGAGTTAAAATGGGATGCCAGGACCGTGACGGATATTCCGGGTAATAACGCATATTGGTTTTTCGCATTTTTCTGGCTAACGGAGGGCTCCAGAAATAAAAACGAAACATATATATTAAGCAGAGACCCCTGTGCACATATTTGTTAATGTATTTGGTTATTCGGGCCGCCATGGGGACCGGAAGGGGGTGAACACATAGGTAAACCGTTTTATTTTAACCTACCGCCGGACATTGGTTTTACATTATTTACTCCAATCAAGGGGCGTATAGACAGTCTTACTGTATATATTTATAAAGCAGAGACATGTACAAACATTTTGAGGTATAATACATGTATGTCAAGCTATCCTGGAGACCGGAAGTGGACGACAATTGAGCCATAATGGTTGTACAGCCGGCAATTTTGACCTACCCGACCATGGTTTTTTACCTCTTACTTGGTCCACAGGTCCTATGGAATGATCTACGGGGAATAGTTATCAAGCAGAGGCATTGACAAACGTTTTGAGGTATCATACATGCAGATCAAACCTCCATGAGCACCGGAAGTTGCCTATTACAGAGTTAAAATGGGATGCCAGGACCGTGACGGATATTCCGGGTAATAACGCATATTGGTTTTTCGCATTTTTCTGGCTAACGGAGGGCTCCAGAAATAAAAACGAAACATATATATTAAGCAGAGACCCCTGTGCACATATTTGTTAATGTATTTGGTTATTCGGGCCGCCATGGGGACCGGAAGGGGGTGAACACATAGGTAAACCGTTTTATTTTAACCTACCGCCGGACATTGGTTTTACATTATTTACTCCAATCAAGGGGCGTATAGACAGTCTTACTGTATATATTTATAAAGCAGAGACATGTACAAACATTTTGAGGTATAATACATGTATGTCAAGCTATCCTGGAGACCGGAAGTGGACGACAATTGAGCCATAATGGTTGTACAGCCGGCAATTTTGACCTACCCGACCATGGTTTTTTACCTCTTACTTGGTCCACAGGTCCTATGGAATGATCTACGGGGAATAGTTATCAAGCAGAGGCATTGACAAACGTTTTGAGGTATCATACATGCAGATCAAGCCTCCCTGAGCACCGGAAGTTGCCTATTACAGAGTTAAAATGGGATGCCAGGACCGTGACGGATATTCCGGGTAATAACGCATATTGGTTTTTCGCATTTTTCTGGCTAACGGAGGGCTCCAGAAATAAAAACGAAACATATATATTAAGCAGAGACCCCTGTGCACATATTTGTTAATGTATTTGGTTATTCGGGCCGCCATGGGGACCGGAAGGGGGTGAACACATAGGTAAACCGTTTTATTTTAACCTACCGCCGGACATTGGTTTTACATTATTTACTCCAATCAAGGGGCGTATAGACAGTCTTACTGTATATATTTATAAAGCAGAGACATGTACAAACATTTTGAGGTATAATACATGTATGTCAAGCTATCCTGGAGACCGGAAGTGGACGACAATTGAGCCATAATGGTTGTACAGCCGGCAATTTTGACCTACCCGACCATGGTTTTTTACCTCTTACTTGGTCCACAGGTCCTATGGAATGATCTACGGGGAATAGTTATCAAGCAGAGGCATTGACAAACGTTTTGAGGTATCATACATGCAGATCAAACCTCCCTGAGCACCGGAAGTTGCCTATTACAGAGTTAAAATGGGATGCCAGGACCGTGACGGATATTCCGGGTAATAACGCATATTGGTTTTTCGCATTTTTCTGGCTAACGGAGGGCTCCAGAAATAAAAACGAAACATATATATTAAGCAGAGACCCCTGTGCACATATTTGTTAATGTATTTGGTTATTCGGGCCGCCATGGGGACCGGAAGGGGGTGAACACATAGGTAAACCGTTTTATTTTAACCTACCGCCGGACATTGGTTTTACATTATTTACTCCAATCAAGGGGCGTATAGACAGTCTTACTGTATATATTTATAAAGCAGAGACATGTACAAACATTTTGAGGTATAATACATGTATGTCAAGCTATCCTGGAGACCGGAAGTGGACGACAATTGAGCCATAATGGTTGTACAGCCGGCAATTTTGACCTACCCGACCATGGTTTTTTACCTCTTACTTGGTCCACAGGTCCTATGGAATGATCTACGGGGAATAGTTATCAAGCAGAGGCATTGACAAACGTTTTGAGGTATCATACATGCAGATCAAGCCTCCCTGAGCACCGGAAGTTGCCTATTACAGAGTTAAAATGGGATGCCAGGACCGTGACGGATATTCCGGGTAATAACGCATATTGGTTTTTCGCATTTTTCTGGCTAACGGAGGGCTCCAGAAATAAAAACGAAACATATATATTAAGCAGAGACCCCTGTGCACATATTTGTTAATGTATTTGGTTATTCGGGCCGCCATGGGGACCGGAAGGGGGTGAACACATAGGTAAACCGTTTTATTTTAACCTACCGCCGGACATTGGTTTTACATTATTTACTCCAATCAAGGGGCGTATAGACAGTCTTACTGTATATATTTATAAAGCAGAGACATGTACAAACATTTTGAGGTATAATACATGTATGTCAAGCTATCCTGGAGACCGGAAGTGGACGACAATTGAGCCATAATGGTTGTACAGCCGGCAATTTTGACCTACCCGACCATGGTTTTTTACCTCTTACTTGGTCCACAGGTCCTATGGAATGATCTACGGGGAATAGTTATCAAGCAGAGGCATTGACAAACGTTTTGAGGTATCATACATGCAGATCAAACCTCCCTGAGCACCGGAAGTTGCCTATTACAGAGTTAAAATGGGATGCCAGGACCGTGACGGATATTCCGGGTAATAACGCATATTGGTTTTTCGCATTTTTCTGGCTAACGGAGGGCTCCAGAAATAAAAACGAAACATATATATTAAGCAGAGACCCCTGTGCACATATTTGTTAATGTATTTGGTTATTCGGGCCGCCATGGGGACCGGAAGGGGGTGAACACATAGGTAAACCGTTTTATTTTAACCTACCGCCGGACATTGGTTTTACATTATTTACTCCAATAAAGGGGCGTATAGACAGTCTTACTGTATATATTTATAAAGCAGAGACATGTACAAACATTTTGAGGTATAATACATGTATGTCAAGCTATCCTGGAGACCGGAAGTGGACGACAATTGAGCCATAATGGTTGTACAGCCGGCAATTTTGACCTACCCGACCATGGTTTTTTACCTCTTACTTGGTCCACAGGTCCTATGGAATGATCTACGGGGAATAGTTATCAAGCAGAGGCATTGACAAACGTTTTGAGGTATCATACATGCAGATCAAGCCTCCCTGAGCACCGGAAGTTGCCTATTACAGAGTTAAAATGGGATGCCAGGACCGTGACGGATATTCCGGGTAATAACGCATATTGGTTTTTCGCATTTTTCTGGCTAACGGAGGGCTCCAGAAATAAAAACGAAACATATATATTAAGCAGAGACCCCTGTGCACATATTTGTTAATGTATTTGGTTATTCGGGCCGCCATGGGGACCGGAAGGGGGTGAACACATAGGTAAACCGTTTTATTTTAACCTACCGCCGGACATTGGTTTTACATTATTTACTCCAATCAAGGGGCGTATAGACAGTCTTACTGTATATATTTATAAAGCAGAGACATGTACAAACATTTTGAGGTATAATACATGTATGTCAAGCTATCCTGGAGACCGGAAGTGGACGACAATTGAGCCATAATGGTTGTACAGCCGGCAATTTTGACCTACCCGACCATGGTTTTTTACCTCTTACTTGGTCCACAGGTCCTATGGAATGATCTACGGGGAATAGTTATCAAGCAGAGGCATTGACAAACGTTTTGAGGTATCATACATGCAGATCAAGCCTCCCTGAGCACCGGAAGTTGCCTATTACAGAGTTAAAATGGGATGCCAGGACCGTGACGGATATTCCGGGTAATAACGCATATTGTTTTTTCGCATTTTTCTGGCTAACGGAGGGCTCCAGAAATAAAAACGAAACATATATATTAAGCAGAGACCCCTGTGCACATATTTGTTAATGTATTTGGTTATTCGGGCCGCCATGGGGACCGGAAGGGGGTGAAAACATAGGTAAACCGTTTTATTTTAACCTACCGCCGGACATTGGTTTTACATTATTTACTCCAATCAAGGGGCGTATAGACAGTCTTACTGTATATATTTATAAAGCAGAGACATGTACAAACATTTTGAGGTATAATACATGTATGTCAAGCTATCCTGGAGACCGGAAGTGGACGACAATTGAGCCATAATGGTTGTACAGCCGGCAATTTTGACCTACCCGACCATGGTTTTTTACCTCTTACTTGGTCCACAGGTCCTATGGAATGATCTACGGGGAATAGTTATCAAGCGGAGGCATTGACAAACGTTTTGAGGTATCATACATGCAGATCAAGCCTCCCTGAGCACCGGAAGTTGCCTATTACAGAGTTAAAATGGGATGCCAGGACCGTGACGGATATTCCGGGTAATAACGCATATTGGTTTTTCGCATTTTTCTGGCTAACGGAGGGCTCCAGAAATAAAAACGAAACATATATATTAAGCAGAGACCCCTGTGCACATATTTGTTAATGTATTTGGTTATTCGGGCCGCCATGGGGACCGGAAGGGGGTGAACACATAGGTAAACCGTTTTATTTTAACCTACCGCCGGACATTGGTTTTACATTATTTACTCCAATCAAGGGGCGTATAGACAGTCTTACTGTATATATTTATAAAGAAGAGACATGTACAAACATTTTGAGGTATAATACATGTATGTCAAGCTATCCTGGAGACCGGAAGTGGACGACAATTGAGCCATAATGGTTGTACAGCCGGCAATTTTGACCTACCCGACCATGGTTTTTTACCTCTTACTTGGTCCACAGGTCCTATGGAATGATCTACGGGGAATAGTTATCAAGCAGAGGCATTGACAAACGTTTTGAGGTATCATACATGCAGATCAAGCCTCCCTGAGCACCGGAAGTTGCCTATTACAGAGTTAAAATGGGATGCCAGGACCGTGACGAATATTCCGGGTAATAACGCATATTGGTTTTTCGCATTTTTCTGGCTAACGGAGGGCTCCAGAAATAAAAACGAAACATATATATTAAGCAGAGACCCCTGTGCACATATTTGTTAATGTATTTGGTTATTCGGGCCGCCATGGGGACCGGAAGGGGGTGAAAACATAGGTAAACCATTTTATTTTAACCTACCGCCGGACATTGGTTTTACATTATTTACTCCAATCAAGGGGCGTATAGACAGTCTTACTGTATATATTTATAAAGCAGAGACATGTACAAACATTTTGAGGTATAATACATGTATGTCAAGCTATCCTGGAGACCGGAAGTGGACGACAATTGAGCCATAATGGTTGTACAGCCGGCAATTTTGACCTACCCGACCATGGTTTTTTACCTCTTACTTGGTCCACAGGTCCTATGGAATGATCTACGGGGAATAGTTATCAAGCAGAGGCATTGACAAACGTTTTGAGGTATCATACATGCAGATCAAGCCTCCCTGAGCACCGGAAGTTGCCTATTATAGAGTTAAAATGGGATGCCAGGACCGTGACGGATATTCCGGGTAATAACGCATATTGGTTTTTCGCATTTTTCTGGCTAACGGAGGGCTCCAGAAATAAAAACGAAACATATATATTAAGCAGAGACCCCTGTGCACATATTTGTTAATGTATTTGGTTATTCGGGCCGCCATGGGGACCGGAAGGGGGTGAAACCATAGGTAAACCGTTTTATTTTAACCTACCGCCGGACATTGGTTTTACATTATTTACTCCAATCAAGGGGCGTATAGACAGTCTTACTGTATATATTTATAAAGCAGAGACATGTACAAACATTTTGAGGTATAATACATGTATGTCAAGCTATCCTGGAGACCGGAAGTGGACGACAATTGAGCCATAATGGTTGTACAGCCGGCAATTTTGACCTACCCGACCATGGTTTTTTACCTCTTACTTGGTCCACAGGTCCTATGGAATGATCTACGGGGAATAGTTATCAAGCAGAGGCATTGACAAACGTTTTGAGGTATCATACATGCAGATCAAGCCTCCCTGAGCACCGGAAGTTGCCTATTATAGAGTTAAAATGGGATGCCAGGACCGTGACGGATATTCCGGGTAATAACGCATATTGGTTTTTCGCATTTTTCTGGCTAACGGAGGGCTCCAGAAATAAAAACGAAACATATATATTAAGCAGAGACCCCTGTGCACATATTTGTTAATGTATTTGGTTATTCGGGCCGCCATGGGGACCGGAAGGGGGTGAAACCATAGGTAAACCGTTTTATTTTAACCTACCGCCGGACATTGGTTTTACATTATTTACTCCAATCAAGGGGCGTATAGACAGTCTTACTGTATATATTTATAAAGCAGAGACATGTACAAACATTTTGAGGTATAATACATGTATGTCAAGCTATCCTGGAGACCGGAAGTGGACGACAATTGAGCCATAATGGTTGTACAGCCGGCAATTTTGACCTACCCGACCATGGTTTTTTACCTCTTACTTGGTCCACAGGTCCTATGGAATGATCTAGGGGGAATAGTTATCAAGCGGAGGCATTGACAAACGTTTTGAGGTATCATACATGCAGATCAAGCCTCCCTGAGCACCGGAAGTTGCCTATTACAGAGTTAAAATGGGATGCCAGGACCGTGACGGATATTCCGGGTAATAACGCATATTGGTTTTTCGCATTTTTCTGGCTAACGGAGGGCTCCAGAAATAAAAACGAAACATATATATTAAGCAGAGACCCCTGTGCACATATTTGTTAATGTATTTGGTTATTCGGGCAACCATGGTTTTTTACTTCTGACTTGCTCCACAGGTCCTATGGAATGATCTACGGGGAATAGTTATCAAGCAGAGGCATTGACAAACGTTTTGAGGTATTATACATGTAGATCAAGCCATCCTGAGGACCGGAAGTTGCCTATTACGGAGCTAAAATGGGATGCCAGGACCCTGACGGATATTTCGGGTAGTACCGCATATTGGTTTTTCGCATTTTTCTGGCTAACGGAGGGCTCCAGAAATAAAAACTAGACGATATGTATTAAGCAGATACACCTGCGCACATATTTATTAAGGTATTTGGTTATTCGGGCCGCCATGGGGACCGGAAGGGGGTGAAAACATAGGTAAATCGTCTTATTTTCACCTACCGCCGGACATTGGTTTTACATTATTTACTCCAATCAAGGGGCGTATAGACAGTCTTACTGTATATATTTATAAAGCAGAGACATGTACAAACATTTTGAGGTATAATACATGTATGTCAAGCTATCATGGAGACCGGAAGTGGACGAAAATTGAGCCATAATGGTTGTACAGCCGGCAATTTTGACCTACCCGACCATGGTTTTTTACTTCTGACTTGCTCCACAGGTCCTATGGAATGATCTACGGGGAATAGTTATCAAGCAGAGGCATTGACAAACGTTGTGAGGTATTATACATGTAGATCAAGCCATCCTGAGGACCGGAAGTTGCCTATTACGGAGCTAAAATGGGATGCCAGGACCCTGACGGATATTTCGGGTAGTACCGCATATTGGTTTTTCGCATTTTTCTGGCTAACGGAGGGCTTCAGAAATAAAAACTAGACAATATGTATTAAGCAGATACACCTGCGCACATATTTATTAAGGTATTTGGTTATTCGGGCCGCCATGGGGACCGGAAGGGGGTGAAAACATAGGTAAATCGTCTTATTTTAACCTACCGCCGGACATTGGTTTTACATTATTTACTCCAATCAAGGGGCGTATAGACAGTCTTACTGTATATATTTATAAAGCAGAGACATGTACTAACATTTTGAGGTATAATACATGTATGTCAAGCTATCCTGGAGACCGGAAGTGGACGAAAATTGAGTCATAATGGTTGTACAGCCGGCAATTTTGACCTACCCGACCATGGTTTTTTACTTCTGACTTGCTCCACAGGTCCTATGGAATGATCTACGGGGAATAGTTATCAAGCAGAGGCATTGACAAACGTTTTGAGGTATTATACATGTAGATCAAGCCATCCTGAGGACCGGAAGTTGCCTATTACGGAGCTAAAATGGGATGCCAGGACCCTGACGGATATTTCGGGTAGTACCGCATATTGGTTTTTCGCATTTTTCTGGCTAACGGAGGGCTCCAGAAATAAAAACTAGACAATATGTATTAAGCAGATACACCTGCGCACATATTTATTAAGGTATTTGGTTATTCGGTCCGCCATGGGGACCGGAAGGGGGTGAAAACATAGGTAAATCGTCTTATTTTAACCTACCGCCGGACATTGGTTTTACATTATTTACTCCAATCAAGGGGCGTATAGACAGTCTTACTGTATATATTTATAAAGCAGAGACATGTACAAACATTTTGAGGTATAATACATGTATGTCAAGCTATCCTGGAGACCGGAAGTGGACGAAAATTGAGCCATAATGGTTGTACAGCCGGCAATTTTGACCTACCCGACCATGGTTTTTTACTTCTGACTTGCTCCACAGGTCCTATGGAATGATCTACGGGGAATAGTTATCAAGCAGAGGCATTGACAAACGTTTTGAGGTATTATACATGTAGATCAAGCCATCCTGAGGACCGGAAGTTGCCTATTACGGAGCTAAAATGGGATGCCAGGACCCTGACGGATATTTCGGGTAGTACCGCATATTGGTTTTTCGCATTTTTCTGGCTAACGGAGGGCTCCAGAAATAAAAACTAGACGATATGTATTAAGCAGATACACCTGCGCACATATTTATTAAGGTATTTGGTTATTCGGGCCGCCATGGGGACCGGAAGGGGGTGAAAACATAGGTAAATCGTCTTATTTTAACCTACCGCCGGACATTGGTTTTACATTATTTACTCCAATCAAGGGGCGTATAGACAGTCTTACTGTATATATTTATAAAGCAGAGACATGTACAAACATTTTGAGGTATAATACATGTATGTCAAGCTATCCTGGAGACCGGAAGTGGACGAAAATTGAGTCATAATGGTTGTACAGCCGGCAATTTTGACCTACCCGACCATGGTTTTTTACTTCTGACTTGCTCCACAGGTCCTATGGAATGATCTACGGGGAATAGTTATCAAGCAGAGGCATTGACAAACGTTTTGAGGTATTATACATGTAGATCAAGCCATCCTGAGGACCGGAAGTTGCCTATTACGGAGCTAAAATGGGATGCCAGGACCCTGACGGATATTTCGGGTAGTACCGCATATTGGTTTTTCGCATTTTTCTGGCTAACGGAGGGCTCCAGAAATAAAAACTAGACAATATGTATTAAGCAGATACACCTGCGCACATATTTATTAAGGTATTTGGTTATTCGGTCCGCCATGGGGACCGGAAGGGGATGAAAACATAGGTAAATCGTCTTATTTTAACCTACCGCCGGACATTGGTTTTACATTATTTACTCCAATCAAGGGGCGTATAGACAGTCTTACTGTATATATTTATAAAGCAGAGACATATACAAACATTTTGAGGTATAATACATGTATGTCAAGCTATCATGGAGACCGGAAGTGGACGAAAATTGAGCCATAATGGTTGTACAGCCGGCAATTTTGACCTACCCGACCATGGTTTTTTACTTCTGACTTGCTCCACAGGTCCTATGGAATGATCTACGGGAAATAGTTATCAAGCAGAGGCATTGACAAACGTTGTGAGGTATTATACATGTAGATCAAGCCATCCTGAGGACCGGAAGTTGCCTATTACGGAGCTAAAATGGGATGCCAGGACCCTGACGGATATTTCGGGTAGTACCACATATTGGTTTTTCGCATTTTTCTGGCTAACGGAGGGCTCCAGAAATAAAAACTAGACAATATGTATTAAGCAGATACACCTGCGCACATATTTATTAAGGTATTTGGTTATTCGGGCCGCCATGGGGACCGGAAGGGGGTGAAAACATAGGTAAATCGTCTTATTTTAACCTACCGCCGGACATTGGTTTTACATTATTTACTCCAATCAAGGGGCGTATTGACAGTCTTACTGTATATATTTATAAAGCAGAGACATGTACAAACATTTTGAGGTATAATACATGTATGTCAAGCTATCCTGGAGACCGGAAGTGGACGAAAATTGAGTCATAATGGTTGTACAGCCGGCAATTTTGACCTACCCGACCATGGTTTTTTACTTCTGACTTGCTCCACAGGTCCTATGGAATGATCTACGGGGAATAGTTATCAAGCAGAGGCATTGACAAACGTTTTGAGGTATTATACATGTAGATCAAGCCATCCTGAGGACCGGAAGTTGCCTATTACGGAGCTAAAATGGGATGCCAGGACCCTGACGGATATTTCGGGTAGTACCGCATATTGGTTTTTCGCATTTTTCTGGCTAACGGAGGGCTCCAGAAATAAAAACTAGACAATATGTATTAAGCAGATACACCTGCGCACATATTTATTAAGGTATTTGGTTATTCGGTCCGCCATGGGGACCGGAAGGGGATGAAAACATAGGTAAATCGTCTTATTTTAACCTACCGCCGGACATTGGTTTTACATTATTTACTCCAATCAAGGGGCGTATAGACAGTCTTACTGTATATATTTATAAAGCAGAGACATGTACAAACATTTTGAGGTATAATACATGTATGTCAAGCTATCATGGAGACCGGAAGTGGACGAAAATTGAGCCATAATGGTTGTACAGCCGGCAATTTTGACCTACCCGACCATGGTTTTTTACTTCTGACTTGCTCCACAGGTCCTATGGAATGATCTACGGGAAATAGTTATCAAGCAGAGGCATTGACAAACGTTGTGAGGTATTATACATGTAGATCAAGCCATCCTGAGGACCGGAAGTTGCCTATTACGGAGCTAAAATGGGATGCCAGGACCCTGACGGATATTTCGGGTAGTACCACATATTGGTTTTTCGCATTTTTCTGGCTAACGGAGGGCTCCAGAAATTAAAGCTAGACAATATGTATTAAGCAGATACACCTGCGCACATATTTATTAAGGTATTTGGTTATTCGGGCCGCCATGGGGACCGGAAGGGGGTGAAAACATAGGTAAATCGTCTTATTTTAACCTACCGCCGGACATTGGTTTTACATTATTTACTCCAATCAAGGGGCGTATAGACAGTCTTACTGTATATATTTATAAAGCAGAGACATGTACAAACATTTTGAGGTATAATACATGTATGTCAAGCTATCCTGGAGACCGGAAGTGGACGAAAATTGAGTCATAATGGTTGTACAGCCGGCAATTTTGACCTACCCGACCATGGTTTTTTACTTCTGACTTGCTCCACAGGTCCTATGGAATGATCTACGGGGAATAGTTATCAAGCAGAGGCATTGACAAACGTTGTGAGGTATTATACATGTAGATCAAGCCATCCTGAGGACCGAAAGTTGCCTATTACGGAGCTAAAATGGGATGCCAGGACCCTGACGGATATTTCGGGTAGTACCGCATATTGGTTTTTCGCATTTTTCTGGCTAACGGAGGGCTCCAGAAATAAAAACTAGACAATATGTATTAAGCAGATACACCTGCGCACATATTTATTAAGGTATTTGGTTATTCGGTCCGCCATGGGGACCGGAAGGGGGTGAAAACATAGGTAAATCGTCTTATTTTAACCTACCGCCGGACATTGGTTTTACATTATTTACTCCAATCAAGGGGCGTATAGACAGTCTTACTGTATATATTTATAAAGCAGAGACATGTACAAACATTTTGAGGTATAATACATGTATGTCAAGCTATCATGGAGACCGGAAGTGGACGAAAATTGAGCCATAATGGTTGTACAGCCGGCAATTTTGACCTACCCGACCATGGTTTTTTACTTCTGACTTGCTCCACAGGTCCTATGGAATGATCTACGGGGAATAGTTATCAAGCAGAGGCATTGACAAACGTTGTGAGGTATTATACATGTAGATCAAGCCATCCTGAGGACCGGAAGTTGCCTATTACGAAGCTAAAATGGGATGCCAGGACCCTGACGGATATTTCGGGTAGTACCGCATATTGGTTTTTCGCATTTTTCTGGCTAACGGAGGGCTCCAGAAATAAAAACTAGACAATATGTATTAAGCAGATACACCTGCGCACATATTTATTAAGGTATTTGGTTATTCGGGCCGCCATGGGGACCGGAAGGGGGTGAAAACATAGGTAAATCGTCTTATTTTAACCTACCGCCGGACATTGGTTTTACATTATTTACTCCAATCAAGGGGCGTATAGACAGTCTTACTGTATATATTTATAAAGCAGAGACATGTACTAACATTTTGAGGTATAATACATGTATGTCAAGCTATCCTGGAGACCGGAAGTGGACGAAAATTGAGTCATAATGGTTGTACAGCCGGCAATTTTGACCTACCCGACCATGGTTTTTTACTTCTGACTTGCTCCACAGGTCCTATGGAATGATCTTCGGGGAATAGTTATCAAGCAGAGGCATTGACAAACGTTTTGAGGTATTATACATGTAGATCAAGCCATCCTGAGGACCGGAAGTTGCCTATTACGGAGCTAAAATGGGATGCCAGGACCCTGACGGATATTTCGGGTAGTACCGCATATTGGTTTTTCGCATTTTTCTGGCTAACGGAGGGCTCCAGAAATAAAAACTAGACAATATGTATTAAGCAGATACACCTGCGCACATATTTATTAAGGTATTTGGTTATTCGGTCCGCCATGGGGACCGGAAGGGGGTGAAAACATAGGTAAATCGTCTTATTTTAACCTACCGCCGGACATTGGTTTTACATTATTTACTCCAATCAAGGGGCGTATAGACAGTCTTACTGTATATATTTATAAAGCAGAGACATGTACAAACATTTTGAGGTATAATACATGTATGTCAAGCTATCCTGGAGACCGGAAGTGGACGAAAATTGAGCCATAATGGTTGTACAGCCGGCAATTTTGACCTACCCGACCATGGTTTTTTACTTCTGACTTGCTCCACAGGTCCTATGGAATGATCTACGGGGAATAGTTATCAAGCAGAGGCATTGACAAACGTTTTGAGGTATTATACATGTAGATCAAGCCATCCTGAGGACCGGAAGTTGCCTATTACGGAGCTAAAATGGGATGCCAGGACCCTGACGGATATTTCGGGTAGTACCACATATTGGTTTTTCGCATTTTTCTGGCTAACGGAGGGCTCCAGAAATTAAAGCTAGACAATATGTATTAAGCAGATACACCTGCGCACATATTTATTAAGGTATTTGGTTATTCGGGCCGCCATGGGGACCGGAAGGGGGTGAAAACATAGGTAAATCGTCTTATTTTAACCTACCGCCGGACATTGGTTTTACATTATTTACTCCAATCAAGGGGCGTATAGACAGTCTTACTGTATATATTTATAAAGCAGAGACATGTACAAACATTTTGAGGTATAATACATGTATGTCAAGCTATCCTGGAGACCGGAAGTGGACGAAAATTGAGTCATAATGGTTGTACAGCCGGCAATTTTGACCTACCCGACCATGGTTTTTTACTTCTGACTTGCTCCACAGGTCCTATGGAATGATCTACGGGGAATAGTTATCAAGCAGAGGCATTGACAAACGTTGTGAGGTATTATACATGTAGATCAAGCCATCCTGAGGACCGAAAGTTGCCTATTACGGAGCTAAAATGGGATGCCAGGACCCTGACGGATATTTCGGGTAGTACCGCATATTGGTTTTTCGCATTTTTCTGGCTAACGGAGGGCTCCAGAAATAAAAACTAGACAATATGTATTAAGCAGATACACCTGCGCACATATTTATTAAGGTATTTGGTTATTCGGTCCGCCATGGGGACCGGAAGGGGGTGAAAACATAGGTAAATCGTCTTATTTTAACCTACCGCCGGACATTGGTTTTACATTATTTACTCCAATCAAGGGGCGTATAGACAGTCTTACTGTATATATTTATAAAGCAGAGACATGTACAAACATTTTGAGGTATAATACATGTATGTCAAGCTATCATGGAGACCGGAAGTGGACGAAAATTGAGCCATAATGGTTGTACAGCCGGCAATTTTGACCTACCCGACCATGGTTTTTTACTTCTGACTTGCTCCACAGGTCCTATGGAATGATCTACGGGGAATAGTTATCAAGCAGAGGCATTGACAAACGTTGTGAGGTATTATACATGTAGATCAAGCCATCCTGAGGACCGGAAGTTGCCTATTACGAAGCTAAAATGGGATGCCAGGACCCTGACGGATATTTCGGGTAGTACCGCATATTGGTTTTTCGCATTTTTCTGGCTAACGGAGGGCTCCAGAAATAAAAACTAGACAATATGTATTAAGCAGATACACCTGCGCACATATTTATTAAGGTATTTGGTTATTCGGGCCGCCATGGGGACCGGAAGGGGGTGAAAACATAGGTAAATCGTCTTATTTTAACCTACCGCCGGACATTGGTTTTACATTATTTACTCCAATCAAGGGGCGTATAGACAGTCTTACTGTATATATTTATAAAGCAGAGACATGTACTAACATTTTGAGGTATAATACATGTATGTCAAGCTATCCTGGAGACCGGAAGTGGACGAAAATTGAGTCATAATGGTTGTACAGCCGGCAATTTTGACCTACCCGACCATGGTTTTTTACTTCTGACTTGCTCCACAGGTCCTATGGAATGATCTTCGGGGAATAGTTATCAAGCAGAGGCATTGACAAACGTTTTGAGGTATTATACATGTAGATCAAGCCATCCTGAGGACCGGAAGTTGCCTATTACGGAGCTAAAATGGGATGCCAGGACCCTGACGGATATTTCGGGTAGTACCGCATATTGGTTTTTCGCATTTTTCTGGCTAACGGAGGGCTCCAGAAATAAAAACTAGACAATATGTATTAAGCAGATACACCTGCGCACATATTTATTAAGGTATTTGGTTATTCGGTCCGCCATGGGGACCGGAAGGGGGTGAAAACATAGGTAAATCGTCTTATTTTAACCTACCGCCGGACATTGGTTTTACATTATTTACTCCAATCAAGGGGCGTATAGACAGTCTTACTGTATATATTTATAAAGCAGAGACATGTACTAACATTTTGAGGTATAATACATGTATGTCAAGCTATCCTGGAGACCGGAAGTGGACGAAAATTGAGTCATAATGGTTGTACAGCCGGCAATTTTGACCTACCCGACCATGGTTTTTTACTTCTGACTTGCTCCACAGGTCCTATGGAATGATCTTCGGGGAATAGTTATCAAGCAGAGGCATTGACAAACGTTTTGAGGTATTATACATGTAGATCAAGCCATCCTGAGGACCGGAAGTTGCCTATTACGGAGCTAAAATGGGATGCCAGGACCCTGACGGATATTTCGGGTAGTACCGCATATTGGTTTTTCGCATTTTTCTGGCTAACGGAGGGCTCCAGAAATAAAAACTAGACAATATGTATTAAGCAGATACACCTGCGCACATATTTATTAAGGTATTTGGTTATTCGGTCCGCCATGGGGACCGGAAGGGGGTGAAAACATAGGTAAATCGTCTTATTTTAACCTACCGCCGGACATTGGTTTTACATTATTTACTCCAATCAAGGGGCGTATAGACAGTCTTACTGTATATATTTATAAAGCAGAGACATGTACAAACATTTTGAGGTATAATACATGTATGTCAAGCTATCCTGGAGACCGGAAGTGGACGAAAATTGAGCCATAATGGTTGTACAGCCGGCAATTTTGACCTACCCGACCATGGTTTTTTACTTCTGACTTGCTCCACAGGTCCTATGGAATGATCTACGGGGAATAGTTATCAAGCAGAGGCATTGACAAACGTTTTGAGGTATTATACATGTAGATCAAGCCATCCTGAGGACCGGAAGTTGCCTATTACGGAGCTAAAATGGGATGCCAGGACCCTGACGGATATTTCGGGTAGTACCACATATTGGTTTTTCGCATTTTTCTGGCTAACGGAGGGCTCCAGAAATTAAAGCTAGACAATATGTATTAAGCAGATACACCTGCGCACATATTTATTAAGGTATTTGGTTATTCGGGCCGCCATGGGGACCGGAAGGGGGTGAAAACATAGGTAAATCGTCTTATTTTAACCTACCGGCGGACATTGGTTTTACATTATTTACTCCAATCAAGGGGCGTATAGACAGTCTTACTGTATATATTTATAAAGCAGAGACATGTACAAACATTTTGAGGTATAATACATGTATGTCAAGCTATCCTGGAGACCGGAAGTGGACGAAAATTGAGTCATAATGGTTGTACAGCCGGCAATTTTGACCTACCCGACCATGGTTTTTTACTTCTGACTTGCTCCACAGGTCCTATGGAATGATCTACGGGGAATAGTTATCAAGCAGAGGCATTGACAAACGTTGTGAGGTATTATACATGTAGATCAAGCCATCCTGAGGACCGAAAGTTGCCTATTACGGAGCTAAAATGGGATGCCAGGACCCTGACGGATATTTCGGGTAGTACCGCATATTGGTTTTTCGCATTTTTCTGGCTAACGGAGGGCTCCAGAAATAAAAACTAGACAATATGTATTAAGCAGATACACCTGCGCACATATTTATTAAGGTATTTGGTTATTCGGTCCGCCATGGGGACCGGAAGGGGGTGAAAACATAGGTAAATCGTCTTATTTTAACCTACCGCCGGACATTGGTTTTACATTATTTACTCCAATCAAGGGGCGTATAGACAGTCTTACTGTATATATTTATAAAGCAGAGACATGTACAAACATTTTGAGGTATAATACATGTATGTCAAGCTATCATGGAGACCGGAAGTGGACGAAAATTGAGCCATAATGGTTGTACAGCCGGCAATTTTGACCTACCCGACCATGGTTTTTTACTTCTGACTTGCTCCACAGGTCCTATGGAATGATCTACGGGGAATAGTTATCAAGCAGAGGCATTGACAAACGTTGTGAGGTATTATACATGTAGATCAAGCCATCCTGAGGACCGGAAGTTGCCTATTACGAAGCTAAAATGGGATGCCAGGACCCTGACGGATATTTCGGGTAGTACCGCATATTGGTTTTTCGCATTTTTCTGGCTAACGGAGGGCTCCAGAAATAAAAACTAGACAATATGTATTAAGCAGATACACCTGCGCACATATTTATTAAGGTATTTGGTTATTCGGGCCGCCATGGGGACCGGAAGGGGGTGAAAACATAGGTAAATCGTCTTATTTTAACCTACCGCCGGACATTGGTTTTACATTATTTACTCCAATCAAGGGGCGTATAGACAGTCTTACTGTATATATTTATAAAGCAGAGACATGTACAAACATTTTGAGGTATAATACATGTATGTCAAGCTATCATGGAGACCGGAAGTGGACGAAAATTGAGCCATAATGGTTGTACAGCCGGCAATTTTGACCTACCCGACCATGGTTTTTTACTTCTGACTTGCTCCACAGGTCCTATGGAATGATCTACGGGGAATAGTTATCAAGCAGAGGCATTGACAAACGTTGTGAGGTATTATACATGTAGATCAAGCCATCCTGAGGACCGGAAGTTGCCTATTACGGAGCTAAAATGGGATGCCAGGACCCTGACGGATATTTCGGGTAGTACCGCATATTGGTTTTTCGCATTTTTCTGGCTAACGGAGGGCTCCAGAAATAAAAACTAGACAATATGTATTAAGCAGATACACCTGCGCACATATTTATTAAGGTATTTGGTTATTCGGGCCGCCATGGGGACCGGAAGGGGGTGAAAACATAGGTAAATCGTCTTATTTTAACCTACCGCCGGACATTGGTTTTACATTATTTACTCCAATCAAGGGGCGTATAGACAGTCTTACTGTATATATTTATAAAGCAGAGACATGTACTAACATTTTGAGGTATAATACATGTATGTCAAGCTATCCTGGAGACCGGAAGTGGACGAAAATTGAGTCATAATGGTTGTACAGCCGGCAATTTTGACCTACCCGACCATGGTTTTTTACTTCTGACTTGCTCCACAGGTCCTATGGAATGATCTTCGGGGAATAGTTATCAAGCAGAGGCATTGACAAACGTTTTGAGGTATTATACATGTAGATCAAGCCATCCTGAGGACCGGAAGTTGCCTATTACGGAGCTAAAATGGGATGCCAGGACCCTGACGGATATTTCGGGTAGTACCGCATATTGGTTTTTCGCATTTTTCTGGCTAACGGAGGGCTCCAGAAATAAAAACTAGACAATATGTATTAAGCAGATACACCTGCGCACATATTTATTAAGGTATTTGGTTATTCGGTCCGCCATGGGGACCGGAAGGGGGTGAAAACATAGGTAAATCGTCTTATTTTAACCTACCGCCGGACATTGGTTTTACATTATTTACTCCAATCAAGGGGCGTATAGACAGTCTTACTGTATATATTTATAAAGCAGAGACATGTACAAACATTTTGAGGTATAATACATGTATGTCAAGCTATCCTGGAGACCGGAAGTGGACGAAAATTGAGCCATAATGGTTGTACAGCCGGCAATTTTGACCTACCCGACCATGGTTTTTTACTTCTGACTTGCTCCACAGGTCCTATGGAATGATCTACGGGGAATAGTTATCAAGCAGAGGCATTGACAAACGTTTTGAGGTATTATACATGTAGATCAAGCCATCCTGAGGACCGGAAGTTGCCTATTACGGAGCTAAAATGGGATGCCAGGACCCTGACGGATATTTCGGGTAGTACCGCATATTGGTTTTTCGCATTTTTCTGGCTAACGGAGGGCTCCAGAAATAAAAACTAGACGATATGTATTAAGCAGATACACCTGCGCACATATTTATTAAGGTATTTGGTTATTCGGGCCGCCATGGGGACCGGAAGGGGGTGAAAACATAGGTAAATCGTCTTATTTTCACCTACCGCCGGACATTGGTTTTACATTATTTACTCCAATCAAGGGGCGTATAGACAGTCTTACTGTATATATTTATAAAGCAGAGACATGTACAAACATTTTGAGGTATAATACATGTATGTCAAGCTATCATGGAGACCGGAAGTGGACGAAAATTGAGCCATAATGGTTGTACAGCCGGCAATTTTGACCTACCCGACCATGGTTTTTTACTTCTGACTTGCTCCACAGGTCCTATGGAATGATCTACGGGGAATAGTTATCAAGCAGAGGCATTGAAAAACGTTTTGAGGTATTATACATGTAGATCAAGCCATCCTGAGGACCGGAAGTTGCCTATTACGGAGCTAAAATGGGATGCCAGGACCCTGACGGATATTTCGGGTAGTACCGCATATTGGTTTTTCGCATTTTTCTGGCTAACGGAGGGCTCCAGAAATTAAAGCTAGACAATATGTATTAAGCAGATACACCTGCGCACATATTTATTAAGGTATTTGGTTATTCGGGCCGCCATGGGGACCGGAAGGGGGTGAAAACATAGGTAAATCGTCTTATTTAAACTACCGCCGGACATTGGTTTTACATTATTTACTCCAATCAAGGGGCGTATAGACAGTCTTACTGTATATATTTATAAAGCAGAGACATGTACAAACATTTTGAGGTATAATACATGTATGTCAAGCTATCCTGGAGACCGGAAGTGGACGAAAATTGAGTCATAATGGTTGTACAGCCGGCAATTTTGACCTACCCGACCATGGTTTTTTACTTCTGACTTGCTCCACAGGTCCTATGGAATGATCTACGGGGAATAGTTATCAAGCAGAGGCATTGACAAACGTTTTGAGGTATTATACATGTAGATCAAGCCATCCTGAGGACCGGAAGTTGCCTATTACGGAGCTAAAATGGGATGCCAGGACCCTGACGGATATTTCGGGTAGTACCGCATATTGGTTTTTCGCATTTTTCTGGCTAACGGAGGGCTCCAGAAATAAAAACTAGACAATATGTATTAAGCAGATACAACTGCGCACATATTTATTAAGGTATTTGGTTATTCGGTCCGCCATGGGGACCGGAAGGGGGTGAAAACATAGGTAAATCGTCTTATTTTAACCTACCGCCGGACATTGGTTTTACATTATTTACTCCAATCAAGGGGCGTATAGACAGTCTTACTGTATATATTTATAAAGCAGAGACATGTACAAACATTTTGAGGTATAATACATGTATGTCAAGCTATCATGGAGACCGGAAGTGGACGAAAATTGAGCCATAATGGTTGTACAGCCGGCAATTTTGACCTACCCGACCATGGTTTTTTACTTCTGACTTGCTCCACAGGTCCTATGGAATGATCTACGGGGAATAGTTATCAAGCAGAGGCATTGCCAAACGTTGTGAGGTATTATACATGTAGATCAAGCCATCCTGAGGACCGGAAGTTGCCTATTACGGAGCTAAAATGGGATGCCAGGACCCTGACGGATATTTCGGGTAGTACCGCATATTGGTTTTTCGCATTTTTCTGGCTAACGGAGGGCTCCAGAAATAAAAACTAGACAATATGTATTAAGCAGATACACCTGCGCACATATTTATTAAGGTATTTGGTTATTCGGTCCGCCATGGGGACCGGAAGGGGATGAAAACATAGGTAAATCGTCTTATTTTAACCTACCGCCGGACATTGGTTTTACATTATTTACTCCAATCAAGGGGCGTATAGACAGTCTTACTGTATATATTTATAAAGCAGAGACATGTACAAACATTTTGAGGTATAATACATGTATGTCAATCTATCATGGAGACCGGAAGTGGACGAAAATTGAGCCATAATGGTTGTACAGCCGGCAATTTTGACCTACCCGACCATGGTTTTTTACTTCTGACTTGCTCCACAGGTCCTATGGAATGATCTACGGGAAATAGTTATCAAGCAGAGGCATTGACAAACGTTGTGAGGTATTATACATGTAGATCAAGCCATCCTGAGGACCGGAAGTTGCCTATTACGGAGCTAAAATGGGATGCCAGGACCCTGACGGATATTTCGGGTAGTACCACATATTGGTTTTTCGCATTTTTCTGGCTAACGGAGGGCTCCAGAAATAAAAACTAGACAATATGTATTAAGCAGATACACCTGCGCACATATTTATTAAGGTATTTGGTTATTCGGGCCGCCATGGGGACCGGAAGGGGGTGAAAACATAGGTAAATCGTCTTATTTTAACCTACCGCCGGACATTGGTTTTACATTATTTACTCCAATCAAGGGGCGTATAGACAGTCTTACTGTATATATTTATAAAGCAGAGACATGTACAAACATTTTGAGGTATAATACATGTATGTCAAGCTATCCTGGAGACCGGAAGTGGACGAAAATTGAGTCATAATGGTTGTACAGCCGGCAATTTTGACCTACCCGACCATGGTTTTTTACTTCTGACTTGCTCCACAGGTCCTATGGAATGATCTACGGGGAATAGTTATCAAGCAGAGGCATTGACAAACGTTTTGAGGTATTATACATGTAGATCAAGCCATCCTGAGGACCGGAAGTTGCCTATTACGGAGCTAAAATGGGATGCCAGGACCCTGACGGATATTTCGGGTAGTACCGCATATTGGTTTTTCGCATTTTTCTGGCTAACGGAGGGCTCCAGAAATAAAAACTAGACAATATGTATTAAGCAGATACACCTGCGCACATATTTATTAAGGTATTTGGTTATTCGGTCCGCCATGGGGACCGGAAGGGGGTGAAAACATAGGTAAATCGTCTTATTTTAACCTACCGCCGGACATTGGTTTTACATTATTTACTCCAATCAAGGGGCGTATAGACAGTCTTACTGTATATATTTATAAAGCAGAGACATGTACAAACATTTTGAGGTATAATACATGTATGTCAAGCTATCCTGGAGACCGGAAGTGGACGAAAATTGAGCCATAATGGTTGTACAGCCGGCAATTTTGACCTACCCGACCATGGTTTTTTACTTCTGACTTGCTCCACAGGTCCTATGGAATGATCTAAGGGGAATAGTTATCAAGCAGAGGCATTGACAAACGTTTTGAGGTATTATACATGTAGATCAAGCCATCCTGAGGACCGGAAGTTGCCTATTACGGAGCTAAAATGGGATGCCAGGACCCTGACGGATATTTCGGGTAGTACCGCATATTGGTTTTTCGCATTTTTCTGGCTAACGGAGGGCTCCAGAAATAAAAACTAGACATATGTATTAAGCAGATACACCTGCGCACATATTTATTAAGGTATTTGGTTATTCGGTCCGCCATGGGGACCGGAAGGGGGTGAAAACATAGGTAAATCGTCTTATTTTAATCTACCGCCGGACATTGGTTTTACATTATTTACTCCAATCAAGGGGCGTATAGACAGTCTTACTGTATATATTTATAAAGCAGAGACATGTACAAACATTTTGAGGTATAATACATGTATGTCAAGCTATCCTGGAGACCGGAAGTGGACGAAAATTGAGCCATAATGGTTGTACAGCCGGCAATTTTGACCTACCCGACCATGGTTTTTTACTTCTGACTTGCTCCACAGGTCCTATGGAATGATCTACGGGGAATAGTTATCAAGCAGAGGCATTGCCAAACGTTGTGAGGTATTATACATGTAGATCAAGCCATCCTGAGGACCGGAAGTTGCCTATTACGGAGCTAAAATGGGATGCCAGGACCCTGACGGATATTTCGGGTAGTACCACATATTGGTTTTTCGCATTTTTCTAGCTAACGGAGGGCTCCAGAAATAAAAACTAGACGATATGTATTAAGCAGATACACCTGCGCACATATTTATTAAGGTATTTGGTTATTCGGGCCGCCATGGGGACCGGAAGGGGGTGAAAACATAGGTAAATCGTCTTATTTTAACCTACCGCCGGACATTGGTTTTACATTATTTACTCCAATCAAGGGGCGTATAGACAGTCTTACTGTATATATTTATAAAGCAGAGACATGTACAAACATTTTGAGGTATAATACATGTATGTCAAGCTATCCTGGAGACCGGAAGTGGACGGAAATTGAGACATAATGGTTGTACAGCCGGCAATTTTGACCTACCCGACCATGGTTTTTTACTTCTGACTTGCTCCACAGGTCCTATGGAATGATCTACGGGGAATAGTTATCAAGCAGAGGCATTGACAAACGTTTTGAGGTATTATACATGTAGATCAAGCCATCCTGAGGACCGGAAGTTGCCTATTACGGAGCTAAAATGGGATGCCAGGACCCTGACGGATATTTCGGGTAGTACCGCATATTGGTTTTTCGCATTTTTCTGGCTAACGGAGGGCTCCAGAAATAAAAACTAGACAATATGTATTAAGCAGATACACCTGCGCACATATTTATTAAGGTATTTGGTTATTCGGTCCGCCATGGGGACCGGAAGGGGGTGAAAACATAGGTAAATCGTCTTATTTTAACCTACCGCCGGACATTGGTTTTACATTATTTACTCCAATCAAGGGGCGTATAGACAGTCTTACTGTATATATTTATAAAGCAGAGACATGTACAAACATTTTGAGGTATAATACATGTATGTCAAGCTATCCTGGAGACCGGAAGTGGACGAAAATTGAGCCATAATGGTTGTACAGCCGGCAATTTTGACCTACCCGACCATGGTTTTTTACTTCTGACTTGCTCCACAGGTCCTATGGAATGATCTACGGGGAATAGTTATCAAGCAGAGGCATTGACAAACGTTTTGAGGTATTATACATGTAGATCAAGCCATCCTGAGGACCGGAAGTTGCCTATTACGGAGCTAAAATGGGATGCCAGGACCCTGACGGATATTTCGGGTAGTACCGCATATTGGTTTTTCGCATTTTTCTGGCTAACGGAGGGCTCCAGAAATAAAAACTAGACGATATGTATTAAGCAGATACACCTGCGCACATATTTATTAAGGTATTTGGTTATTCGGGCCGCCATGGGGACCGGAAGGGGGTGAAAACATAGGTAAATCGTCTTATTTTAACCTACCGCCGGACATTGGTTTTACATTATTTACTCCAATCAAGGGGCGTATAGACAGTCTTACTGTATATATTTATAAAGCAGAGACATGTACAAACATTTTGAGGTATAATACATGTATGTCAAGCTATCCTGGAGACCGGAAGTGGACGAAAATTGAGCCATAATGGTTGTACAGCCGGCAATTTTGACCTACCCGACCATGGTTTTTTACTTCTGACTTGCTCCACAGGTCCTATGGAATGATCTACGGGGAATAGTTATCAAGCAGAGGCATTGAAAAACGTTTTGAGGTATTATACATGTAGATCAAGCCATCCTGAGGACCGGAAGTTGCCTATTACGGAGCTAAAATGGGATGCCAGGACCCTGGCGGATATTTCGGGTAGTACCGCATATTGGTTTTTCGCATTTTTCTGGCTAACGGAGGGCTCCAGAAATTAAAGCTAGACAATATGTATTAAGCAGATACACCTGCGCACATATTTATTAAGGTATTTGGTTATTCGGGCCGCCATGGGGACCGGAAGGGGGTGAAAACATAGGTAAATCGTCTTATTTAAACTACCGCCGGACATTGGTTTTACATTATTTACTCCAATCAAGGGGCGTATAGACAGTCTTACTGTATATATTTATAAAGCAGAGACATGTACAAACATTTTGAGGTATAATACATGTATGTCAAGCTATCCTGGAGACCGGAAGTGGACGGAAATTGAGACATAATGGTTGTACAGCCGGCAATTTTGACCTACCCGACCATGGTTTTTTACTTCTGACTTGCTCCACAGGTCCTATGGAATGATCTACGGGGAATAGTTATCAAGCAGAGGCATTGACAAACGTTTTGAGGTATTATACATGTAGATCAAGCCATCCTGAGGACCGGAAGTTGCCTATTACGGAGCTAAAATGGGATGCCAGGACCCTGACGGATATTTCGGGTAGTACCGCATATTGGTTTTTCGCATTTTTCTGGCTAACGGAGGGCTCCAGAAATTAAAGCTAGACAATATGTATTAAGCAGATACACCTGCGCACATATTTATTAAGGTATTTGGTTGTTCGGGCCGCCATGGGGACCGGAAGGGGGTGAAAACATAGGTAAATCGTCTTATTTAAACTACCGCCGGACATTGGTTTTACATTATTTACTCCAATCAAGGGGCGTATAGACAGTCTTACTGTATATATTTATAAAGCAGAGACATGTACAAACATTTTGAGGTATAATACATGTATGTCAAGCTATCCTGGAGACCGGAAGTGGACGAAAATTGAGTCATAATGGTTGTACAGCCGGCAATTTTGACCTACCCGACCATGGTTTTTTACTTCTGACTTGCTCCACAGGTCCTATGGAATGATCTACGGGGAATAGTTATCAAGCAGAGGCATTGACAAACGTTTTGAGGTATTATACATGTAGATCAAGCCATCCTGAGGACCGGAAGTTGCCTATTACGGAGCTAAAATGGGATGCCAGGACCCTGACGGATATTTCGGGTAGTACCGCATATTGGTTTTTCGCATTTTTCTGGCTAACGGAGGGCTCCAGAAATAAAAACTAGACAATATGTATTAAGCAGATACAACTGCGCACATATTTATTAAGGTATTTGGTTATTCGGTCCGCCATGGGGACCGGAAGGGGGTGAAAACATAGGTAAATCGTCTTATTTTAACCTACCGCCGGACATTGGTTTTACATTATTTACTCCAATCAAGGGGCGTATAGACAGTCTTACTGTATATATTTATAAAGCAGAGACATGTACAAACATTTTGAGGTATAATACATGTATGTCAAGCTATCATGGAGACCGGAAGTGGACGAAAATTGAGCCATAATGGTTGTACAGCCGGCAATTTTGACCTACCCGACCATGGTTTTTTACTTCTGACTTGCTCCACAGGTCCTATGGAATGATCTACGGGGAATAGTTATCAAGCAGAGGCATTGCCAAACGTTGTGAGGTATTATACATGTAGATCAAGCCATCCTGAGGACCGGAAGTTGCCTATTACGGAGCTAAAATGGGATGCCAGGACCCTGACGGATATTTCGGGTAGTACCGCATATTGGTTTTTCGCATTTTTCTGGCTAACGGAGGGCTCCAGAAATAAAAACTAGACGATATGTATTAAGCAGATACACCTGCGCACATATTTATTAAGGTATTTGGTTATTCGGGCCGCCATGGGGACCGGAAGGGGGTGAAAACATAGGTAAATCGTCTTATTTTAACCTACCGCCGGACATTGGTTTTACATTATTTACTCCAATCAAGGGGCGTATAGACAGTCTTACTGTATATATTTATAAAGCAGAGACATGTACAAACATTTTGAGGTATAATACATGTATGTCAAGCTATCCTGGAGACCGGAAGTGGACGAAATTGAGACATAATGGTTGTACAGCCGGCAATTATGACCTACCCGACCATGGTTTTTTACTTCTGACTTGCTCCACAGGTCCTATGGAATGATCTACGGGGAATAGTTATCAAGCAGAGGCATTGACAAACGTTTTGAGGTATTATACATGTAGATCAAGCCATCCTGAGGACCGGAAGTTGCCTATTACGGAGCTAAAATGGGATGCCAGGACCCTGACGGATATTTCGGGTAGTACCGCATATTGGTTTTTCGCATTTTTCTGGCTAACGGAGGGCTCCAGAAATAAAAACTAGACAATATGTATTAAGCAGATACACCTGCGCACATATTTATTAAGGTATTTGGTTATTCGGTCCGCCATGGGGACCGGAAGGGGGTGAAAACATAGGTAAATCGTCTTATTTTAACCTACCGCCGGACATTGGTTTTACATTATTTACTCCAATCAAGGGGCGTATAGACAGTCTTACTGTATATATTTATAAAGCAGAGACATGTACAAACATTTTGAGGTATAATACATGTATGTCAAGCTATCCTGGAGACCGGAAGTGGACGAAAATTGAGCCATAATGGTTGTACAGCCGGCAATTTTGACCTACCCGACCATGGTTTTTTACTTCTGACTTGCTCCACAGGTCCTATGGAATGATCTACGGGGAATAGTTATCAAGCAGAGGCATTGACAAACGTTTTGAGGTATTATACATGTAGATCAAGCCATCCTGAGGACCGGAAGTTGCCTATTACGGAGCTAAAATGGGATGCCAGGACCCTGACGGATATTTCGGGTAGTACCGCATATTGGTTTTTCGCATTTTTCTGGCTAACGGAGGGCTCCAGAAATAAAAACTAGACGATATGTATTAAGCAGATACACCTGCGCACATATTTATTAAGGTATTTGGTTATTCGGGCCGCCATGGGGACCGGAAGGGGGTGAAAACATAGGTAAATCGTCTTATTTTCACCTACCGCCGGACATTGGTTTTACATTATTTACTCCAATCAAGGGGCGTATAGACAGTCTTACTGTATATATTTATAAAGCAGAGACATGTACAAACATTTTGAGGTATAATACATGTATGTCAAGCTATCATGGAGACCGGAAGTGGACGAAAATTGAGCCATAATGGTTGTACAGCCGGCAATTTTGACCTACCCGACCATGGTTTTTTACTTCTGACTTGCTCCACAGGTCCTATGGAATGATCTACGGGGAATAGTTATCAAGCAGAGGCATTGAAAAACGTTTTGAGGTATTATACATGTAGATCAAGCCATCCTGAGGACCGGAAGTTGCCTATTACGGAGCTAAAATGGGATGCCAGGACCCTGACGGATATTTCGGGTAGTACCGCATATTGGTTTTTCGCATTTTTCTGGCTAACGGAGGGCTCCAGAAATTAAAGCTAGACAATATGTATTAAGCAGATACACCTGCGCACATATTTATTAAGGTATTTGGTTATTCGGGCCGCCATGGGGACCGGAAGGGGGTGAAAACATAGGTAAATCGTCTTATTTTAACCTACCGCCGGACATTGGTTTTACATTATTTACTCCAATCAAGGGGCGTATAGACAGTCTTACTGTATATATTTATAAAGCAGAGACATGTACAAACATTTTGAGGTATAATACATGTATGTCAAGCTATCCTGGAGACCGGAAGTGGACGAAAATTGAGTCATAATGGTTGTACAGCCGGCAATTTTGACCTACCCGACCATGGTTTTTTACTTCTGACTTGCTCCACAGGTCCTATGGAATGATCTACGGGGAATAGTTATCAAGCAGAGGCATTGACAAACGTTTTGAGGTATTATACATGTAGATCAAGCCATCCTGAGGACCAGAAGTTGCCTATTACGGAGCTAAAATGGGATGCCAGGACCCTGACGGATATTTCGGGTAGTACCGCATATTGGTTTTTCGCATTTTTCTGGCTAACGGAGGGCTCCAGAAATAAAAACTAGACAATATGTATTAAGCAGATACACCTGCGCACATATTTATTAAGGTATTTGGTTATTCGGTCCGCCATGGGGACCGGAAGGGGGTGAAAACATAGGTAAATCGTCTTATTTTAACCTACCGCCGGACATTGGTTTTACATTATTTACTCCAATCAAGGGGCGTATAGACAGTCTTACTGTATATATTTATAAAGCAGAGACATGTACAAACATTTTGAGGTATAATACATGTATGTCAAGCTATCATGGAGACCGGAAGTGGACGAAAATTGAGCCATAATGGTTGTACAGCCGGCAATTTTGACCTACCCGACCATGGTTTTTTACTTCTGACTTGCTCCACAGGTCCTATGGAATGATCTACGGGAAATAGTTATCAAGCAGAGGCATTGACAAACGTTGTGAGGTATTATACATGTAGATCAAGCCATCCTGAGGACCGGAAGTTGCCTATTACGGAGCTAAAATGGGATGCAAGGACCCTGACGGATATTTCGGGTAGTACCGCATGTTGGTTTTTCGCATTTTTCTGGCTAACGAGGGCTCCAGAAATAAAAACTAGACAATATGTATTAAGCAGATACACCTGCGCACATATTTATTAAGGTATTTGGTTATTCGGGCCGCCATGGGGACCGGAAGGGGGTGAAAACATAGGTAAATCGTTTTATTTTAACCTACCGCCGGACATTGGTTTTACATTATTTACTCCAATCAAGGGGCGTATAGACAGTCTTACTGTATATATTTATAAAGCAGAGACATGTACAAACATTTTGAGGTATAATACATGTATGTCAAGCTATCCTGGAGACCGGAAGTGGACGAAAATTGAGTCATAATGGTTGTACAGCCGGCAATTTTGACCTACCCGACCATGGTTTTTTACTTCTGACTTGCTCCACAGGTCCTATGGAATGATCTACGGGGAATAGTTATCAAGCAGAGGCATTGACAAACGTTTTGAGGTATTATACATGTAGATCAAGCCATCCTGAGGACCGGAAGTTGCCTATTACGAAGCTAAAATGGGATGCCAGGACCCTGACGGATATTTCGGGTAGTACCGCATATTGGTTTTTCGCATTTTTCTGGCTAACGGAGGGCTCCAGAAATAAAAACTAGACAATATGTATTAAGCAGATACACCTGCGCACATATTTATTAAGGTATTTGGTTATTCGGGCCGCCATGGGGACCGGAAGGGGGTGAAAACATAGGTAAATCGTCTTATTTTAACCTACCGCCGGACATTGGTTTTACATTATTTACTCCAATCAAGGGGCGTATAGACAGTCTTACTGTATATATTTATAAAGCAGAGACATGTACAAACATTTTGAGGTATAATACATGTATGTCAAGCTATCCTGGAGACCGGAAGTGGACGAAAATTGAGTCATAATGGTTGTACAGCCGGCAATTTTGACCTACCCGACCATGGTTTTTTACTTCTGACTTGCTCCACAGGTCCTATGGAATGATCTACGGGGAATAGTTATCAAGCAGAGGCATTGACAAACGTTTTGAGGTATTATACATGTAGATCAAGCCATCCTGAGGACCGGAAGTTGCCTATTACGGAGCTAAAATGGGATGCCAGGACCCTGACGGATATTTCGGGTAGTACCGCATATTGGTTTTTCGCATTTTTCTGGCTAACGGAGGGCTCCAGAAATAAAAACTAGACAATATGTATTAAGCAGATACACCTGCGCACATATTTATTAAGGTATTTGGTTATTCGGTCCGCCATGGGGACCGGAAGGGGGTGAAAACATAGGTAAATCGTCTTATTTTAACCTACCGCCGGACATTGGTTTTACATTATTTACTCCAATCAAGGGGCGTATAGACAGTCTTACTGTATATATTTATAAAGCAGAGACATGTACAAACATTTTGAGGTATAATACATGTATGTCAAGCTATCCTGGAGACCGGAAGTGGACGAAAATTGAGCCATAATGGTTGTACAGCCGGCAATTTTGACCTACCCGACCATGGTTTTTTACTTCTGACTTGCTCCACAGGTCCTATGGAATGATCTACGGGAAATAGTTATCAAGCAGAGGCATTGACAAACGTTGTGAGGTATTATACATGTAGATCAAGCCATCCTGAGGACCGGAAGTTGCCTATTACGGAGCTAAAATGGGATGCAAGGACCCTGACGGATATTTCGGGTAGTACCGCATGTTGGTTTTTCGCATTTTTCTGGCTAACGAGGGCTCCAGAAATAAAAACTAGACAATATGTATTAAGCAGATACACCTGCGCACATATTTATTAAGGTATTTGGTTATTCGGGCCGCCATGGGGACCGGAAGGGGGTGAAAACATAGGTAAATCGTTTTATTTTAACCTACCGCCGGACATTGGTTTTACATTATTTACTCCAATCAAGGGGCGTATAGACAGTCTTACTGTATATATTTATAAAGCAGAGACATGTACAAACATTTTGAGGTATAATACATGTATGTCAAGCTATCCTGGAGACCGGAAGTGGACGAAAATTGAGTCATAATGGTTGTACAGCCGGCAATTTTGACCTACCCGACCATGGTTTTTTACTTCTGACTTGCTCCACAGGTCCTATGGAATGATCTACGGGGAATAGTTATCAAGCAGAGGCATTGACAAACGTTTTGAGGTATTATACATGTAGATCAAGCCATCCTGAGGACCGGAAGTTGCCTATTACGAAGCTAAAATGGGATGCCAGGACCCTGACGGATATTTCGGGTAGTACCGCATATTGGTTTTTCGCATTTTTCTGGCTAACGGAGGGCTCCAGAAATAAAAACTAGACAATATGTATTAAGCAGATACACCTGCGCACATATTTATTAAGGTATTTGGTTATTCGGGCCGCCATGGGGACCGGAAGGGGGTGAAAACATAGGTAAATCGTCTTATTTTAACCTACCGCCGGACATTGGTTTTACATTATTTACTCCAATCAAGGGGCGTATAGACAGTCTTACTGTATATATTTATAAAGCAGAGACATGTACAAACATTTTGAGGTATAATACATGTATGTCAAGCTATCCTGGAGACCGGAAGTGGACGAAAATTGAGTCATAATGGTTGTACAGCCGGCAATTTTGACCTACCCGACCATGGTTTTTTACTTCTGACTTGCTCCACAGGTCCTATGGAATGATCTACGGGGAATAGTTATCAAGCAGAGGCATTGACAAACGTTTTGAGGTATTATACATGTAGATCAAGCCATCCTGAGGACCGGAAGTTGCCTATTACGGAGCTAAAATGGGATGCCAGGACCCTGACGGATATTTCGGGTAGTACCGCATATTGGTTTTTCGCATTTTTCTGGCTAACGGAGGGCTCCAGAAATAAAAACTAGACAATATGTATTAAGCAGATACACCTGCGCACATATTTATTAAGGTATTTGGTTATTCGGTCCGCCATGGGGACCGGAAGGGGGTGAAAACATAGGTAAATCGTCTTATTTTAACCTACCGCCGGACATTGGTTTTACATTATTTACTCCAATCAAGGGGCGTATAGACAGTCTTACTGTATATATTTATAAAGCAGAGACATGTACAAACATTTTGAGGTATAATACATGTATGTCAAGCTATCCTGGAGACCGGAAGTGGACGAAAATTGAGCCATAATGGTTGTACAGCCGGCAATTTTGACCTACCCGACCATGGTTTTTTACTTCTGACTTGCTCCACAGGTCCTATGGAATGATCTACGGGGAATAGTTATCAAGCAGAGGCATTGCCAAACGTTGTGAGGTATTATACATGTAGATCAAGCCATCCTGAGGACCGGAAGTTGCCTATTACGGAGCTAAAATGGGATGCCAGGACCCTGACGGATATTTCGGGTAGTACCACATATTGGTTTTTCGCATTTTTCTGGCTAACGGAGGGCTCCAGAAATAAAAACTAGACGATATGTATTAAGCAGATACACCTGCGCACATATTTATTAAGGTATTTGGTTATTCGGGCCGCCATGGGGACCGGAAGGGGGTGAAAACATAGGTAAATCGTCTTATTTTAACCTACCGCCGGACATTGGTTTTACATTATTTACTCCAATCAAGGGGCGTATAGACAGTCTTACTGTATATATTTATAAAGCAGAGACATGTACAAACATTTTGAGGTATAATACATGTATGTCAAGCTATCCTGGAGACCGGAAGTGGACGGAAATTGAGACATAATGGTTGTACAGCCGGCAATTTTGACCTACCCGACCATGGTTTTTTACTTCTGACTTGCTCCACAGGTCCTATGGAATGATCTACGGGGAATAGTTATCAAGCAGAGGCATTGACAAACGTTTTGAGGTATTATACATGTAGATCAAGCCATCCTGAGGACCGGAAGTTGCCTATTACGGAGCTAAAATGGGATGCCAGGACCCTGACGGATATTTCGGGTAGTACCGCATATTGGTTTTTCGCATTTTTCTGGCTAACGGAGGGCTCCAGAAATAAAAACTAGACAATATGTATTAAGCAGATACACCTGCGCACATATTTATTAAGGTATTTGGTTATTCGGTCCGCCATGGGGACCGGAAGGGGGTGAAAACATAGGTAAATCGTCTTATTTTAACCTACCGCCGGACATTGGTTTTACATTATTTACTCCAATCAAGGGGCGTATAGACAGTCTTACTGTATATATTTATAAAGCAGAGACATGTACAAACATTTTGAGGTATAATACATGTATGTCAAGCTATCCTGGAGACCGGAAGTGGACGAAAATTGAGCCATAATGGTTGTACAGCCGGCAATTTTGACCTACCCGACCATGGTTTTTTACTTCTGACTTGCTCCACAGGTCCTATGGAATGATCTACGGGGAATAGTTATCAAGCAGAGGCATTGACAAACGTTTTGAGGTATTATACATGTAGATCAAGCCATCCTGAGGACCGGAAGTTGCCTATTACGGAGCTAAAATGGGATGCCAGGACCCTGACGGATATTTCGGGTAGTACCGCATATTGGTTTTTCGCATTTTTCTGGCTAACGGAGGGCTCCAGAAATAAAAACTAGACGATATGTATTAAGCAGATACACCTGCGCACATATTTATTAAGGTATTTGGTTATTCGGGCCGCCATGGGGACCGGAAGGGGGTGAAAACATAGGTAAATCGTCTTATTTTCACCTACCGCCGGACATTGGTTTTACATTATTTACTCCAATCAAGGGGCGTATAGACAGTCTTACTGTATATATTTATAAAGCAGAGACATGTACAAACATTTTGAGGTATAATACATGTATGTCAAGCTATCATGGAGACCGGAAGTGGACGAAAATTGAGCCATAATGGTTGTACAGCCGGCAATTTTGACCTACCCGACCATGGTTTTTTACTTCTGACTTGCTCCACAGGTCCTATGGAATGATCTACGGGGAATAGTTATCAAGCAGAGGCATTGAAAAACGTTTTGAGGTATTATACATGTAGATCAAGCCATCCTGAGGACCGGAAGTTGCCTATTACGGAGCTAAAATGGGATGCCAGGACCCTGGCGGATATTTCGGGTAGTACCGCATATTGGTTTTTCGCATTTTTCTGGCTAACGGAGGGCTCCAGAAATTAAAGCTAGACAATATGTATTAAGCAGATACACCTGCGCACATATTTATTAAGGTATTTGGTTATTCGGGCCGCCATGGGGACCGGAAGGGGGTGAAAACATAGGTAAATCGTCTTATTTAAACTACCGCCGGACATTGGTTTTACATTATTTACTCCAATCAAGGGGCGTATAGACAGTCTTACTGTATATATTTATAAAGCAGAGACATGTACAAACATTTTGAGGTATAATACATGTATGTCAAGCTATCCTGGAGACCGGAAGTGGACGAAAATTGAGCCATAATGGTTGTACAGCCGGCAATTTTGACCTACCCGACCATGGTTTTTTACTTCTGACTTGCTCCACAGGTCCTATGGAATGATCTACGGGGAATAGTTATCAAGCAGAGGCATTGCCAAACGTTGTGAGGTATTATACATGTAGATCAAGCCATCCTGAGGACCGGAAGTTGCCTATTACGGAGCTAAAATGGGATGCCAGGACCCTGACGGATATTTCGGGTAGTACCACATATTGGTTTTTCGCATTTTTCTAGCTAACGGAGGGCTCCAGAAATAAAAACTAGACGATATGTATTAAGCAGATACACCTGCGCACATATTTATTAAGGTATTTGGTTATTCGGGCCGCCATGGGGACCGGAAGGGGGTGAAAACATAGGTAAATCGTCTTATTTTAACCTACCGCCGGACATTGGTTTTACATTATTTACTCCAATCAAGGGGCGTATAGACAGTCTTACTGTATATATTTATAAAGCAGAGACATGTACAAACATTTTGAGGTATAATACATGTATGTCAAGCTATCCTGGAGACCGGAAGTGGACGGAAATTGAGACATAATGGTTGTACAGCCGGCAATTTTGACCTACCCGACCATGGTTTTTTACTTCTGACTTGCTCCACAGGTCCTATGGAATGATCTACGGGGAATAGTTATCAAGCAGAGGCATTGACAAACGTTTTGAGGTATTATACATGTAGATCAAGCCATCCTGAGGACCGGAAGTTGCCTATTACGGAGCTAAAATGGGATGCCAGGACCCTGACGGATATTTCGGGTAGTACCGCATATTGGTTTTTCGCATTTTTCTGGCTAACGGAGGGCTCCAGAAATAAAAACTAGACGATATGTATTAAGCAGATACACCTGCGCACATATTTATTAAGGTATTTGGTTATTCGGGCCGCCATGGGGACCGGAAGGGGGTGAAAACATAGGTAAATCGTCTTATTTTCACCTACCGCCGGACATTGGTTTTACATTATTTACTCCAATCAAGGGGCGTATAGACAGTCTTACTGTATATATTTATAAAGCAGAGACATGTACAAACATTTTGAGGTATAATACATGTATGTCAAGCTATCATGGAGACCGGAAGTGGACGAAAATTGAGCCATAATGGTTGTACAGCCGGCAATTTTGACCTACCCGACCATGGTTTTTTACTTCTGACTTGCTCCACAGGTCCTATGGAATGATCTACGGGGAATAGTTATCAAGCAGAGGCATTGAAAAACGTTTTGAGGTATTATACATGTAGATCAAGCCATCCTGAGGACCGGAAGTTGCCTATTACGGAGCTAAAATGGGATGCCAGGACCCTGACGGATATTTCGGGTAGTACCGCATATTGGTTTTTCGCATTTTTCTGGCTAACGGAGGGCTCCAGAAATTAAAGCTAGACAATATGTATTAAGCAGATACACCTGCGCACATATTTATTAAGGTATTTGGTTGTTCGGGCCGCCATGGGGACCGGAAGGGGGTGAAAACATAGGTAAATCGTCTTATTTAAACTACCGCCGGACATTGGTTTTACATTATTTACTCCAATCAAGGGGCGTATAGACAGTCTTACTGTATATATTTATAAAGCAGAGACATGTACAAACATTTTGAGGTATAATACATGTATGTCAAGCTATCCTGGAGACCGGAAGTGGACGAAAATTGAGTCATAATGGTTGTACAGCCGGCAATTTTGACCTACCCGACCATGGTTTTTTACTTCTGACTTGCTCCACAGGTCCTATGGAATGATCTACGGGGAATAGTTATCAAGCAGAGGCATTGACAAACGTTTTGAGGTATTATACATGTAGATCAAGCCATCCTGAGGACCGGAAGTTGCCTATTACGGAGCTAAAATGGGATGCCAGGACCCTGACGGATATTTCGGGTAGTACCGCATATTGGTTTTTCGCATTTTTCTGGCTAACGGAGGGCTCCAGAAATAAAAACTAGACAATATGTATTAAGCAGATACAACTGCGCACATATTTATTAAGGTATTTGGTTATTCGGTCCGCCATGGGGACCGGAAGGGGGTGAAAACATAGGTAAATCGTCTTATTTTAACCTACCGCCGGACATTGGTTTTACATTATTTACTCCAATCAAGGGGCGTATAGACAGTCTTACTGTATATATTTATAAAGCAGAGACATGTACAAACATTTTGAGGTATAATACATGTATGTCAAGCTATCATGGAGACCGGAAGTGGACGAAAATTGAGCCATAATGGTTGTACAGCCGGCAATTTTGACCTACCCGACCATGGTTTTTTACTTCTGACTTGCTCCACAGGTCCTATGGAATGATCTACGGGGAATAGTTATCAAGCAGAGGCATTGCCAAACGTTGTGAGGTATTATACATGTAGATCAAGCCATCCTGAGGACCGGAAGTTGCCTATTACGGAGCTAAAATGGGATGCCAGGACCCTGACGGATATTTCGGGTAGTACCGCATATTGGTTTTTCGCATTTTTCTGGCTAACGGAGGGCTCCAGAAATAAAAACTAGACGATATGTATTAAGCAGATACACCTGCGCACATATTTATTAAGGTATTTGGTTATTCGGGCCGCCATGGGGACCGGAAGGGGGTGAAAACATAGGTAAATCGTCTTATTTTAACCTACCGCCGGACATTGGTTTTACATTATTTACTCCAATCAAGGGGCGTATAGACAGTCTTACTGTATATATTTATAAAGCAGAGACATGTACAAACATTTTGAGGTATAATACATGTATGTCAAGCTATCCTGGAGACCGGAAGTGGACGAAATTGAGACATAATGGTTGTACAGCCGGCAATTATGACCTACCCGACCATGGTTTTTTACTTCTGACTTGCTCCACAGGTCCTATGGAATGATCTACGGGGAATAGTTATCAAGCAGAGGCATTGACAAACGTTTTGAGGTATTATACATGTAGATCAAGCCATCCTGAGGACCGGAAGTTGCCTATTACGGAGCTTAAATGGGATGCCAGGACCCTGACGGATATTTCGGGTAGTACCGCATATTGGTTTTTCGCATTTTTCTGGCTAACGGAGGGCTCCAGAAATAAAAACTAGACGATATGTATTAAGCAGATACACCTGCGCACATATTTATTAAGGTATTTGGTTATTCGGGCCGCCATGGGGACCGGAAGGGGGTGAAAACATAGGTAAATCGTCTTATTTTCACCTACCGCCGGACATTGGTTTTACATTATTTACTCCAATCAAGGGGCGTATAGACAGTCTTACTGTATATATTTATAAAGCAGAGACATGTACAAACATTTTGAGGTATAATACATGTATGTCAAGCTATCATGGAGACCGGAAGTGGACGAAAATTGAGCCATAATGGTTGTACAGCCGGCAATTTTGACCTACCCGACCATGGTTTTTTACTTCTGACTTGCTCCACAGGTCCTATGGAATGATCTACGGGGAATAGTTATCAAGCAGAGGCATTGAAAAACGTTTTGAGGTATTATACATGTAGATCAAGCCATCCTGAGGACCGGAAGTTGCCTATTACGGAGCTAAAATGGGATGCCAGGACCCTGACGGATATTTCGGGTAGTACCGCATATTGGTTTTTCGCATTTTTCTGGCTAACGGAGGGCTCCAGAAATTAAAGCTAGACAATATGTATTAAGCAGATACACCTGCGCACATATTTATTAAGGTATTTGGTTATTCGGGCCGCCATGGGGACCGGAAGGGGGTGAAAACATAGGTAAATCGTCTTATTTTAACCTACCGCCGGACATTGGTTTTACATTATTTACTCCAATCAAGGGGCGTATAGACAGTCTTACTGTATATATTTATAAAGCAGAGACATGTACAAACATTTTGAGGTATAATACATGTATGTCAAGCTATCCTGGAGACCGGAAGTGGACGAAAATTGAGTCATAATGGTTGTACAGCCGGCAATTTTGACCTACCCGACCATGGTTTTTTACTTCTGACTTGCTCCACAGGTCCTATGGAATGATCTACGGGGAATAGTTATCAAGCAGAGGCATTGACAAACGTTTTGAGGTATTATACATGTAGATCAAGCCATCCTGAGGACCAGAAGTTGCCTATTACGGAGCTAAAATGGGATGCCAGGACCCTGACGGATATTTCGGGTAGTACCGCATATTGGTTTTTCGCATTTTTCTGGCTAACGGAGGGCTCCAGAAATAAAAACTAGACAATATGTATTAAGCAGATACACCTGCGCACATATTTATTAAGGTATTTGGTTATTCGGTCCGCCATGGGGACCGGAAGGGGGTGAAAACATAGGTAAATCGTCTTATTTTAACCTACCGCCGGACATTGGTTTTACATTATTTACTCCAATCAAGGGGCGTATAGACAGTCTTACTGTATATATTTATAAAGCAGAGACATGTACAAACATTTTGAGGTATAATACATGTATGTCAAGCTATCATGGAGACCGGAAGTGGACGAAAATTGAGCCATAATGGTTGTACAGCCGGCAATTTTGACCTACCCGACCATGGTTTTTTACTTCTGACTTGCTCCACAGGTCCTATGGAATGATCTACGGGAAATAGTTATCAAGCAGAGGCATTGACAAACGTTGTGAGGTATTATACATGTAGATCAAGCCATCCTGAGGACCGGAAGTTGCCTATTACGGAGCTAAAATGGGATGCCAGGACCCTGACGGATATTTCGGGTAGTACCGCATGTTGGTTTTTCGCATTTTTCTGGCTAACGAGGGCTCCAGAAATAAAAACTAGACAATATGTATTAAGCAGATACACCTGCGCACATATTTATTAAGGTATTTGGTTATTCGGGCCGCCATGGGGACCGGAAGGGGGTGAAAACATAGGTAAATCGTTTTATTTTAACCTACCGCCGGACATTGGTTTTACATTATTTACTCCAATCAAGGGGCGTATAGACAGTCTTACTGTATATATTTATAAAGCAGAGACATGTACAAACATTTTGAGGTATAATACATGTATGTCAAGCTATCCTGGAGACCGGAAGTGGACGAAAATTGAGTCATAATGGTTGTACAGCCGGCAATTTTGACCTACCCGACCATGGTTTTTTACTTCTGACTTGCTCCACAGGTCCTATGGAATGATCTACGGGGAATAGTTATCAAGCAGAGGCATTGACAAACGTTTTGAGGTATTATACATGTAGATCAAGCCATCCTGAGGACCGGAAGTTGCCTATTACGAAGCTAAAATGGGATGCCAGGACCCTGACGGATATTTCGGGTAGTACCGCATATTGGTTTTTCGCATTTTTCTGGCTAACGGAGGGCTCCAGAAATAAAAACTAGACAATATGTATTAAGCAGATACACCTGCGCACATATTTATTAAGGTATTTGGTTATTCGGTCCGCCATGGGGACCGGAAGGGGGTGAAAACATAGGTAAATCGTCTTATTTTAACCTACCGCGGACATTGGTTTTACATTATTTACTCCAATCAAGGGGCGTATAGACAGTCTTACTGTATATATTTATAAAGCAGAGACATGTACAAACATTTTGAGGTATAATACATGTATGTCAAGCTATCATGGAGACCGGAAGTGGACGAAAATTGAGCCATAATGGTTGTACAGCCGGCAATTTTGACCTACCCGACCATGGTTTTTTACTTCTGACTTGCTCCACAGGTCCTATGGAATGATCTACGGGGAATAGTTATCAAGCAGAGGCATTGACAAACGTTTTGAGGTATTATACATGTAGATCAAGCCATCCTGAGGACCGGAAGTTGCCTATTACGGAGCTAAAATGGGATGCCAGGACCCTGACGGATATTTCGGGTAGTACCGCATATTGGTTTTTCGCATTTTTCTGGCTAACGGAGGGCTCCAGAAATAAAAACTAGACATATGTATTAAGCAGATACACCTGCGCACATATTTATTAAGGTATTTGGTTATTCGGGCCGCCATGGGGACCGGAAGGGGGTGAAAACATAGGTAAATCGTCTTATTTTAACCTACCGCCGGACATTGGTTTTACATTATTTACTCCAATCAAGGGGCGTATAGACAGTCTTACTGTATATATTTATAAAGCAGAGACATGTACAAACATTTTGAGGTATAATACATGTATGTCAAGCTATCCTGGAGACCGGAAGTGGACGAAAATTGAGCCATAATGGTTGTACAGCCGGCAATTTTGACCTACCCGACCATGGTTTTTTACTTCTGACTTGCTCCACAGGTCCTATGGAATGATCTACGGGGAATAGTTATCAAGCAGAGGCATTGACAAACGTTTTGAGGTATTATACATGTAGATCAAGCCATCCTGAGGACCGGAAGTTGCCTATTACGGAGCTAAAATGGGATGCCAGGACCCTGACGGATATTTCGGGTAGTACCGCATATTGGTTTTTCGCATTTTTCTGGCTAACGGAGGGCTCCAGAAATAAAAACTAGACGATATGTATTAAGCAGATACACCTGCGCACATATTTATTAAGGTATTTGGTTATTCGGGCCGCCATGGGGACCGGAAGGGGGTGAAAACATAGGTAAATCGTCTTATTTTCACCTACCGCCGGACATTGGTTTTACATTATTTACTCCAATCAAGGGGCGTATAGACAGTCTTACTGTATATATTTATAAAGCAGAGACATGTACAAACATTTTGAGGTATAATACATGTATGTCAAGCTATCATGGAGACCGGAAGTGGACGAAAATTGAGCCATAATGGTTGTACAGCCGGCAATTTTGACCTACCCGACCATGGTTTTTTACTTCTGACTTGCTCCACAGGTCCTATGGAATGATCTACGGGGAATAGTTATCAAGCAGAGGCATTGAAAAACGTTTTGAGGTATTATACATGTAGATCAAGCCATCCTGAGGACCGGAAGTTGCCTATTACGGAGCTAAAATGGGATGCCAGGACCCTGACGGATATTTCGGGTAGTACCGCATATTGGTTTTTCGCATTTTTCTGGCTAACGGAGGGCTCCAGAAATTAAAGCTAGACAATATGTATTAAGCAGATACACCTGCGCACATATTTATTAAGGTATTTGGTTATTCGGGCCGCCATGGGGACCGGAAGGGGGTGAAAACATAGGTAAATCGTCTTATTTTAACCTACCGCCGGACATTGGTTTTACATTATTTACTCCAATCAAGGGGCGTATAGACAGTCTTACTGTATATATTTATAAAGCAGAGACATGTACAAACATTTTGAGGTATAATACATGTATGTCAAGCTATCCTGGAGACCGGAAGTGGACGAAAATTGAGTCATAATGGTTGTACAGCCGGCAATTTTGACCTACCCGACCATGGTTTTTTACTTCTGACTTGCTCCACAGGTCCTATGGAATGATCTACGGGGAATAGTTATCAAGCAGAGGCATTGACAAACGTTTTGAGGTATTATACATGTAGATCAAGCCATCCTGAGGACCGGAAGTTGCCTATTACGGAGCTAAAATGGGATGCCAGGACCCTGACGGATATTTCGGGTAGTACCGCATATTGGTTTTTCGCATTTTTCTGGCTAACGGAGGGCTCCAGAAATAAAAACTAGACATATGTATTAAGCAGATACACCTGCGCACATATTTATTAAGGTATTTGGTTATTCGGGCCGCCATGGGGACCGGAAGGGGGTGAAAACATAGGTAAATCGTCTTATTTTAACCTACCGCCGGACATTGGTTTTACATTATTTACTCCAATCAAGGGGCGTATAGACAGTCTTACTGTATATATTTATAAAGCAGAGACATGTACAAACATTTTGAGGTATAATACATGTATGTCAAGCTATCATGGAGACCGGAAGTGGACGAAAATTGAGCCATAATGGTTGTACAGCCGGCAATTTTGACCTACCCGACCATGGTTTTTTACTTCTGACTTGCTCCACAGGTCCTATGGAATGATCTACGGGGAATAGTTATCAAGCAGAGGCATTGAAAAACGTTTTGAGGTATTATACATGTAGATCAAGCCATCCTGAGGACCGGAAGTTGCCTATTACGGAGCTAAAATGGGATGCCAGGACCCTGACGATATTTCGGGTAGTACCGCATATTGGTTTTTCGCATTTTTCTGGCTAACGGAGGGCTCCAGAAATTAAAGCTAGACAATATGTATTAAGCAGATACACCTGCGCACATATTTATTAAGGTATTTGGTTATTCGGGCCGCCATGGGGACCGGAAGGGGGTGAAAACATAGGTAAATCGTCTTATTTTAACCTACCGCCGGACATTGGTTTTACATTATTTACTCCAATCAAGGGGCGTATAGACAGTCTTACTGTATATATTTATAAAGCAGAGACATGTACAAACATTTTGAGGTATAATACATGTATGTCAAGCTATCCTGGAGACCGGAAGTGGACGAAAATTGAGTCATAATGGTTGTACAGCCGGCAATTTTGACCTACCCGACCATGGTTTTTTACTTCTGACTTGCTCCACAGGTCCTATGGAATGATCTACGGGGAATAGTTATCAAGCAGAGGCATTGACAAACGTTTTGAGGTATTATACATGTAGATCAAGCCATCCTGAGGACCGGAAGTTGCCTATTACGGAGCTAAAATGGGATGCCAGGACCCTGACGGATATTTCGGGTAGTACCGCATATTGGTTTTTCGCATTTTTCTGGCTAACGGAGGGCTCCAGAAATAAAAACTAGACAATATGTATTAAGCAGATACACCTGCGCACATATTTATTAAGGTATTTGGTTATTCGGTCCGCCATGGGGACCGGAAGGGGGTGAAAACATAGGTAAATCGTCTTATTTTAACCTACCGCCGGACATTGGTTTTACATTATTTACTCCAATCAAGGGGCGTATAGACAGTCTTACTGTATATATTTATAAAGCAGAGACATGTACAAACATTTTGAGGTATAATACATGTATGTCAAGCTATCCTGGAGACCGGAAGTGGACGAAAATTGAGCCATAATGGTTGTACAGCCGGCAATTTTTACCTACCCGACCATGGTTTTTTACTTCTGACTTGCTCCACAGGTCCTATGGAATGATCTACGGGGAATAGTTATCAAGCAGAGGCATTGACAAACGTTGTGAGGTATTATACATGTAGATCAAGCCATCCTGAGGACCGGAAGTTGCCTATTACGGAGCTAAAATGGGATGCCAGGACCCTGACGGATATTTCGGGTAGTACCGCATATTGGTTTTTCGCATTTTTCTGGCTAACGGAGGGCTCCAGAAATAAAAACTAGACAATATGTATTAAGCAGATACACCTGCGCACATATTTATTAAGGTATTTGGTTATTCGGGCCGCCATGGGGACCGGAAGGGGGTGAACACATAGGTAAATCGTCTTATTTTAACCTACCGCCGGACATTGGTTTTACATTATTTACTCCAATCAAGGGGCGTATAGACAGTCTTACTGTATATATTTATAAAGCAGAGACATGTACAAACATTTTGAGGTATAATACATGTATGTCAAGCTATCCTGGAGACCGGAAGTGGACGAAAATTGAGTCATAATGGTTGTACAGCCGGCAATTTTGACCTACCCGACCATGGTTTTTTACTTCTGACTTGCTCCACAGGTCCTATGGAATGATCTACGGGGAATAGTTATCAAGCAGAGGCATTGAAAAACGTTTTGAGGTATTATACATGTAGATCAAGCCATCCTGAGGACCGGAAGTTGCCTATTACGGAGCTAAAATGGGATGCCAGGACCCTGACGGATATTTCGGGTAGTACCGCATATTGGTTTTTCGCATTTTTCTGGCTAACGGAGGGCTCCAGAAATTAAAGCTAGACAATATGTATTAAGCAGATACACCTGCGCACATATTTATTAAGGTATTTGGTTATTCGGGCCGCCATGGGGACCGGAAGGGGGTGAAAACATAGGTAAATCGTCTTATTTTAACCTACCGCCGGACATTGGTTTTACATTATTTACTCCAATCAAGGGGCGTATAGACAGTCTTACTGTATATATTTATAAAGCAGAGACATGTACAAACATTTTGAGGTATAATACATGTATGTCAAGCTATCCTGGAGACCGGAAGTGGACGAAAATTGAGTCATAATGGTTGTACAGCCGGCAATTTTGACCTACCCGACCATGGTTTTTTACTTCTGACTTGCTCCACAGGTCCTATGGAATGATCTACGGGGAATAGTTATCAAGCAGAGGCATTGACAAACGTTTTGAGGTATTATACATGTAGATCAAGCCATCCTGAGGACCAGAAGTTGCCTATTACGGAGCTAAAATGGGATGCCAGGACCCTGACGGATATTTCGGGTAGTACCGCATATTGGTTTTTCGCATTTTTCTGGCTAACGGAGGGCTCCAGAAATAAAAACTAGACAATATGTATTAAGCAGATACACCTGCGCACATATTTATTAAGGTATTTGGTTATTCGGTCCGCCATGGGGACCGGAAGGGGGTGAAAACATAGGTAAATCGTCTTATTTTAACCTACCGCCGGACATTGGTTTTACATTATTTACTCCAATCAAGGGGCGTATAGACAGTCTTACTGTATATATTTATAAAGCAGAGACATGTACAAACATTTTGAGGTATAATACATGTATGTCAAGCTATCATGGAGACCGGAAGTGGACGAAAATTGAGCCATAATGGTTGTACAGCCGGCAATTTTGACCTACCCGACCATGGTTTTTTACTTCTGACTTGCTCCACAGGTCCTATGGAATGATCTACGGGAAATAGTTATCAAGCAGAGGCATTGACAAACGTTGTGAGGTATTATACATGTAGATCAAGCCATCCTGAGGACCGGAAGTTGCCTATTACGGAGCTAAAATGGGATGCCAGGACCCTGACGGATATTTCGGGTAGTACCGCATGTTGGTTTTTCGCATTTTTCTGGCTAACGAGGGCTCCAGAAATAAAAACTAGACAATATGTATTAAGCAGATACACCTGCGCACATATTTATTAAGGTATTTGGTTATTCGGGCCGCCATGGGGACCGGAAGGGGGTGAAAACATAGGTAAATCGTTTTATTTTAACCTACCGCCGGACATTGGTTTTACATTATTTACTCCAATCAAGGGGCGTATAGACAGTCTTACTGTATATATTTATAAAGCAGAGACATGTACAAACATTTTGAGGTATAATACATGTATGTCAAGCTATCCTGGAGACCGGAAGTGGACGAAAATTGAGTCATAATGGTTGTACAGCCGGCAATTTTGACCTACCCGACCATGGTTTTTTACTTCTGACTTGCTCCACAGGTCCTATGGAATGATCTACGGGGAATAGTTATCAAGCAGAGGCATTGACAAACGTTTTGAGGTATTATACATGTAGATCAAGCCATCCTGAGGACCGGAAGTTGCCTATTACGAAGCTAAAATGGGATGCCAGGACCCTGACGGATATTTCGGGTAGTACCGCATATTGGTTTTTCGCATTTTTCTGGCTAACGGAGGGCTCCAGAAATAAAAACTAGACAATATGTATTAAGCAGATACACCTGCGCACATATTTATTAAGGTATTTGGTTATTCGGTCCGCCATGGGGACCGGAAGGGGGTGAAAACATAGGTAAATCGTCTTATTTTAACCTACCGCGGACATTGGTTTTACATTATTTACTCCAATCAAGGGGCGTATAGACAGTCTTACTGTATATATTTATAAAGCAGAGACATGTACAAACATTTTGAGGTATAATACATGTATGTCAAGCTATCATGGAGACCGGAAGTGGACGAAAATTGAGCCATAATGGTTGTACAGCCGGCAATTTTGACCTACCCGACCATGGTTTTTTACTTCTGACTTGCTCCACAGGTCCTATGGAATGATCTACGGGGAATAGTTATCAAGCAGAGGCATTGACAAACGTTTTGAGGTATTATACATGTAGATCAAGCCATCCTGAGGACCGGAAGTTGCCTATTACGGAGCTAAAATGGGATGCCAGGACCCTGACGGATATTTCGGGTAGTACCGCATATTGGTTTTTCGCATTTTTCTGGCTAACGGAGGGCTCCAGAAATAAAAACTAGACATATGTATTAAGCAGATACACCTGCGCACATATTTATTAAGGTATTTGGTTATTCGGGCCGCCATGGGGACCGGAAGGGGGTGAAAACATAGGTAAATCGTCTTATTTTAACCTACCGCCGGACATTGGTTTTACATTATTTACTCCAATCAAGGGGCGTATAGACAGTCTTACTGTATATATTTATAAAGCAGAGACATGTACAAACATTTTGAGGTATAATACATGTATGTCAAGCTATCCTGGAGACCGGAAGTGGACGAAAATTGAGCCATAATGGTTGTACAGCCGGCAATTTTGACCTACCCGACCATGGTTTTTTACTTCTGACTTGCTCCACAGGTCCTATGGAATGATCTACGGGGAATAGTTATCAAGCAGAGGCATTGACAAACGTTTTGAGGTATTATACATGTAGATCAAGCCATCCTGAGGACCGGAAGTTGCCTATTACGGAGCTAAAATGGGATGCCAGGACCCTGACGGATATTTCGGGTAGTACCGCATATTGGTTTTTCGCATTTTTCTGGCTAACGGAGGGCTCCAGAAATAAAAACTAGACGATATGTATTAAGCAGATACACCTGCGCACATATTTATTAAGGTATTTGGTTATTCGGGCCGCCATGGGGACCGGAAGGGGGTGAAAACATAGGTAAATCGTCTTATTTTCACCTACCGCCGGACATTGGTTTTACATTATTTACTCCAATCAAGGGGCGTATAGACAGTCTTACTGTATATATTTATAAAGCAGAGACATGTACAAACATTTTGAGGTATAATACATGTATGTCAAGCTATCATGGAGACCGGAAGTGGACGAAAATTGAGCCATAATGGTTGTACAGCCGGCAATTTTGACCTACCCGACCATGGTTTTTTACTTCTGACTTGCTCCACAGGTCCTATGGAATGATCTACGGGGAATAGTTATCAAGCAGAGGCATTGAAAAACGTTTTGAGGTATTATACATGTAGATCAAGCCATCCTGAGGACCGGAAGTTGCCTATTACGGAGCTAAAATGGGATGCCAGGACCCTGACGGATATTTCGGGTAGTACCGCATATTGGTTTTTCGCATTTTTCTGGCTAACGGAGGGCTCCAGAAATTAAAGCTAGACAATATGTATTAAGCAGATACACCTGCGCACATATTTATTAAGGTATTTGGTTATTCGGGCCGCCATGGGGACCGGAAGGGGGTGAAAACATAGGTAAATCGTCTTATTTTAACCTACCGCCGGACATTGGTTTTACATTATTTACTCCAATCAAGGGGCGTATAGACAGTCTTACTGTATATATTTATAAAGCAGAGACATGTACAAACATTTTGAGGTATAATACATGTATGTCAAGCTATCCTGGAGACCGGAAGTGGACGAAAATTGAGTCATAATGGTTGTACAGCCGGCAATTTTGACCTACCCGACCATGGTTTTTTACTTCTGACTTGCTCCACAGGTCCTATGGAATGATCTACGGGGAATAGTTATCAAGCAGAGGCATTGACAAACGTTTTGAGGTATTATACATGTAGATCAAGCCATCCTGAGGACCGGAAGTTGCCTATTACGGAGCTAAAATGGGATGCCAGGACCCTGACGGATATTTCGGGTAGTACCGCATATTGGTTTTTCGCATTTTTCTGGCTAACGGAGGGCTCCAGAAATAAAAACTAGACATATGTATTAAGCAGATACACCTGCGCACATATTTATTAAGGTATTTGGTTATTCGGGCCGCCATGGGGACCGGAAGGGGGTGAAAACATAGGTAAATCGTCTTATTTTAACCTACCGCCGGACATTGGTTTTACATTATTTACTCCAATCAAGGGGCGTATAGACAGTCTTACTGTATATATTTATAAAGCAGAGACATGTACAAACATTTTGAGGTATAATACATGTATGTCAAGCTATCATGGAGACCGGAAGTGGACGAAAATTGAGCCATAATGGTTGTACAGCCGGCAATTTTGACCTACCCGACCATGGTTTTTTACTTCTGACTTGCTCCACAGGTCCTATGGAATGATCTACGGGGAATAGTTATCAAGCAGAGGCATTGAAAAACGTTTTGAGGTATTATACATGTAGATCAAGCCATCCTGAGGACCGGAAGTTGCCTATTACGGAGCTAAAATGGGATGCCAGGACCCTGACGATATTTCGGGTAGTACCGCATATTGGTTTTTCGCATTTTTCTGGCTAACGGAGGGCTCCAGAAATTAAAGCTAGACAATATGTATTAAGCAGATACACCTGCGCACATATTTATTAAGGTATTTGGTTATTCGGGCCGCCATGGGGACCGGAAGGGGGTGAAAACATAGGTAAATCGTCTTATTTTAACCTACCGGCGGACATTGGTTTTACATTATTTACTCCAATCAAGGGGCGTATAGACAGTCTTACTGTATATATTTATAAAGCAGAGACATGTACAAACATTTTGAGGTATAATACATGTATGTCAAGCTATCCTGGAGACCGGAAGTGGACGAAAATTGAGTCATAATGGTTGTACAGCCGGCAATTTTGACCTACCCGACCATGGTTTTTTACTTCTGACTTGCTCCACAGGTCCTATGGAATGATCTACGGGGAATAGTTATCAAGCAGAGGCATTGACAAACGTTTTGAGGTATTATACATGTAGATCAAGCCATCCTGAGGACCGGAAGTTGCCTATTACGGAGCTAAAATGGGATGCCAGGACCCTGACGGATATTTCGGGTAGTACCGCATATTGGTTTTTCGCATTTTTCTGGCTAACGGAGGGCTCCAGAAATAAAAACTAGACAATATGTATTAAGCAGATACACCTGCGCACATATTTATTAAGGTATTTGGTTATTCGGTCCGCCATGGGGACCGGAAGGGGGTGAAAACATAGGTAAATCGTCTTATTTTAACCTACCGCCGGACATTGGTTTTACATTATTTACTCCAATCAAGGGGCGTATAGACAGTCTTACTGTATATATTTATAAAGCAGAGACATGTACAAACATTTTGAGGTATAATACATGTATGTCAAGCTATCCTGGAGACCGGAAGTGGACGAAAATTGAGCCATAATGGTTGTACAGCCGGCAATTTTGACCTACCCGACCATGGTTTTTTACTTCTGACTTGCTCCACAGGTCCTATGGAATGATCTACGGGGAATAGTTATCAAGCAGAGGCATTGACAAACGTTGTGAGGTATTATACATGTAGATCAAGCCATCCTGAGGACCGGAAGTTGCCTATTACGGAGCTAAAATGGGATGCCAGGACCCTGACGGATATTTCGGGTAGTACCGCATATTGGTTTTTCGCATTTTTCTGGCTAACGGAGGGCTCCAGAAATAAAAACTAGACAATATGTATTAAGCAGATACACCTGCGCACATATTTATTAAGGTATTTGGTTATTCGGGCCGCCATGGGGACCGGAAGGGGGTGAAAACATAGGTAAATCGTCTTATTTTAACCTACCGCCGGACATTGGTTTTACATTATTTACTCCAATCAAGGGGCGTATAGACAGTCTTACTGTATATATTTATAAAGCAGAGACATGTACAAACATTTTGAGGTATAATACATGTATGTCAAGCTATCCTGGAGACCGGAAGTGGACGAAAATTGAGTCATAATGGTTGTACAGCCGGCAATTTTGACCTACCCGACCATGGTTTTTTACTTCTGACTTGCTCCACAGGTCCTATGGAATGATCTACGGGGAATAGTTATCAAGCAGAGGCATTGACAAACGTTTTGAGGTATTATACATGTAGATCAAGCCATCCTGAGGACCGGAAGTTGCCTATTACGGAGCTAAAATGGGATGCCAGGACCCTGACGGATATTTCGGGTAGTACCGCATATTGGTTTTTCGCATTTTTCTGGCTAACGGAGGGCTCCAGAAATAAAAACTAGACAATATGTATTAAGCAGATACACCTGCGCACATATTTATTAAGGTATTTGGTTATTCGGTCCGCCATGGGGACCGGAAGGGGGTGAAAACATAGGTAAATCGTCTTATTTTAACCTACCGCCGGACATTGGTTTTACATTATTTACTCCAATCAAGGGGCGTATAGACAGTCTTACTGTATATATTTATAAAGCAGAGACATGTACAAACATTTTGAGGTATAATACATGTATGTCAAGCTATCCTGGAGACCGGAAGTGGACGAAAATTGAGCCATAATGGTTGTACAGCCGGCAATTTTGACCTACCCGACCATGGTTTTTTACTTCTGACTTGCTCCACAGGTCCTATGGAATGATCTACGGGGAATAGTTATCAAGCAGAGGCATTGACAAACGTTTTGAGGTATTATACATGTAGATCAAGCCATCCTGAGGACCGGAAGTTGCCTATTACGGAGCTAAAATGGGATGCCAGGACCCTGACGGATATTTCGGGTAGTACCGCATATTGGTTTTTCGCATTTTTCTGGCTAACGGAGGGCTCCAGAAATAAAAACTAGACGATATGTATTAAGCAGATACACCTGCGCACATATTTATTAAGGTATTTGGTTATTCGGGCCGCCATGGGGACCGGAAGGGGGTGAAAACATAGGTAAATCGTCTTATTTTCACCTACCGCCGGACATTGGTTTTACATTATTTACTCCAATCAAGGGGCGTATAGACAGTCTTACTGTATATATTTATAAAGCAGAGACATGTACAAACATTTTGAGGTATAATACATGTATGTCAAGCTATCATGGAGACCGGAAGTGGACGAAAATTGAGCCATAATGGTTGTACAGCCGGCAATTTTGACCTACCCGACCATGGTTTTTTACTTCTGACTTGCTCCACAGGTCCTATGGAATGATCTACGGGGAATAGTTATCAAGCAGAGGCATTGAAAAACGTTTTGAGGTATTATACATGTAGATCAAGCCATCCTGAGGACCGGAAGTTGCCTATTACGGAGCTAAAATGGGATGCCAGGACCCTGACGGATATTTCGGGTAGTACCGCATATTGGTTTTTCGCATTTTTCTGGCTAACGGAGGACTCCAGAAATTAAAGCTAGACAATATGTATTAAGCAGATACACCTGCGCACATATTTATTAAGGTATTTGGTTATTCGGGCCGCCATGGGGACCGGAAGGGGGTGAAAACATAGGTAAATCGTCTTATTTTAACCTACCGCCGGACATTGGTTTTACATTATTTACTCCAATCAAGGGGCGTATAGACAGTCTTACTGTATATATTTATAAAGCAGAGACATGTACAAACATTTTGAGGTATAATACATGTATGTCAAGCTATCCTGGAGACCGGAAGTGGACGACAATTGAGCCATAATGGTTGTACAGCCGGCAATTTTGACCTACCCGACCATGGTTTTTTACCTCTTACTTGGTCCACAGGTCCTATGGAATGATCTACGGGGAATAGTTATCAAGCAGAGGCATTGACAAACGTTTTGAGGTATCATACATGCAGATCAAGCCTCCCTGAGCACCGGAAGTTGCCTATTACAGAGTTAAAATGGGATGCCAGGACCGTGACGGATATTCCGGGTAATAACGCATATTGGTTTTTCGCATTTTTCTGGCTAACGGAGGGCTCCAGAAATAAAAACGAAACATATATATTAAGCAGAGACCCCTGTGCACATATTTGTTAATGTATTTGGTTATTCGGGCCGCCATGGGGACCGGAAGGGGGTGAAAACATAGGTAAACCATTTTATTTTAACCTACCGCCGGACATTGGTTTTACATTATTTACTCCAATCAAGGGGCGTATAGACAGTCTTACTGTATATATTTATAAAGCAGAGACATGTACAAACATTTTGAGGTATAATACATGTATGTCAAGCTATCCTGGAGACCGGAAGTGGACGAAAATTGAGTCATAATGGTTGTACAGCCGGCAATTTTGACCTACCCGACCATGGTTTTTTACTTCTGACTTGCTCCACAGGTCCTATGGAATGATCTACGGGGAATAGTTATCAAGCAGAGGCATTGACAAACGTTTTGAGGTATTATACATGTAGATCAAGCCATCCTGAGGACCGGAAGTTGCCTATTACGGAGCTAAAATGGGATGCCAGGACCCTGACGGATATTTCGGGTAGTACCGCATATTGGTTTTTCGCATTTTTCTGGCTAACGGAGGGCTCCAGAAATAAAAACTAGACATATGTATTAAGCAGATACACCTGCGCACATATTTATTAAGGTATTTGGTTATTCGGGCCGCCATGGGGACCGGAAGGGGGTGAAAACATAGGTAAATCGTCTTATTTTAACCTACCGCCGGACATTGGTTTTACATTATTTACTCCAATCAAGGGGCGTATAGACAGTCTTACTGTATATATTTATAAAGCAGAGACATGTACAAACATTTTGAGGTATAATACATGTATGTCAAGCTATCATGGAGACCGGAAGTGGACGAAAATTGAGCCATAATGGTTGTACAGCCGGCAATTTTGACCTACCCGACCATGGTTTTTTACTTCTGACTTGCTCCACAGGTCCTATGGAATGATCTACGGGGAATAGTTATCAAGCAGAGGCATTGACAAACGTTTTGAGGTATTATACATGTAGATCAAGCCATCCTGAGGACCGGAAGTTGCCTATTACGGAGCTAAAATGGGATGCCAGGACCCTGACGGATATTTCGGGTAGTACCGCATATTGGTTTTTCGCATTTTTCTGGCTAACGGAGGGCTCCAGAAATAAAAACTAGACGATATGTATTAAGCAGATACACCTGCGCACATATTTATTAAGGTATTTGGTTATTCGGGCCGCCATGGGGACCGGAAGGGGGTGAAAACATAGGTAAATCGTCTTATTTTCACCTACCGCCGGACATTGGTTTTACATTATTTACTCCAATCAAGGGGCGTATAGACAGTCTTACTGTATATATTTATAAAGCAGAGACATGTACAAACATTTTGAGGTATAATACATGTATGTCAAGCTATCATGGAGACCGGAAGTGGACGAAAATTGAGCCATAATGGTTGTACAGCCAGCAATTTTGACCTACCCGACCATGGTTTTTTACTTCTGACTTGCTCCACAGGTCCTATGGAATGATCTACGGGGAATAGTTATCAAGCAGAGGCATTGAAAAACGTTTTGAGGTATTATACATGTAGATCAAGCCATCCTGAGGACCGGAAGTTGCCTATTACGGAGCTAAAATGGGATGCCAGGACCCTGACGGATATTTCGGGTAGTACCGCATATTGGTTTTTCGCATTTTTCTGGCTAACGGAGGGCTCCAGAAATTAAAGCTAGACAATATGTATTAAGCAGATACACCTGCGCACATATTTATTAAGGTATTTGGTTATTCGGTCCGCCATGGGGACCGGAAGGGGGTGAAAACATAGGTAAATCGTCTTATTTTAACCTACCGCCGGACATTGGTTTTACATTATTTACTCCAATCAAGGGGCGTATAGACAGTCTTACTGTATATATTTATAAAGCAGAGACATGTACAAACATTTTGAGGTATAATACATGTATGTCAAGCTATCCTGGAGACCGGAAGTGGACGAAAATTGAGCCATAATGGTTGTACAGCCGGCAATTTTGACCTACCCGACCATGGTTTTTTACTTCTGACTTGCTCCACAGGTCCTATGGAATGATCTACGGGGAATAGTTATCAAGCAGAGTCATTGACAAACGTTGTGAGGTATTATACATGTAGATCAAGCCATCCTGAGGACCGGAAGTTGCCTATTACGGAGCTAAAATGGGATGCCAGGACCCTGACGGATATTTCGGGTAGTACCGCATATTGGTTTTTCGCATTTTTCTGGCTAACGGAGGGCTCCAGAAATAAAAACTAGACAATATGTATTAAGCAGATACACCTGCGCACATATTTATTAAGGTATTTGGTTATTCGGGCCGCCATGGGGACCGGAAGGGGGTGAAAACATAGGTAAATCGTCTTATTTTAACCTACCGCGGACATTGGTTTTACATTATTTACTCCAATCAAGGGGCGTATGGACAGTCTTACTGTATATATTTATAAAGCAGAGACATGTACAAACATTTTGAGGTATAATACATGTATGTCAAGCTATCCTGGAGACCGGAAGTGGACGAAAATTGAGTCATAATGGTTGTACAGCCGGCAATTTTGACCTACCCGACCATGGTTTTTTACTTCTGACTTGCTCCACAGGTCCTATGGAATGATCTACGGGGAATAGTTATCAAGCAGAGGCATTGACAAACGTTTTGAGGTATTATACATGTAGATCAAGCCATCCTGAGGACCGGAAGTTGCCTATTACGGAGCTAAAATGGGATGCCAGGACCCTGACGGATATTTCGGGTAGTACCGCATATTGGTTTTTCGCATTTTTCTGGCTAACGGAGGGCTCCAGAAATAAAAACTAGACAATATGTATTAAGCAGATACACCTGCGCACATATTTATTAAGGTATTTGGTTATTCGGTCCGCCATGGGGACCGGAAGGGGGTGAAAACATAGGTAAATCGTCTTATTTTAACCTACCGCCGGACATTGGTTTTACATTATTTACTCCAATCAAGGGGCGTATAGACAGTCTTACTGTATATATTTATAAAGCAGAGACATGTACAAACATTTTGAGGTATAATACATGTATGTCAAGCTATCATGGAGACCGGAAGTGGACGAAAATTGAGCCATAATGGTTGTACAGCCGGCAATTTTGACCTACCCGACCATGGTTTTTTACTTCTGACTTGCTCCACAGGTCCTATGGAATGATCTACGGGGAATAGTTATCAAGCAGAGGCATTGACAAACGTTGTGAGGTATTATACATGTAGATCAAGCCATCCTGAGGACCGGAAGTTGCCTATTACGGAGCTAAAATGGGATGCCAGGACCCTGACGGATATTTCGGGTAGTACCGCATATTGGTTTTTCGCATTTTTCTGGCTAACGGAGGGCTCCAGAAATAAAAACTAGACAATATGTATTAAGCAGATACACCTGCGCACATATTTATTAAGGTATTTGGTTATTCGGGCCGCCATGGGGACCGGAAGGGGGTGAAAACATAGGTAAATCGTCTTATTTTAACCTACCGCCGGACATTGGTTTTACATTATTTACTCCAATCAAGGGGCGTATAGACAGTCTTACTGTATATATTTATAAAGCAGAGACATGTACAAACATTTTGAGGTATAATACATGTATGTCAAGCTATCATGGAGACCGGAAGTGGACGGAAATTGAGACATAATGGTTGTACAGCCGGCAATTTTGACCTACCCGACCATGGTTTTTTACTTCTGACTTGCTCCACAGGTCCTATGGAATGATCTACGGGGAATAGTTATCAAGCAGAGGCATTGACAAACGTTTTGAGGTATTATACATGTAGATCAAGCCATCCTGAGGACCGGAAGTTGCCTATTACGGAGCTAAAATGGGATGCCAGGACCCTGACGGATATTTCGGGTAGTACCGCATATTGGTTTTTCGCATTTTTCTGGCTAACGGAGGGCTCCAGAAATAAAAACTAGACAATATGTATTAAGCAGATACACCTGCGCACATATTTATTAAGGTATTTGGTTATTCGGTCCGCCATGGGGACCGGAAGGGGGTGAAAACATAGGTAAATCGTCTTATTTTAACCTACCGCCGGACATTGGTTTTACATTATTTACTCCAATCAAGGGGCGTATAGACAGTCTTACTGTATATATTTATAAAGCAGAGACATGTACAAACATTTTGAGGTATAATACATGTATGTCAAGCTATCCTGGAGACCGGAAGTGGACGAAAATTGAGCCATAATGGTTGTACAGCCGGCAATTTTGACCTACCCGACCATGGTTTTTTACTTCTGACTTGCTCCACAGGTCCTATGGAATGATCTACGGGGAATAGTTATCAAGCAGAGGCATTGACAAACGTTTTGAGGTATTATACATGTAGATCAAGCCATCCTGAGGACCGGAAGTTGCCTATTACGGAGCTAAAATGGGATGCCAGGACCCTGACGGATATTTCGGGTAGTACCGCATATTGGTTTTTCGCATTTTTCTGGCTAACGGAGGGCTCCAGAAATAAAAACTAGACGATATGTATTAAGCAGATACACCTGCGCACATATTTATTAAGGTATTTGGTTATTCGGGCCGCCATGGGGACCGGAAGGGGTTGAAAACATAGTTAAATCGTCTTATTTTCACCTACCGCCCGACATTGGTTTTACATTATTTACTCCAATCAAGGGGCGTATAGACAGTCTTACTGTATATATTTATAAAGCAGAGACATGTACAAACATTTTGAGGTATAATACATGTATGTCAAGCTATCATGGAGACCGGAAGTGGACGAAAATTGAGCCATAATGGTTGTACAGCCGGCAATTTTGACCTACCCGACCATGGTTTTTTACTTCTGACTTGCTCCACAGGTCCTATGGAATGATCTACGGGGAATAGTTATCAAGCAGAGGCATTGACAAACGTTTTGAGGTATTATACATGTAGATCAAGCCATCCTGAGGACCGGAAGTTGCCTATTACGGAGCTAAAATGGGATGCCAGGACCCTGACGGATATTTCGGGTAGTACCGCATATTGGTTTTTCGCATTTTTCTGGCTAACGGAGGGCTCCAGAAATAAAAACTAGACAATATGTATTAAGCAGATACACCTGCGCACATATTTATTAAGGTATTTGGTTATTCGGTCCGCCATGGGGACCGGAAGGGGGTGAAAACATAGGTAAATCGTTTTATTTTAACCTACCGCCGGACATTGGTTTTACATTATTTACGCCAATCAAGGGGCGTATAGACAGTCTTACTGTATATATTTATAAAGCAGAGACATGTACAAACATTTTGAGGTATAATACATGTATGTCAAGCTATCCTGGAGACCGGAAGTGGACGAAAATTGAGACATAATGGTTGTACAGCCGGCAATTTTGACCTACCCGACCATGGTTTTTTACTTCTGACTTGCTCCACAGGTCCTATGGAATGATCTACGGGGAATAGTTATCAAGCAGAGGCATTGACAAACGTTTTGAGGTATTATACATGTAGATCAAGCCATCCTGAGGACCGGAAGTTGCCTATTACGGAGCTAAAATGGGATGCCAGGACCCTGACGGATATTTCGGGTAGTACCGCATATTGGTTTTTCGCATTTTTCTGGCTAACGGAGGGCTCCAGAAATAAAAACTAGACGATATGTATTAAGCAGATACACCTGCGCACATATTTATTAAGGTATTTGGTTATTCGGGCCGCCATGGGGACCGGAAGGGGGTGAAAACATAGGTAAATCGTCTTATTTTCACCTACCGCCGGACATTGGTTTTACATTATTTACTCCAATCAAGGGGCGTATAGACAGTCTTACTGTATATATTTATAAAGCAGAGACATGTACAAACATTTTGAGGTATAATACATGTATGTCAAGCTATCATGGAGACCGGAAGTGGACGAAAATTGAGCCATAATGGTTGTACAGCCGGCAATTTTGACCTACCCGACCATGGTTTTTTACTTCTGACTTGCTCCACAGGTCCTATGGAATGATCTACGGGGAATAGTTATCAAGCAGAGGCATTGACAAACGTTTTGAGGTATTATACATGTAGATCAAGCCATCCTGAGGACCGGAAGTTGCCTATTACGGAGCTAAAATGGGATGCCAGGACCCTGACGGATATTTCGGGTAGTACCGCATATTGGTTTTTCGCATTTTTCTGGCTAACGGAGGGCTCCAGAAATAAAAACTAGACAATATGTATTAAGCAGATACACCTGCGCACATATTTATTAAGGTATTTGGTTATTCGGTCCGCCATGGGGACCGGAAGGGGGTGAAAACATAGGTAAATCGTTTTATTTTAACCTACCGCCGGACATTGGTTTTACATTATTTACTCCAATCAAGGGGCGTATAGACAGTCTTACTGTATATATTTATAAAGCAGAGACATGTACAAACATTTTGAGGTATAATACATGTATGTCAAGCTATCCTGGAGACCGGAAGTGGACGAAAATTGAGACATAATGGTTGTACAGCCGGCAATTTTGACCTACCCGACCATGGTTTTTTACTTCTGACTTGCTCCACAGGTCCTATGGAATGATCTACGGGGAATAGTTATCAAGCAGAGGCATTGACAAACGTTTTGAGGTATTATACATGTAGATCAAGCCATCCTGAGGACCGGAAGTTGCCTATTACGGAGCTAAAATGGGATGCCAGGACCCTGACGGATATTTCGGGTAGTACCGCATATTGGTTTTTCGCATTTTTCTGGCTAACGGAGGGCTCCAGAAATAAAAACTAGACGATATGTATTAAGCAGATACACCTGCGCACATATTTATTAAGGTATTTGGTTATTCGGGCCGCCATGGGGACCGGAAGGGGGTGAAAACATAGGTAAATCGTCTTATTTTCACCTACCGCCGGACATTGGTTTTACATTATTTACTCCAATCAAGGGGCGTATAGACAGTCTTACTGTATATATTTATAAAGCAGAGACATGTACAAACATTTTGAGGTATAATACATGTATGTCAAGCTATCATGGAGACCGGAAGTGGACGAAAATTGAGCCATAATGGTTGTACAGCCGGCAATTTTGACCTACCCGACCATGGTTTTTTACTTCTGACTTGCTCCACAGGTCCTATGGAATGATCTACGGGGAATAGTTATCAAGCAGAGGCATTGAAAAACGTTTTGAGGTATTATACATGTAGATCAAGCCATCCTGAGGACCGGAAGTTGCCTATTACGGAGCTAAAATGGGATGCCAGGACCCTGACGGATATTTCGGGTAGTACCGCATATTGGTTTTTCGCATTTTTCTGGCTAACGGAGGGCTCCAGAAATAAAAACTAGACGATATGTATTAAGCAGATACACCTGCGCACATATTTATTAAGGTATTTGGTTATTCGGGCCGCCATGGGGACCGGAAGGGGGTGAAAACATAGTTAAATCGTCTTATTTTCACCTACCGCCCGACATTGGTTTTACATTATTTACTCCAATCAAGGGGCGTATAGACAGTCTTACTGTATATATTTATAAAGCAGAGACATGTACAAACATTTTGAGGTATAATACATGTATGTCAAGCTATCATGGAGACCGGAAGTGGACGAAAATTGAGCCATAATGGTTGTACAGCCGGCAATTTTGACCTACCCGACCATGGTTTTTTACTTCTGACTTGCTCCACAGGTCCTATGGAATGATCTACGGGGAATAGTTATCAAGCAGAGGCATTGACAAACGTTTTGAGGTATTATACATGTAGATCAAGCCATCCTGAGGACCGGAAGTTGCCTATTACGGAGCTAAAATGGGATGCCAGGACCCTGACGGATATTTCGGGTAGTACCGCATATTGGTTTTTCGCATTTTTCTGGCTAACGGAGGGCTCCAGAAATAAAAACTAGACAATATGTATTAAGCAGATACACCTGCGCACATATTTATTAAGGTATTTGGTTATTCGGTCCGCCATGGGGACCGGAAGGGGGTGAAAACATAGGTAAATCGTCTTATTTTAACCTACCGCCGGACATTGGTTTTACATTATTTACTCCAATCAAGGGGCGTATAGACAGTCTTACTGTATATATTTATAAAGCAGAGACATGTACAAACATTTTGAGGTATAATACATGTATGTCAAGCTATCCTGGAGACCGGAAGTGGACGAAAATTGAGCCATAATGGTTGTACAGCCGGCAATTTTGACCTACCCGACCATGGTTTTTTACTTCTGACTTGCTCCACAGGTCCTATGGAATGATCTACGGGGAATAGTTATCAAGCAGAGGCATTGACAAACGTTTTGAGGTATTATACATGTAGATCAAGCCATCCTGAGGACCGGAAGTTGCCTATTACGGAGCTAAAATGGGATGCCAGGACCCTGACGGATATTTCGGGTAGTACCGCATATTGGTTTTTCGCATTTTTCTGGCTAACGGAGGGCTCCAGAAATTAAAGCTAGACAATATGTATTAAGCAGATACACCTGCGCACATATTTATTAAGGTATTTGGTTATTCGGGCCGCCATGGGGACCGGAAGGGGGTGAAAACATAGGTAAATCGTCTTATTTAAACTACCGCCGGACATTGGTTTTACATTATTTACTCCAATCAAGGGGCGTATAGACAGTCTTACTGTATATATTTATAAAGCAGAGACATGTACAAACATTTTGAGGTATAATACATGTATGTCAAGCTATCCTGGAGACCGGAAGTGGACGAAAATTGAGTCATAATGGTTGTACAGCCGGAAATTTTGACCTACCCGACCATGGTTTTTTACTTCTGACTTGCTCCACAGGTCCTATGGAATGATCTACGGGGAATAGTTATCAAGCAGAGGCATTGACAAACGTTTTGAGGTATTATACATGTAGATCAAGCCATCCTGAGGACCGGAAGTTGCCTATTACGGAGCTAAAATGGGATGCCAGGACCCTGACGGATATTTCGGGTAGTACCGCATATTGGTTTTTCGCATTTTTCTGGCTAACGGAGGGCTCCAGAAATAAAAACTAGACAATATGTATTAAGCAGATACACCTGCGCACATATTTATTAAGGTATTTGGTTATTCGGTCCGCCATGGGGACCGGAAGGGGGTGAAAACATAGGTAAATCGTCTTATTTTAACCTACCGCCGGACATTGGTTTTACATTATTTACTCCAATCAAGGGGCGTATAGACAGTCTTACTGTATATATTTATAAAGCAGAGACATGTACAAACATTTTGAGGTATAATACATGTATGTCAAGCTATCCTGGAGACCGGAAGTGGACGAAAATTGAGCCATAATGGTTGTACAGCCGGCAATTTTGACCTACCCGACCATGGTTTTTTACTTCTGACTTGCTCCACAGGTCCTATGGAATGATCTACGGGGAATAGTTATCAAGCAGAGGCATTGACAAACGTTTTGAGGTATTATACATGTAGATCAAGCCATCCTGAGGACCGGAAGTTGCCTATTACGGAGCTAAAATGGGATGCCAGGACCCTGACGGATATTTCGGGTAGTACCGCATATTGGTTTTTCGCATTTTTCTGGCTAACGGAGGGCTCCAGAAATAAAAACTAGACGATATGTATTAAGCAGATACACCTGCGCACATATTTATTAAGGTATTTGGTTATTCGGGCCGCCATGGGGACCGGAAGGGGGTGAAAACATAGGTAAATCGTCTTATTTTAACCTACCGCCGGACATTGGTTTTACATTATTTACTCCAATCAAGGGGCGTATAGACAGTCTTACTGTATATATTTATAAAGCAGAGACATGTACAAACATTTTGAGGTATAATACATGTATGTCAAGCTATCATGGAGACCGGAAGTGGACGAAAATTGAGCCATAATGGTTGTACAGCCGGCAATTTTGACCTACCCGACCATGGTTTTTTACTTCTGACTTGCTCCACAGGTCCTATGGAATGATCTACGGGGAATAGTTATCAAGCAGAGGCATTGACAAACGTTGTGAGGTATTATACATGTAGATCAAGCCATCCTGAGGACCGGAAGTTGCCTATTACGGAGCTAAAATGGGATGCCAGGACCCTGACGGATATTTCGGGTAGTACCGCATGTTGGTTTTTCGCATTTTTCTGGCTAACGAGGGCTCCAGAAATAAAAACTAGACAATATGTATTAAGCAGATACACCTGCGCACATATTTATTAAGGTATTTGGTTATTCGGGCCGCCATGGGGACCGGAAGGGGGTGAAAACATAGGTAAATCGTTTTATTTTAACCTACCGCCGGACATTGGTTTTACATTATTTACTCCAATCAAGGGGCGTATAGACAGTCTTACTGTATATATTTATAAAGCAGAGACATGTACAAACATTTTGAGGTATAATACATGTATGTCAAGCTATCCTGGAGACCGGAAGTGGACGAAAATTGAGTCATAATGGTTGTACAGCCGGCAATTTTGACCTACCCGACCATGGTTTTTTACTTCTGACTTGCTCCACAGGTCCTATGGAATGATCTACGGGGAATAGTTATCAAGCAGAGGCATTGACAAACGTTTTGAGGTATTATACATGTAGATCAAGCCATCCTGAGGACCGGAAGTTGCCTATTACGAAGCTAAAATGGGATGCCAGGACCCTGACGGATATTTCGGGTAGTACCGCATATTGGTTTTTCGCATTTTTCTGGCTAACGGAGGGCTCCAGAAATAAAAACTAGACAATATGTATTAAGCAGATACACCTGCGCACATATTTATTAAGGTATTTGGTTATTCGGTCCGCCATGGGGACCGGAAGGGGGTGAAAACATAGGTAAATCGTCTTATTTTAACCTACCGCGGACATTGGTTTTACATTATTTACTCCAATCAAGGGGCGTATAGACAGTCTTACTGTATATATTTATAAAGCAGAGACATGTACAAACATTTTGAGGTATAATACATGTATGTCAAGCTATCATGGAGACCGGAAGTGGACGAAAATTGAGCCATAATGGTTGTACAGCCGGCAATTTTGACCTACCCGACCATGGTTTTTTACTTCTGACTTGCTCCACAGGTCCTATGGAATGATCTACGGGGAATAGTTATCAAGCAGAGGCATTGACAAACGTTTTGAGGTATTATACATGTAGATCAAGCCATCCTGAGGACCGGAAGTTGCCTATTACGGAGCTAAAATGGGATGCCAGGACCCTGACGGATATTTCGGGTAGTACCGCATATTGGTTTTTCGCATTTTTCTGGCTAACGGAGGGCTCCAGAAATAAAAACTAGACATATGTATTAAGCAGATACACCTGCGCACATATTTATTAAGGTATTTGGTTATTCGGGCCGCCATGGGGACCGGAAGGGGGTGAAAACATAGGTAAATCGTCTTATTTTAACCTACCGCCGGACATTGGTTTTACATTATTTACTCCAATCAAGGGGCGTATAGACAGTCTTACTGTATATATTTATAAAGCAGAGACATGTACAAACATTTTGAGGTATAATACATGTATGTCAAGCTATCCTGGAGACCGGAAGTGGACGAAAATTGAGCCATAATGGTTGTACAGCCGGCAATTTTGACCTACCCGACCATGGTTTTTTACTTCTGACTTGCTCCACAGGTCCTATGGAATGATCTACGGGGAATAGTTATCAAGCAGAGGCATTGACAAACGTTTTGAGGTATTATACATGTAGATCAAGCCATCCTGAGGACCGGAAGTTGCCTATTACGGAGCTAAAATGGGATGCCAGGACCCTGACGGATATTTCGGGTAGTACCGCATATTGGTTTTTCGCATTTTTCTGGCTAACGGAGGGCTCCAGAAATAAAAACTAGACGATATGTATTAAGCAGATACACCTGCGCACATATTTATTAAGGTATTTGGTTATTCGGGCCGCCATGGGGACCGGAAGGGGGTGAAAACATAGGTAAATCGTCTTATTTTCACCTACCGCCGGACATTGGTTTTACATTATTTACTCCAATCAAGGGGCGTATAGACAGTCTTACTGTATATATTTATAAAGCAGAGACATGTACAAACATTTTGAGGTATAATACATGTATGTCAAGCTATCATGGAGACCGGAAGTGGACGAAAATTGAGCCATAATGGTTGTACAGCCGGCAATTTTGACCTACCCGACCATGGTTTTTTACTTCTGACTTGCTCCACAGGTCCTATGGAATGATCTACGGGGAATAGTTATCAAGCAGAGGCATTGAAAAACGTTTTGAGGTATTATACATGTAGATCAAGCCATCCTGAGGACCGGAAGTTGCCTATTACGGAGCTAAAATGGGATGCCAGGACCCTGACGGATATTTCGGGTAGTACCGCATATTGGTTTTTCGCATTTTTCTGGCTAACGGAGGGCTCCAGAAATTAAAGCTAGACAATATGTATTAAGCAGATACACCTGCGCACATATTTATTAAGGTATTTGGTTATTCGGGCCGCCATGGGGACCGGAAGGGGGTGAAAACATAGGTAAATCGTCTTATTTTAACCTACCGCCGGACATTGGTTTTACATTATTTACTCCAATCAAGGGGCGTATAGACAGTCTTACTGTATATATTTATAAAGCAGAGACATGTACAAACATTTTGAGGTATAATACATGTATGTCAAGCTATCCTGGAGACCGGAAGTGGACGAAAATTGAGTCATAATGGTTGTACAGCCGGCAATTTTGACCTACCCGACCATGGTTTTTTACTTCTGACTTGCTCCACAGGTCCTATGGAATGATCTACGGGGAATAGTTATCAAGCAGAGGCATTGACAAACGTTTTGAGGTATTATACATGTAGATCAAGCCATCCTGAGGACCGGAAGTTGCCTATTACGGAGCTAAAATGGGATGCCAGGACCCTGACGGATATTTCGGGTAGTACCGCATATTGGTTTTTCGCATTTTTCTGGCTAACGGAGGGCTCCAGAAATAAAAACTAGACATATGTATTAAGCAGATACACCTGCGCACATATTTATTAAGGTATTTGGTTATTCGGGCCGCCATGGGGACCGGAAGGGGGTGAAAACATAGGTAAATCGTCTTATTTTAACCTACCGCCGGACATTGGTTTTACATTATTTACTCCAATCAAGGGGCGTATAGACAGTCTTACTGTATATATTTATAAAGCAGAGACATGTACAAACATTTTGAGGTATAATACATGTATGTCAAGCTATCATGGAGACCGGAAGTGGACGAAAATTGAGCCATAATGGTTGTACAGCCGGCAATTTTGACCTACCCGACCATGGTTTTTTACTTCTGACTTGCTCCACAGGTCCTATGGAATGATCTACGGGGAATAGTTATCAAGCAGAGGCATTGAAAAACGTTTTGAGGTATTATACATGTAGATCAAGCCATCCTGAGGACCGGAAGTTGCCTATTACGGAGCTAAAATGGGATGCCAGGACCCTGACGATATTTCGGGTAGTACCGCATATTGGTTTTTCGCATTTTTCTGGCTAACGGAGGGCTCCAGAAATTAAAGCTAGACAATATGTATTAAGCAGATACACCTGCGCACATATTTATTAAGGTATTTGGTTATTCGGGCCGCCATGGGGACCGGAAGGGGGTGAAAACATAGGTAAATCGTCTTATTTTAACCTACCGCCGGACATTGGTTTTACATTATTTACTCCAATCAAGGGGCGTATAGACAGTCTTACTGTATATATTTATAAAGCAGAGACATGTACAAACATTTTGAGGTATAATACATGTATGTCAAGCTATCCTGGAGACCGGAAGTGGACGAAAATTGAGTCATAATGGTTGTACAGCCGGCAATTTTGACCTACCCGACCATGGTTTTTTACTTCTGACTTGCTCCACAGGTCCTATGGAATGATCTACGGGGAATAGTTATCAAGCAGAGGCATTGACAAACGTTTTGAGGTATTATACATGTAGATCAAGCCATCCTGAGGACCGGAAGTTGCCTATTACGGAGCTAAAATGGGATGCCAGGACCCTGACGGATATTTCGGGTAGTACCGCATATTGGTTTTTCGCATTTTTCTGGCTAACGGAGGGCTCCAGAAATAAAAACTAGACAATATGTATTAAGCAGATACACCTGCGCACATATTTATTAAGGTATTTGGTTATTCGGTCCGCCATGGGGACCGGAAGGGGGTGAAAACATAGGTAAATCGTCTTATTTTAACCTACCGCCGGACATTGGTTTTACATTATTTACTCCAATCAAGGGGCGTATAGACAGTCTTACTGTATATATTTATAAAGCAGAGACATGTACAAACATTTTGAGGTATAATACATGTATGTCAAGCTATCCTGGAGACCGGAAGTGGACGAAAATTGAGCCATAATGGTTGTACAGCCGGCAATTTTGACCTACCCGACCATGGTTTTTTACTTCTGACTTGCTCCACAGGTCCTATGGAATGATCTACGGGGAATAGTTATCAAGCAGAGGCATTGACAAACGTTTTGAGGTATTATACATGTAGATCAAGCCATCCTGAGGACCGGAAGTTGCCTATTACGGAGCTAAAATGGGATGCCAGGACCCTGACGGATATTTCGGGTAGTACCGCATATTGGTTTTTCGCATTTTTCTGGCTAACGGAGGGCTCCAGAAATAAAAACTAGACGATATGTATTAAGCAGATACACCTGCGCACATATTTATTAAGGTATTTGGTTATTCGGGCCGCCATGGGGACCGGAAGGGGGTGAAAACATAGGTAAATCGTCTTATTTTCACCTACCGCCGGACATTGGTTTTACATTATTTACTCCAATCAAGGGGCGTATAGACAGTCTTACTGTATATATTTATAAAGCAGAGACATGTACAAACATTTTGAGGTATAATACATGTATGTCAAGCTATCATGGAGACCGGAAGTGGACGAAAATTGAGCCATAATGGTTGTACAGCCGGCAATTTTGACCTACCCGACCATGGTTTTTTACTTCTGACTTGCTCCACAGGTCCTATGGAATGATCTACGGGGAATAGTTATCAAGCAGAGGCATTGACAAACGTTGTGAGGTATTATACATGTAGATCAAGCCATCCTGAGGACCGGAAGTTGCCTATTACGGAGCTAAAATGGGATGCCAGGACCCTGACGGATATTTCGGGTAGTACCGCATGTTGGTTTTTCGCATTTTTCTGGCTAACGAGGGCTCCAGAAATAAAAACTAGACAATATGTATTAAGCAGATACACCTGCGCACATATTTATTAAGGTATTTGGTTATTCGGGCCGCCATGGGGACCGGAAGGGGGTGAAAACATAGGTAAATCGTTTTATTTTAACCTACCGCCGGACATTGGTTTTACATTATTTACTCCAATCAAGGGGCGTATAGACAGTCTTACTGTATATATTTATAAAGCAGAGACATGTACAAACATTTTGAGGTATAATACATGTATGTCAAGCTATCCTGGAGACCGGAAGTGGACGAAAATTGAGTCATAATGGTTGTACAGCCGGCAATTTTGACCTACCCGACCATGGTTTTTTACTTCTGACTTGCTCCACAGGTCCTATGGAATGATCTACGGGGAATAGTTATCAAGCAGAGGCATTGACAAACGTTTTGAGGTATTATACATGTAGATCAAGCCATCCTGAGGACCGGAAGTTGCCTATTACGAAGCTAAAATGGGATGCCAGGACCCTGACGGATATTTCGGGTAGTACCGCATATTGGTTTTTCGCATTTTTCTGGCTAACGGAGGGCTCCAGAAATAAAAACTAGACAATATGTATTAAGCAGATACACCTGCGCACATATTTATTAAGGTATTTGGTTATTCGGTCCGCCATGGGGACCGGAAGGGGGTGAAAACATAGGTAAATCGTCTTATTTTAACCTACCGCGGACATTGGTTTTACATTATTTACTCCAATCAAGGGGCGTATAGACAGTCTTACTGTATATATTTATAAAGCAGAGACATGTACAAACATTTTGAGGTATAATACATGTATGTCAAGCTATCATGGAGACCGGAAGTGGACGAAAATTGAGCCATAATGGTTGTACAGCCGGCAATTTTGACCTACCCGACCATGGTTTTTTACTTCTGACTTGCTCCACAGGTCCTATGGAATGATCTACGGGGAATAGTTATCAAGCAGAGGCATTGACAAACGTTTTGAGGTATTATACATGTAGATCAAGCCATCCTGAGGACCGGAAGTTGCCTATTACGGAGCTAAAATGGGATGCCAGGACCCTGACGGATATTTCGGGTAGTACCGCATATTGGTTTTTCGCATTTTTCTGGCTAACGGAGGGCTCCAGAAATAAAAACTAGACATATGTATTAAGCAGATACACCTGCGCACATATTTATTAAGGTATTTGGTTATTCGGGCCGCCATGGGGACCGGAAGGGGGTGAAAACATAGGTAAATCGTCTTATTTTAACCTACCGCCGGACATTGGTTTTACATTATTTACTCCAATCAAGGGGCGTATAGACAGTCTTACTGTATATATTTATAAAGCAGAGACATGTACAAACATTTTGAGGTATAATACATGTATGTCAAGCTATCCTGGAGACCGGAAGTGGACGAAAATTGAGCCATAATGGTTGTACAGCCGGCAATTTTGACCTACCCGACCATGGTTTTTTACTTCTGACTTGCTCCACAGGTCCTATGGAATGATCTACGGGGAATAGTTATCAAGCAGAGGCATTGACAAACGTTTTGAGGTATTATACATGTAGATCAAGCCATCCTGAGGACCGGAAGTTGCCTATTACGGAGCTAAAATGGGATGCCAGGACCCTGACGGATATTTCGGGTAGTACCGCATATTGGTTTTTCGCATTTTTCTGGCTAACGGAGGGCTCCAGAAATAAAAACTAGACGATATGTATTAAGCAGATACACCTGCGCACATATTTATTAAGGTATTTGGTTATTCGGGCCGCCATGGGGACCGGAAGGGGGTGAAAACATAGGTAAATCGTCTTATTTTCACCTACCGCCGGACATTGGTTTTACATTATTTACTCCAATCAAGGGGCGTATAGACAGTCTTACTGTATATATTTATAAAGCAGAGACATGTACAAACATTTTGAGGTATAATACATGTATGTCAAGCTATCATGGAGACCGGAAGTGGACGAAAATTGAGCCATAATGGTTGTACAGCCGGCAATTTTGACCTACCCGACCATGGTTTTTTACTTCTGACTTGCTCCACAGGTCCTATGGAATGATCTACGGGGAATAGTTATCAAGCAGAGGCATTGAAAAACGTTTTGAGGTATTATACATGTAGATCAAGCCATCCTGAGGACCGGAAGTTGCCTATTACGGAGCTAAAATGGGATGCCAGGACCCTGACGGATATTTCGGGTAGTACCGCATATTGGTTTTTCGCATTTTTCTGGCTAACGGAGGGCTCCAGAAATTAAAGCTAGACAATATGTATTAAGCAGATACACCTGCGCACATATTTATTAAGGTATTTGGTTATTCGGGCCGCCATGGGGACCGGAAGGGGGTGAAAACATAGGTAAATCGTCTTATTTTAACCTACCGCCGGACATTGGTTTTACATTATTTACTCCAATCAAGGGGCGTATAGACAGTCTTACTGTATATATTTATAAAGCAGAGACATGTACAAACATTTTGAGGTATAATACATGTATGTCAAGCTATCCTGGAGACCGGAAGTGGACGAAAATTGAGTCATAATGGTTGTACAGCCGGCAATTTTGACCTACCCGACCATGGTTTTTTACTTCTGACTTGCTCCACAGGTCCTATGGAATGATCTACGGGGAATAGTTATCAAGCAGAGGCATTGACAAACGTTTTGAGGTATTATACATGTAGATCAAGCCATCCTGAGGACCGGAAGTTGCCTATTACGGAGCTAAAATGGGATGCCAGGACCCTGACGGATATTTCGGGTAGTACCGCATATTGGTTTTTCGCATTTTTCTGGCTAACGGAGGGCTCCAGAAATAAAAACTAGACATATGTATTAAGCAGATACACCTGCGCACATATTTATTAAGGTATTTGGTTATTCGGGCCGCCATGGGGACCGGAAGGGGGTGAAAACATAGGTAAATCGTCTTATTTTAACCTACCGCCGGACATTGGTTTTACATTATTTACTCCAATCAAGGGGCGTATAGACAGTCTTACTGTATATATTTATAAAGCAGAGACATGTACAAACATTTTGAGGTATAATACATGTATGTCAAGCTATCATGGAGACCGGAAGTGGACGAAAATTGAGCCATAATGGTTGTACAGCCGGCAATTTTGACCTACCCGACCATGGTTTTTTACTTCTGACTTGCTCCACAGGTCCTATGGAATGATCTACGGGGAATAGTTATCAAGCAGAGGCATTGAAAAACGTTTTGAGGTATTATACATGTAGATCAAGCCATCCTGAGGACCGGAAGTTGCCTATTACGGAGCTAAAATGGGATGCCAGGACCCTGACGATATTTCGGGTAGTACCGCATATTGGTTTTTCGCATTTTTCTGGCTAACGGAGGGCTCCAGAAATTAAAGCTAGACAATATGTATTAAGCAGATACACCTGCGCACATATTTATTAAGGTATTTGGTTATTCGGGCCGCCATGGGGACCGGAAGGGGGTGAAAACATAGGTAAATCGTCTTATTTTAACCTACCGCCGGACATTGGTTTTACATTATTTACTCCAATCAAGGGGCGTATAGACAGTCTTACTGTATATATTTATAAAGCAGAGACATGTACAAACATTTTGAGGTATAATACATGTATGTCAAGCTATCCTGGAGACCGGAAGTGGACGAAAATTGAGTCATAATGGTTGTACAGCCGGCAATTTTGACCTACCCGACCATGGTTTTTTACTTCTGACTTGCTCCACAGGTCCTATGGAATGATCTACGGGGAATAGTTATCAAGCAGAGGCATTGACAAACGTTTTGAGGTATTATACATGTAGATCAAGCCATCCTGAGGACCGGAAGTTGCCTATTACGGAGCTAAAATGGGATGCCAGGACCCTGACGGATATTTCGGGTAGTACCGCATATTGGTTTTTCGCATTTTTCTGGCTAACGGAGGGCTCCAGAAATAAAAACTAGACAATATGTATTAAGCAGATACACCTGCGCACATATTTATTAAGGTATTTGGTTATTCGGTCCGCCATGGGGACCGGAAGGGGGTGAAAACATAGGTAAATCGTCTTATTTTAACCTACCGCCGGACATTGGTTTTACATTATTTACTCCAATCAAGGGGCGTATAGACAGTCTTACTGTATATATTTATAAAGCAGAGACATGTACAAACATTTTGAGGTATAATACATGTATGTCAAGCTATCCTGGAGACCGGAAGTGGACGAAAATTGAGCCATAATGGTTGTACAGCCGGCAATTTTGACCTACCCGACCATGGTTTTTTACTTCTGACTTGCTCCACAGGTCCTATGGAATGATCTACGGGGAATAGTTATCAAGCAGAGGCATTGACAAACGTTGTGAGGTATTATACATGTAGATCAAGCCATCCTGAGGACCGGAAGTTGCCTATTACGGAGCTAAAATGGGATGCCAGGACCCTGACGGATATTTCGGGTAGTACCGCATATTGGTTTTTCGCATTTTTCTGGCTAACGGAGGGCTCCAGAAATAAAAACTAGACAATATGTATTAAGCAGATACACCTGCGCACATATTTATTAAGGTATTTGGTTATTCGGGCCGCCATGGGGACCGGAAGGGGGTGAAAACATAGGTAAATCGTCTTATTTTAACCTACCGCCGGACATTGGTTTTACATTATTTACTCCAATCAAGGGGCGTATAGACAGTCTTACTGTATATATTTATAAAGCAGAGACATGTACAAACATTTTGAGGTATAATACATGTATGTCAAGCTATCCTGGAGACCGGAAGTGGACGAAAATTGAGTCATAATGGTTGTACAGCCGGCAATTTTGACCTACCCGACCATGGTTTTTTACTTCTGACTTGCTCCACAGGTCCTATGGAATGATCTACGGGGAATAGTTATCAAGCAGAGGCATTGACAAACGTTTTGAGGTATTATACATGTAGATCAAGCCATCCTGAGGACCGGAAGTTGCCTATTACGGAGCTAAAATGGGATGCCAGGACCCTGACGGATATTTCGGGTAGTACCGCATATTGGTTTTTCGCATTTTTCTGGCTAACGGAGGGCTCCAGAAATAAAAACTAGACAATATGTATTAAGCAGATACACCTGCGCACATATTTATTAAGGTATTTGGTTATTCGGTCCGCCATGGGGACCGGAAGGGGGTGAAAACATAGGTAAATCGTCTTATTTTAACCTACCGCCGGACATTGGTTTTACATTATTTACTCCAATCAAGGGGCGTATAGACAGTCTTACTGTATATATTTATAAAGCAGAGACATGTACAAACATTTTGAGGTATAATACATGTATGTCAAGCTATCCTGGAGACCGGAAGTGGACGAAAATTGAGCCATAATGGTTGTACAGCCGGCAATTTTGACCTACCCGACCATGGTTTTTTACTTCTGACTTGCTCCACAGGTCCTATGGAATGATCTACGGGGAATAGTTATCAAGCAGAGGCATTGACAAACGTTTTGAGGTATTATACATGTAGATCAAGCCATCCTGAGGACCGGAAGTTGCCTATTACGGAGCTAAAATGGGATGCCAGGACCCTGACGGATATTTCGGGTAGTACCGCATATTGGTTTTTCGCATTTTTCTGGCTAACGGAGGGCTCCAGAAATAAAAACTAGACGATATGTATTAAGCAGATACACCTGCGCACATATTTATTAAGGTATTTGGTTATTCGGGCCGCCATGGGGACCGGAAGGGGGTGAAAACATAGGTAAATCGTCTTATTTTCACCTACCGCCGGACATTGGTTTTACATTATTTACTCCAATCAAGGGGCGTATAGACAGTCTTACTGTATATATTTATAAAGCAGAGACATGTACAAACATTTTGAGGTATAATACATGTATGTCAAGCTATCATGGAGACCGGAAGTGGACGAAAATTGAGCCATAATGGTTGTACAGCCGGCAATTTTGACCTACCCGACCATGGTTTTTTACTTCTGACTTGCTCCACAGGTCCTATGGAATGATCTACGGGGAATAGTTATCAAGCAGAGGCATTGAAAAACGTTTTGAGGTATTATACATGTAGATCAAGCCATCCTGAGGACCGGAAGTTGCCTATTACGGAGCTAAAATGGGATGCCAGGACCCTGACGGATATTTCGGGTAGTACCGCATATTGGTTTTTCGCATTTTTCTGGCTAACGGAGGACTCCAGAAATTAAAGCTAGACAATATGTATTAAGCAGATACACCTGCGCACATATTTATTAAGGTATTTGGTTATTCGGGCCGCCATGGGGACCGGAAGGGGGTGAAAACATAGGTAAATCGTCTTATTTTAACCTACCGCCGGACATTGGTTTTACATTATTTACTCCAATCAAGGGGCGTATAGACAGTCTTACTGTATATATTTATAAAGCAGAGACATGTACAAACATTTTGAGGTATAATACATGTATGTCAAGCTATCCTGGAGACCGGAAGTGGACGACAATTGAGCCATAATGGTTGTACAGCCGGCAATTTTGACCTACCCGACCATGGTTTTTTACCTCTTACTTGGTCCACAGGTCCTATGGAATGATCTACGGGGAATAGTTATCAAGCAGAGGCATTGACAAACGTTTTGAGGTATCATACATGCAGATCAAGCCTCCCTGAGCACCGGAAGTTGCCTATTACAGAGTTAAAATGGGATGCCAGGACCGTGACGGATATTCCGGGTAATAACGCATATTGGTTTTTCGCATTTTTCTGGCTAACGGAGGGCTCCAGAAATAAAAACGAAACATATATATTAAGCAGAGACCCCTGTGCACATATTTGTTAATGTATTTGGTTATTCGGGCCGCCATGGGGACCGGAAGGGGGTGAAAACATAGGTAAACCATTTTATTTTAACCTACCGCCGGACATTGGTTTTACATTATTTACTCCAATCAAGGGGCGTATAGACAGTCTTACTGTATATATTTATAAAGCAGAGACATGTACAAACATTTTGAGGTATAATACATGTATGTCAAGCTATCCTGGAGACCGGAAGTGGACGAAAATTGAGTCATAATGGTTGTACAGCCGGCAATTTTGACCTACCCGACCATGGTTTTTTACTTCTGACTTGCTCCACAGGTCCTATGGAATGATCTACGGGGAATAGTTATCAAGCAGAGGCATTGACAAACGTTTTGAGGTATTATACATGTAGATCAAGCCATCCTGAGGACCGGAAGTTGCCTATTACGGAGCTAAAATGGGATGCCAGGACCCTGACGGATATTTCGGGTAGTACCGCATATTGGTTTTTCGCATTTTTCTGGCTAACGGAGGGCTCCAGAAATAAAAACTAGACATATGTATTAAGCAGATACACCTGCGCACATATTTATTAAGGTATTTGGTTATTCGGGCCGCCATGGGGACCGGAAGGGGGTGAAAACATAGGTAAATCGTCTTATTTTAACCTACCGCCGGACATTGGTTTTACATTATTTACTCCAATCAAGGGGCGTATAGACAGTCTTACTGTATATATTTATAAAGCAGAGACATGTACAAACATTTTGAGGTATAATACATGTATGTCAAGCTATCATGGAGACCGGAAGTGGACGAAAATTGAGCCATAATGGTTGTACAGCCGGCAATTTTGACCTACCACAAGTCACTGACAAACTTTATCACATATAGTTGTATCGGAGTATACATCACCATGAGCGGGATTCGAGATCACAAATTAAGTGGTAATATTTGAGGTATTATACATGTAGATCAAGCCATCCTGAGGACCGGAAGTTGCCTATTACGGAGCTAAAATGGGATGCCAGGACCCTGACGGATATTTCGGGTAGTACCGCATATTGGTTTTTCGCATTTTTCTGGCTAACGGAGGGCTCCAGAAATAAAAACTAGACGATATGTATTAAGCAGATACACCTGCGCACATATTTATTAAGGTATTTGGTTATTCGGGCCGCCATGGGGACCGGAAGGGGGTGAAAACATAGGTAAATCGTCTTATTTTCACCTACCGCCGGACATTGGTTTTACATTATTTACTCCAATCAAGGGGCGTATAGACAGTCTTACTGTATATATTTATAAAGCAGAGACATGTACAAACATTTTGAGGTATAATACATGTATGTCAAGCTATCATGGAGACCGGAAGTGGACGAAAATTGAGCCATAATGGTTGTACAGCCAGCAATTTTGACCTACCCGACCATGGTTTTTTACTTCTGACTTGCTCCACAGGTCCTATGGAATGATCTACGGGGAATAGTTATCAAGCAGAGGCATTGAAAAACGTTTTGAGGTATTATACATGTAGATCAAGCCATCCTGAGGACCGGAAGTTGCCTATTACGGAGCTAAAATGGGATGCCAGGACCCTGACGGATATTTCGGGTAGTACCGCATATTGGTTTTTCGCATTTTTCTGGCTAACGGAGGGCTCCAGAAATTAAAGCTAGACAATATGTATTAAGCAGATACACCTGCGCACATATTTATTAAGGTATTTGGTTATTCGGTCCGCCATGGGGACCGGAAGGGGGTGAAAACATAGGTAAATCGTCTTATTTTAACCTACCGCCGGACATTGGTTTTACATTATTTACTCCAATCAAGGGGCGTATAGACAGTCTTACTGTATATATTTATAAAGCAGAGACATGTACAAACATTTTGAGGTATAATACATGTATGTCAAGCTATCCTGGAGACCGGAAGTGGACGAAAATTGAGCCATAATGGTTGTACAGCCGGCAATTTTGACCTACCCGACCATGGTTTTTTACTTCTGACTTGCTCCACAGGTCCTATGGAATGATCTACGGGGAATAGTTATCAAGCAGAGTCATTGACAAACGTTGTGAGGTATTATACATGTAGATCAAGCCATCCTGAGGACCGGAAGTTGCCTATTACGGAGCTAAAATGGGATGCCAGGACCCTGACGGATATTTCGGGTAGTACCGCATATTGGTTTTTCGCATTTTTCTGGCTAACGGAGGGCTCCAGAAATAAAAACTAGACAATATGTATTAAGCAGATACACCTGCGCACATATTTATTAAGGTATTTGGTTATTCGGGCCGCCATGGGGACCGGAAGGGGGTGAAAACATAGGTAAATCGTCTTATTTTAACCTACCGCGGACATTGGTTTTACATTATTTACTCCAATCAAGGGGCGTATGGACAGTCTTACTGTATATATTTATAAAGCAGAGACATGTACAAACATTTTGAGGTATAATACATGTATGTCAAGCTATCCTGGAGACCGGAAGTGGACGAAAATTGAGTCATAATGGTTGTACAGCCGGCAATTTTGACCTACCCGACCATGGTTTTTTACTTCTGACTTGCTCCACAGGTCCTATGGAATGATCTACGGGGAATAGTTATCAAGCAGAGGCATTGACAAACGTTTTGAGGTATTATACATGTAGATCAAGCCATCCTGAGGACCGGAAGTTGCCTATTACGGAGCTAAAATGGGATGCCAGGACCCTGACGGATATTTCGGGTAGTACCGCATATTGGTTTTTCGCATTTTTCTGGCTAACGGAGGGCTCCAGAAATAAAAACTAGACAATATGTATTAAGCAGATACACCTGCGCACATATTTATTAAGGTATTTGGTTATTCGGTCCGCCATGGGGACCGGAAGGGGGTGAAAACATAGGTAAATCGTCTTATTTTAACCTACCGCCGGACATTGGTTTTACATTATTTACTCCAATCAAGGGGCGTATAGACAGTCTTACTGTATATATTTATAAAGCAGAGACATGTACAAACATTTTGAGGTATAATACATGTATGTCAAGCTATCATGGAGACCGGAAGTGGACGAAAATTGAGCCATAATGGTTGTACAGCCGGCAATTTTGACCTACCCGACCATGGTTTTTTACTTCTGACTTGCTCCACAGGTCCTATGGAATGATCTACGGGGAATAGTTATCAAGCAGAGGCATTGACAAACGTTGTGAGGTATTATACATGTAGATCAAGCCATCCTGAGGACCGGAAGTTGCCTATTACGGAGCTAAAATGGGATGCCAGGACCCTGACGGATATTTCGGGTAGTACCGCATATTGGTTTTTCGCATTTTTCTGGCTAACGGAGGGCTCCAGAAATAAAAACTAGACAATATGTATTAAGCAGATACACCTGCGCACATATTTATTAAGGTATTTGGTTATTCGGGCCGCCATGGGGACCGGAAGGGGGTGAAAACATAGGTAAATCGTCTTATTTTAACCTACCGCCGGACATTGGTTTTACATTATTTACTCCAATCAAGGGGCGTATAGACAGTCTTACTGTATATATTTATAAAGCAGAGACATGTACAAACATTTTGAGGTATAATACATGTATGTCAAGCTATCATGGAGACCGGAAGTGGACGGAAATTGAGACATAATGGTTGTACAGCCGGCAATTTTGACCTACCCGACCATGGTTTTTTACTTCTGACTTGCTCCACAGGTCCTATGGAATGATCTACGGGGAATAGTTATCAAGCAGAGGCATTGACAAACGTTTTGAGGTATTATACATGTAGATCAAGCCATCCTGAGGACCGGAAGTTGCCTATTACGGAGCTAAAATGGGATGCCAGGACCCTGACGGATATTTCGGGTAGTACCGCATATTGGTTTTTCGCATTTTTCTGGCTAACGGAGGGCTCCAGAAATAAAAACTAGACAATATGTATTAAGCAGATACACCTGCGCACATATTTATTAAGGTATTTGGTTATTCGGTCCGCCATGGGGACCGGAAGGGGGTGAAAACATAGGTAAATCGTCTTATTTTAACCTACCGCCGGACATTGGTTTTACATTATTTACTCCAATCAAGGGGCGTATAGACAGTCTTACTGTATATATTTATAAAGCAGAGACATGTACAAACATTTTGAGGTATAATACATGTATGTCAAGCTATCCTGGAGACCGGAAGTGGACGAAAATTGAGCCATAATGGTTGTACAGCCGGCAATTTTGACCTACCCGACCATGGTTTTTTACTTCTGACTTGCTCCACAGGTCCTATGGAATGATCTACGGGGAATAGTTATCAAGCAGAGGCATTGACAAACGTTTTGAGGTATTATACATGTAGATCAAGCCATCCTGAGGACCGGAAGTTGCCTATTACGGAGCTAAAATGGGATGCCAGGACCCTGACGGATATTTCGGGTAGTACCGCATATTGGTTTTTCGCATTTTTCTGGCTAACGGAGGGCTCCAGAAATAAAAACTAGACAATATGTATTAAGCAGATACACCTGCGCACATATTTATTAAGGTATTTGGTTATTCGGTCCGCCATGGGGACCGGAAGGGGGTGAAAACATAGGTAAATCGTTTTATTTTAACCTACCGCCGGACATTGGTTTTACATTATTTACTCCAATCAAGGGGCGTATAGACAGTCTTACTGTATATATTTATAAAGCAGAGACATGTACAAACATTTTGAGGTATAATACATGTATGTCAAGCTATCCTGGAGACCGGAAGTGGACGAAAATTGAGACATAATGGTTGTACAGCCGGCAATTTTGACCTACCCGACCATGGTTTTTTACTTCTGACTTGCTCCACAGGTCCTATGGAATGATCTACGGGGAATAGTTATCAAGCAGAGGCATTGACAAACGTTTTGAGGTATTATACATGTAGATCAAGCCATCCTGAGGACCGGAAGTTGCCTATTACGGAGCTAAAATGGGATGCCAGGACCCTGACGGATATTTCGGGTAGTACCGCATATTGGTTTTTCGCATTTTTCTGGCTAACGGAGGGCTCCAGAAATAAAAACTAGACGATATGTATTAAGCAGATACACCTGCGCACATATTTATTAAGGTATTTGGTTATTCGGGCCGCCATGGGGACCGGAAGGGGGTGAAAACATAGGTAAATCGTCTTATTTTCACCTACCGCCGGACATTGGTTTTACATTATTTACTCCAATCAAGGGGCGTATAGACAGTCTTACTGTATATATTTATAAAGCAGAGACATGTACAAACATTTTGAGGTATAATACATGTATGTCAAGCTATCATGGAGACCGGAAGTGGACGAAAATTGAGCCATAATGGTTGTACAGCCGGCAATTTTGACCTACCCGACCATGGTTTTTTACTTCTGACTTGCTCCACAGGTCCTATGGAATGATCTACGGGGAATAGTTATCAAGCAGAGGCATTGACAAACGTTTTGAGGTATTATACATGTAGATCAAGCCATCCTGAGGACCGGAAGTTGCCTATTACGGAGCTAAAATGGGATGCCAGGACCCTGACGGATATTTCGGGTAGTACCGCATATTGGTTTTTCGCATTTTTCTGGCTAACGGAGGGCTCCAGAAATAAAAACTAGACAATATGTATTAAGCAGATACACCTGCGCACATATTTATTAAGGTATTTGGTTATTCGGTCCGCCATGGGGACCGGAAGGGGGTGAAAACATAGGTAAATCGTTTTATTTTAACCTACCGCCGGACATTGGTTTTACATTATTTACTCCAATCAAGGGGCGTATAGACAGTCTTACTGTATATATTTATAAAGCAGAGACATGTACAAACATTTTGAGGTATAATACATGTATGTCAAGCTATCCTGGAGACCGGAAGTGGACGAAAATTGAGACATAATGGTTGTACAGCCGGCAATTTTGACCTACCCGACCATGGTTTTTTACTTCTGACTTGCTCCACAGGTCCTATGGAATGATCTACGGGGAATAGTTATCAAGCAGAGGCATTGACAAACGTTTTGAGGTATTATACATGTAGATCAAGCCATCCTGAGGACCGGAAGTTGCCTATTACGGAGCTAAAATGGGATGCCAGGACCCTGACGGATATTTCGGGTAGTACCGCATATTGGTTTTTCGCATTTTTCTGGCTAACGGAGGGCTCCAGAAATAAAAACTAGACGATATGTATTAAGCAGATACACCTGCGCACATATTTATTAAGGTATTTGGTTATTCGGGCCGCCATGGGGACCGGAAGGGGGTGAAAACATAGGTAAATCGTCTTATTTTCACCTACCGCCGGACATTGGTTTTACATTATTTACTCCAATCAAGGGGCGTATAGACAGTCTTACTGTATATATTTATAAAGCAGAGACATGTACAAACATTTTGAGGTATAATACATGTATGTCAAGCTATCATGGAGACCGGAAGTGGACGAAAATTGAGCCATAATGGTTGTACAGCCGGCAATTTTGACCTACCCGACCATGGTTTTTTACTTCTGACTTGCTCCACAGGTCCTATGGAATGATCTACGGGGAATAGTTATCAAGCAGAGGCATTGAAAAACGTTTTGAGGTATTATACATGTAGATCAAGCCATCCTGAGGACCGGAAGTTGCCTATTACGGAGCTAAAATGGGATGCCAGGACCCTGACGGATATTTCGGGTAGTACCGCATATTGGTTTTTCGCATTTTTCTGGCTAACGGAGGGCTCCAGAAATAAAAACTAGACGATATGTATTAAGCAGATACACCTGCGCACATATTTATTAAGGTATTTGGTTATTCGGGCCGCCATGGGGACCGGAAGGGGGTGAAAACATAGTTAAATCGTCTTATTTTCACCTACCGCCCGACATTGGTTTTACATTATTTACTCCAATCAAGGGGCGTATAGACAGTCTTACTGTATATATTTATAAAGCAGAGACATGTACAAACATTTTGAGGTATAATACATGTATGTCAAGCTATCATGGAGACCGGAAGTGGACGAAAATTGAGCCATAATGGTTGTACAGCCGGCAATTTTGACCTACCCGACCATGGTTTTTTACTTCTGACTTGCTCCACAGGTCCTATGGAATGATCTACGGGGAATAGTTATCAAGCAGAGGCATTGACAAACGTTTTGAGGTATTATACATGTAGATCAAGCCATCCTGAGGACCGGAAGTTGCCTATTACGGAGCTAAAATGGGATGCCAGGACCCTGACGGATATTTCGGGTAGTACCGCATATTGGTTTTTCGCATTTTTCTGGCTAACGGAGGGCTCCAGAAATAAAAACTAGACAATATGTATTAAGCAGATACACCTGCGCACATATTTATTAAGGTATTTGGTTATTCGGTCCGCCATGGGGACCGGAAGGGGGTGAAAACATAGGTAAATCGTCTTATTTTAACCTACCGCCGGACATTGGTTTTACATTATTTACTCCAATCAAGGGGCGTATAGACAGTCTTACTGTATATATTTATAAAGCAGAGACATGTACAAACATTTTGAGGTATAATACATGTATGTCAAGCTATCCTGGAGACCGGAAGTGGACGAAAATTGAGCCATAATGGTTGTACAGCCGGCAATTTTGACCTACCCGACCATGGTTTTTTACTTCTGACTTGCTCCACAGGTCCTATGGAATGATCTACGGGGAATAGTTATCAAGCAGAGGCATTGACAAACGTTTTGAGGTATTATACATGTAGATCAAGCCATCCTGAGGACCGGAAGTTGCCTATTACGGAGCTAAAATGGGATGCCAGGACCCTGACGGATATTTCGGGTAGTACCGCATATTGGTTTTTCGCATTTTTCTGGCTAACGGAGGGCTCCAGAAATTAAAGCTAGACAATATGTATTAAGCAGATACACCTGCGCACATATTTATTAAGGTATTTGGTTATTCGGGCCGCCATGGGGACCGGAAGGGGGTGAAAACATAGGTAAATCGTCTTATTTAAACTACCGCCGGACATTGGTTTTACATTATTTACTCCAATCAAGGGGCGTATAGACAGTCTTACTGTATATATTTATAAAGCAGAGACATGTACAAACATTTTGAGGTATAATACATGTATGTCAAGCTATCCTGGAGACCGGAAGTGGACGAAAATTGAGTCATAATGGTTGTACAGCCGGCAATTTTGACCTACCCGACCATGGTTTTTTACTTCTGACTTGCTCCACAGGTCCTATGGAATGATCTACGGGGAATAGTTATCAAGCAGAGGCATTGACAAACGTTTTGAGGTATTATACATGTAGATCAAGCCATCCTGAGGACCGGAAGTTGCCTATTACGGAGCTAAAATGGGATGCCAGGACCCTGACGGATATTTCGGGTAGTACCGCATATTGGTTTTTCGCATTTTTCTGGCTAACGGAGGGCTCCAGAAATAAAAACTAGACAATATGTATTAAGCAGATACACCTGCGCACATATTTATTAAGGTATTTGGTTATTCGGTCCGCCATGGGGACCGGAAGGGGGTGAAAACATAGGTAAATCGTCTTATTTTAACCTACCGCCGGACATTGGTTTTACATTATTTACTCCAATCAAGGGGCGTATAGACAGTCTTACTGTATATATTTATAAAGCAGAGACATGTACAAACATTTTGAGGTATAATACATGTATGTCAAGCTATCCTGGAGACCGGAAGTGGACGAAAATTGAGCCATAATGGTTGTACAGCCGGCAATTTTGACCTACCCGACCATGGTTTTTTACTTCTGACTTGCTCCACAGGTCCTATGGAATGATCTACGGGGAATAGTTATCAAGCAGAGGCATTGACAAACGTTTTGAGGTATTATACATGTAGATCAAGCCATCCTGAGGACCGGAAGTTGCCTATTACGGAGCTAAAATGGGATGCCAGGACCCTGACGGATATTTCGGGTAGTACCGCATATTGGTTTTTCGCATTTTTCTGGCTAACGGAGGGCTCCAGAAATAAAAACTAGACGATATGTATTAAGCAGATACACCTGCGCACATATTTATTAAGGTATTTGGTTATTCGGGCCGCCATGGGGACCGGAAGGGGGTGAAAACATAGGTAAATCGTCTTATTTTCACCTACCGCCGGACATTGGTTTTACATTATTTACTCCAATCAAGGGGCGTATAGACAGTCTTACTGTATATATTTATAAAGCAGAGACATGTACAAACATTTTGAGGTATAATACATGTATGTCAAGCTATCATGGAGACCGGAAGTGGACGAAAATTGAGCCATAATGGTTGTACAGCCGGCAATTTTGACCTACCCGACCATGGTTTTTTACTTCTGACTTGCTCCACAGGTCCTATGGAATGATCTACGGGGAATAGTTATCAAGCAGAGGCATTGACAAACGTTTTGAGGTATTATACATGTAGATCAAGCCATCCTGAGGACCGGAAGTTGCCTATTACGGAGCTAAAATGGGATGCCAGGACCCTGACGGATATTTCGGGTAGTACCGCATATTGGTTTTTCGCATTTTTCTGGCTAACGGAGGGCTCCAGAAATAAAAACTAGACAATATGTATTAAGCAGATACACCTGCGCACATATTTATTAAGGTATTTGGTTATTCGGTCCGCCATGGGGACCGGAAGGGGGTGAAAACATAGGTAAATCGTTTTATTTTAACCTACCGCCGGACATTGGTTTTACATTATTTACTCCAATCAAGGGGCGTATAGACAGTCTTACTGTATATATTTATAAAGCAGAGACATGTACAAACATTTTGAGGTATAATACATGTATGTCAAGCTATCCTGGAGACCGGAAGTGGACGAAAATTGAGCCATAATGGTTGTACAGCCGGCAATTTTGACCTACCCGACCATGGTTTTTTACTTCTGACTTGCTCCACAGGTCCTATGGAATGATCTACGGGGAATAGTTATCAAGCAGAGGCATTGACAAACGTTTTGAGGTATTATACATGTAGATCAAGCCATCCTGAGGACCGGAAGTTGCCTATTACGGAGCTAAAATGGGATGCCAGGACCCTGACGGATATTTCGGGTAGTACCGCATATTGGTTTTTCGCATTTTTCTGGCTAACGGAGGGCTCCAGAAATAAAAACTAGACAATATGTATTAAGCAGATACACCTGCGCACATATTTATTAAGGTATTTGGTTATTCGGGCCGCCATGGGGACCGGAAGGGGGTGAAAACATAGGTAAATCGTCTTATTTTCACCTACCGCCGGACATTGGTTTTACATTATTTACTCCAATCAAGGGGCGTATAGACAGTCTTACTGTATATATTTATAAAGCAGAGACATGTACAAACATTTTGAGGTATAATACATGTATGTCAAGCTATCATGGAGACCGGAAGTGGACGAAAATTGAGCCATAATGGTTGTACAGCCGGCAATTTTGACCTACCCGACCATGGTTTTTTACTTCTGACTTGCTCCACAGGTCCTATGGAATGATCTACGGGGAATAGTTATCAAGCAGAGGCATTGAAAAACGTTTTGAGGTATTATACATGTAGATCAAGCCATCCTGAGGACCGGAAGTTGCCTATTACGGAGCTAAAATGGGATGCCAGGACCCTGACGGATATTTCGGGTAGTACCGCATATTGGTTTTTCGCATTTTTCTGGCTAACGGAGGGCTCCAGAAATAAAAACTAGACGATATGTATTAAGCAGATACACCTGCGCACATATTTATTAAGGTATTTGGTTATTCGGGCCGCCATGGGGACCGGAAGGGGGTGAAAACATAGTTAAATCGTCTTATTTTCACCTACCGCCCGACATTGGTTTTACATTATTTACTCCAATCAAGGGGCGTATAGACAGTCTTACTGTATATATTTATAAAGCAGAGACATGTACAAACATTTTGAGGTATAATACATGTATGTCAAGCTATCATGGAGACCGGAAGTGGACGAAAATTGAGCCATAATGGTTGTACAGCCGGCAATTTTGACCTACCCGACCATGGTTTTTTACTTCTGACTTGCTCCACAGGTCCTATGGAATGATCTACGGGGAATAGTTATCAAGCAGAGGCATTGACAAACGTTTTGAGGTATTATACATGTAGATCAAGCCATCCTGAGGACCGGAAGTTGCCTATTACGGAGCTAAAATGGGATGCCAGGACCCTGACGGATATTTCGGGTAGTACCGCATATTGGTTTTTCGCATTTTTCTGGCTAACGGAGGACTCCAGAAATAAAAACTAGACAATATGTATTAAGCAGATACACCTGCGCACATATTTATTAAGGTATTTGGTTATTCGGTCCGCCATGGGGACCGGAAGGGGGTGAAAACATAGGTAAATCGTCTTATTTTAACCTACCGCCGGACATTGGTTTTACATTATTTACTCCAATCAAGGGGCGTATAGACAGTCTTACTGTATATATTTATAAAGCAGAGACATGTACAAACATTTTGAGGTATAATACATGTATGTCAAGCTATCCTGGAGACCGGAAGTGGACGAAAATTGAGCCATAATGGTTGTACAGCCGGCAATTTTGACCTACCCGACCATGGTTTTTTACTTCTGACTTGCTCCACAGGTCCTATGGAATGATCTACGGGGAATAGTTATCAAGCAGAGGCATTGACAAACGTTTTGAGGTATTATACATGTAGATCAAGCCATCCTGAGGACCGGAAGTTGCCTATTACGGAGCTAAAATGGGATGCCAGGACCCTGACGGATATTTCGGGTAGTACCGCATATTGGTTTTTCGCATTTTTCTGGCTAACGGAGGGCTCCAGAAATAAAAACTAGACGATATGTATTAAGCAGATACACCTGCGCACATATTTATTAAGGTATTTGGTTATTCGGGCCGCCATGGGGACCGGAAGGGGGTGAAAACATAGGTAAATCGTCTTATTTTCACCTACCGCCGGACATTGGTTTTACATTATTTACTCCAATCAAGGGGCGTATAGACAGTCTTACTGTATATATTTATAAAGCAGAGACATGTACAAACATTTTGAGGTATAATACATGTATGTCAAGCTATCATGGAGACCGGAAGTGGACGAAAATTGAGCCATAATGGTTGTACAGCCAGCAATTTTGACCTACCCGACCATGGTTTTTTACTTCTGACTTGCTCCACAGGTCCTATGGAATGATCTACGGGGAATAGTTATCAAGCAGAGGCATTGAAAAACGTTTTGAGGTATTATACATGTAGATCAAGCCATCCTGAGGACCGGAAGTTGCCTATTACGGAGCTAAAATGGGATGCCAGGACCCTGACGGATATTTCGGGTAGTACCGCATATTGGTTTTTCGCATTTTTCTGGCTAACGGAGGGCTCCAGAAATTAAAGCTAGACAATATGTATTAAGCAGATACACCTGCGCACATATTTATTAAGGTATTTGGTTATTCGGGCCGCCATGGGGACCGGAAGGGGGTGAAAACATAGGTAAATCGTCTTATTTAAACTACCGCCGGACATTGGTTTTACATTATTTACTCCAATCAAGGGGCGTATAGACAGTCTTACTGTATATATTTATAAAGCAGAGACATGTACAAACATTTTGAGGTATAATACATGTATGTCAAGCTATCCTGGAGACCGGAAGTGGACGAAAATTGAGTCATAATGGTTGTACAGCCGGCAATTTTGACCTACCCGACCATGGTTTTTTACTTCTGACTTGCTCCACAGGTCCTATGGAATGATCTACGGGGAATAGTTATCAAGCAGAGGCATTGACAAACGTTTTGAGGTATTATACATGTAGATCAAGCCATCCTGAGGACCGGAAGTTGCCTATTACGGAGCTAAAATGGGATGCCAGGACCCTGACGGATATTTCGGGTAGTACCGCATATTGGTTTTTCGCATTTTTCTGGCTAACGGAGGGCTCCAGAAATAAAAACTAGACAATATGTATTAAGCAGATACACCTGCGCACATATTTATTAAGGTATTTGGTTATTCGGTCCGCCATGGGGACCGGAAGGGGGTGAAAACATAGGTAAATCGTCTTATTTTCACCTACCGCCGGACATTGGTTTTACATTATTTACTCCAATCAAGGGGCGTATAGACAGTCTTACTGTATATATTTATAAAGCAGAGACATGTACAAACATTTTGAGGTATAATACATGTATGTCAAGCTATCATGGAGACCGGAAGTGGACGAAAATTGAGCCATAATGGTTGTACAGCCGGCAATTTTGACCTACCCGACCATGGTTTTTTACTTCTGACTTGCTCCACAGGTCCTATGGAATGATCTACGGGGAATAGTTATCAAGCAGAGGCATTGAAAAACGTTTTGAGGTATTATACATGTAGATCAAGCCATCCTGAGGACCGGAAGTTGCCTATTACGGAGCTAAAATGGGATGCCAGGACCCTGACGGATATTTCGGGTAGTACCGCATATTGGTTTTTCGCATTTTTCTGGCTAACGGAGGGCTCCAGAAATTAAAGCTAGACAATATGTATTAAGCAGATACACCTGTGCACATATTTATTAAGGTATTTGGTTATTCGGGCCGCCATGGGGACCGGAAGGGGGTGAAAACATAGGTAAATCGTCTTATTTAAACTACCGCCGGACATTGGTTTTACATTATTTACTCCAATCAAGGGGCGTATAGACAGTCTTACTGTATATATTTATAAAGCAGAGACATGTACAAACATTTTGAGGTATAATACATGTATGTCAAGCTATCCTGGAGACCGGAAGTGGACGAAAATTGAGTCATAATGGTTGTACAGCCGGCAATTTTGACCTACCCGACCATGGTTTTTTACTTCTGACTTGCTCCACAGGTCCTATGGAATGATCTACGGGGAATAGTTATCAAGCAGAGGCATTGACAAACGTTTTGAGGTATTATACATGTAGATCAAGCCATCCTGAGGACCGGAAGTTGCCTATTACGGAGCTAAAATGGGATGCCAGGACCCTGACGGATATTTCGGGTAGTACCGCATATTGGTTTTTCGCATTTTTCTGGCTAACGGAGGGCTCCAGAAATAAAAACTAGACAATATGTATTAAGCAGATACACCTGCGCACATATTTATTAAGGTATTTGGTTATTCGGTCCGCCATGGGGACCGGAAGGGGGTGAAAACATAGGTAAATCGTCTTATTTTAACCTACCGCCGGACATTGGTTTTACATTATTTACTCCAATCAAGGGGCGTATAGACAGTCTTACTGTATATATCTATAAAGCAGAGACATGTACAAACATTTTGAGGTATAATACATGTATGTCAAGCTATCATGGAGACCGGAAGTGGACGAAAATTGAGCCATAATGGTTGTACAGCCGGCAATTTTGACCTACCCGACCATGGTTTTTTACTTCTGACTTGCTCCACAGGTCCTATGGAATGATCTACGGGGAATAGTTATCAAGCAGAGGCATTGCCAAACGTTGTGAGGTATTATACATGTAGATCAAGCCATCCTGAGGACCGGAAGTTGCCTATTACGGAGCTAAAATGGGATGCCAGGACCCTGACGGATATTTCGGGTAGTACCGCATATTGGTTTTTCGCATTTTTCTGGCTAACGGAGGGCTCCAGAAATAAAAACTAGACGATATGTATTAAGCAGATACACCTGCACACATATTTATTAAGGTATTTGGTTATTCGGGCCGCCATGGGGACCGGAAGGGGGTGAAAACATAGGTAAATCGTCTTATTTTAACCTACCGCCGGACATTGGTTTTACATTATTTACTCCAATCAAGGGGCGTATAGACAGTCTTACTGTATATATTTATAAAGCAGAGACATGTACAAACATTTTGAGGTATAATACATGTATGTCAAGCTATCCTGGAGACCGGAAGTGGACGGAAATTGAGACATAATGGTTGTACAGCCGCCAATTTTGACCTACCCGACCATGGTTTTTTACTTCTGACTTGCTCCACAGGTCCTATGGAATGATCTACGGGGAATAGTTATCAAGCAGAGGCATTGACAAACGTTTTGAGGTATTATACATGTAGATCAAGCCATCCTGAGGACCGGAAGTTGCCTATTACGGAGCTAAAATGGGATGCCAGGACCCTGACGGATATTTCGGGTAGTACCGCATATTGGTTTTTCGCATTTTTCTGGCTAACGGAGGGCTCCAGAAATAAAAACTAGACGATATGTATTAAGCAGATACACCTGCGCACATATTTATTAAGGTATTTGGTTATTCGGGCCGCCATGGGGACCGGAAGGGGGTGAAAACATAGTTAAATCGTCTTATTTTCACCTACCGCCCGACATTGGTTTTACATTATTTACTCCAATCAAGGGGCGTATAGACAGTCTTACTGTATATATTTATAAAGCAGAGACATGTACAAACATTTTGAGGTATAATACATGTATGTCAAGCTATCATGGAGACCGGAAGTGGACGAAAATTGAGCCATAATGGTTGTACAGCCGGCAATTTTGACCTACCCGACCATGGTTTTTTACTTCTGACTTGCTCCACAGGTCCTATGGAATGATCTACGGGGAATAGTTATCAAGCAGAGGCATTGACAAACGTTTTGAGGTATTATACATGTAGATCAAGCCATCCTGAGGACCGGAAGTTGCCTATTACGGAGCTAAAATGGGATGCCAGGACCCTGACGGATATTTCGGGTAGTACCGCATATTGGTTTTTCGCATTTTTCTGGCTAACGGAGGACTCCAGAAATAAAAACTAGACAATATGTATTAAGCAGATACACCTGCGCACATATTTATTAAGGTATTTGGTTATTCGGTCCGCCATGGGGACCGGAAGGGGGTGAAAACATAGGTAAATCGTCTTATTTTAACCTACCGCCGGACATTGGTTTTACATTATTTACTCCAATCAAGGGGCGTATAGACAGTCTTACTGTATATATTTATAAAGCAGAGACATGTACAAACATTTTGAGGTATAATACATGTATGTCAAGCTATCCTGGAGACCGGAAGTGGACGAAAATTGAGCCATAATGGTTGTACAGCCGGCAATTTTGACCTACCCGACCATGGTTTTTTACTTCTGACTTGCTCCACAGGTCCTATGGAATGATCTACGGGGAATAGTTATCAAGCAGAGGCATTGACAAACGTTTTGAGGTATTATACATGTAGATCAAGCCATCCTGAGGACCGGAAGTTGCCTATTACGGAGCTAAAATGGGATGCCAGGACCCTGACGGATATTTCGGGTAGTACCGCATATTGGTTTTTCGCATTTTTCTGGCTAACGGAGGGCTCCAGAAATAAAAACTAGACGATATGTATTAAGCAGATACACCTGCGCACATATTTATTAAGGTATTTGGTTATTCGGGCCGCCATGGGGACCGGAAGGGGGTGAAAACATAGGTAAATCGTCTTATTTTCACCTACCGCCGGACATTGGTTTTACATTATTTACTCCAATCAAGGGGCGTATAGACAGTCTTACTGTATATATTTATAAAGCAGAGACATGTACAAACATTTTGAGGTATAATACATGTATGTCAAGCTATCATGGAGACCGGAAGTGGACGAAAATTGAGCCATAATGGTTGTACAGCCAGCAATTTTGACCTACCCGACCATGGTTTTTTACTTCTGACTTGCTCCACAGGTCCTATGGAATGATCTACGGGGAATAGTTATCAAGCAGAGGCATTGAAAAACGTTTTGAGGTATTATACATGTAGATCAAGCCATCCTGAGGACCGGAAGTTGCCTATTACGGAGCTAAAATGGGATGCCAGGACCCTGACGGATATTTCGGGTAGTACCGCATATTGGTTTTTCGCATTTTTCTGGCTAACGGAGGGCTCCAGAAATTAAAGCTAGACAATATGTATTAAGCAGATACACCTGCGCACATATTTATTAAGGTATTTGGTTATTCGGGCCGCCATGGGGACCGGAAGGGGGTGAAAACATAGGTAAATCGTCTTATTTAAACTACCGCCGGACATTGGTTTTACATTATTTACTCCAATCAAGGGGCGTATAGACAGTCTTACTGTATATATTTATAAAGCAGAGACATGTACAAACATTTTGAGGTATAATACATGTATGTCAAGCTATCCTGGAGACCGGAAGTGGACGAAAATTGAGTCATAATGGTTGTACAGCCGGCAATTTTGACCTACCCGACCATGGTTTTTTACTTCTGACTTGCTCCACAGGTCCTATGGAATGATCTACGGGGAATAGTTATCAAGCAGAGGCATTGACAAACGTTTTGAGGTATTATACATGTAGATCAAGCCATCCTGAGGACCGGAAGTTGCCTATTACGGAGCTAAAATGGGATGCCAGGACCCTGACGGATATTTCGGGTAGTACCGCATATTGGTTTTTCGCATTTTTCTGGCTAACGGAGGGCTCCAGAAATAAAAACTAGACAATATGTATTAAGCAGATACACCTGCGCACATATTTATTAAGGTATTTGGTTATTCGGTCCGCCATGGGGACCGGAAGGGGGTGAAAACATAGGTAAATCGTCTTATTTTCACCTACCGCCGGACATTGGTTTTACATTATTTACTCCAATCAAGGGGCGTATAGACAGTCTTACTGTATATATTTATAAAGCAGAAACATGTACAAACATTTTGAGGTATAATACATGTATGTCAAGCTATCATGGAGACCGGAAGTGGACGAAAATTGAGCCATAATGGTTGTACAGCCGGCAATTTTGACCTACCCGACCATGGTTTTTTACTTCTGACTTGCTCCACAGGTCCTATGGAATGATCTACGGGGAATAGTTATCAAGCAGAGGCATTGAAAAACGTTTTGAGGTATTATACATGTAGATCAAGCCATCCTGAGGACCGGAAGTTGCCTATTACGGAGCTAAAATGGGATGCCAGGACCCTGACGGATATTTCGGGTAGTACCGCATATTGGTTTTTCGCATTTTTCTGGCTAACGGAGGGCTCCAGAAATTAAAGCTAGACAATATGTATTAAGCAGATACACCTGTGCACATATTTATTAAGGTATTTGGTTATTCGGGCCGCCATGGGGACCGGAAGGGGGTGAAAACATAGGTAAATCGTCTTATTTAAACTACCGCCGGACATTGGTTTTACATTATTTACTCCAATCAAGGGGCGTATAGACAGTCTTACTGTATATATTTATAAAGCAGAGACATGTACAAACATTTTGAGGTATAATACATGTATGTCAAGCTATCCTGGAGACCGGAAGTGGACGAAAATTGAGTCATAATGGTTGTACAGCCGGCAATTTTGACCTACCCGACCATGGTTTTTTACTTCTGACTTGCTCCACAGGTCCTATGGAATGATCTACGGGGAATAGTTATCAAGCAGAGGCATTGACAAACGTTTTGAGGTATTATACATGTAGATCAAGCCATCCTGAGGACCGGAAGTTGCCTATTACGGAGCTAAAATGGGATGCCAGGACCCTGACGGATATTTCGGGTAGTACCGCATATTGGTTTTTCGCATTTTTCTGGCTAACGGAGGGCTCCAGAAATAAAAACTAGACAATATGTATTAAGCAGATACACCTGCGCACATATTTATTAAGGTATTTGGTTATTCGGTCCGCCATGGGGACCGGAAGGGGGTGAAAACATAGGTAAATCGTCTTATTTTAACCTACCGCCGGACATTGGTTTTACATTATTTACTCCAATCAAGGGGCGTATAGACAGTCTTACTGTATATATCTATAAAGCAGAGACATGTACAAACATTTTGAGGTATAATACATGTATGTCAAGCTATCATGGAGACCGGAAGTGGACGAAAATTGAGCCATAATGGTTGTACAGCCGGCAATTTTGACCTACCCGACCATGGTTTTTTACTTCTGACTTGCTCCACAGGTCCTATGGAATGATCTACGGGGAATAGTTATCAAGCAGAGGCATTGCCAAACGTTGTGAGGTATTATACATGTAGATCAAGCCATCCTGAGGACCGGAAGTTGCCTATTACGGAGCTAAAATGGGATGCCAGGACCCTGACGGATATTTCGGGTAGTACCGCATATTGGTTTTTCGCATTTTTCTGGCTAACGGAGGGCTCCAGAAATAAAAACTAGACGATATGTATTAAGCAGATACACCTGCACACATATTTATTAAGGTATTTGGTTATTCGGGCCGCCATGGGGACCGGAAGGGGGTGAAAACATAGGTAAATCGTCTTATTTTAACCTACCGCCGGACATTGGTTTTACATTATTTACTCCAATCAAGGGGCGTATAGACAGTCTTACTGTATATATTTATAAAGCAGAGACATGTACAAACATTTTGAGGTATAATACATGTATGTCAAGCTATCCTGGAGACCGGAAGTGGACGGAAATTGAGACATAATGGTTGTACAGCCGCAATTTTGACCTACCCGACCATGGTTTTTTACTTCTGACTTGCTCCACAGGTCCTATGGAATGATCTACGGGGAATAGTTATCAAGCAGAGGCATTGACAAACGTTTTGAGGTATTATACATGTAGATCAAGCCATCCTGAGGACCGGAAGTTGCCTATTACGGAGCTAAAATGGGATGCCAGGACCCTGACGGATATTTCGGGTAGTACCGCATATTGGTTTTTCGCATTTTTCTGGCTAACGGAGGGCTCCAGAAATAAAAACTAGACAATATGTATTAAGCAGATACACCTGCGCACATATTTATTAAGGTATTTGGTTATTCGGTCCGCCATGGGGACCGGAAGGGGGTGAAAACATAGGTAAATCGTCTTATTTTAACCTACCGCCGGACATTGGTTTTACATTATTTACTCCAATCAAGGGGCGTATAGACAGTCTTACTGTATATATTTATAAAGCAGAGACATGTACAAACATTTTGAGGTATAATACATGTATGTCAAGCTATCCTGGAGACCGGAAGTGGACGAAAATTGAGCCATAATGGTTGTACAGCCGGCAATTTTGACCTACCCGACCATGGTTTTTTACTTCTGACTTGCTCCACAGGTCCTATGGAATGATCTACGGGGAATAGTTATCAAGCAGAGGCATTGACAAACGTTTTGAGGTATTATACATGTAGATCAAGCCATCCTGAGGACCGGAAGTTGCCTATTACGGAGCTAAAATGGGATGCCAGGACCCTGACGGATATTTCGGGTAGTACCGCATATTGGTTTTTCGCATTTTTCTGGCTAACGGAGGGCTCCAGAAATAAAAACTAGACGATATGTATTAAGCAGATACACCTGCGCACATATTTATTAAGGTATTTGGTTATTCGGGCCGCCATGGGGACCGGAAGGGGGTGAAAACATAGGTAAATCGTCTTATTTTAACCTTCCGCCTGACATTGGTTTTACATTATTTACTCCAATCAAGGGGCGTATAGACAGTCTTACTGTATATATTTATAAAGCAGAGACATGTACAAACATTTTGAGGTATAATACATGTATGTCAAGCTATCATGGAGACCGGAAGTGGACGAAAATTGAGCCATAATGGTTGTACAGCCGGCAATTTTGACCTACCCGACCATGGTTTTTTACTTCTGACTTGCTCCACAGGTCCTATGGAATGATCTACGGGGAATAGTTATCAAGCAGAGGCATTGAAAAACGTTTTGAGGTATTATACATGTAGATCAAGCCATCCTGAGGACCGGAAGTTGCCTATTACGGAGCTAAAATGGGATGCCAGGACCCTGACGGATATTTCGGGTAGTACCGCATATTGGTTTTTCGCATTTTTCTGGCTAACGGAGGGCTCCAGAAATTAAAGCTAGACAATATGTATTAAGCAGATACACCTGCGCACATATTTATTAAGGTATTTGGTTATTCGGGCCGCCATGGGGACCGGAAGGGGGTGAAAACATAGGTAAATCGTCTTATTTTAACCTACCGCCGGTCATTGGTTTTACATTATTTACTCCAATCAAGGGGCGTATAGACAGTCTTACTGTATATATTTATAAAGCAGAGACATGTACAAACATTTTGAGGTATAATACATGTATGTCAAGCTATCATGGAGACCGGAAGTGGACGAAAATTGAGCCATAATGGTTGTACAGCCGGCAATTTTGACCTACCCGACCATGGTTTTTTACTTCTGACTTGCTCCACAGGTCCTATGGAATGATCTACGGGGAATAGTTATCAAGCAGAGGCATTGCCAAACGTTGTGAGGTATTATACATGTAGATCAAGCCATCCTGAGGACCGGAAGTTGCCTATTACGGAGCTAAAATGGGATGCCAGGACCCTGACGGATATTTCGGGTAGTACCGCATATTGGTTTTTCGCATTTTTCTGGCTAACGGAGGGCTCCAGAAATAAAAACTAGACGATATGTATTAAGCAGATACACCTGCACACATATTTATTAAGGTATTTGGTTATTCGGGCCGCCATGGGGACCGGAAGGGGGTGAAAACATAGGTAAATCGTCTTATTTTAACCTACCGCCGGACATTGGTTTTACATTATTTACTCCAATCAAGGGGCGTATAGACAGTCTTACTGTATATATTTATAAAGCAGAGACATGTACAAACATTTTGAGGTATAATACATGTATGTCAAGCTATCCTGGAGACCGGAAGTGGACGGAAATTGAGACATAATGGTTGTACAGCCGGCAATTTTGACCTACCCGACCATGGTTTTTTACTTCTGACTTGCTCCACAGGTCCTATGGAATGATCTACGGGGAATAGTTATCAAGCAGAGGCATTGACAAACGTTTTGAGGTATTATACATGTAGATCAAGCCATCCTGAGGACCGGAAGTTGCCTATTACGGAGCTAAAATGGGATGCCAGGACCCTGACGGATATTTCGGGTAGTACCGCATATTGGTTTTTCGCATTTTTCTGGCTAACGGAGGGCTCCAGAAATAAAAACTAGACAATATGTATTAAGCAGATACACCTGCGCACATATTTATTAAGGTATTTGGTTATTCGGTCCGCCATGGGGACCGGAAGGGGGTGAAAACATAGGTAAATCGTCTTATTTTAACCTACCGCCGGACATTGGTTTTACATTATTTACTCCAATCAAGGGGCGTATAGACAGTCTTACTGTATATATTTATAAAGCAGAGACATGTACAAACATTTTGAGGTATAATACATGTATGTCAAGCTATCCTGGAGACCGGAAGTGGACGAAAATTGAGCCATAATGGTTGTACAGCCGGCAATTTTGACCTACCCGACCATGGTTTTTTACTTCTGACTTGCTCCACAGGTCCTATGGAATGATCTACGGGGAATAGTTATCAAGCAGAGGCATTGACAAACGTTTTGAGGTATTATACATGTAGATCAAGCCATCCTGAGGACCGGAAGTTGCCTATTACGGAGCTAAAATGGGATGCCAGGACCCTGACGGATATTTCGGGTAGTACCGCATATTGGTTTTTCGCATTTTTCTGGCTAACGGAGGGCTCCAGAAATAAAAACTAGACGATATGTATTAAGCAGATACACCTGCGCACATATTTATTAAGGTATTTGGTTATTCGGGCCGCCATGGGGACCGGAAGGGGGTGAAAACATAGGTAAATCGTCTTATTTTAACCTACCGCCGGACATTGGTTTTACATTATTTACTCCAATCAAGGGGCGTATAGACAGTCTTACTGTATATATTTATAAAGCAGAGACATGTACAAACATTTTGAGGTATAATACATGTATGTCAAGCTATCATGGAGACCGGAAGTGGACGAAAATTGAGCCATAATGGTTGTACAGCCGGCAATTTTGACCTACCCGACCATGGTTTTTTACTTCTGACTTGCTCCACAGGTCCTATGGAATGATCTACGGGGAATAGTTATCAAGCAGAGGCATTGACAAACGTTTTGAGGTATTATACATGTAGATCAAGCCATCCTGAGGACCGGAAGTTGCCTATTACGGAGCTAAAATGGGATGCCAGGACCCTGACGGATATTTCGGGTAGTACCGCATATTGGTTTTTCGCATTTTTCTGGCTAACGGAGGGCTCCAGAAATAAAAACTAGACAATATGTATTAAGCAGATACACCTGCGCACATATTTATTAAGGTATTTGGTTATTCGGTCCGCCATGGGGACCGGAAGGGGGTGAAAACATAGGTAAATCGTCTTATTTTAACCTACCGCCGGACATTGGTTTTACATTATTTACTCCAATCAAGGGGCGTATAGACAGTCTTACTGTATATATTTATAAAGCAGAGACATGTACAAACATTTTGAGGTATAATACATGTATGTCAAGCTATCATGGAGACCGGAAGTGGACGAAAATTGAGCCATAATGGTTGTACAGCCGGCAATTTTGACCTACCCGACCATGGTTTTTTACTTCTGACTTGCTCCACAGGTCCTATGGAATGATCTACGGGGAATAGTTATCAAGCAGAGGCATTGAAAAACGTTTTGAGGTATTATACATGTAGATCAAGCCATCCTGAGGACCGGAAGTTGCCTATTACGGAGCTAAAATGGGATGCCAGGACCCTGACGGATATTTCGGGTAGTACCGCATATTGGTTTTTCGCATTTTTCTGGCTAACGGAGGGCTCCAGAAATTAAAGCTAGACAATATGTATTAAGCAGATACACCTGCGCACATATTTATTAAGGTATTTGGTTATTCGGGCCGCCATGGGGACCGGAAGGGGGTGAAAACATAGGTAAATCGTCTTATTTTAACCTACCGCCGGACATTGGTTTTACATTATTTACTCCAATCAAGGGGCGTATAGACAGTCTTACTGTATATATTTATAAAGCAGAGACATGTACAAACATTTTGAGGTATAATACATGTATGTCAAGCTATCCTGGAGACCGGAAGTGGACGAAAATTGAGTCATAATGGTTGTACAGCCGGCAATTTTGACCTACCCGACCATGGTTTTTTACTTCTGACTTGCTCCACAGGTCCTATGGAATGATCTACGGGGAATAGTTATCAAGCAGAGGCATTGACAAACGTTTTGAGGTATTATACATGTAGATCAAGCCATCCTGAGGACCGGAAGTTGCCTATTACGGAGCTAAAATGGGATGCCAGGACCCTGACGGATATTTCGGGTAGTACCGCATATTGGTTTTTCGCATTTTTCTGGCTAACGGAGGGCTCCAGAAATAAAAACTAGACAATATGTATTAAGCAGATACACCTGCGCACATATTTATTAAGGTATTTGGTTATTCGGGCCACCATGGGGACCGGAAGGGGGTGAAAACATAGGTAAATCGTCTTATTTTAACCTACCGCCGGACATTGGTTTTACATTATTTACTCCAATCAAGGGGCGTATAGACAGTCTTACTGTATATATTTATAAAGCAGAGACATGTACAAACATTTTGAGGTATAATACATGTATGTCAAGCTATCATGGAGACCGGAAGTGGACGAAAATTGAGCCATAATGGTTGTACAGCCGGCAATTTTGACCTACCCGACCATGGTTTTTTACTTCTGACTTGCTCCACAGGTCCTATGGAATGATCTACGGGGAATAGTTATCAAGCAGAGGCATTGAACAACGTTTTGAGGTATTATACATGTAGATCAAGCCATCCTGAGGACCGGAAGTTGCCTATTACGGAGCTAAAATGGGATGCCAGGACCCTGACGGATATTTCGGGTAGTACCGCATATTGGTTTTTCGCATTTTTCTGGCTAACGGAGGGCTCCAGAAATTAAAGCTAGACAATATGTATTAAGCAGATACACCTGCGCACATATTTATTAAGGTATTTGGTTATTCGGGCCGCCATGGGGACCGGAAGGGGGTGAAAACATAGGTAAATCGTCTTATTTTAACCTACCGCCGGACATTGGTTTTACATTATTTACTCCAATCAAGGGGCGTATAGACAGTCTTACTGTATATATTTATAAAGCAGAGACATGTACAAACATTTTGAGGTATAATACATGTATGTCAAGCTATCCTGGAGACCGGAAGTGGACGAAAATTGAGTCATAATGGTTGTACAGCCGGCAATTTTGACCTACCCGACCATGGTTTTTTACTTCTGACTTGCTCCACAGGTCCTATGGAATGATCTACGGGGAATAGTTATCAAGCAGAGGCATTGACAAACGTTTTGAGGTATTATACATGTAGATCAAGCCATCCTGAGGACCGGAAGTTGCCTATTACGGAGCTAAAATGGGATGCCAGGACCCTGACGGATATTTCGGGTAGTACCGCATATTGGTTTTTCGCATTTTTCTGGCTAACGGAGGGCTCCAGAAATAAAAACTAGACAATATGTATTAAGCAGATACACCTGCGCACATATTTATTAAGGTATTTGGTTATTCGGGCCGCCATGGGGACCGGAAGGGGGTGAAAACATAGGTAAATCGTCTTATTTTAACCTACCGCCGGACATTGGTTTTACATTATTTACTCCAATCAAGGGGCGTATAGACAGTCTTACTGTATATATTTATAAAGCAGAGACATGTACAAACATTTTGAGGTATAATACATGTATGTCAAGCTATCCTGGAGACCGGAAGTGGACGAAAATTGAGTCATAATGGTTGTACAGCCGGCAATTTTGACCTACCCGACCATGGTTTTTTACTTCTGACTTGCTCCACAGGTCCTATGGAATGATCTACGGGGAATAGTTATCAAGCAGAGGCATTGACAAACGTTTTGAGGTATTATACATGTAGATCAAGCCATCCTGAGGACCGGAAGTTGCCTATTACGGAGCTAAAATGGGATGCCAGGACCCTGACGGATATTTCGGGTAGTACCGCATATTGGTTTTTCGCATTTTTCTGGCTAACGGAGGGCTCCAGAAATAAAAACTAGACAATATGTATTAAGCAGATACACCTGCGCACATATTTATTAAGGTATTTGGTTATTCGGGCCACCATGGGGACCGGAAGGGGGTGAAAACATAGGTAAATCGTCTTATTTTAACCTACCGCCGGACATTGGTTTTACATTATTTACTCCAATCAAGGGGCGTATAGACAGTCTTACTGTATATATTTATAAAGCAGAGACATGTACAAACATTTTGAGGTATAATACATGTATGTCAAGCTATCATGGAGACCGGAAGTGGACGAAAATTGAGCCATAATGGTTGTACAGCCGGCAATTTTGACCTACCCGACCATGGTTTTTTACTTCTGACTTGCTCCACAGGTCCTATGGAATGATCTACGGGGAATAGTTATCAAGCAGAGGCATTGAACAACGTTTTGAGGTATTATACATGTAGATCAAGCCATCCTGAGGACCGGAAGTTGCCTATTACGGAGCTAAAATGGGATGCCAGGACCCTGACGGATATTTCGGGTAGTACCGCATATTGGTTTTTCGCATTTTTCTGGCTAACGGAGGGCTCCAGAAATTAAAGCTAGACAATATGTATTAAGCAGATACACCTGCGCACATATTTATTAAGGTATTTGGTTATTCGGGCCGCCATGGGGACCGGAAGGGGGTGAAAACATAGGTAAATCGTCTTATTTTAACCTACCGCCGGACATTGGTTTTACATTATTTACTCCAATCAAGGGGCGTATAGACAGTCTTACTGTATATATTTATAAAGCAGAGACATGTACAAACATTTTGAGGTATAATACATGTATGTCAAGCTATCCTGGAGACCGGAAGTGGACGAAAATTGAGTCATAATGGTTGTACAGCCGGCAATTTTGACCTACCCGACCATGGTTTTTTACTTCTGACTTGCTCCACAGGTCCTATGGAATGATCTACGGGGAATAGTTATCAAGCAGAGGCATTGACAAACGTTTTGAGGTATTATACATGTAGATCAAGCCATCCTGAGGACCGGAAGTTGCCTATTACGGAGCTAAAATGGGATGCCAGGACCCTGACGGATATTTCGGGTAGTACCGCATATTGGTTTTTCGCATTTTTCTGGCTAACGGAGGGCTCCAGAAATAAAAACTAGACAATATGTATTAAGCAGATACACCTGCGCACATATTTATTAAGGTATTTGGTTATTCGGTCCGCCATGGGGACCGGAAGGGGGTGAAAACATAGGTAAATCGTCTTATTTTAACCTACCGCCGGACATTGGTTTTACATTATTTACTCCAATCAAGGGGCGTATAGACAGTCTTACTGTATATATTTATAAAGCAGAGACATGTACAAACATTTTGAGGTATAATACATGTATGTCAAGCTATCATGGAGACCGGAAGTGGACGAAAATTGAGCCATAATGGTTGTACAGCCGGCAATTTTGACCTACCCGACCATGGTTTTTTACTTCTGACTTGCTCCACAGGTCCTATGGAATGATCTACGGGGAATAGTTATCAAGCAGAGGCATTGAAAAACGTTTTGAGGTATTATACATGTAGATCAAGCCATCCTGAGGACCGGAAGTTGCCTATTACGGAGCTAAAATGGGATGCCAGGACCCTGACGGATATTTCGGGTAGTACCGCATATTGGTTTTTCGCATTTTTCTGGCTAACGGAGGGCTCCAGAAATTAAAGCTAGACAATATGTATTAAGCAGATACACCTGCGCACATATTTATTAAGGTATTTGGTTATTCGGGCCGCCATGGGGACCGGAAGGGGGTGAAAACATAGGTAAATCGTCTTATTTTAACCTACCGCCGGACATTGGTTTTACATTATTTACTCCAATCAAGGGGCGTATAGACAGTCTTACTGTATATATTTATAAAGCAGAGACATGTACAAACATTTTGAGGTATAATACATGTATGTCAAGCTATCCTGGAGACCGGAAGTGGACGAAAATTGAGTCATAATGGTTGTACAGCCGGCAATTTTGACCTACCCGACCATGGTTTTTTACTTCTGACTTGCTCCACAGGTCCTATGGAATGATCTACGGGGAATAGTTATCAAGCAGAGGCATTGACAAACGTTTTGAGGTATTATACATGTAGATCAAGCCATCCTGAGGACCGGAAGTTGCCTATTACGGAGCTAAAATGGGATGCCAGGACCCTGACGGATATTTCGGGTAGTACCGCATATTGGTTTTTCGCATTTTTCTGGCTAACGGAGGGCTCCAGAAATAAAAACTAGACAATATGTATTAAGCAGATACACCTGCGCACATATTTATTAAGGTATTTGGTTATTCGGGCCGCCATGGGGACCGGAAGGGGGTGAAAACATAGGTAAATCGTCTTATTTTAACCTACCGCCGGACATTGGTTTTACATTATTTACTCCAATCAAGGGGCGTATAGACAGTCTTACTGTATATATTTATAAAGCAGAGACATGTACAAACATTTTGAGGTATAATACATGTATGTCAAGCTATCCTGGAGACCGGAAGTGGACGAAAATTGAGTCATAATGGTTGTACAGCCGGCAATTTTGACCTACCCGACCATGGTTTTTTACTTCTGACTTGCTCCACAGGTCCTATGGAATGATCTACGGGGAATAGTTATCAAGCAGAGGCATTGACAAACGTTTTGAGGTATTATACATGTAGATCAAGCCATCCTGAGGACCGGAAGTTGCCTATTACGGAGCTAAAATGGGATGCCAGGACCCTGACGGATATTTCGGGTAGTACCGCATATTGGTTTTTCGCATTTTTCTGGCTAACGGAGGGCTCCAGAAATAAAAACTAGACAATATGTATTAAGCAGATACACCTGCGCACATATTTATTAAGGTATTTGGTTATTCGGTCCGCCATGGGGACCGGAAGGGGGTGAAAACATAGGTAAATCGTCTTATTTTAACCTACCGCCGGACATTGGTTTTACATTATTTACTCCAATCAAGGGGCGTATAGACAGTCTTACTGTATATATTTATAAAGCAGAGACATGTACAAACATTTTGAGGTATAATACATGTATGTCAAGCTATCATGGAGACCGGAAGTGGACGAAAATTGAGCCATAATGGTTGTACAGCCGGCAATTTTGACCTACCCGACCATGGTTTTTTACTTCTGACTTGCTCCACAGGTCCTATGGAATGATCTACGGGGAATAGTTATCAAGCAGAGGCATTGACAAACGTTTTGAGGTATTATACATGTAGATCAAGCCATCCTGAGGACCGGAAGTTGCCTATTACGGAGCTAAAATGGGATGCCAGGACCCTGACGGATATTTCGGGTAGTACCGCATATTGGTTTTTCGCATTTTTCTGGCTAACGGAGGGCTCCAGAAATAAAAACTAGACATATGTATTAAGCAGATACACCTGCGCACATATTTATTAAGGTATTTGGTTATTCGGGCCGCCATGGGGACCGGAAGGGGGTGAAAACATAGGTAAATCGTCTTATTTTAACCTACCGCCGGACATTGGTTTTACATTATTTACTCCAATCAAGGGGCGTATAGACAGTCTTACTGTATATATTTATAAAGCAGAGACATGTACAAACATTTTGAGGTATAATACATGTATGTCAAGCTATCCTGGAGACCGGAAGTGGACGAAAATTGAGCCATAATGGTTGTACAGCCGCAATTTTGACCTACCCGACCATGGTTTTTTACTTCTGACTTGCTCCACAGGTCCTATGGAATGATCTACGGGGAATAGTTATCAAGCAGAGGCATTGACAAACGTTTTGAGGTATTATACATGTAGATCAAGCCATCCTGAGGACCGGAAGTTGCCTATTACGGAGCTAAAATGGGATGCCAGGACCCTGACGGATATTTCGGGTAGTACCGCATATTGGTTTTTCGCATTTTTCTGGCTAACGGAGGGCTCCAGAAATAAAAACTAGACGATATGTATTAAGCAGATACACCTGCGCACATATTTATTAAGGTATTTGGTTATTCGGGCCGCCATGGGGACCGGAAGGGGGTGAAAACATAGGTAAATCGTCTTATTTTAACCTACCGCCGGACATTGGTTTTACATTATTTACTCCAATCAAGGGGCGTATAGACAGTCTTACTGTATATATTTATAAAGCAGAGACATGTACAAACATTTTGAGGTATAATACATGTATGTCAAGCTATCCTGGAGACCGGAAGTGGACGACAATTGAGCCATAATGGTTGTACAGCGGCAATTTTGACCTACCCGACCATGGTTTTTTACTTCTGACTTGCTCCACAGGTCCTATGGAATGATCTACGGGGAATAGTTATCAAGCAGAGGCATTGACAAACGTTTTGAGGTATTATACATGTAGATCAAGCCATCCTGAGGACCGGAAGTTGCCTATTACGGAGCTAAAATGGGATGCCAGGACCCTGACGGATATTTCGGGTAGTACCGCATATTGGTTTTTCGCATTTTTCTGGCTAACGGAGGGCTCCAGAAATAAAAACTAGACAATATGTATTAAGCAGATACACCTGCGCACATATTTATTAAGGTATTTGGTTATTCGGTCCGCCATGGGGACCGGAAGGGGGTGAAAACATAGGTAAATCGTCTTATTTTAACCTACCGCCGGACATTGGTTTTACATTATTTACTCCAATCAAGGGGCGTATAGACAGTCTTACTGTATATATTTATAAAGCAGAGACATGTACAAACATTTTGAGGTATAATACATGTATGTCAAGCTATCATGGAGACCGGAAGTGGACGAAAATTGAGCCATAATGGTTGTACAGCCGGCAATTTTGACCTACCCGACCATGGTTTTTTACTTCTGACTTGCTCCACAGGTCCTATGGAATGATCTACGGGGAATAGTTATCAAGCAGAGGCATTGACAAACGTTTTGAGGTATTATACATGTAGATCAAGCCATCCTGAGGACCGGAAGTTGCCTATTACGGAGCTAAAATGGGATGCTAGGACCCTGACGGATATTTCGGGTAGTACCGCATATTGGTTTTTCGCATTTTTCTGGCTAACGGAGGGCTCCAGAAATAAAAACTAGACATATGTATTAAGCAGATACACCTGCGCACATATTTATTAAGGTATTTGGTTATTCGGGCCGCCATGGGGACCGGAAGGGGGTGAAAACATAGGTAAATCGTCTTATTTTAACCTACCGCCGGACATTGGTTTTACATTATTTACTCCAATCAAGGGGCGTATAGACAGTCTTACTGTATATATTTATAAAGCAGAGACATGTACAAACATTTTGAGGTATAATACATGTATGTCAAGCTATCCTGGAGACCGGAAGTGGACGAAAATTGAGCCATAATGGTTGTACAGCCGCCAATTTTGACCTACCCGACCATGGTTTTTTACTTCTGACTTGCTCCACAGGTCCTATGGAATGATCTACGGGGAATAGTTATCAAGCAGAGGCATTGACAAACGTTTTGAGGTATTATACATGTAGATCAAGCCATCCTGAGGACCGGAAGTTGCCTATTACGGAGCTAAAATGGGATGCCAGGACCCTGACGGATATTTCGGGTAGTACCGCATATTGGTTTTTCGCATTTTTCTGGCTAACGGAGGGCTCCAGAAATAAAAACTAGACGATATGTATTAAGCAGATACACCTGCGCACATATTTATTAAGGTATTTGGTTATTCGGGCCGCCATGGGGACCGGAAGGGGGTGAAAACATAGGTAAATCGTCTTATTTTCACCTACCGCCGGACATTGGTTTTACATTATTTACTCCAATCAAGGGGCGTATAGACAGTCTTACTGTATATATTTATAAAGCAGAGACATGTACAAACATTTTGAGGTATAATACATGTATGTCAAGCTATCATGGAGACCGGAAGTGGACGAAAATTGAGCCATAATGGTTGTACAGCCGGCAATTTTGACCTACCCGACCATGGTTTTTTACTTCTGACTTGCTCCACAGGTCCTATGGAATGATCTACGGGGAATAGTTATCAAGCAGAGGCATTGAAAAACGTTTTGAGGTATTATACATGTAGATCAAGCCATCCTGAGGACCGGAAGTTGCCTATTACGGAGCTAAAATGGGATGCCAGGACCCTGACGGATATTTCGGGTAGTACCGCATATTGGTTTTTGCTCATTTTTCTGGCTAACGGAGGGCTCCAGAAATTAAAGCTAGACAATATGTATTAAGCAGATACACCTGCGCACATATTTATTAAGGTATTTGGTTATTCGGGCCGCCATGGGGACCGGAAGGGGGTGAAAACATAGGTAAATCGTCTTATTTTAACCTACCGCCGGACATTGGTTTTACATTATTTACTCCAATCAAGGGGCGTATAGACAGTCTTACTGTATATATTTATAAAGCAGAGACATGTACAAACATTTTGAGGTATAATACATGTATGTCAAGCTATCCTGGAGACCGGAAGTGGACGAAAATTGAGTCATAATGGTTGTACAGCCGGCAATTTTGACCTACCCGACCATGGTTTTTTACTTCTGACTTGCTCCACAGGTCCTATGGAATGATCTACGGGGAATAGTTATCAAGCAGAGGCATTGACAAACGTTTTGAGGTATTATACATGTAGATCAAGCCATCCTGAGGACCGGAAGTTGCCTATTACGGAGCTAAAATGGGATGCCAGGACCCTGACGGATATTTCGGGTAGTACCGCATATTGGTTTTTCGCATTTTTCTGGCTAACGGAGGGCTCCAGAAATTAAAGCTAGACAATATGTATTAAGCAGATACACCTGCGCACATATTTATTAAGGTATTTGGTTATTCGGGCCGCCATGGGGACCGGAAGGGGGTGAAAACATAGGTAAATCGTCTTATTTTAACCTACCGCCGGACATTGGTTTTACATTATTTACTCCAATCAAGGGGCGTATAGACAGTCTTACTGTATATATTTATAAAGCAGAGACATGTACAAACATTTTGAGGTATAATACATGTATGTCAAGCTATCCTGGAGACCGGAAGTGGACGAAAATTGAGCCATAATGGTTGTACAGCCGCCAATTTTGACCTACCCGACCATGGTTTTTTACTTCTGACTTGCTCCACAGGTCCTATGGAATGATCTACGGGGAATAGTTATCAAGCAGAGGCATTGACAAACGTTTTGAGGTATTATACATGTAGATCAAGCCATCCTGAGGACCGGAAGTTGCCTATTACGGAGCTAAAATGGGATGCCAGGACCCTGACGGATATTTCGGGTAGTACCGCATATTGGTTTTTCGCATTTTTCTGGCTAACGGAGGGCTCCAGAAATAAAAACTAGACAATATGTATTAAGCAGATAGACCTGCGCACATATTTATTAAGGTATTTGGTTATTCGGGCCGCCATGGGGACCGGAAGGGGGTGAAAACATAGGTAAATCGTCTTATTTTAACCTACCGCCGGACATTGGTTTTACATTATTTACTCCAATCAAGGGGCGTATAGACAGTCTTACTGTATATATTTATAAAGCAGAGACATGTACAAACATTTTGAGGTATAATACATGTATGTCAAGCTATCCTGGAGACCGGAAGTGGACGAAAATTGAGCCATAATGGTTGTACAGCCGCAATTTTGACCTACCCGACCATGGTTTTTTACTTCTGACTTGCTCCACAGGTCCTATGGAATGATCTACGGGGAATAGTTATCAAGCAGAGGCATTGACAAACGTTTTGAGGTATTATACATGTAGATCAAGCCATCCTGAGGACCGGAAGTTGCCTATTACGGAGCTAAAATGGGATGCCAGGACCCTGACGGATATTTCGGGTAGTACCGCATATTGGTTTTTCGCATTTTTCTGGCTAACGGAGGGCTCCAGAAATTAAAGCTAGACAATATGTATTAAGCAGATACACCTGCGCACATATTTATTAAGGTATTTGGTTATTCGGGCCACCATGGGGACCGGAAGGGGGTGAAAACATAGGTAAATCGTCTTATTTTAACCTACCGCCGGACATTGGTTTTACATTATTTACTCCGATCAAGGGGCGTATTGACAGTCTTACTGTATATATTTATAAAGCAGAGACATGTACAAACATTTTGAGGTATAATACATGTATGTCAAGCTATCCTGGAGACCGGAAGTGGACGAAAATTGAGTCATAATGGTTGTACAGCCGGCAATTTTGACCTACCCGACCATGGTTTTTTACTTCTGACTTGCTCCACAGGTCCTATGGAATGATCTACGGGGAATAGTTATCAAGCAGAGGCATTGACAAACGTTTTGAGGTATTATACATGTAGATCAAGCCATCCTGAGGACCGGAAGTTGCCTATTACGGAGCTAAAATGGGATGCCAGGACCCTGACGGATATTTCGGGTAGTACCGCATATTGGTTTTTCGGATTTTTCTGGCTAACGGAGGGCTCCAGAAATAAAAACTAGACAATATGCATTAAGCAGATACACCTGCGCACATATTTATTAAGGTATTTGGTTATTCGGTCCGCCATGGGGACCGGAAGGGGGTGAAAACATAGGTAAATCGTCTTATTTTAACCTACCGCCGGACATTGGTTTTACATTATTTACTCAAATCAAGGGGCGTATAGACAGTCTTACTGTATATATTTATAAAGCAGAGACATGTACAAACATTTTGAGGTATAATACATGTATGTCAAGCTATCCTGGAGACCGGAAGTGGACGAAAATTGAGCCATAATGGTTGTACAGCCGCCAATTTTGACCTACCCGACCATGGTTTTTTACTTCTGACTTGCTCCACAGGTCCTATGGAATGATCTACGGGGAATAGTTATCAAGCAGAGGCATTGACAAACGTTTTGAGGTATTATACATGTAGATCAAGCCATCCTGAAGACCGGAAGTTGCCTATTACGGAGCTAAAATGGGATGCCAGGACCCTGACGGATATTTCGGGTAGTACCGCATATTGGTTTTTCGCATTTTTCTGGCTAACGGAGGGCTCCAGAAATAAAAACTAGACAATATGTATTAAGCAGATAGACCTGCGCACATATTTATTAAGGTATTTGGTTATTCGGGCCGCCATGGGGACCGGAAGGGGGTGAAAACATAGGTAAATCGTCTTATTTTAACCTACCGCCGGACATTGGTTTTACATTATTTACTCCAATCAAGGGGCGTATAGACAGTCTTACTGTATATATTTATAAAGCAGAGACATGTACAAACATTTTGAGGTATAATACATGTATGTCAAGCTATCCTGGAGACCGGAAGTGGACGAAAATTGAGCCATAATGGTTGTACAGCCGGCAATTTTGATCTACCCGACCATGGTTTTTTACTTCTGACTTGCTCCACAGGTCCTATGGAATGATCTACGGGGAATAGTTATCAAGCAGAGGCATTGACAAACGTTGTGAGGTATTATACATGTAGATCAAGCCATCCTGAGGACCGGAAGTTGCCTATTACGGAGCTAAAATGGGATGCCAGGACCCTGACGGATATTTCGGGTAGTACCGCATATTGGTTTTTCGCATTTTTCTGGCTAACGGAGGGCTCCAGAAATAAAAACTAGACATATGTATTAAGCAGATACACCTGCGCACATATTTATTAAGGTATTTGGTTATTCGGGCCGCCATGGGGACCGGAAGGGGGTGAAAACATAGGTAAATCGTCTTATTTTAACCTACCGCCGGACATTGGTTTTACATTATTTACTCCAATCAAGGGGCGTATAGACAGTCTTACTGTATATATTTATAAAGCAGAGACATGTACAAACATTTTGAGGTATAATACATGTATGTCAAGCTATCCTGGAGACCGGAAGTGGACGAAAATTGAGCCATAATGGTTGTACAGCCGGCAATTTTGACCTACCCGACCATGGTTTTTTACTTCTGACTTGCTCCACAGGTCCTATGGAATGATCTACGGGGAATAGTTATCAAGCAGAGGCATTGACAAACGTTTTGAGGTATTATACATGTAGATCAAGCCATCCTGAGGACCGGAAGTTGCCTATTACGGAGCTAAAATGGGATGCCAGGACCCTGACGGATATTTCGGGTAGTACCGCATATTGGTTTTTCGCATTTTTCTGGCTAACGGAGGGCTCCAGAAATTAAAGCTAGACAATATGTATTAAGCAGATACACCTGCGCACATATTTATTAAGGTATTTGGTTATTCGGGCCGCCATGGGGACCGGAAGGGGGTGAAAACATAGGTAAATCGTCTTATTTTAACCTACCGCCGGACATTGGTTTTACATTATTTACTCCAATCAAGGGGCGTATAGACAGTCTTACTGTATATATTTATAAAGCAGAGACATGTACAAACATTTTGAGGTATAATACATGTATGTCAAGCTATCCTGGAGACCGGAAGTGGACGAAAATTGAGTCATAATGGTTGTACAGCCGGCAATTTTGACCTACCCGACCATGGTTTTTTACTTCTGACTTGCTCCACAGGTCCTATGGAATGATCTACGGGGAATAGTTATCAAGCAGAGGTATTGACAAACGTTGTGAGGTATTATACATGTAGATCAAGCCATCCTGAGGACCGGAAGTTGCCTATTACGGAGCTAAAATGGGATGCCAGGACCCTGACGGATATTTCGGGTAGTACCGCATATTGGTTTTTCGCATTTTTCTGGCTAACGGAGGGCTCCAGAAATAAAAACTAGACAATATGTATTAAGCAGATAGACCTGCGCACATATTTATTAAGGTATTTGGTTATTCGGGCCGCCATGGGGACCGGAAGGGGGTGAAAACATAGGTAAATCGTCTTATTTTAACCTACCGCCGGACATTGGTTTTACATTATTTACTCCAATCAAGGGGCGTATAGACAGTCTTACTGTATATATTTATAAAGCAGAGACATGTACAAACATTTTGAGGTATAATACATGTATGTCAAGCTATCCTGGAGACCGGAAGTGGACGAAAATTGAGCCATAATGGTTGTACAGCCGCAATTTTGACCTACCCGACCATGGTTTTTTACTTCTGACTTGCTCCACAGGTCCTATGGAATGATCTACGGGGAATAGTTATCAAGCAGAGGCATTGACAAACGTTTTGAGGTATTATACATGTAGATCAAGCCATCCTGAGGACCGGAAGTTGCCTATTACGGAGCTAAAATGGGATGCCAGGACCCTGACGGATATTTCGGGTAGTACCGCATATTGGTTTTTCGCATTTTTCTGGCTAACGGAGGGCTCCAGAAATTAAAGCTAGACAATATGTATTAAGCAGATACACCTGCGCACATATTTATTAAGGTATTTGGTTATTCGGGCCACCATGGGGACCGGAAGGGGGTGAAAACATAGGTAAATCGTCTTATTTTAACCTACCGCCGGACATTGGTTTTACATTATTTACTCCAATCAAGGGGCGTATAGACAGTCTTACTGTATATATTTATAAAGCAGAGACATGTACAAACATTTTGAGGTATAATACATGTATGTCAAGCTATCCTGGAGACCGGAAGTGGACGAAAATTGAGTCATAATGGTTGTACAGCCGGCAATTTTGACCTACCCGACCATGGTTTTTTACTTCTGACTTGCTCCACAGGTCCTATGGAATGATCTACGGGGAATAGTTATCAAGCAGAGGCATTGACAAACGTTGTGAGGTATTATACATGTAGATCAAGCCATCCTGAGGACCGGAAGTTGCCTATTACGGAGCTAAAATGGGATGCCAGGACCCTGACGGATATTTCGGGTAGTACCGCATATTGGTTTTTCGCATTTTTCTGGCTAACGGAGGGCTCCAGAAATAAAAACTAGACAATATGTATTAAGCAGATAGACCTGCGCACATATTTATTAAGGTATTTGGTTATTCGGGCCGCCATGGGGACCGGAAGGGGGTGAAAACATAGGTAAATCGTCTTATTTTAACCTACCGCCGGACATTGGTTTTACATTATTTACTCCAATCAAGGGGCGTATAGACAGTCTTACTGTATATATTTATAAAGCAGAGACATGTACAAACATTTTGAGGTATAATACATGTATGTCAAGCTATCATGGAGACCGGAAGTGGACGAAAATTGAGCCATAATGGTTGTACAGCCGGCAATTTTGACCTACCCGACCATGGTTTTTTACTTCTGACTTGCTCCACAGGTCCTATGGAATGATCTACGGGGAATAGTTATCAAGCAGAGGCATTGAAAAACGTTTTGAGGTATTATACATGTAGATCAAGCCATCCTGAGGACCGGAAGTTGCCTATTACGGAGCTAAAATGGGATGCCAGGACCCTGACGGATATTTCGGGTAGTACCGCATATTGGTTTTTGCTCATTTTTCTGGCTAACGGAGGGCTCCAGAAATTAAAGCTAGACAATATGTATTAAGCAGATACACCTGCGCACATATTTATTAAGGTATTTGGTTATTCGGGCCGCCATGGGGACCGGAAGGGGGTGAAAACATAGGTAAATCGTCTTATTTTAACCTACCGCCGGACATTGGTTTTACATTATTTACTCCAATCAAGGGGCGTATAGACAGTCTTACTGTATATATTTATAAAGCAGAGACATGTACAAACATTTTGAGGTATAATACATGTATGTCAAGCTATCCTGGAGACCGGAAGTGGACGAAAATTGAGTCATAATGGTTGTACAGCCGGCAATTTTGACCTACCCGACCATGGTTTTTTACTTCTGACTTGCTCCACAGGTCCTATGGAATGATCTACGGGGAATAGTTATCAAGCAGAGGCATTGACAAACGTTTTGAGGTATTATACATGTAGATCAAGCCATCCTGAGGACCGGAAGTTGCCTATTACGGAGCTAAAATGGGATGCCAGGACCCTGACGGATATTTCGGGTAGTACCGCATATTGGTTTTTCGCATTTTTCTGGCTAACGGAGGGCTCCAGAAATTAAAGCTAGACAATATGTATTAAGCAGATACACCTGCGCACATATTTATTAAGGTATTTGGTTATTCGGGCCGCCATGGGGACCGGAAGGGGGTGAAAACATAGGTAAATCGTCTTATTTTAACCTACCGCCGGACATTGGTTTTACATTATTTACTCCAATCAAGGGGCGTATAGACAGTCTTACTGTATATATTTATAAAGCAGAGACATGTACAAACATTTTGAGGTATAATACATGTATGTCAAGCTATCCTGGAGACCGGAAGTGGACGAAAATTGAGCCATAATGGTTGTACAGCCGCCAATTTTGACCTACCCGACCATGGTTTTTTACTTCTGACTTGCTCCACAGGTCCTATGGAATGATCTACGGGGAATAGTTATCAAGCAGAGGCATTGACAAACGTTTTGAGGTATTATACATGTAGATCAAGCCATCCTGAGGACCGGAAGTTGCCTATTACGGAGCTAAAATGGGATGCCAGGACCCTGACGGATATTTCGGGTAGTACCGCATATTGGTTTTTCGCATTTTTCTGGCTAACGGAGGGCTCCAGAAATAAAAACTAGACAATATGTATTAAGCAGATAGACCTGCGCACATATTTATTAAGGTATTTGGTTATTCGGGCCGCCATGGGGACCGGAAGGGGGTGAAAACATAGGTAAATCGTCTTATTTTAACCTACCGCCGGACATTGGTTTTACATTATTTACTCCAATCAAGGGGCGTATAGACAGTCTTACTGTATATATTTATAAAGCAGAGACATGTACAAACATTTTGAGGTATAATACATGTATGTCAAGCTATCCTGGAGACCGGAAGTGGACGAAAATTGAGCCATAATGGTTGTACAGCCGCCAATTTTGACCTACCCGACCATGGTTTTTTACTTCTGACTTGCTCCACAGGTCCTATGGAATGATCTACGGGGAATAGTTATCAAGCAGAGGCATTGACAAACGTTTTGAGGTATTATACATGTAGATCAAGCCATCCTGAGGACCGGAAGTTGCCTATTACGGAGCTAAAATGGGATGCCAGGACCCTGACGGATATTTCGGGTAGTACCGCATATTGGTTTTTCGCATTTTTCTGGCTAACGGAGGGCTCCAGAAATAAAAACTAGACAATATGTATTAAGCAGATAGACCTGCGCACATATTTATTAAGGTATTTGGTTATTCGGGCCGCCATGGGGACCGGAAGGGGGTGAAAACATAGGTAAATCGTCTTATTTTAACCTACCGCCGGACATTGGTTTTACATTATTTACTCCAATCAAGGGGCGTATAGACAGTCTTACTGTATATATTTATAAAGCAGAGACATGTACAAACATTTTGAGGTATAATACATGTATGTCAAGCTATCCTGGAGACCGGAAGTGGACGAAAATTGAGCCATAATGGTTGTACAGCCGCAATTTTGACCTACCCGACCATGGTTTTTTACTTCTGACTTGCTCCACAGGTCCTATGGAATGATCTACGGGGAATAGTTATCAAGCAGAGGCATTGACAAACGTTTTGAGGTATTATACATGTAGATCAAGCCATCCTGAGGACCGGAAGTTGCCTATTACGGAGCTAAAATGGGATGCCAGGACCCTGACGGATATTTCGGGTAGTACCGCATATTGGTTTTTCGCATTTTTCTGGCTAACGGAGGGCTCCAGAAATTAAAGCTAGACAATATGTATTAAGCAGATACACCTGCGCACATATTTATTAAGGTATTTGGTTATTCGGGCCACCATGGGGACCGGAAGGGGGTGAAAACATAGGTAAATCGTCTTATTTTAACCTACCGCCGGACATTGGTTTTACATTATTTACTCCGATCAAGGGGCGTATAGACAGTCTTACTGTATATATTTATAAAGCAGAGACATGTACAAACATTTTGAGGTATAATACATGTATGTCAAGCTATCCTGGAGACCGGAAGTGGACGAAAATTGAGTCATAATGGTTGTACAGCCGGCAATTTTGACCTACCCGACCATGGTTTTTTACTTCTGACTTGCTCCACAGGTCCTATGGAATGATCTACGGGGAATAGTTATCAAGCAGAGGCATTGACAAACGTTTTGAGGTATTATACATGTAGATCAAGCCATCCTGAGGACCGGAAGTTGCCTATTACGGAGCTAAAATGGGATGCCAGGACCCTGACGGATATTTCGGGTAGTACCGCATATTGGTTTTTCGGATTTTTCTGGCTAACGGAGGGCTCCAGAAATAAAAACTAGACAATATGTATTAAGCAGATACACCTGCGCACATATTTATTAAGGTATTTGGTTATTCGGTCCGCCATGGGGACCGGAAGGGGGTGAAAACATAGGTAAATCGTCTTATTTTAACCTACCGCCGGACATTGGTTTTACATTATTTACTCAAATCAAGGGGCGTATAGACAGTCTTACTGTATATATTTATAAAGCAGAGACATGTACAAACATTTTGAGGTATAATACATGTATGTCAAGCTATCCTGGAGACCGGAAGTGGACGAAAATTGAGCCATAATGGTTGTACAGCCGCCAATTTTGACCTACCCGACCATGGTTTTTTACTTCTGACTTGCTCCACAGGTCCTATGGAATGATCTACGGGGAATAGTTATCAAGCAGAGGCATTGACAAACGTTTTGAGGTATTATACATGTAGATCAAGCCATCCTGAGGACCGGAAGTTGCCTATTACGGAGCTAAAATGGGATGCCAGGACCCTGACGGATATTTCGGGTAGTACCGCATATTGGTTTTTCGCATTTTTCTGGCTAACGGAGGGCTCCAGAAATAAAAACTAGACAATATGTATTAAGCAGATAGACCTGCGCACATATTTATTAAGGTATTTGGTTATTCGGGCCGCCATGGGGACCGGAAGGGGGTGAAAACATAGGTAAATCGTCTTATTTTAACCTACCGCCGGACATTGGTTTTACATTATTTACTCCAATCAAGGGGCGTATAGACAGTCTTACTGTATATATTTATAAAGCAGAGACATGTACAAACATTTTGAGGTATAATACATGTATGTCAAGCTATCCTGGAGACCGGAAGTGGACGAAAATTGAGCCATAATGGTTGTACAGCGGCAATTTTGATCTACCCGACCATGGTTTTTTACTTCTGACTTGCTCCACAGGTCCTATGGAATGATCTACGGGGAATAGTTATCAAGCAGAGGCATTGACAAACGTTGTGAGGTATTATACATGTAGATCAAGCCATCCTGAGGACCGGAAGTTGCCTATTACGGAGCTAAAATGGGATGCCAGGACCCTGACGGATATTTCGGGTAGTACCGCATATTGGTTTTTCGCATTTTTCTGGCTAACGGAGGGCTCCAGAAATAAAAACTAGACATATGTATTAAGCAGATACACCTGCGCACATATTTATTAAGGTATTTGGTTATTCGGGCCGCCATGGGGACCGGAAGGGGGTGAAAACATAGGTAAATCGTCTTATTTTAACCTACCGCCGGACATTGGTTTTACATTATTTACTCCAATCAAGGGGCGTATAGACAGTCTTACTGTATATATTTATAAAGCAGAGACATGTACAAACATTTTGAGGTATAATACATGTATGTCAAGCTATCCTGGAGACCGGAAGTGGACGAAAATTGAGCCATAATGGTTGTACAGCCGGCAATTTTGACCTACCCGACCATGGTTTTTTACTTCTGACTTGCTCCACAGGTCCTATGGAATGATCTACGGGGAATAGTTATCAAGCAGAGGCATTGACAAACGTTTTGAGGTATTATACATGTAGATCAAGCCATCCTGAGGACCGGAAGTTGCCTATTACGGAGCTAAAATGGGATGCCAGGACCCTGACGGATATTTCGGGTAGTACCGCATATTGGTTTTTCGGATTTTTCTGGCTAACGGAGGGCTCCAGAAATAAAAACTAGACAATATGTATTAAGCAGATACACCTGCGCACATATTTATTAAGGTATTTGGTTATTCGGTCCGCCATGGGGACCGGAAGGGGGTGAAAACATAGGTAAATCGTCTTATTTTAACCTACCGCCGGACATTGGTTTTACATTATTTACTCAAATCAAGGGGCGTATAGACAGTCTTACTGTATATATTTATAAAGCAGAGACATGTACAAACATTTTGAGGTATAATACATGTATGTCAAGCTATCCTGGAGACCGGAAGTGGACGAAAATTGAGCCATAATGGTTGTACAGCCGCCAATTTTGACCTACCCGACCATGGTTTTTTACTTCTGACTTGCTCCACAGGTCCTATGGAATGATCTACGGGGAATAGTTATCAAGCAGAGGCATTGACAAACGTTTTGAGGTATTATACATGTAGATCAAGCCATCCTGAGGACCGGAAGTTGCCTATTACGGAGCTAAAATGGGATGCCAGGACCCTGACGGATATTTCGGGTAGTACCGCATATTGGTTTTTCGCATTTTTCTGGCTAACGGAGGGCTCCAGAAATAAAAACTAGACAATATGTATTAAGCAGATAGACCTGCGCACATATTTATTAAGGTATTTGGTTATTCGGGCCGCCATGGGGACCGGAAGGGGGTGAAAACATAGGTAAATCGTCTTATTTTAACCTACTGCCGGACATTGGTTTTACATTATTTACTCCAATCAAGGGGCGTATAGACAGTCTTACTGTATATATTTATAAAGCAGAGACATGTACAAACATTTTGAGGTATAATACATGTATGTCAAGCTATCCTGGAGACCGGAAGTGGACGAAAATTGAGCCATAATGGTTGTACAGCGGCAATTTTGATCTACCCGACCATGGTTTTTTACTTCTGACTTGCTCCACAGGTCCTATGGAATGATCTACGGGGAATAGTTATCAAGCAGAGGCATTGACAAACGTTGTGAGGTATTATACATGTAGATCAAGCCATCCTGAGGACCGGAAGTTGCCTATTACGGAGCTAAAATGGGATGCCAGGACCCTGACGGATATTTCGGGTAGTACCGCATATTGGTTTTTCGCATTTTTCTGGCTAACGGAGGGCTCCAGAAATAAAAACTAGACATATGTATTAAGCAGATACACCTGCGCACATATTTATTAAGGTATTTGGTTATTCGGGCCGCCATGGGGACCGGAAGGGGGTGAAAACATAGGTAAATCGTCTTATTTTAACCTACCGCCGGACATTGGTTTTACATTATTTACTCCAATCAAGGGGCGTATAGACAGTCTTACTGTATATATTTATAAAGCAGAGACATGTACAAACATTTTGAGGTATAATACATGTATGTCAAGCTATCCTGGAGACCGGAAGTGGACGAAAATTGAGCCATAATGGTTGTACAGCCGGCAATTTTGACCTACCCGACCATGGTTTTTTACTTCTGACTTGCTCCACAGGTCCTATGGAATGATCTACGGGGAATAGTTATCAAGCAGAGGCATTGACAAACGTTTTGAGGTATTATACATGTAGATCAAGCCATCCTGAGGACCGGAAGTTGCCTATTACGGAGCTAAAATGGGATGCCAGGACCCTGACGGATATTTCGGGTAGTACCGCATATTGGTTTTTCGCATTTTTCTGGCTAACGGAGGGCTCCAGAAATTAAAGCTAGACAATATGTATTAAGCAGATACACCTGCGCACATATTTATTAAGGTATTTGGTTATTCGGGCCGCCATGGGGACCGGAAGGGGGTGAAAACATAGGTAAATCGTCTTATTTTAACCTACCGCCGGACATTGGTTTTACATTATTTACTCCAATCAAGGGGCGTATAGACAGTCTTACTGTATATATTTATAAAGCAGAGACATGTACAAACATTTTGAGGTATAATACATGTATGTCAAGCTATCCTGGAGACCGGAAGTGGACGAAAATTGAGCCATAATGGTTGTACAGCCGCCAATTTTGACCTACCCGACCATGGTTTTTTACTTCTGACTTGCTCCACAGGTCCTATGGAATGATCTACGGGGAATAGTTATCAAGCAGAGGCATTGACAAACGTTTTGAGGTATTATACATGTAGATCAAGCCATCCTGAGGACCGGAAGTTGCCTATTACGGAGCTAAAATGGGATGCCAGGACCCTGACGGATATTTCGGGTAGTACCGCATATTGGTTTTTCGCATTTTTCTGGCTAACGGAGGGCTCCAGAAATAAAAACTAGACAATATGTATTAAGCAGATAGACCTGCGCACATATTTATTAAGGTATTTGGTTATTCGGGCCGCCATGGGGACCGGAAGGGGGTGAAAACATAGGTAAATCGTCTTATTTTAACCTACCGCCGGACATTGGTTTTACATTATTTACTCCAATCAAGGGGCGTATAGACAGTCTTACTGTATATATTTATAAAGCAGAGACATGTACAAACATTTTGAGGTATAATACATGTATGTCAAGCTATCCTGGAGACCGGAAGTGGACGAAAATTGAGCCATAATGGTTGTACAGCGGCAATTTTGATCTACCCGACCATGGTTTTTTACTTCTGACTTGCTCCACAGGTCCTATGGAATGATCTACGGGGAATAGTTATCAAGCAGAGGCATTGACAAACGTTGTGAGGTATTATACATGTAGATCAAGCCATCCTGAGGACCGGAAGTTGCCTATTACGGAGCTAAAATGGGATGCCAGGACCCTGACGGATATTTCGGGTAGTACCGCATATTGGTTTTTCGCATTTTTCTGGCTAACGGAGGGCTCCAGAAATAAAAACTAGACATATGTATTAAGCAGATACACCTGCGCACATATTTATTAAGGTATTTGGTTATTCGGGCCGCCATGGGGACCGGAAGGGGGTGAAAACATAGGTAAATCGTCTTATTTTAACCTACCGCCGGACATTGGTTTTACATTATTTACTCCAATCAAGGGGCGTATAGACAGTCTTACTGTATATATTTATAAAGCAGAGACATGTACAAACATTTTGAGGTATAATACATGTATGTCAAGCTATCCTGGAGACCGGAAGTGGACGAAAATTGAGCCATAATGGTTGTACAGCCGGCAATTTTGACCTACCCGACCATGGTTTTTTACTTCTGACTTGCTCCACAGGTCCTATGGAATGATCTACGGGGAATAGTTATCAAGCAGAGGCATTGACAAACGTTTTGAGGTATTATACATGTAGATCAAGCCATCCTGAGGACCGGAAGTTGCCTATTACGGAGCTAAAATGGGATGCCAGGACCCTGACGGATATTTCGGGTAGTACCGCATATTGGTTTTTCGGATTTTTCTGGCTAACGGAGGGCTCCAGAAATAAAAACTAGACAATATGTATTAAGCAGATACACCTGCGCACATATTTATTAAGGTATTTGGTTATTCGGTCCGCCATGGGGACCGGAAGGGGGTGAAAACATAGGTAAATCGTCTTATTTTAACCTACCGCCGGACATTGGTTTTACATTATTTACTCAAATCAAGGGGCGTATAGACAGTCTTACTGTATATATTTATAAAGCAGAGACATGTACAAACATTTTGAGGTATAATACATGTATGTCAAGCTATCCTGGAGACCGGAAGTGGACGAAAATTGAGCCATAATGGTTGTACAGCCGCCAATTTTGACCTACCCGACCATGGTTTTTTACTTCTGACTTGCTCCACAGGTCCTATGGAATGATCTACGGGGAATAGTTATCAAGCAGAGGCATTGACAAACGTTTTGAGGTATTATACATGTAGATCAAGCCATCCTGAGGACCGGAAGTTGCCTATTACGGAGCTAAAATGGGATGCCAGGACCCTGACGGATATTTCGGGTAGTACCGCATATTGGTTTTTCGCATTTTTCTGGCTAACGGAGGGCTCCAGAAATAAAAACTAGACAATATGTATTAAGCAGATAGACCTGCGCACATATTTATTAAGGTATTTGGTTATTCGGGCCGCCATGGGGACCGGAAGGGGGTGAAAACATAGGTAAATCGTCTTATTTTAACCTACTGCCGGACATTGGTTTTACATTATTTACTCCAATCAAGGGGCGTATAGACAGTCTTACTGTATATATTTATAAAGCAGAGACATGTACAAACATTTTGAGGTATAATACATGTATGTCAAGCTATCCTGGAGACCGGAAGTGGACGAAAATTGAGCCATAATGGTTGTACAGCGGCAATTTTGATCTACCCGACCATGGTTTTTTACTTCTGACTTGCTCCACAGGTCCTATGGAATGATCTACGGGGAATAGTTATCAAGCAGAGGCATTGACAAACGTTGTGAGGTATTATACATGTAGATCAAGCCATCCTGAGGACCGGAAGTTGCCTATTACGGAGCTAAAATGGGATGCCAGGACCCTGACGGATATTTCGGGTAGTACCGCATATTGGTTTTTCGCATTTTTCTGGCTAACGGAGGGCTCCAGAAATAAAAACTAGACATATGTATTAAGCAGATACACCTGCGCACATATTTATTAAGGTATTTGGTTATTCGGGCCGCCATGGGGACCGGAAGGGGGTGAAAACATAGGTAAATCGTCTTATTTTAACCTACCGCCGGACATTGGTTTTACATTATTTACTCCAATCAAGGGGCGTATAGACAGTCTTACTGTATATATTTATAAAGCAGAGACATGTACAAACATTTTGAGGTATAATACATGTATGTCAAGCTATCCTGGAGACCGGAAGTGGACGAAAATTGAGCCATAATGGTTGTACAGCCGGCAATTTTGACCTACCCGACCATGGTTTTTTACTTCTGACTTGCTCCACAGGTCCTATGGAATGATCTACGGGGAATAGTTATCAAGCAGAGGCATTGACAAACGTTTTGAGGTATTATACATGTAGATCAAGCCATCCTGAGGACCGGAAGTTGCCTATTACGGAGCTAAAATGGGATGCCAGGACCCTGACGGATATTTCGGGTAGTACCGCATATTGGTTTTTCGCATTTTTCTGGCTAACGGAGGGCTCCAGAAATTAAAGCTAGACAATATGTATTAAGCAGATACACCTGCGCACATATTTATTAAGGTATTTGGTTATTCGGGCCGCCATGGGGACCGGAAGGGGGTGAAAACATAGGTAAATCGTCTTATTTTAACCTACCGCCGGACATTGGTTTTACATTATTTACTCCAATCAAGGGGCGTATAGACAGTCTTACTGTATATATTTATAAAGCAGAGACATGTACAAACATTTTGAGGTATAATACATGTATGTCAAGCTATCCTGGAGACCGGAAGTGGACGAAAATTGAGTCATAATGGTTGTACAGCCGGCAATTTTGACCTACCCGACCATGGTTTTTTACTTCTGACTTGCTCCACAGGTCCTATGGAATGATCTACGGGGAATAGTTATCAAGCAGAGGTATTGACAAACGTTGTGAGTTATTATACATGTAGATCAAGCCATCCTGAGGACCGGAAGTTGCCTATTACGGAGCTAAAATGGGATGCCAGGACCCTGACGGATATTTCGGGTAGTACCGCATATTGGTTTTTCGCATTTTTCTGGCTAACGGAGGGCTCCAGAAATAAAAACTAGACAATATGTATTAAGCAGATAGACCTGCGCACATATTTATTAAGGTATTTGGTTATTCGGGCGGCCATGGGGACCGGAAGGGGGTGAAAACATAGGTAAATCGTCTTATTTTAACCTACCGCCGGACATTGGTTTTACATTATTTACTCCAATCAAGGGGCGTATAGACAGTCTTACTGTATATATTTATAAAGCAGAGACATGTACAAACATTTTGAGGTATAATACATGTATGTCAAGCTATCCTGGAGACCGGAAGTGGACGAAAATTGAGCCATAATGGTTGTACAGCCGGCAATTTTGACCTACCCGACCATGGTTTTTTACTTCTGACTTGCTCCACAGGTCCTATGGAATGATCTACGGGGAATAGTTATCAAGCAGAGGCATTGACAAACGTTTTGAGGTATTATACATGTAGATCAAGCCATCCTGAGGACCGGAAGTTGCCTATTACGGAGCTAAAATGGGATGCCAGGACCCTGACGGATATTTCGGGTAGTACCGCATATTGGTTTTTCGCATTTTTCTGGCTAACGGAGGGCTCCAGAAATTAAAGCTAGACAATATGTATTAAGCAGATACACCTGCGCACATATTTATTAAGGTATTTGGTTATTCGGGCCACCATGGGGACCGGAAGGGGGTGAAAACATAGGTAAATCGTCTTATTTTAACCTACCGCCGGACATTGGTTTTACATTATTTACTCCAATCAAGGGGCGTATAGACAGTCTTACTGTATATATTTATAAAGCAGAGACATGTACAAACATTTTGAGGTATAATACATGTATGTCAAGCTATCCTGGAGACCGGAAGTGGACGAAAATTGAGTCATAATGGTTGTACAGCCGGCAATTTTGACCTACCCGACCATGGTTTTTTACTTCTGACTTGCTCCACAGGTCCTATGGAATGATCTACGGGGAATAGTTATCAAGCAGAGGCATTGACAAACGTTGTGAGGTATTATACATGTAGATCAAGCCATCCTGAGGACCGGAAGTTGCCTATTACGGAGCTAAAATGGGATGCCAGGACCCTGACGGATATTTCGGGTAGTACCGCATATTGGTTTTTCGCATTTTTCTGGCTAACGGAGGGCTCCAGAAATAAAAACTAGACAATATGTATTAAGCAGATAGACCTGCGCACATATTTATTAAGGTATTTGGTTATTCGGGCCGCCATGGGGACCGGAAGGGGGTGAAAACATAGGTAAATCGTCTTATTTTAACCTACCGCCGGACATTGGTTTTACATTATTTACTCCAATCAAGGGGCGTATAGACAGTCTTACTGTATATATTTATAAAGCAGAGACATGTACAAACATTTTGAGGTATAATACATGTATGTCAAGCTATCCTGGAGACCGGAAGTGGACGAAAATTGAGCCATAATGGTTGTACAGCCGCAATTTTGACCTACCCGACCATGGTTTTTTACTTCTGACTTGCTCCACAGGTCCTATGGAATGATCTACGGGGAATAGTTATCAAGCAGAGGCATTGACAAACGTTTTGAGGTATTATACATGTAGATCAAGCCATCCTGAGGACCGGAAGTTGCCTATTACGGAGCTAAAATGGGATGCCAGGACCCTGACGGATATTTCGGGTAGTACCGCATATTGGTTTTTCGCATTTTTCTGGCTAACGGAGGGCTCCAGAAATTAAAGCTAGTCAATATGTATTAAGCAGATACACCTGCGCACATATTTATTAAGGTATTTGGTTATTCGGTCCACCATGGGGACCGGAAGGGGGTGAAAACATAGGTAAATCGTCTTATTTTAACCTACCGCCGGACATTGGTTTTACATTATTTACTCCAATCAAGGGGCGTATAGACAGTCTTACTGTATATATTTATAAAGCAGAGACATGTACAAACATTTTGAGGTATAATACATGTATGTCAAGCTATCCTGGAGACCGGAAGTGGACGAAAATTGAGTCATAATGGTTGTACAGCCGGCAATTTTGACCTACCCGACCATGGTTTTTTACTTCTGACTTGCTCCACAGGTCCTATGGAATGATCTACGGGGAATAGTTATCAAGCAGAGGCATTGACAAACGTTTTGAGGTATTATACATGTAGATCAGGCCATCCTGAGGACCGGAAGTTGCCTATTACGGAGCTAAAATGGGATGCCAGGACCCTGACGGATATTTCGGGTAGTACCGCATATTGGTTTTTCGCATTTTTCTGGCTAACGGAGGGCTTCAGAAATAAAAACTAGACAATATGTATTAAGCAGATACACCTGCGCACATATTTATTAAGGTATTTGGTTATTCGGGCCGCCATGGGGACCGGAAGGGGGTGAAAACATAGGTAAATCGTCTTATTTTAACCTACCGCCGGACATTGGTTTTACATTATTTACTCCAATCAAGGGGCGTATAGACAGTCTTACTGTATATATTTATAAAGCAGAGACATGTACAAACATTTTGAGGTATAATACATGTATGTCAAGCTATCCTGGAGACCGGAAGTGGACGAAAATTGAGCCATAGTGGTTGTACAGCCGGCAATTTTGACCTACCCGACCATGGTTTTTTACTTCTGACTTGCTCCACAGGTCCTATGGAATGATCTACGGGGAATAGTTATCAAGCAGAGGCATTGACAAACGTTGTGAGGTATTATACATGTAGATCAAGCCATCCTGAGGACCGGAAGTTGCCTATTACGGAGCTAAAATGGGATGCCAGGACCCTGACGGATATTTCGGGTAGTACCGCATATTGGTTTTTCGCATTTTTCTGGCTAACGGAGGGCTCCAGAAATAAAAACTAGACAATATGTATTAAGCAGATACACCTGCGCACATATTTATTAAGGTATTTGGTTATTCGGGCCGCCATGGGGACCGGAAGGGGGTGAAAACATAGGTAAATCGTCTTATTTTAACCTACTGCCGGACATTGGTTTTACATTATTTACTCCAATCAAGGGGCGTATAGACAGTCTTACTGTATATATTTATAAAGCAGAGACATGTACAAACATTTTGAGGTATAATACATGTATGTCAAGCTATCCTGGAGACCGGAAGTGGACGAAAATTGAGCCATAGTGGTTGTACAGCCGGCAATTTTGACCTACCCGACCATGGTTTTTTACTTCTGACTTGCTCCACAGGTCCTATGGAATGATCTACGGGGAATAGTTATCAAGCAGAGGCATTGACAAACGTTGTGAGGTATTATACATGTAGATCAAGCCATCCTGAGGACCGGAAGTTGCCTATTACGGAGCTAAAATGGGATGCCAGGACCCTGACGGATATTTCGGGTAGTACCGCATATTGGTTTTTCGCATTTTTCTGGCTAACGGAGGACTCCAGAAATTAAAGCTAGACAATATGTATTAAGCAGATACACCTGCGCACATATTTATTAAGGTATTTGGTTATTCGGGCCGCCATGGGGACCGGAAGGGGGTGAAAACATAGGTAAATCGTCTTATTTTAACCTACCGCCGGACATTGGTTTTACATTATTTACTCCAATCAAGGGGCGTATAGACAGTCTTACTGTATATATTTATAAAGCAGAGACATGTACAAACATTTTGAGGTATAATACATGTATGTCAAGCTATCCTGGAGACCGGAAGTGGACGAAAATTGAGTCATAATGGTTGTACAGCCGGCAATTTTGACCTACCCGACCATGGTTTTTTACTTCTGACTTGCTCCACAGGTCCTATGGAATGATCTACGGGGAATAGTTATCAAGCAGAGGCATTGACAAACGTTTTGAGGTATTATACATGTAGATCAGGCCATCCTGAGGACCGGAAGTTGCCTATTACGGAGCTAAAATGGGATGCCAGGACCCTGACGGATATTTCGGGTAGTACCGCATATTGGTTTTTCGCATTTTTCTGGCTAACGGAGGGCTTCAGAAATAAAAACTAGACAATATGTATTAAGCAGATACACCTGCGCACATATTTATTAAGGTATTTGGTTATTCGGGCCGCCATGGGGACCGGAAGGGGGTGAAAACATAGTTAAATCGTCTTATTTTAACCTACCGCCGGACATTGGTTTTACATTATTTACTCCAATCAAGGGGCGTATAGACAGTCTTACTGTATATATTTATAAAGCAGAGACATGTACAAAAATTTTGAGGTATAATACATGTATGTCAAGCTATCCTGGAGACCGGAAGTGGACGAAAATTGAGCCATAGTGGTTGTACAGCCGGCAATTTTGACCTACCCGACCATGGTTTTTTACTTCTGACTTGCTCCACAGGTCCTATGGAATGATCTACGGGGAATAGTTATCAAGCAGAGGCATTGACAAACGTTGTGAGGTATTATACATGTAGATCAAGCCATCCTGAGGACCGGAAGTTGCCTATTACGGAGCTAAAATGGGATGCCAGGACCCTGACGGATATTTCGGGTAGTACCGCATATTGGTTTTTCGCATTTTTCTGGCTAACGGAGGGCTCCAGAAATAAAAACTAGACATATGTATTAAGCAGATACACCTGCGCACATATTTATTAAGGTATTTGGTTATTCGGGCCGCCATGGGGACCGGAAGGGGGTGAAAACATAGGTAAATCGTCTTATTTTAACCTACTGCCGGACATTGGTTTTACATTATTTACTCCAATCAAGGGGCGTATAGACAGTCTTACTGTATATATTTATAAAGCAGAGACATGTACAAACATTTTGAGGTATAATACATGTATGTCAATCTATCCTGGAGACCGGAAGTGGACGAAAATTGAGCCATAATGGTTGTACAGCCGGCAATTTTGACCTACCCGACCATGGTTTTTTACTTCTGACTTGCTCCACAGGTCCTATGGAATGATCTACGGGGAATAGTTATCAAGCAGAGGCATTGACAAACGTTTTGAGGTATTATACATGTAGATCAAGCCATCCTGGGGACCGGAGGTTGCCTATTACGGAGCTAAAATGGGATGCCAGGACCCTGACGGATATTTCGGGTAGTACTGCATATTGGTTTTTCGCATTTTTCTGGCTAACGGAGGGCTCCAGAAATAAAAACTAAACAATATGTATTAAGCAGATACACCTGCGCACATATTTATTAAGATATTTGGTTATTCGGGCCGCCATGGGGACCGGAAGGGGGTGAAAACATAGGTAAATCGTCTTATTTTAACCTACCGCCGGACATTGGTTTTACATTATTTACTCCAATCAAGGGGCGTATAGACAGTCTTACTGTGTATATTTATAAAGCAGAGACATGTACAAACATTTTGAGGTATAATACATGTATGTCAAGCTATCCTGGAGACCGGAAGTGGACGAAAATTGAGTCATAATGGTTGTACAGCCGGGAATTTTGACCTACCCGACCATGGTTTTTTACTTCTGACTTGCTCCACAGGTCCTATGGAATGATCTACGGGGAATAGTTATCAAGCAGAGGCATTGACAAACGTTTTGAGGTATTATACATGTGAATCAAGCCATCCTGAGGACCGGAAGTTGCCTATTACGGAGCTAAAATGGGATGCCAGGACCCTGACGGATATTTCGGATAGTACTGCATATTGGTTTTTCGCATTTTTCTGGCTAACGGAGGGCTCCAGAAATAAAAACTAGACAATATGTATTAAGCAGATACACCTGCGCACATATTTATTAAGGTATTTGGTTATTCGGGCCGCCATGGGGACCGGAAGGGGGTTAAAACATAGGTAAATCGTCTTATTTTAACCTACCGCCGGACATTGGTTTTACATTATTTACTCCAATCAAGGGGCGTATAGACAGTCTTACTGTATATATTTATAAAGAAGAGGCATGTACAAACATTTTGAGGTATAATACATGTATGTCAAGCTATCCTGGAGACCGGAAGTGGACGAAAATTGAGCCATAATGGTTGTACAGCCGGCAATTTTGACCTACCCGACCATGGTTTTTTACTTCTGACTTGCTCCACAGGTCCTATGGAATGATCTACGGGGAATAGTTATCAAGCAGAGGCATTGACAAACGTTTTGAGGTATTATACATGTAGATCAAGCCATCCTGGGGACCGGAGGTTGCCTATTACGGAGCTAAAATGGGATGCCAGGACCCTGACGGATATTTCGGGTAGTACCGCATATTGGTTTTTCGCATTTTTCTGGCTAACGGAGGGCTCCAGAAATAAAAACTAGACAATATGTATTAAGCAGATACACCTGCGCACATATTTATTAAGGTATTTGGTTATTCGGACCGCCATGGGGACCGGAAGGGGGTTAAAACATAGGTAAATCGTCTTATTTTAACCTACCGCCGGACATTGGTTTTACATTATTTACTCCAATCAAGGGGCGTATAGACAGTCTTACTGTATATATTTATAAAGCAGAGACATGTACAAACATTTTGAGGTATAATACATGTATGTCAAGCTATCCTGGAGACCGGAAGTGGACGAAAATTGAGCCATAATGGTTGTACAGCCGGCAATTTTGACCTACCCGACCATGGTTTTTTACTTCTGACTTGCTCCACAGGTCCTATGGAATGATCTACGGGGAATAGTTATCAAGCAGAGGCATTGACAAACGTTTTGAGGTATTATACATGTAGATCAAGCCATCCTGAGTACCGGAAGTTGCCTATTACGGAGCTAAAATGGGATGCCAGGACCCTGACGGATATTTCGGGTAGTACCGCATATTGGTTTTTCGCATTTTTCTGGCTAACGGAGGGCTCCAGAAATAAAAACTAGACAATATGTATTAAGCAGATACACCTGCGCACATATTTATTAAGGTATTTGGTTATTCGGGCCGCCATGGGGACCGGAAGGGGGTGAAAACATAGGTAAATCGTCTTATTTTAACCTACCGCCGGACATTGGTTTTACATTATTTACTCCAATCAAGGGGCGTATAGACAGTCTTACTGTATATATTTATAAAGCAGAGACATGTACAAACATTTTGAGGTATAATACATGTATGTCAAGCTATCCTGGAGACCGGAAGTGGACGAAAATTGAGCCATAGTGGTTGTACAGCCGGCAATTTTGACCTACCCGACCATGGTTTTTTACTTCTGACTTGCTCCACAGGTCCTATGGAATGATCTACGGGGAATAGTTATCAAGCAGAGGCATTGACAAACGTTTTGAGGTATTATACATGTAGATCAAGCCATCCTGAGGACCGGAAGTTGCCTATTACGGAGCTAAAATGGGATGCCAGGACCCTGACGGATATTTCGGGTAGTACCGCATATTGGTTTTTCGCATTTTTCTGGCTAACGGAGGGCTCCAGAAATAAAAACTAGACATATGTATTAAGCAGATACACCTGCGCACATATTTATTAAGGTATTTGGTTATTCGGGCCGCCATGGGGACCGGAAGGGGGTGAAAACATAGGTAAATCGTCTTATTTTAACCTACTGCCGGACATTGGTTTTACATTATTTACTCCAATCAAGGGGCGTATAGACAGTCTTACTGTATATATTTATAAAGCAGAGACATGTACAAACATTTTGAGGTATAATACATGTATGTCAAGCTATCCTGGAGACCGGAAGTGGACGAAAATTGAGCCATAATGGTTGTACAGCCGGCAATTTTGACCTACCCGACCATGGTTTTTTACTTCTGACTTGCTCCACAGGTCCTATGGAATGATCTACGGGGAATAGTTATCAACCTGAGGCATTGACAAACGTTTTGAGGTATTATACATGTAGATCAAGCCATCCTGGGGACCGGAGGTTGCCTATTACGGAGCTAAAATGGGATGCCAGGACCCTGACGGATATTTCGGGTAGTACCGCATATTGGTTTTTCGCATTTTTCTGGCTAACGGAGGGCTCCAGAAATAAAAACTAGACAATATGTATTAAGCAGATACACCTGCGCACATATTTATTAAGGTATTTGGTTATTCGGGCTGCCATGGGGACCGGAAGGGGGTGAAAACATAGGTAAATCGTCTTATTTTAACCTACCGCCGGACATTGGTTTTACATTATTTACTCCAATCAAGGGGCGTATAGACAGTCTTACTGTATATATTTATAAAGCAGAGACATGTACAAACATTTTGAGGTATAATACATGTATGTCAATCTATCCTGGAGACCGGAAGTGGACGAAAATTGAGCCATAATGGTTGTACAGCGGCAATTTTGACCTACCCGACCATGGTTTTTTACTTCTGACTTGCTCCACAGGTCCTATGGAATGATCTACGGGGAATAGTTATCAAGCAGAGGCATTGACAAACGTTTTGAGGTATTATATATGTAGATCAAGCCATCCTGGGGACCGGAGGTTGCCTATTACGGAGCTAAAATGGGATGCCAGGACCCTGACGGATATTTCGGGTAGTACCGCATATTGGTTTTTCGCATTTTTCTGGCTAACGGAGGGCTCCAGAAATAAAAACTAGACAATATGTATTAAGCAGATACACCTGCGCACATATTTATTAAGATATTTGGTTATTCGGGCCGCCATGGGGACCGGAAGGGGGTGAAAACATAGGTAAATCGTCTTATTTTAACCTACCGCCGGACATTGGTTTTACATTATTTACTCCAATCAAGGGGCGTATAGACAGTCTTACTGTGTATATTTATAAAGCAGAGACATGTACAAACATTTTGAGGTATAATACATGTATGTCAAGCTATCCTGGAGACCGGAAGTGGACGAAAATTGAGTCATAATGGTTGTACAGCCGAGAATTTTGACCTACCCGACCATGGTTTTTTACTTCTGACTTGCTCCACAGGTCCTATGGAATGATCTACGGGGAATAGTTATCAAGCAGAGGCATTGACAAACGTTTTGAGGTATTATACATGTGAATCAAGCCATCCTGAGGACCGGAAGTTGCCTATTACGGAGCTAAAATGGGATGCCAGGACCCTGACGGATATTTCGGATAGTACTGCATATTGGTTTTTCGCATTTTTCTGGCTGACGGAGGGCTCCAGAAATAAAAACTAGACAATATGTATTAAGCAGATACACCTGCGCACATATTTATTAAGGTATTTGGTTATTCGGGCCGCCATGGGGACCGGAAGGGGGTGAAAACATAGGTAAATCGTCTTATTTTAACCTACCGCCGGACATTGGTTTTACATTATTTACTCCAATCAAGGGGCGTATAGACAGTCTTACTGTATATATTTATAAAGCAGAGACATGTACAAACATTTTGAGGTATAATACATGTATGTCAAGCTATCCTGGAGACCGGAAGTGGACGAAAATTGAGCCATAATGGTTGTACAGCCGGCAATTTTGACCTACCCGACCATGGTTTTTTACTTCTGACTTGCTCCACAGGTCCTATGGAATGATCTACGGGGAATAGTTATCAAGCAGAGGCATTGACAAACGTTTTGAGGTATTATACATGTAGATCAAGCCATTCTGAGGACCGGAAGTTGCCTATTACGGAGCTAAAATGGGATGCCAGGACCCTGACGGATATTTCGGGTAGTACCGCATATTGGTTTTTCGCATTTTTCTGGCTAACGGAGGACTCCAGAAATTAAAGCTAGACAATATGTATTAAGCAGATACACCTGCGCACATATTTATTAAGGTATTTGGTTATTCGGGCCGCCATGGGGACCGGAAGGGGGTGAAAACATAGGTAAATCGTCTTATTTTAACCTACCGCCGGACATTGGTTTTACATTATTTACTCCAATCAAGGGGCGTATAGACAGTCTTACTGTATATATTTATAAAGCAGAGACATGTACAAACATTTTGAGGTATAATACATGTATGTCAAGCTATCCTGGAGACCGGAAGTGGACGAAAATTGAGTCATAATGGTTGTACAGCCGGCAATTTTGACCTACCCGACCATGGTTTTTTACTTCTGACTTGCTCCAAAGGTCATATGGAATGATCTACGGGGAATAGTTATCAAGCAGAGGCATTGACAAACGTGTTGAGGTATTATACATGTAGATCAGGCCATCCTGAGGACCGGAAGTTGCCTATTACGGAGCTAAAATGGGATGCCAGGACCCTGACGGATATTTCGGGTAGTACCGCATATTGGTTTTTCGCATTTTTCTGGCTAACGGAGGGCTCCAGAAATAAAAACTAGACAATATGTATTAAGCAGATACACCTGCGCACATATTTATTAAGGTATTTGGTTATTCGGGCCGCCATGGGGACCGGAAGGGGGTGAAAACATAGGTAAATCGTCTTATTTTAACCTACCGCCGGACATTGGTTTTACATTATTTACTCCAATCAAGGGGCGTATAGACAGTCTTACTGTATATATTTATAAAGCAGAGACATGTACAAACATTTTGAGGTATAATACATGTATGTCAAGCTATCCTGGAGACCGGAAGTGGACGAAAATTGAGCCATAGTGGTTGTACAGCCGGCAATTTTGACCTACCCGACCATGGTTTTTTACTTCTGACTTGCTCCACAGGTCCTATGGAATGATCTACGGGGAATAGTTATCAAGCAGAGGCATTGACAAACGTTGTGAGGTATTATACATGTAGATCAAGCCATCCTGAGGACCGGAAGTTGCCTATTACGGAGCTAAAATGGGATGCCAGGACCCTGACGGATATTTCGGGTAGTACCGCATATTGGTTTTTCGCATTTTTCTGGCTAACGGAGGGCTCCAGAAATAAAAACTAGACATATGTATTAAGCAGATACACCTGCGCACATATTTATTAAGGTATTTGGTTATTCGGGCCGCCATGGGGACCGGAAGGGGGTGAAAACATAGGTAAATCGTCTTATTTTAACCTACTGCCGGACATTGGTTTTACATTATTTACTCCAATCAAGGGGCGTATAGACAGTCTTACTGTATATATTTATAAAGCAGAGACATGTACAAACATTTTGAGGTATAATACATGTATGTCAAGCTATCCTGGAGACCGGAAGTGGACGAAAATTGAGCCATAATGGTTGTACAGCCGGCAATTTTGACCTACCCGACCATGGTTTTTTACTTCTGACTTGCTCCACAGGTCCTATGGAATGATCTACGGGGAATAGTTATCAACCTGAGGCATTGACAAACGTTTTGAGGTATTATACATGTAGATCAAGCCATCCTGGGGACCGGAGGTTGCCTATTACGGAGCTAAAATGGGATGCCAGGACCCTGACGGATATTTCGGGTAGTACCGCATATTGGTTTTTCGCATTTTTCTGGCTAACGGAGGGCTCCAGAAATAAAAACTAGACAATATGTATTAAGCAGATACACCTGCGCACATATTTATTAAGGTATTTGGTTATTCGGGCTGCCATGGGGACCGGAAGGGGGTGAAAACATAGGTAAATCGTCTTATTTTAACCTACCGCCGGACATTGGTTTTACATTATTTACTCCAATCAAGGGGCGTATAGACAGTCTTACTGTATATATTTATAAAGCAGAGACATGTACAAACATTTTGAGGTATAATACATGTATGTCAATCTATCCTGGAGACCGGAAGTGGACGAAAATTGAGCCATAATGGTTGTACAGCCGGCAATTTTGACCTACCCGACCATGGTTTTTTACTTCTGACTTGCTCCACAGGTCCTATGGAATGATCTACGGGGAATAGTTATCAAGCAGAGGCATTGACAAACGTTTTGAGGTATTATATATGTAGATCAAGCCATCCTGGGGACCGGAGGTTGCCTATTACGGAGCTAAAATGGGATGCCAGGACCCTGACGGATATTTCGGGTAGTACCGCATATTGGTTTTTCGCATTTTTCTGGCTAACGGAGGGCTCCAGAAATAAAAACTAGACAATATGTATTAAGCAGATACACCTGCGCACATATTTATTAAGATATTTGGTTATTCGGGCCGCCATGGGGACCGGAAGGGGGTGAAAACATAGGTAAATCGTCTTATTTTAACCTACCGCCGGACATTGGTTTTACATTATTTACTCCAATCAAGGGGCGTATAGACAGTCTTACTGTGTATATTTATAAAGCAGAGACATGTACAAACATTTTGAGGTATAATACATGTATGTCAAGCTATCCTGGAGACCGGAAGTGGACGAAAATTGAGTCATAATGGTTGTACAGCCGAGAATTTTGACCTACCCGACCATGGTTTTTTACTTCTGACTTGCTCCACAGGTCCTATGGAATGATCTACGGGGAATAGTTATCAAGCAGAGGCATTGACAAACGTTTTGAGGTATTATACATGTGAATCAAGCCATCCTGAGGACCGGAAGTTGCCTATTACGGAGCTAAAATGGGATGCCAGGACCCTGACGGATATTTCGGATAGTACTGCATATTGGTTTTTCGCATTTTTCTGGCTGACGGAGGGCTCCAGAAATAAAAACTAGACAATATGTATTAAGCAGATACACCTGCGCACATATTTATTAAGGTATTTGGTTATTCGGGCCGCCATGGGGACCGGAAGGGGGTGAAAACATAGGTAAATCGTCTTATTTTAACCTACCGCCGGACATTGGTTTTACATTATTTACTCCAATCAAGGGGCGTATAGACAGTCTTACTGTATATATTTATAAAGCAGAGACATGTACAAACATTTTGAGGTATAATACATGTATGTCAAGCTATCCTGGAGACCGGAAGTGGACGAAAATTGAGCCATAATGGTTGTACAGCGGCAATTTTGACCTACCCGACCATGGTTTTTTACTTCTGACTTGCTCCACAGGTCCTATGGAATGATCTACGGGGAATAGTTATCAAGCAGAGGCATTGACAAACGTTTTGAGGTATTATACATGTAGATCAAGCCATCCTGAGGACCGGAAGTTGCCTATTACGGAGCTAAAATGGGATGCCAGGACCCTGACGGATATTTCGGGTAGTACCGCATATTGGTTTTTCGCATTTTTCTGGCTAACGGAGGACTCCAGAAATTAAAGCTAGACAATATGTATTAAGCAGATACACCTGCGCACATATTTATTAAGGTATTTGGTTATTCGGGCCGCCATGGGGACCGGAAGGGGGTGAAAACATAGGTAAATCGTCTTATTTTAACCTACCGCCGGACATTGGTTTTACATTATTTACTCCAATCAAGGGGCGTATAGACAGTCTTACTGTATATATTTATAAAGCAGAGACATGTACAAACATTTTGAGGTATAATACATGTATGTCAAGCTATCCTGGAGACCGGAAGTGGACGAAAATTGAGTCATAATGGTTGTACAGCCGGCAATTTTGACCTACCCGACCATGGTTTTTTACTTCTGACTTGCTCCAAAGGTCATATGGAATGATCTACGGGGAATAGTTATCAAGCAGAGGCATTGACAAACGTGTTGAGGTATTATACATGTAGATCAGGCCATCCTGAGGACCGGAAGTTGCCTATTACGGAGCTAAAATGGGATGCCAGGACCCTGACGGATATTTCGGGTAGTACCGCATATTGGTTTTTCGCATTTTTCTGGCTAACGGAGGGCTCCAAAAATAAAAACTAGACAATATGTATTAAGCAGATACACCTGCGCACATATTTATTAAGATATTTGATTATTCGGGCCGCCATGGGGACCGGAAGGGGGTGAAAACATAGGTAAATCGTCTTATTTTAACCTACCGCCGGACATTGGTTTTACATTATTTACTCCAATCAAGGGGCGTATAGACAGTCTTACTGTATATATTTATAAAGCAGAGACATGTACAAACATTTTGAGGTATAATACATGTATGTCAAGCTATCCTGGAGACCGGAAGTGGACGAAAATTGAGCCATAGTGGTTGTACAGCCGGCAATTTTGACCTACCCGACCATGGTTTTTTACTTCTGACTTGCTCCACAGGTCCTATGGAATGATCTACGGGGAATAGTTATCAAGCAGAGGCATTGACAAACGTTTTGAGGTATTATACATGTAGATCAAGCCATCCTGAGGACCGGAAGTTGCCTATTACGGAGCTAAAATGGGATGCCAGGACCCTGACGGATATTTCGGGTAGTACCGCATATTGGTTTTTCGCATTTTTCTGGCTAACGGAGGGCTCCAGAAATAAAAACTAGACATATGTATTAAGCAGATACACCTGCGCACATATTTATTAAGGTATTTGGTTATTCGGGCCGCCATGGGGACCGGAAGGGGGTGAAAACATAGGTAAATCGTCTTATTTTAACCTACTGCCGGACATTGGTTTTACATTATTTACTCCAATCAAGGGGCGTATAGACAGTCTTACTGTATATATTTATAAAGCAGAGACATGTACAAACATTTTGAGGTATAATACATGTATGTCAAGCTATCCTGGAGACCGGAAGTGGACGAAAATTGAGCCATAATGGTTGTACAGCCGGCAATTTTGACCTACCCGACCATGGTTTTTTACTTCTGACTTGCTCCACAGGTCCTATGGAATGATCTACGGGGAATAGTTATCAACCTGAGGCATTGACAAACGTTTTGAGGTATTATACATGTAGATCAAGCCATCCTGGGGACCGGAGGTTGCCTATTACGGAGCTAAAATGGGATGCCAGGACCCTGACGGATATTTCGGGTAGTACCGCATATTGGTTTTTCGCATTTTTCTGGCTAACGGAGGGCTCCAGAAATAAAAACTAGACAATATGTATTAAGCAGATACACCTGCGCACATATTTATTAAGGTATTTGGTTATTCGGGCTGCCATGGGGACCGGAAGGGGGTGAAAACATAGGTAAATCGTCTTATTTTAACCTACCGCCGGACATTGGTTTTACATTATTTACTCCAATCAAGGGGCGTATAGACAGTCTTACTGTATATATTTATAAAGCAGAGACATGTACAAACATTTTGAGGTATAATACATGTATGTCAATCTATCCTGGAGACCGGAAGTGGACGAAAATTGAGCCATAATGGTTGTACAGCCGGCAATTTTGACCTACCCGACCATGGTTTTTTACTTCTGACTTGCTCCACAGGTCCTATGGAATGATCTACGGGGAATAGTTATCAAGCAGAGGCATTGACAAACGTTTTGAGGTATTATATATGTAGATCAAGCCATTCTGGGGACCGGAGGTTGCCTATTACGGAGCTAAAATGGGATGCCAGGACCCTGACGGATATTTCGGGTAGTACCGCATATTGGTTTTTCGCATTTTTCTGGCTAACGGAGGGCTCCAGAAATAAAAACTAGACAATATGTATTAAGCAGATACACCTGCGCACATATTTATTAAGATATTTGGTTATTCGGGCCGCCATGGGGACCGGAAGGGGGTGAAAACATAGGTAAATCGTCTTATTTTAACCTACCGCCGGACATTGGTTTTACATTATTTACTCCAATCAAGGGGCGTATAGACAGTCTTACTGTGTATATTTATAAAGCAGAGACATGTACAAACATTTTGAGGTATAATACATGTATGTCAAGCTATCCTGGAGACCGGAAGTGGACGAAAATTGAGTCATAATGGTTGTACAGCCGGGAATTTTGACCTACCCGACCATGGTTTTTTACTTCTGACTTGCTCCACAGGTCCTATGGAATGATCTACGGGGAATAGTTATCAAGCAGAGGCATTGACAAACGTTTTGAGGTATTATACATGTGAATCAAGCCATTCTGAGGACCGGAAGTTGCCTATTACGGAGCTAAAATGGGATGCCAGGACCCTGACGGATATTTCGGATAGTACTGCATATTGGTTTTTCGCATTTTTCTGGCTGACGGAGGGCTCCAGAAATAAAAACTAGACAATATGTATTAAGCAGATACACCTGCGCACATATTTATTAAGGTATTTGGTTATTCGGGCCGCCATGGGGACCGGAAGGGGGTGAAAACATAGGTAAATCGTCTTATTTTAACCTACCGCCGGACATTGGTTTTACATTATTTACTCCAATCAAGGGGCGTATAGACAGTCTTACTGTATATATTTATAAAGCAGAGACATGTAAAAACATTTTGAGGTATAATACATGTATGTCAAGCTATCCTGGAGACCGGAAGTGGACGAAAATTGAGCCATAATGGTTGTACAGCCGGCAATTTTGACCTACCCGACCATGGTTTTTTACTTCTGACTTGCTCCACAGGTCCTATGGAATGATCTACGGGGAATAGTTATCAAGCAGAGGCATTGACAAACGTTTTGAGGTATTATACATGTAGATCAAGCCATCCTGAGGACCGGAAGTTGCCTATTACGGAGCTAAAATGGGATGCCAGGACCCTGACGGATATTTCGGGTAGTACCGCATATTGGTTTTTCGCATTTTTCTGGCTAACGGAGGACTCCAGAAATTAAAGCTAGACAATATGTATTAAGCAGATACACCTGCGCACATATTTATTAAGGTATTTGGTTATTCGGGCCGCCATGGGGACCGGAAGGGGGTGAAAACATAGGTAAATCGTCTTATTTTAACCTACCGCCGGACATTGGTTTTACATTATTTACTCCAATCAAGGGGCGTATAGACAGTCTTACTGTATATATTTATAAAGCAGAGACATGTACAAACATTTTGAGGTATAATACATGTATGTCAAGCTATCCTGGAGACCGGAAGTGGACGAAAATTGAGTCATAATGGTTGTACAGCCGGCAATTTTGACCTACCCGACCATGGTTTTTTACTTCTGACTTGCTCCAAAGGTCCTATGGAATGATCTACGGGGAATAGTTATCAAGCAGAGGCATTGACTAACGTTTTGAGGTATTATACATGTAGATCAGGCCATCCTGAGGACCGGAAGTTGCCTATTACGGAGCTAAAATGGGATGCCAGGACCCTGACGGATATTTCGGGTAGTACCGCATATTGGTTTTTCGCATTTTTCTGGCTAACGGAGGGCTCCAGAAATAAAAACTAGACAATATGTATTAAGCAGATACACCTGCGCACATATTTATTAAGGTATTTGGTTATTCGGGCCGCCATGGGGACCGGAAGGGGGTGAAAACATAGGTAAATCGTCTTATTTTAACCTACCGCCGGACATTGGTTTTACATTATTTACTCCAATCAAGGGGCGTATAGACAGTCTTACTGTATATATTTATAAAGCAGAGACATGTACAAACATTTTGAGGTATAATACATGTATGTCAAGCTATCCTGGAGACCGGAAGTGGACGAAAATTGAGCCATAGTGGTTGTACAGCCGGCAATTTTGACCTACCCGACCATGGTTTTTTACTTCTGACTTGCTCCACAGGTCCTATGGAATGATCTACGGGGAATAGTTATCAAGCAGAGGCATTGACAAACGTTGTGAGGTATTATACATGTAGATCAAGCCATCCTGAGGACCGGAAGTTGCCTATTACGGAGCTAAAATGGGATGCCAGGACCCTGACGGATATTTCGGATAGTACTGCATATTGGTTTTTCGCATTTTTCTGGCTGACGGAGGGCTCCAGAAATAAAAACTAGACAATATGTATTAAGCAGATACACCTGCGCACATATTTATTAAGGTATTTGGTTATTCGGGCCGCCATGGGGACCGGAAGGGGGTGAAAACATAGGTAAATCGTCTTATTTTAACCTACCGCCGGACATTGGTTTTACATTATTTACTCCAATCAAGGGGCGTATAGACAGTCTTACTGTATATATTTATAAAGCAGAGACATGTAAAAACATTTTGAGGTATAATACATGTATGTCAAGCTATCCTGGAGACCGGAAGTGGACGAAAATTGAGCCATAATGGTTGTACAGCCGGCAATTTTGACCTACCCGACCATGGTTTTTTACTTCTGACTTGCTCCACAGGTCCTATGGAATGATCTACGGGGAATAGTTATCAAGCAGAGGCATTGACAAACGTTTTGAGGTATTATACATGTAGATCAAGCCATCCTGAGGACCGGAAGTTGCCTATTACGGAGCTAAAATGGGATGCCAGGACCCTGACGGATATTTCGGGTAGTACCGCATATTGGTTTTTCGCATTTTTCTGGCTAACGGAGGACTCCAGAAATTAAAGCTAGACAATATGTATTAAGCAGATACACCTGCGCACATATTTATTAAGGTATTTGGTTATTCGGGCCGCCATGGGGACCGGAAGGGGGTGAAAACATAGGTAAATCGTCTTATTTTAACCTACCGCCGGACATTGGTTTTACATTATTTACTCCAATCAAGGGGCGTATAGACAGTCTTACTGTATATATTTATAAAGCAGAGACATGTACAAACATTTTGAGGTATAATACATGTATTTCAAGCTATCCTGGAGACCGGAAGTGGACGAAAATTGAGTCATAATGGTTGTACAGCCGACAATTTTGACCTACCCGACCATGGTTTTTTACTTCTGACTTGCTCCAAAGGTCCTATGGAATGATCTACGGGGAATAGTTATCAAGCAGAGGCATTGACTAACGTTTTGAGGTATTATACATGTAGATCAGGCCATCCTGAGGACCGGAAGTTGCCTATTACGGAGCTAAAATGGGATGCCAGGACCCTGACGGATATTTCGGGTAGTACCGCATATTGGTTTTTCGCATTTTTCTGGCTAACGGAGGGCTCCAGAAATAAAAACTAGACAATATGTATTAAGCAGATACACCTGCGCACATATTTATTAAGGTATTTGGTTATTCGGGCCGCCATGGGGACCGGAAGGGGGTGAAAACATAGGTAAATCGTCTTATTTTAACCTACCGCCGGACATTGGTTTTACATTATTTACTCCAATCAAGGGGCGTATAGACAGTCTTACTGTATATATTTATAAAGCAGAGACATGTACAAACATTTTGAGGTATAATACATGTATGTCAAGCTATCCTGGAGACCGGAAGTGGACGAAAATTGAGCCATAGTGGTTGTACAGCCGGCAATTTTGACCTACCCGACCATGGTTTTTTACTTCTGACTTGCTCCACAGGTCCTATGGAATGATCTACGGGGAATAGTTATCAAGCAGAGGCATTGACAAACGTTGTGAGGTATTATACATGTAGATCAAGCCATCCTGAGGACCGGAAGTTGCCTATTACGGAGCTAAAATGGGATGCCAGGACCCTGACGGATATTTCGGGTAGTACCGCATATTGGTTTTTCGCATTTTTCTGGCTAACGGAGGGCTCCAGAAATAAAAACTAGACATATGTATTAAGCAGATACACCTGCGCACATATTTATTAAGGTATTTGGTTATTCGGGCCGCCATGGGGACCGGAAGGGGGTGAAAACATAGGTAAATCGTCTTATTTTAACCTACTGCCGGACATTGGTTTTACATTATTTACTCCAATCAAGGGGCGTATAGACAGTCTTACTGTATATATTTATAAAGCAGAGACATGTACAAACATTTTGAGGTATAATACATGTATGTCAAGCTATCCTGGAGACCGGAAGTGGACGAAAATTGAGCCATAATGGTTGTACAGCCGGCAATTTTGACCTACCCGACCATGGTTTTTTACTTCTGACTTGCTCCACAGGTCCTATGGAATGATCTACGGGGAATAGTTATCAACCTGAGGCATTGACAAACGTTTTGAGGTATTATACATGTAGATCAAGCCATCCTGGGGACCGGAGGTTGCCTATTACGGAGCTAAAATGGGATGCCAGGACCCTGACGGATATTTCGGGTAGTACCGCATATTGGTTTTTCGCATTTTTCTGGCTAACGGAGGGCTCCAGAAATAAAAACTAGACAATATGTATTAAGCAGATACACCTGCGCACATATTTATTAAGGTATTTGGTTATTCGGGCTGCCATGGGGACCGGAAGGGGGTGAAAACATAGGTAAATCGTCTTATTTTAACCTACCGCCGGACATTGGTTTTACATTATTTACTCCAATCAAGGGGCGTATAGACAGTCTTACTGTATATATTTATAAAGCAGAGACATGTACAAACATTTTGAGGTATAATACATGTATGTCAATCTATCCTGGAGACCGGAAGTGGACGAAAATTGAGCCATAATGGTTGTACAGCCGGCAATTTTGACCTACCCGACCATGGTTTTTTACTTCTGACTTGCTCCACAGGTCCTATGGAATGATCTACGGGGAATAGTTATCAAGCAGAGGCATTGACAGTAAGACTGTCTATACGCCCCTTGATTGGAGTAAATAATGTAAAACCAATGTCCGGCGGTAGGTTAAAATAAGACGATTTACCTATGTTTTCACCCCCTTCCGGTCCCCATGGCAGCCCGAATAACCAAATACCTTAATTTTTAACCTACCGCCGGACATTGGTTTTACATTATTTACTCCAATCAAGGGGCGTATAGACAGTCTTACTGTGTATATTTATAAAGCAGAGACATGTACAAACATTTTGAGGTATAATACATGTATGTCAAGCTATCCTGGAGACCGGAAGTGGACGAAAATTGAGCCATAATGGTTGTACAGCCGGCAATTTTGACCTACCCGACCATGGTTTTTTACTTCTGACTTGCTCCACAGGTCCTATGGAATGATCTACGGGGAATAGTTATCAAGCAGAGGCATTGACAGTAAGACTGTCTATACGCCCCTTGATTGGAGTAAATAATGTAAAACCAATGTCCGGCGGTAGGTTAAAATAAGACGATTTACCTATGTTTTCACCCCCTTCCGGTCCCCATGGCAGCCCGAATAACCAAATACCTTAATTTTTAACCTACCGCCGGACATTGGTTTTACATTATTTACTCCAATCAAGGGGCGTATAGACAGTCTTACTGTGTATATTTATAAAGCAGAGACATGTACAAACATTTTGAGGTATAATACATGTATGTCAAGCTATCCTGGAGACCGGAAGTGGACGAAAATTGAGCCATAATGGTTGTACAGCCGGCAATTTTGACCTACCCGACCATGGTTTTTTACTTCTGACTTGCTCCACAGGTCCTATGGAATGATCTACGGGGAATAGTTATCAAGCAGAGGCATTGACAAACGTTTTGAGGTATTATACATGTAGATCAAGCCATCCTGAGGACCGGAAGTTGCCTATTACGGAGCTAAAATGGGATGCCAGGACCCTGACGGATATTTAGGGTAGTACCGCATATTGGTTTTTCGCATTTTTCTGGCTAACGAAGGGCTCCAGAAATAAAAACTAGACAATATGTATTAAGCAGATACACCTGCGCACATATTTATTAAGGTATTTGGTTATTCGGGCCGCCATGGGGACCGGAAGGGGGTGAAAACATAGGTAAATCGTCTTATTTTAACCTACCGCCGGACATTGGTTTTACATTATTTACTCCAATCAAGGGGCGTATAGACAGTCTTACTGTGTATATTTATAAAGCAGAGACATGTACAAACATTTTGAGGTATAATACATGTATGTCAAGCTATCCTGGAGACCGGAAGTGGACGAAAATTGAGCCATAATGGGTGTACAGCCGGCAATTTTGACCTACCCGACCATGGTTTTTTACTTCTGACTTGCTCCACAGGTTCTATGGAATGATCTACGGGGAATAGTTATCAAGCAGAGGCATTGACAAACGTTTTGAGGTATTATACATGTAGATCAAGCCATCCTGAGGACCGGAAGTTGCCTATTACGGAGCTAAAATGGGATGCCAGGACCCTGACGGATATTTAGGGTAGTACCGCATATTGGTTTTTCGCATTTTTCTGGCTAACGAAGGGCTCCAGAAATAAAAACTAGACAATATGTATTAAGCAGATACACCTGCGCACATATTTATTAAGGTATTTGGTTATTCGGGCCGCCATGGGGACCGGAAGAGGGTGAAAACATAGGTAAATCGTCTTATTTTAACCTACCGCCGGACATTGGTTTTACATTATTTACTCCAATCAAGGGGCGTATAGACAGTCTTACTGTATATATTTATAAAGCAGAGACATTTAAAAACATTTTGAGGTATAATACATGTATGTCAAGCTATCCTGGAGACCGGAAGTGGACGAAAATTGAGCCATAATGGTTGTACAGCCGGCAATTTTGACCTACCCGACCATGGTTTTTTACTTCTGACTTGCTCCACAGGTCCTATGGAATGATCTACGGGGAATAGTTATCAAGCAGAGGCATTGACAAACGTTTTGAGGTATTATACATGTAGATCAAGCCATCCTGAGGACCGGAAGTTGCCTATTACGGAGCTAAAATGGGATGCCAGGACCCTGACGGATATTTCGGGTAGTACCGCATATTGGTTTTTCGCATTTTTCTGGCTAACGGAGGACTCCAGAAATTAAAGCTAGACAATATGTATTAAGCAGATACACCTGCGCACATATTTATTAAGGTATTTGGTTATTCGGGCCGCCATGGGGACCGGAAGGGGGTGAAAACATAGGTAAATCGTCTTATTTTAACCTACCGCCGGACATTGGTTTTACATTATTTACTCCAATCAAGGGGCGTATAGACAGTCTTACTGTATATATTTATAAAGCAGAGACATGTACAAACATTTTGAGGTATAATACATGTATGTCAAGCTATCCTGGAGACCGGAAGTGGACGAAAATTGAGTCATAATGGTTGTACAGCCGGCAATTTTGACCTACCCGACCATGGTTTTTTACTTCTGACTTGCTCCAAAGGTCCTATGGAATGATCTACGGGGAATAGTTATCAAGCAGAGGCATTGACTAACGTTTTGAGGTATTATACATGTAGATCAGGCCATCCTGAGGACCGGAAGTTGCCTATTACGGAGCTAAAATGGGATGCCAGGACCCTGACGGATATTTCGGGTAGTACCGCATATTGGTTTTTCGCATTTTTCTGGCTAACGGAGGGCTCCAGAAATAAAAACTAGACAATATGTATTAAGCAGATACACCTGCGCACATATTTATTAAGGTATTTGGTTATTCGGGCCGCCATGGGGACCGGAAGGGGGTGAAAACATAGGTAAATCGTCTTATTTTAACCTACCGCCGGACATTGGTTTTACATTATTTACTCCAATCAAGGGGCGTATAGACAGTCTTACTGTATATATTTATAAAGCAGAGACATGTACAAACATTTTGAGGTATAATACATGTATGTCAAGCTATCCTGGAGACCGGAAGTGGACGAAAATTGAGCCATAGTGGTTGTACAGCCGGCAATTTTGACCTACCCGACCATGGTTTTTTACTTCTGACTTGCTCCACAGGTCCTATGGAATGATCTACGGGGAATAGTTATCAAGCAGAGGCATTGACAAACGTTGTGAGGTATTATACATGTAGATCAAGCCATCCTGAGGACCGGAAGTTGCCTATTACGGAGCTAAAATGGGATGCCAGGACCCTGACGGATATTTCGGATAGTACTGCATATTGGTTTTTCGCATTTTTCTGGCTGACGGAGGGCTCCAGAAATAAAAACTAGACAATATGTATTAAGCAGATACACCTGCGCACATATTTATTAAGGTATTTGGTTATTCGGGCCGCCATGGGGACCGGAAGGGGGTGAAAACATAGGTAAATCGTCTTATTTTAACCTACCGCCGGACATTGGTTTTACATTATTTACTCCAATCAAGGGGCGTATAGACAGTCTTACTGTATATATTTATAAAGCAGAGACATGTAAAAACATTTTGAGGTATAATACATGTATGTCAAGCTATCCTGGAGACCGGAAGTGGACGAAAATTGAGCCATAATGGTTGTACAGCCGGCAATTTTGACCTACCCGACCATGGTTTTTTACTTCTGACTTGCTCCACAGGTCCTATGGAATGATCTACGGGGAATAGTTATCAAGCAGAGGCATTGACTAACGTTTTGAGGTATTATACATGTAGATCAGGCCATCCTGAGGACCGGAAGTTGCCTATTACGGAGCTAAAATGGGATGCCAGGACCCTGACGGATATTTCGGGTAGTACCGCATATTGGTTTTTCGCATTTTTCTGGCTAACGGAGGGCTCCAGAAATAAAAACTAGACAATATGTATTAAGCAGATACACCTGCGCACATATTTATTAAGGTATTTGGTTATTCGGGCCGCCATGGGGACCGGAAGGGGGTGAAAACATAGGTAAATCGTCTTATTTTAACCTACCGCCGGACATTGGTTTTACATTATTTACTCCAATCAAGGGGCGTATAGACAGTCTTACTGTATATATTTATAAAGCAGAGACATGTACAAACATTTTGAGGTATAATACATGTATGTCAAGCTATCCTGGAGACCGGAAGTGGACGAAAATTGAGCCATAGTGGTTGTACAGCCGGCAATTTTGACCTACCCGACCATGGTTTTTTACTTCTGACTTGCTCCACAGGTCCTATGGAATGATCTACGGGGAATAGTTATCAAGCAGAGGCATTGACAAACGTTGTGAGGTATTATACATGTAGATCAAGCCATCCTGAGGACCGGAAGTTGCCTATTACGGAGCTAAAATGGGATGCCAGGACCCTGACGGATATTTCGGATAGTACTGCATATTGGTTTTTCGCATTTTTCTGGCTGACGGAGGGCTCCAGAAATAAAAACTAGACAATATGTATTAAGCAGATACACCTGCGCACATATTTATTAAGGTATTTGGTTATTCGGGCCGCCATGGGGACCGGAAGGGGGTGAAAACATAGGTAAATCGTCTTATTTTAACCTACCGCCGGACATTGGTTTTACATTATTTACTCCAATCAAGGGGCGTATAGACAGTCTTACTGTATATATTTATAAAGCAGAGACATGTAAAAACATTTTGAGGTATAATACATGTATGTCAAGCTATCCTGGAGACCGGAAGTGGACGAAAATTGAGCCATAATGGTTGTACAGCCGGCAATTTTGACCTACCCGACCATGGTTTTTTACTTCTGACTTGCTCCACAGGTCCTATGGAATGATCTACGGGGAATAGTTATCAAGCAGAGGCATTGACAAACGTTTTGAGGTATTATACATGTAGATCAAGCCATCCTGAGGACCGGAAGTTGCCTATTACGGAGCTAAAATGGGATGCCAGGACCCTGACGGATATTTCGGGTAGTACCGCATATTGGTTTTTCGCATTTTTCTGGCTAACGGAGGACTCCAGAAATTAAAGCTAGACAATATGTATTAAGCAGATACACCTGCGCACATATTTATTAAGGTATTTGGTTATTCGGGCCGCCATGGGGACCGGAAGGGGGTGAAAACATAGGTAAATCGTCTTATTTTAACCTACCGCCGGACATTGGTTTTACATTATTTACTCCAATCAAGGGGCGTATAGACAGTCTTACTGTATATATTTATAAAGCAGAGACATGTACAAACATTTTGAGGTATAATACATGTATGTCAAGCTATCCTGGAGACCGGAAGTGGACGAAAATTGAGTCATAATGGTTGTACAGCCGGCAATTTTGACCTACCCGACCATGGTTTTTTACTTCTGACTTGCTCCAAAGGTCCTATGGAATGATCTACGGGGAATAGTTATCAAGCAGAGGCATTGACTAACGTTTTGAGGTATTATACATGTAGATCAGGCCATCCTGAGGACCGGAAGTTGCCTATTACGGAGCTAAAATGGGATGCCAGGACCCTGACGGATATTTCGGGTAGTACCGCATATTGGTTTTTCGCATTTTTCTGGCTAACGGAGGGCTCCAGAAATAAAAACTAGACAATATGTATTAAGCAGATACACCTGCGCACATATTTATTAAGGTATTTGGTTATTCGGGCCGCCATGGGGACCGGAAGGGGGTGAAAACATAGGTAAATCGTCTTATTTTAACCTACCGCCGGACATTGGTTTTACATTATTTACTCCAATCAAGGGGCGTATAGACAGTCTTACTGTATATATTTATAAAGCAGAGACATGTACAAACATTTTGAGGTATAATACATGTATGTCAAGCTATCCTGGAGACCGGAAGTGGACGAAAATTGAGCCATAGTGGTTGTACAGCCGGCAATTTTGACCTACCCGACCATGGTTTTTTACTTCTGACTTGCTCCACAGGTCCTATGGAATGATCTACGGGGAATAGTTATCAAGCAGAGGCATTGACAAACGTTGTGAGGTATTATACATGTAGATCAAGCCATCCTGAGGACCGGAAGTTGCCTATTACGGAGCTAAAATGGGATGCCAGGACCCTGACGGATATTTCGGGTAGTACCGCATATTGGTTTTTCGCATTTTTCTGGCTAACGGAGGGCTCCAGAAATAAAAACTAGACAATATGTATTAAGCAGATACACCTGCGCACATATTTATTAAGGTATTTGGTTATTCGGGCCGCCATGGGGACCGGAAGGGGGTGAAAACATAGGTAAATCGTCTTATTTTAACCTACTGCCGGACATTGGTTTTACATTATTTACTCCAATCAAGGGGCGTATAGACAGTCTTACTGTATATATTTATAAAGCAGAGACATGTACAAACATTTTGAGGTATAATACATGTATGTCAAGCTATCCTGGAGACCGGAAGTGGACGAAAATTGAGCCATAATGGTTGTACAGCCGGCAATTTTGACCTACCCGACCATGGTTTTTTACTTCTGACTTGCTCCACAGGTCCTATGGAATGATCTACGGGGAATAGTTATCAACCTGAGGCATTGACAAACGTTTTGAGGTATTATACATGTAGATCAAGCCATCCTGGGGACCGGAGGTTGCCTATTACGGAGCTAAAATGGGATGCCAGGACCCTGACGGATATTTCGGGTAGTACCGCATATTGGTTTTTCGCATTTTTCTGGCTAACGGAGGGCTCCAGAAATAAAAACTAGACAATATGTATTAAGCAGATACACCTGCGCACATATTTATTAAGGTATTTGGTTATTCGGGCTGCCATGGGGACCGGAAGGGGGTGAAAACATAGGTAAATCGTCTTATTTTAACCTACCGCCGGACATTGGTTTTACATTATTTACTCCAATCAAGGGGCGTATAGACAGTCTTACTGTATATATTTATAAAGCAGAGACATGTACAAACATTTTGAGGTATAATACATGTATGTCAATCTATCCTGGAGACCGGAAGTGGACGAAAATTGAGCCATAATGGTTGTACAGCCGGCAATTTTGACCTACCCGACCATGGTTTTTTACTTCTGACTTGCTCCACAGGTCCTATGGAATGATCTACGGGGAATAGTTATCAAGCAGAGGCATTGACAGTAAGACTGTCTATACGCCCCTTGATTGGAGTAAATAATGTAAAACCAATGTCCGGCGGTAGGTTAAAATAAGACGATTTACCTATGTTTTCACCCCCTTCCGGTCCCCATGGCAGCCCGAATAACCAAATACCTTAATTTTTAACCTACCGCCGGACATTGGTTTTACATTATTTACTCCAATCAAGGGGCGTATAGACAGTCTTACTGTGTATATTTATAAAGCAGAGACATGTACAAACATTTTGAGGTATAATACATGTATGTCAAGCTATCCTGGAGACCGGAAGTGGACGAAAATTGAGCCATAATGGTTGTACAGCCGGCAATTTTGACCTACCCGACCATGGTTTTTTACTTCTGACTTGCTCCACAGGTCCTATGGAATGATCTACGGGGAATAGTTATCAAGCAGAGGCATTGACAAACGTTTTGAGGTATTATACATGTAGATCAAGCCATCCTGAGGACCGGAAGTTGCCTATTACGGAGCTAAAATGGGATGCCAGGACCCTGACGGATATTTAGGGTAGTACCGCATATTGGTTTTTCGCATTTTTCTGGCTAACGAAGGGCTCCAGAAATAAAAACTAGACAATATGTATTAAGCAGATACACCTGCGCACATATTTATTAAGGTATTTGGTTATTCGGGCCGCCATGGGGACCGGAAGGGGGTGAAAACATAGGTAAATCGTCTTATTTTAACCTACCGCCGGACATTGGTTTTACATTATTTACTCCAATCAAGGGGCGTATAGACAGTCTTACTGTGTATATTTATAAAGCAGAGACATGTACAAACATTTTGAGGTATAATACATGTATGTCAAGCTATCCTGGAGACCGGAAGTGGACGAAAATTGAGCCATAATGGGTGTACAGCCGGCAATTTTGACCTACCCGACCATGGTTTTTTACTTCTGACTTGCTCCACAGGTTCTATGGAATGATCTACGGGGAATAGTTATCAAGCAGAGGCATTGACAAACGTTTTGAGGTATTATACATGTAGATCAAGCCATCCTGAGGACCGGAAGTTGCCTATTACGGAGCTAAAATGGGATGCCAGGACCCTGACGGATATTTAGGGTAGTACCGCATATTGGTTTTTCGCATTTTTCTGGCTAACGAAGGGCTCCAGAAATAAAAACTAGACAATATGTATTAAGCAGATACACCTGCGCACATATTTATTAAGGTATTTGGTTATTCGGGCCGCCATGGGGACCGGAAGAGGGTGAAAACATAGGTAAATCGTCTTATTTTAACCTACCGCCGGACATTGGTTTTACATTATTTACTCCAATCAAGGGGCGTATAGACAGTCTTACTGTATATATTTATAAAGCAGAGACATGTACAAACAGTTTGAGGTATAATACATGTATATCAAGCTATCCTGGAGACCGGAAGTGGACGAAAATTGAGCCATAATGGTTGTACAGCCGGCAATTTTGACCTACCCGACCATGGTTTTTTACTTCTGACTTGCTCCACAGGTCCTATGGAATGATCTACGGGGAATAGTTATCAAGCAGAGGCATTGACAAACGTTTTGAGGTATTATACATGTAGATCAAGCCATCCTGAGGACCGGAAGTTGCCTATTACGGAGCTAAAATGGGATGCCAGGACCCTGACGGATATTTCGGGTAGTACCGCATATTGGTTTTTCGCATTTTTCTGGCTAACGGAGGGCTCCAGAAATAAAAACTAGACAATATGTATTAAGCAGATACACCTGCGCACATATTTATTAAGGTATTTGGTTATTCGGGCCGCCATGGGGACCGGAAGGGGGTGAAAACATAGGTAAATCGTCTTATTTTAACCTACCGCCGGACATTGGTTTTACATTATTTACTCCAATCAAGGGGCGTATAGACAGTCTTACTGTGTATATTTATAAAGCAGAGACATGTACAAACATTTTGAGGTATAATACATGTATGTCAAGCTATCCTGGAGACCGGAAGTGGACGAAAATTGAGCCATAATGGTTGTACAGCCGCCAATTTTGACCTACCCGACCATGGTTTTTTACTTCTGACTTGCTCCACAGGTCATATGGAATGATCTACGGGGAATAGTTATCAAGCAGAGGCATTGACAAACGTTTTGAGGTATTATACATGTAGATCAAGCCATCTTGAGGAACGAAAGTTGCCTATTACGGAGCTAAAATGGGATGCCAGGACCCTGACGGATATTTAGGGTAGTACCGCATATTGGTTTTTCGCATTTTTCTGGCTAACGAAGGGCTCCAGAAATAAAAACTAGACAATATGTATTAAGCAGATACACCTGCGCACATATTTATTAAGGTATTTGGTTATTCGGGCCGCCATGGGGACCGGAAGAGGGTGAAAACATAGGTAAATCGTCTTATTTTAACCTACCGCCGGACATTGGTTTTACATTATTTACTCCAATCAAGGGGCGTATAGACAGTCTTACTGTATATATTTATAAATCAGAGACATGTACAAACAGTTTGAAGTATAATACATGTATGTCAAGCTATCCTGGAGACCGGAAGTGGACGAAAATTGAGCCATAATGGTTGTACAGCCGGCAATTTTGACCTACCCGACCATGGTTTTTTACTTCTGACTTGCTCCACAGATCCTATGAAATGATCTACGGGGAATAGTTATCAAGCAGAGGCATTGACAAACGTTTTGAGGTATTATACATGTAGATCAAGCCATCCTGAGGACCGGAAGTTGCCTATTGCGGAGCTAAAATGGGATGCCAGGACCCTGACGGATATTTCGGGTAGTACCGCATATTGGTTTTTCGCATTTTTCTGGCTAACGGAGGGCTCCAGAAATAAAAACTAGACAATATGTATTAAGCAGATACACCTGCGCACATATTTATTAAGGTATTTGGTTATTCGGGCCGCCATGGGGACCGGAAGGGGGTGAAAACATAGGTAAATCGTCTTATTTTAACCTACCGCCGGACATTGGTTTTACATTATTTACTCCAATCAAGGGGCGTATAGACAGTCTTACTGTGTATATTTATAAAGCAGAGACATGTACAAACATTTTGAGGTATAATACATGTATGTCAAGCTATCCTGGAGACCGGAAGTGGACGAAAATTGAGCCATAATGGTTGTACAGCCGCCAATTTTGACCTACCCGACCATGGTTTTTTACTTCTGACTTGCTCCACAGGTCATATGGAATGATCTACGGGGAATAGTTATCAAGCAGAGGCATTGACAAACGTTTTGAGGTATTATACATGTAGATCAAGCCATCTTGAGGAACGAAAGTTGCCTATTACGGAGCTAAAATGGGATGCCAGGACCCTGACGGATATTTAGGGTAGTACCGCATATTGGTTTTTCGCATTTTTCTGGCTAACGAAGGGCTCCAGAAATAAAAACTAGACAATATGTATTAAGCAGATACACCTGCGCACATATTTATTAAGGTATTTGGTTATTCGGGCCGCCATGGGGACCGGAAGAGGGTGAAAACATAGGTAAATCGTCTTATTTTAACCTACCGCCGGACATTGGTTTTACATTATTTACTCCAATCAAGGGACGTATAGACAGTCTTACTGTATATATTTATAAAGCAGAGACATGTACAAACATTTTGAGGTATAATACATGTATGTCAAGCTATCCTGGAGACCGGAAGTGGACGAAAATTGAGCCATAATGGTTGAACAGCCGGCAATTTTGACCTACCCGACCATGGTTTTTTACTTCTGACTTGCTCCACAGGTCATATGGAATGATCTACGGGGAATAGTTATCAAGCAGAGGCATTGACAAACGTTTTGAGGTATTATACATGTAGATCAAGCCATCTTGAGGAACGGAAGTTGCCTATTACGGAGCTAAAATGGGATGCCAGGACCCTGACGGATATTTCGGGTAGTACCGCATATTGGTTTTTCGCATTTTTCTGGCTAACGGAGGGCTCCAGAAATAAAAACTAGACAATATGTATTAAGCAGATACACCTGCGCACATATTTATTAAGGTATTTGGTTATTCGGGCCGCCATGGGGACCGGAAGGGGGTGAAAACATAGGTAAATCGTCTTATTTTAACCTACCGCCGGACATTGGTTTTACATTATTTACTCCAATCAAGGGACGTATAGACAGTCTTACTGTATATATTTATAAGGCAGAGACATGTACAAACATTTTGAGGTATAATACATGTATGTCAAGCTATCCTGGAGACCGGAAGTGGACGAAAATTGAGCCATAATGGTTGAACAGCCGGCAATTTTGACCTACCCGACCATGGTTTTTTACTTCTGACTTGCTCCACAGGTCATATGGAATGATCTACGGGGAATAGTTATCAAGCAGAGGCATTGACAAACGTTTTGAGGTATTATACATGTAGATCAAGCCATCTTGAGGAACGGAAGTTGCCTATTACGGAGCTAAAATGGGATGCCAGGACCCTGACGGATATTTCGGGTAGTACCGCATATTGGTTTTTCGCATTTTTCTGGCTAACGGAGGGCTCCAGAAATAAAAACTAGACAATATGTATTAAGCAGATACACCTGCGCACATATTTATTAAGGTATTTGGTTATTCGGGCCGCCATGGGGACCGGAAGGGGGTGAAAACATAGGTAAATCGTCTTATTTTAACCTACCGCCGGACATTGGTTTTACATTATTTACTCCAATCAAGGGGCGTATAGACAGTCTTACTGTATATATTTATAAAGCAGTGACATGCACAAACATTTTGAGGTATAATACATGTATGTCAAGCTATCCTGGAGACCGGAAGTGGACGAAAATTGAGCCATAATGGTTGTACAGCCGGCAATTTTGACCTACCCGACCATCGTTTTTTACTTCTGACTTGCTCCACAGGTCCTATGGAATGATCTACGGGGAATAGTTATCAAGCAGAGGCATTGACAAACGTTTTGAGGTATTATACATGTAGATCAAGCCATCCTGAGGACCGGAAGTTGCCTATTACGGAGCTAAAATGGGATGCCAGGACCCTGACGGATATTTCGGGTAGTACCGCATATTGGTTTTTCGTATTTTTCTGGCTAACGGAGGGCTCCAGAAATAAAAACTAGACAATATGTATTAAGCAGATACACCTGCGCACATATTTATTAAGGTATTTGGTTATTCGGGCCGCCATGGGGACCGGAAGGGGGTGAAAACATAGGTAAATCGTCTTATTTTAACCTACCGCCGGACATTGGTTTTACATTATTTACTCCAATCAAGGGGCGTATAGACAGTCTTACTGTGTATATTTATAAAGAAGAGACATGTACAAACATTTTGAGGTATAATACATGTATGTCAAGCTATCCTGGAGACCGGAAGTGGACGAAAATTGAGCCATAATGGTTGTACAGCGGCAATTTAGACCTACCCGACCATGGTTTTTTACTTCTGACTTGCTCCACAGGTCCTATGGAATGATCTACGGGGAATAGTTATCAAGCAGAGGCATTGACAAACGTTTTGAGGTATTAAACATGTAGATCAAGCCATCCTGAGGACCGGAAGTTGCCTATTACGGAGCTAAAATGGGATGCCAGGACCCTGACGGATATTTCGGGTAGTACCGCATATTGGTTTTTCGCATTTTTCTGGCTAACGGAGGGCTCCAGAAATAAAAACTAGACAATATGTATTAAGCAGATACACCTGCGCACATATTTATTAAGGTATTTGGTTATTCGGGCCGCCATGGGGACCGGAAGGGGGTGAACACATAGGTAAATCGTCTTATTTTAACCTACCGCCGGACATTGGTTTTACATTATTTACTCCAATCAAGGGGCGTATAGACAGTCTTACTGTATATATTTATAAAGCAGAGACATGTACAAACAGTTTGAAGTATAATACATGTATGTCAAGCTATCCTGGAGACCGGAAGTGGACGAAAATTGAGCCATAATGGTTGTACAGCCGGCAATTTTGACCTACCCGACCATGGTTTTTTACTTCTGACTTGCTCCACAGATCCTATGAAATGATCTACGGGGAATAGTTATCAAGCAGAGGCATTGACAAACGTTTTGAGGTATTATACATGTAGATCAAGCCATCCTGAGGACCGGAAGTTGCCTATTACGGAGCTAAAATGGGATGCCAGGACCCTGACGGATATTTCGGGTAGTACCGCATATTGGTTTTTCGCATTTTTCTGGCTAACGGAGGGCTCCAGAAATAAAAACTAGACAATATGTATTAAGCAGATACACCTGCGCACATATTTATTAAGGTATTTGGTTATTCGGGCCGCCATGGGGACCGGAAGGGGGTGAAAACATAGGTAAATCGTCTTATTTTAACCTACCGCCGGACATTGGTTTTACATTATTTACTCCAATCAAGGGACGTATAGACAGTCTTACTGTATATATTTATAAAGCAGAGACATGTACAAACATTTTGAGGTATAATACATGTATGTCAAGCTATCCTGGAGACCGGAAGTGGACGAAAATTGAGCCATAATGGTTGAACAGCCGGCAATTTTGACCTACCCGACCATGGTTTTTTACTTCTGACTTGCTCCACAGGTCATATGGAATGATCTACGGGGAATAGTTATCAAGCAGAGGCATTGACAAACGTTTTGAGGTATTATACATGTAGATCAAGCCATCTTGAGGAACGGAAGTTGCCTATTACGGAGCTAAAATGGGATGCCAGGACCCTGACGGATATTTCGGGTAGTACCGCATATTGGTTTTTCGCATTTTTCTGGCTAACGGAGGGCTCCAGAAATAAAAACTAGACAATATGTATTAAGCAGATACACCTGCGCACATATTTATTAAGGTATTTGGTTATTCGGGCCGCCATGGGGACCGGAAGGGGGTGAAAACATAGGTAAATCGTCTTATTTTAACCTACCGCCGGACATTGGTTTTACATTATTTACTCCAATCAAGGGACGTATAGACAGTCTTACTGTATATATTTATAAAGCAGAGACATGTACAAACATTTTGAGGTATAATACATGTATGTCAAGCTATCCTGGAGACCGGAAGTGGACGAAAATTGAGCCATAATGGTTGAACAGCCAGCAATTTTGACCTACCCGACCATGGTTTTTTACTTCTGACTTGCTCCACAGGTCATATGGAATGATCTACGGGGAATAGTTATCAAGCAGAGGCATTGACAAACGTTTTGAGGTATTATACATGTAGATCAAGCCATCTTGAGGAACGGACGTTGCCTATTACGGAGCTAAAATGGGATGCCAGGACCCTGACGGATATTTCGGGTAGTACCGCATATTGGTTTTTCGCATTTTTCTGGCTAACGGAGGGCTCCAGAAATAAAAACTAGACAATATGTATTAAGCAGATACACCTGCGCACATATTTATTAAGGTATTTGGTTATTCGGGCCGCCATGGGGACCGGAAGGGGGTGAAAACATAGGTAAATCGTCTTATTTTAACCTACCGCCGGACATTGGTTTTACATTATTTACTCCAATCAAGGGGCGTATAGACAGTCTTACTGTGTATATTTATAAAGCAGAGACATGTACAAACATTTTGAGGTATAATACATGTATGTCAAGCTATCCTGGAGACCGGAAGTGGACGAAAATTGAGCCATAATGGTTGTACAGCCGGCAATTTTGACCTACCCGACCATGGTTTTTTACTTCTGACTTGCTCCACAGGTCCTATGGAATGATCTACGGGGAATAGTTATCAAGCAGAGGCATTGACAAACGTCTTGAGGTATTATACATGTAGATCAAGCCATCCTGAGGACCGGAAGTTGCCTATTACGGAGCTAAAATGGGATGCCAGGACCCTGACGGATATTTAGGGTAGTACCGCATATTGGTTTTTCGCATTTTTCTGGCTAACGAAGGGCTCCAGAAATAAAAACTAGACAATATGTATTAAGCAGATACACCTGCGCACATATTTATTAAGGTATTTGGTTATTCGGGCCGCCATGGGGACCGGAAGGGGGTGAAAACATAGGTAAATCGTCTTATTTTAACCTACCGCCGGACATTGGTTTTACATTATTTACTCCAATCAAGGGGCGTATAGACAGTCTTACTGTGTATATTTATAAAGCAGAGACATGTACAAACATTTTGAGGTATAATACATGTATGTCAAGCTATCCTGGAGACCGGAAGTGGACGAAAATTGAGCCATAATGGTTGTACAGCCGGCAATTTTGACCTACCCGACCATGGTTTTTTACTTCTGACTTGCTCCACAGGTCCTATGGAATGATCTACGGGTAATAGTTATCAAGCAGAGGCATTGACAAACGTTTTGAGGTATTATACATGTAGATCAAGCCATCCTGAGGACCGGAAGTTGCCTATTACGGAGCTAAAATGGGATGCCAGGACCCTGACGGATATTTAGGGTAGTACCGCATATTGGTTTTTCGCATTTTTCTGGCTAACGAAGGGCTCCAGAAATAAAAACTAGACAATATGTATTAAGCAGATACACCTGCGCACATATTTATTAAGGTATTTGGTTATTCGGGCCGCCATGGGGACCGGAAGAGGGTGAAAACATAGGTAAATCGTCTTATTTTAACCTACCGCGGGACATTGGTTTTACATTATTTACTCCAATCAAGGGGCGTATAGACAGTCTTACTGTATATATTTATAAAGCAGAGACATGTACAAACAGTTTGAGGTATAATACATGTATGTCAAGCTATCCTGGAGACCGGAAGTGGACGAAAATTGAGCCATAATGGTTGTACAGCCGGCAATTTTGACCTACCCGACCATGGTTTTTTACTTCTGACTTGCTCCACAGGTCCTATGGAATGATCTACGGGGAATAGTTATCAAGCAGAGGCATTGACAAACGTTTTGAGGTATTATACATGTAGATCAAGCCATCCTGAGGACCGGAAGTTGCCTATTACGGAGCTAAAATGGGATGCCAGGACCCTGACGGATATTTCGGGTAGTACCGCATATTGGTTTTTCGCATTTTTCTGGCTAACGGAGGGCTCCAGAAATAAAAACTAGACAATATGTATTAAGCAGATACACCTGCGCACATATTTATTAAGGTATTTGGTTATTCGGGCCGCCATGGGGACCGGAAGGGGGTGAAAACATAGGTAAATCGTCTTATTTTAACCTACCGCCGGACATTGGTTTTACATTATTTACTCCAATCAAGGGGCGTATAGACAGTCTTACTGTGTATATTTATAAAGCAGAGACATGTACAAACATTTTGAGGTATAATACATGTATGTCAAGCTATCCTGTAGACCGGAAGTGGACGAAAATTGAGCCATAATGGTTGTACAGCCGCCAATTTTGACCTACCCGACCATGGTTTTTTACTTCTGACTTGCTCCACAGGTCCTATGGAATGATCTACGGGGAATAGTTATCAAGCAGAGGCATTGACAAACGTTTTGAGGTATTATACATGTAGATCAAGCCTCCCTGAGGACCGGAAGTTGCCTATTACGGAGCTAAAATGGGATGCCAGGACCCTGACGGATATTTAGGGTAGTACCGCATATTGGTTTTTCGCATTTTTCTGGCTAACGGAGGGCTCCAGAAATAAAAACTAGACAATATGTATTAAGCAGATACACCTGCGCACATATTTATTAAGGTATTTGGTTATTCGGGCCGCCATGGGGACCGGAAGGGGGTGAAAACATAGGTAAATCGTCTTATTTTAACCTACCGCCGGACATTGGTTTTACATTATTTACTCCAATCAAGGGACGTATAGACAGTCTTACTGTATATATTTATAAAGCAGAGACATGTACAAACATTTTGAGGTATAATACATGTATGTCAAGCTATCCTGGAGACCGGAAGTGGACGAAAATTGAGCCATAATGGTTGAACAGCCGGCAATTTTGACCTACCCGACCATGGTTTTTTACTTCTGACTTGCTCCACAGGTCATATGGAATGATCTACGGGGAATAGTTATCAAGCAGAGGCATTGACAAACGTTTTGAGGTATTATACATGTAGATCAAGCCATCTTGAGGAACGGAAGTTGCCTATTACGGAGCTAAAATGGGATGCCAGGACCCTGACGGATATTTAGGGTAGTACCGCATATTGGTTTTTCGCATTTTTCTGGCTAACGAAGGGCTCCAGAAATAAAAACTAGACAATATGTATTAAGCAGATACACCTGCGCACATATTTATTAAGGTATTTGGTTATTCGGGCCGCCATGGGGACCGGAAGAGGGTGAAAACATAGGTAAATCGTCTTATTTTAACCTACCGCCGGACATTGGTTTTACATTATTTACTCCAATCAAGGGGCGTATAGACAGTCTTACTGTATATATTTATAAAGCAGAGACATGTACAAACAGTTTGAAGTATAATACATGTATGTCAAGCTATCCTGGAGACCGGAAGTGGACGAAAATTGAGCCATAATGGTTGTACAGCCGGCAATTTTGACCTACCCGACCATGGTTTTTTACTTCTGACTTGCTCCACAGATCCTATGAAATGATCTACGGGGAATAGTTATCAAGCAGAGGCATTGACAAACGTTTTGAGGTATTATACATGTAGATCAAGCCATCCTGAGGACCGGAAGTTGCCTATTACGGAGCTAAAATGGGATGCCAGGACCCTGACGGATATTTCGGGTAGTACCGCATATTGGTTTTTCGCATTTTTCTGGCTAACGGAGGGCTCCAGAAATAAAAACTAGACAATATGTATTAAGCAGATACACCTGCGCACATATTTATTAAGGTATTTGGTTATTCGGGCCGCCATGGGGACCGGAAGGGGGTGAAAACATAGGTAAATCGTCTTATTTTAACCTACCGCCGGACATTGGTTTTACATTATTTACTCCAATCAAGGGACGTATAGACAGTCTTACTGTATATATTTATAAAGCAGAGACATGTACAAACATTTTGAGGTATAATACATGTATGTCAAGCTATCCTGGAGACCGGAAGTGGACGAAAATTGAGCCATAATGGTTGAACAGCCGGCAATTTTGACCTACCCGACCATGGTTTTTTACTTCTGACTTGCTCCACAGGTCCTATGGAATGATCTACGGGGAATAGTTATCAAGCAGAGGCATTGACAAACGTTTTGAGGTATTATAAATGTAGATCAAGCCATCCTGAGGACCGGATGTTGCCTATTACGGAGCTAAAATGGGATGCCAGGACCCTGACGGATATTTCGGGTAGTACCGCATATTGGTTTTTCGCATTTTTCTGGCTAACGGAGGGCTCCAGAAATAAAAACTAGACAATATGTATTAAGCAGATACACCTGCGCACATATTTATTAAGGTATTTGGTTATTCGGGCCGCCATGGGGACCGGAAGGGGGTGAACACATAGGTAAATCGTCTTATTTTAACCTACCGCCGGACATTGGTTTTACATTATTTACTTCAATCAAGGGGCGTATAGACAGTCTTACTGTATATATTTATAAAGCAGAGACATGTACAAACATTTTGAGGTATAATACATGTATGTTAAGCTATCCTGGAGACCGGAAGTGGACGAAAATTGAGCCATAATGGTTGTACAGCCGGCAATTTTGACCTACCCGACCATGGTTTTTTACTTCTGACTTGCTCCACAGGTCCTATGGAATGATCTACGGGGAATAGTTATCAAGCAGATGCATTGACAAACGTTTTGAGGTATTATACATGTAGATCAAGCCATCTTGAGGACCGGAAGTTGCCTATTACGGAGCTAAAATGGGATGCCAGGACCCTGACGGATATTTCGGGTAGTACCGCATATTGGTTTTTCGCATTTTTCTGGCTAACGCAGGGCTCCAGAAATGAAAACTAGACAATATGTATTAAGCAGATACACCTGCACACATATTTATTAAGGTATTTGGTTATTCGGGCCGCCATGGGGACCGGAAGGGGGTGAAAACATAGGTAAATCGTCTTATTTTAACCTACCGCCGGACATTGGTTTTACATTATTTACTCCAATCAAGGGGCGTATAGACAGTCTTACTGTGTATATTTATAAAGCAGAGACATGTACAAACATTTTGAGGTATAATACATGTATGTCAAGCTATCCTGGAGACCGGAAGTGGACGAAAATTGAGCCATAATGGTTGTACAGCCGCCAATTTTGACCTACCCGACCATGGTTTTTTACTTCTGACTTGCTCCACAGGTCCTATGGAATGATCTACGGGGAATAGTTATCAAGCAGAGGCATTGACAAACGTTTTGGGGTATTATACATTAAGATCAAGCCATCCTGAGGACCGGAAGTTGCCTATTACGGAGCTAAAATGGGATGCCAGGACCCTGACGGATATTTCGGGTAGTACCGCATATTGGTTTTTCGCATTTTTCTGGCTAACGGAGGGCTCCAGAAATAAAAAACTAGACAATATGTATTAAGCAGATACACCTGCGCACATATTTATTAAGGTATTTGGTTATTCGGGCCGCCATGGGGACCGGAAGGGGGTGAAAACATAGGTAAATCGTCTTATTTTAACCTACCGCCGGACATTGGTTTTACATTATTTACTCCAATCAAGGGGCGTATAGACAGTCTTACTGTGTATATTTATAAAGCAGAGACATATACAAACATTTTGAGGTATAATACATGTATGTCAAGCTATCCTGGAGACCGGAAGTGGACGAAAATTGAGCCATAATGGTTGTACAGCCGGCAATTTTGACCTACCCGACCATGGTTTTTTACTTCTGACTTGCTCCACAGGTCCTATGGAATGATCTACGGGGAATAGTTATCAAGCAGAGGCATTGACAAACGTTTTGAGGTATTATACATGTAGATCAAGCCATCCTGAGGACCGGAAGTTGCCTATTACGGAGCTAAAATGGGATGCCAGGACCCTGACGGATATTTCGGGTAGTACCGCATATTGGTTTTTCGCATTTTTCTGGCTAACGGAGGGCTCCAGAAATAAAAACTAGACAATATGTATTAAGCAGATACACCTGCGCACATATTTATTAAGGTATTTGGTTATTCGGGCCGCCATGGGGACCGGAAGGGGGTGAACACATAGGTAAATCGTCTTATTTTAACCTACCGCCGGACATTGGTTTTACATTATTTACTTCAATCAAGGGGCGTATAGACAGTCTTACTGTATATATTTATAAAGCAGAGACATGTACAAACATTTTGAGGTATAATACATGTATGTCAAGCTATCCTGGAGACCGGAAGTGGACGAAAATTGAGCCATAATGGTTGTACAGCCGGCAATTTTGACCTACCCGACCATGGTTTTTTACTTCTGACTTGCTCCACAGGTCCTATGGAATGATCTACGGGGAATAGTTATCAAGCAGAGGCATTGACAAACGTTTTGAGGTATTATACATGTAGATCAAGCCATCTTGAGGACCGGAAGTTGCCTATTACGGAGCTAAAATGGGATGCCAGGACCCTGACTGATATTTCGGGTAGTACCGCATATTGGTTTTTCGCATTTTTCTGGCTAACGGAGGGCTCCAGAAATAAAAACTAGACAATATGTATTAAGCAGATACACCTGCGCACATATTTATTAAGGTATTTGGTTATTCGGGCCGCCATGGGGACCGGAAGGGGGTGAACACATAGGTAAATCGTCTTATTTTAACCTACCGCCGGACATTGGTTTTACATTATTTACTTCAATCAAGGGGCGTATAGACAGTCTTACTGTATATATTTATAAAGCAGAGACATGTACAAACATTTTGAGGTATAATACATGTATGTCAAGCTATCCTGGAGACCGGAAGTGGACGAAAATTGAGCCATAATGGTTGTACAGCCGGCAATTTTGACCTACCCGACCATGGTTTTTTACTTCTGACTTGCTCCACAGGTCCTATGGAATGATCTACGGGGAATAGTTATCAAGCAGAGGCATTGACAAACGTTTTGAGGTATTATACATGTAGATCAAGCCATCTTGAGGACCGGAAGTTGCCTATTACGGAGCTAAAATGGGATGCCAGGACCCTGACGGATATTTCGGGTAGTACCGCATATTGGTTTTTCGCATTTTTCTGGCTAACGGAGGGCTCCAGAAATGAAAACTAGACAATATGTATTAAGCAGATACACCTGCGCACATATTTATTAAGGTATTTGGTTATTCGGGCCGCCATGGGGACCGGAAGGGGGTGAAAACATAGGTAAATCGTCTTATTTTAACCTACCGCCGGACATTGGTTTTACATTATTTACTCCAATCAAGGGGCGTATAGACAGTCTTACTGTGTATATTTATAAAGCAGAGACATGTACAAACATTTTGAGGTATAATACATGTATGTCAAGCTATCCTGGAGACCGGAAGTGGACGAAAATTGAGCCATAATGGTTGTACAGCCGGCAATTTTGACCTACCCGACCATGGTTTTTTACTTCTGACTTGCTCCACAGGTCCTATGGAATGATCTACGGGGAATAGTTATCAAGCAGAGGCATTGACAAACGTTTTGAGGTATTATACATGTAGATCAAGCCATCCTGAGGACCGGAAGTTGCCTATTACGGAGCTAAAATGGGATGCCAGGACCCTGACGGATATTTCGGGTAGTACCGCATATTGGTTTTTCGCATTTTTCTGGCTAACGGAGGGCTCCAGAAATAAAAACTAGACAATATGTATTAAGCAGATACACCTGCGCACATATTTATTAAGGTATTTGGTTATTCGGGCCGCCATGGGGACCGGAAGGGGGTGAACACATAGGTAAATCGTCTTATTTTAACCTACCGCCGGACATTGGTTTTACATTATTTACTTCAATCAAGGGGCGTATAGACAGTCTTACTGTATATATTTATAAAGCAGAGACATGTACAAACATTTTGAGGTATAATACATGTATGTCAAGCTATCCTGGAGACCGGAAGTGGACGAAAATTGAGCCATAATGGTTGTACAGCCGGCAATTTTGACCTACCCGACCATGGTTTTTTACTTCTGACTTGCTCCACAGGTCCTATGGAATGATCTACGGGGAATAGTTATCAAGCAGAGGCATTGACAAACGTTTTGAGGTATTATACATGTAGATCAAGCCATCCTGAGGACCGGAAGTTGCCTATTACGGAGCTAAAATGGGATGCCAGGACCCTGACGGATATTTCGGGTAGTACCGCATATTGGTTTTTCGCATTTTTCTGGCTAACGGAGGGCTCCAGAAATAAAAACTAGACAATATGTATTAAGCAGATACACCTGTGCACATATTTATTAAGGTATTTGGTTATTCGGGCCGCCATGGGGACCGGAAGGGGGTGAAAACATAGGTAAATCGTCTTATTTTAACCTACCGCCGGACATTGGTTTTACATTATTTACTCCAATCAAGGGGCGTATAGACAGTCTTACTGTGTATATTTATAAAGCAGAGACATGTACAAACATTTTGAGGTATAATACATGTATGTCAAGCTATCCTGGAGACCGGAAGTGGACGAAAATTGAGCCATAATGGTTGTACAGCCGGCAATTTTGACCTACCCGACCATGGTTTTTTACTTCTGACTTGCTCCACAGGTCCTATGGAATGATCTACGGGGAATAGTTATCAAGCAGAGGCATTCACAAACGTTTTGAGGTATTATACATGTAGATCAAGCCATCCTGAGGACCGGAAGTTGCCTATTACGGAGCTAAAATGGGATGCCAGGACCCTGACGGATATTTAGGGTAGTACCGCATATTGGTTTTTCGCATTTTTCTGGCTAACGGAGGGCTCCAGAAATAAAAAACTAGACAATATGTATTAAGCAGATACACCTGCTCACATATTTATTAAGGTATTTGGTTATTCGGGCCGCCATGGGGACCGGAAGGGGGTGAACACATAGGTAAATCGTCTTATTTTAACCTACCGCCGGACATTGGTTTTACATTATTTACTTCAATCAAGGGGCGTATAGACAGTCTTACTGTATATATTTATAAAGCAGAGACATGTACAAACATTTTGAGGTATAATACATGTATGTCAAGCTATCCTGGAGACCGGAAGTGGACGAAAATTGAGCCATAATGGTTGTACAGCCGGCAATTTTGACCTACCCGACCATGGTTTTTTATTCTGACTTGCTCCACAGGTCCTATGGAATGATCTACGGGGAATAGTTATCAAGCAGAGGCATTGACAAACGTTTTGAGGTATTATACATGTAGATCAAGCCATCTTGAGGACCGGAAGTTGCCTATTACGGAGCTAAAATGGGATGCCAGGACCCTGACGGATATTTCGGGTAGTACCGCATATTGGTTTTTCGCATTTTTCTGGCTAACGGAGGGCTCCAGAAATGAAAACTAGACAATATGTATTAAGCAGATACACCTGCGCACATATTTATTAAGGTATTTGGTTATTCGGGCCGCCATGGGGACCGGAAGGGGGTGAACACATAGGTAAATCGTCTTATTTTAACCTACCGCCGGACATTGGTTTTACATTATTTACTTCAATCAAGGGGCGTATAGACAGTCTTACTGTATATATTTATAAAGCAGAGACATGTACAAACATTTTGAGGTATAATACATGTATGTCAAGCTATCCTGGAGACCGGAAGTGGACGAAAATTGAGCCATAATGGTTGTACAGCCGGCAATTTTGACCTACCCGACCATGGTTTTTTACTTCTGACTTGCTCCACAGGTCCTATGGAATGATCTACGGGGAATAGTTATCAAGCAGAGGCATTGACAAACGTTTTGAGGTATTATACATGTAGATCAAGCCATCTTGAGGACCGGAAGTTGCCTATTACGGAGCTAAAATGGGATGCCAGGACCCTGACTGATATTTCGGGTAGTACCGCATATTGGTTTTTCGCATTTTTCTGGCTAACGGAGGGCTCCAGAAATAAAAACTAGACAATATGTATTAAGCAGATACACCTGCGCACATATTTATTAAGGTATTTGGTTATTCGGGCCGCCATGGGGACCGGAAGGGGGTGAACACATAGGTAAATCGTCTTATTTTAACCTACCGCCGGACATTGGTTTTACATTATTTACTTCAATCAAGGGGCGTATAGACAGTCTTACTGTATATATTTATAAAGCAGAGACATGTACAAACATTTTGAGGTATAATACATGTATGTCAAGCTATCCTGGAGACCGGAAGTGGACGAAAATTGAGCCATAATGGTTGTACAGCCGGCAATTTTGACCTACCCGACCATGGTTTTTTACTTCTGACTTGCTCCACAGGTCCTATGGAATGATCTACGGGGAATAGTTATCAAGCAGAGGCATTGACAAACGTTTTGAGGTATTATACATGTAGATCAAGCCATCTTGAGGACCGGAAGTTGCCTATTACGGAGCTAAAATGGGATGCCAGGACCCTGACGGATATTTCGGGTAGTACCGCATATTGGTTTTTCGCATTTTTCTGGCTAACGGAGGGCTCCAGAAATGAAAACTAGACAATATGTATTAAGCAGATACACCTGCGCACATATTTATTAAGGTATTTGGTTATTCGGGCCGCCATGGGGACCGGAAGGCGGTGAACACATAGGTAAATCGTCTTATTTTAACCTACCGCCGGACATTGGTTTTACATTATTTACTTCAATCAAGGGGCGTATAGACAGTCTTACTGTATATATTTATAAAGCAGAGACATGTACAAACATTTTGAGGTATAATACATGTATGTCAAGCTATCCTGGAGACCGGAAGTGGACGAAAATTGAGCCATAATGGTTGTACAGCCGCCAATTTTGACCTACCCGACCATGGTTTTTTACTTCTGACTTGCTCCACAGGTCCTATGGAATGATCTACGGGGAATAGTTATCAAGCAGAGGCATTGACAAACGTTTTGAGGTATTATACATGTAGATCAAGCCATCTTGAGGACCGGAAGTTGCCTATTACGGAGCTAAAATGGGATGCCAGGACCCTGACTGATATTTCGGGTAGTACCGCATATTGGTTTTTCGCATTTTTCTGGCTAACGGAGGGCTCCAGAAATGAAAACTAGACAATATGTATTAAGCAGATACACCTGCGCACATATTTATTAAGGTATTTGGTTATTCGGGCCGCCATGAGGACCGAAAGGGGGTGAAAACATAGGTAAATCGTCTTATTTTAACCTACCGCCGGACATTGGTTTTACATTATTTACTCCAATCAAGGGGCGTATAGACAGTCTTACTGTATATATTTATAAAGCAGAGACATGTACAAACATTTTGAGGTATAATACATGTATGTCAAGCTATCCTGGAGACCGGAAGTGGACGAAAATTGAGCCATAATGGTTGTACAGCCGCCAATTTTGACCTACCCGACCATGGTTTTTTACTTCTGACTTGCTCCACAGGTCCTATGGAATGATCTACGGGGAATAGTTATCAAGCAGAGGCATTGACAAACGTTTTGAGGTATTATACATGTAGATCAAGCCATCTTGAGGACCGGAAGTTGCCTATTACGGAGCTAAAATGGGATGCCAGGACCCTGACTGATATTTCGGGTAGTACCGCATATTGGTTTTTCGCATTTTTCTGGCTAACGGAGGGCTCCAGAAATAAAAACTAGACAATATGTATTAAGCAGATACACCTGCGCACATATTTATTAAGGTATTTGGTTATTCGGGCCGCCATGGGGACCGGAAGGGGGTGAAAACATAGGTAAATCGTCTTATTTTAACCTACCGCCGGACATTGGTTTTACATTATTTACTCCAATCAAGGGGCGTATAGACAGTCTTACTGTATATATTTATAAAGCCGAGACATGTACAAACATTTTGAGGTATAATACATGTATGTCAAGCTATCCTGGAGACCGGAAGTGGACGAAAATTGAGCCATAATGGTTGTACAGCCGCCAATTTTGACCTACCCGACCATGGTTTTTTACTTCTGACTTGCTCCACAGGTCCTATGGAATGATCTACGGGGAATAGTTATCAAGCTGAGGCATTGACAGACTTTTTGAGGTATTATACATGTAGATCAAGCCATCCTGAGGACCGGAAATTGCCTATTACGGAGCTAAAATGGGATGCCAGGACATTGACGGATATTTCGGGTAGTACCGCATATTGATTTTTCGCATTTTTCTGGCTAACGGAGGGCTCCAGAAATAAAAACTAGACAATATGTATTAAGCAGATACACCTGTGCACATATTTATTAAGGTATTTGGTTATTCGGGCCGCCATGGGGACCGGAAGGGGGTGAAAACATAGGTAAATCGTCTTATTTTAACCTACCGCCGGACATTGGTTTTACATTATTTACTCCAATCAAGGGGCGTATAGACAGTCTTACTGTGTATATTTATAAATCAGAGACATGTACAAACATTTTGAGGTATAATACATGTATGTCAAGCTATCCTGGAGACCGGAAGTGGACGAAAATTGAGCCATAATGGTTGTACAGCCGCCAATTTTGACCTACCCGACCATGGTTTTTTACTTCTGACTTGCTCCACAGGTCCTATGGAATGATCTACGGGGAATAGTTATCAAGCAGAGGCATTCACAAACGTTTTGAGGTATTATACATGTAGATCAAGCCATCTTGAGGACCGGAAGTTGCCTATTACGGAGCTAAAATGGGATGCCAGGACCCTGACTGATATTTCGGGTAGTACGGCATATTGGTTTTTCGCATTTTTCTGGCTAACGGAGGGCTCCAGAAATAAAAACTAGACAATATGTATTAAGCAGATACACCTGCGCACATATTTATTAAGGTATTTGGTTATTCGGGCCGCCATGGGGACCGGAAGGGGGTGAAAACATAGGTAAATCGTCTTATTTTAACCTACCGCCGGACATTGGTTTTACATTATTTACTCCAATCAAGGGGCGTATAGACAGTCTTACTGTATATATTTATAAAGCAGAGACATGTACAAACATTTTGAGGTATAATACATGTATGTCAAGCTATCCTGGAGACCGGAAGTGGACGAAAATTGAGCCATAATGGTTGTACAGCCGCCAATTTTGACCTACCCGACCATGGTTTTTTACTTCTGACTTGCTCCACAGGTCCTATGGAATGATCTACGGGGAATAGTTATCAAGCAGAGGCATTGACAAACGTTTTGAGGTATTATACATGTAGATCAAGCCATCCTGAGGACCGGAAGTTGCCTATTACGGAGCTAAAATGGGATGCCAGGACTGTGACGGATATTTCGGGTAGTACCGCATATTGGTTTTTCGCATTTTTCTGGCTAACGGAGGGCTCCAGAAATGAAAACTAGACAATATGTATTAAGCAGATACACCTGCGCACATATTTATTAAGGTATTTGGTTATTCGGGCCGCCATGGGGACCGGAAGGGGGTGAAAACATAGGTAAATCGTCTTATTTTAACCTACCGCCGGACATTGGTTTTACATTATTTACTCCAATCAAGGGGCGTATAGACAGTCTTACTGTGTATATTTATAAAGCAGAGACATGTACAAACATTTTGAGGTATAATACATGTATGTCAAGCTATCCTGGAGACCGGAAGTGGACGAAAATTGAGCCATAATGGTTGTACAGCCGGCAATTTTGACCTACCCGACCATGGTTTTTTACTTCTGACTTGCTCCACAGGTCCTATGGAATGATCTACGGGGAATAGTTATCAAGCAGAGGCATTCACAAACGTTTTGAGGTATTATACATGTAGATCAAGCCATCTTGAGGACCGGAAGTTGCCTATTACGGAGCTAAAATGGGATGCCAGGACCCTGACTGATATTTCGGGTAGTACGGCATATTGGTTTTTCGCATTTTTCTGGCTAACGGAGGGCTCCAGAAATGAAAACTAGACAATATGTATTAAGCAGATACACCTGCGCACATATTTATTAAGGTATTTGGTTATTCGGGCCGCCATGGGGACCGGAAGGGGGTGAAAACATAGGTAAATCGTCTTATTTTAACCTACCGCCGGACATTGGTTTTACATTATTTACTCAAATCAAGGGGCGTATAGACAGTCTTACTGTGTATATTTATAAATCAGAGACATGTACAAACATTTTGAGGTATAATACATGTATGTCAAGCTATCCTGGAGACCGGAAGTGGACGAAAATTGAGCCATAATGGTTGTACAGCCGGCAATTTTGACCTACCCGACCATGGTTTTTTACTTCTGACTTGCTCCACAGGTCCTATGGAATGATCTACGGGGAATAGTTATCAAGCAGAGGCATTGACAAACGTTTTGAGGTATTATACATGTAGATCAAGCCATCCTGAGGACCGGAAGTTGCCTATTACGGAGCTAAAATGGGATGCCAGGACCCTGACGGATATTTCGGGTAGTACCGCATATTGGTTTTTCGCATTTTTCTGGCTAACGGAGGGCTCCAGAAATAAAAAACTAGACAATATGTATTAAGCAGATACACCTGCGCACATATTTATTAAGGTATTTGGTTATTCGGGCCGCCATGGGGACCGGAAGGGGGTGAAAACATAGGTAAATCGTCTTATTTTAACCTACCGCCGGACATTGGTTTTACATTATTTACTCCAATCAAGGGGCGTATAGACAGTCTTACTGTGTATATTTATAAAGCAGAGACATGTACAAACATTTTGAGGTATAATACATGTATGTCAAGCTATCCTGGAGACCGGAAGTGGACGAAAATTGAGCCATAATGGTTGTACAGCCGCCAATTTTGACCTACCCGACCATGGTTTTTTACTTCTGACTTGCTCCACAGGTCCTATGGAATGATCTACGGGGAATAGTTATCAAGCAGAGGCATTGACAAACGTTTTGAGGTATTATACATGTAGATCAAGCCATCCTGAGGACCGGAAGTTGCCTATTACGGAGCTAAAATGGGATGCCAGGACCCTGACGGATATTTCGGGTAGTACCGCATATTGGTTTTTCGCATTTTTCTGGCTAACGGAGGGCTCCAGAAATAAAAACTAGACAATATGTATTAAGCAGATACACCTGTGCACATATTTATTAAGATATTTGGTTATTCGGGCCGCCATGGGGACCGGAAAGGGGTGAACACATAGGTAAATCGTCTTATTTTAACCTACCGCCGGACATTGGTTTTACATTATTTACTTCAATCAAGGGGCGTATAGACAGTCTTACTGTATATATTTATAAAGCAGAGACATGTACAAACATTTTGAGGTATAATACATGTATGTCAAGCTATCCTGGAGACCGGAAGTGGACGAAAATTGAGCCATAATGGTTGTACAGCCGGCAATTTTGACCTACCCGACCATGGTTTTTTACTTCTGACTTGCTCCACAGGTCCTATGGAATGATCTACGGGGAATAGTTATCAAGCAGAGGCATTGACAAACGTTTTGAGGTATTATACATGTAGATCAAGCCATCTTGAGGACCGGAAGTTGCCTATTACGGAGCTAAAATGGGATGCCAGGACCCTGACTGATATTTCGGGTAGTACCGCATATTGGTTTTTCGCATTTTTCTGGCTAACGGAGGGCTCCAGAAATAAAAACTAGACAATATGTATTAAGCAGATACACCTGCGCACATATTTATTAAGGTATTTGGTTATTCGGGCCGCCATGGGGACCGGAAGGGGGTGAACACATAGGTAAATCGTCTTATTTTAACCTACCGCCGGACATTGGTTTTACATTATTTACTCCAATCAAGGGGCGTATAGACAGTCTTACTGTATATATTTATAAAGCAGAGACATGTACAAACATTTTGAGGTATAATACATGTATGTCAAGCTATCCTGGAGACCGGAAGTGGACGAAAATTGAGCCATAATGGTTGTACAGCCGCCAATTTTGACCTACCCGACCATGGTTTTTTACTTCTGACTTGCTCCACAGGTCCTATGGAATGATCTACGGGGAATAGTTATCAAGCAGAGGCATTGACAAACGTTTTGAGGTATTATACATGTAGATCAAGCCATCTTGAGGACCGGAAGTTGCCTATTACGGAGCTAAAATGGGATGCCAGGACCCTGACGGATATTTCGGGTAGTACCGCATATTGGTTTTTCGCATTTTTCTGGCTAACGGAGGGCTCCAGAAATGAAAACTAGACAATATGTATTAAGCAGATACACCTGCGCACATATTTATTAAGGTATTTGGTTATTCGGGCCGCCATGGGGACCGGAAGGGGGTGAAAACATAGGTAAATCGTCTTATTTTAACCTACCGCCGGACATTGGTTTTACATTATTTACTCCAATCAAGGGGCGTATAGACAGTCTTACTGTGTATATTTATAAAGCAGAGACATGTACAAACATTTTGAGGTATAATACATGTATGTCAAGCTATCCTGGAGACCGGAAGTGGACGAAAATTGAGCCATAATGGTTGTACAGCCGGCAATTTTGACCTACCCGACCATTGTTTTTTACTTCTGACTTGCTCCACAGGTCCTATGGAATGATCTACGGGGAATAGTTATCAAGCAGAGGCATTGACAAACGTTTTGAGGTATTATACATGTAGATCAAGCCATCCTGAGGACCGGAAGTTGCCTATTACGGAGCTAAAATGGGATGCCAGGACCCTGACGAATATTTCGGGTAGTACCGCATATTGGTTTTTCGCATTTTTCTGGCTAACGGAGGGCTCCAGAAATAAAAACTAGACAATATGTATTAAGCAGATACACCTGCGCACATATTTATTAAGGTATTTGGTTATTCGGGCCGCCATGGGGACCGGAAGGGGATGAACACATAGGTAAATCGTCTTATTTTAACCTACCGCCGGACATTGGTTTTACATTATTTACTTCAATCAAGGGGCGTATAGACAGTCTTACTGTATATATTTATAAAGCAGAGACATGTACAAACATTTTGAGGTATAATACATGTATGTCAAGCTATCCTGGAGACCGGAAGTGGACGAAAATTGAGCCATAATGGTTGTACAGCCGGCAATTTTGACCTACCCGACCATGGTTTTTTACTTCTGACTTGCTCCACAGGTCCTATGGAATGATCTACGGGGAATAGTTATCAAGCAGAGGCATTGACAAACGTTTTGAGGTATTATACATGTAGATCAAGCCATCTTGAGGACCGGAAGTTGCCTATTACGGAGCTAAAATGGGATGCCAGGACCCTGACTGATATTTCGGGTAGTACCGCATATTGGTTTTTCGCATTTTTCTGGCTAACGGAGGGCTCCAGAAATGAAAACTAGACAATATGTATTAAGCAGATACACCTGCGCACATATTTATTAAGGTATTTGGTTATTCGGGCCGCCATGAGGACCGAAAGGGGGTGAAAACATAGGTAAATCGTCTTATTTTAACCTACCGCCGGACATTGGTTTTACATTATTTACTCCAATCAAGGGGCGTATAGACAGTCTTACTGTGTATATTTATAAAGCAGAGACATGTACAAACATTTTGAGGTATAATACATGTATGTCAAGCTATCCTGGAGACCGGAAGTGGACGAAAATTGAGCCATAATGGTTGTACAGCCGGCAATTTTGACCTACCCGACCATGGTTTTTTACTTCTGACTTGCTCCACAGGTCCTATGGAATGATCTACGGGGAATAGTTATCAAGCAGAGGCATTGACAAACGTTTTGAGGTATTATACATGTAGATCAAGCCATCCTGAGGACCGGAAGTTGCCTATTACGGAGCTAAAATGGGATGCCAGGACCCTGACGGATATTTCGGGTAGTACCGCATATTGGTTTTTCGCATTTTTCTGGCTAACGGAGGGCTCCAGAAATAAAAACTAGACAATATGTATTAAGCAGATACACCTGCGCACATATTTATTAAGGTATTTGGTTATTCGGGCCGCCATGGGGACCGGAAGGCGGTGAACACATAGGTAAATCGTCTTATTTTAACCTACCGCCGGACATTGGTTTTACATTATTTACTTCAATCAAGGGGCGTATAGACAGTCTTACTGTATATATTTATAAAGCAGAGACATGTACAAACATTTTGAGGTATAATACATGTATGTCAAGCTATCCTGGAGACCGGAAGTGGACGAAAATTGAGCCATAATGGTTGTACAGCCGGCAATTTTGACCTACCCGACCATGGTTTTTTACTTCTGACTTGCTCCACAGGTCCTATGGAATGATCTACGGGGAATAGTTATCAAGCAGAGGCATTGACAAACGTTTTGAGGTATTATACATGTAGATCAAGCCATCTTGAGGACCGGAAGTTGCCTATTACGGAGCTAAAATGGGATGCCAGGACCCTGACTGATATTTCGGGTAGTACCGCATATTGGTTTTTCGCATTTTTCTGGCTAACGGAGGGCTCCAGAAATAAAAACTAGACAATATGTATTAAGCAGATACACCTGCGCACATATTTATTAAGGTATTTGGTTATTCGGGCCGCCATGGGGACCGGAAGGGGGTGAACACATAGGTAAATCGTCTTATTTTAACCTACCGCCGGACATTGGTTTTACATTATTTACTTCAATCAAGGGGCGTATAGACAGTCTTACTGTATATATTTATAAAGCAGAGACATGTACAAACATTTTGAGGTATAATACATGTATGTCAAGCTATCCTGGAGACCGGAAGTGGACGAAAATTGAGCCATAATGGTTGTACAGCCGGCAATTTTGACCTACCCGACCATGGTTTTTTACTTCTGACTTGCTCCACAGGTCCTATGGAATGATCTACGGGGAATAGTTATCAAGCAGAGGCATTGACAAACGTTTTGAGGTATTATACATGTAGATCAAGCCATCTTGAGGACCGGAAGTTGCCTATTACGGAGCTAAAATGGGATGCCAGGACCCTGACGGATATTTCGGGTAGTACCGCATATTGGTTTTTCGCATTTTTCTGGCTAACGGAGGGCTCCAGAAATGAAAACTAGACAATATGTATTAAGCAGATACACCTGCGCACATATTTATTAAGGTATTTGGTTATTCGGGCCGCCATGGGGACCGGAAGGGGGTGAAAACATAGGTAAATCGTCTTATTTTAACCTACCGCCGGACATTGGTTTTACATTATTTACTCCAATCAAGGGGCGTATAGACAGTCTTACTGTGTATATTTATAAAGCAGAGACATGTACAAATATTTTGAGGTATAATACATGTATGTCAAGCTATCCTGGAGACCGGAAGTGGACGAAAATTGAGCCATAATGGTTGTACAGCCGGCAATTTTGACCTACCCGACCATGATTTTTTACTTCTGACTTGCTCCACAGGTCCTATGGAATGATCTACGGGGAATAGTTATCAAGCAGAGGCATTGACAAACGTTTTGAGGTATTATACATGTAGATCAAGCCATCCTGAGGACCGGAAGTTGCCTATTACGGAGCTAAAATGGGATGCCAGGACCCTGACGGATATTTCGGGTAGTACCGCATATTGGTTTTTCGCATTTTTCTGGCTAACGGAGGGCTCCAGAAATAAAAACTAGACAATATGTATTAAGCAGATACACCTGCGCACATATTTATTAAGGTATTTGGTTATTCGGGCCGCCATGGGGACCGGAAGGCGGTGAACACATAGGTAAATCGTCTTATTTTAACCTACCGCCGGACATTGGTTTTACATTATTTACTCCAATCAAGGGGCGTATAGACAGTCTTACTGTATATATTTATAAAGCAGAGACATGTACAAACATTTTGAGGTATAATACATGTATGTCAAGCTATCCTGGAGACCGGAAGTGGACGAAAATTGAGCCATAATGGTTGTACAGCCGCCAATTTTGACCTACCCGACCATGGTTTTTTACTTCTGACTTGCTCCACAGGTCCTATGGAATGATCTACGGGGAATAGTTATCAAGCAGAGGCATTGACAAACGTTTTGAGGTATTATAAATGTAGATCAAGCCATCCTGAGGACCGGAAGTTGCCTATTACGGAGCTAAAATGGGATGCCAGGACCCTGACTGATATTTCGGGTAGTACCGCATATTGGTTTTTCGCATTTTTCTGGCTAACGGAGGGCTCCAGAAATAAAAACTAGACAATATGTATTAAGCAGATACACCTGCGCACATATTTATTAAGGTATTTGGTTATTCGGGCCGCCATGGGGACCGGAAGGGGGTGAAAACATAGGTAAATCGTCTTATTTTAACCTACCGCCGGACATTGGTTTTACATTATTTACTCCAATCAAGGGGCGTATAGACAGTCTTACTGTATATATTTATAAAGCCGAGACATGTACAAACATTTTGAGGTATAATACATGTATGTCAAGCTATCCTGGAGACCGGAAGTGGACGAAAATTGAGCCATAATGGTTGTACAGCCGCCAATTTTGACCTACCCGACCATGGTTTTTTACTTCTGACTTGCTCCACAGGTCCTATGGAATGATCTACGGGGAATAGTTATCAAGCTGAGGCATTGACAGACTTTTTGAGGTATTATACATGTAGATCAAGCCATCCTGAGGACCGGAAATTGCCTATTACGGAGCTAAAATGGGATGCCAGGACCCTGACGGATATTTCGGGTAGTACCGCATATTGGTTTTTCGCATTTTTCTGGTTAATGGAGGGCTCCAGAAATGAAAACTAGACAATATGTATTAAGCAGATACACCTGCGCACATATTTATTAAGGTATTTGGTTATTCGGGCCGCCATGGGGACCGGAAGGGGGTGAAAACATAGGTAAATCGTCTTATTTTAACCTACCGCCGGACATTGGTTTTACATTATTTACTCCAATCAAGGGGCGTATAGACAGTCTTACTGTGTATATTTATAAAGCAGAGACATGTACAAACATTTTGAGGTATAATACATGTATGTCAAGCTATCCTGGAGACCGGAAGTGGACGAAAATTGAGCCATAATGGTTGTACAGCCGTCAATTTTGACCTACCCGACCATGGTTTTTTACTTCTGACTTGCTCCACAGGTCCTATGGAATGATCTACGGGGAATAGTTATCAAGCAGAGGCATTGACAAACGTTTTGAGGTATTATACATGTAGATCAAGCCATCTTGAGGACCGGAAGTTGCCTATTACGGAGCTAAAATGGGATGCCAGGACCCTGACTGATATTTCGGGTAGTACCGCATATTGATTTTTCGCATTTTTCTGGCTAACGGAGGGCTCCAGAAATAAAAACTAGACAATATGTATTAAGCAGATACACCTGCGCACATATTTATTAAGGTATTTGGTATTCGGGCCGCCATGGGGACCGGAAGGGGGTGAAAACATAGGTAAATCGTCTTATTTTAACCTACCGCCGGACATTGGTTTTACATTATTTACTCCAATCAAGGGGCGTATAGACAGTCTTACTGTATATATTTATAAAGCCGAGACATGTACAAACATTTTGAGGTATAATACATGTATGTCAAGCTATCCTGGAGACCGGAAGTGGACGAAAATTGAGCCATAATGGTTGTACAGCCGGCAATTTTGACCTACCCGACCATGGTTTTTTACTTCTGACTTGCTCCACAGGTCCTATGGAATGATCTACGGGGAATAGTTATCAAGCTGAGGCATTGACAAACGTTTTGAGGTATTATACATGTAGATCAAGCCATCCTGAGGACCGGAAATTGCCTATTACGGAGCTAAAATGGGATGCCAGGACCCTGACGGATATTTCGGGTAGTACCGCATATTGGTTTTTCGCATTTTTCTGGCTAACGGAGGGCTCCAGAAATGAAAACTAGACAATATGTATTAAGCAGATACACCTGCGCACATATTTATTAAGGTATTTGGTTATTCGGGCCGCCATGGGGACCGGAAGGGGGTGAAAACATAGGTAAATCGTCTTATTTTAACCTACCGCCGGACATTGGTTTTACATTATTTACTCCAATCAAGGGGCGTATAGACAGTCTTACTGTGTATATTTATAAAGCAGAGACATGTACAAACATTTTGAGGTATAATACATGTATGTCAAGCTATCCTGGAGACCGGAAGTGGACGAAAATTGAGCCATAATGGTTGTACAGCCGGCAATTTTGACCTACCCGACCATGGTTTTTTACTTCTGACTTGCTCCACAGGTCCTATGGAATGATCTACGGGGAATAGTTATCAAGCAGAGGCATTCACAAACGTTTTGAGGTATTATACATGTAGATCAAGCCATCTTGAGGACCGGAAGTTGCCTATTACGGAGCTAAAATGGGATGCCAGGACCCTGACTGATATTTCGGGTAGTACGGCATATTGGTTTTTCGCATTTTTCTGGCTAACGGAGGGCTCCAGAAATAAAAACTAGACAATATGTATTAAGCAGATACACCTGCGCACATATTTATTAAGGTATTTGGTTATTCGGGCCGCCATGGGGACCGGAAGGGGGTGAAAACATAGGTAAATCGTCTTATTTTAACCTACCGCCGGACATTGGTTTTACATTATTTACTCCAATCAAGGGGCGTATAGACAGTCTTACTGTATATATTTATAAAGCAGAGACATGTACAAACATTTTGAGGTATAATACATGTATGTCAAGCTATCCTGGAGACCGGAAGTGGACGAAAATTGAGCCATAATGGTTGTACAGCCGCCAATTTTGACCTACCCGACCATGGTTTTTTACTTCTGACTTGCTCCACAGGTCCTATGGAATGATCTACGGGGAATAGTTATCAAGCAGAGGCATTGACAAACGTTTTGAGGTATTATACATGTAGATCAAGCCATCCTGAGGACCGGAAGTTGCCTATTACGGAGCTAAAATGGGATGCCAGGACCCTGACGGATATTTCGGGTAGTACCGCATATTGGTTTTTCGCATTTTTCTGGCTAACGGAGGGCTCCAGAAATGAAAACTAGACAATATGTATTAAGCAGATACACCTGCGCACATATTTATTAAGGTATTTGGTTATTCGGGCCGCCATGGGGACCGGAAGGGGGTGAAAACATAGGTAAATCGTCTTATTTTAACCTACCGCCGGACATTGGTTTTACATTATTTACTCAAATCAAGGGGCGTATAGACAGTCTTACTGTGTATATTTATAAAGCAGAGACATGTACAAACATTTTGAGGTATAATACATGTATGTCAAGCTATCCTGGAGACCGGAAGTGGACGAAAATTGAGCCATAATGGTTGTACAGCCGCCAATTTTGACCTACCCGACCATGGTTTTTTACTTCTGACTTGCTCCACAGGTCCTATGGAATGATCTACGGGGAATAGTTATCAAGCAGAGGCATTGACAAACGTTTTGAGGTATTATACATGTAGATCAAGCCATCCTGAGGACCGGAAGTTGCCTATTACGGAGCTAAAATGGGATGCCAGGATCCTGACGGATATTTCGGGTAGTACCGCATATTGGTTTTTCGCATTTTTCTGGCTAACGGAGGGCTCCAGAAATAAAAACTAGACAATATGTATTAAGCAGATACACCTGCGCACATATTTATTAAGGTATTTGGTTATTCGGGCCGCCATGGGGACCGGAAGGGGGTGAAAACATAGGTAAATCGTCTTATTTTAACCTACCGCCGGACATTGGTTTTACATTATTTACTTCAATCAAGGGGCGTATAGACAGTCTTACTGTATATATTTATAAAGCAGAGACATGTACAAACATTTTGAGGTATAATACATGTATGTCAAGCTATCCTGGAGACCGGAAGTGGACGACAATTGAGCCATAATGGTTGTACAGCCGGCAAGTTTGACCTACCCGACCATGGTTTTTACTTCTTACTTGGTCCACAGGTCCTATGGAATTATCTACGGGGAATAGTTATCAGGCAGAGGCATTGACAAACGTTTTGAGTTATCATACATGCAGATCAAGCCTTCCTGAGCACCGGAAGTTGCCTATTACAGAGCTAAAATGGGATGCCAGGACCGTGACGGTTATTCCGGGTAATAACGCATATTGGTTTTTTCGCATTTTTCTGGCTAACGAGGGCTCCAGAAATAAAAATTAAACATATATATTAAGCAGAGAACCCTGTGCACATATTTGTTAAGGTATTTGGTTATTCGGGCCGCCATGGGGACCGGAAGGGGGTGAAAACATAGGTAAACCGTTTTATTTTAACCTACCGCGGACGTTGGTTTTACATTATTTACTCCATTCAAGGGGCGTATAGACAGTCTTACTGTATATATTTATAAAGCAGAGACATGTACAAACATTTTGAAGTATAATACATGTATGTCAAGCTATCCTGGAGACCGGAAGTGGACGAAAATTGAGCCATAATGGTTGTACAGCGCAATTTTGACCTATCCGACCATGGTTTTATACCTCTGACTTGGTCCACAGGTCCTATGGAATGATCTACAGGGAATAGTTATCAAGTAGAGGCATTGACAAACGTTTTGAGGTATCATACATGTAGATGAAGCCTTCCTGAGGACCGGAGGTTGCCTATTACGGAGCTAAAATGGGATGTCAGGACCGTGACGGATATTCCGGTTAAAACGCATATTGGTTTTTTGCATATTTCTGGCTAACGAAGGGCTCCAGAAATAAAAACTAAACATATATATTAAGCAGAGAACCCTGCGCACATATTTGTTAAGGTATTTGGTTATTCGGGCCGCCATGGGGACCGGAAAGGGTTGGAAACATTGGTAAACCGTCTTATTTTAACCTGCCGCCGGACATTGGTTTTGCATTATTTACTCCAATCAAGGGGCGTATAGACAGTCTTACTGTATATATTTATACTGCAGAGACATGTACAAACATTTTGAGGTATAATACATGTATGTCAAGCTATCCTGGAGACCGGAAGTGGACATCAATTGAACCACAATGTCCAGTGACTCAATACCCTTAACGATATCTCATTGAAATTAATGTTGCTTTTAGGGCATAGTATATACTAAATAATACATATTTCATTTAATATATAAATATTTAAGGCTTTCCATAAATACGTTTTTATCTCTTACTGATTTCACGTTAAATATATGCATTTTTTTCCGAATTTCATTTGGTAAATAAAGATATTAGATTTGTTTCAGGCACCATACAGCTCAAATAAGATTTATAAATTAGCCCATTGATTCCCCACGATTTTTAGTCAGATTTTGGATAAATAAGTATCATAGGCTGCTCGTAAAGAATGAAAAATACAGTTATCCCCCTTTGATTATTGGTCATTTTCACGTTAAATATATGAATTTTAAACTATGCGACAATGTCCAGTGACTCAATACCCTTAAAGATATCTCATTGAAATTAATGTTGCTTTTAGGGCATAGTATATACTAAATAATACATATTTCATTTAATATATAAATATTTAAGGCTTTCCATAAATACGTTTTTATATCTTACTGATTTCACGTTAAATATATGCATTTTTCTCCGAATTTCATTTGGTAAATAAAGATATTAGATTGGTTTCAGGAACTATAACGCTCAAATAAGATTTATAAATTAGCCCATTGATTCCCCACGATTTTTAGTCAGATTTTGGATAAATAAGTATCATAGGCTGCTCGTAAAGAATGAAAAATACAGTTATCCCCCTTTAATTATTGGTCATTTTCACGTTAAATATATGAATTTTAAACTATGCGGCAATGTCCAGTGACTCAATACCCTTAAAGATATCTCATTGAAATTAATGTTGCTTTTAGGGCATAGTATATACTAAATAATACATATTTCAATTAATATATAAATATTTAAGGCTTTCCATAAATACGTTTTTATCTCTTACTGATTTCACGTTAAATACATGCATTTTTCTCCGAATTTCATTTGGTAAATAAAGATATTAGATTTGTTTCAGGCATCATACCGTTCAAATAAGATTTATATATTAGCCCATAGATTCCCCACGATTCTTAGTCAGATTTTGGGTAAATAGGTATCATAGGCTGCTCGTAAAGAATGAAAAATACAGTTATCTCCCTTTAATTATTGGTCATTTTGGTAGAAATGCGTAGCTGTGCAGCAAAGTCCAGTAATGCCATACCCTTAGATATATCTCTTTGTGAAATTAATGCTTCAATTAGGGCATAGTAAGAACTAATTAATACAAATTTCAATTTATATATAAATTATATAGGCTTTCCCTAAATGCGTAGTCCTGTCTTATTGATTTTTACGAAAAATACATGTAATATTTTTTTCTCCAAATTTCATATATTAATATGGGTTATGGTTAGAGTTGTAATGCGATTTCCTTAGAGTGCACTTATTCACAACAAAAATAACATTAATACATTATAATCATCTTTAGTACTGCCGGGTTCCAGCTAACTCCACTTTTGTTACCTGTATGTATTTTAACTATGCGGCAATGTCCAGTGAATCAATATACCCTTAACGATATCTCATTGAAATTAATGTTGCTTTTAGGGCATAGTATATACTAAATAATACATATTTCAATTAATATATAAATATTTAAGGCTTTCCATAAATACCTTTTTATCTCTTAATGATTTCACGTTAAATATATGCATTTTTCTCCGAATTTCATTTGGTAAATAAAGATATTAGATTGGTTTCAGGCACCATACCGCTCAAATAAGATTTATAAATTAGCCCATTGATTCCCCACGATTTTTAGGCAGATTTTGGGTAAATAGGTATCATAGGCTGCTCGTAAAGAATGAAAAATACAGTTATCCCCCTTTAATTATTGGTTATTTTCATGTTAAATATATGAATTTTAAACTATGCGACAATTTCCAGTGACTCAATACCCTTAAAGATATCTCATTGAAATTAATGTTGCTTTTAGGGCATAGTATATACTAAATAATACATATTTCATTTAATATATAAATATTTAAGGCTTTCCATAAATACGTTTTTATCTCTTACTGATTTCACGTTAAATATATGCATTTTTCTCCGAATTTCATTTGGTAAATAACGATATTAGATTTGTTTCAGGCACCATACCGTTCAAATAAGTTTTATATATTAGCCCATTGATTCCCCACGATTTTTAGTCAGATTTTGGGTAAATAAGTATCATAGGCTGCTCGTAAAGAATGAAAAATACAGTTATCCCCCTTTAATTATTGGTTATTTTCATGTTAAATATATGAATTTTAAACTATGCGACAATTTCCAGTGACTCAATACCCTTAAAGATATCTCATTGAAATTAATGTTGCTTTTAGGGCATAGTATATACTAAATAATACATATTTCATTTAATATATAAATATTTAAGGCTTTCCATAAATACGTTTTTATCTCTTACTGATTTCACGTTAAATATATGCATTTTTCTCCGAATTTCATTTGGTAAATAACGATATTAGATTTGTTTCAGGCACCATACCGTTCAAATAAGTTTTATATATTAGCCCATTGATTCCCCACGATTTTTAGTCAGATTTTGGGTAAATAAGTATCATAGGCTGCTCGTAAAGAATGAAAAATACAGTTATCCCCCTTTAATTATTGGTCATTTTATATTTCAATTAATATATAAATATTTAAGGCTTTCCATAAATACGTTTTTATCTCTTACTGATTTCACGTTAAATATATGCATTTTTCTCCGAATTTCATTTGGTAAATAACGATATTAGATTGGTTTCAGGCACCTTACGGTTCAAATAAGATTTATATATTAGCCCATTGATTCCCCACATTTTTACAGTTCATTTGCACAATATGTATATGGTAAAGTAACCGAATTGGTTACCCAGGTAAGAAAGGCAGAGAAAAAGATAAAGACACAGGTCACAGATTAGTAAGTCCCTCTTTGTCGTACCACTACAAAATTATTTTAGTAGCACATTAGCTACATTTCCGTTAATAGCTAGACTTTTAATTTCGGTCTTGTGACGTATCATTTGTATAAAAGAAAAGTGGTATTGACGGGAGGCTACAAATAGTTTAACCTTACTAACACTTGCATGGATACCCCCCTTTCATTCGCCCATACTAAGTTCAAGCCTGATTGAAATCATGAGAGGTGTACACTCATATACAAACTTCTAATTTGTTGTAGATAAACGTATATGCTTTGGTACACCGGCAGGTAAACACGAATGTTCTTCGAGACAATGGTGTTGAAGGCGCTCCCATTGCACGATTTCAAGAAACTGGCTCGTCTGGTATACCCAGGATGAAAGGCCCCTTATGTCCGCTTACTAATTATTAATAAATAGTATGTGTATTTTTACTGTGGATGCTGATGTTACATATAATTATATATACATGTTTGCTCGTCTAGATTTATAATAGGAAGCAATTTTCTATATTGTTGAATTTTTATATCCGTGAATTCCGTTGTTAAGTTCCGTTTGAGTTCCGTTATGATGAGTCAGAAGAGAAATGAAAACTTGTTGATTCCGTATATACATATTTAATACGAACTCTGGGATTTTTCTTTTCCTTTCAGCAATCATCATGCGAGTTCAAGGGGCAACCAACGTTTTAAGTAACTTTTTTATGTGGAGTATGCAGTTCATGGGGATGCTGTTCCCAAGCGTGGAACACGCATACCAATTCGTGAAGGCCAGATTCCATGGCCGACCTGACCTTTGCCAACAGATCCTGAAGGCAACGACCCCAGGTGCTGCCAAACGGTTAACCAAACAGATACGGGTAACAAACGATTGGAGCGATCAACGACAGTGTCTCATGGCCGAACTTCTAGAACTCAAGTTCCGTAGTTGTCCTCCTTTCCAACAGACACTACTTTCGTCCGACGATTTCATCGACCACACCGTACCCGACACCTACTGGGGGACCGGCATCGACAAGCGTGACCCGGGCCAGAACGTTTTTGGTCTCCTCCTCGCGAGACTTAGGAATCGTCACCAGATTCCCGACGACAAGACAAGGGTAGTGGTACTTGGACACAGCTTCATTTGCCATCTGAAGATACGAATCGACGACGGTAGAGTTTCTTTTGAAGACCCAAAAGAACATCCAGGTAAGTTCCATCCCCTTTTCGTCGGCCTGCCAGGTGCGACCCTCGAAATGTTGTCCAATTATGTCAGGTCTACCCATTTGTTAGAGCATTATAATTTTCCACACATTATAATTCTCCAGGTGGGTGGAAATGACATAAGTAAGCATCACTTCGAGGAGAGTGCTTTTCTGGATTCCCTTGACAACTTTACCTCGTACTGTCGTTCACTCGGTTGTACGGTTATCGTCATGGGCATCTGGAAAAGGCTCAGACCAAGGTATTGTTCAGTCTCTGATTACGAAACTCGACGAATGAATTTGCACTTGGCATTGCAGAACAGATCCTCTGCTGTGTCGTTTTGGTTCTACTCGTCGAGGATCTAGCTGGTCAGACTCGGTAAGAGTGTTATGCCCATCCCGTCAGCTATATATGCCTCTCGTATTAACTCTATTCCATTAGATGAATAGCCCCACCCCACGTCAACCAACTTTTCTTGTGATACTTGACCTACGTCAATATTACGAGAAGTCAAGTCTAGCAGTCTTTTGCCTATCTCTATCTTCTACTCTATTATGCAGTTTTTCATATTCGTCATCCCTAACCAGTGTTATGTAAGAGTGTTATACCCATCCCGTGAACTAGATATGCCTCTCGTATTAACTCTATTCCAATAGATGAATACCCCCCCCCCCGCCCCCCCCCCACCTCTACCAACTTTTCTGGTGCTACTTGACCTACGTCAATATTACGAGAAGTCAAGTCTAGCAGTTTTTCTTTCTTTCTTACAAGCTGTTATTTGTGTAATAATACTTTTTGTTGTGAATAAGTGCACTCGAAGGAAATCGCATTACAACTCTAACCATAACCCACAATACAACTAAGATCTTTTTGAAAAATATTGGTGGCCCTGAAAAGGGCCGTTGATTTGTAGACGATGAAGTCAAGACTGTTCCTCCAGCAATTCTTTGTACCTCTCTGCCAATTTTTCATAGGCGTGCACGCCATACTCTGCACGATATTTATATACTGTAGATCTTGCCTCTGGATCTATGTTACACTTGACAAAGAATAGGATGCGGTTTTGGTACAGCAACCTCCTATATTTCTTTGCCATCCGCAGTAAAATTTCGTCCTCGTTACTCTCACCATGGAAAAGTTCCAGTTGGTCTGGTGGAACCTGTATTGACCTCATCGTCCACGAACATCTTTCTTTCAACTTTGTGCGATCCATCACTGATGGAGCTTGAAGTTACATCCATATATAGTGATAAAACACGTGATAAATCTGTAACCAATCAAATTCTCGGAAATGAACCTTTCCCTTAACTGTATTTTTTTCACATTAGGTTCGTTTTAAAGTGAGCATATATATCGGTATATGGGATTTTATTTTGAAAGGTAAATTCACACATTTTACTTAATTATTGTTTTTAATTTAATTCATAAAATTCCCGCTCACTTTAAAACTTTAGAACTACATGTATTATTTTTTTCTCCAAATTTCATATATTAATACTTATATAAGTATTATTACACACATAACATCTTGTAACATCATAAAAACCATACAAAGTGCCATAAAGAACCCAGAGTCCTCCTGTTGCAAATATACCCCAGCCCAGCTAGAAGCCTCCTGTTGCAAATATGCATCAGCTAAATTTCATATATTAATACTTATATAAGTATTATTACACACATAACATCTTGTAACATCATAAAAACCATACAAAGTGCCATAAAAAACCCAGAGTTCTCCTGTTGCAAATATACCCCAGCCCAGCTAGAAGCCTCCTGTTGCAAATATGCATCAGCTAAATTCTCCTGGTATTATTTTTTTCTCCAAATTTCATATATTAATACTTATATAAGTATTATTACATAAATAACAGCTTGTAACATTTTAAAAACCATACAAGTGCCATAAAAAACCATCCATCAAACAGTAACATATATCGTAGTAATTCTTTTTCGATTGTCTAAGGATAGGTTTCGCCTTTTTAGATAAAAAAACAAATTAAGAATCGGTTGTGTATTCCGTTCAAAATATAAAATTTTCGCATATCCATCAAATCGGCATTTGGGAAAAATTTATAACTATTTCAAGTCCCGTATATGTAAATAATTTTCAAACGTTAACATATATCGTGGTAATTCTTTTTAGATTGTCTAAGGATAGGTTTCGCCTTTTTAGATAAAAAAACAAATTAAGAATCGGTCGAGTATTCCGTTCAAAATATAAAATTTTCGCATATCCATCAAATCTGCATTTGGGAAAAATTTATAACTATTTCAAGTCCCGTATATGTAAATAATTTTCAAACAGTAACATATATCGTAGTAATTCTTTTTCGATTGTCTAAGGATAGGTTTCGCCTTTTTAGATAAAAAAACAAATTAAGAATCGGTCTAGTATTCCGTTCAAAATATAAAATTTTCGCATATCCATCAAATCAAATCGGCATTTGGGAAAAATTTATAACTATTTCAAGTCCCGTATTAGTTCATCCCATTTTCCTTAAATTTATTTTTTATTTAAAAAGGCGAAACCTATCAATCTAAAAAGAATTACCATTATTTATATATACAGTCCAAATGCCGATTTCATAGGTACACGATCGATTTAAAATTTTTTGATTCAAAACAAATGAGTATATATGACGGTTTGAATATAATTTACAAATACGACACTTTTTAACCATATATAAATTTTAAGCATATATATATCGGTATATGGGATTTTATTTTGAACGATAAATTCACACATTTTACTTAATTATTGTTTTTAATTTAATTCATAAAATTCCCGCTCACTTTAAAACTTTAGAACTACATGTATTATTTTTTTCTCCAAATTTCATATATTAATACTTATATAAGTATTATTACACAAATAACATCTTGTAACATCATAAAAACCATACAAAGTGCCATAAAAAACCTAGAGTCCTCCTGTTGCAAATATACCCCAGCCCAGCTAGAAGCCTCCTGTTGCAAATATGCATCAGCTAAATTTCATATATTAATACTTATATAAGTATTATTACACAAATAACATCTTGTAACATCATAAAAACCATACAAAGTGCCATAAAAAACCCAGAGTCCTCCTGTTGCAAAAATACCCCAGCCCAGCTAGAAGCCTCCTGTTGCAAATATGCATCAGCTAAATTCTCCTGGTATTATTTTTTTCTCCAAATTTCATATATTAATACTTATATAAGTATTGTTACATAAATAACAGCTTGTAACATCATAAAAACCATACAAGTGCCATAAAAAACCATCCTGATGATATTCGGTTCCCTGGGCACCTCTGTCCCAGAGAGAGACTCATCTTTTTTTTTTTTTTTTTTTTTTCAAATTTCATATATTAATATTTGGTTTTGATCTGACCCAGAGAGTTCAAGTCCAGTATATGTAAATAATTTTCAAACAGTAACATATATCGTAGTAATTCTTTTTCGATTGTCTAAGGATAGGTTTCGCCTTTTTAGATAAAAAAACAAATTAAGAATCGATTGAGTATTCCGTTCAAAATATAAAATTTTCGCATATCCATCAAATCGGCATTTGGGAAAAATTTATAACTATTTCAAGTCCCGTATATGTAAATAATTTTCAAACGTTAACATATATCGTGGTAATTCTTTTTAGATTGTCTAAGGAGAGGTTTCGCCTTTTTAGATAAAAAAAACAAATTAAGAATCGGTCGAGTATTCCGTTCAAAATATAAAATTTTCGCATATCCATCAAATCGGCATTTGGGAAAAATTTATAACTATTTCAAGTCCCGTATTAGTTCATCCCATTTTCCTTAAATTTATTTTTTATTTAAAAAGGCGAAACCTAACAATCTAAAAAGAATTACCATTATTTATATATACAGTCCAAATGCCGATTTCATAGGTACACGATCGATTTTAAATTTTTTGATTCAAAACAAATGAGTATATATGACGGTTTGAATATAATTTACAAATACGACACTTTTTAACCATATATAAATTTTAAGCACATATATATCGGTATATGGGATTTTATTTTGAACGATAAATTCACACATTTTACTTAATTATTGTTTTTAATTTAATTCATAAAATTCCCGCTCACTTTAAAACTTTAGAACTACATGTATTATTTTTTTCTCCAAATTTCATATATTAATACTTATATAAGTATTATTACACAAATAACATCTTGTAACATCATAAAAACCATACAAAGTGCCATAAAAAACCCAGAGTCCTCCTGTTGCAAATATACCCCAGCCCAGCTAGAAGCCTCCTGTTGCAAATATGCATCAGCTAAATTTCATATATTAATACTTATATAAGTATTATTACACAAATAACATCTTGTAACATCATAAAAACCATACAAAGTGCCATAAAAAAACCCAGATTCCTCCTGTTGCAAATATACCCCAGCCCAGCTAGAAGCCTCCTGTTGCAAATATGCATCAGCTAAATTTCATATATTAATACTTATATAAGTATTATTACACAAATAACATCTTGTAACATCATAAAAACCATACAAAGTGCCATACAAAACCCAGAGTCCTCCTGTTGCAAATATACCCCAGCCCAGCTAGAAGCCTGTATATGCCACTCTAAGACAATTAGGTCATATTAATATGGGTTATATTGATGATTCTTTACTAGTGGCAGATGAAAAAGATGATTGCATTAGAAATGTTAATGACACTATATGCCTTTTTGAAAAGGTCGGTTTTATAATTCATGACAACAAATCTATAGTTGTACCAGTTCAAAAACTAAAATTTCTTGGATTTCTCATTGATTCAGTTAAAATGGTAGTAACATTGCCTGTTGACAAAATTGATAATATTATACAGGAATGTAAAGTACTGCTTAAAAAACAAGAAGCTACTATTCGTGAGGTTGCAAAGGTTATTGGAATTTTGGTTTCAGTTTTCTGGGCCGTTGAATACGGACCGTTACATTACAGGAATTTAGAACTTCAAAAGATTGATCAATTGAAAAATTGTAAGGGTAATTACAATTCAAAAATGAGAATTACAAACGTAATGAAAACTGATTTAAGATGGTGGTTAGAAAACATACAATATCAGTACAGAAATATTGATCATGGCACCCCAGAAATGGTTATTACAACAGATGCCTCATTAGAAGGCTGTGGTGCTGTATATAATGATTCTAAAATAGGAGGTAGATGGAACGAGACTGAACGTGTTCATCACATTAATTATTTAGAACTTTTAGCAGTGTTTCATGCAATAAAATCATTTTGTAAAAATCACAAAAACACATATGTTGGTTTGAGAATTAACAATACATGTGTCATTGCCTATATAAATAACATGGGTGGTATTCAATCAGTTGAATGCAATTCTTTAGCTTATGATATTTGGTCTTGGTGCATTAATCGAGATATATGGGTCAGTGCAAGTTATGTGCATACTAGTGAAAATATTGCTGATGTAGAAAGCAGAAAATTTAATGACAATATTGAGTGGATGCTCAACAAAAATATTTTCAAATTATTAATAGAAATTTGGGTACCCCTGATATTGATTTATTTGTAACAAGACTGAATACTCAACTGTCTACTTAATCATCTTGGAAGCCAGATCCAGGGTGTAAATTTATTGATGCTTTTACTGTATCATGGTCAAGTTTATTTTCCTATATATTTGCTCCTTTCAGTTTGTTGGGAAGAGTTGTTCAGAAATTACTAAGAGATAGAGCAGAGAGTATAGTGATAGCACCGATTTGGCCGACCCAGAGTTGGTATCTCGATTTACTACAAACTCCGGACAGTTACCAGCTCCGGTCCGCACACTACCTTCCACTAGTATTCATTGTATCCAACGGATGAACCATGTTCGGTAGCGGATACGAAAACTGTCCGGAGTTTGGATTTACTACAGCTAGTGATAAACAATCCTATTATACTTCCAATGAGAGACACTTAGTTAACAATGCCTCACACGGGCAAAGTTCATCCGTTACAGAACATATTAATGTTGATGGCGTGTCGTGTCTCCGGAAATCAATTGAAAGTTACAAGCTTTCTTCAAAAACAACAGACATCATACTTGCCGCGTCCTGGCGACTTTAACTAAAACACAATACTCAACATATATTAGAAAATGGACATTGTACTGTCGTGAAAAACAAATTGATACACTTCAGTGCTCTTTAAGCCATATTTTAGAATTCTTAACTGATTTATATGAGAAACATATGAGTTATAGCAGTATTAATTCAGCTCGTTCTGTATTATCAGCCATAAGTTCGTGATAGTGTTTAGTGTTGGTTCTCATCCAATAGTAATACGGTTTATGAAGGGTATTTATAACCTTAGACCACAATAGTAATACGGTTTATGAAGGGTATTTATAACCTTAGACCACAATAGTAATACGGTTTATGAAGGGTATTTATAACCTTAGACCACAATAGTAATACGGTTTATGAAGGGTATTTATAACCTTAGACCACAATAGTAATACGGTTTATGAAGGGTATTTATAACCTTAGACCACAATAGTAATACGGTTTATGAAGGGTATTTATAACCTTAGACCACAATAGTAATACGGTTTATGAAGGGTATTTATAACCTTAGACCACAATAGTAATACGGTTTATGAAGGGTATTTATAACCTTAGACCACAATAGTAATACGGTTTATGAAGGGTATTTATAACCTTAGACCACAATAGTAATACGGTTTATGAAGGGTATTTATAACCTTAGACCACAATAGTAATACGGTTTATGAAGGGTATTTATAACCTTAGACCACAATAGTAATACGGTTTATGAAGGGTATTTATAACCTTAGACCACAATAGTAATACGGTTTATGAAGGGTATTTATAACCTTAGACCACAATAGTAATACGGTTTATGAAGGGTATTTATAACCTTAGACCACAATAGTAATACGGTTTATGAAGGGTATTTATAACCTTAGACCACAATAGTAATACGGTTTATGAAGGGTATTTATAACCTTAGACCACAATAGTAATACGGTTTATGAAGGGTATTTATAACCTTAGACCACAATAGTAATACGGTTTATGAAGGGTATTTATAACCTTAGACCACAATAGTAATACGGTTTATGAAGGGTATTTATAACCTTAGACCACAATAGTAATACGGTTTATGAAGGGTATTTATAACCTTAGACCACAATAGTAATACGGTTTATGAAGGGTATTTATAACCTTAGACCACAATAGTAATACGGTTTATGAAGGGTATTTATAACCTTAGACCACAATAGTAATACGGTTTATGAAGGGTATTTATAACCTTAGACCACAATAGTAATACGGTTTATGAAGGGTATTTATAACCTTAGACCACAATAGTAATACGGTTTATGAAGGGTATTTATAACCTTAGACCACAATAGTAATACGGTTTATGAAGGGTATTTATAACCTTAGACCACAATAGTAATACGGTTTATGAAGGGTATTTATAACCTTAGACCACAATAGTAATACGGTTTATGAAGGGTATTTATAACCTTAGACCACAATAGTAATACGGTTTATGAAGGGTATTTATAACCTTAGACCACAATAGTAATACGGTTTATGAAGGGTATTTATAACCTTAGACCACAATAGTAATACGGTTTATGAAGGGTATTTATAACCTTAGACCACAATAGTAATACGGTTTATGAAGGGTATTTATAACCTTAGACCACAATAGTAATACGGTTTATGAAGGGTATTTATAACCTTAGACCACAATAGTAATACGGTTTATGAAGGGTATTTATAACCTTAGACCACAATAGTAATACGGTTTATGAAGGGTATTTATAACCTTAGACCACAATAGTAATACGGTTTATGAAGGGTATTTATAACCTTAGACCACAATAGTAATACGGTTTATGAAGGGTATTTATAACCTTAGACCACAATAGTAATACGGTTTATGAAGGGTATTTATAACCTTAGACCACAATAGTAATACGGTTTATGAAGGGTATTTATAACCTTAGACCACAATAGTAATACGGTTTATGAAGGGTATTTATAACCTTAGACCACAATAGTAATACGGTTTATGAAGGGTATTTATAACCTTAGACCACAATAGTAATACGGTTTATGAAGGGTATTTATAACCTTAGACCACAATAGTAATACGGTTTATGAAGGGTATTTATAACCTTAGACCACAATAGTAATACGGTTTATGAAGGGTATTTATAACCTTAGACCACAATAGTAATACGGTTTATGAAGGGTATTTATTACCTTAGACCACAATAGTAATACGGTTTATGAAGGGTATTTATAACCTTAGACCACAATAGTAATACGGTTTATGAAGGGTATTTATAACCTTAGACCACAATAGTAATACGGTTTATGAAGGGTATTTATAACCTTAGACCACAATAGTAATACGGTTTATGAAGGGTATTTATAACCTTAGACCACAATAGTAATACGGTTTATGAAGGGTATTTATAACCTTAGACCACAATAGTAATACGGTTTATGAAGGGTATTTATAACCTTAGACCACAATAGTAATACGGTTTATGAAGGGTATTTATAACCTTAGACCACAATAGTAATACGGTTTATGAAGGGTATTTATAACCTTAGACCACAATAGTAATACGGTTTATGAAGGGTATTTATAACCTTAGACCACAATAGTAATACGGTTTATGAAGGGTATTTATAACCTTAGACCACAATAGTAATACGGTTTATGAAGGGTATTTATAACCTTAGACCACAATAGTAATACGGTTTATGAAGGGTATTTATAACCTTAGACCACAATAGTAATACGGTTTATGAAGGGTATTTATAACCTTAGACCACAATAGTAATACGGTTTATGAAGGGTATTTATAACCTTAGACCACAATAGTAATACGGTTTATGAAGGGTATTTATAACCTTAGACCACAATAGTAATACGGTTTATGAAGGGTATTTATAACCTTAGACCACAATAGTAATACGGTTTATGAAGGTTATTTATAACCTTAGACCACAATAGTAATACGGTTTATGAAGGGTATTTATAACCTTAGACCACAATAGTAATACGGTTTATGAAGGTTATTTATAACCTTAGACCACAATAGTAATACGGTTTATGAAGGGTATTTATAACCTTAGACCACAATAGTAATACGGTTTATGAAGGGTATTTATAACCTTAGACCACAATAGTAATACGGTTTATGAAGGGTATTTATAACCTTAGACCACAATAGTAATACGGTTTATGAAGGGTATTTATAACCTTAGACCACAATAGTAATACGGTTTATGAAGGGTATTTATAACCTTAGACCACAATAGTAATACGGTTTATGAAGGGTATTTATAACCTTAGACCACAATAGTAATACGGTTTATGAAGGGTATTTATAACCTTAGACCACAATAGTAATACGTTTATGAAGGGTATTTATAACCTTAGACCACAATAGTAATACGGTATATATAGGGTATTTATAACCTTAGACCACAATAGTAATACGGTTTATGAAGGGTATTTATAACCTTAGACCACAATAGTAATACGGTTTATGAAGGGTATTTATAACCTTAGACCACAATAGTAATACGGTTTATGAAGGGTATTTATAACCTTAGACCACAATAGTAATACGGTTTATGAAGAGTATTTATAACCTTAGACCACAATAGTAATACGGTTTATGAAGGGTATTTATAACCTTAGACCACAATAGTAATACGGTTTATGAAGGGTATTTATAACCTTAGACCACAATAGTAATACGGTTTATGAAGGGTATTTATAACCTTAGACCACAATAGTAATACGGTTTATGAAGGGTATTTATAACCTTAGACCACAATAGTAATACGGTTTATGAAGGGTATTTATAACCTTAGACCACAATAGTAATACGGTTTATGAAGGGTATTTATAACCTTAGACCACAATAGTAATACGGTTTATGAAGGGTATTTATAACCTTAGACCACAATAGTAATACGGTTTATGAAGGGTATTTATAACCTTAGACCACAATAGTAATACGGTTTATGAAGGGTATTTATAACCTTAGACCACAATAGTAATACGTTTATGAAGGGTATTTATAACCTTAGACCACAATAGTAATACGGTTTATGAAGGGTATTTATAACCTTAGACCACAATAGTAATACGGTTTATGAAGGGTATTTATAACCTTAGACCACAATAGTAATACGGTTTATGAAGAGTATTTATAACCTTAGACCACAATAGTAATACGGTTTATGAAGGGTATTTATAACCTTAGACCACAATAGTAATACGGTTTATGAAGGGTATTTATAACCTTAGACCACAATAGTAATACGGTTTATGAAGGGTATTTATAACCTTAGACCACAATAGTAATACAGTTTATGAAGGGTATTTATAACCTTAGACCACAATAGTAATACGGTTTATGAAGGGTATTTATAACCTTAGACCACAATAGTAATACGGTTTATGAAGGGTATTTATAACCTTAGACCACAATAGTAATACGGTTTATGAAGGGTATTTATAACCTTAGACCACAATAGTAATACGGTTTATGAAGGGTATTTATAACCTTAGACCACAATAGTAATACGGTTTATGAAGGGTATTTATAACCTTAGACCACAATAGTAATACGGTTTATGAAGGGTATTTATAACCTTAGACCACAATAGTAATACGGTTTATGAAGGGTATTTATAACCTTAGACCACAATAGTAATACGGTTTATGAAGGGTATTTATAACCTTAGACCACAATAGTAATACGGTTTATGAAGGGTATTTATAACCTTAGACCACAATAGTAATACGGTTTATGAAGGGTATTTATAACCTTAGACCACAATAGTAATACGGTTTATGAAGGGTATTTATAACCTTAGACCACAATAGTAATACGGTTTATGAAGGGTATTTATAACCTTAGACCACAATAGTAATACGGTTTATGAAGGGTATTTATAACCTTAGACCACAATAGTAATACGGTTTATGAAGGGTATTTATAACCTTAGACCACAATAGTAATACGGTTTATGAAGGGTATTTATAACCTTAGACCACAATAGTAATACGGTTTATGAAGGGTATTTATAACCTTAGACCACAATAGTAATACGGTTTATGAAGGGTATTTATAACCTTAGACCACAATAGTAATACGGTTTATGAAGGGTATTTATAACCTTAGACCACAATAGTAATACGGTTTATGAAGGGTATTTATAACCTTAGACCACAATAGTAATACGGTTTATGAAGGGTATTTATAACCTTAGACCACAATAGTAATACGGTTTATGAAGGGTATTTATAACCTTAGACCACCAGTTTCTAGATATGTTCAAACTTGGGATGTGAACATTGTGCTTAATAAACTAAGAAATTTATCACCAGTGAAATATATTAGTCTTAAAGTATTGTCTATGAAACTTGCTATGATTCTGTGTCTTGTTTTAGCTGGACGTACACAGTTATTATATTTGCTGACAATTGAAAATATGCTAAAGGAACAAAATCTTATGCTCTACAGTATTGTGATAATTTAAAGCAATCACGTCCAGGGAAAACAATCCTATTGTTGAAATAAAAGCATACCCACCAGACAGAAGACTGTCCTTATTACTATTCTCAAGGAATATTTAAAAAGAACTTCACGAATGCGTAAAACCAACAAATTATTTATAAGTTATGTGAAACTGTATGGTACCATCACAAGAAGTACGATTAGTCGCTGGTTAAAAACTCTTATGTCTAGTGCTGGAATCGACATTTCAAAATATTCAGCTCACAGCATTCGTTCGGCATCTGCCTCAAAAGCTAAAGTTTGTTCTGTACCAGTTGAAAATATTTTATATGCTGTTGGTTGGTCAAGCGCTAAAACTTTTGCCAAATTTTATGATAAAGAAATTGAAAGAAATAATTTTCAAGAAACTGTGCTCACTTGTTAAATTTTTAGTTAATGAAACATTTAAGATGTACATATGTTGGTTTTTCATATTCATTTTTTTTAACATACTGACAAGATTTACTTTATAAACTTAATTTTGTTGTGTGAAATTAGTAAATTTAAATAATAGTAACAAGAAGATTGTTTCTATGTATATATTTGTTTATTGAATACAGATTTGAATTTGAGATACACATTCTTTTGTAATGATAATGTATGAGGAAGTTTGTGAGAGATTAGAAAGACATTTATTGACTTTAATAGCTTTTTTGCATTGATGATTGTCATATTTGTGTATTTAACACACATTTTGATTTTTGAATAATATTATTATTGATTTGAATTAGTTTATTGATGCCTTATACATTGCTATTTAACTGCCTTTAGCAGCATGTATGTCTTGTGTAGTGGTACAAGTTTTGAAGATTCATCTAAGACCGGAAGTGGTATGACGACATAGAATCTAAGATTAACCGAGACTTAACTTGTTTAAAGTTGAAGGTTGAACAGGATTATATGGAGTCATTTAACCACTGAAGGGATTAGATGCCCTCCCTGCCCTCCCAGATATTGTGTTTCACTAAAATTGGTGTTTTACCGATAATTGTTTTTTTATGTCGTCATAGTAACACATAGTTTAATATTTGGTTGTGGTTATGGCGGCTGTATGTTTTATTTGATGTGCACTCCACAAGACTTGCTTTGACAGCTAATGAGTTACACCTGCGCACGCATCTCATCTAATAGGGTAGAAAAAAAACAATGCTAGAAATGCTAGAATGACATTTAACTATTAAATCACGTGATATAAATCTACGGCTCCTTGTCGTATACATAGCCTGATGTACCCTACTTGGGTGTTCCATGAAAATAAAGCGTTTTTTAATGAGACAGCCAACCTGTTTGAAGGACGAAGTCCTAAAATTTCAATAATACGATTATCCGTACACGTTATTATCTTTTATTTTGAATGAATTTTGTAGCCGACTTGTTATGGCTGTTCCGTTCATTTTACCTACGCCGCTCTTCCGTCGAGAGTTTCGTAGAAACAGATTTTTTTATTAGAATTTTATTTCAAGTTTATTTCGATTTGCATAGAGTAAATGAATGAAGAATTGGGAATTTTTCATTGAAATATATTTCTTTTGCGTTTCTAAATATCAATTGATCTATTTTGTTAAACTTCCGGTGAACAGATATTTGGCTATCAATATAGAAAGGAGAAAAATCGGACAGCCTACCGTTAAAAGGACTTCATTTATCATGGCACCAATTATTTTTTAGTTTGTTTTTGATAACAGGTTTGGTTTGGTTTATGGTATTTAACGCCACTTTCAACTATATTTCAGTTGTATCGTGGCGGTCAGTTTTATTGGCGGAGTAAACCGGAGGACACGGAGAAAACCACCCACCTGCCGCAAGTCACTGACAAACTCTATCACATAATATTGTATCGAGTACAGTTTGATAATAGGTCTTCAAATATCTTTACAATCTTAGTAAATAGAAAGTACTTTATTAGTAAATAGAAAGTACTTTATTAGTAGGGAATAAATGCAATTTTTCATAAAATTAACATGAAATTGATTAATTATCAGAAATTAAATTAGAAATTCCTTCATCAAATTATATAATCAACCTTTTTATATTGGTAAATCACTCACCACAAACAATTTGTAGATAAAGTACCAAATATAAACAAAACGACACGATCACAGGAATCACTGATTAATAGGTTACATCTAGTCCGCAATGAGCTTTCAATTTTACAGTCGTATCCAACAATTCAAACTACACTTCATAAATCTGATTAAAATCATATCTCTATCTTGCTTCCCTCTCCCATACCGTGACATATCGGTAAAGGGGAATAAGTGAAAGATGTGATTTTAATGCGATTGACATCTCAGATGCATAGAAAAATAAATCGGTATTTAGTGTAACATTTTAATGATTAGTGGGTTTAAAGTTTTCTTTACAGTTGGGGAACGATCATTATATTATGAAAAGAAAGTTAAAACAGTGATGATCAAATATTCCACCAATATCAAAAAAACGAACATAGCATGAAACAGGCACAACATTGTGGTGGTGTTAAACCGGTTAATGGGATCACAACCTGCCCCTCTTGATAATTTGACCTCCAACGGCAATACATACATAAACAAACGATAAAAAAACCTGCAAATATTTGCTTCCCCTCAAAAAGACCACCCATTTCTAAAAGAATGAATGACAACATAAACATGGACAGTACAATGACAGAGTCAATGAATGCTTGTAATTAATTGAATATTAGGTAAAAAGGTAGAATGTGCGTAATCTTTAGAAATCGTAAAACGAAAATAAACAAATAGTAATTAAAACAAAAGCCTCAAGATGGAGACATGGGCACCAAAAAGTATATTAACATAAGTACATAATAGCATCACTTTTAATCTTCAGTAGATAAATGTCGTCTATAATGAACATTTCGGTGACTAATGCGGCAGGTACTTTTTCAATGTCGATTCGGACGAGATGTAGTTTGGTTTACTATGCATAAATATGATAACATAAATTAATGGTTGTTTTTACCTGAGCCGTAAGTGATAATAAATAACATATCATTCTATATACTCTAGTTAGTGTGTAGTAGGTGCACTGATTCAATTAGTCCGTTCGGATTTCCTTCGGAACTACTCAAGTTCTAATGGATTATCGTATTTCCCCCCACAATAATTTGAACTTCTGTAATTAAGTATAACTTGGCCACTGGATAATAAATATCAAACACAGGACTAATTTAAAGTTAATATTCTGTTGTTAATGAGATGACGAGTCCAGGTAAGTCATTATATTACCTTTATAGACAATAAGGTTTAATTGCACCTTTTAAAATTGTTAGATTTAAAGTAAAATGGAAAAAAAACAAACAAAATCCAATAGAAAAATAGTAAAAAGAGGCACAAATGACTGTTAACTTTCCTGGCTTGATACAGGCACTTCAATAAAAAGTGGCGGGATTACATTAATTTTATTGTCCCAAGCCATAATTAATTCAATAAGAATCAAGAAAATAAACTGAATAAATATTACCAATTTGGAGACAGTATTTTACATTTAAAACTACATGTATATGGAAGCTTAAGAGCAGTACGACGGTTTTCTGAGTTAAACAATGGAACACGAGAGGTAAGATTGTAATATTGTAAGATTGTTTAACTATCTTACTCAGAAAACAGTGGTATAAAAAATTGTAACATGAAGCCAAGCAATATCACATCTAGATCGTTGATTATTGCACGGGTATCTGAGAGTAATTAAACTCGGCACATATTTAAAGCGTGCAATATCTCATATTTACATGTACTATTTCATAGTTCTTAGCTGTTGCTTACATTCTGGTATATAAACCATAAAAGGATGAAAGGAAAAGAGTGCATTCATGTTGCAATGCCCGTTTATACCAAGATAAATGTTGAAATGCAGATTTACGAATAGTAAATAAAACTCTACTTTAAAGTACATATTACTCAATGGATGAAGTTTAGATTGCCATGGAAAGTCTTTGTTTTAAATCTTATAACTGTTACAATGTGTACTTTCTTACCATAACCTTGATTTCTAAAGTATTTTTTTTTGTTCAGTGAGTTAAGATGAGAGGTGGTAGTTTGTTTTGTTAAGTTTTGTAGAATTATTGTTGACCATCACTGTTTAAACTCTCTTTAGATGAGAGGTGGTTGTTCGTTTTGTTAAGTTTTGTAGAATTATTGTTGACCATCATTGTTTAAACTCTCTTTATATGAGAAGTGGTTATTTGTTTTGTTAAGTTTTGTAGAATTATTGTTGACCATCACTGTTTAAACTCTCTTTATATGAGAGGTGGTTGTTTGTTTTGTTAAGTTTTGTAGAATTATTATTGACCATCACTGTTTAAACTCTCTTTATATGAGAGGTGGTTGTTCGTTTTGTTAAGTTTTGTAGAATTATTGTTGACCATCACTGTTTAAACTCTCTTTAAATGAGAGGTGGTTGTTTGTTTTGTTAAGTTTTGTAGAATTATTGTTGACCATCACTGTTTGAACTCTCTTTATATGAGAGGTGGTTGTTCGTTTTGTTAAGTTTTGTAGAATTATTGTTGACCATCACTGTTTAAACTCTCTTTATATGAGAGGTGGTTGTTTGTCTTGTTAAGTTTTGTAGAATTATTGTTGACCATCACTGTTTAAACTCTCTTTATACTAGAGGTGGTTGTTTGTCTTGTTAAGTTTTGTAGAATTATTGTTGACCATCACTGTTTAAACTCTCTTTATACTAGAGGTGGTTGTTTGTCTTGTTAAGTTTTGTAGAATTATTGTTGACCCTCACTGTTTAAACTCTCTTTATATGAGAGTTGGTAGTTTGTTTTGTTAAGTTTTGTAGAATTATTGTTGACCATCACTGTTTAAACTCTCTTTATATGAGAGGTGGTTGTTCGTTTTGTTAAGTTTTGTAGAATTATTGTTGACCATCACTGTTTAAACTCTCTTTATATGAGAGGTGGTTGTTTGTCTTGTTAAGTTTTGTAGAATTATTGTTGACCATCACTGTTTAAACTCTCTTTATATGAGAGGTGGTAGTTTGTTTTGTTAAGTTTTGTAGAATTATTGTTGACCATCACTGTTTAAACTCTCTTTATATGAGAGGTGGTTGTTTGTTTTGTTAAGTTTTGTAGAATTATTGTTGACCATCACTGTTTAAACTCTCTTTATATGAGAGATGGTTGTTCGTCTTGTTAAGTTTTGTAGAATTATTGTTGACCATCACTGTTTAAACTCTCTTTATATGAGAGGTGGTAGTTTGTTTTGTTAAGTTTTGTAGAATTATTGTTGACCATCACTGTTTAAACTCTCTTTATATGAGAGGTGGTTGTTCGTTTTGTTAAGTTTTGTAGAATTATTGTTGACCATCACTGTTTAAACTCTCTTTATATGAGAAGTGGTTGTTCGTTTTGTTAAGTTTTGTAGAATTATTGTTGACCATCACTGTTTAAACTCTCTTTATATGAGAAGTGGTTGTTTGTTTTGTTAAGTTTTGTAGAATTATTGTTGACCATCACTGTTTAAACTCTCTTTAGATGAGAGGTGGTTGTTTGTTTTGTTAATTTTTGTAGAATTATTGTTGACCCTCACTGTTTAAACTCTCTTTATATGAGAGGTGGTTGTTTGTCTTGTTAAGTTTTGTAGAATTATTGTTGACCATCACTGTTTAAACTCTCTTTATATGAGAGGTGGTAGTTTGTTTTGTTAAGTTTTGTAGAATTATTGTTGACCATCACTGTTTAAACTCTCTTTATATGAGAGGTGGTTGTTTGTTTTGTTAAGTTTTGTAGAATTATTGTTGACCATCACTGTTTAAACTCTCTTTATATGAGAGGTGGTTGTTCGTCTTGTTAAGTTTTGTAGAATTATTGTTGACCATCACTGTTTAAACTCTCTTTATATGAGAGATGGTTGTTCGTCTTGTTAAGTTTTGTAGAATTATTGTTGACCATCACCGTTTAAACTCTCTTTAAATGAGAGGTGGTTGTTTGTTTTGTTAAGTTTTGTAGAATTATTGTTGACCATCACTGTTTAAACTCTCTTTATATGAGAAGTGGTTGTTTGTTTTGTTAAGTTTTGTAGAATTATTGTTGACCATCACTGTTTAAACTCTCTTTAGACGAGAGGTGGTTGTTCGTCTTGTTAAGTTTTGTAGAATTATTGTTGACCATCACTATTTAAACTCTCTTTATATGAGAAGTGGTTGTTTGTTTTGTTAAGTTTTGTAGAATTATTGTTGACCATCACTGTTTAAACTCTCTTTAGATGAGAGGTGGTAGTTTGTTTTGTTAAGTTTTGTAGAATTATTGTTGACCCTCACTATTTAAACTCTCTTTATATGAGAGGTGGTTGTTTGTTTTGTTAAGTTTTGTAGAATTATTGTTGACCATCATTGTTTAAACACTCTTTATATGAGAGGTGGTTGTTCGTTTTGTTAAGTTTTGTAGAATTATTGTTGACCATCATTGTTTAAACTCTCTTTATATGAGAAGTGGTTATTTGTTTTGTTAAGTTTTGTAGAATTATTGTTGACCATCACTGTTTAAACTCTCTTTATATGAGAGGTGGTTGTTTGTTTTGTTAAGTTTTGTAGAATTATTATTGACCATCACTGTTTAAACTCTCTTTATATGAGAGGTGGTTGTTCGTTTTGTTAAGTTTTGTAGAATTATTGTTGACCATCACTGTTTAAACTCTCTTTAAATGAGAGGTGGTTGTTTGTTTTGTTAAGTTTTGTAGAATTATTGTTGACCATCACTGTTTGAACTCTCTTTATATGAGAGGTGGTTGTTCGTTTTGTTAAGTTTTGTAGAATTATTGTTGACCATCACTGTTTAAACTCTCTTTATATGAGAGGTGGTTGTTTGTCTTGTTAAGTTTTGTAGAATTATTGTTGACCATCACTGTTTAAACTCTCTTTATACTAGAGGTGGTTGTTTGTCTTGTTAAGTTTTGTAGAATTATTGTTGACCATCACTGTTTAAACTCTCTTTATACTAGAGGTGGTTGTTTGTCTTGTTAAGTTTTGTAGAATTATTGTTGACCCTCACTGTTTAAACTCTCTTTATATGAGAGTTGGTAGTTTGTTTTGTTAAGTTTTGTAGAATTATTGTTGACCATCACTGTTTAAACTCTCTTTATATGAGAGGTGGTTGTTCGTTTTGTTAAGTTTTGTAGAATTATTGTTGACCATCACTGTTTAAACTCTCTTTATATGAGAGGTGGTTGTTTGTCTTGTTAAGTTTTGTAGAATTATTGTTGACCATCACTGTTTAAACTCTCTTTATATGAGAGGTGGTAGTTTGTTTTGTTAAGTTTTGTAGAATTATTGTTGACCATCACTGTTTAAACTCTCTTTATATGAGAGGTGGTTGTTTGTTTTGTTAAGTTTTGTAGAATTATTGTTGACCATCACTGTTTAAACTCTCTTTATATGAGAGATGGTTGTTCGTCTTGTTAAGTTTTGTAGAATTATTGTTGACCATCACTGTTTAAACTCTCTTTATATGAGAGGTGGTAGTTTGTTTTGTTAAGTTTTGTAGAATTATTGTTGACCATCACTGTTTAAACTCTCTTTATATGAGAGGTGGTTGTTCGTTTTGTTAAGTTTTGTAGAATTATTGTTGACCATCACTGTTTAAACTCTCTTTATATGAGAAGTGGTTGTTCGTTTTGTTAAGTTTTGTAGAATTATTGTTGACCATCACTGTTTAAACTCTCTTTATATGAGAAGTGGTTGTTTGTTTTGTTAAGTTTTGTAGAATTATTGTTGACCATCACTGTTTAAACTCTCTTTAGATGAGAGGTGGTTGTTTGTTTTGTTAATTTTTGTAGAATTATTGTTGACCCTCACTGTTTAAACTCTCTTTATATGAGAGGTGGTTGTTTGTCTTGTTAAGTTTTGTAGAATTATTGTTGACCATCACTGTTTAAACTCTCTTTATATGAGAGGTGGTAGTTTGTTTTGTTAAGTTTTGTAGAATTATTGTTGACCATCACTGTTTAAACTCTCTTTATATGAGAGGTGGTTGTTTGTTTTGTTAAGTTTTGTAGAATTATTGTTGACCATCACTGTTTAAACTCTCTTTATATGAGAGGTGGTTGTTCGTCTTGTTAAGTTTTGTAGAATTATTGTTGACCATCACTGTTTAAACTCTCTTTATATGAGAGATGGTTGTTCGTCTTGTTAAGTTTTGTAGAATTATTGTTGACCATCACCGTTTAAACTCTCTTTAAATGAGAGGTGGTTGTTTGTTTTGTTAAGTTTTGTAGAATTATTGTTGACCATCACTGTTTAAACTCTCTTTATATGAGAAGTGGTTGTTTGTTTTGTTAAGTTTTGTAGAATTATTGTTGACCATCACTGTTTAAACTCTCTTTAGACGAGAGGTGGTTGTTCGTCTTGTTAAGTTTTGTAGAATTATTGTTGACCATCACTATTTAAACTCTCTTTATATGAGAAGTGGTTGTTTGTTTTGTTAAGTTTTGTAGAATTATTGTTGACCATCACTGTTTAAACTCTCTTTAGATGAGAGGTGGTAGTTTGTTTTGTTAAGTTTTGTAGAATTATTGTTGACCCTCACTATTTAAACTCTCTTTATATGAGAGGTGGTTGTTTGTCTTGTTAAGTTTTGTAGAATTATTGTTGACCCTCACTGTTTAAACTCTATTTATATGAGAGGTGGTTGTTTGTTTTGTTAAGTTTTGTAGAATTATTGTTGACCATCACTGTTTAAACTCTCTTTAGATGAGAGGTGGTAGTTTGTTTTGTTAAGTTTTGTAGAATTATTGTTGACCCTCACTATTTAAACTCTCTTTATATGAGAGGTGGTTGTTTGTCTTGTTAAGTTTTGTAGAATTATTGTTGACCATCACTGTTTAAACTCTCTTTAGATGAGAGGTGGTTGTTTGTTTTGTTAAGTTTTGTAGAATTATTGTTGACCCTCACTGTTTAAACTCTCTTTATATGAGAGGTGGTTGTTTGTTTTGTTAAGTTTTGTAGAATTATTGTTGACCATCACTGTTTAAACTCTCTTTAAATGAGAGGTGGTTGTTCGTTTTGTTAAGTTTTGTAGAATTATTGTTGACCATCACTGTTTAAACTCTCTTTATATGAGAGGTGGTTGTTTGTTTTGTTAAGTTTTGTAGAATTATTGTTGACCATCATTGTTTAAACACTCTTTATATGAGAGGTGGTTGTTCGTTTTGTTAAGTTTTGTAGAATTATTGTTGACCATCACTGTTTAAACTCTCTTTATATGAGAGGTGGTTGTTTGTCTTGTTAAGTTTTGTAGAATTATTGTTGACCATCATTGTTTAAACACTCTTTATATGAGAGGTGGTTGTTCGTTTTGTTAAGTTTTGTAGAATTATTGATGACCATCACTATTTAAACTCTCTTTAAATGAGAGGTGGTTGTTCGTTTTGTTAAGTTTTGTAGAATCATTGTTGACCATCACTGTTTAAACTCTCTTTAGATGAGAGGTGGTTGTTCGTTTTGTTAAGTTTTGTAGAATCATTGTTGACCATCACTGTTTAAACTCTCTTTATACTAGAGGAGGTTGTTTGTTTTGTTAAGTTTTGTAGAATTATTGTTGACCATCATTGTTTAAACACTCTTTATATGAGAAGTGGTTGTTCGTTTTGTTAAGTTTTGTAGAATTATTGTTGACCATCACTGTTTAAACTCTCTTTAAATGAGAGGTGGTTGTTCGTTTTGTTAAGTTTTGTAGAATTATTGTTGACGCTCACTGTTTAAACTCTCTTTATATGAGAGGTGGTTGTTTGTCTTGTTAAGTTTTGTAGAATTATTGTTGACCATCACTATTTAAACTCTCTTTAGATGAGAGGTGGTTGTTCGTCTTGATCTAAATAGATGCTATGATTATCTATGGTTCTATCAGATCACGCACAAGCAATAAAATATTAAGCGAAAAATAAAATCTCAAATTTCAGAATTGATGTTCAAATTAAACAATAGGCATAATTGGAAATATACTTTTTTCAAACAATTATGTTTTTCATAATGATTTTTTGATGAGAGATATTATTTTTCCAGAAAGTATAAGCATGTAGTAGTTTTTAGAATATTAAATATTTTAAATGAGGCCAGAGGTCAGTCTCTTAAACAAATTGTGTTTTCACCGATTTTATAATTGAATCATAAAACCATGTAAAAATAATGACTCCCGCAAGGTATGGAGTACACAAATTCCGATTCCGCCGTTTGCAGCTTCACCAGCCGATCTGTATTTTCTACCAGCACATTTCTAGGTTTATATATAATTGCTTCAGTTATGACAGAATATTGAATTTAACACGTATTTGATAAAAATTATTATTTACATAAGCTATTAAATGATAAATTGTGAATACAGCTGTCATGTAATATGACCGTTACATATTTATATGTGGACCCAAAACATTTTAAGTTCAGAAAGGTCAAAACTATGAAATGTCAATGTGTCTGTATCAGCCAATCAAAAATTATTATTGCTATGGCACTGATTTTTGTACGTTGAAGTTGGACTTTGAACAGGACGGGAGGGATGACATGATTTTGTTGTTTTGTTGATGTTGCAATGATGGAAACATTTCTATTTATTTGTACTGTTAAAAAAATGTATCGTATTTTCCTACACATAAATCAGCAGGTGTCGTCGTGATTAGATTTGCAACTACCTATGCAATCAGTACCTATCACCACTAAAATTGTGAGTTCGAATCCCACTTATGTGATAACGTTTGTCAGTGACTTACGACAAGTCGGTGGTTTTCTCCGGTTTCCTCCACCATTAAAACTGACCTTCACTATATAATTAAAATATTGTTGAAAGTGGCGTTAAACATCATAACCCTACCCTTTATTCAATTTTCTAACTATTGACCGTTTAGTGAATATTCATCACGACGTTGGAACATTTATTATGTCAGAGTGGTTGACCGGAAGTCAGTAACACCATGACTGGAATGGTTTGTTGGCCTATGCAAGAACTGTTTACTCTTCCTGAGCACACTAGTTAAGTTTATCCCCGTTTTTTAGGGGAGATTGGTGTTGCCCAATCTTTAGTTTACTGTGTAGTTTTTCGTTGACTGTTGTTTGTCTTTTTATCCTTTTTCGCTTTGGCTATTGTTTTTGTGTTTGTTGATGGAGATGGTTCACGATAGATGTTCCATCCTCCTCACTGGATTTAGTACTGCGAAGACTACTAGTTTACCTATTTTTCTCCAGTATTGTTATCAATGCTGTTATAGTGACATCCGGAACCTTTGAACCGTAATGAAAGCGGGAGGTTTGGCGCCGTAAAATCTGATTCAACCCACCATTTCTTTGGAAATGTCTGTACCAAGTCAAGGTCATTACGGTTTTCACAGTTTTCCAGTTGTTGACTGATTTTTTCTGTTTATATACTTATGAGTTTTGACTTTCCCTTTGGAAGATTGTTCGGAGTTCGGTAATTTTGTTATTACCCTTATTTGCATTGTCCTTCTTCGAATTAAGAGTTTTTAATTACCCCCCTTTGGTATCCTCAAGGGTTTCTTTTATATCGCATATATATTAATTATTAGTATTTATTTTCGCAAGACAAGGATTATCAGGTCCATATCAGATGAGATCGAAGAGCGAATCTGATATGGACCTGATAATCCTTGTCGAGCAAAAAAAAAATACTAATACTTTTTGTATCGGTAATTTCACAATTTTAACACAGCTTTGTGATTTTGTTGTTGTGTTTTGACTTTTTTTTAACACAAATAATTTCTTTATCGGTAATTTCACAATTTTAACACAGCTTTGTAATTTTTTTGTTGTGTTTTGACCTTTTTTTTTTTAATGAAAGGTTTAGTGACGTCACGTTAGACCGCGCATGACAAATGACCAACAGCTGATAATTTCTAGTAGCACGAGTTGGTTGTTAATTGAACGTTGTTACTAAATTTATCGGGTAGGAAAGATCAAAGGAAACTGTAACAAATTACCGATAAACAGATATAATGTACAAACGATATAATGAGATGGAACCATTCAAGACCATGACCATTATGTACTTCCTTGACGATACCTACCTTGTAGTATTAAAACTCATCAACATATGAAATTCACGTTAAAAAAACATTTAATTTGTGTAATTGATAATATTTTCTAGCTTTAATATACAGAATAGTATTAAATAATATGAGAGAGGTACAACCTGTATTTACGACCGCATCCTCCCCTCTTATCAGGTTAATTTACAAAGGAAATATTTTTCCTTTTTAAAAACAGATATGATTGCCTGTAATACATAGTATCGGAACCAATCAAAATGTTTTAAAATGAATCAATAGACATGAATCATTTATGACTACGGTAATTACTCTGTGAGATGACGCATTGGATGATACTGGATGTAATACAATATCACCCCCTAAAATTGGTAAAGATAAGATTTTTTGGCGTAAAATCGTGATTTTTCACACGAAATACCCCAAAAATGATTTGCCCCTCCCTCCGCTCGGCGTAATTTTTTTAAGTGACCCCCCCCCCTAACTTGAAATCCCCTGCACTCATTTAATTTTTTTTCTCATTGTGACTTGACATTATGCGCATAATTTTGTATATCCACCCAGTTGTCTGTCATTTTCGTATGGAAGATAAGCCATTAGGGATCGATCATGTAACTGCTATGCGATCTTTGCCCTCTTTGTCAGCTGTTAAATAGAATGTGAAACTTGCCAAAAGAGTTTTGGCTCTTACTCAGTAATCCTGCATGCTTAGCGGAAAAGCAACAACAATCAATATTTAGTCTTTGACTTGACCCGACCAGGGATCGAACACACGATCTTCCTTACTGGACGCGAGAACACTAACCACTATACCATCGAAGCGTTTAATTATAATTGCTGTTACAGTGCTGTAAGCACATGTAGATCTATCAACGTTTGTCACAAGAAATGTTTAATACAGTTATAATGTTATAACACTCATCGTCATTTTAATATAAACAATTACAATACAGTACTTTATTTGTATATTACACCGTCTTATGTCAAGCAAATATATATAACACAGGTGTATATAGACAGCACAGAACCATGTGTATCGCGAACACCTCAGTTTACCCCGTTTTTTTTGTTTTTTGTTTGTGTTGTCCTATAGTATGTGTCTTTATGTTCTAAGTTCCGTGTTGTGATGTCCTTTACGATTTCCGCATAAAACGATGTGCGGTTTGTCTTTGCCTACAGTTGTTTGTAAGAGGGCACATGTCTTAGTGTGCGCATAGTAGTCTGAAACACATATTGTGTTGTGTTTTTGCTTTGTTTTTCTTCGTCTTGTGTACCCTATGTTTCAAGTTTCTCTGTATTGTCCATTTTTGATTGCACCTTCGGTATTCTCTAACGTTTATGTAATAAATGACTAGAAATACTAGTACCTAATATGGAACATAGTGGTGGTGTATGAAAATGAGTTCTTCAACGTATCTTTCGTGTTTTTCTGTGAAATGTCTCTTACACAAATTATATTTTGTAAGCTTATTTTTTGGTAAACAATATTACATAAAATTCTTCTTTTTAACAATGAACCAGATCGGATTGGTATGGTCTTTCGTGGTACACATAGAAACTTGTGTCTTACAGCCCTGTCCTTCATCCAAGATGGCTACAGTTGCTAAAAATAATACAATCATTAATTGACGATTACTCTATTATTTTTAGGTCAAAATGAGTTCAAATGGAAACTGCTATTACATGAAAATTAATTGTATCCGGGTTTTATTATGTGAAATTTTTCTTTCAGCAAAATACCCCTTCTGCAAATTAGACTTTTATTGGAAACAAAATCAAATTAGAATCTTCTACTCAAATCAAAATGGATTGGAATGATGCGTGGAAGTTCCACCTTAAATAAAAGCTTCCGACATTTCTCTATCCATGATGGCTACCGTTACTAAAAAAAAAAAAAAGATTAAATTGGCCAGCACTGCCTTATTTTATGTCAAAACGAGCTTCATATTTAAACAGCTACTGTATGACAATGAGTTATTCAACAGATCTTTCGTGTTTTTCATTTTTTTCACCCGATTTATACTGATTATGCCAATTCCATTTTGTGGGTTTATTTTGACTAAATAACGAGACACTGCTGGTTATTAATGGGTTACAGTTGTCTTATTTGTTTTATTGTCTCCCTGTTATTGTTCTCACTCTTGACTGAAACTGTGGGTTATCTGGGGCTAAACGAGGAGCCGTCGTGGTCGTGATCTTATGGTAGTTGGATTAACCACTACCCATGCAATCAGTGCCTATCACCACTAAAGTTGTGAGTTCAAACACCGTTCATGGCGAGATGTACTCGATACAACATTATGTGATAAAGTTTGTCAGTGACTTGCGGCAGGTCGATGGTTTTCTCTTCCATCAATAAAACTGACCATCACGAACTAACTGAAATATTGTTGAAAGTGGCGTTAATCACCACAACACTAACCCTTTGGACGCCTATTGTTTCTTATTGAGAGTATCACCTCTACACATTTACAAGTGCCCGCCAAGTCCCTGCTCCACTAGTACCACCCGTCGTGTTACTCTTGTTACCCGTAACAATCAAACACAAACAATGTAAAGAAACAACACAAATATGTAGATATGTAAGTAAAATGTAAATATAATGTACTTATTTGACACGTATTTAACAGATTGAGTGAATGAAGTCAAAGTAGTGTAATTTATCGTAGTGTTTCTAGTATAATATGTTAATGATGAATCAAAAAGAATTTTCATGTTGTAATTAACATCTTATTATTGTCATTTTTATTTATGTAAATAAAGGGTCCCTGCATAAGAAAATAGTGTAGTGGCGAATCCTAGTGTTGTAATGTAAACGGAAAACTCATGATTTTATTGAGAAATTAAAATCATATGATATTCATTTTTTTTTAAATTACAACCTTGTTTTTTTGTAAAGAAAGGGTCCCTGCATTAAAAATATCGCAGTGGCGAACTCTGAAGTCATTATTGCAATGTATAGCAACTAAATGCTTTTACTCAGTAAATTACATCGCAACCTTGACATTGTTTTAATACCACCCCTGTTACTGTAACAAACGATCCCTGCATAAAAACAGTTAGAGAAAAACGATGGGGCAATGAAGAATGGGCAATCCAGTGACGTAGGGCAACATATAAAATATACATGTAGTTATCATTCATTCATTCATTCATTCATTCATTCATTCACTTCTTTATTTCCTCCTTCATAAAGATTTACACGAATTGTTTATGAATATACATTACTGATGCATTGCTTGATTGATTGCTTGATTGATTGATTGATTGATTGGTTGATTGATTGATTAATTGGTGTTTAACGCCAACATTAATGATGCAACAAAAACATAAAGTGATATAAGAATAGAAAGATATACAATGATTAACCTTACTACATTTTTACAAAGTCATATACATTTGTATCTATGTTATAATGGATTAGTGTCTTATAACACAGACGTACACGTGGCTGATGGTACTACACATGTCGTAAAACCTCCGTAGTGACCGTCCTTAGAGATAGATTGTACTGTACAATAAACAACATGACAGTAACAAAGACTCACAAATTAATTTACATCAGCATCATTTAATATGGTAATACGGTATGATTTCTCCCTTGGAAAATTTGGAAGGGTAGTTCGTCGTCATATAAGCACTGAGTTCAATATACAGGTCAAGCTCAACATGTTCAGCTATCATGTACCACCATGTATCACGAATACCCGTCAAAATATGACGCCATGTTTAAAAATGTTGTAGTGAAATGCCAGACAACTCCTACTCTAAAAATAGCACCTCAGAAATGTCATGCATCAAATCATCCTCAGAAATGTTATGCATCAAATCATCCATACATATGTTAAAATACAACTAAATCCGATCAAATTTCGGCTCAAAATAATCCTTATATATTGAACTTCAATAATCAATCTTAATTATGCCATTCCATTTAATATTTTTGAAGAAGAAAAAAGAAACTACAAAGGGAAAGAAAGTGATTACTTTGTGCGAAAAGTGTGGAAAGTTTTAACTGTTCACATTATTACTTTTTGTGATACCCTCCAAGAAGAAAGAAATAAAGAATGGTGCCATCTAATTAACATTGGTTCAGTACAAGTCAGTGTATACTTACATAATATGGAAGACATTGCGTTACTTGAATGCCCTTTAAGCTGCGCTACATACTTTGACCAAAGTTGTAAGTTCGAACCCAGTTCATGGCGAGGTGTACTCGATACAACATTATGTGATCAAGTTTGTCAGCGACTTCCGACGGGTCGGTGATTTTCTCCGGGTACCTCAGTTTCCTCCACCAATAAAACTGACCGCCACGATATAACTTAAATATTGTTGAATGTGGCGTTAAACACCATAAACCAAACCATAATTTGACATCGATAACTACGAGTTAGTGACGGGCTGTATATTTGATTCTCCCCGCACAACTATCAGACGACACTTTTGGAGGGATTGTACCCGGAAACGATGAAACGGTTTCCTATATTTACACTTTATGGATCATTAGAGCTTCGGATACAATATTATACAGTTATGTAATGGGTGTGAATGCAATAGACCAAGCTATTTGTCCTGAGGTGCTGGGAATGACCAAGTGTTCTATTGCATGAGGCCAACGGCCTGCAATAGAACAATTGGTCATTCCCAGCACCGAAGGACATATAGTTTGGTCTATTGCATCCACACCCATTAAATAACTGTTTTATTTCCTAATTAAACAGAAGCAAGGTAGCAGACATGACTTAAATATATTCATGCATATATTGTAGAAAAACTGATGAAAATTATTTATTTAATAAATTAGATAACAATAAACAAGTGGAATACAGAGTAAAAAGTCCTTAATTTTTATATTACCTATGTTTTTCAATATTATTATTTAAATATTAGAATTTTGAAATTTTATGAAAACTGAAATTTTTGAAATTTTTTGAAAATTTTGAAATCTTGGTAAAATTTTGAAATCTTATGAACATTTTGAATTTTTGAACTTTAAAATTTTTAATTTTTTTTCTAATTTAGAATTTTGAAATGTTCTGAAAATTTGCTAAATTTTGAAAGTTTTTTAAATTTTTGAAGTTTTGAAATTTGTTCAATGAAAAAACGGTTCAAAGATCAGTTCAATAGTCTGTCGTGCAATAGTCTCTTGAAGACTATTGACGCGTCAATAGATCACAGGGGAGCAAAAAATGCAAAAAATATCTTAAAATATGTAGTTACTTAATAAACAAGAAACAATTTACAATTAGGTAATAATAATGTCTATGCATAGATTAATATTTTTTACGAACAAGTTATAAATTGTGATAACATTCATTTTCCCCCGTTAGAGTAAATAAATGACTGCTCCAAGATGCAGAAGCAAATATATACAGTGTTCTTCGTGGTATTTCAACATTTGTTCACAGTTTTATACAATGACAGTCTTAAAAGGTTTGTTATCAAAAGTATACGTCGCGGTTGTTCAAGAACGATCCGAACGATTTAGACACATCTGCTCCGGACACGATTTATCAGTTGATCACATACTTCATATTTTTTAATTGTTTTAAGTAAAGTACATGCTTTAAATCTGCAGTTTTTTTTGCTAATGTAGGTGACTAAGTGATTATAAAAAAGACATTAAGATTCCAAATTGACAAATGTATTCCTAAAACAACAAACTGTATTATTTGCGTCATCTCATTTAAAAAATGTTTCAAGCATAAAGTGCAGACTTAAAGTCGGCCTGTGACACTTGTCTGCTTTATAGGAACAGCTTGAAGATACCAAAGGAGTAATCAGAAGCCGTAAATCTAAGAGAGATAGACAATACAATAGCCATAAGATAAAGGACGTGGGAACTACCCACAATGCAAAACACTATGGATAAAACTAAAGATTGAGTAATACGAACTCTACAAAGAAGTTAAAAAAAAGAAAAAAAAAAGAAAGAAAAGAAAAGAAAAAAGAAACGATGTTGAACTCTACAGCTCCAGAAGGTTAAACAGTTTGATTTACAACTACTTGCGCAGTCAGTACCTATCACCACTAAAGTTGTAAGTTCGATGGCGTTCATGGCGAGATGTACTCGATACAACATTATATGATAAATTATATCAGTGACTTGCATCTGGTCGTGGTTTTCTCTGGGTCCTCCGGTTTCCTCCACCAATAAAACTGACCGCCACGATATAAATGAAATATTGTTGAATGTGACGCAAAGCACCATTACCCTAACCCTTAACAAGTTTTTATTTTCAATTTATTAAGATTGATTATGTAAAAGAAAATTGTCGGCAGATAAACGGCAGTCCATATTTTCAACTTAAGGCATCGAAATGCATCGATCATAGTGTAAGGGAAGCAAATATTGGACAGCACGTGCGATATACATAATAAATACATTTTCTCACCAATTAAATGTGTTGAGATTTGTACCAGTTGTACACGTGGTTCATCAGTTGATAGTAAAATACATGGAGTGAAATTTCTCTCATGATTTTCAATTTTTTTTATCTATTTATTATTAGCGTTAACTGACATAATCAACAAGTGACACAACACATGTCATCATCTATTTCATGGATGTCTATATCATCAGTGTCCCAGCTGCGTTTTGTATACTTTAAACCTAAAATAAATATCTATTTATGACACTAGCACTTGAAAAAAGTCAAGACTTGGAAATGTACTGAGAAATTATAGGAAATGTTTTACAGAGATTGTTTTAAATTAATTTAATTTGATGTGAATACTACAATCTGATTGGATGATCCGGCGGAGAAAAATTGGTTATTCTTCCCGGGTTGGTATTGTGACGTCACCAACATATTCATTCGCCAACGACAAATTAAAATAGTTCCATGAAATAATTGTGATTAATATCGTGGAATCATTCAATTTTGTTGTAAAAATTAAATTATAAGGAATATTTGGAATTTTTGAACAGCTGCTCAAAAATTAAAAATTTTCCTTAAATAAAAAAAATATATATCATACTGACTGTGGGAACAGTTCTATATTTACTTGCAAAATACACACCAGTGGGTGATTGACCAATCAGACAACAGCCCTTGAAGTGTTCTTGGTTTTAAAGCGTAGGCTCATCGCCGATTGGTCGGTTGAAATATGAACACTTGTGTACATTAGTTAATTAAAGCATAAGTATATATACATATTGTTTCTTCATAGCAATTGTAAAAAAAAAAATGGCAAGAAGGCAAAATACCACAACTTAAACCAGAAAAAAAATTTAAATTAATTACGACGTATTTTATTCAAAAAAAAAATAACACTAATGTAGTGCATGATCACGCTAAAAAAAATTAATATTAAAAAAATAGGTATGGCTGTCATAGAGTGTGAATTAGTTGTTACATAATATTTTCACTAGGGAGCATTCATTGACCAAGAGTAACACAAGATGGCTGATAATTGAGTTTTTATGTACTTTTAGCTTGAATGATTGATTTATTTGGTAAATAAAACTTTAATTTCTGGCATGTTTTGACATAAAGCTACAAAAGTACATCATCCCATACGTACCAGTTAATAACCTGTGTGTATTATTTCAAATGACATGCACTTATCTACGATGGCCAAACCTCGGGTGAATCCGCTGCTCTAAATGGAGGAACGGAATCGGGCAACTTGTGACGAATGGAGATCTCAACTCGACATGAGACATCTACATTATTGTTCTACAATCGGCATACCTTGGGCGAATCCGCTGTTCTAAATGGAGGAACGGAATCGGCGGAGCTGTGACGAGTGGATATCTCAACTCGACATTATACTTCTTTAATACTGTTTTACAACCTCGGCCGAATCCACTGCTCTTGATGGAGGAACGGATTCGGTCGAGTTGTGACAAGAGGAGGAGACTTCTAATGGAATCCTTCAACAATTATGTCAACTTGACGTTCACCCCCCCCCCCCCCCCCCCAATAGATAATTCCAGTATATTTTTAAGCAGGGTTGTGATTAATTACGTTCAGTTAAATGCGAATTGGTAGCGCCGCTACCATTATCACTTAACATCATTTCTGGAGAAATATATGGTGTACATTTTAAGAGTCGCATGAGTGAACCGGACAATGTGACAAGTCTTCTAAGCAAATGTAGAGCAAACAGAGCTCTTATAACCCCCATATACCGTTAGTTAACGGGATAATTATTTTTGATTTGTTTTTGTTTTTTATTTTTGTTTGGTTTGTTTTGTTAGTTTGCTTGGAACCATTCATGCTCACCTGGTTTAGACCTGCGGTATACATTGTCGTCTTGAATAACTCCTTCTGTTTATCTCATGGATCTGATTTCATACCCTCCTTGTCAATTTTTGACTCCCCTCTTTTGGTATTTGTATATTTCTTTTAGATTTCAATGAACTCTTTAGATTTCGTTCAGTTCACATTTTCGGTTTTGTTGATTTATCTGATTTCGTTTCGTTTATTTAGTTTACTAAATTAATTTCATTCTTTTCGTTTCGTTAATTGTGTTCCGTTCTCATTTCGTATTCTATAATAACCTTTCTTGTCGTACAGGAAATGCAATTAATAAAAGATCTTCACAATAAGAAGACATGTCAACTCTGTCTCAGCTTACATATTAAATAATATTTCATTAATAATAAGCTTAAAAAAAGTCACAAAGGTATTTTAATTAATGTAGTATATATATTGTAATGAGACAGCACAAGTCGTTAGGTGTATTTATGTTACCTGGCTCAGGTGTATCACAATTAACATTGTCTTCTGACTGTTGCACCTTATTTATGTTACCTGGCTCAGGTGTATCACAATTAACATTATCTTCTGACTGTTGCACCCGATTTATGTTACCTGGCTCAGGTGTATCCCAATTAACATTATCTTCTGACTGTTGCACCTGATTTATGTTATCTGGCTCAGGTGTATCACAATTAACATTGTCTTCTGACTGTTGCACCTGATTTATGTTACCTGGCTCAGGTGTATCACAATTAACATTATCTTCCGACTGTTGCACCTGATTTATGTTACCTGTCTCAGGTGTATCACAATTAAAATTATCTTCTGACTGTTGCACCTGATTTATGTTACCTGGCTTAGGTGTATCCCAATTAACATTATCTTCTGACTGTTGCACCTGATTTATGTTACCTGGCTCAGGTGTATCACAATTAACATTATCTTCTGACTGTTGCACCTGATTTATGTTACCTGGCTCAGGTGTATCACAATTAACATTATCTTCTGACTGTTGCACCCGATTTATGTTACCTGGCTCAGGTGTATCCCAATTAACATTATCTTCTGACTGTTGCACCTGATTTATGTTACCTGGCTCAGGTGTATCACAATTAACATTATCTTCTGACTGTTGCACCTGATTTATGTTACCTGGCTCAGGTGTATCACAATTAACATTATCTTCTGACTGTTGCACCTGATTTATGTTACCTGGCTCAGGTGTATCACAATTAACATTATCTTCTGACTGTTGCACCTGATTTATGTTACCTGGCTCAGGTGTATCCCAATTAACATTATCTTCTGACTGTTGCACCTGATTTATGTTACCTGGCTCAGGTGTATCACAATTAACATTATCTTCTGACTGTTGCACCTGATTTATGTTACCTGGCTCAGGTGTATCCCAATTAACATTATCTTCTGACTGTTGCACCTGATTTATATTACCTGGCTCAGGTGTATCACAATTAACATTATCTTCTGACTGTTGCACCTGATTTATGTTACCTGGCTCAGGTGTATCATAATTAACATTATCTTCTGACTGTTGCACCTGATTTATGTTACCTGGCTCAGGTGTATCACAATTAACATTATCTTCTGACTGTTGCACCTGATTTATGTTACCTGGCTCAGGTGTATCACAATTAACATTATCTTCTGACTGTTCCACCTGATTTATGTTACCTGGCTCAGGTGTATCACAATTAACATTATCTTCTGACTGTTGCACCTGATTTATGTTACCTGGCTCAGGTGTATCCCAATTAACATTATCTTTTGACTGTTGCACCTGATTTATGCTACCTGGCTCAGGTGTATCACAATTAACATTATCTTCTGACTGTTGCACCTGATTTATGTTACCTGGCTCAGGTGTATCACAATTAACATTATCTTCTGACTGTTGCACCTGATTTATGTTACCTGGCTCAGGTGTATCACAATTAACATTATCTTCTGACTGTTGCACCTGATTTATGTTACCTGGCTCAGGTGTATCACAATTAACATTATCTTCTGACTGTTGCACCTGATTTATGTTACCTGGCTCAGGTGTATCACAATTAACATTATCTTCTGACTGTTGCACCTGATTTATGTTACCTGGCTCAGGTGTATCCCAATTAACATTATCTTCTGACTGTTGCACCTGATTTATGTTACCTGGCTCAGGTGTATCACAATTAACATTATCTTCTGACTGTTGCACCTGATTTATGTTACCTGGCTCAGGTGTATCCCAATTAACATTATCTTCTGACTGTTGCACCTGATTTATGTTACCTGGCTCAGGTGTATCACAATTAACATTATCTTCTGACTGTTGCACCTGATTTATGTTACCTGGCTCAGGTGTATCACAATTAACATTATCTTCTGACTGTTGCACCTGATTTATGTTACCTGGCTCAGGTGTATCCCAATTAACATTATCTTCTGACTGTTGCACCTGATTTATGTTACCTGGCTCAGGTGTATCACAATTAACATTATCTTCTGACTGTTGCACCTGATTTATGTTACCTGGCTCAGGTGTATCACAATTAACATTATCTTCTGACTGTTGCACCTGATTTATGTTACCTGGCTCAGGTGTATCCCAATTAACATTATCTTCTGACTGTTGCACCTGATTTATGTTACCTGGCTCAGGTGTATCACAATTAACATTATCTTCTGACTGTTGCACCTGATTTATGTTACCTGGCTCAGGTGTATCCTAATTAACATTATCTTCTGACTGTTGCACCTGATTTATGTTACCTGGCTCAGGTGTATCACAATTAACATTATCTTCTGTCTGTTGCACCTGATTTATGTTACCTGGCTCAGGTGTATCACAATTAACATTATCTTCTGACTGTTGCACCTGATTTATGTTACCTGGCTCAGGTGTATCACAATTAACATTATCTTCTGACTGTTGCACCTGATTTATGTTACCTGGCTCAGGTGTATCACAATTAACATTGTCTTCTGACTGTTGCACCTGATTTATGTTACCTGGCTCAGGTGTATCCCAATTAACATTATCTCCTGACTGTTGCACCTGATTTATGTTACCTGGCTCAGGTGTATCACAATTAACATTATCTTCTGACTGTTGCACCTGATTTATGTTACCTGGCTCAGGTGTATCACAATTAACATTATCTTCTGACTGTTGCACCTGATTTATGTTACCTGGCTCAGGTGTATCACAATTAACATTATCTTCTGACTGTTGCACCTGATTTATGTTACCTGGCTCAGGTGTATCACAATTAACATTATCTTCTGACTGTTGCACCTGATTTATGTTACCTGGCTCAGGTGTATCCCAATTAACATTATCTTCTGACTGTTGCACCTGATTTATGTTACCTGGCTCATGTGTATCACAATTAACATTATCTTCTGACTGTTGCACCTGATTTATGTTACCTGGCTCAGGTGTATCCCAATTAACATTATCTTCTGACTGTTGCACCTGATTTATGTTACCTGGCTCAGGTGTATCACAATTAACATTATCTTCTGACTGTTGCACCTGATTTATGTTACCTGGCTCAGGTGTATCACAATTAACATTATCTTCTGACTGTTGCACCTGATTTATGTTACCTGGCTCAGGTGTATCCCAATTAACATTATCTTCTGACTGTTGCACCTGATTTATGTTACCTGGCTCAGGTGTATCCCAATTAACATTATCTTCTGACTGTTGCATCTGATTTATGTTACCTGGCTCAGGTGTATCACAATTAACATTATCTCCTGACTGTTGCACCTGATTTATGTTACCTGGCTCAGGTGTATCCCAATTAACATTATCTTCTGACTGTTGCACCTGATTTATGTTACCTGGCTCAGGTGTATCACAATTAACATTATCTTCTGACTGTTGCACCTGATTTATGTTACCTGGCTCAGGTGTATCACAATTAACATTATCTTCTGACTGTTGCACCTGATTTATGTTACCTGGCTCAGGTGTATCACAATTAACATTATCTTCTGACTGTTGCACCTGATTTATGTTACCTGGCTCAGGTGTATCCCAATTAACATTATCTTCTGACTGTTGCACCTGATTTATGTTACCTGGCTCAGGTGTATCACAATTAACATTATCTTCTGACTGTTGCACCTGATTTATGTGACCTGGCTCAGGTGTATCACAATTAACATTATCTTCTGACTGTTGCACCTGATTTATGTTACCTGGCTCAGGTGTATCACAATTAACATTATCTTCTGTCTGTTGCACCTGATTTATGTTACCTGGCTCAGGTGTATCACAATTAACATTATCTTCTGACTGTTGCACCTGATTTATGTTACCTGGCTCAGGTGTATCACAATTAACATTATCTTCTGACTGTTGCACCTGATTTATGTTACCTGACTCAGGTGTATCACAATTAACATTATCTTCTGACTGTTGCACCTGATTTATGTTACCTGGCTCAGGTGTATCCCAATTAACATTATCTTCTGACTGTTGCACCTGATTTATGTTACCTGGCTCAGGTGTATCACAATTAACATTATCTTCTGACTGTTGCACCTGATTTATGTTACCTGGCTCAGGTGTTTCACAATTAACATTATCTTCTGACTGTTGCACCTGATTTATGTTACCTGGCTCAGGTGTATCCCAATTAACATTATCTTCTGACTGTTGCACCTGATTTATGTTACCTGGCTCAGGTGTATCCCAATTAACATTATCTTCTGACTGTTGCATCTGATGTATGTTACCTGGCTCAGGTGTATCACAATTAACATTATCTCCTGACTGTTGCACCTGATTTATGTTACCTGGCTCAGGTGTATCCCAATTAACATTATCTTCTGACTGTTGCACCTGATTTATGTTACCTGGCTCAGGTGTATCACAATTAACATTATCTTCTGACTGTTGCACCTGATTTATGTTACCTGGCTCAGGTGTATCACAATTAACATTATCTTCTGACTGTTGCACCTGATTTATGTTACCTGGCTCAGGTGTATCACAATTAACATTATCTTCTGACTGTTGCACCTGATTTATGTTACCTGGCTCAGGTGTATCCCAATTAACATTATCTTCTGACTGTTGCACCTGATTTATGTTACCTGGCTCAGGTGTATCACAATTAACATTATCTTCTGACTGTTGCACCTGATTTATGTTACCTGGCTCAGGTGTATCCTAATTAACATTATCTTCTGACTGTTGCACCTGATTTATGTTACCTGGCTCAGGTGTATCACAATTAACATTATCTTCTGTCTGTTGCACCTGATTTATGTTACCTGGCTCAGGTGTATCACAATTAACATTATCTTCTGACTGTTGCACCTGATTTATGTTACCTGGCTCAGGTGTATCACAATTAACATTATCTTCTGACTGTTGCACCTGATTTATGTTACCTGGCTCAGGTGTATCACAATTAACATTGTCTTCTGACTGTTGCACCTGATTTATGTTACCTGGCTCAGGTGTATCCCAATTAACATTATCTCCTGACTGTTGCACCTGATTTATGTTACCTGGCTCAGGTGTATCACAATTAACATTATCTTCTGACTGTTGCACCTGATTTATGTGACCTGGCTCAGGTGTATCACAATTAACATTATCTTCTGACTGTTGCACCTGATTTATGTTACCTGGCTCAGGTGTATCCCAATTAACATTATCTTCTGACTGTTGCACCTGATTTATGTTACCTGGCTCAGGTGTATCCCAATTAACATTATCTTCTGACTGTTGCACCTGATTTATGTTACCTGGCTCAGGTGTATCACAATTAACATTATCTTCTGACTGTTGCACCTGATTTATGTTACCTGGCTCAGGTGTATCACAATTAACATTATCTTCTGACTGTTGCACCTGATTTATGTTACCTGGCTCAGGTGTATCCCAATTAACATTATCTTCTGACTGTTGCACCTGATTTATGTTACCTGGCTCAGGTGTATCACAATTAACATTATCTTCTGTCTGTTGCACCTGATTTATGTTACCTGGCTCAGGTGTATCACAATTAACATTATCTTCTGACTGTTGCACCTGATTTATGTTACCTGGCTCAGGTGTATCACAATTAACATTATCTTCTGACTGTTGCACCTGATTTATGTTACCTGGCTCAGGTGTATCACAATTAACATTGTCTTCTGACTGTTGCACCTGATTTATGTTACCTGGCTCAGGTGTATCCCAATTAACATTATCTCCTGACTGTTGCACCTGATTTATGTTACCTGGCTCAGGTGTATCACAATTAACATTATCTTCTGACTGTTGCACCTGATTTATGTTACCTGGCTCAGGTGTATCACAATTAACATTATCTTCTGACTGTTGCACCTGATTTATGTTACCTGGCTCAGGTGTATCCCAATTAACATTATCTTCTGACTGTTGCACCTGATTTATGTTACCTGTCTCAGGTGTATCACAATTAACATTATCTCCTGACTGTTGCACCTGATTTATGTTACCTGGCTCAGGTGTATCCCAATTAACATTATCTTCTGACTGTTGCACCTGATTTATGTTACCTGGCTCAGGTGTATCACAATTAACATTATCTTCTGACTGTTGCACCTGATTTATGTTACCTGGCTCAGGTGTATCACAATTAACATTATCTTCTGACTGTTGCACCTGATTTATGTTACCTGGCTCAGGTGTATCACAATTAACATTATCTTCTGACTGTTGCACCTGATTTATGTTACCTGGCTCAGGTGTATCACAATTAACATTATCTTCTGACTGTTGCACCTGATTTATGTTACCTGGCTCAGGTGTATCCCAATTAACATTATCTTCTGACTGTTGCACCTGATTTATGTTACCTGGCTCAGGTGTATCACAATTAACATTATCTTCTGACTGTTGCACCTGATTTATGTTACCTGGCTCAGGTGTATCCTAATTAACATTATCTTCTGACTGTTGCACCTGATTTATGTTACCTGGCTCAGGTGTATCACAATTAACATTATATTCTGACTGTTGCACCTGATTTATGTTACCTGGCTCAGGTGTATCCCAATTAACATTATCTTCTTACTGTTGCACCTGATTTATGTTACCTGGCTCAGGTGTATCATAATTAACATTATCTTCTGACTGTTGCACCTGATTTATGTTACCTGGCTCAGGTGTATCCTAATTAACATTTTCTTCTGACTGTTGCACCTGATTTATGTTACCTGGCTCAGGTGTATCACAATTAACATTATCTTCTGACTGTTGCACCTGATTTATGTTACCTGGCTCAGGTGTATCACAATTAACATTATTTTCTGACTGTTGCACCTGATTTATGTTACCTGGCTCAGGTGTATCACAATTAACATTATCTTCTGACTGTTGCACCTGATTTATGTTACCTGGCTCAGGTGTATCACAATTAACATTATCTTCTGACTGTTGCACCTGATTTATGTTACCTGGCTCAGGTGTTTCACAATTAACATTATCTTCTGACTGTTGCACCTGATTTATGTTACCTGGCTCAGGTGTATCACAATTAACATTATCTTCTGACTGTTCCACCTGATTTATGTTACCTGGCTCAGGTGTATCACAATTAACATTATCTTCTGACTGTTGCACCTGATTTATGTTACCTGGCTCAGGTGTATCACAATTAACATTATCTTCTGACTGTTCCACCTGATTTATGTTACCTGGCTCAGGTGTATCACAATTAACATTATCTTCTGACTGTTGCACCAGATTTATGTTACCTGGCTCAGGTGTTTACATTCTTGTTAGGTAATTATCATTTTATCCCATGGAAGCTGGATACACAACCATTTTCGTTGTTTGTCCTTTCGTACTTTTTTCTTTTGGTCATTGTGTTGTTTTTCCATCTCCGATTTATGGATTCTGATTGCCCCTTTGGTATCTTCAAACTCTTCTTATTCAAATTTATCGAATCATTTCGAAAGTTTTACGGTCGCCACCATGACTTGGTTGACCGTTATGGAATATCTGTGTCACAAATGACCATGGATATGTTCCACTTGTCGTAAACACTTCCCGGTCCTTTACTCATTCATGATTTATCACCGAGTTTGTAATTGGATTAAGACGACGGGTGCCACTAGTGGAGCAGGAACTACTCACTTTTATTTTGAGCACCCGAGTTCACCCCCAGTTTTTAGTGGGGTTCGTGTCACTCGATCTTTAGTTTTATGTGTATGTTTTGTAGATCGTTGTATGTCCTTTTGTCCCTTTCTTTTGGTCATTGTGTTGTCTGTACTTCTTCGATTTACGGATTCTGATTACCCCTTTGGTATCTTCAAACTCTTTTTCCCAGTGGAGTGGACACTGACTTGATACACCCAAAAACGAAACCAGCAACAATATATATATCGCAACGATAATAATATAATATAAATAACAAAAATAAAAGCGAAAACAAGCCCCCCCCCCCTCCCCCGAAAATATACTTAATAGTCAGAAAATTCAATTTTGGTATACAAGGTAAGAGACCCCGGCCGTTAGTCTTCCTCACAACTCCCCTTGTCTCATAACAGATAAATCATTTTGAACCACGACAGGACCGACCTTCAGCCAATTGGACCACGCTGGAGTTATCTGCTCTTAGCTGTTCAAATACTCACAACAACACACTGCAGGTTTTACAGAGAACAACAAGTGGGCACCGTATCTCCTACGGCCGGTCCTAAACCACAGCATGCCAAAGTTATATATGTATTGCACCTTTGAAACAATAAATAAATAACGCCACGCGTAAATAACGAAATTGAATATACATAGCAAATAGTTCATGGCACTGAGGGTCATATGGCAGGATATGGACCGGTCCGTCACCAAAAAAATAGTATATGGACCGAAGCTGCTTCTGAGGTCCATATAATATTTTTTTGGTGACGGACCGGTCCATATACTGCCATATGACCCGAAGTGACATGAACTATTTGCTATATTATACTTTTTATCTAAAATAATGCAGGTTCCTGGCCGGTCCATATACTACCGGTCCATATACCAAAATAGTGACCGGCTGCGCTAACAAAGACAAATAGGGAAAATAAAAACGTAAAATGTAATATATGTAGTTATACTGGACTGATATAACCTTCAGAATATTGAACTTTGACTGTCCCTGGCCCACATAATACTAATACTGCACAGTCCCTGGCCCACAGAATACTAATACTGCACAGTCCCTGGACCACAGAATACTAATACTGGACTGCCCTTAGCCTATTGAGTACCAACACTGTACTTTCCCTGGCCTTGAACAATATTTGTAAAGCTTTTTGTTACTATGTACAAGATCTAACTTGTATATATAATATTAATAAGACATCATAGTCTTTCATTTCCTTATGTCGACGATAAGGAAAAATGACATTTATGGTAAAATAATATGTGTTTAATGTTCAAATCACTCGATGTCTCGTCATATACGTGATTTGTGTGTTGTCTGATAAAATTCCTATCTGAAGAAAGAACATTTGTAAATATATGAAGACATAAAATACAATATAATTGTAGTTGTTAATATATCACGGAGATTATGATTATGATAATGAGGGTTTAACGCCACTGACAATAAAATACAACAATGTCACTAGCAATATCACACAGTCCAGGGGAAAAAAATAAGATTTTTTAGCGTAAAATCGTGATTTTTCACACGAAATACCCCAACATTTTTCGCGCCTCCCTCTGCTCGGCGTAATTCTTTTAAGTGCGCCCCCTGTATCCGCCCCTGCAGTCTCCCATTGAAAAGATACAACGTCACAGTCCAATCGGTTTGATTGGTTTGGTTTATAGTGTTTAACTCCACTTTTAACAATATTTCAATTATATCGTGGGGGTCTGTTTTATTGGTGGAGGAAACCAGAGTAGCCGGAGAAAACCACCGACCCGTCGTAAGTCACTGACAAACTTTATCACATAATGTTGTATCAAGTACATCTCGCCATGATCGGGTTTCGAACTCACAACGTTAGTGGTGATACCTTCGCGATTGGATGCCCACATCCTCATTGCAAAACGTTAAAGTCAGAAACGTTACAGTATTAATAGACATCATCATGAGCGAGATTCCAACTCACAACGTCAGTGGTGAGAGGCACTGAATGCACAGGGAGTTATAAATTCAACTACCATACGACGGTCCCCAGATATATAAAATATAATGTAGATTATATAGAACATTACATGACACAATTTTTTTTCTATATTAGCATCAATCTGTCAAACACAACTTATATACAAGAAAGGTTAAATAAAGGTTATATAAAGTCTTAAGAGTGCCCATCTTTAAAATCTTTAAAATATCGAATGAAATTCTCCATTTCCCACAAAAAATGCCTTTCTCCGAAATCTACTTAAATATAATAAATATTTCTTTCTTTACTAATAGACCTTCAGGTTATTAATTATTCCAAAGCACAACTAAGAAATGTGATCCCTTCAACACTCCTTCATATTATATTATAACTTGACATGTAATAATGATAAAATGTCGGTCAGCCCACGGTCATATTTATTTTGTAAACAAGAAAACAAGGGTGGTGATTATCGGTAATAAGTATTAATTATTGTTTTCACGCCGGTACAATTATTTACCGGACAGAACCAAGACGAATTCATCATATGTATACCAGATTACTACAATGCGCGAAGATTTTAACTGACCATGACCATATTATCAAAAATATTATTGAATATTTCTTTTATCCATTAGAGAACCTCCCCGGCTACATTTTTGGGGGCTGTTGTGGCCGTGATCCTAAGGTGGTTGGATTTACAACTACCTATGCAATCAGTGCCTTTCACCACTGATGTTGTGGGTTCGAATCTCGATCAGGGCGAGGTGTACAACATTATATGATAAAGTTTGTCAGTGACTTACGACAGGTCGATGGTTTTCTCCGCGTTTTCCAGTTTCCTCCACCAATAAAACTGACCGCCACAATATAACTTCAGTATTGTTGAAAGTGGCGTTAAACACCATAAAAGTTAAAACCAATCCGGCTACTTTTAAGAAATGTTCTGATATGTCTAATAGTACAAATACGGTAGTATTCTTTGATTGGAAGACGGTAATTTATATTTACGTTTGCGGACAATGTCGCACAAAATTTATGCTGCCAAATTCGAGCAGACGATAATTCATCAACATGTACATTTACGACGGAAAAGTCAGTCACATGCACCGGCGCATGTGCTAATGAGGTGGAACCCAATCGATAAATCACTCGTTTGTTTCCAAAGAGAAATAAGGACGTCATGTTAGAATTTTTTCTAAATCTCAACAGTGTTTTCTAGAACTTTATCTTTATATGTGTGTCCAAGAAAGTGTTCTTTGCTATGGAAACAAGAAAAATATACATATTTTTTAATCATATGTTTATTTTGACATTTTTAAAGCTTTCTGGGAAAGTCATTATGCGTCATTTAAACACCTTCGATGACCAACCGTTGACACCAAAACTATCAAAAATAGAATTATCAGGCATTGACTCTCCTGTCTGTTCTAAGAAGAAGATTGTATTAAAGATCATTAAAGGTCCTTTTAAAACGAACAAATTAGCACCATTATGTTGACATCGTATAACGTTTACTGGACATAGTAAAGGGTGAGTTTCTCATCTATAACATGCGTGAAGATTTAGTAGAACAAATACCATTTTGACGCGTCTCTCTTATATTCTCTTATTTCAATAGTATACCTTTAGTTTAATCATATCATAAAGGACAGTAACTCCTTCCAATTTGATCCTGAAAAAATATTTCATTTATCTTGCAAAAATTAAAATAATGTAGGTAAGAAAAGGCAGCACCGTGATGGAAAATTTAGAATGTATCAGAGAAAGAGAACATAAACGATGTGCTTGGAAAGTTTTGTCGCATAACGTGCAAGGTGTGACCAAACTGCCACCGTCGACAATACTTATTACAACAATTGTACATTCGGAACGGGTGCGTCTTTTACGTACAAGCAATGCAGGTATTCTCCAAAAACTAGACACTGGTCGACGTCCATTAAGGAAGGTCAGATGACATTTTATCGATGTAGCAACAGTTATGGCGTTTTTTCAAGCGAAGCACAGATTTCTAGACATGAACCCACTGTATTTTTGTTTTCCTGTGATTATACAATGTTATTATGGGTAGTTTTTGTTGAAAGTACCTGACAAGTTTCGGAATATTTTTGACAATTATTTGTTTAAGGATATTTAATGATAAACATAAAATACAACACATTCGGGACAGTTCCAAATTAGAATCGAACAATCGTAGAATTAGAGGCAAAAATCGATACTCCCAACAGGCATATACATGACCCATACTTTCCTGGGAGGGTAAATGTGCTTCAATAAAAAATGTGTGTGTGGAAAAAAGGAGGTATACTAGTCGTATGGGCCCAAACCTCCCCTCGTAGTGAAATGAAGCTCTTATGCAAGTGTTTTCCAGATGTGAGTAAAATGTCAACCCTCAAATACAACTGGGTGGGCAGTGTTGCTATACAGAGTTTTAAAATCTTTTCAAATCTGCGATTTAAACCCATATCTTATTTATTTGTCTACACAAGTACTATCAAATGATTTGTGGTTTGAGCGAAATTAATTCTATTCTGTGTTTAACTTGTGCTTTTCATAATATTTAATTTATAATATTATTTTGATTACAGAATACAGCTACATTTAATTCTGTTTTTATTGATAACATATCAAGTTCGGGCATGAATTGATAATATATTTTGAAAAATTGTAGTTTTATATGAAATATACATGGTGAAAATTGGAAATTTCAGAATACCCTTGACCACTGACTATATATAAAGAACAGTATGGGCTGTACAACGACTTGTAGTATAAGGTGGAAAACCACTAATTCATTTCTTTAAGGTTTTCTCCTAAATGTTTTTTTTCGAGTTTACTTGACCATTTTGTCTGAACTTTAACCTTTCCAATACCATGCATGTATGCTTCCTCTACGTTCTGTCAAATTATCATGGGATGTTTAAAATCTTGTAGTGAAATGCTGAAATTCCATGGTCTGGGACATCCCCTATTCTAAAAATAGCAACGTCATTCTCGGAATTTCAGTATTTATAGGCCAGGCATCAAGCCATCACAAAAGATTAAAATACAACTAAATGCAACCAAATTTGGGCTACAAATAAACCGTATATATTGACCTTCAATTACCAATTTTAGTTATACTATTACATTTAATATTTTTCAAAACACGGGAAAGCGAAAGGGACTTTTTTCTTTAAAAGGAACTACTACGATCTAAGCTCTGATTGGTGAATTAGTGGTTTGACACCATACGGGAATGACCGGCGATGACCAGAACGTTTTTAACGATGTTACTTTCTGTAAAAAACACAACATAACGGCGCCTGGTCACTTGTAACTGTCTTCCTTTTTTGGTCAGCTAACATATATCTATCTCGTTATGAAATTGTTATACATGTGATAATTAAATAAAGTGATCATAATTTAGACAAGATTTTTGTAAGAAAGAAACATGTTTTGTTAACAGTTATGACCAATAAAGTTATTTAATGTAACTCATTGGCAAAGGCGTATTTATGTACCTGGCGACAGAGAGGTATGTACCTGGCGACAGAGAGGTAAAACAATAACCGATTGGCAAATTCCGAGAGGGGAAAGGGGTGTTTGAACAAAGGGGGGTAATTATGAAAACTATTGTTGTCTTTTCAAATGAATATACCAAAACGAATATGGAAATAAATCCCAAATATAACCATTGCGGACATATTGAGAGCCAGACATTACTAACCATTCATAATAAAACCGATGGTTTATATTTAGAACGCATTGTGTTTGGTGGTGTATAATTTCATGTATGTTTATTTTAATTTTTTAAGTTTTAAGAAATGGGTGGGGGGGGGGGGGGGAGGGGGTAAGTAGTGTAAACCCAACTACTAAACGATCACGACCATGACGGCCTCAATATCTATTAGTCATGGACGTTTAAAGACAATAATGATCTTTAATTCTTACTTTGGTTATTGTATTATCTGTCCGTCTTTGATTTACAGCTATAAATGATCGGTTTGGTATCTTTAATATTTTCTCATTAACATTTGATTTTAACAAAAATGACGAACACAGTGTCATCTTGCAACAATCAGTTGATTGATAGTTTCATTTAATTTTCTAATTGGTTGATTTAAATGTGAAACCGAAATCCGACAATTTGTATACATATATTACGCGACTAGACTGATAGATGGTTTAGAGAACGGGGGCTTCCGTGATCAATAGACATGTGATACCCCAGCTACGTGTTATCAATATTAAGCACTTTTACTTATAATTTCGTCAAGAATATCTTTAAAGAATATTTGTTTGTTGCATCAATTAAAAAAAGCATTCTCTCGAGATATTAGAGTTACGTCCCTTATGCCATGATTAGTTTAAAAAACATGGGTGATGTATAATTTGTAAGTATTCTTAAAGCAAAGTGGGACTTACACATATTAGACTGAAGCACCAACCACTACCAATGTGAGGGTGGGTGGATAATGGGGGATTGGGATTAAAAAACTTTGTCCTGTTTTTCCCAATTAATCATAACGGTTTAATATCTTCTTCCAAATATTCCATATGTAAATTTGAAATAATGCTTTCTACTCCGAGACGAAAATAAATTTATGCTTGAACAAAAATTACCAGTCCTCATTCCCCTCTTGATAAAAAAAAGGCTGGACCTGACAATTAGTTATCACATTTGCAACAATAATTCTTGTTTATTGATATGAATGTGAAGTTAAAAAATTCAATTAAAACTTCCGCCATATTTTATAATTGATTTCTATATTTACATGTATTGTTTAAAAACTTCTTCTGTAACAACAGTATTACTGATCACGTGATGTCAGTCAAGCACCCGCAATATTTCAATTGAAATTACTGTATGCAAGCAAATCATGGAGAGCTGATAGTATAAAGCGCCATCTCTATTTTATACATAACATTATTTGTAATGTAACGTATGTTAACTATGCAGGAATGTTGACTCTTTGCTGATTGTTAATGATATAAGCGGCTATGGAGATTCACATTACCGCCATTTATTAACACTAATGAGTGATGTCTGCGGCTCGATTATCGTTTAGATATACTAGATAATTGGTACATGTGTTTTGAATTTATTAAACCACGTTAAGACGAAAGCATTTTGATGTTGTGATTATATTTACGATTATTGTAATGCCTTCTGTTTTATCCGTCTTAAATCGTTGTCTTATTTCAATATAACTTCAACATCTTTTTCTTTAATTAGGTTAATTTAGAGTTCTTTAATTAGGTTAATTTAGAGTTCTTTAATTAGGTTAACTTAGAGTTCTGTAATTGGGTTAATTTAGAGTTACCGAGATCTCTGTTTTGCCAGTTGTGCTTGTGCAATTTCTATGTCATATAATGCACCACTGTTATAAGAAAACTCATACCAATATGAATGAGGTCGTGGGTTTGATTCTTCACCATAGCTAGGTGTACTCGATAAAACATTATGTCATAGCATTTGCCAGTAACTTGCGATAGGCCTATGGTTTTCTCCAGTATAGTATTCTTAAAGCAAAGAGGGACTTACAAATATCAGACTGAAGCACCAACCACTACCAATGTGAGGGTGGGTGGATAATGGGGGATTGGGATTAAAAAACTTTGTCCTGTTTTTCCCAATTAGTCATAACGGTTTAATATTCACTCTTCTTCCAAATATTCCATATGTAAATTTGAAATAATGCCTTCTACTCAGAGACGAAAATAAATGTATGCTTGAACAAAAATTACCAGTTCCCATTCCCCTCCTGATAACAAAAGGCTGGTCCTGACAATTAGTTATCACATTTGCAACACTCCCTCCCTCCCTCCCTCACTCACTCACTCACTCACTCACTCACCCCCAATATTTGCTATTTACATAATATTTACATCCATGGTTTACTTTCATACTATCACTAGTCAATTAATTTACCACTTTTTTTTAAATGGTCATGAATGGCAGAATCAACAAGCATTACAAAAGAAAGTGCACATTTAAATAATCTTTTACCGTCATTATTGTTTTTGTCTTCTCTGAAGCTTACTAACAAGATAATACAATCACATAAAGCTGCTAACAGGAAGCCGTTTCCAGTGTTTAATTAGCATTTTACAACATACTTAACCATTGATAGACAACCCATTATCTAGATACGAGGCGTAGGAAGATCACCAAGCTTACAAATAAAGCTTTCAATACCATTGTATTTCTTTCTTAGATAAAACGTTAACTATGTTTGCTGGTGTATTTATTGCAAGACTTAACCTGAGTTTAAAAAACCCGGTTTCTCACATTTCCTTCACGCTATTCAGAGGTTCATTAAATGTTTGACGATATTTCTATTGACATACATTGTATATTTTAAACAATAAATCAGTCATGTGAAAATATTGCTCAATCGTGAATCCGAAAATATGTCAGGTCACTGTTGAAAATCAAATCCACAACTTTAGATGTGACGGTCACTGATTGCGGAAATGGATGCAAATTTAAGTATCATGCGATCGCGGCCATTAGACGCCACTACATCATCTTTCCTATTATCATACAATCTTTCTTTGTATAAAATTGTATCAACGTAAATTCCTGAAGCGCATCCCCCTTTCATTATAATATGAAATAAAAAATAATTCGGGAACGATATTAAAAATTTTAGTAAGGAAAAAGACTGTTTTACAAAAGTAAAATTTGGTGTCACAAAAGTAACAATCGATGTCACAAAAGTAGCAATACAAACTTAGCAATTGATATCACAAACGTAACAACCTATATCACAAATGTAGTAACAGATATCACAAAAGTAGCAGTCACCGATATCACAAAAGTAACCACCTATATCACAAAGGCAGCAATCGATATCACAAATGTAGTAACCGATATCACAAAAGTAACCATATATATCACAAAGGCAGCAACCGATATCACAAAAGAAGTAATCGATATCACAAAAGTATCAACTGATGTCACGAGAGTAGTAACCGATGTCACAGTTAGGTCTACGGTGTTTACTTCTAAAACAATTTTTTTTTCTTTACAGAGTATAAAACGTGTGTAACCAATTCCGATTGTGGCAATGATGAAAAAACCGCATGCGCACAAGGATTCTGCTACTGTGTTAACGTGCTTACAAAACTTACTGTAGACGGAGATTGTGAAGATGGTATGTATACTTGTCTTTGGTTAGATTATCACACAATCGCGGCATGCCTATCACCACTAACGTTGTGAGTTCGAATCCCGCTCAGACGAAGTGGTGTATTCGATACAACATTATATGATAAAGTTTGTCAGTGACTTGCGACAGGTTGGTGGTTTTCTCCGGGTACTCCGGTTTCATCCACCAATAAAGCTGACCGCCACGATATAGCTGAAATATTGTTGAAAGTGGCGTTAAACACCATAACCATACCTCTACCCTCAGATCAATGAATGAAGTATAAGACCTAATCATCATAACCATAACCTCTAACCCGATCGCGGCAACAATAATAGAACGAAAGAAAGGTAGTAACTTTTTTATTTCTTATCTGTATCTTCATTGAGTTTTGAGAAATTATCTATACGGTATTCATGTTGTGCTAAGTCTCCGAGGTCAAATATTAAGGTTTGCATCTTTTACACCAATGGATACCTCAGATTTGTAGAGGTCGTCGTGGTCTTGATCGAGTGGTAGTTGGATATACAACTAACTGTGCAATCAGTAGCTATCACCACTAAAGTTGTGTGTTCAAATCCCGATCATGGCGAGGTGTACTCGATACAACATTGTGTGATGAAAGTTGTCAGTGACTTGCGACAGGTCGATGGTTTTCTACGGGTACTCCGGTTTCCTCCACCAATAAAACTTACAGCCACTATAGTTGAAATTTTATTGAAAGGGGCATTAAACAACATAATCCTACCCCCACCCCGAGATCAGTGAATGAAGTTTAAGACCATATCTTGGAAATTGATAGCGCAAAATATGTTTTTCTATATTCATCCGGAAACATTAGCTCTTTAAGACCCTATCGGTGGTGTCATGGTTAGTGTGTTCACCTCGAGTGTGGTAGACCGTGGGCGGGCAAGACCAAAAAAAAAACTATATAACTAGTAAATGTTGCTTCTCTACTAAGTACGCAGCACTAAGTAGGAGTAAGAGGAGACTGGCTCGAAATCAGAATAATGTGTCCGAATGGAGCAACATGTCTATCTGTGGACTTTTGTTTCAGTGAGCTAACACTATAAAAATCCAGCTTAGCGTGTTGGTACACTAGTACAAAGCGTATATCATCATGATCATCTTTAGCCATGATGTAGATGTAGATGTAGCGCAGTTGGCGTTAAACAACAATCACTCACTCACATTTTGCTTTTAAATTTAATTTTTTTCCTTTTCTTCAGATATTTTTTCCATCCCTAATGAATAAATTATCTAATAAAAACTGGGTAATCAAATTGGATACAGGAATAATATAAAAATGTCTAGTGGCGGCCGCCATTTTCTTTCTTTCTAATGAATAAATTATCTTGTAAAATTGGGTCAATGAAGTGGATACAAGCCTAATCTTAGAAATGATTGTACTAAATTTGTACCGTTCATTGTCATAATTAAAATAATGATGAGTCGAATGTCCTGCTGATTGGTAATTATCGTCATGGCAATTATATTTAATTACTTTCATTGGTCAATCATGTATTGACTAATATAATTTAATCATTCGGTAATAAATTGTGATAGATAAGTATAGAAGATGGAACCATTTCTTAGATTTGAAATACAAGGAAAATCGAAGGATAAGAACATATTAGAAAATTAGAACAGAAAAAAAAACTATCAGTTTTAGTAACATGTTTTTCAGTGAGGTTCGTGTTACTCGATCTTTAGTTTGATGTGTGTGTTTTGTAGATCGTTGTTTGTTCTTTTGTACTTTTTCTTTTGGCCATTGTGTTGTCTGTTCTTCTTCGATTTACAGATTCTAATTACACCTTTGATATCTTCAAACTCTTCTTAAAGGGAACATATGTGTTGCTGATAATCCTATTTCCAAACAAAATCGATCAATTGTAACGTTATTAACAATAGGCGTTTAATAACACTAGTACTTTCAAATAAATATTTCAATTATATTCATGGCGGTAAGTTTTATCGTCTGACCAAACCGGAAGTACCCGGATTCAGTATGTCACTGACAATGTAATAAAACATTATCAAATTTAGTGCGCACGACGTGTATATAGATTAAAAAGTCAAGATTGCGAAACTGCTGCCATCTTGATTTTATTGAAGTTATTTATATTTTTTCTCAATTAAATTATAGCATTTATCAATATTTTATGAGTATCAACAGTTTTTTCAACACCGTATGTTTCTCGATACAGCCGCCCGATTACAGTGACCCGTGACCCAGATTAGCACATCTCGGCATTTTTTTTTTAATAAGGTTGTTTAATAAACCATAGGGGTCATGCATGGATTTGTGATACTCTTGTTGTAGTTAACATTGATATGTATTTAACAAACCGTGTATAAATATAGATATTAAAAAAAAAAGATATTAAAATATGCTGGGTGTAAATCATACCTAAAAGACAATTTGCTTCAGTAGATATATCATCTACTAATATTAATTACTTGCATTTAAATTTCAGATATACCGCATGTAAACACAACACCCACTGGTAAGTAGGCTTTTTTTCACATGTGCTTCATGCTTCAATGATTTTCAAGAATAATTTGGATTTTCTTCCACATGTGCTTCATGCTGCAATGATTTTCAGGAAAATAACCATGTCATAAATGTGATTCTACGCACCCGTACAAAGACCGCTTAACCCAATGTTTATCTACATGTACCCTAGACTACATGTATATAGGTGTATATGGTATATTTTACTGGTACATAGATGCTTGTCATACAAGTGTTTAGTTTATATTCTCGTGGAAAGTAGAATATTGAATGGTCAACAGGTTCCTTCTAAAAATCAATGTCTGCAGAACATAGAATTTTGATTGGTTAACAGTCTATGAATTACGTAATGTTTATTTATATCCATACTCCATAATGATCACCCGTTACACGAGTGTATAGTTTATAATATATTAAAATATGACATTTTCATTGGCTAAATAAATAATACAATGATAATACAATGATACAACTCAAGATATGTTTTAATTCGCACATGCGTATTGACGAACAAATTACAAACACCATTCCTTGAGTGAATTCATGTATTCATACAGGACCGTGGTGCATGTAAACGGCATAAAAATACCCGTATTGCTTAAACCAAATACCTTAGACATCCAAGAGATGCATTGGTTTGCTTTTTGTCATTAACAAAATAGATCGTACACTCAAAATTATGCTGTCATGTAAAATTTGTCTTCATAGAATGACGTATAGCGACCAACTCAGGTTTTTTTGTAATGCGACCAACACTAAAGTTACGTAGAACGTTGTTTTAGATTAAAAACGTCGAAACAAGACGAACAGATATTAAAACGAGACAATTTAGAACCTGGAATTAATCAACACATCACTTTGATCAACGTATTAGCCCGATGTTTGGGTGATTTTCACCGTCCGCATCTAAAAAAGATGTTATGCCAAGTTATCGTTCTACTCTACTTATCGTATTGATGAATTCGGACATTTGAATTAAGATGTAAAATAAGCTTAGAACATTCTATATTGGTCATGAAGACCTCACATAAATAATATTTTTTTATTTGCCATGTTTCACCAAATTGTTGTTTTCGTGATATCTTTAAACTTGTACACCAATGCCTGATTTCTTTGATTACATCTTGAAGTTTCCAATGCATTATCGTTTTATGGGGTATTAGTAAACTTTGATAACGTATGTATTATAAAGGGTTATTCCACTATTATTAAGGAATATTATCCCATGCAGTATATCTTAACATTTTTATAATATAGTACCAAATATTTCAATCTGTGACAATTACATTTCACCATATTTCTTTGCAACATGTATTCAATATAATTCCGCCATCTTGTTTATCTCTCGTCTGCTTGCGTGCAAATATAGTTTTATTTGGAACCTCTCTAGTGCGTACCAAACTTTAAGGAGGAAGAATGGAATGCAATATCGGTCAAGATGCAATATTTTTAACTCATTCGGAAACACTCTACTTTTTAGGTATATTAATAAAGGAGGACTAGTAAAAATATCGGCAAATATTGCATTTTTATTTTGCAAAGAAATCTACATGAAATATTTGATACTATATTATAATGTAATGTATATCTTTGACCATTGGAGAAATCCTTAGTATTATTGTGATATCTACAGACCACCCCAGCAATATCTACGACCATGGGACTGAAATAAAACAGTATCCATATTAACATTGTTTTATGCAAATAAATGAATACTGTTGATGCAGATAAAACTAATTGTGAAAAGTAGAAATGGCGTTCATACCCTATTTGTGCCATAATTGATAACATCAATACGTTAAAATGCCAAATATAGAGCCTTCTGTTAACAAAATTATAAACATACCAAAAAGAACCTTATTTACTTGGTCTGTCAGTGTTTAGATTGTACTATAGCTACCATCCAGTAGTATTCAATATCACACCATTGAAGATAAGGTTATTTCACATCCACCGCATCGGTTGTGTAATTGTTAGCCTGTTCGCCTCTGGTGTAGTAGATCGTGGGTTCGATCATTGGCAGCATAACATGTGTGCGACATTTTCGGCAAACGTAACTATAAATAACCGTCTTCCAATCAAAGTATACCACCGTATTTGTACTCCTAGACATATCAGAATCGAAATAAATCATGAAAGCCAGAATGTGTTTTGGGTTTTAACATGGTTGGCGGATATTAGTAAATATTTTCCCTCGCTTCTGGCTCGGGATAAAATACTAGTACCCGCCAATCCATGTTAAAACTCCCAACACATTCTGGCTTCTATGATTTATTTATTAATTATATAGTTGAAATACAATCAAGGTACGAACAGGCATTGTATTAAATATCATTATACATGTAAATGTTTCATGTACTTGACTCATGTCCTCAAACTATGTTTATGATCAGTTAAATAGTCGACGATACTAGCTATAGTAGGCGTAGGCAGTGCAATAACCGTGCACGTGTTTCGAGTTACATAGTAAATACACATGTTATGTCGCATATCAAAAGGTGCATACATTTAAGTCTAGAGGCATTTCTGCAGTTGAACTAATTTATCCCTGCAATTTAGAAATTTCTTTAAAAATTAGGTAATCAGAAATATTAAAATCAGTAATTGAACTGTAATTTTGTTACCAGATCCTATCCAATTTTAGGGGAAATATCTAGCAAATAAAATAACATAAATATATGCGTTGTTTAGGTTTAGGATAAAATTCGCCATTTGAATAAGATGTTGAACTGTCAAGCTCGTTTATATAAAAGTTCCTACAGTGCATTGTGACTCTCACAACAAGACACTCCGACAATATTTATTAGAGCATCTTTGCAAGTACAATTGAATCTTTCAAAGACAGGCTTTTCATTTTCTCCGATATCAGGAACAAGAAGATAATCTATTTTTATATATTATAATTTATGGAGTTACGATTATCTTCCTTAAATTTCCGACGGCTATTTTCTTGGTAACGAGACCATACATGGTATCAAGAACACACACATACAACAAAATCGTACAGATCAACCTTGCGGCTGAGTAATTCTTGACAACAACACGTTAGAATGGAGAAGTTAGCAGAAAACGATCTTACCTATTTCTACCTCGCCATGTTGTGATCGTCGTAACTGCTGTTACCACGATCAGTTTAACGCCAGTGTTATATATTGCCTGTTTTTATTTTTCTTACTACGTTGACATATTGGAAATAGAAACCGGAAATCCGCTATTGCGTAGGATATTATCCATGGTATATTATGAAATAGACTATAGATCTTTCAAGAGTTGCAATATATATACTACTTAGCGGTTTTTTTACGTCGTTTGAAGTCCCATTAGGAAGAGAAGTAAAATTCAATTTCTGAATCGAATTGGAAATAATAAAAACAGAGATGACCCGAAAACACAATTCAGGAATATAAAATTTCCCGCCAATAAAGGGAGTCGTGTAAACCTCGTAACGACAAACTGATTGATATAATTTGATTGGCCAAACCGATTTCAAAGACAAAGTGAAGAATCAGTGATGTTAAAAAATGACAGTTGATCATCACAGGAGTTGTAAGAATCAATGAAAATAGTTATATAACATTAATTCATTTACACAGTACATATCTGGTTCAAATAGAGTTAATTCAATTCTCCTTTATATATGTATATGAACTTGAATGAGATTTTTTTTATATCTGGTAAATATCTGTTTGTTATTGATTTTGTACAGCGATGGGCCAAAAGCTAAGTCTATTCTTCAAAATTACATGTATATGGCTTGGTCTGGTTAGGTGTGATTTTGTACAGCGATGGGCCAAAAGTTAAGTCTATTCTTCAAAATTACATGTATATGGCTTGGTCTGGTCAGGTGTGATTTTGTACAGCGATGGGCCAAAAGTTAAGTCTATTCTTCAAAATTACATGTATATGGCTTCGTCTGGTTAGGTGTGATTTTGTACAGCGATGGGCCAAAAGTTAAGTCTATTCTTCAACATTACATGTATATGGCTTGGTCTGGATAGGTGTGATTTTGTACAGCGATGGGCCAAAAGTTGTCTATTCTTCAAAATTACATGTATATGGCTTGGTCTGGTTAGGTGTGATTTTGTACAGCGATGAGCCAAAAGTTGTCTATTCTTCAAAATTACATGTATATGGCTTGGTCTGGTTAGGTGTTATGGTGTTTAACACCACTTTTAACAATATTTCAGTTATATCGTGGCGATCAGTTTTATTGGTGGAGGAAACCGGAGTTCCCGGAGAAAACCATCGTACTGTTTGCAAGTCACTGAGATACTTTTTCACATAATGTTGTATCGATTACACCTCGCCATAAACTGCATCCGAACTCACAAGTCGTTAATCGCATAGGTAGTTGAGTTGTAAATACAACTACCATCCGACCACGACCCCTGGTCACATAGTTCACAGCAAAACAAAAAATACAAATGCTGACATTATAATATTAAAGAAATTGGCGTTAAACACCTCGCTATATACTGAACATGATAGTACAAAGAAAGAAAATCAACTGCACAAGGAATTAATACAGAATTATAACAATACCAATATACCGGACCGTCGTTGTCGTGATCGTATGGTAGTTGGATCTACAACTACCTATACAATCAATGCCTATCACCACTGATGTTGTGAGTTCAAATCTCGATCAGGGCGAGGTGTGCAACATTATATGATAAAGTTTGTCAGTGACTTGCGACAAGTCGGTGGTTTTCTTCGGGTCTTCCGGCTTCCACCACCAATAGAACTAACCGCCACGATATAACTCGGTGAAATATTGTTGAAACTGGCGATACACACCATCAAACAAACAAACAAACAAACAAACAAAGCAATATACCGGTATTGATTCATAGTTTATGTGTTCTAAGGGAGACAACTATGTTAATTTACTATTAGTACTCTTCATATTTATGTCAGAAATAAAGTGTCATTGTGTCTATAAACTATCAATTATAACATTGTTTGTTTTTCTCTGAGCAGAAAACACTGAATAATTAATATGGTTGGCTGTCTTTTTTTTTGCGAGTGACAGCATCTTCGTTGCTGAGTAACGAAATATAATCATTTTCAACACTGTCATGGTTTATTAGACATATTTATTTCTGATATTTACAGTCCCTAAATAATGAAATTATGTTTAAAACTAAAGTCCCCCCCCCCCCCCCCCCCCACGACTCTTGCATAGGTGACCATATTTGCTATCCTGTTTATGCCCTATGGTTTACTTGCTGAAAAGACTTAAATTTTTAGCCATTTCAGTCTTTTGACTTTAAGCGTACTTGATGAAGGTTATTCTGGAAACGTGTCGTGTGCACTAAATTTGATATCTACGTTTTTATTACATTGGTGATCTATAATGAATATCTACATAGTTATCAACAACAAGAAAAAAATAAAAAAACCACAGAAAACTAAAATGATGAGCAGCGTGGACCAAAAACCCTTTTAAGCCACAATTTAAGGTTAGTTAAAATACCTATGTATTTATAATGCCGAACAGTTTCAATGTTCTCTCCATTTATGAAATTCATTCTTTTTAAATAGCTTACTGTCTTGCTTCATTAAAAACCATCGCCTAAGTTTTCTTTTGACACGAAGCAGTCTTATATCTTACTCCTTAGCGCTACTTCTTTAACGGCGGAAAAAAAATATTGTCTTTGGTTTGACCTGCCCGGGAATTGAACTCAAGATATACGACACCAGAGACAAGGTATTAAAAACCATTGATATTTTAATGTATGTTTTGATTCCCACATGAACACTTATTATTTACTTGATCTCAGCTGTCACAACCAAATCTTTTCTCAAATTTTGATTAATTGCAACTATTTTTAAATTTTTTATATGTTTTTTTTTTTAATTTGATCCGAACTTGAATTAAACCCATGATATACAATACTTGAGGCAAGCAATTAAAAAAACCCGGAAAAAATCATTATCTTTTTTATATGCTATGTACGGATTTTTGAAAATTTTGTTTTTTCCTCCCAAAATTTTGAATTTCGACATGTTTTTAATTGCAATTAAATGTTTGTTTGTTGTATGAGAATTTAGATTACTATACAGATGAGACACTGAGCAGTCATTAAAAAAATGCCCGGAATACAACTAATTGTTATTGGTGTTTATATCTGATGAGCAAAACCGGGGATTGAACCCAATATTAACTATACCGGAATTGCCCGTTTGCATTTCCTGGTTTGATTCTAAAATTCGACGTTTTTATGTGTTTTGATAGAAGTCATTACTATGACGAGAAAACTGGTATCCGTTCTATCAAGAGCAACGGAAAGGAGAGAGAATTTGAGTATAATTTGAAAATATCAGAGGATGATTTATAGCAACAAGAAAATTAGCAAGTTTTTGCGACATTAAAATCTTGTACATATTATCGGAATACAATACGTGATATTTTCATTGAATTTTGCATAATATTTGAGCCTTTTCCCCATCTTAAAGGGAAATAACTTCTTTAAAAGGTGTTAAAAATATATAATCTTAGAATTAAGTCGGAAATGTTCACATGGTCTATGGCAGCAAACAGGTTAATCATTACATCGCCATGGCGGATGTGTGAGAAATTATCGGAGCTGTGAATTTTTTCGTATGATGTTAATAATACTTATGAAAAGAAAGCTTAAACAATGATGATCAACAATTTCACCAACAAAACAAACAATCACCTCTTGGTGTATACCGATTCGATGATATAGGGTTATTGCATGAATATTGGTGAATATTGTCCCGAACAGTACATCATATTGCACGAGCGATAAATTATTCATGCAATAACCCTTTTATTATATAGTAATAAATATTTCTTCTTCAGAAGTGTTATTAATACTGTCAAGATATGATTTTTTCATATATCATTACTATATTGCACTAGGAAGAATATTTTAATATTTTCACTAGTGCAATATGAATTTTGTTTTATTTCAGGAAAACAAAGAAAACATTTTCAAGAACACTGACTCAGTATTAATAAAGATGATTGAGGTCTTATAAACTAGTTTAACTGTGTGCCATATTATTACATGTAGTTCCCCTCTATTTAAAAGAAAGGCGATATCATCCTCCGTCATCTTATCTTTCCAGACGACAGGGGAGAGTAAAATATGAGAAATGACATTCGGAATGCACCGGTATTTTTTCCGGATCTGATAAAGACGATCGAGACCAACAGTAAAATAGAAGAATATATTGCACGATTTTTTATAAAGGACTAAATAGAGAAATATGTATTACTATATAATAATAAGATGATATCAAATGAACTCTAAGCTGCTTAGAACTTGTGTATATAAGCTAACTTTCCTTGGTGTATGCCGAGTCTAATCTTGTACATGTTTCACGATATTTTACGGACATGTATCACGATATTTTACGGACATTCACGATATTATAGGGATATTTATCACGATATTATACGAACATGTATCACGATATTATACGAACATGTATCCCGATATTTTACTGACATTCACGATATTATACGGACATGTATCACGGTTTTTTACGGACATGTATCACGGTATTTTACAGATATGTATCACGGAATATTACGGACATGTATCACGGTATTTTACGGACATTCACGTTATTTTACGGACATGTATTACGATATTTTACGGACATGTATCACGGTATTTTACGGACATTCACGATATTTTATGAACATGTATCACGATATTTTATGGATATGTATAACGATATTTTACGGACATGTATCACGAGATTTTATGGATATGTATAACGATATTTTACGGACATGTATTACGAGATTTTACGGACATTCACGATATTATAGGGATATTTATCACGATATTATACGGACATGTATCACGATATTATACGAACATGTATCAGGATATTTTACTGACATTCACGATATTATACGGACATGTATCACGGTTTTTTACGGACATGTATCACGGTATTTTACGGACATGTATCACGATATTTTACGGACATGTATCACGGTATTTTACGGACATGTATCACGGTATTTTACGGACATTCACGATATTTTACGAACATGTATCACGATATTTTATGGATATGTATAACGATATTTTACGGACATTCACGATATTATACGGATATATATCACGATATTATACGAACATGTATCACGGTATTTTACAGATATGTATCACGGAATTTTACGGACATGTATCACGGTATTTTACGAACATGTATCACGATATTTTACGGACATTCACGATATTTTACAGACATGTATCACGATATTTTACGGACATTCACGATATTTTACGAACATTTATCACGATATTTTACGGACATGTATCACGATATTTTCCGGACATGTTTCACGATATTTTACAGACTTGTATCACGATATTTTACCGACATGTATCACGGTATTTTACGGACATGTATCACGATATTTTACCGACATGTATCACGGTATTTTACGGACATGTATCACGATATTTTACCGACATGTATCACGGTATTTTACGGACATGTATTTCGATATTATACCTACATGTATCACGGTATTTTACGGAAACTTATCACGGTATTTTACGGACATGTATCACAATATTGTACGGACATGTATCACGGTATTTCATTGACATATATCACGATATTTTACGGACATGTATCACTATATTTTACGGACATTCACGATATTTTACGGACATGTGTCACGGTATTTTACGGACATTCACGATATTTGACGGACATGTATTACGATATTTTACGGGTTACTAGAAAACTTTCTATACAAGTATTGATTTTCTTTGTATCTTCTAACAATTAATTCTTGAAAAGTTCAAAAATAGAATTTATCAGAAAGACTTTAACATACATGAAATGTTTTTATTCTCTATGATTATTGTACAATCATGAGATAAATCTAGAGCGACATGGCAATCAGTGAACTATTTCATTGATGCAACTGATAATTTTCACCATAAAAATCAATGCATCGTAAACACGTAAGATTCTCCTGTTCATTAGATAAGGAAAATTAATCTGAAACTCTAATTAGTTCACAGATACCATTGAGAGATTGGGGTGTGAAAAATAAGTAACATGTCTTTTTAAGATAATCAGGAAAATAATTACAGCGCAGATGTTTTTGTAGTTTTCGTATAGGTTAAACAAAGTGCTTGATATTTTGAGCAGCAATAAATGTTTGAGGATACTAAAGAGGTAATCAGATCCCGTATATCAAAGAAAAAGAAAATGTCACTGTCAATATAGAGGAGTAGATACAATACAATACAATAAGCTTTATTTAAAGTCGGAAAACATCAAACATTACAACACAAGCTCTAATGAGCTTTTAAATCCGACATAAGAATATGCATATATAAACAATAAAACAAAAACATGCACACAATATTTGTTAAAAAAAAAAAACATTGTGTCATATTAAAATTTTCTATGAAATTTCAAACCAAATTAAAATATGAAAGCAATTTAAAACACAGCAGTAGCAGAAGCATAATTTAAAAACACATTATATATTGATGTGAATAAACAAAAAGCATGTATAAAATGAGACAAATAGAAATCAAAATGTTTAAAATCACATGCATCTATATCTAAAAATATTAAAAAATAAAGGTCTGGGTATGAAGAGGACCTAGCGGTAGCTGTGGTATCCCTTACTTGAGGCTAAATGGGATATTGTCATGTTACGCTCCATTGACCTCTTACAGAACCAACCTGATTAAACGTTTCGTCCCCATGCAAATTAGTATTCTAATGGAATTTCCTTTACTATGTTTTCATTGGTGAATAATTATTTTATATGTTAGTATTCTCGTGGTATATTCTTTACTACGTTTTCATTGGTCAATCAAAATAATTATTTTCTTCGAATTTCCTCTACTTTGGCTTCATTGGTCAATCAAATTAATTTTTGTCTTGGGATTTCCTCTACTATGGTTTCATTGGAAAATATAAATTAGTATTTCCTTGGGATTTCCTCTACTTTGTTTTCATTGGTTAATCTATTAGTGTTTTCTTGGGATTTCCTTTACTACGTTTTCATTGGACGTAAGATTAAAGTTGATAGTCAGATGTTGATCGATCGTGTCTTTATTTAAGATAAAACTTTAGCCAGACGTTTAGTTTTATATTCTATTATTTTACAACTTTATTAAACGTAACGTAATATCATGAAATAATGTTACAATAAGACGAGTCTGAAGATAACAAATAAGGGCAATCAAATGCCATAATTTAAAGGACAGACGATACAAGTAGGACATAACATTTATGGACCACGTTTTATTATATTACTACAGTCAAACATGCACATGCGGCCACCTCTATTAAAGCAGACACCTGCATTGAAAGGTCACCTTTTTCTTGTCCTGTCATAGAAAATTTCATATGAATTGAACATCTTTTAAGAAGTCACCTGTCTTATAAGGCCACTTTTTCTTTGTCCTAAGGGTGACCTCTGAATACAGGATTGACTGTATATGCCAATTAAACTAATGTATATATTTAACGAAATAACTGAAATACTGTCGAAGGGTTAGGGTTATAATGTTTATCGCCACTTTCAACAATATTTCAGTTATATCGTGACGGTCAGTTTTATTCGTGGAGGAACCGGAGTATCCGGAGAAAACTACCGACCTGTCGCAAGTCACTGACAAACTTTATCACATAAAGTTGCATCGAGTACACCTCACCTGAGTGGGATTCGAACTCACAACGTGAGTGGTGATAGCCATTGATCGTATAGGTAGTTGTAAATCTAACTGCCATAAGATCACGACTACGACGACCCCCGAAATATTGTTGAAAGTTTCGTTAAAACAACATAACAATAACCCATAACTATGTATATATTTGATACACACGTATACATGTATAACTAATCTACCAGCGTTCCTAGAAAAACCTGCATTAGGTACGCTCAAAGCAAAAATAAATACAAAGTTAAAGCTAAATTTAAAATGTTTGTGGAAGTAAGTAAACGAAATTACCTAAACAGGATAGTCAAAATAAGCTGGGATCAACAAATAACAATAACTTTTCATATTAACAATTTATAACTACCTATGCTGTCAGCGCCTATCACAACTAAAATTGTGGGTTCGAATCTCACTAATGGCGAGGTGTGCTCGATAAAGCATTATGTAATAAAATTAGGCAATGACTTGCGACTGTACATTGTTTTTATCTGGGTACTTCCGTTTCCTCCACCAATAAAACTTAGATATTGTTGAAAGTGGTGGTAAGCACCATAACACTAAACATATCCCCCCCAACACACACAAAAAAAAATGCATATCCAAATATATTTTCACATTCAAAAACTATTTATATAAAATAATGCACGTACATTGGCTAACATTATCCAATCAGAAGCCACCCATGCGTATTTCCTATTAACGTGAAAATATATATATAAAACCCGCATCAGATTCCGGAAAACGACTCTCGTAATTACAACCGTGTTGATTCCTTATTATACTATATTTATGTTATTATTGGATCACATTGCTTTTGTAACTTATCCCTGTACGGACTCGTACCTTTTGTACATTATACCTGTCTCATTTGATTACCTCATTGTCTAGAACATAATAATATGAAATTAGATTTCAAAAACATTGCTTATAATTGTATTAATTTGTCTGTTCGATCATAACTACTACGGTTATTTTCTGCAGTACATGTATTGGGTTTCGGCAATTTTACCATATTGTACTTCGCTTGAACTAAAAATAGAATCAAATTACATTTACGAATAGTAACATATTTACGTTGTTAAATGTCATTGGTCATATAGATAGAGTTCTTAAGTATATTAAAAGTTTAACACCCGCCATGCTGTCGTGTCTGGTCAGTTATATTATCTTCTCTATATTGACATGATAAACTTTCAAAATTTGCAGAACAAAAACGTAGATATGAAATTTAGAGCGCACAGCGCGCTTCTGGAATAACCTTCATCAGGTAGCTCAAAATCGAAAGATTGGAAAGCCAAATAATTTAAAAGTGTTTTTGGAGCAATAAAACCAACATGATAGCAAAAACACCATTATACTCCGGCCCTATAGCATTAGAGTTAGTATGTGAACATTATTTAAACATGTTTGTGAGATATTAGCATTTGTATTTTCATATTATCTACATGCATGGGTTACGGAGTAGATAAGACTTCTTGCGTGATTTGAAACCAATACATCTCTTCCAAGTCTGGACCTGGATTTCCAACGCCATGTGTCGTGGTCTATTATATGTTCAGTCAGTTCAGTAATTATCAGGGGTGGTTCATCGTTTTGTTGATATTGGTGGAATTGTTGACCGTCACAGTTTAAACTTTTCATTAGGTGAGCGATGTTTGTTTGTTTTGTTGATATTAGTAGAATTGTTGACCGTCACTGTTTAAACTTTTCTTTAGGTGAGCGATGTTTGTTTGTTTTGTTGATATTAGTAGAATTGTTGACCGTCACTGTTTAAACCTTTCTTTAGGTGAGCGATGTTTGCTTGTTTTGTTGATATTAGTAGAATTGTTGACAGTCACTGTTTAAACTTTTCTTTAGGTGAGCGATGTTTGTTTGTTTTGTTGATATTAGTAGAATTGTTGACCGTCACTATTTAAACTTTTCTTTAGGTGAGCGATGTTTGTTTGTTTTGTTGATATTAGTAGAATTGTTGACCGTCACTGTTTAAACTTTTCTTTAGGTGAGCGATGTTTGTTTGTTTTGTTGATATTAGTAGAATTGTTGACCGTCACTGTTTAAACTTTTCTTTAGGTGAGCGATGTTTGTTTGTTTTGTTGATATTAGTAGAATTGTTGACCGTCACTGTTTAAACTTTTCTTTAGGTGAGTGATGTTTGTTTGTTTTGTTGATATTAGTAGAATTGTTGACCACCACTGTTTAAACTTTTCTTTAGGTGAGCGATGTTCGGTAGTTTTGTTGATATTAGTAGAATTGTTGACCGTCACTGTTTAAACTTTTCTTTAGGTGAGCGATGTTTGTTTGTTTTGTTGATATTAGTAGAATTGTTGACCGTCACTGTTTATGCTTTTCTTTAGGTGAGCGATGTTTGTTTGTTTTGTTGATATTAGTAGAATTGTTGACCGTCACTGTTTAAACGTTTCTTTAGGTGAGCGATGTTTGTTTGTTTTGTTGATATTAGTAGAATTATTGACCGTCACTCTTTAAACTTTTCTTTAGGTGAGGGATGTTTGTTTGTTTTGTTGATATTAGTAGAATTATTGCCCATCACTGTTTAAACTTTCTTTAGGTGAGCGATGATTGCTTGTTTTGTTGATATTGGTATAATTGTTGACCAGCACTGTTTAATCTTTTATTTAGGTGAGAGGTGATTGTTTGTTTTGTTGATATTAGTAGAATTGTTGACCGTCACTGTTTATGCTTTTCTTTAGGTGAGAGGTGATTGTTTGTTTTGTTGATATTAGTAGAATTGTTGCCCATCACTGTTTAACTTTTCTTTAGGTGAGAGGTGATTGTTTGTTTTGTTGCCCATCACTGTTTAGCTTTTCTTTAGGTGAGAGGTGATTGTTTGTTTTGTTGATATTAGTAGAATTGTTGCCCATCACTGTTTAACTTTTCTTTAGGAGAGAGGTTGTTGTTTGTTTGGCAGTTGACATAAACTGTACAGCATACACATGCAGGTAAAACGCACGTGATTTTTTTGTCTTGCACTAGTGCAAGAAAAGAAAATCTCACATCGCTAAAAATAGGAACTGGTCTGTCTCAAAAGTGAGAAATAGTAGTCACGACGTCAGTTCATTATTACTGCTGTCATTACCAGTAGATATAGTAGTCACGACGTCAGTTCATTATAACCGTCTGTGCTGTCATTACCAGTAGATATAGTAGTCACAATATAGATTACTGAAATATTGATATTTCTCATCGCATTACAAATCTCTCATTTTAAGGGTAAAACGACACATTGTGAATGGCAAGAATACCAAAAGCACAAAACGTAATCATTACAATGAGATAATAAGCTCTCTCACACTTCTAAAATTGATTCTTGTCCTCTACTGAAGAAGCCTTTATATTTATGTCATTTGACGGGGCGTTTTGTTCGTCTGCTATTGATGTTTGTACGTACAATCAGAGAATGTAGGCGGGGATTATCCACCATGAGAGATATCTCAGATGGCGTTTGCCAGTGGTGTTGTAGAGGTGACAATGGTAGACAAAGGATACCCATAATCCTTTGTGTGGAGATTGTTGAAAGGCATATGTGTTTTATGAGGAAAAGAGGGATTCGGAATTTGATATGTAAAGTTACTAGTCTCCAGTGGCTAGCACTTTTTTTTCTTTTTAAAACAAGTAGTCATGGCCTATTTTAATCAAATTTGTATTGCATTGATTCCATTACAACTGAGCATGTCGAATTTTAAAAAAACAGAAGAAAAATGAGACGCATTTGAACAGATGACATGAAACGACGTATCTTAAAGGAGTATCGAGTTATTGAATGCAACATCAAAAATAGTGATAAATCATTTTGGTGGTCTCATGTTTATTGAATATATTTGTTTTACCGAGGCATCTTTCTCGGTTGCCTCAATGGAAGCTACGCTACTACCATTGAAAAAAAAAGACCACGACATATGAAGTTTGAAATTATGATCATGGATGGGGCCAAAATGTGGCGGGGTTACACGTGGCAATGGAATTCCAGCTCCCTTCTTGAACTCAGTGATTTTTGTTAGTAACATGCGGCAAATCTGTGCTTTTTGATAGTGGTATGCGGCAAATTGGTGCTTTATGTTACTGTCTTGCGGTATGTCTGTGGTTTTATCATATACTGGTGGCAAGTCGGTGCGCTTTGTTAGTGACTTGCCGTAAGTTGGTAGTTTTTGTCAAAGTTACGTTCAAAATGAAGCTAAATACATTTAGCCCTAACCACAAAAATAGGAAAATTAAGAACATTTTATTTTATGTGCAATGATTGTATAAGTGACACTCTCAAAATAATGGAAGGAACCGCCGTGGTCGTGATCGTATGGTAGTTTGAATTACAACTACCTATTGAATCAGTACCTATCACCACTAATGTTGTGAGTTCGAATCCTACTCAGGCCTTACAACAGTGACTTGCGGCAGGTCGGTGGTTTTCTCCGGGTACTCCGGTTTCCTCCACCAATAAAACTGACCGCCTGGATATAACTGAAATATTGTTGAAAGTGACGTTAAGCACAATAAACCAACCAACCAAAATCTTGAAGATTATTATTACATTCGTATCCACAACTACAGCTATAAATGGCGTTCTCTTCCACCCAAAATGAAAGCAAAAAAATATGACAATTAAATAAAGCATAATTAAATAAAACTACTACAAATCATAAGCTATACCGTGAGAAGATGCCCGTATTTTCATATTAAACACCCCACATACAATGTCGTTTCTAATTATAGCTTTATTGTATTAAGAGAAGTCATCAGCAAATTTGTGTTTTAATCAAGCCTAACGTTAACTAAAAAATTGACTAGTATTATTTAATTCAAGTGATTGACTTAATTAAGTCTCCCTTCACGTCGTATTACATATTGATAAACGTTTGATGTCCATATTTTTTTTCCGTAATTTAATAACCGAGTTAGAACGTTAGTTTAGAAATTGAAAGTTAATTTTATTCCAAGAGTTGTGATCAGTACTGTGACTGTCTGTACAGAGCTCAGTTGCCGATGCTACTCAAGTAAGGCTACGTTTGCTCCTAGGTTGAAGTCATTACAACAACAAGTATACAGTCGTTGTCATCACGACCTGGTTGACTACTACAAAATATCCAAAATACATAGTATATATATATATATATGTGTGTATGTTTTTATTACTACCTCTGTGTCGATACCACTGCTGATGTACTATTAGTTCACGAGGGTTTCATCCTCCCAGTAATCAGTACCTCGACACTGACATGGTTTATTTGATATATATTTTTATTAAAATTTACTGTTCCCAAATCATGAAATATTTATTAAAATTAAGGTTCTCCCGTTCAGATATAGGTGACCTTAGCTGAGTTTGGCTATTCTGTTATTCTGTTGAGGGCCTTTGGTTTCCTTGCTCCCAAAGATTGTAAAATTATTTGGCTTTCTAATATTTTGGCTTTGAGCATATCTGATGAAGGTTATTCTTTGAGCATATCTGATGAAGGTTATTCTTTGAGCATATCTGATGAAGGTTATTATTTGAGCATATTTGATGAAGGTTATTCTTTGAGTATATCTGATGAAGGTTATTCTTTGAGCATATCTGATGAAGGTTATTCTTTGAGCATATTTGATGAAGGTTATTCTTTGAGTATATCTGATGAAGGTTATTCCTTGAGCATATCTGATGAAGGTTATTCTTTGAGCATATTTGATGAAGGTTATTCTTTGAGCATATTTGATGAAGGTTATTCTTTGAGCATATCTGATGAAGGTTATTCGTTGAGCATATCTGATGAAGGCTATTCTTTGAGCATATCTGATGAAGGTTATTCTTTGAGCATATATGATGAAGGTTATTCTTTGATCATATCTGATGAAGGTTATTCTTCGAGCATATCTGATGAAGGTTATTCTTTGAGCATATCTGATGAAGGTTATTCGTTGAGCATATCTGATGAAGGTTATTCTTTGAGCATATATGATGAAGGTTATTCTTTGATCATATCTGATGAAGGTTATCCTTTGAGCATATCTGATGAAGGTTATTATTTGAGCATATCTGATGAAGGTTATTCCTTGAGCATATCTGATGAAGGTTATTCCTTGAGCATATCTGATGAAGGTTATTCTTTGATCATATCTGATGAAGGTTATTCTTCGAGCATATTTGATGAAGGTTATTCTTTGAGCATATCTGATGAAGGTTATTCGTTGAGCATATCTGATGAAGGCTATTCTTTGAGCATATCTGATGAAGGTTATTCTTTGAGCATATTTGATGAAGGTTATTGTAGGAGCATATCTGATGAAGGTTATTGTAGGAGCATATCTGATGAAGGTTATTGTAGGAGCATATCTGATGAAGGTTATTGTAGGAGCATATCTGATGAAGGTTTTGTAGGAGCATATCTGATGAAGGTTATTGTAGGAACATATCTGATGAAGGTTATTGTTGGAGCATATCTGATGAAGGTTATTGTAGGAGCATATCTGATGAAGGTTATTGTAGGAGGATATCTGATGAAGGTTATTGAGCATAACTGATGAAGGTTATTGTAGGAGTATATCTGATGAAGGTTATTGTAGGAGTATATCTGATGAAGGTTATTTTAGGAGCATATCTGATGAAGGTTATTGTAGGAGCATATCTGATGAAGGTTATTGTAGGAGTATATCTGATGAAGGTTATTGTAGGAGTATATCTGATAAAGGTTATTGTAGGAGCATATCTGATGAAGGTTATTGTAGGAGCATATCTGATGAAGGTTATTTTAGGAGCATATCTGATGAAGGTTATTGTAGGAGCATATCTGATGAAGTTTATTGTAGGAGCATATCTGATGAAGGTTATTGTAGGAGCATATCTGTTGAAGGTTATTGTAGGAGCATATCTGATGAAGTTTATTGTAGGAGCATATCTGATGAAGGTTATTGTAGGAGCATATCTGATGAAGGTTATTGTAGGAGCATATCTGATGAAGGTTATTGTAGGAGCATATCTGTTGAAGGTTATTACAGAAACGTGTCGTGTACACTAAAGTTGATACCTACATTTTATATATTGTTAAACATGTTCTCGCCCTAAATATAGCTGAAATGCTGTTCGCTGGACATTAAGCATTATCCCCGGGTTGATAAAAATGGCGGCTTTTGATTGGTCGATGACCCGTTGGTACAAAACCCATGCTATCGGCTAGTAGTTACGTAACGTCACTGGATGTCTTTACGTTGCTATACATGATGTAAAGATGGTGTAAAGCGTAAGCAATCTCAAAGCGCTTTGCATTCAACATGGAATGGAGAACGGAGGACGTATTTCTTGAGAGAGAGAAAATCAAGCGCCTCAATAAATGCAGAAAATACAAACAATGCACCAAATAATGTTGAGAGATTTAAAGTTCCTACGGTATTGATGGTCATGTTTAACAGTGTAACATTTTGTTGATTCGCGCTACATGAAACGTTGATTTTGTTGTCATGTGTCTTTATAGAAATGGTCAATTGTTTGAATACAATCATTTTAAAATCATTTCTCATTATTGTTTTCACATCAATTCTTCATTTGTTTTATCGTACTATAATACCACACACAATATGAATATGTACCACGCATATTTTTTTATCAATAGAATTCTCGATCCTATTACTAGTGACGTCATGAATAATGCAACGCTATCCACGTGACAATACGCGCCAAATACAAGAAATTAAATTACAACAAAATAAGACCAAAAAAACGTTAAAAATGATTAGCTGTAGGGTGATACCAAAGGTATCTCAAAGGTATCTCCCTACACTTTATCGAAATTCACCCAAATTTTCACATGAGCTATGGCATTTTACTCCGCAAGTACAAAAACGTCATGATTACGCTATAAAAAGAACAAGAAAATCCATTAAAATTCAGTTTTTGTTTTCAAACCGGGGATAAAATCGTTATCTACGTGTCTACCCGTGGGCATTGAGATTGTACCACCCTTCAGCACCACTGCACAGCCTTCGGCTTCGCCTCAAGCTATACAGAAGTGCTTCAGGGTGGTACAATCTCAATGCCCACGGGTCGACACGTAGATAACTTATAATACTCAATTTAAATGTAAAGATCTCTAGAAGCTGGAACAATTAATTGAACTAGCTGCACTGATGCTTAAATGTTAAGCAAAATAACCCAAACTGAAAAAAATATTTGACAAAAATAATTTATTAACAATTTTTCAAGTAATTAATATCTGTATTATAGAATAATTCTTATATGATTTACATAATTAGAAATCCTATACTCTGATTGGGTATAAGCGCTTATGGAGGCGGATTTTTGTCAGTTTATTTTTCGATAGACGATGTTCACCGGACTACTTTTTTCGTAATGAAAACAAAATGGCGGCTTGGATTCCAGATAATAAAAAAAGATAAAAGAAACAATGTTTATTGTTAATAATCGACAATTATTGTTAGATATGAAATAAAAAAATAAATGCCAATGAAAACAAAAGCTTGTATTGTTGACAAAAAAAATAATTCCGGAAAAATGTTGTCGGTGGTAATGTTACTGTATTTTGTATGTTGTCAGCGGTATTGTTACTGTATTTTGTATGTTGTCAGCGGTATTGTTACTGTATTTTGTATGTTGTCGGTGGTAATGTTACTGTATTTTGTATGTTGTCAGCGGTATTGTTAGTGTATTTTGTATGTTATCAGCGGTATTGTTACTGTATTTTGTATGCTGTCGGTGGTAATGTTACTGTATTTTGTATGTTGTCAGCGGTATTGTTACTGTATTTTGTATGTTGTCAGCGGTATTGTTACTGTATTTTGTATGTTGTCAGCGGTATTGTTACTGTATTTTGTATGTTGTCAGCGGTATTGTTACTGTATTTTGTATGTTGTCAGCGATATTGTTACTGTATTTTGTATGTTGTCAGCGGTATTGTTGCTATATTTTGTATGTTGTCAGCGGTATTGTTACTGTATTTTGTATTTTGTCGGCCGTACTGTTACTGTATTTTGTATTTTGTCAGCCGTAATGTTACTGTATTTTGTCAGCCGTACTGTATTTTGTATGTTGTCAGCGGTATTGTTACTGTATTTTGTATTTTGTCGGTCGTAATGTTATGGTATTTTGTATTTTGTCAGCCGTAATGTTACTGTATTTTGTCGGTCGTACTGTTACTGTATTTTGTATGTTGTCAGCGGTATTGTTACTGTATTTTGTATTTTGTCGGTCGTAATGTTACTGTATTTTGTATTTTGTCAGCCGTACTGTATTTTGTATGTTGTCAGCGGTATTGTTACTGTATTTTGTATGTTGTCAGCGGTATTGTTGCTGTATTTTGTATGTTGTCAGCGGTATTGTTACTGTATTTTGTATGTTGTCAGCGATATTGTTACTGTATTTTGTATGTTGTCAGCGGTATTGTTGCTATATTTTGTATGTTGTCAGCGGTATTGTTACTGTATTTTGTATTTTGTCGGCCGTACTGTTACTGTATTTTGTATTTTGTCAGCCGTAATGTTACTGTATTTTGTCGGTCGTAATGTTACTGTATTTTGTCAGCCGTACTGTATTTTGTATGTTGTCAGCGGTATTGTTACTGTATTTTGTATTTTGTCGGTCGTAATGTTATGGTATTTTGTATTTTGTCAGCCGTAATGTTACTGTATTTTGTCGGTCGTACTGTTACTGTATTTTGTATGTTGTCAGCGGTATTGTTACTGTATTTTGTATTTTGTCGGTCGTAATGTTACTGTATTTTGTATTTTGTCAGCCGTACTGTATTTTGTATGTTGTCAGCGGTATTGTTACTGTATTTTGTATTTTGTCAGCCGTAATGTTACTGTATTTTGTCGGTCGTACTGTTACTGTATTTTGTATGTTGTCAGTGTTATTGTTTTTGTATTTTGTCGGTCGTAATATTACTGTATTTTGTATGTTGTCAGCCATAATGTTACTGTATTTTGTCGGTCGTACTTTTATTGTATTTTGTATCTTGTCAGCCGTACTGTATTTTGTATGTTGTCAGCGGTCTTGTTACTTTATTTTGTATTTTGTCGGTCGTAATGTTACTGTATTTTGTATTTTGTCAGCCGTAATGTTACTGTATTTTGTCGGTCGTACTGTTACTGTATTTTGCATGTTGTCAGTGTTATTGTTTTTGTATTTGTCGGTCTTAATGTTACTGTATTTTGTATGTTGTCAGCCATAATGTTACTGTATTTTGTCGGTCGTACTTTTATTGTATTTTGTATCTTGTCAGCGGTATTGTTACTGTATTTTGTATTTTGTCGGTCGTAATGTTACTGTATTTTGTATTTTGTCAGCCGTAATGTTACTGTATTTTGTCGGTCGTACTGTTACTGTATTTTGTATGTTGTCAGCGGTATTGATACTGTATTTTGTATTTTGTCGGTCGTAATGTTACTGTATTTTGTATTTTGTCAGCCGTGCTGTATTTTGCATGTTGTCAGCGGTATTGTTGCTGTATTTTGTATTTTGTCGGTCGTAATGTTACTGTATTTTGTATTTTGTCAGCCGTACTGTATTTTGTATGTTGTCAGCGGTATTGTTACTGTATTTTGTATTTTGTCGGTCGTAATGTTACTGTATTTTGTATTTTGTCAGCCGTAATGTTACTTTATTTTGTCGGTCGTAATGTTACTGTATTTTGTATGTTGTCAGCGGTATTGTTACTGTATTTTGTAATTGTCGATCGTAATGTTACTGTATTTTGTATTTTGTCAGACGTAATGCTACTGTATTTGTCGATCGTAATGTTACTGTATTTTGTATTTTGTCAGCCATACTGTTACTGTATTTTGTATTTTGTCAGCCTTACTGTATTTTGTATGTTGTCAGCGGCATTGTTACTGTATTTTGTATTTTGTCGGTCGTAATGTTACTGTATTTTGTATTTTGTCAGCCGTAATGTTACTGTATTTTGTCGGTCGTACTGTTACTGTATTTTGTATGTTGTCAGCGGTATTGTTACTGTATTTTGTATTTTGTCGGTCGTAATGTTACTGTATTTTGTATTTTGTCAGCCGTACTGTATTTTGTATGTTGTCAGCGGTATTGTTACTGTATTTTGTATTTTGTCGGTCGTAATGTTACTGTATTTGTATTTTGTCAGCCGTAATGTTACTGTATTTTGTCCGTCGTACTGTTACTGTATTTTGTATGTTGTCAGTGTTATTGTTTTTGTATTTTGTCGGTCGTAATGTTACTGTATTTTGTATGTTGTCAGCTATAATGTTACTGTATTTTGTCGGTCGTACTGTTATTGTATTTGTATCTTGTCTGCGGTATTGTTACTGTATTTTGTATTTGTCGGTCGTAATGTTACTTTATTTTGTATTTTGTCAGCCGTAATGTTACTGTATTTTGTCGGTCGTATTGTTACTGTATTTTGTATGTTGTCAGCGGTATTGATACTGTATTTTGTATTTTGTCGGTCGTAATGTTACTTTATTTTGTATTTTGTCAGCCGTACTGTATTTTGCATGTTGTCAGCGGTATTGTTGCTGTATTTTGTATTTTGTCGGTCGTAATGTTACTGTATTTTGTATTTTGTCAGCCGTACTGTATTTTGTATGTTGTCAGCGGTATTGTTACTGTATTTGTATTTTGTCGGTCGTAATGTTACTGTATTTTGTATTTTGTCAGCCGTAATGTTACTTTATTTTGTCGGTCGTAATGTTACTGTATTTTGTCAGCGGTACTGTATTTTTATGTTGTCAGCGGTATTGTTACTGTATTTTGTATTTTGTCGGTCGTAATGTTACTGTATTTTGTATTTTGTCAGCCGTAATGTTACTTTATTTTGTCGGTCGTAATGTTACTGTATTTTGTCAGCCGTACTGTATTTTGTATGTTGTCAGCGGTATTGTTACTGTATTTTGTATTTTGTCGGTCGTATTGTTACTGTATTTTGTATTTTGTCAGCCGTAATGTTACTGTATTTTGTCGGTCGTAATGCTGCTGTATTTTAATTTTTTCGGTCATACTGTTACTGTATTTTGTCAGCCGTACTGTTACTGTATTTTGTATTTTATCAGCCGTACTGTATTTTGTATTTTGTAGGTCGTAATGTTGCTGTATTTTGTCGGTCGTACTGTATTTTGTATTTTATCAGCTATAATGTCACTGTATTTTGTATTTCGTCAGCTATAGTGACACTGTATTTTTTTATTTTGTCAGCCGTAATGTTGCTGTATTTTGTCAGCCGTAATGTTACTGTATTTTGTATTTTGTCAGCCGTAATGTTGCTGTATTTTGTATTTTGTCAGCCGTACTGTATTTTGTATTTTGTCAGTTATAATGTCACTGTATTTTGTATTTTGTCAGCTATAGTGTCACTGTATTTTGTATTTGTCAGTCGTAATGTTGCAGTATTTTTTCAGCCGTAATGTTACTGTATTTTGTATTTTATCAGCCGTACTGTATTTTGTATTTTGTCGGTCGTAATGTTGCTGTATTTTGTCGGTCGTACTGTATTTTGTATTTTATCAGCTATAATGTCACTGCATTTTGTATTTTGTCAGCTATAGTGTCACTGTATTTTGTATTTTGTCAGTCGTAATGTTGCAGTATTTTTTTCAGCCGTAATGTTATTGTATTTTGTATTTTATCAGCCGTACTGTATTTTGTATTTTGTCGGTCGTAATGTTGCTGTATTTTGTCGGTCGTACTGTATTTTGTATTTTATCAGCTATAATGTCACTGTATTTTTTATTTTGTCAGATATAGTGTCACTGTATTTTGTATTTTGTCAGCCGTAATGTTACTGTATTTTGTCAGTCGTAATGTTGCTGTATTTTGATTTTGTATTTTGTCAACCGTATTGTATTTTGTATTTTGTCAGTTATAATGTCACTGTATTTTGTATTTTGTCAGCAATAGTGTCATTGTATTTTGTATTTTGTCAGTCGTAATGTTGTAGTATTTTTTTCAGCGTAATGTTATTGTATTTTGTATTTTGTCAGTTATAGTGTCACTGTATTTTGTATTTTGTCAGCTATAGTGTCACTGTATTTTGTATTTTGTCAGCCGTAATGTTACTGTATTTTGTCAGCCGTAATGTTACTGTATTCTGTATTTTGTCAGCCGTAATGTTACTGTATTCTGTATTTTGTCAGCCGTAATGTTACTGTATTTTGTATTTTGTCAGCCGTAATGTTACTGTATTTTGTATTTTGTCAGTGGTAATGTTGCTGTATTTTGATCTTGTATTTTGTCAACCGTATTGTATTTTGTATTTTGTCAGTTATAATGTCACTGTATTTTGTATTTTGTCAGCTATAGTGTCACTGTATTTTGTATTTTGTCAGTCGTAATGTTGTAGTATTTTTTTCAGCGTAATGCTACTGTATTTTGTATTTTGTCAGTTATAATGTCACTGTATTTTGTATTTTGTCAGCTATAGTGTCACTGTATTTTGTATTTTGTCACCCGTAATGTTACTGTATTTTGTCAGCGGTAATGTTACTGTATTCTGTATTTTGTCAGCCGTAATGTTACTGTATTCTGTATTTTGTCAGCCGTAATGTTGCTGTATTTTGTAAGCCGTAATGTTACTGTATTCTGTATTTTGTCAGCCGTAATGTTACTGTATTTTGTCAGCCGTAATGTTACTGTATTTTGTCAGCCGTAATGTTACTGTATTTTGTCAGCCGTAATGTTGATGTATTTTGTAAGCCGTAATGTTACTGTATTCCGTATTTTGTCAGCCGTAATGTTACTGTATTTTGTAAGCCGTAATGTTACTGTATTTTGTCAGCCGTAATGTTGCTGTATGTGAGGCATATGCATTATAACGAGTTATGTATGATGTAATATGTCGTGTTGTAATATGATTAGATCTTTTATCTATTCTTCTTCTGAACTCTTAATTTAATATTCTAAAGCATCCTTTAGTTTATTAGTAGGACGTTTAAACATGATTGGAGGAAATCAGATATTTATCAATCAGTCGATTTCTCTCTCATTCTATGGACCCAATAATCGTATTGTAAAATAAAGCAATATGGAGGTGACACGTCTAAATACCGAAAGGACAATATAATATAGGATTTACTACTTAATTGTGTGGTATTGTTTATCTGATAAGAAATATCATGTCTGACAAAGGTAAGCTATTTTTTGTTGATGATAATTATTATTATTTCTAATTGTAAACTTGTAGACAAAAATATGCATTTTCCTCTCATTGTTATTTTGAAACTTGAAATAAAAATATAATGTTTTATATAGTGCTCTGGACGTAACGGCTAGATCTCGAGTATGGAATGGCATTCCTACTGACAAGCCTTTTTGTGTCATATCTGAAAATGAAAATTATTATCTTGAATTTTTTTTTTCAAAGTATTGCCATCTGATTTTGACCAGAGTACACAACAACAAACTTTCATGAACCGTTCTGTGAAACAATTCTTTATTCAGTAGATTTGCAAAAATAATATTAATTATTTTTGAAAAATTAGGCATACATCATTTGTATATGAAAACACTACCAAACAATGATCACTGTCTAATTAATGTTGTGTTAAAATAAATTGATTATTTCGATTATGTAATATATGATTATAGAAAAGTCGAGAATAGTGGTCCACTTAAGGCGGAGTTTGCTCGACTTGATATTCAAACAAACGGATATCCTTTCCAAAATGACGTTTGTAAAGATTCGTACGTCAGGTCCACAGTGCCTATCCATAACACTAGCTATAACCTTAACCCTAATCTGAACCTTGACATTTATGTCAATGCTAACCCTGACTTTAAATATGACTTAACTCCTATTCTGACCTTTAATCTTAACCCACGCTGACCTGAAGCCATCGTAACCATAGCCATAACATTAACCATGACCTAACCATACATGACCCATAATGTCACAGTAACAATAGCATAAGTAAATCTTTAAGATTTTCTCCAAGCATATAATACAACTGAGCTAGACATACGTAGCTATATGTATGCATTAAGAATCATTCAACATTAAAAACATTGATCTTGAATCACACAGTTGCTGTCATACCAGGTGTTGTATTTACTTCATCTGAACGTTATGTTAATTAAAAACGTACGTATTTTTTAATGGGGTTCCGCGTTGCTCATCGTTGTTGTCTGTCTCCTTGTACTGTGTGTCCATTGTTCTGTATCTTGAGTCCAATGTTGCCTGTGTCTCATGGTTGTCCATTGTTCTGTATCCTGAGTCCAATGTTGTCTCCATCTCATGATTGTCCATTGTTCTGTATCTTGAGTCCAATGTTGCCTGTGTCTCATGATTGTTGTCTCTGGCTCATGATTGTCCACTGTTCTGTATCTTGAGTCCAATGTTGCCTGTGTCTCATGATTGTCCATTGTTCTGTATCCTGAGTCCAATGTTGTCTGTGTCTCATGATTGTCCATTGTTCTGTATCTTGAGTCCAATGTTGCCTGTGTCTCATGATTTACCATTGTTCTGTATCTTGAGTCCAATGTTGCCTGTGTCTCATGATTGTCCACTGTTCTGTATCTTGAGTCCAATGTTGCCTGTGTCTCATGATTGTCCATTGTTCTGTATCTTGAGTCCAATGTTGTCTGTATCTCATGATTGTCCATTGTTCTGTATCTTGAGTCCAATATTGTCTGTGTCTCATGATTGTCCACTGTTCTGTATCTTGAGTCCAATGTTGCCTGTGTCTCATGATTGTCCACTGTTCTGTATCTTGAGTCCAATGTTGCCTGTGTCTCATGATTGTCCACTGTTCTGTATCTTGAGTCCAATGTTGCCTGTGTCTCATGATTGTCTATTGTTCTGTATCTTGAGTCCAATGTTGCCTGTGTCTCATGATTGTCCATTGTTCTGTATCTTGAGTCCAATGTTGCCTGTGTCTCATGATTGACCATTGTTCTGTATCTTGAGTCCAATGTTGCCTGTGTCTCATGATTGTCCATTGTTCTGTATCTTGAGTCCAATGTTGCCTGTGTCTCATGATTGTCCACTGTTCTGTATCTTGAGTCCAATGTTGCCTGTGTCTCATGATTGTCCACTGTTCTGTATCTTGAGTCCAATGTTGCCTGTGTCTCATGATTGTCCATTGTTCTGTATCTTGAGTCCAATGTTGTCTGTGTCTCATGATTGTCCATTGTTCTGTATCTTGAGTCCAATGTTGCCTGTGTCTCATGATTGTCCACTGTTCTGTATCTTGAGTCCAATTTGCCTGTGTCTCATGATTGTCCACTGTTCTGTATCTTGAGTCCAATGTTGCCTGTGTCTCATGATTGTCCACTGTTCTGTATCTTGAATCCAATGTTGCCTGTGTCTCATGATTGTCCATTGTTCTGTATCTTGAGTCCAATGTTGTCTGTGTCTCATGATTGTCCATTGTTCTGTATCTTGAGTCCAATTTGCCTGTATCTCATGATTGTCCATTGTTCTGTATGTTGAATCCAATGTTGCCTGTGTCTCATTATTGTCCACTGTTCTGTATCCTGAGTCCAATGTTGCCTGTGTCTCATGATTGTCCATTGTTCTGTATCTTGAGTCCAGTTTGCCTGTATCTCATGATTGTCCATTGTTCTGTATCTTGAGTCCAATGTTGCCTGTGTCTCATGATTGTCCACTGTTCTGTATCTTGAGTTCAATGTTGCCTGTGTCTCATGATTGTCCATTGTTCTGTATCCTGAGTCCAATGTTGTCTGTGTCTCATGATTGTCCATTGTTCTGTATCTTGAGTCCAATGTTGCCTGTGTCTCATGATTGTCCACTGTTCTGTATCTTGAGTCCAATTTGCCTGTGTCTCATGATTGTCCATTGTTCTGTATCTTGAGTCCAATGTTGCCTGTGTCTCATGATTGTCCACTGTTCTGTATCTTGAGTCCAATCTTGTCTGTGTCTCATGATTGTCCATTGTTCTGTATCTTGAGTCCAATGTTGTCTGTATCTCATGATTGTCCATTGTTCAGTATCTTGAGTCCAATGTTGCCTGTGTCTCATGATTGTCCATTGTTCTGTATCTTGAGTCCAATGTTGCCTGTGTCTCATGATTGTCCATTGTTCTGTATCTTGAGTCCAATGTTGCCTGTGTCTCATGATTGTCCATTGTTCTGTATCTTGAGTCCAATGTTGTCTGTGTCTCATGATTGTCCATTGTTCTGTATCTTGAGTCCAATGTTGCCTGTGTCTCATGAATATCCATTGTTCTGTATCTTGAGTCCAATGTTGTCTGTGTCTCATGATTGTCCATTGTTCTGTATCTTGAGTCCAATGTTGTCTATATCTCATGATTGTCCACTGTTCTGTATCTTGAGTCCAATTTGCCTGTGTCTCATGATTGTCCATTGTTCTGTATCTTGAGTCCAATGTTGCCTGTGTCTCATGATTGTCCACTGTTCTGTATCTTGAGTCCAATCTTGTCTGTGTCTCATGATTGTCCATTGTTCTGTATCTTGAGTCCAATGTTGTCTGTATCTCATGATTGTCCATTGTTCAGTATCTTGAGTCCAATGTTGCCTGTGTCTCATGATTGTCCATTGTTCTGTATCTTGAGTCCAATGTTGCCTGTGTCTCATGATTGTCCATTGTTCTGTATCCTGAGTGCAATGTTGTCTGTGTCTCATGATTGTCCATTGTTCTGTATCTTGAGTCCAATGTTGCCTGTGTCTCATGATTTACCATTGTTCTGTATCTTGAGTCCAATGTTGCCTGTGTCTCATGATTGTCCACTGTTCTGTATCTTGAGTCCAATGTTGCCTGTGTCTCATGATTGTCCATTGTTCTGTATCTTGAGTCCAATGTTGTCTGTATCTCATGATTGTCCATTGTTCTGTATCTTGAGTCCAATATTGTCTGTGTCTCATGATTGTCCACTGTTCTGTATTTTGAGTCCAATGTTGCCTGTGTCTCATGATTGTCCACTGTTCTGTATCTTGAGTCCAATGTTGCCTGTGTCTCATGATTGTCCACTGTTCTGTGTCTTGAGTCCAATGTTGCCTGTGTCTCATGATTGTCTATTGTTCTGTATCTTGAGTCCAATGTTGCCTGTGTCTCATGATTGTCCATTGTTCTGTATCTTGAGTCCAATGTTGCCTGTGTCTCATGATTGACCATTGTTCTGTATCTTGAGTCCAATGTTGCCTGTGTCTCATGCTTGTCCATTGTTCTGTATCTTGAGTCCAATGTTGCCTGTGTCTCATGATTGTCCACTGTTCTGTATCTTGAGTCCAATGTTGCCTGTGTCTCATGATTGTCCACTGTTCTGTATCTTGAGTCCAATGTTGCCTGTGTCTCATGATTGTCCATTGTTCTGTATCTTGAGTCCAATGTTGTCTGTGTCTCATGATTGTCCATTGTTCTGTATCTTGAGTCCAATGTTGCCTGTGTCTCATGATTGTCCACTGTTCTGTATCTTGAGTCCAATTTGCCTGTGTCTCATGATTGTCCACTGTTCTGTATCTTGAGTCCAATGTTGCCTGTGTCTCATGATTGTCCACTGTTCTGTATCTTGAATCCAATGTTGCCTGTGTCTCATGATTGTCCATTGTTCTGTATCTTGAGTCCAATGTTGTCTGTGTCTCATGATTGTCCATTGTTCTGTATCTTGAGTCCAATTTGCCTGTATCTCATGATTGTCCATTGTTCTGTATGTTGAATCCAATGTTGCCTGTGTCTCATTATTGTCCACTGTTCTGTATCCTGAGTCCAATGTTGCCTGTGTCTCATGATTGTCCATTGTTCTGTATCTTGAGTCCAGTTTGCCTGTATCTCATGATTGTCCATTGTTCTGTATCTTGAGTCCAATGTTGCCTGTGTCTCATGATTGTCCACTGTTCTGTATCTTGAGTTCAATGTTGCCTGTGTCTCATGATTGTCCATTGTTCTGTATCCTGAGTCCAATGTTGTCTGTGTCTCATGATTGTCCATTGTTCTGTATCTTGAGTCCAATGTTGCCTGTGTCTCATGATTGTCCACTGTTCTGTATCTTGAGTCCAATTTGCCTGTGTCTCATGATTGTCCATTGTTCTGTATCTTGAGTCCAATGTTGCCTGTGTCTCATGATTGTCCACTGTTCTGTATCTTGAGTCCAATCTTGTCTGTGTCTCATGATTGTCCATTGTTCTGTATCTTGAGTCCAATGTTGTCTGTATCTCATGATTGTCCATTGTTCAGTATCTTGAGTCCAATGTTGCCTGTGTCTCATGATTGTCCATTGTTCTGTATCTTGAGTCCAATGTTGCCTGTGTCTCATGATTGTCCATTGTTCTGTATCTTGAGTCCAATGTTGCCTGTGTCTCATGATTGTCCATTGTTCTGTATCTTGAGTCCAATGTTGTCTGTGTCTCATGATTGTCCATTGTTCTGTATTTTGAGTCCAATGTTGCCTGTGTCTCATGAATATCCATTGTTCTGTATCTTGAGTCCAATGTTGTCTGTGTCTCATGATTGTCCATTGTTCTGTATCTTGAGTCCAATGTTGTCTATATCTCATGATTGTCCATTGTTCTGTATCCTGAGTCCAATGTTGCCTGTGTCTCATGATTGTCCATTGTTCTGTATCTTGAGTTCAATGTTGTCTGTGTCTCATGATTGTCCATTGTTCTGTATCCTGAGTCCAATGCTGTCTGTCTCTCATGATCGTCCATTGTTCTGTATCTCGAGTCCAATGTTGCCTGTGTCTCATGATTGTCCACTGTTCTGTATCTTGAGTCCAATGTTGCCTGTATCTCATGATTGTGCATTGTTCTGTGTCTTGAGTACAATGTTGCCTGTGTCTCATGATTGTCCACTGTTCTGTATCTTGAGTCCAATGTTACCTGTGTCTCATGATTGTCCACTGTTCTGTATCCTGAGTCCAATGTTGCCTGTGTCTCATGATTGTCCACTCTACTGTATCTTGAGTCCAATGTTGCCTGTGTCTCATGATTGTCCATTGTTCTGTATCTTGAGTCCAATGTTGTCTGTGTCTCATGATTGTCCATTGTTCTGTATTTTGAGTCCAATGTTGCCTGTGTCTCATGAATATCCATTGTTCTGTATCTTGAGTCCAATGTTGTCTGTGTCTCATGATTGTCCATTGTTCTGTATCTTGAGTCCAATGTTGTCTATATCTCATGATTGTCCATTGTTCTGTATCCTGAGTCCAATGTTGCCTGTGTCTCATGATTGTCCATTGTTCTGTATCTTGAGTTCAATGTTGTCTGTGTCTCATGATTGTCCATTGTTCTGTATCCTGAGTCCAATGCTGTCTGTCTCTCATGATCGTCCATTGTTCTGTATCTCGAGTCCAATGTTGCCTGTGTCTCATGATTGTCCACTGTTCTGTATCTTGAGTCCAATGTTGCCTGTATCTCATGATTGTGCATTGTTCTGTGTCTTGAGTACAATGTTGCCTGTGTCTCATGATTGTCCACTGTTCTGTATCTTGAGTCCAATGTTACCTGTGTCTCATGATTGTCCACTGTTCTGTATCCTGAGTCCAATGTTGCCTGTGTCTCATGATTGTCCACTCTACTGTATCTTGAGTCCAATGTTGCCTGTGTCTCATGATTGTCCACTGTTCTGTATCTTGAGTCCAATGTTGCCCGTGTCTCATGATTGTCCACTGTTCTGTATCTTGAGGCCAATGTTGCCTGTGTCTCATGATTGTCCATTGTTCTGTATCTTGAGTCCAATGTTGCCTGTGTCTCATGATTGTCCACTGTTCTGTATCTTGAGTCCAATGTTGCCCTTGTCTCATGATTTTCCACTGTTCTGTATCTTGAGTCCAATGTTGCCTGTGTCTCATGATTGTCCATTGTTCTGTATCCTGAGTCCAATGTTGCCTGTGTCTCATGATTGTCCATTGTTCTGTATCTTGAGTCCAATGTTGCCTGTGTCTCATGATTGTTCATTGCTCTGTATCTTGAGTCCAATGTTGCCTGTGTCTCATGATTGTCCATTGTTCTGTATCCTGAGTCCAATGTTGCCTGTGTCTCATGATTGTCCATTGTTCTGTATCTTGAGTCCAATGTTGCCTGTGTCTCATGATTGTCCATTGTTCTGTATCTTGAGTCCAATGTTGTCTGTGTCTCATGATTGTCCACTGTTCTGTATCTTGAGTCCAATGTTGCCTGTGTCTCATGATTGTCCATTGTTCTGTATCCTGAGTCCAATGTTGCCTGTGTCTCATGATTGTCCATTGTTGCCTGTGTCTCATGATTGTCCATTGTTCTGTATCTTGAGTCCAATGTTGCCTGTGTCTCGTTATTTTCCATTGTTCTGTATCTTGAGTCCAATGTTGCCTGTGTCTCACGATTGTCCATTGTTCTGTATCTTGAGTCCAATGTTGCCTGTGTCTCACGATTGTCCATTGTTCTGTATCTTGAGTCCAATGTTGCCTGTGTCTCATGGTTGTCCATTGTTCTGTATCCTGAGTCCAATGTTGCCTGTGTCTCATGATTGTTCATTGCTCTGTATCTTGAGTCCAATGTTACCTGTGTCTCATGATTGTCCATTGTTCTGTATCCTGAGTCCAATGTTGTCTGTGTCTCATGATTGTCCATTGTTCTGTATCCTGAGTCCAATGTTGCCTGTTTCGCATGATTGTCCATTGTTCTGTATCTTGAGTCCAATGTTGTCTGTGTCTCATGATTGTCCATTGTTCTGTATCTTGAGTCCAATGTTGTCTGTGTCTCATGATTGTCCATTGTTCTGTATCTTGAGTCCAATGTTGTCTGTGTCTCATGATTGTCCATTGTTCTGTATCTTGAGTCCAATGTTGCCTGTGTCTCATGATTGTCCACTGTTCTGTATCTTGAGTCCAATGTTGCCTGTGTCTCATGATTGTTCATTGTTCTGTATCCTGAGTCCATTGTTGTCTGTGTCTCATGATTGTTCATTGCTCTGTATCTTGAGTCCAATGTTGCCTGTGTCTCATGATTGTTCATTGTTCTGTATCCTGAGTCCGATGTTGTCTGTGTCTCATGATTGTTCATTGCTCTGTATCTTGAGTCCAATGTTGCCTGTGTCTTATGATTGTTCATTGTTCTGTATCCTGAGTCCAATGTTGCCTGTGTCTCATGATTGTTCATTGTTCTGTATCCTGAGTCCAATGTTGTCTGTGTCTTATGATTGTTCATTGCTCTGTATCTTGAGTCCAATGTTGCCTGTGTCTCATGATTGTTCATTGTTCTGTATCCTGAGTCCAATGTTGTCTGTGTCTCATGATTGTTCATTGTTCTGTATCTTGAGTCCAATGTTGTCTGTGTCTCATGATTGTCCATTGTTCTGTATCTTGAGTCCAATGTTGTCTGTGTCTCATGATTGTCCACTGTTCTGTATCTTGAGTCCAATGTTGCCTGTGTCTCATGATTGACCATTGTTCTGTATCCTGAGTCCAATGTTGCCTGTGTCTCATGATTGTCGACTGTTCTTTATCTTGAGTCCAATGTTGCCTGTGTCTCATGATTGTCCATTGTTCTGTATCTTGAGTCCAATGTTGTCTGTGTCTCATGATTGTCCATTGTTCTGTATCTTGAGTCCAATGTTGTCTGTGTCTCATGATTGTCCATTGTTCTGTATCTTGAGTGCAATGTTGCCTGTGTCTCATGATTGTCCACTGTTCTGTATCTTGAGTCCAATGTTGCCTGTGTCTCATGATTGTTCATTGTTCTGTATCCTGAGTCCATTGTTGTCTGTGTCTCATGATTGTTCATTGCTCTGTATCTTGAGTCCAATGTTGCCTGTGTCTCATGATTGTTCATTGTTCTGTATCCTGAGTCCGATGTTGTCTGTGTCTCATGATTGTTCATTGCTCTGTATCTTGAGTCCAATGTTGCCTGTGTCTCATGATTGTTCATTGTTCTGTATCCTGAGTCCAATGTTGCCTGTGTCTCATGATTGTTCATTGTTCTGTATCCTGAGTCCAATGTTGTCTGTGTCTTATGATTGTTCATTGCTCTGTATCTTGAGTCCAATGTTGTCTGTGTCTCATGATTGTCCATTGTTCTGTATCTTGAGTCCAATGTTGTCTGTGTCTCATGATTGTCCACTGTTCTGTATCTTGAGTCCAATGTTGCCTGTGTCTCATGATTGACCATTGTTCTGTATGCTGAGTCCAATGTTGCCTGTGTCTCATGATTGTCGACTGTTCTTTATCTTGAGTCCAATGTTGCCTGTGTCTCATGATTGTCCATTGTTCTGTATCTTGAGTCCAATGTTGCCTGTGTCTCATGATTGTCCACTGTTCTGTATCTTGAGTCCAATGTTGCCTGTGTCTCATGATTGTTCATTGTTCTGTATCCTGAGTCCAATGTTGCCTGTGTCTCATGATTGTCCACTGTTCTGTATCTTGATTCCAATGTTGCCTGTGTCTCATGATTGTCCATTGTTCTGTATCTGAGTCCAATGTTGCCTGTTTTCACATGATTGTCCACTGTTCTGTATCTTGAGTCCAATGTTGCCTGTGTCTCATGATTGTCCGCTGTTCTGTATCTTGAGTCCAATGTTGCCTGTGTCTCATGATTGTCCACTGTTCTGTATCTTGAGTCCAATGTTGTCTGTGTCTCATGATTGTTCATTGTTCTGTATCTTGAGTCCAAAGTTGCCTGTGTCTCATGATTGTCCACTGTTCTGTATCTTGAGTCCAATGTTGCCTGTGTCTCATGATTGTCCACTGTTCTGTATCTTGAGTTCAATGTTGCCTGTGTCTCATGATTGTCCATTGTTCTGTATCTTGAGTCCAATGTTGCCTGTGTCTCATGATTGTCCATTGTTCTAAATCTTGAGTCCAATGTTGCCTGTGTCTCATGATTGTCCATTGTTCTGTATCCTGAGTCCAATGTTGCCTGTGTCTCATGATTGTCCATTGTTGCCTGTGTCTCATGATTGTCCATTGTTCTGTATCTTGAGTCCAATGTTGCCTGTGTCTCATGATTGTCCATTGTTCTGTATCTTGAGTCCAATGTTGCCTGTGTCTCACGATTGTCCATTGTTCTGTATCTTGAGTCCAATGTTGCCTGTGTCTCACGATTGTCCATTGTTCTGTATCTTGAGTCCAATGTTGCCTGTGTCTCATGGTTGTCCATTGTTCTGTATCCTGAGTCCAATGTTGCCTGTGTCTCATGATTGTTCATTGCTCTGTATCTTGAGTCCAATGTTGCCTGTTTCGCATGATTGTCCATTGTTCTGTATCTTGAGTTCAATGTTGTCTGTGTCTCATGATTGTCCATTGTTCTGTATCTTGAGTCCAATGTTGTCTGTGTCTCATGATTGTCCACTGTTCTGTATCTTGAGTCCAATGTTGCATGTGTCTCATGATTGACCACTGTTCTGTATCCTGAGTCCAATGTTGCCTGTGTCTCATGATTGTCGACTATTCTTTATCTTGAGTCCAATGTTGCCTGTGTCTCATGATTGTCCATTGTTCTGTATCTTGAGTCCAATGTTGCCTGTGTCTCATGATTGTCCACTGTTCTGTATCTTGAGTCCAATGTTGCCTGTGTCTCATGATTGTTCATTGTTCTGTATCCTGAGTCCAATGTTGCCTGTGTCTCATGATTGTCCACTGTTCTGTATCTTGATTCCAATGTTGCCTGTGTCTCATGATTGTCCATTGTTCTGTATCTGAGTCCAATGTTGCCTGTGTCTCATGATTGTACACTGTTCTGTATCTTGAGTCCAATGTTGCCTGTGTCTCATGATTGTCCGCTGTTCTGTATCTTGAGTCCAATGTTGCCTGTGTCTCATGATTGTCCACTGTTCTGTATCTTGAGTCCAATGTTGTCTGTGTCTCATGATTGTTCATTGTTCTGTATCTTGAGTCCAATGTTGCCTGTGTCTCATGATTGTCCACTGTTCTGTATCTTGAGTCCAATGTTGCCTGTGTCTCATGATTGTCCACTGTTCTGTATCTTGAATTCAATGTTGCCTGTGTCTCATGATTGTCCATTGTTCTGTATCTTGAGTCCAATGTTGCCTGTGTCTCATGATTGTCCATTGTTCTATATCTTGAGTCCAATGTTGCCTGTGTCTCATGATTGTCCACTGTTCTGTATCTTGAGTCCAATGTTGCCTGTGTCTCATGATTGTCCACTGTTCTGTATCTTGAGTCCAATGTTGCCTGTGTCTCATGATTGTCCACTGTTCTGTATCTTGAGTCCAATGTTGCCTGTGTCTCATGATTGTCCATTGTTCTGTATCTTGAGTCCAATGTTGCCTGTGTCTCATGATTGTCCATTGTTCTGTATCTTGAGTCCAATGTTGCCTGTGTCTCACGATTGTCCATTGTTCTGTGTCTTGAGTCCAATGTTGCCTGTGTCTCATGATTGTCCATTGTTCTGTATCTTGAGTCCAATATTGCCTGTGTCTCATGATTGTCCATTGTTCTGTATCTTGAGTCCAATGTTGCCTGTGTCTCATGATTGTCCATTGTTCTGTATCTTGAGTCCAATGTTGCCTGTGTCTCATGATTGTCCACTGTTCTGTACCTTGAGTCCAATATTGCCTGTGTCTCATGATTGTTCATTGTTCTGTATCCTGAGTCCATTGTTGTCTGTGTCTCATGATTGTTCATTGCTCTGTATCTTGAGTCCAATGTTGCCTGTGTCTCATGATTGTTCATTGTTCTGTATCCTGAGTCCGATGTTGTCTGTGTCTCATGATTGTTCATTGCTCTGTATCTTGAGTCCAATGTTGCCTGTGTCTTATGATTGTTCATTGTTCTGTATCCTGAGTCCAATGTTGCCTGTGTCTCATGATTGTTCATTGTTCTGTATCCTGAGTCCAATGTTGTCTGTGTCTTATGATTGTTCATTGCTCTGTATCTTGAGTCCAATGTTGCCTGTGTCTCATGATTGTTCATTGTTCTGTATCTTGAGTCCAATGTTGCCTGTGTCTCATGATTGTCCACTGTTCTGTATCTTGAGTCCAATTTGCCTGTGTCTCATGATTGTCCACTGTTCTGTATCTTGAGTCCAATGTTGCCTGTGTCTCATGATTGTCCACTGTTCTGTATCTTGAATCCAATGTTGCCTGTGTCTCATGATTGTCCATTGTTCTGTATCTTGAGTCCAATGTTGTCTGTGTCTCATGATTGTCCATTGTTCTGTATCTTGAGTCCAATTTGCCTGTATCTCATGATTGTCCATTGTTCTGTATGTTGAATCCAATGTTGCCTGTGTCTCATTATTGTCCACTGTTCTGTATCCTGAGTCCAATGTTGACTGTGTCTCATGATTGTCCATTGTTCTGTATCTTGAGTCCAGTTTGCCTGTATCTCATGATTGTCCATTGTTCTGTATCTTGAGTCCAATGTTGCCTGTGTCTCATGATTGTCCACTGTTCTGTATCTTGAGTTCAATGTTGCCTGTGTCTCATGATTGTCCATTGTTCTGTATCCTGAGTCCAATGTTGTCTGTGTCTCATGATTGTCCATTGTTCTGTATCTTGAGTCCAATGTTGCCTGTGTCTCATGATTGTCCACTGTTCTGTATCTTGAGTCCAATTTGCCTGTGTCTCATGATTGTCCATTGTTCTGTATCTTGAGTCCAATGTTGCCTGTGTCTCATGATTGTCCACTGTTCTGTATCTTGAGTCCAATCTTGTCTGTGTCTCATGATTGTCCATTGTTCTGTATCTTGAGTCCAATGTTGTCTGTATCTCATGATTGTCCATTGTTCAGTATCTTGAGTCCAATGTTGCCTGTGTCTCATGATTGTCCATTGTTCTGTATCTTGAGTCCAATGTTGCCTGTGTCTCATGATTGTCCATTGTTCTGTATCTTGAGTCCAATGTTGCCTGTGTCTCATGATTGTCCATTGTTCTGTATCTTGAGTCCAATGTTGTCTGTGTCTCAAGATTGTCCATTGTTCTGTATTTTGAGTCCAATGTTGCCTGTGTCTCATGAATATCCATTGTTCTGTATCTTGAGTCCAATGTTGTCTGTGTCTCATGATTGTCCATTGTTCTGTATCTTGAGTCCAATGTTGTCTATATCTCATGATTGTCCATTGTTCTGTATCCTGAGTCCAATGTTGCCTGTGTCTCATGATTGTCCATTGTTCTGTATCTTGAGTTCAATGTTGTCTGTGTCTCATGATTGTCCATTGTTCTGTATCCTGAGTCCAATGCTGTCTGTCTCTCATGATCGTCCATTGTTCTGTATCTCGAGTCCAATGTTGCCTGTGTCTCATGATTGTCCATTGTTCTGTATCTGAGTCCAATGTTGCCTGTGTCTCATGATTGTCCACTGTTCTGTATCTTGAGTCCAATGTTGCCTGTATCTCATGATTGTGCATTGTTCTGTGTCTTGAGTACAATGTTGCCTGTGTCTCACGATTGTCCACTGTTCTGTATCTTGAGTCCAATGTTACCTGTGTCTCATGATTGTCCACTGTTCTGTATCCTGAGTCCAATGTTGCCTGTGTCTCATGATTGTCCACTCTACTGTATCTTGAGTCCAATGTTGCCTGTGTCTCATGATTGTCCACTGTTCTGTATCTTGAGTCCAATGTTGCCCGTGTCTCATGATTGTCCACTGTTCTGTATCTTGAGGCCAATGTTGCCTGTGTCTCATGATTGTCCATTGTTCTGTATCTTGAGTCCAATGTTGCCTGTGTCTCATGATTGTCCACTGTTCTGTATCTTGAGTCCAATGTTGCCCTTGTCTCTTGATTTTCCACTGTTCTGTATCTTGAGTCCAATGTTGCCTGTGTCTCATGATTGTCCATTGTTCTGTATCCTGAGTCCAATGTTGCCTGTGTCTCATGATTGTCCATTGTTCTGTATCTTGAGTCCAATGTTGCCTGTGTCTCATGATTGTTCATTGCTCTGTATCTTGAGTCCAATGTTGCCTGTGTCTCATGATTGTCCATTGTTCTGTATCCTGAGTCCAATGTTGCCTGTGTCTCATGATTGTCCATTGTTCTGTATCTTGAGTCCAATGTTGCCTGTGTCTCATGATTGTCCATTGTTCTGTATCTTGAGTCCAATGTTGTCTGTGTCTCATGATTGTCCACTGTTCTGTATCTTGAGTCCAATGTTGCCTGTGTCTCATGATTGTCCATTGTTCTGTATCCTGAGTCCAATGTTGCCTGTGTCTCATGATTGTCCATTGTTGCCTGTGTCTCATGATTGTCCATTGTTCTGTATCTTGAGTCCAATGTTGCCTGTGTCTCGTTATTTTCCATTGTTCTGTATCTTGAGTCCAATGTTGCCTGTGTCTCACGATTGTCCATTGTTCTGTATCTTGAGTCCAATGTTGCCTGTGTCTCACGATTGTCCATTGTTCTGTATCTTGAGTCCAATGTTGCCTGTGTCTCATGGTTGTCCATTGTTCTGTATCCTGAGTCCAATGTTGCCTGTGTCTCATGATTGTTCATTGCTCTGTATCTTGAGTCCAATGTTACCTGTGTCTCATGATTGTCCATTGTTCTGTATCCTGAGTCCAATGTTGTCTGTGTCTCATGATTGTCCATTGTTCTGTATCCTGAGTCCAATGTTGCCTGTTTCGCATGATTGTCCATTGTTCTGTATCTTGAGTCCAATGTTGTCTGTGTCTCATGATTGTCCATTGTTCTGTATCTTGAGTCCAATGTTGTCTGTGTCTCATGATTGTCCATTGTTCTGTATCTTGAGTCCAATGTTGTCTGTGTCTCATGATTGTCCATTGTTCTGTATCTTGAGTCCAATGTTGCCTGTGTCTCATGATTGTCCACTGTTCTGTATCTTGAGTCCAATGTTGCCTGTGTCTCATGATTGTTCATTGTTCTGTATCCTGAGTCCATTGTGGTCTGTGTCTCATGATTGTTCATTGCTCTGTATCTTGAGTCCAATGTTGCCTGTGTCTCATGATTGTTCATTGTTCTGTATCCTGAGTCCGATGTTGTCTGTGTCTCATGATTGTTCATTGCTCTGTATCTTGAGTCCAATGTTGCCTGTGTCTTATGATTGTTCATTGTTCTGTATCCTGAGTCCAATGTTGCCTGTGTCTCATGATTGTTCATTGTTCTTTATCCTGAGTCCAATGTTGTCTGTGTCTTATGATTGTTCATTGCTCTGTATCTTGAGTCCAATGTTGCCTGTGTCTCATGATTGTTCATTGTTCTGTATCCTGAGTCCAATGTTGTCTGTGTCTCATGATTGTTCATTGTTCTGTATCTTGAGTCCAATGTTGTCTGTGTCTCATGATTGTCCATTGTTCTGTATCTTGAGTCCAATGTTGTCTGTGTCTCATGATTGTCCACTGTTCTGTATCTTGAGTCCAATGTTGCCTGTGTCTCATGATTGACCATTGTTCTGTATCCTGAGTCCAATGTTGCCTGTGTCTCATGATTGTCGACTGTTCTTTATCTTGAGTCCAATGTTGCCTGTGTCTCATGATTGTCCATTGTTCTGTATCTTGAGTCCAATGTTGTCTGTGTCTCATGATTGTCCATTGTTCTGTATCTTGAGTCCAATGTTGTCTGTGTCTCATGATTGTCCATTGTTCTGTATCTTGAGTGCAATGTTGCCTGTGTCTCATGATTGTCCACTGTTCTGTATCTTGAGTCCAATGTTGCCTGTGTCTCATGATTGTTCATTGTTCTGTATCCTGAGTCCATTGTTGTCTGTGTCTCATGATTGTTCATTGCTCTGTATCTTGAGTCCAATGTTGCCTGTGTCTCATGATTGTTCATTGTTCTGTATCCTGAGTCCGATGTTGTCTGTGTCTCATGATTGTTCATTGCTCTGTATCTTGAGTCCAATGTTGCCTGTGTCTCATGATTGTTCATTGTTCTGTATCCTGAGTCCAATGTTGCCTGTGTCTCATGATTGTTCATTGTTCTGTATCCTGAGTCCAATGTTGTCTGTGTCTTATGATTGTTCATTGCTCTGTATCTTGAGTCCAATGTTGTCTGTGTCTCATGATTGTCCATTGTTCTGTATCTTGAGTCCAATGTTGTCTGTGTCTCATGATTGTCCACTGTTCTGTATCTTGAGTCCAATGTTGCCTGTGTCTCATGATTGACCATTGTTCTGTATGCTGAGTCCAATGTTGCCTGTGTCTCATGATTGTCGACTGTTCTTTATCTTGAGTCCAATGTTGCCTGTGTCTCATGATTGTCCATTGTTCTGTATCTTGAGTCCAATGTTGCCTGTGTCTCATGATTGTCCACTGTTCTGTATCTTGAGTCCAATGTTGCCTGTGTCTCATGATTGTTCATTGTTCTGTATCCTGAGTCCAATGTTGCCTGTGTCTCATGATTGTCCACTGTTCTGTATCTTGATTCCAATGTTGCCTGTGTCTCATGATTGTCCATTGTTCTGTATCTGAGTCCAATGTTGCCTGTTTTCACATGATTGTCCACTGTTCTGTATCTTGAGTCCAATGTTGCCTGTGTCTCATGATTGTCCGCTGTTCTGTATCTTGAGTCCAATGTTGCCTGTGTCTCATGATTGTCCACTGTTCTGTATCTTGAGTCCAATGTTGTCTGTGTCTCATGATTGTTCATTGTTCTGTATCTTGAGTCCAAAGTTGCCTGTGTCTCATGATTGTCCACTGTTCTGTATCTTGAGTCCAATGTTGCCTGTGTCTCATGATTGTCCACTGTTCTGTATCTTGAGTTCAATGTTGCCTGTGTCTCATGATTGTCCATTGTTCTGTATCTTGAGTCCAATGTTGCCTGTGTCTCATGATTGTCCATTGTTCTAAATCTTGAGTCCAATGTTGCCTGTGTCTCATGATTGTCCATTGTTCTGTATCCTGAGTCCAATGTTGCCTGTGTCTCATGATTGTCCATTGTTGCCTGTGTCTCATGATTGTCCATTGTTCTGTATCTTGAGTCCAATGTTGCCTGTGTCTCATGATTGTCCATTGTTCTGTATCTTGAGTCCAATGTTGCCTGTGTCTCACGATTGTCCATTGTTCTGTATCTTGAGTCCAATGTTGCCTGTGTCTCACGATTGTCCATTGTTCTGTATCTTGAGTCCAATGTTGCCTGTGTCTCATGGTTGTCCATTGTTCTGTATCCTGAGTCCAATGTTGCCTGTGTCTCATGATTGTTCATTGCTCTGTATCTTGAGTCCAATGTTGCCTGTTTCGCATGATTGTCCATTGTTCTGTATCTTGAGTTCAATGTTGTCTGTGTCTCATGATTGTCCATTGTTCTGTATCTTGAGTCCAATGTTGTCTGTGTCTCATGATTGTCCACTGTTCTGTATCTTGAGTCCAATGTTGCTTGTGTCTCATGATTGACCACTGTTCTGTATCCTGAGTCCAATGTTGCCTGTGTCTCATGATTGTCGACTATTCTTTATCTTGAGTCCAATGTTGCCTGTGTCTCATGATTGTCCATTGTTCTGTATCTTGAGTCCAATGTTGCCTGTGTCTCATGATTGTCCACTGTTCTGTATCTTGAGTCCAATGTTGCCTGTGTCTCATGATTGTTCATTGTTCTGTATCCTGAGTCCAATGTTGCCTGTGTCTCATGATTGTCCACTGTTCTGTATCTTGATTCCAATGTTGCCTGTGTCTCATGATTGTCCATTGTTCTGTATCTGAGTCCAATGTTGCCTGTGTCTCATGATTGTACACTGTTCTGTATCTTGAGTCCAATGTTGCCTGTGTCTCATGATTGTCCGCTGTTCTGTATCTTGAGTCCAATGTTGCCTGTGTCTCATGATTGTCCACTGTTCTGTATCTTGAGTCCAATGTTGTCTGTGTCTCATGATTGTTCATTGTTCTGTATCTTGAGTCCAATGTTGCCTGTGTCTCATGATTGTCCACTGTTCTGTATCTTGAGTCCAATGTTGCCTGTGTCTCATGATTGTCCACTGTTCTGTATCTTGAATTCAATGTTGCCTGTGTCTCATGATTGTCCATTGTTCTGTATCTTGAGTCCAATGTTGCCTGTGTCTCATGATTGTCCATTGTTCTATATCTTGAGTCCAATGTTGCCTGTGTCTCATGATTGTCCATTGTTCTGTATCCTGAGTCCAATGTTGCCTGTGTCTCATGATTGTCCACTGTTCTGTATCTTGAGTCCAATGTTGCCTGTGTCTCATGATTGTCCACTGTTCTGTATCTTGAGTCCAATGTTGCCTGTGTCTCATGATTGTCCACTGTTCTGTATCTTGAGTCCAATGTTGCCTGTGTCTCATGATTGTCCATTGTTCTGTATCTTGAGTCCAATGTTGCCTGTGTCTCATGATTGTCCATTGTTCTGTATCTTGAGTCCAATGTTGCCTGTGTCTCACGATTGTCCATTGTTCTGTGTCTTGAGTCCAATGTTGCCTGTGTCTCATGATTGTCCATTGTTCTGTATCTTGAGTCCAATATTGCCTGTGTCTCATGATTGTCCATTGTTCTGTATCTTGAGTCCAATGTTGCCTGTGTCTCATGATTGTCCATTGTTCTGTATCTTGAGTCCAATGTTGCCTGTGTCTCATGATTGTCCACTGTTCTGTACCTTGAGTCCAATATTGCCTGTGTCTCATGATTGTTCATTGTTCTGTATCCTGAGTCCATTGTTGTCTGTGTCTCATGATTGTTCATTGCTCTGTATCTTGAGTCCAATGTTGCCTGTGTCTAATGATTGTTCATTGTTCTGTATCCTGAGTCCGATGTTGTCTGTGTCTCATGATTGTTCATTGCTCTGTATCTTGAGTCCAATGTTGCCTGTGTCTTATGATTGTTCATTGTTCTGTATCCTGAGTCCAATGTTGCCTGTGTCTCATGATTGTTCATTGTTCTGTATCCTGAGTCCAATGTTGTCTGTGTCTTATGATTGTTCATTGCTCTGTATCTTGAGTCCAATGTTGCCTGTGTCTCATGATTGTTCATTGTTCTGTATCCTGAGTCCAATGTTGTCTGTGTCTCATGATTGTTCATTGCTCTGTATCTTGAGTCCAATGTTGCCTGTGTCTCATGATTGTCCATTGTTCTGTATCTTGAGTCCAATGTTGTCTGTGTCTCATGATTGTCCACTGTTCTGTATCTTGAGTCCAATGTTGCCTGTGTCTCATGATTGACCATTGTTCTGTATCCTGAGTCCAATGTTGCCTGTGTCTCATGATTGTTCATTGTTCTGTATCCTGAGTCCAATGTTGTCTGTGTCTCATGATTGTTCATTGCTCTGTATCTTGAGTCCAATGTTGCCTGTGTCTCATGATTGTTCATTGTTCTGTATCCTGAGTCCAATGTTGTCTGTGTCTCATGATTGTTCATTGTTCTGTATCTTGAGTCCAATGTTGCCTGTGTCTCATGATTGTCCACTGTTCTGTATCTTGAGTCCAATGTTGCCTGTGTCTCATGATTGTCCACTGTTCTGTATCTTGAGTTCAATGTTGCCTGTGTCTCATGATTGTCCATTGTTCTGTATCTTGAGTCCAATGTTGCCTGTGTCTCATGATTGTCCATTGTTCTATATCTTGAGTCCAATGTTGCCTGTGTCTCATGATTGTCCATTGTTCTGTATCCTGAGTCCAATGTTGCCTGTGTCTCATGATTGTCCAATGTTGCCTGTGTCTCATGATTGTCCATTGTTCTGTATCTTGAGTCCAATGTTGCCTGTGTCTCACGATTGTCCATTGTTCTGTATCTTGAGTCCAATGTTGCCTGTGTCTCACGATTGTCCATTGTTCTGTATCTTGAGTCCAATGTTGCCTGTGTCTCATGGTTGTCCATTGTTCTGTATCCTGAGTCCAATGTTGCCTGTGTCTCATGATTGTTCATTGCTCTGTATCTTGAGTCCAATGTTGCCTGTTTCGCATGATTGTCCATTGTTCTGTATCTTGAGTCCAATGTTGTCTGTGTCTCATGATTGTCCATTGTTCTGAATCTTGAGTCCAATGTTGTCTGTGTCTCATGATTGTCCATTGTTCTGTATCTTGAGTCCAATGTTGTCTGTGTCTCATGATTGTCCATTGTTCTGTATCTTGAGTCCAATGTTGCCTGTGTCTCATGATTGTCCACTGTTCTGTATCTTGAGTCCAATGTTGCCTGTGTCTCATGATTGTTCATTGTTCTGTATCCTGAGTCCATTGTTGTCTGTGTCTCATGATTGTTCATTGCTCTGTATCTTGAGTCCAATGTTGCCTGTGTCTCATGATTGTTCATTGTTCTGTATCCTGAGTCCAATGTTGTCTGTGTCTCATGATTGTTCATTGCTCTGTATCTTGAGTCCAATGTTGCCTGTGTCTCATGATTGTTCATTGTTCTGTATCCTGAGTCCAATGTTGTCTGTGTCTCATGATTGTTCATTGCTCTGTATCTTGAGTCCAATGTTGCCTGTGTCTCATGATTGTTCATTGTTCTGTATCCTGAGTCCAATGTTGTCTGTGTCTTATGATTGTTCATTGCTCTGTATCTTGAGTCCAATGTTGCCTGTGTCACATGATTGTTCATTGTTCTGTATCCTGAGTCCAATGTTGTCTGTGTCTCATGATTGTTCATTGCTCTGTATCTTGAGTCCAATGTTGCCTGTGTCTCATGATTGTCCATTGTTCTGTATCTTGAGTCCAATGTTGCCTGTGTCTCATGATTGACCATTGTTCTGTATCCTGAGTCCAATGTTGCCTGTGTCTCATGATTGTCGACTGTTCTTTATCTTGAGTCCAATGTTGCCTGTGTCTCATGATTGTCCATTGTTCTGTATCTTGAGTCCAATGTTGCCTGTGTCTCATGATTGTCCACTGTTCTGTATCTTGAGTCCAATGTTGCATGTGTCTCATGATTGTTCATTGTTCTGTATCCTGAGTCCAATGTTGCCTGTGTCTCATGATTGTCCACTGTTCTGTATCTTGAGTCCAATGTTGCCTGTGTCTCATGATTGTCCATTGTTCTGTATCTGAGTCCAATGTTGCCTGTGTCTCATGATTGTCCACTGTTCTGTATCTTGAGTCCAATGTTGTCTGTGTCTCATGATTGTTCATTGTTCTGTATCTTGAGTCCAATGTTGCCTGTGTCTCATGATTGTCCACTGTTCTGTATCTTGAGTCCAATGTTGCCTGTGTCTCATGATTGTCCACTGTTCTGTATCTTGAGTCCAATGTTGCCTGTGTCTCATGATTGTCCATTGTTCTGTATCTTGAGTCCAATGTTGCCTGTGTCTCATGATTGTCCATTGTTCTGTATCTTGAGTCCAATGTTGCCTGTGTCTCACGATTGTCCATTGTTCTGTGTCTTGAGTCCAATGTTGCCTGTGTCTCATGATTGTCCATTGTTCTGTATCTTGAGTCCAATGTTGCCTGTGTCTCATGATTGTCCATTGTTCTGTATCTTGAATCCAATGTTGCCTGTGTCTCATGATTGTCCATTGTTCTGTATCTTGAGTCCAATGTTGCCTGTGTCTCATGATTGTTCATTGTTCTGTATCTTGAGTCCAATGTTGCCTGTGTCTCATGATTGTCCACTGTTCTGTATCTTGAGTCCAATGTTGCCTGTGTCTCATGAGTGTCCATTGTTCTGTATCTTGAGTCCAATGTTGCCTGTGTCTCATGATTGTCCATTGTTCTGTATCTTGAGTCCAATGTTGCCTGTGTCTCATGATTGTCCATTGTTCTGTATCTTGAGTCCAATGTTGCCTGTGTCTCATGATTGTCCATTGTTCTGTGTCTTGAGTCCAATGTTGCCTGTGTCTCATGATTGTCCATTGTTCTGTATCTTGAGTCCAATGTTGCATGTGTCTCATGATTGTCCATTGTTCTGTATCTTGAGTCCAATGTTGCATGTGTCTCATGATTTTCCATTGTTCTGTATCTTGAGTCCAATGTTGCCTGTGTCTCATGATTGTCCATTGTTCTGTATCTTGAGTCCAATGTTGCCTGTGTCTCATGATTGTCCATTGTTCTGTATCTTGAGTCCAATGTTGCCTGTGTCTCATGATTGTCCATTGTTCTGTATCTTGAGTCCAATGTTGCCTGTGTCTCATGATTGTCCATTGTTCTGTATCTTGAGTCTAATGTTGCCTGTGTCTCATGATTGTCCATTGTTCTGTATCTTGAGTCCAATGTTGCCTGTGTCTCATGATTGTCCAATGTTCTGTATCTTGAGTCTAATGTTGCCTGTGTCTCATGCTTGTCCATTGTTCTGTATCTTGAGTCTAATGTTGCCTGTGTCTCATGATTGTCCATTGTTCTGTATCTTGAGTCCAATGTTGCCTGTGTCTCATGATTGTCCATTGTTCTGTATCTTGAGTCCAATGTTGCCTGTGTCTCATGATTGTCCAATGTTCTGTATCTTGAGTCTAATGTTGCCTGTGTCTCATGATTGTCCATTGTTCTGTATCTTGAGTCCAATGTTGCCTGTGTCTCATGATTGTCCATTGTTCTGTATCTTGAGTCCAATGTTGCCTGTGTCTCATGATTGTCCATTGTTCTGTATCTTGAGTCCAATGTTGCCTGTGTCTCATGATTGTCCATTGTTCTGTATCTTGAGTCCAATGTTGCCTGTGTCTCATGATTGTCCACTGTTCTGTATCTTGAGTCCAATGTTGCCTGTGTCTCATGATTGTCCATTGTTCTGTATCTTGAGTCCAATGTTGCATGTGTCTCATGATTGTCCATTGTTCTGTATCTTGAGTCCAATGTTGCATGTGTCTCATGATTTTCCATTGTTCTGTATCTTGAGTCCAATGTTGCCTGTGTCTCATGATTGTCCATTGTTCTGTATCTTGAGTCCAATGTTGCCTGTGTCTCATGATTGTCCATTGTTCTGTATCTTGAGTCCAATGTTGCCTGTGTCTCATGATTGTCCATTGTTCTGTATCTTGAGTCCAATGTTGCCTGTGTCTCATGATTGTCCATTGTTCTGTATCTTGAGTCTAATGTTGCCTGTGTCTCATGATTGTCCATTGTTCTGTATCTTGAGTCCAATGTTGCCTGTGTCTCATGATTGTCCAATGTTCTGTATCTTGAGTCTAATGTTGCCTGTGTCTCATGCTTGTCCATTGTTCTGTATCTTGAGTCTAATGTTGCCTGTGTCTCATGATTGTCCATTGTTCTGTATCTTGAGTCCAATGTTGCCTGTGTCTCATGATTGTCCATTGTTCTGTATCTTGAGTCCAATGTTGCCTGTGTCTCATGATTGTCCAATGTTCTGTATCTTGAGTCTAATGTTGTCTGTGTCTCATGATTGTCCATTGTTCTGTATCTTGAGTCCAATGTTGCCTGTGTCTCATGATTGTCCATTGTTCTGTATCTTGAGTCCAATGTTGCCTGTGTCTCATGATTGTCCATTGTTCTGTATCTTGAGTCCAATGTTGCCTGTGTCTCATGATTGTCCATTGTTCTGTATCTTGAGTCCAATGTTGCCTGTGTCTCATGATTGTCCAATGTTCTGTATCTTGAGTCTAATGTTGCCTGTGTCTCATGATTGTCCATTGTTCTGTATCTTGAGTCCAATGTTGCCTGTGTCTCATGATTGTCCATTGTTCTGTATCTTGAGTCCAATGTTGCCTGTGTCTCATGATTATCCATTGTTCTGTATCTTGAGTCCAATGTTGCCTGTGTCTCATGATTGTCCATTGTTCTGTATCTTGAGTCCAATGTTGCCTGTGTCTCATGATTGTCCAATGTTCTGTATCTTGAGTCTAATGTTGCCTGTGTCTCATGATTGTTCATTGCTCTGTTTACTCTTTGTTCTGTGTCTTGTATCCAGTTCTGCATGTATCTCTGCATTGTCCATTATTTATTACCCCTTCGGGTTTCTCAAAAGTTTACTTAGTGCACACATTGCGTTTCTGTGATAACCTTCATTCGGTGCTAACGATCAAAATATTTGAAAATCAAACAAGTAAAAGTATTTCGATGCAAGAAAATCAAGCGACTTAAACACGATAGCTAAAATCAGGTAAGTTGCTAAGGTTGTCTATACCTGAGGGGGATGAACATTAGATTTAATAATAAGTACATATTTTAAGAGCTATATATTTCAATATATACAAAATAAACTAACAATTGACTACTAGGAGGCAGGACCGCCAAGATAATTTTTGAGCCCCAGGGCAAAAGGAAACTTGGCCCCCCCTCCTCCAATTCTCTAAATAATAATACTCAAACTAAGTCCACCACGGTATGTCATAAGCAAGGAATCAGTACAACAAAAATGAATTGATGAATTGTGATTTAAAAAACAGCTTTCTACTTGTTTATTTGTCTGGACCCTCAATCAATCAATCAATCAATCAATCAATCAATCAATCAATCAATCAATCAATCAATCAATCAATCAATCAATCAATCAATCAATCAATCAATCTCAAAAACAAATGTGATGCCATGTTTTATCAGATTGTATTAATGATTGGTCACTTCAGTCTATTGTTGATTTGTAACCTAAATAACAAAGTTACTCTACAACAGATAATCTTGTTTTAATTTTCTAAAATGGCTTCTTACTTCTTTGATAACGGGTCATTGACAGGCATCGATTTCAGTTAAGACAAATCCTCTAGTCTTAACTTAAAACTAGATTAACACGACGGGTGCCACTACTGGAGCAGCAACTGCTTACCCTTCCGGAGCTCCTGAGTTCACCTTCGGCTTTTAGTGGGGTTTGTGTTACTCGATCTTTAGTTTTATGTGTAGTGTATTGTAAATAGTTGTACTTTATCTTTTGGCCATTGTGTTGTCTGTCGTTCTTCGATATACGGATTCTGATTACCCCTTTGCTATCTTCAAACTCTTCTTTCAACAACAGATAATGTCGTTTTAATTTTCTAAAATGGCTTCTTTCTTCTTTGATGGCGAGTCATTGACAGGCATCGATTTCAGTTAAAACAAAGCCTCTAATCTTGATTTAAAGAGTTAGTGTAGGTGTCGACTGTTTAAAGTATAGATTACAGTGTAATTAAGTCAGAAACAGGGATCAAGTTGTACTAAAGTTAATAGCAGTTTAATGAAGGAAATTGTGTAATTTGATTGGCTAATGACAACTAAATGATTCATTGAAATACCACTCCAATCAAAATCACTAGTTATACACCTTCATATATTATGTAAATAAACCAACCTGTAGATAGAACAAACAAGATAGTTATGTGACAAACGTGACAATTTGATCTTAACCAGTTTAACCCCGCCTATTCCAAGCCAGAACCTGGATTTCCAATGTGATTTGTCGTTGTCTTTTTGTGTTCAGTAAAGATGAGAAGTGATTGTTCGTTTTGCTGATATTGGTGGAATTGATGACCATCACTGTTTAAACTTTCTTTTGTTTTGTTGATATTGGTAGAATTGATGACCATCACTGTTTAAACTTTCTTTTGTTTTGCTGATATTGGTAGAATTAATGATCATCACTGTTTAAACTTTCTTTTGTTTTGCTGATATTGGTGGAATTGATGACCATCACTGTTTAAACTTTCTTTTCATACTCGTAGATAAAAATCTTGCCGAGGGCCTTGGTTAAAATTTGAAAATTGTGTAAGAAGAGTTTGAAGATACCAAAAGGGTAATCAGAATTCGTAAGTCGCAGGACAGGCAACACAATGACCAAAAGAAAAAGGACAAAAGGACAAACAATGATCTACAAAACATTAAACATAAAACTAAAGATCGATAAACTACAAATGATAGTAGGAAATGTTTTAAACATAAGTATTTTATTTCCGATCAAGCCATCCTTATTGTACTCCAGGGAGAGTAAAACCAGAAAATTCTTGTTTTGTAATTACCTAATTAATGAATTGCCCTGATTAAATCTGGATGTCAAAATCTCCGATGATCAGAAATCTCATTTGTGTCACGTGGGAACAATTTATAGAACATTTATTCCTATTAACGCGTGTACTGATTTATCTGTCTTAATACCGAAAATGGTTTCAAAGGGACAAAGCAAGAAGAACTTTGTTGTACATTTTGTGTAATAGATGTAGTCATTTTACTCAGGTCAAAGGTCAGAAGATATTTAACACTTAACATGCTTTTCCGTCTACTCTACTATAGAGAGCAAACATTGGACTAGCTTAAACATATACTTTTACTGCTTAAGCATATACTTGGACTGCTTAAACATAGTATTCTTATACTGCTTAAACATATACTGTACTTTTCCAAATCAACATGGAAAGCTATGAAAGGTAGCAAATAGTTTCTTTGTGGGTACTTAGATGGGTAGATCTGTCTCAATGTAAACCTATGATAACGTACGTGTCACGAAGATTATATATATTATGTATAATGTTCAAGATTATATCGTTGTTTCTGATAACGCTGTTCTCCTGGTTTTATGTGTGAGTTGTCATTTTATTCACACGTGGAAAACACTTACATGACCGCATCATTTCACTAAGTGGGGAGGGTTGAGGCCCACAGAACTAGTATACAAATATAATTTAACTCCGCCAGTTGTTATTGTAGTGCCTGTACTACAACAAGAAAGTGAGTGATCACGTGTTTGTGTGTTAAAGGAATCCATTTTGTCTCTTTCTACGACATTGTTATTGGATTGCTGATCTGATACCATGTGACATGTTTTGTTTTGTTTTTCATTTTATCTAAAATTAGCCTTACATATGGGGACAGAACAAGACTAAAGTATGCTTTGATTAAATCATCAAATATATCTCCGTTATAAAATCACAATGAACATTTATCGCTTCCTTATAAAGCATAAACTATTATTTTACTGATGAAAATATTCAATAGATATTTACAGTAATCAAATCACGTTCAAATATAAACAACAGCATTAATGAATTCGGAAACGAGCAAAATTATTTAAGAAAAAATCATTTTTAAATTGATTCATAAGATTCAGGGGACACGACTGTTCAATCGTCGGGACATTTTGTGACGTATATAGAGTTAAGTGAAACCATTAGTCTTCCTCAACAATTGTTTGTATACTATCTTTTTGATTATCTAATTAAATTAAGCTACTCTAGGGAGTGTTGTGTCCTGTTGTCATGGTAATAACGTATTGACTCTGACACTTTTGTCTTACAAATGATAGAAGGAATCATAATGTAAAAAAAAAAACCAAATCCATGGAGAAAAGTAACTGCAATACGTCTTCACGGGAGGCGTAGGAATGGAATCTATAATTTAAAACAATGGGCGTGATCGCATGGTAGTTAGATTTTTAAACTGTCTATGTAATATCGATGCATACCACCATACAGGTTGTGAGTTAGATTCAGACCAGTACCGAAGTGTACTCAGGATCAAAGTATCCAATAGGCTAGTACAGGCTGCAGCCTAGAATCCCTCAAGGTTGGGGGGAGGGGGGTCTTCAAGCTCGAGGGGCCATGCTAAAAGGCTTTAAAATATATTTGTTTTGTTGACAAATGAGTATAATATTTTAATATTTTGTATTACTGAATAGAGGGTGGCTCCATCTAAAGGGGAGGGGGTATAATTCCATAATTCCAGCAGTAGAGGTATTGATCCAGATATAAGCATACACATGCAGATATCTAAATTAGTTCTTATGATTCGTTTTTAGAATAACATTCGTCAAGTACGTTTTGTCATTGCCTATAGACAAATGATCTACTGGTTCTTAAATTTTCAGTTGCTGAATAATGTAGCTATTGTTAAAACGAAGGTTTCTCCTTCATCAGGCATAGTTGACTGTAGCCGTTTTCGACTATCCTGTTTAGACACTTTGGTTTTATTGCTGCAAAAGACTTTTAATTTGTTTGGCTTTCCAATCGTTTGATTTTGACCGTACTTGATGCAAGTTATTCTAGAAGCGCGCTTTGCGCACTAAATTATATAGTGTTAGCTCCAAATCAAACAAACGTAAAATAATTAGTCGTTACGACACCAAAGGCCTATGAGAGGGGGGTTCAGCGGGTACATCGGTCCGGAGCCCGGAGAGCCAAGAAAGGATTTGGGAATCTCTGAAACGCCTCATAGCCTTAGTCATTGACGTCTGATTTTGATCTTTTTCATTTGTTTTGGATATTTTCAACTATTTTTAATTTATTTAGAAAAAATAATCATGTAAAATACGTAAAGTTCACCAGTGGACCTCAAATCCTCAATTTTGAGAAAAGTCTCAGTCTAACCCCGGAGCCCCGAATCAGTTTTGTTCCGCATTGCAAAATTTCCCTTAGAGGCCTTGATGACATCTCCAATATTATCACAGCTTCTAATACCAGTGTCATCAAGAACATATTTCGCTGACTTTCAATGCAATGCATTCTGATTGGCACAAGCAAACAGAGATTAATTAGAACTGATTATTTTATCCTCTTTGTGTGATATCAATCATGGATCAATGAAACAATTGCATTATATTTACTCTAACAATTTAAATGGCGGATTATAACCTTGAAAAACCAACAGGTCTAATGACAGTACCAGTTTTTGTTGACATCCACAGCAAAACAAACCATAGATAAATTCTTCTACCGGAAATGGCAAAGTGAATTATGGGATTGATTAAGTGACAAGCATGCCTTGTGTGTGGTGGTGTGATTATCGTTGTTTTTTCTTCCTTTCGATGGCGTTAAAATAATTGTTTATCCCGTTAAGTTCGATCTAATTGACGTCAAGCCTCCTTTGAGATCTTTTATTTGATTTAAATACCTGTTTTATATTCTAAAACTGTTTACTATACATTGGTACAAATGATATAACCCGAAAGGTTACGAACTAAGAAAACTCAAATCGCAATAATATAAAAATATTAAATAAATAATCAGAAATATTAAATAAATAATTGTAATAAATTGATTGTCAAATCGTATTTAATTGAAGTAAGTGTCATAAATAAGCTACACTTGAATGAGAACTACATTGCCCCACTTGTCTAGTTTACGTTTCTGTGTCACAAATGACCACGGATATATTCCGTTTGTCGTAATCATAACCCGGTCTTTTTCTCGTACATTTTTGTTGTCACCGGGTTTGTAACAAGAGTGACACGACTAGAGCCACATGTGAATCAGGAACTAATTACCCTTCCGGGACACTTGATTTCACCTCCGATTTTGAGTAGAGTTCGTGTTGCTCGGTCTTTAGTTTTCTGTGTAATGTTTTGTAGATCGTTGTTTGTCCTTTTGTCCTTTTTCTTTTCGTTATTTGATTGTCTGTCCTTCTTCGATTATCTGCTTCTATTTCTATGTAGTAATCCGTCAACTCTATTTATGTCATAAAATGTCACGAACACTAAAGAGTTATGTCCCCTGAATCTTATAAATCCCTGAGCCGACGCATTTATATAAATATTTTACTTGTTTCCGAACCCATTTGTTGATTATTTTTTCTAATATTGTTTGATTGGTGTAAATAAGTACTCCATGCTTTTTATTGGTAAACTAATTGTTTACCCTGTATAAGGAAGACATGAATACTAATGGAGATGTCACTATAAATATATATCTTTTATAAACCGATCAAAATCTACGTTACAATTGTCTAGTTCTATCTCCACATATGAGAGTTGATGAAGACATAAACTGACGAGTTCTGTCCCCTGGCTCGTACCTCGGCTGAAGGAAGAGATAAATATTAATCTGTCGTAGTGGAATTTCTACCTAGGTGACGTCATCACCATAAAATCCTTGATTTTTTTTATCTTTAACTTATTTTAACTGATACAAATGAGTATTTTATAGGTAAAGAGTTTATTTTTCTATAAAAATCATGAAATAAAATTAAAACGTGTTTGCATAAATATTGAACTTCCAGTGTAAACAAGCGGGAGAAATATTCAAACAGAGATGATCACTGCATACCGGAAACGACTTTTCCCAGTATTTGTAACTAAGAATAGCTCTACCAATCAAAAAAGAGCTAAGTAAGAACCAATGAACGCCAACGACAAATTAGTCTTTCTCTGTCTCTATATCCATTAGATTGAGACAGGCAATTGTCAGTCTAATGAAGACAGAGATATATCTATCAGTCTAAATACCACAAAGAAAAGTCTAAATACCACAAAGAAACTATTTGTTTTCTTTATACTTTTCTATATTGATTCGAAAGGCTAATGGGGGTCTTCCTGTTATTTCACAGTATTTAATTTATTATTGTTGGTATAAAATGTATATTTATGTTATGCTTAAAGGGACCGTCGTGGTCATGATTGTATGGTAGTTAGATTTACAACTACCTAGGCAATCAGTGCCTATCACCACTAAAGTTGTGAGTTCGAATCTCGTTTGTTGAAGTGTCCTCGATACAACCTTATGTGATAAAGTTTGTCAGTGACTTACGACAGGTCTGTGGTTTTCTCCGGGTACTCCGGTTACCGCAACCAATAAAACTGACCGCCACAATATAACTAAAATATTGTTGAAAGTAGCGTTAAGCAAAAGCACCCTAACACCTAACTCCATATTATGCTTAAAAAGAAATATGCAACATAAATCACTTGAGTTTGTGCAACAAATTTGTAAGCAATTTAATAGGCTAAATGTAGATAGGAAATATAGTGGGTACGACACGTTTCTATAATAACCTTCATCAGATACACTCATATTCAAAAGATTGGAAAGCCAAATAATTTTGAAACTCCTTTGGAGCAAGTGAACCAAAAATGCATAAACGGTATAGCTAAAATCAGAAAAAGTCACCAATGTTTTGAGGGAGGAGAGCATTAGAACTGTAAATTTCAATAATAAATATTATCTCCAATAAACCATGTCTGGGCCGAAACACTGATTACTTGTAGGATGATACTCCCACGAGTTTATAGCCGCCACCAGCAGAGGTATCGACCCAGTGATGGTAATAACAAATGTAGATATTGAATTTAGTGTGCATGACGCGTTTCTAGAATAGCATTAATAAAAGAGTAGAAACAATAGCTAATAGGTCATTATTTTTTTTGATTACGAAATATATCAACATTCCTCGGTATATGTTTTGTAAGTTATAAAATGTCTATATTTGTGTGTTTGTCCTTCATTATTCTCATCACGTAGTAAAGATAACAGGACCTTTTTTTAACCCCGAATTTGATCGTTTTAGAAGGGAAAAGTTTCCGTGATAAATATGTTTGTCGTTAAACTTATGTCGAAGTGTTTGACAGACTGGTCGCACACATTTGTATGCATGATATACAGTTGTGAAGCTTAAGTGATGAAACAAGTTAGTGGACGATTCATTTAAGATTTGTATGTAATCTTTTGTAGTTTTATTGGCATCTAAAAGCGTTGGAAAAAGTTCCGATGTTTCATATAAAATTGCTCTTCAGTTAACGATCTTACAACCCACATACCAATTAAATATGGAAGTCGTCCATGTCTCCCGAGAGTCTATCACAACTGTAGCAAACAAAGGGTACTACATTTTGCTTAGACTGTTTCGTAGCGTATTATAATAAAACAAGAATAACCGCCTATTGATGGCAATGTATTGTATATGACGAAATGTGTTTCGAAAATCAAATTCATTCAATTACTAAATTTGTATGTCGTGAAAATTGTTTTTGATGAAAGGGAGCTATAATCCTGAATATTCTCATTCTGTATGTAATTGAGCAGACGATATACATTTACCCGCGCGCGCTCAGTTACATGATTAACGTCCATCATATCTTTCCTGTAAAATGTTTCCTGTTTTTATCCGAAGACAATGTAGTTATTATTATTTTGTCTTATTCCTCAAGGAAATAAAAGATGGCGGAAAAAATGTTTACGATGTAAATAACCGTTGTCGAACTTAATATACGAGTATTATCTTATTGCATCCAGACGACAAAAGTGCTCCCATAGAGAACATACAAATGACTTTTATTTGATTGCGATTGCTAAAAACAATAAGCTAAATGTCTCTTTCTATATAATTTAGGATAATATAAGATTGCATCATTGTACGTGTATGTCTCCAATAAAAATGTTTATATCACGTGACCTTATATTTTCACAATTCATAGCTTATCTTAAACTACTAATGTATGTAGAAAATGACCACACAATCACTGACATTAAACAACACAAATCATGGCGAAGTACGTGACTGCCTGAATGTTGTCAGGGCTTAATTTTGACCACAGATCTAGAAGAGTTTGAAGATACCAAAGGGGCAATCAGAATTCGTATACATATCTAAAAAGAACAGAAAACACAATGGCCAAAGGAAAAAGTACAAAAGGACAAACAACGATCTACAAAACACAAACATAAAACTAAAGATCGAGTAACACGAACCTCACTAAAAACCGCGGGTGAACTCAGGTGCTCCGGAAGGGTACACAGTTCCTGCTCCACTAATGACACTAGGCTTGTATTATGTTAATAATACGCATGTTTTAGGGACATCTTTAAGAAAAGCTTAAAGTTAATAAATGGGTTAATAGAAGAAGTACATACAATACAATGGCCAACAGAAAATGACAAAAACACAAATAATGCAGCACAGAAAACTAAAGATTGAGCAACACGAAGCCAACCTGTAGTGATCTCAGGTGCTCCAGAAGTTCATGCTCCGCTAGTGACACCTGTAGTGTTACTCTAGTTACAAACCAAATCATTTTAATAGGTGTTGGTGAATGTCTGCAGTAATACATTTTTGGGGTTATTAAAAACCTCGACATTCTCAATATGCGATGCAATAATTTACTTCCTGTACTTAGGACGAGTTGTGTATATGATTCGCCCCAAACAACTTCGGACCAGTTATAACCCAGAGCAGGAATCAGTAGATAATGCAATTGTTTACGTTTTAAGGTGGTACCATACACTTCAGGTAAAATTTGATTTGCTCGTTTAATTTTCTTATTTTTTTGGCAGTGTGTTTGAATATATCCACTGTAATAAATATCAAAATTTTAACAAATTCCAACCAACAGACACAGAGCTATAAATTCACTAGCCACATAGCAGCTTTTCTCTCTGTGATTTTGGTCACTGAGATGCTTGAAATCTGCATACAAACATCATATGATCAAAACGTTCAACTGATTTTTAAAGAGTTATCTCCCTGTAGTGTATGGTACCCCCTTAAATATGATATAGCTGATGTAGGGATATGACTGGTTTGTGCTTTGATATCGTTCAGGGAACATTATCTTTCAATTCTTTAGATACCAAAAAATGTGCAAATCAAATTATATTTTTTTATCAGTTTGGAATATTATATTTATTGTTTTCTACTGACAAATGAGAGGTAAACGGTTTCTATCATGACAGATGGTTTCGTTTTCAAGTCATGATTTCTTATTTGGTATACATGAGTGGATTTCTACTGATTCTTATTTATTGAAAAAAATCTTATGAAAATATTGATTATATAAAGGCAGTGTACATGTGAGGTGCCGTTATGTTTTGTGAGATTTAGTATTTTGTGATTATTTCATTGAATATTTTGGGGCCGTCATGATCGTGATCGTATGGTTGTTGGATTTAAAACTACATAATCAGTTCCTATCACCTCACCGCTAAAGTCGTGAGTTCGAACCCCGCTCAGGCGAGATGTACTCGATACAACATTATGTGATAAAATTTGTCAGGTGGTTATCTCCGGGTACTCCGGTTTCTCCACTAATAAAACTGATCGCCACGATATAATTGAAAGTGGCGTTAAACACCTTAAGCCATGCATATTTAGTTAAATATCATAAGCTTTAAACAATAAGGATTTATTTTGATAAAACGATTAAGGAATCAAAATATAATAAAATACTGTTTTTTTTTCAACTGGAATAGAATATGTATTATTTTATACTGAACATTGAGAGTTAACAGTTCTAGTCACGATAGCTTGTATTGTTAACAATCATGCAATATTTAGTATTTATTTGTGTATTTGTAGCTAATAATATATATATAACTGACATTAAACATATGACAACTTCTGTGTCACAAAGATTATATATATTAACTACGTTGTAGTACAATTGATTGGAATGTGGTTTAATTATTATATATTGAATGTATATGCCCCTCATTTTCTTAGAAGATTTTGTGAATTTTCGCACACCCCATTTTTAAATATATTTTGTGTGGAAACTTCTGGTTGGTAATTATAACACGTAGGGAACATCTTCTAGCTGGTGTAAGTCGTATTTCCGTACAATCACTTTATAAAACCCACGTTCCTTAATCTTCTTCATGCTTGATGAAACTTAATTTCCGACAAAAATGATTCCTTCATCAAAAGTAATTTGATAGATCATGTTCAAAATTAACTAAACTTTATTTTCACGTGATCCATGATCTTACGGTTGTAAAACTTACTCCCACCCAATGAAACTTCATTTCCGAAAAAAACCCTTTGCTTAATCTATTCTAAAATTGTTGATCTTGTTTAAAGATTTGAAGCATGATTAAGCTACTTACAATTCGTCTATCAAAAGCAATTGCACTTCATGTGCAAGAACGATAAATACAGAATAACGTCAGTGTTGAAGGACGAGACATACATTATCTATGATATCGAGAGCGAGTCCAATATGTCGAGGCTTTCTAAACTGACGTTATTGTTTTAATCATTAACATCATAATAAGCAATACAACGGGTTTCTACTAATACAATTATTAAAATAATGTTTAAAGGAAAACTCCAGTCAGTTGAACAATTGTTATAATTCAATACATTGTAACTTTTGATTCGTAAATAACTCATTATTAAGCATAAAATACCTTTATTAAAATTAATATACCCAATTAGAAATATGAATATTTGGAATTTCCTGTCGTAGTGTAAGCGTATTCATGTGACGTCATGGAGACGGATCATGTTACTTGAATAACTAATGTATATGACTCTTCCCAACATCGAGCCCTTTTGGTTATGATTTAATATCAGATCAACTGCAATACTATGTTAACAATTTGTATATCGTCCTAATTTTGTTCTTGATATTCCCATCCCATGTCACATTGTCATAATACAAATGAGTTTATTTGGGGGGTCGGGGGGGGGGGGGTGGGGGTGGGGGGGGGGGGGGGGGGGGTATTTACGTATATTTCCATGTTTTGCATGATTGGCCGTATGATAAATAACTGCCACTTTTAACATGTTTTATTCGTACACATGCTTTTTTCTATTTTGTCGCCAATGCTGTCGTACTTTCCCGTGTTTTCCGTGGTCACTGGTCGATGTTTTGACAACGGTAGTCCTGATTGGTAATTACAAAAAAAATTCTTCTCACACTTTCCCTTTTCGTTAGTGCAATACAATGCTTGACATGAAGTCATATTAATTTTGTAAATATTAAAAGATAAATATACGACGTTATTTTACGATTTACATAATTTTTAATGATAAAATTGCAACTGATCAATGCTGATATAAAAGTAATAAACGATACCGCTTATGTGACGTCACGGCTTTTTCGGAAGAGCTTCAATTGCAGGTATAATCCTAGAATGGATTATGCCTTTTGTCTCCTCACATTGAAGAGTTCTGAAAAATGGCGATGCCCATTATTTAATGCTACATGCAGCTTCAATGACCTAATTCTACCTTACGGTATACTATTTTTAACATTCATTAACACAAATCTCTCTTATTTACTGTCATTTAAATTTTCACGCTAGCTTGTTAAGAACATGGCGTTTTCCTTTAAATAGCAATGGTCACCAATTCCACCAATATTAAATCTTTTATACCAATAGTTAAATTGTATGCACACATAATCCGGTTATGAAGTCCCACAGTTTGTAGATATTATAATGCTATTTACGGTCTCCATCAATAAAACTGACCACCACACTATAACTAGCATATTGTTGATTTGTTTGTTTGTTTGTTTGATGGTGTTTAACGCCACTTTCAACAATATGTCAGTTATATCGTGGCGGTCAGTTTTATTGGTGGAGGAAACCGGAGTACCTGGAGAAAACCACCAATCAGTCGCAAGTCACTGACAAACGTTATCACATAATGTTGTACACCTCGTCCTGATAGGCACTGATTACATAGGTAGTTGTAAAACCAACAAACATATTGTTGAAAGCGACGGTCAACACCATAACACTAACCGTAACTCATAGCATCTCGTTATCAAATGTTATAGTTGTGAGATGGTATGTACGAAAGATTTACTTATATTTTCTATAAAATCTCGTTTTCAAATCTCAGTTTCTGATCTACTGTACACAGGATTAAATGTATTTTCCTTTAAGTCAAGCTATTAAACCTAAGTTACGAAGAAACAAATATTAGAGTGCATTGCCCTATAAATCTTAACAGTCTCCAATGTATTGAACCTTGTATCGTATTTAAGAACCTAAATATAGCTCCTGTTGGATACAATTCTCACTCAGTAATAAATTATTCAAGCAGCATTCCAAAGGAAGCCTCCCCTGAGTGTAAACTTATCTAGATATAGAGCTATACTTAGAATGCGTTAAGAAGAATATGACGACTTGATTAATTATAACACTTAAATAAATCAAATATGTCAAGCGCGGACGTCACAGAAAACACCAGAGGAATGAAAATGTTGTACATGAACTATTTATAGATTAATATACATTTCGTATCACGTGAGAAACCATTGATGATGTGAATAATTAAGTACCTTATAAGATTAAGAGTAGTCTGCATTGTTGAGTGTTTAACGCTCATAAAACCGTAGATATCTAATTTAATATGCACGACACGTTTCTTGAAGATTTTTGTAGATCGTTGTTTGTCCTTTAGTCCTTTTTCTTTCGGCCATTGTGTTGTCTGTTCTTCTTCGACTTACGGATTCTCATTACCTCTTTGGTATCTTTCGGCCATTGTGTTGTCTGTTCTTCTTCGACTTACGGGTTCTCATTACCTCTTTGGTATCTTTCGGCCATTGTGTTGTCTGTTCTTCTTCGACTTACGGATTCTCATTACCTCTTTGGTATCTTTCGGCCATTGTGTTGTCTGTTCTTCTTCGACTTACGGATTCTCATTACCTCTTTGGTATCTTTCGGTCATTGTGTTGTCTGTTCTTCTTCGACTTACGGATTCTCCTTACCTCTTTGGTATCTTTCGGCCATTGTGTTGTCTGTTATTCTTCGACTTACGGATTCTCATTACCTCTTTGGTATCTTTCGGCCATTGTGTTGTCTGTTCTTCTTCGACTTACGGATTCTCATTACCTCTTTGGTATCTTTCGGTCATTGTGTTGTCTGTTCTTCTTCGACTTACGGATTCTCCTTACCTCTTTGGTATCTTTCGGCCATTGTGTTGTCTGTTCTTCTTCGACTTACGGATTCTCATTACCTCTTTGGTATCTTTCGGCCATTGTGTTGTCTGTTCTTCTTCGACTTACGAATTCTCATTACCTCTTTCGTATCTTTATACTCTTCTTGAATAATCTTCATTAGGTTCGCTCAAAATCGAAAGATTGGAAAGCCAAATAATTGAAAGTTTAAAGTTTTGGGAGTAATAATACCAAAGTACCTAAACAGGATAGCCAATATAGACCACCACGATACAACTGAAATATTATAGAAAGCGGTGCTCAACACCAAAATTCTATAACACAGTCACACCAATATATATCGGTGCAAATCACCAGTTTTTCGAATAAACTTCATCTGGTAGGCTCAACGCCAAAATAGTTGATACCTCTACTGCTGGACTATTAGTCCCCGAGGGTATCATCCGCCCAGTAGTCAGTGTTTCGGTACTGACATGGTTTATTAGATATATTTGTTATTGAAATTTACAGTTCCTAAATAATATAATTACTATTAAAACTAAGGCTTTCCTCCATCAGGTATACGTGACTTCAGGCGATTTGGACGATCCTGTTTACGCCCTTTGGTTTACTTGCTCTCAAAATTTTAAAATTATTTGGTTTTCCAACATTTCCACCTTTAACGTACCTGATGAAGGATATGCCAGAAGGGCTTCGTTCGCACTAAATTATGTATCTAAGTATTTGCTCTGCAAATATTGAAAGTTTATCATGTCAATTATAGGGAAGATAATATAACGGACCAGACACTTTATAATGCATTTATATACCGGGTATTAATATTTGTGTAAATGGATTTATAATCGTTGTCTTTTTGAGATAATCATTGTTTGACACATCATAAAAAATGGCAGAAACTGTTAAATCAAATTTACATGATTTCTATTGAAATTGATGAATTGAATTACACGAGGTATCACATAGTGTGTAAATATAATTATATGTCAACTCTGAATCAACATTAGAAGAGACAGCCAATTGACAATGTCAACATGAATATGGCTGGGATTTCGTGTCAGATATTTATAAAGAAGAGTTTGAAGATAATCAGAATCCGTATATGGAAGAAGAACAGACAACTCAATGACCAAAAGAAAAGGTACAAAAGGACAAACAACGATACACAAAACATACACATAAAACTAAAGATCGAGTAACCCGAACCCACTAAAAACCGGGGGTGAACTCAGGTGCTCCGGAAGGATAGGCATTTCCTGCTCTATTACTGGCACCCGTAGTGATGCAATATAATAAAAATTAACGGTAGTTGTTCAACCAATCCACTCTCCGTTCGGCAAAATCACAGAAAAGGAATTGTTTTATCAATTATATGCGACGAAACACCCAAATAGACAAAACTTCACAGGTGAAATAAAAAGCTCTAAATGATAGCAACGTCACAGCCAATTAAATCATGGGTTTCATATCAAAATCTAAATCCGAATTTAATCACATAATACAGTCATGTAGGAGGTCAATGTTATTTATATATCAGGGACGTTAGAGGCGGAGGTCAAGGAACCTATGCCAGCCAACACTTTATTTGGCCAAGAATTAAGAAACAGCTGAAATTAGAACATAGAAGCAAAAAATGTGCAGGAAAACATGTGATTCAAGGCTACAAAGCCATGCTCAGGAAAACATGTGATTCAAGGCTACAAAGCCATGCTCAGGAAAACATGTGATTCAAGGCTACAAAGCCATGCTTTGAGGTCAAATGATCTTCCTTTTTTGCTTGTCAGTGCTTCATTCCCTCACTTTCTGGTTCTTCCTGAAGATTGGTTCCTACATTTTGATCGAGTTCAAGAGCTTGCGCCCCCCACATTTAGGTTCACCCCTAAAGCTTGCACCCCCACTTTCAGGATCAGACCTAAAGCTTGCACCTCCACTTTCAGGATCGGCCCTAAAGTTTGCACCCCCACTTTTAGGATCAGCCCTAAAGCTTGCACCTCCACTTTCAGGATCGGCCCTAAAGCTTGCACTCCGACTTTCAGGATCAGTCCTAAAGCTTGCACCCCCACTTTCAGGATCAGCCCTAAAGCTTGCACCTCCACTTTCAGGATCAGCCCTAAAGCTTGCACCCCCACTTTCAGGATCAGCCCTAAAGCTTGCACCTCCACTTTCAGGATCAACTCTAAAGCTTGCACCCCCACTTTCAGGATCAGCCCTAAAGCTTGCACCTCCACTTTCAGGATCAGCCCTAAAGCTTGCACCTCAACTTTCAGGATCAGCCCTAAACTTGCACCTCCACTTTCAGGATCAACTCTAAAGCTTGCACCCCCACTTTCAGGATCAGCCCTAAAGCTTGCACCTCCATTTTCAGGATCAGCCCTAAAGCTTGCACCACCACTTTCAGGATCAGCCCTAAAGCTTGCACCCCAACTTTCAGGATCAGCCCTAAAGCTTGCACCTCCACTTTCAGGATCAGCCCTAAAGCTTGCACCTACACTTTCAGGATCAGCCCTAAAGCTTGCACCTACACTTTCAGGATCAGCCCTAAAGCTTGCACCCCCACTTTCAGGAACAGCCCTAAAGCTTGCACTTCCACTTTTCAGTATCAGCCCTAAAGCTTGCACCTCCACTTTCAGGATCAGCCCTAAAGTTTGCACCCCCACTTTCAGGATCAGCCCTAAAGCTTGCACCTCCACTTTCAGGATCAGCCCTAAAGCTTGCACCTCCACTTTCAGGATCAACTCTAAAGCTTGCACCCCCACTTTCAGGATCAGCCCTAAAGCTTACACCTCCACTTTCAGGATCAGTCCTAAAGTTTGCACCCCCACTTTCAGGATCAGCCCTAAAGCTTGCACCTCCATTTTCAGGATCAGCCCTAAAGCTTGCACCTCCACTTTTCAGGATCAGCCCTAAAGCTTGCACCTACACTTTCAGGATCAGCCCTAAAGCTTGCACCTCCACTTTCAGGATCAGCCCTAAAGCTTGCACCCCCACTTTCAGGATCAGCCCTAAAGCTTGCACTTCCACTTTTCAGGATCAGACCTAAAGCTTGCACCTCCACTTTCAGGATCAGCCCTAAAGCTTGCACCTCCACTTTCAGGATCAACTCTAAAGCTTGCACCCCACTTTCAGGATCAGCCCTAAAGCTTGCACCTCCACTTTCAGGATCAGCCCTAAAGTTTGCACCCCCATTTTCAGGATCAGCCCTAAAGCTTGCACCTCCATTTTCAGGATCAGCCCTAAAGCTTGCACCTCCACTTTTCAGGATCAGCCCTAAAGCTTGCACCTCCATTTTCAGGATCAACTCTAAAGCTTGCACCCCCACTTTCAGGATCAGCCCTAAAGCTTGCACCTCCCCTTTTAGGATCAGCCCTAAAGCTTGCACCTCCACTTTCAGGATGAGCCCTAAAGCTTGCACCTCCATTTTCAGGATCACCCCTAAAGCTTGCACCTCCACTTTCAGGATCAACCCTAAAGCTTGCACTTCCACTTTCAGGATCAGCCCTAAAGCTTGCACCTCCACTTTCAGGATCAGCCCTAAAGCTTGCACCCCCACTTTCAGGATCAGCCCTAAAGCTTGCACCTCCACTTTCAGGATCAACTCTAAAGCTTGCACCCCCACTTTCAGGATCAGCCCTAAAGCTTGCACCTCCACTTTCAGGATCAGCCCTAAAGCTTGCACCCCCACTTTCAGGATCAGCCCTAAAGCTTGCACCTCCACTTTCAGGATCAGCCCTTAAAGCTTGCACCTCCACTTTCAGGATCAGCCCTAAAGCTTGCACCTCCACTTTCAGGATCAGCCCTAAAGCTTGCACCTCCATTTTCCGGTCAACTAATACGTCTCTATTTATTTAAATATATAAATTGGTTCAGAAATCAAAACATATTCAGAAATGTAATATCTATATTATTATTGAATGTTATTTGTTTTATCACGTTAAATGGTTATATAATTATACCTTTGTCTTCATATGAGCATACGATATTACTATAAGACAGACGATAACAATCATCCCAGGGCAAGTTCACTTGCTTTTCCTATGATAATGAATTTGATCAAAGCTTGCATACTATCCGCAAGGAATTTAACACACACGAAACTTTACCAAATAAATAATCTTTGTCAAATTGATTCCGGAACTATGTCATAATTACATTTTGATTATGGAAGCGCCCTCTAGAGAGCATTTTTGTTGATTGAGATTCCTAATATATACTAACGGAGATTTCTTCTGTGGGAACAATGATACATTCTAGGAATTAGCCGTGTATCTATATTGTCTGCCTGCCAGGTTGAGATAGGAATGAGTAAGAAAGAAATCAAAAACACAAACAGTAGAAATATAGAAACAGATTCTATATATATCTAATGTCAATTACGGTAGGTCGGTGGCTTTCTCCGGGTACTCCGGTTTCCTCCACCAATACAATTTTATAACTGAAATATTGTTGAAAGTGGCGTTATACATCACAAACTTAACCATAACCCTCTAATGTTAATTAGATTGCATTGTGTTGTTCAGTGGCGTTTAAAACTTCCCAAAAACAGGGTGTCCGCTATATTTGTTGGTTCTAGGAAAGGCAGGGGCAGAGTAAGAAAGAATCCCGTTAATTAAGACCAAAAAAGGTAAAGAGGGGTTAATCCGCCCCTCCCTGGATCAGCTGATGCAATGTATTAATACAAAGTTTACTAAGTTCAGCTAAAACGAGTTTGAAATTTGAATATATTTTGTGCTACAGTTGTGTTTTGTTGCAATCGACAATATAAAATGGATTTTCTGCTATAATGATACAACTGACAAGAGTTAAGGCTTCTAAGATTTGAATGTTCGCTTGATATGATGCAACAATAAACTGGAACAAACTATAATCCTACAATAATTTCTGCGAAAAAAATAAATGGTGTGTATTATTTGTAGAACAATTAAGAAATAAATCATGGAAACCAGAATGTGCTGGAGTTTTAACATGGGTTGGCGGATAAAATTTACTAATATCCGCCAACCCATGTTAAAACTCAAAACACATTCTGGCTTCCATGATTTATTTCGATTCTGATATGTCTAAGAGTACAAATACGGTAGTATACTTTGATTGGAAGACGGTAATTTATATTTACGTTTGCGGAAAATGTCGCACACAATTTATGCTGCCAATGGAAAAGTCAGTCACATTCACCAGAGCATGTGCGAATGAAATTATACCATCGATAAATCGCTCGTTTGTCTACAAAGCGGAAGAAGGAAATCATGTTAGAATCGTTTTTAGAACATGGAGCATGTTGAGTGTAGAATCAATAATTACATAGTTACGTCACATACAAAGTATAGAACTTACCTATATCCTACTATCTCTATATTTTTAAAATAATACAAGAAATGAAAAGAAATTTTACAATTCGGTTATAAAATTCTAGTTTTAGAAATAGTGCTAGGGCCATACATGTACTAGACCAACCCAATGAGTTGAATCTTTATAGTGTTAACTCAGTAAAACAACAATCTGCAGGTAGACATGTCGCTACAATTGAAAAAAAAATAATCTGCTACTCCGTGTTTTGCGGTCTAGTAGAAAGCGGACATCATCATCTCATTGAATGCAACTTGTTCTCGTCATGATATGGCTGAAAAATTGCTGATGTTGTTTAAACAATAAATCACTCACCTCAAGTATTGTTATACATACTGTTATAGTGACAGCCGGAAACTTTGAGCCGTAATGAAAGGGGGAGGTTTGGTGCTTTAAAATCTGATTCAACCCACCATTTCTTTAGAATTGCCTGTACCAAGTCAGGATCATTACGGTTTTCACAGTTTTCCGGTTGTTGACTGATTTTGTCTGTTTATATACTTATGAGTTTTGACTTTCCCTTTGTAAGATTGCTCGGAGTTCGGTAATTTTGTTATTACCCTTATTCATGTATATATTGTGTATGAACTGATTCGGCCAGTATGATAGTAAAGCGTGATATCTCCAGTTAACTGACATGAACTTAAGATGTCAATACTACAGCAACACATGATTTCTATCTTGATGTTGTATGAACAAAGTCGACCAGAATGACAACAGAACCAGACGTCTGCATCCATCTTGTATGAACTAATCCGATTAATATTGTAGTTGAAAAAACATGAAATGTTACGGCAGCCATACTACATGTTAATGAAATTGTAGAAAAGTCATCATTGCGTAAGATGGGCTTATTAAATAGATGAGTTTTCCTATATAAGCATCATTTATAAGTACAGAATAAACGACCTGCGTCATAACGTTGACTTTAAATAAATAGATAGATACATCACGTTGATCCCAATATTCTTTTAATTTGAGAAGATGTTTTCTCATGGACATTCTACATTTATCCTAGATACATATTCAGAATGAATATTATCAAAAGCTTGTCAATAGTATTATATTCTTTGTGATGAGATTTTGTTTTCTTTCCGAACAGACAATTATTTTTCCCATGTTATTGAATAACGTATCTATTATGACTTATCAGAGAAATGGAGTTAGTTCCGTAAGCTTCAGCGAACAATTATTATGTTTATGAATTGAAGTTATTGTCATATGACAGATTGTATGGAACACATTCATAACAAGCGTCACAAGTAATTATTTTATACATATCTAATTTCACAACTAACTGCTTATTAAATTATTGGGAAACTGAATATTTTCTCGCAGCACTGTCATAGATGAGAAATGTTTTGATATTTGTCTAAAAAAACAATTCCTTTGATTTTGCGTACATTTTTTCAATAGAAAAGATATTTAGCATGAAATCCAAACAATTATTGTCCTGGTAACCAAGGTTGTAAGGGTTTGGTTTGATGCCAAAGTGAATTTTATCTTCTTCTTTACTTTTGCTTGACAGTGTTGAAAACTTACACCCTCCACACACACACTGCCTGGTTCACTCCTTTGCATCTGGTCATGATACAACTGAAATATTGTTGAAAGTGAAGTTGGCCATCCATTTTAACTCGTAGGGAAATTTGACAAAAATGTGCATGATTGATTCCAATTAGAGAAAAGGTCACTTCAATCATATATTTGTGGTATACATGTTTGTTTGTATTAAGTACGTGTATCAAGTTATTACACTTTGACCCTTGACCTGATGTACATGATACAATGTCATTTATTTCATTTCCTTTCTCTTTTATCAGTTTGTTTTGTCCATTTGTTTACAGGAAGTTAAATCACCATCACTGAAGCTTTTATGGCGTCCCAGTGACGTCACTTCCGATTTTTTATTTGTTTATGTACGATCGTCTTTATTACGAATATCGTTATTGCACTAATCTCATATTGACCCTGAAATGTAATATATGATTTCTTCTACATATACATTCGACATTTGTTTATTTTTCTAGTTGATATACAGCTGTCATTAAGTCTTGTTTCATTTTGTTGTTTTTGTTTTTCAATGGGGTACATTTATATATTGTTATGTTACGTACAAGTTCACATTTTAATATGATGTATTCTCTGTGATATACAACCACCTTTAAGTGTTATTCTTTTTTGTTTTGTGTTTGTTTTTCAATTGGGTACATTTGTGTTTCTGATACGTAGAAGTTCACATATTAAAGGGATATTAAAGCTCATTTTGGTAATTTTTTGTATCTCATGAAAACTTGCAATTGGTTAAATAAATGATATTTATGAAACATTAACCCGGTTTTTATCAAGGAAGCTTTGTAAAAGTGACATAATTCGTTGATATTTCTGTCATATCTTGCGGTCTTTGCCAATAATTGAATTTTTGCTTTCTGGACAAAAATTAATTTCGACCCTTTTAAGTGATATTTTAACGATATTAGGGATTATATGGGCGTGCAAAATATTTTTTGATTGTTTTTACAATTAAATTGAAAAGAAACAACCTTCGTCACGAGTTGAAAAAATATATATTAAAACGAGCTTTAATATCCCTTTAATATAATGTATTCTCTACAGAAACATACCTTTCTATTAAGCGAAATTCGAGATAGAAGGGTTCATAACTTATGTACGTTTGCGCATAGTGGTGTCCAACACATATTGTGTAGTGTTTTTTTGCTTTGTTTTTCTTCGTCTTGTTGCCAATTTCTCTGGATGGTCTATTTTTGATTGCCCTTTCAATAGTAAAATACAAAAAAGTGAAACCTCAGATAAATCGCTTACTTGGATATCATGGAAAACTGTATGCAATGTAAACCCAGTCCTGCTTCATCCCTTTGATCTATTTGCTCCCAACTGCTTACAACAACTTTCAAGTTATTTGGCTTTCCAATACTGTAATTTTGAGTGTACCTGATGAAGGTTGTTCTAGTAACGCGTCCTGTGCAGTAAGTTAGAATTCCACGTTTTTATTATCATCTATATCATGACAAGGACAACTATTGCTTTGTACATTTTGCTTACTTAATTTAAACAATGAGTTGCATTTTATAGTGCTACATGTCGGGCTACCTCACACAGATACCCAAGACAGCCAGTCAGGCTACCTCACACAGATACCCAAGACAGCCAGTCAGGCTACCTCACACAGATACCAAAGACAGCCAGTCAGGCTACCTCACACAGATACCCAAGACAGCCAGTCAGGCTACCTCACACAGATACCCAAGACAGCCAGTCAGACTACCTCACACAGATACCCAAGACAGTCAGTCAGGCTACCTCACACAGATACCCAAGACAGCCAGTCAGGCTACCTCACACAGATACCCAAGACAGCCAGTCAGGCTACCTCACACAGATACCCAAGACAGCCAGTCAGGCTACCTCACACAGATACCCAAGACAGCCAGTCAGGCTACCTCACACAGATACCCAAGACAGCCAGTCAGGCTACCTCACACAGATACCCAAGACAGCCAGTCAGGCTACCTCACACATATACCTAAGACAGCCAGTCAGGCTAGCTCACACAGATACCCAAGACAGCCAGTCAGGCTACCTCACACAGATACCCAAGACAGCCAGTCAGGCTACCTCACACAGATACCCAAGACAGCCAGTCAGGCTACCTCACACAGATACCCAAGACAGCCCGTCAGGCTACCTCACACAGATACCCAAGACAGCCAGTCAGGCTACCTCACACAGATACCCAAAACAGCCTTTGCTCTTACTCTTTAAGATTTAGGTTTATGGTATTCAACGCCACTTTCAACAATAATTCAGTTATATTTTGGCGGTCATTTTATTGGTGGAGGAAACCAGAATACTGGGAGTAAACAACTGACCTGTCGCAAATAACTGACGAACTTTATCACATAATGTTTTATCGAGTATACCACGCAATGAATGGGATTGGAACTCACAACTTTAGTGTAATAAGCACTGACTGCATAAGTAGTTGTAAATCCAACTATCGTACGATCACGACCACGACACCCCCCACGGCCTCTATATGGCAACTGTCTACCCTTCCGGAACACCTGAGCTCACCCCCGGTTTTTAGTGGGGTTCGTAATACTCGATCTGTAGTTTTATATGTATGTTTTGTAGATCGCTATTTATCCTTTTGTTCTTTTACTTTTGGCCATTGTGTTTTCTGTTCTTCGATATACCGATTCTGATTACCTCCCTTTGATATCTTCAAACTCCTTTTGTTAGGAGTGGTGGCTTTTTACCCGTTACAAGATAACAAGACAATATATGCATTTTATTAGCATCCTCTTTCCTCAATAAGGATGGTATTTAACGTAAAATATTCTATAATAAAACATGATAGCATTGTATCATTAATATCATTTTCTGTCTCATTTTAATGGCTAACATCTCTATTCCTATAGACTTAAACACAGATCAACAATTTATTTATCGATAGCAGTACTGGATGATATAATTAAGACGTCAAATAGGATGATTCGTACTCATTATTAACCCTAGTATCACGTGGTCGTGTAAAGTGGTAGTCTATACATCACTTAATGAGTAGTAATTTAAAGTAATGAGAAGTAGTTCCTATTTTAGTTCCAGTGAACGTGGATTGTGATATAACTACGCATAGAAATAGTTAATTTTATGATTTGCTGGCTTTGGTGTTTAGAAAGGATTTTATAACGAAGAGTGGGGAAATGTCGTTATCAACAGGAAATGGAATAATCATTTCTTTCTTCAATAGTTTCATGGCTAGACGTACCTGTATTGATGATGTCATCAAACATTCCTTTAATTTAAAAAAGAAAATGGAAAACTCATCAGTTTGACACCTGCTTCATTATTGCCATCTTTGAATATAACAATATTATATCGTTATTAAAGAGCAGAAATTGCTACGTTTGAAATTACGTCAAAACACTGATTGTTTTCTTTAAAAGACTTCCTCGTCAATAATTAATAAACAGCATGAACTTTCATCCAATACGAATTTTCGCATTTTATTTTGCTTTTGTTCTAAGATTAATGGTATTTCACCAACAAACAGCATCGATGGTGTAATGGTTAGCGTACTCAGCTCGAGTGCGATAGATCGTGGGTTCGAGTCCCGTTGTGTTCACTCAAAGACTATAAACATTGCATTTGTTGCTACTTCGCTTAGCAAGCATCATTAAGACGAAAGGGTAAAGACTGGTCGGCTCGGAATTATAATAATGTGTCCGAGTGGAGCGACATGTCTCCCCACATATTGTTTTTTCAATCAGCTTACACTATTAGAATTGAACTGAGCGGACATCATCATCAGTATCTTGTCGACATGTTTTATAGATCGCTGTTTGTCCTTTTGTTCTTTATCTTTTGGCCATTGTGTTGTCTATTCTTCTTCGATTTACGGATTATGATTACCACTTTTGCTTTAAATTCTTTTCACTACTATAATACCAGTGTGGGATCCTTCAATAATAATAAGATAAGGAATGCCACTATTTTGACATTTATATGGGATCCTTTCAGTCATTATGAACATGATGGAAACAAACTATTTGGAAATCTGTGTGGGATCCTTCAGTAATTAATAGAATGATGGACACAAACTATTTTGACATTTGCGTGGGATCGCTTAGTAATTAAAAAGATATGGCCACAAACTATTTTACAATTATGTTTGGTCCATCGATATATTTCAGTATATTATAAAATAATTGACACGTATACAAAAAATATCAACGTCTTCTCCGTCACAGACTGGTCATAAAAAACGTGAAATTATATCTAAAGAATTAATTTTTCTATGGCATTACTGTGCATCAGTTTAAGGTTGAATAACATTCACTATTTGTCCCCGAGGTTAAGCACATGGCTCTTGTGTTCAACGACACCAAGCAATTGTTCAGTTATATCGTGGCGGTCAGTTTTATTGGTGGAGGAAATCGGAGTACCCGGAGAAAACCACCGACCTGCCACAAGTCACTGACAAACTTTATCACATAATACTGTATCGGATTCCAATGTACCATTGTCCAGTAGTCTGATTTTCGCCACTGGCACGGTGTATAATATATAATGCTTATTATTGAAATTTACAGTTCCTAGATATTATCCGTATGATAAAAATTTCTCCTCCCTCAGGCAAGGGTGACCTTGTCTATTTTGGTAATCCTGTTTTTGACCTTTGGGTTTTCTGTTTCCCAAACGTCGTAAATGACCTGGTTTCCAACCGTTTTATCTTTAAGGTTATTACAGAAACGTGTCGTGTGCACTAAATATCTACTAGATATCTACGTTTTTATTAGGCAATGAAATATATAACATTTCCACACTGGCAGTTTTAATAACTTCTTAGTTTCGAACAAAAATAATGTATCCTCGTCTGACAATAAGTCGGTCAGTCATTGGATAATGTTTGATTATTTTGTTCATGTTTGAAAAGTAAACAATTTTTTTCTTTTTAATTATGTTCCTCATCTATTCTTGCTCACATGTGTAAAGTTCCATGGAAAAAAGATCGATAATAATAACACACTGACCCATATTTGTTTACTACCCTTTTTCCAAATGGCGTCCTATTACGTCACATAAAGTCGGTCAAAGGTCAATAAAGCACATGATTTTGTCATAGGCCAACCAAACTTAACAAGTAAACCAGATTAAGAAAGTACAATATTTTAGCCTTTTCAGTGTAATTGTTTTGTCTGAAAAATTTCAAAGGATGTTTTTTTTTTAAATAGTTTGAAATTGAAGTATTAAAAATTAATTATTTGATGCAAATATTAAACTTGTTTACTCATATAATAAAGTATTTAATCCAGTGAATTTGGTGTTTTTGCTTTTGTCAATACAATCTAATAGACTGACTACATTCTGCCATATTTTTGTGAAATAATTAATGACTAATTTCAATTTATTTTAATCACATTTATTATCACAGAGTGGTAACAATACAGTTTTGTTGATGTTATTTGTAATAATGACAGGTTTTTTTTACCCAGATAATCTCATTTTTCTGTCTGGTTTAATTTAATTCTCTGTTCAATTTATACTATAAATTTTGATTTTTGCTGTAAATCAATTCTTTTTCTATCTTCTCTGTGAATTTCATTTCATTACCCCAAGAAGTAAGGGGCATATTTGTTATTAAAGCAGCAGTGGAAATGCAAAATAATCTGCCGTTTTGTGACTAATGGAGAGCACTTGCATGTATTTTCCCGGTAAAATCGGCCATTTTCTAGAAAATGGTGGAATCTGAATGATCAATCATCATATTTTCAAAGTATTTTAAAATACAATTTGCTTGGCCCACATTCCAGAAACGGTCATGAACTGTGATGACGATTATGTCAACAAATCGGAAAAATAAAAATGCTTGAGGAATACCATCGATGGAAACATATTTAACAAGCATAATGATCAGGAAAAAAAGACATTAGTAAAAAGGATCTTTTTTACTTGCATGGAATTTATTCAATTCAAACTTCTCTGTTTTAATCTCATCTTGTAATTTCGACGTTGAAAAGAATTCCCTCTGTGCTTATGTACGCTATGAATATACAGAATGATGTCATTGGTCTCGTGCTGCGCGAGAATTGTAAATCAAAACAAGTGACCGACTTTATTGCATGACCCAGCAGATGTCACGTCACGATATATCAATTACCACAAAATAAGCTGCCCTTTTGATATAATAAAACATGGCATAAATAAACGTAGAAAATGTTGGATTCTATTGAAAATAGACACAGAGTAAAATAAATACTATTAATTGACCTAATTAAGATACAAAAATAAGAAATACATATACAAAAGGAGATAATATATAATGGTGATTATGTGGAGCCCGGGGTCAAATTTAATTACTTCCTGGTAAGGATTTATAATTATCTATTATTGTATTTATAGCTATACATAGAGAAGAAATGCCAGAGGGTATTTTTAGATGAGACATTACATGCTATTAAATGCCTTTACATCGAATTCAAACGAGCTTATCAATTCCTCAAATCAAATTTATACTTGCCCCGTTTATGTTATTTTATGATTGTATTATGTTTGTTTGTTTGTTTGATGGTGTTTAATGCCACTTTCAACAATATTTCAGTTAGATCGTTGCCGTCAGTTTTATTAGTGGAGGAAACAGAGAAAACCATTGATCTGTCGCATGTCACTGACAAACTATCACATAATGTTGTACAGTTCGCCCTGATCGAGATTCGAACTCACAACATCAGTGGTGATAGGCACTGATTACATAGGTAGCTGTGAGCCACCTAGCTGTGAGCCACCTATGTATCAACTAGTGTAATATCTTTTATGTATTGAAACAATATGACCGAGATATATTTATTATTGAAATTTACAGTTTCTGAATTATGTAATTATTATAAAAAAAATTCTCCTCACTGAGGCATAGGTGACATTAGACGAATAGGCTATCCTATTTAGAACATTTTGGTTTACTTGCCCCTAAATACTTTTTTTTATCTAAGTCATTTCGAGGTATGTTTTATTGGTAAAGGAAACCGGAATATCGGGCTAAACCAGCGACGTGTCGGAAATTACTGATAACTTCATTACATAAAGTTACACCGTGTACGACTCACCACGGGAGTCGAACTCCTAATTTTATTTACTCTAATTACATAAGAAAATTAATACCCTACTGCCATATAAACGTGGGCACGATGGCAATATTTTTATTTTGAACAAACTATTGTTGTTTAACGCCAGCTCAGCAATTCTCAGCTATGTCATGGCGAGTACAAGTTAAATTTCAATGAAATGATGATGAGGTCCGCTTTGTACTAGACCAACACGCTTAGTCGGATTTTTATAGTGCTAGCGCACTGTAACAACGGTTCGCGGATAGAGATGTCGCTCCACTCGGACACATTATCCTGATTAAGAGCCAACCAATCTTTGCTCTTTCTGCATTATTGCTGCGTCCTTAGCAGAGAAGCAACAAACACCAATTTCATAGCCTTTGGATTTACCTGGTCGGAGCGCAAACCCACGATCTACCGCACTCGAGCACTCTAACCATTACACCACCGATGAACCCACGATCTACCACAGACGAGCACGCTAACCATTACACCACCGATGAACCCACGATCTACCACAGTCGAGCACGCTAACCATTACACCATCGATGAACCCACGATCTACCACAGTCGAGCACGCTAATCATTACACCACCGATGAACCCACGATCTACCACAGTCGAGCACGCTAACCATTACACCATCGATGAACCCACGATCTACCACAGTCGAGCACGCTAATCATTACACCACCGATGAACCCACGATCTACCACAGTCGAGCACGCTAACCTTTACACCACCGATTCGGTTATATTTTTACTGACGAATACACACAAAGACGTATTTTTTTCTCTCTCCAAATTGCATGCTTGACTACACACAACTAATTTAGAAGCAACTGTTTTGCTGTAAAACATAGCAGTTCCACTTAAATTTAGATAATCAGGTTTCATCAGTTTTAGACTTGTCAATTTACGTTTTCTCAACCTTCATCTTTCTTGTTATAAGACATCTAAATAATGGATGCTGGAACAACATAACACCATGCTCTATGAAGCCAATATTTGTCAAGTCTTATCAAATTTGACGCATTCTATATACAGCAACAATCAAATAATACACAATCTACATATTGCGAGAATGGTCTTCGTCGAAAGGAAGCTGTATTCTGTAATTATCTGACGAAAGGCAAGTAATTGACGATGTAGCGATTCAGTTGAGTAGATGGTGTAAAATAACCTCACTGGCTGAGTAGACGATATTAAATCACAGCACGGGCTGAGCAGACGATACAAAGTAACCTCACTCGGAGCAGACGATACAAAATCAGCACACGCGTTGGGCAAATGATGCAAAATCAACACGCGTGCTCAGATATACGATTTACTTCAATTATATACGTTTATATCTTTTATGGCGGTATAAACCACAAACAATGCAATCTATATATGACCATGTGGGGTTGTAATTAGGTCCTCAATAAAATGAATGCGGAACTTTTCATAAATACTTTATTATTTACATCAGAATCAAGTTTTAAGGCAATGACAGATCTGAAAAACATAAATTATTACATATTAAGTACAATAATACAAATATAAAAAAAAATTGAATGGCAATATTACATTAATAATACAATAAATCAGTTATCAATTTATATATCAAAAAGACAACTATAAATGTAAACAATTTAACACACAGTGTAGCTGAAAACTACTCATTATAACAAGTATCAATACATTTAATTTACTTGTGGACATTATAATGAAAATGTTTAAAATATATATTCAAATAAATTAGAAAACTTACAATAAATAAGAATCAAATAATTTATTCTTATTGCAAATATTCACACAAAAAGATACAGCAATTAGCAATTTAACTTTAAAGAATGAAATAAATAAATGTACAAATACCTTATAATTTGCTGGCGACGGCCTATATGTAAATCTCAGCTCAACTTGTTCCGCATTGACAATATAGTAGTAGTAGTATGAGGGTTTAACGTCCGGCTCACCTATTGAGGTATTGCAGACATAGTTTTCTTCTTCTTGCTTGCCTTTCGCATGCTGTTTTTTCCCCGTCGTTGTGTGGGTGTTGGTGGTCTTTCACCAAGGTCTGTTTCAGTTGTGTAATCAGGGAAGCGATCTATTAACGTTGGGTCGTCCGGGTCGAATGATTCTGAAAATGACACCGATCCGTCTTTAAATTCCGTTTTGTATGAACGTTTTTCTCTGATGTACGGGCTTCGTACAGTTGTACATGTTTTCCATGGCTTCCGGTCTTCTTCCGGATCGATAAGGTATTTTGTCGGCGTTAATTGCCTGCCAATGAAATTACGTATTGTCTGGGTAGATCGCTCCCTTACTTGCGTCGATGTTGTTGGATTGTGGAGGGCTCGTTCGTCGTTGTGTATCTCGGTTTGAGTGCTTTCGTCGGTTATGGGAATGCTGTCGTCTGTTTGTGTTTCAGCACAAGTTTTAATGTCTTCAACGGCTTCATACCTTTTCGCCTTCCACTGGCTGATGCGTAAAGCATTTCTTTTCCTGGTGGAAGGAGAGAGGTGTTTCTTCTTCTGGGCCTGGCTGGTAACTTTCCCTGTTTTCTCAACGGGTTTCTCTGCCTTGATCCACATCAGCTTGACTGATATAGCGCTGGAATTAACCTGTAGGTCCCAAGTTAATTTTTTCCCATCTATCCCTGCGTGCTTCAGTAATCCAACCAATTCAACAGGTAAGTCCATTGTTAAGTAGATTTGTAGATTTCAGTTCACAGTAGAGATGTATCCGCTAGTCAAGTCTAGATCCGAATGACAATATATGTAGTATGTAGTATGAGGGTTTAACGTCCGGCTCACCTTTTGAGGTATTGCAGACATAGTTTACTTTTTCTTGCTTGCCTTTCGCATGCTGTTTTTTTTCCTTCGTTGTGTGGGTGTTGGTGGTCTTTCACCAAGGTCTGTTTCAGTTGTGTAGTCAGGGAAGCGATGACAATATAATAAATTTACAGAGTTTATATAGCCAGATATCAAGATAAAACTGATCAGAACTAGACAATCAATGGACAAAAGTGAGTAGAAATCAGAGTATTCACATTGGAAAGTTAAAGTCAATCAAGCATATAATAAAATTAAAACTGGACATGTAAACATCAAGTTAATCACTAATTTTAATACATATATAACAAAATGTGAATTATTATATTCATTATTAATTTGTTAAAAATATTAATAATGAACATGTCCACATATGAGGATATGCTATCCCACGTGGCCTGATTTACTGTCGTTCGTGACAATAATCCATGTAAATTACAGTTGTCAAATAAATCTACGTAACGGAAGTTTAAATAACGAAAGCGCCCTCTAGGGAAGAAAAAATGTTAACTTCCTTGTTTAATACAAAGGTTAGATTTTCTAAAACGCAGATGTCAGCCAGTAGGCATTTTTATTTTAAGAATTACTGTTTTTAAGGGAAATATGTTTTGATGTTTTTGTATTTCAAGAGTTTGTTTAGACCCTGTGATTTTATTGTTCCTAATTAAAAAAAAATGGTTTTCCAATCTTCCAAGCCTTCGCCGCGTTTCAGGTACTGATCTAGGTTATTCCCCAAACGCGTCGTATATAATTCGACATCTACATTTGTATTTGATAACTGTGGGGGAGGTGCTTGGATAACAAAAATAATTATTCATTTGATTAAAATATGTTGCTGAAATCCAAGTGACGAAGTTTAAAAGATCGCTTGAAAGTGTTCTATAATATGAAACAGACAACATTAACATGTACTTTGCTTTCTGTAAAGCTTTAGGTCTTTATGTTGACCAACCACTTTATAAGGTATGTTCGTACGACAATCGGAAAGGTTAGAAAAGTTTGAAGACACCACAGGGGTAATCAAAATCCGTAAATCGAAGAAGGACAAAACAATGGCAAAAAGAAAGAAGACAACAGGACTAACCAGGGGCGGATCCAGGATTATAAGTTAGGGGGGGCGCACTTAAAAAAATTGCGCCGAACGGAGGGAGGCCCGAAAATTTTGGGGGTATTTCGTGTGAAAAATCACGATTTTACGCCAAAAAAATCATATTTTTTCCAATTTTAGGGGGGGGGGGGGGGTGCGCGCCGGGTGCGCCCCCCCTGGATCCGCCCCTGCTAACAATGATACCACACAGAAAACTACAGATCGTGCAACAAGAACCCTTCTAAAAACAACGAGCGAAATCCGTCCTCTGGAAGGGTTAACAATACCTGGTTCACATGTGGCAGCCTTTGTGTAACAAGAACCCCACTGATACCATGGGTAAACTCACGTGCACCGGAAGGGTAAGCATTTCCTGTCTCACATTTGGCACCCGAGAAATGACCATGTTTACGGATATTTAATGGAATAGGTTTCGGTTATCGGTGTTGATCGTTATTTGTGATCGTAGTATTTTATCTAATATGAGGCAGGTGCAACCTGAAACGCTCCCGAAGAACAGTAATTTTTCTTCCCGTTTACAAAATATCAAGCTTAAAAATAACACCACCTAAAACTCCAAACTCCGGAGAGTTTTCGTATCCGCTACCGAACATTGTTTCATTTTTATTTGAACAAAAAATCGACTAGAGTTCCGGTTTAGGTCACGTGATTTTTCTTTTAATTTATTTCCGGTTTGGCAGCCATATTGTTGAAGATTTTGAAGTGCCATAGTACCTATTCATACTTCTACCACTAACGTTCCTTTCGGGAGCGTTTTATAATGTTGGAGATTATTATCGATAACATATTTGTCGAGGTTGGAGGGCACATTTTCATTAAGTCATCGGCATCCCCATGGGAACAAGCTATGTCCTTCTCCTTGTCGATATTTTCCTTTACTACTATGAGACAGAGTTTATGCAAATATCGAAAATATTGATGATATTCTGTCAATATATAATCCATATTTGGCGAACTGGATTCTATTAATATACCCCCAACGAACGTGAGATAACAAAAACGAAACAACAGAAATAATTCTCATTTCTCACCATTAACCTCAAATTTGACACCAATAGTCAACTGCCTACCAGAATCTATGACAACTTCAAGTTTGGTATTATAATGTTTACATACGTATAATAATATAATAGCCGCTATCGTGAATTGAGTTTATATTCCTCAAGTTATACGCTACGCTCGTACTTTAAGATTGTATTTAGACGTTTTACACCGTCATCGTATTCAGAGTACAAAACTGCTATGACAAGGATTGTCTTGCTTTATAATGACAAGGATTGTTTTTCTTTATAATGACAAGGATTTTTAAAGAATCGTCTCATCTTATCTTTCATAAAAGTTAGGTGAGGAAATCAATGACAGTGGCTTTAGACATGTCATTGGTTTCCTCCGGGTACTCCGGTTGCCTCCACCAATATAAATGTCCGCCACGATATACTGAAATACTGTTGAAAGTGGCGTTAAACACCACAACCCTAGCCCCCGACAGTTGTACAGAAATGGTTGCTGTAGCACCATGTCATGGCTACGTATCTTGAAAAATTGCTGTGGATATTGAGGCACGCGTCAACGACCTCAATCATCCCGCCATTATCGAATTGACAACCTGTAAGCAAGCCAACATTTCATCAGACACTAATCTCTGAATAACATGAATAAATTACGTAAATTACATACATGTAGATGTACAATATATCTGAATATTGCTGGTGTTATTGTTACAGTATTATAATGTATTTAAATTATAAGGTATGAGATCTTGTCTTATTAGTAAAACCTCGTGATTGCGATATCAGTTATTTCTATCCTAGTGACAGAGACGTCCAATGCCACTTAAATTATAATGTGTGAGATGATTTATTCCCCGAACGCCTACTCGAATAAAACAACACCTAATTAAGAAAGGGGATTAGGGGGCCTTCTATGGGGTGGGATAATTGAATGTCTACCTGTAATTTACCTGTCCACCCAATTAACCATGTATGTATTCTCATTTATAGATAGAACAAACTTGGTATAGTTATGATATATTTATTTGAATTAAAAAAATAATACAACAATATATTGCAGATATATCTCTTAATTCAGCAAAGTACGAATTAAAGTGAAATACAAGCAATCTTTTAACATGTTAAGTCATTAAATTTCAACAAACATATATGAAGACAGCACTAACACGAAATTTCTTATCAACATTTATAAAAGAAATAGCACTGTACTGGAATGAAACTTGATACTATAAAAGTTTTACACATTACATATATCTAAACATAGAAACACATTTCAATTCATTAAACTATTATAATTATGCAAAAGTCTATAGGATAATAACATCTAGATAGAAATCAAGCACAGCATCATCCTAAGTGGAGTAACTGGGAAGCTGAGTCTGGATAAGTAATCAGGTCGATCACACCAGTCTAGTATCTGTCCTTGAGTGTTGCGAGTCAGCGATCAATGTTCAAGTATTTCTTGGCCCGTGGTCGAATGGTACCCCCAACTGCTCTTTGGATCTTTGCAATTTCAATACTGTTCTGGATGTCTTTGAAGAGTTGTATTGCAGTGTAGATATTTGGGTGGGCGTATTGTATCATCTTCTTAAGTTTGCTGTGCCATCCTTCAATGATGTTGGTGATGCGTGGTCCCTCTGTTTCATAGTGATTCCAAAACGATCTGTCTCCTTCTACCCATTGGTCAGTAACATAGTCAGTAAAGGGTTGAGTTAACTGAGTATGGTGCATCTTAAGAATACTTTGTCTGGTCCCCTGCGGTTAACTCTGTAGATGTACTCATGTAGTGCCAAGTTATGGCCCCCTCTTCTGTTGGTAAGGAACTTCGCATTCAACTGTGCATTTGCCATGGTTGAACATAGACTGATGATTCTTTTGTCCAATGCTCTTTATATGTGAGCTCATGTCTGATAAGCAAAACCTCGTGATTGAGATGTCAGTTATTTCTACCCTAGCTACAGAGACGTGCAAGGCCACTTAAATTATAAGGTGTGAGATCGTGTCTAATAAATAAAACCTGGTGATTGCGATGTCAGTTATTTCTACCCTAGCTACAGAGATGTCCAAGGCCACTTAAATTATAAGGTGTGAGATCCTGTCTTATAAGTAAAACCTCGTGATTGCGATGTCAGTTATTTCTATCCTAGTTATACACTTCTGTGCAGTCGGTAGTTTGGCGGTATAACGAGTTTGGCGATAAACTGAGGGACATTGAAAACCGGAAGTCATGTGATCAATTGAAAAGAAAAACTTTCTCAAATTGTTTCTCAAACTCGACTGACATACATTTTGCACTTGTGCGAAGACATAAGTATAAATAATACATGTTTAATAAATAAATAGATTAGAATAAATATTTACATACAATTGTTTCCTTTCTCGCGGCACAAAAACAATATTGTGTCAATACATGTAATTACTGTTTCTTGAAAAAGTCATCCAGTGATTCTTGTTTTGCCCGTTTAGCCTGAAGTTTTTTAGCTAGTCCTTTGAAATAAAACAGTTTTGCCATGTACGATTCAACGGTACTTGATTCTATTTCAAAGAATTTGATCGCGATGTTTAAACTAACAGTTACTTGCTTGCATGTCGGTTGCACGTTTTCAATGTCATCATCGTCATCAGTTTGACTGTCCTCACTCGTATCCGAAATAACGGATTCAATTATATTCCCATCGGAAGATCCCATTTAATTTTCAAATTATCGGCAATTTGTTGTTGTGTTAATTTTGGATTTTCCTTTGCATAGCTTATAATTTCACGTTTCTGTTTAAAAGAGGCGTACAATGCTCTTAATCAGATGTTCTTGAAAGCCACGCAAGAGTTTGTTCCACAAAAGAAATGCTATTAAAGGGAAAAAAGAAGCATTCCATCTATGGAAAACAAATGGCCGCCCTAAAAACTCAGACAACATCTATACAATTAATAAAAAGAATGCAACTATTGAACTGCGAAAACAATGTAGACTCGAAATTGCAGAAAAGAGAATACAAGAACGTCAGAATATTATAAATTCCAGGTCTGGTGATTCGACACTCTTTTACAAACTCATTAAACAACAAAGAGGAAAATTATCACGTTTCATAGAAGAATTACAAGTTGATGATCAAATATTTCAGTCACATGATAACATCATGAGTGGACGGAACAAACACTTTGGCCAACTAGCACAACAATCTGATTATGAAAAGTTTGACATAAAATATCTAGAATTAATCGAAAAAGAAAGAGAAATAATCACCCAAATGTGTGAAGAAAATTGTATACATAAAGAAGTGACCATTGAAGAAGTCAATACAGCTATTAAACAACTTAATACTAACAAAGCACATGCCTATTTTGGATTAACTGCGGAAAATTTCATCCATGCAAGCAATCAACTGATAAAACATTTAAAACAACTTATCAATCTCTGTTTCCACTTTTGCCATATACCAGATTTATTAAAAATAGGAACATTGTTCCCTGTATTTAAAAAAGAAAGTGACATCAAAAACTCAAGAAATTACAGAGGTATTACCATCACGCCAACATATTCGAAAATAATTGAGAAAATTATAAAAGAAAGAGAAAAATCTAAAATTTTACTCTGACAAAATCCGCTGCAGAAAGGATTCACAGAAAATTCAACTCCTCTTCTATGTGAACTGTTCATTGAAGAATTTGAAAGAGAAAGCAAAGATTCAAAATTACCAGTTTACATAGCAATGCTGGATGGTAAATCGGCTTTTGATGTGGTAATCCACGCAAATCTTATCAGGATATTATTTCAAATTGGAATTTCAAAGCAGTCTATTTTATTATTACAAAACTTATATCAAAATGCAAAATCATATATTAAATGGAACGGTCAAATATCTGAAGAATTCTTCATTATAGAGCAAGGTTTTTGTCAAGTAGGTGCACTTAGTGCTGACTTATATAAAGTATATATAAATCCACTATTATACATACTCTCCAACTCTGGCTTAGGAGGAACAATTGGCAATATAAATTGCTGTGCACCAACCTGTGCTGACGATGTAGCACTTATATCAAACAATCCTCTTGAGCTACAGTCCATGATAGATATTGTGGTAGATTTCAGCAAAAGAGAAGGATATCTTCTTCAGCCGACAAAAGTGTCGTTTTACCAGTAAAAAGTAAATGTAAATCAATGGAAATTAACGAGGGCTTTTGGAAATTAAATAACTGTAATATGCCAATAGTCACCCAGGCATCTCATATAGGTATTCAAAAATCTGAAAATTGCTCTGCGATGACAACGTCACAGAAAATATTAGAAAAGCCAGAAGGGCACTTTATAGTCTAATGGTTACCGGTTTACATGGAGAAAATGGTCTTGATCCTGAGACCTCCATGTCCATGATAAGAGCATTTATTTTGCCAATATTAACCTACGGCTTAGAAATAGTATTACCAAATGGAAAGAATTTGGACAATATTAATAGGCAATATAAAAAATGGATAAAACAAATTCTGTCGCTGTATATTAACGTGGCTGATCCGGCAGTTTTCATTCTAGCTGGGACTCTCCCTATAGAAGCAGAAATGCATATTAAAGCTATAACACTATATGGCAACATAATAAGAGCAAAAAAGTCGTCTATCGAATGGAAGCTTGCAGAAAGGCAACTCACAATAAAATCCCATGAAAGCCACAGTTGGTTTATCGAAATAAAAGAGCTCTGCCTGAAATATGATATTCTCAATATATAAAATTATCTAGAAAATCCTCTATCAAAATTCCAATGGAAAAAGATGATTAAAACAAAAATTTATACTTATTGGAAATCAAGACTTTTAGAAGAAGCCAAATTATACAAAAGTTTGAAATTTATGGACAATCACTTGATGTTTGGAAAAGTTCATCCACTAGCAAAATCAACTACCTATAATATAAGGGACATCGCAAGAATACCCATACGTCTTCAAATTGTAACAGGAAATTATATACTACAATCTGATAAAGCTGCATTTTCAAAGAAATCAACAAGTCCAATTTGCCTCTTATGTAAACAATCCGAGGAAAAAACTACTCATTTTCTAATAGTATGTGAAAAATTAGAAGAAACTAGAACTCCAATCTTAAATAAAATAATACAGGAGGTGAGCAGTATATTTGCCGAACTGAAATTAGGCGGAAAAATAGATCTGCTACAAATATTTATTAACCCCTTTGCATATGTGGCCAGATGATGAAGATACAAAATTAACTGATTCTATCAGTAACAGTCTGGAACCTATCTGTCGTCAACTTTTGTATGCACTGCATAATAAACGCTATGCTTTGCTAAAATCTACATAGATTTATTTATTGATTAAATTAACAGCAAATAGTCAGTAATATCATAAGCAGATATCAATCAATCTTGGTCTTGGGGTACACAAGGTTCACTTAGATCATTATTTTTAGTATTTTAGATTTTATAATACAGTATTATAATGTATGTCGTGATAGACTCTAGTCACTCTCGTGTAAATATTAACATAATATTAAGTGGAGGAGTATTGTATACTTATTACGTGGTGGAGGATAGTAGATAAGATTCTTCTTGCTAATAGGAGGTGTGCCTTGATTGGCAGAAAAACAATTACAGAATACAGAATATAGAATACAGAGTTTGTCGTCTAATAAATTACGCTTTCTCCTCAAGGACGACATTTTTATGACAACTAATTAAATTACAATTTTTACTCAGGATTCAAAGTAATCACTAGAAAAGTAAATACAGGTAATTATTCTAATCAAAACAACTCACCTGTTCCGTCCCTCAACTATGAGATCAATGACCTTCTCCGATGACCTGTCTTCACATTTCATAATTACCGATCAATACACAGCTGTCAAAAGGTAGTTGTGGGCGGTACTAACGAGGGAATTTAAATTGGTTTTAAGACTTTTGTGTCTGAACACCTGTGGGCGGATGGCGGTAGCTGGGCTTGGCAGTATAATGGGGTATTTTTAATGGGGAGAAATCGGGACAGACGAGAATTTTGGCGATAGGCGAGGTTGGCGATAAAACGGGGGGCGATAGACCGAGGGAGCACTGCATTTCTATCCTAGTGACAGAGACGTCCAATGCCACTTAAATTATAATGTTTGAGATCATGTCTTATAAGTAAAACCTCATGATTGCGATGTCAGCTATTTCTATCCTAGCTACAGAGACGTCCAAGGCCACTTAAATTATAAGGTATGATATCCTATCTTATTAGTAAAACCTCGTGATTGCGATGTCAGGAATTTATATCCTAGTTACAGAGACGTCCAATGCTACTTAAATTATAAGGTGTGAGATCATGTCTTATAAACAGCACCTCGTGATTGTGATGTCAGGAATTTCTATCCTAGCTACAGAGACGTCCATGCCACTTAAATTATAAGGTGTGAGATCCTGTCTTATAAGTAAAACCTCGTGATTGAGATGTCAGGAATTTCTATCCTAGCTACAGAGACGTCAATGCCACTTAAATTATAAGGTATGAGATCCTGTCTTATAAGTAAAACCTCGTGATTGCGATGTCAGTTATTTCTATCCTAGCTACAGAGACGTCCATGTCACTTAGAATATAAGGTATGAGATCCTGTCTTATAAGTAAAACCTCGTGATTGAGATGTCAGGATTTTCTATCCTAGCTACAGAGACGTCCATGCTACTTAAATTATAAGGTGTGAGATCCTGTCTTATAAGTAAGACCTCGTGATTGAGATGTCAGGATTTTCTATCCTAGCTACAGAGACGTCCATGCCACTTAAATTATAAGGTGTGATATCCTGTCTTATAAGTAAAACCTCGTGATTGAGAGGTCAGGATTTTCTATCCTAGCTACAGAGACGTCCATGCTACTTAAATTATAAGGTGTGAGATCCTGTCTTATAAGTAAAATCTCGTGATTGTCTTTTCTATTCTATGCTAATTAAATCATAAGTGGACATGATTAAGTTCTCGCTATGTTATATACAACGTCTGTCCTGTCATATATGAAAGACCTTCAGTGTAGTGAAAAAATAGAAATGAAAAAATATACGTTGTTGTCTAATAAAAACGTAGATATCAAATTTAGTGGGCATGACGCGTTTCTGGAACAACCTTCATCAGGTATGCTCAAAATCGACATTTAGTGGGCATGACGCGTTTCTGGAATAACCTTCATCAGGTATGCTCAAAATCGACATTTAGTGGGCATGACGCGTTTCTGGAATAACCTTCATCAGGTATGCTCAAGATCGACATTTAGTGAGCATGACGCGTTTCTGGAATAATCTTCATCAGATACGCTCAAAATCGACATTTAATGGGCATGACGCGTTTCTGGAATAACCTTCATCAGGTATGTTCAAGATCGACACTTAGTGGGCATGACGCGTTTCTGGAATAACCTTCATCAGGTACGCTCAAAATCGACATTTGGTGGGCATGACGCGTTCATGAATAGCGTTCATCAGGTATGCTCAAGATCGACACTTAGTGGGAATGACGCGTTTCTGGAATAACCTTCATCAGGTACGCTCAAAATCGACACTTATTGGACATGACGCGTTTCTGGAATAACCTTCATCAGGTATGCTCAAAATCGACATTTGGTGGGCATGACGCGTTCATGAATAGCATTCATCAGGTATGCTCAAGATCGACACTTAGTGGGAATGACGCGTTTCTGGAATAACCTTCATCCGGTACGCTCAAAATCGACACTTATTGGACATGACGCGTTTCTGGAATAACCTTCATCAGGTATGCTCAAAATCGACATTTGGTGGGCATGACGCGTTCATGAATAGCATTCATCAGGTATGCTCAAGATCAACACTTAGTGGGAATGACGCGTTTCTGGAATAACCTTGATCAGGTATGCTCAAGATCGACATTTAGTGAGCATGACGCGTTTCTGGAATAACCTCCATCAGATACGCTCAAAATCGACATTTAGTGGGCATGAAGCGTTTCTGGAATAACCTTCATCAGGTATGTTCAAGATCGACACTTAGTGGGCATGACGCGTTTCTGGAATAACCTTCATCAGGTACGCTCAAAATCGACACTTATTGGACATGACGCGTTTCTGGAATAACCTTCATCAGGTATGTTCAAGATCGACATTTAGTGAGCATGACGCGTTTCTGGAATAACCTTCATTAGGTACTCTCAAAATCGACATTTAGTGGGCATGACGCGTTTCTGGAATAACCTTCATAAGGTATGCTCAAGATCGACACTTAGTGGGCATGACGCGTTTCTGGAATAACCTTCATCAGGTATGCTCAAAATCGACATTTGGTGGGCATGACACGTTCATGAATAGCATTCATCAGGTATGCTCAAGATCGACATGTAGTGGGCATGACGCGTTTCTGGAATAGCCTTCATCAGGTATGCTCAAGATCGACACTTAGTGGGCATGACGCGTTTCTGGAACAGCCTTCATCAGGTACGCTCAAAATCCACGCTTAGTGGGCATGACGCTTTTTTGAAATAAGCTTCATCAGGTATGCTCAAGATCGACACTTAGTGGGCATGACGCGTTTCTGGAATAACCTTCATCAGATATGGTCAAGATGGACACTTAGTGGGCACGATGCTTTTCTGAAATAAGGTTCAGCAGTCATATTCAAAGTCAAAAGATTAGAAAGACAACTAATTAGTCAAATATTTTGTAGCTATAAAACTAAAGAGACCTAAACACGTCATAAAAAATCAGCTAATGTCACCGTGAGTGTATAGTCAGTAGAGGGTTACCTCCCGTATTAATCATGTTAATCCCAGTTTAGATTCAGCCATGTTGTTACCGATGGTGAATTTTGAGTTCTAGATTTATTTCAATGGTTCTCGTTTTCTCAATTTTGTGTTTGTGCTAAAATGTACTCTGTCTTATTTTTTGGTAAGACGTATACATACATTCTATTCTGGTTTTGGCATCCTTACTTTTTCATTTCCGTTTGTTGACCTTAATTTGACCTTTTGCTTAATTGCATCCACAGAGTGCCACACTTAAGTTTTTCAATTTAAAAGGTTATCACAGTCGTCCGTACAAAATGTTATCCAGCCATCTGCCTTTTACTTTAATGATTTTGGTATCTGAGGAGAATGTGACCCAGTGTTCCTGTGTGTCATTTGTATCATTTGTAAGTTAGATGTTATATGGAAGGTCTATCTGTTATTCTGAAGAGTCTGACTCCTATTTTGAAGATTTACCTATTTGTTGAGACTGTCACCCTGTATGTCTGTCTATTATTCTGAAGACTTATGTTTCAGTACAGAAGGTAACTAAGAACTGTCTGGTGCTTTATTTTTAAAGGTTAATACTTGATATCATAAGACGTAATTATGATTTCGCCATACATATAGATTGTCTGCATGTTATAAAAGCATTATTTGAAAAAAAAAGAAAAAAATTCGAATAGAAAACAATTTTTTTGTTCGTTTGGTATGGTATAAACATATTTTATTGGTATAACTGACATATATAAACAGAACAATAGCAATTCTACAATATGATTCGTTTGGCATAATCAAATGTTATTTAATTTAAGGATACACAATGTGGCTTCAGGAAGCATGCCGTGATTACATTTAGACCGTTGTGTAAAGAAGCCATTATTTAGTGGTGTTTATGGTAAATATTGAATGATGCAGATTAAAAGCTCAATTTAGAATTCCATTGTAACAGTACACAGCACTAGCTTAACCCCGCCACTTCTTTTAGCAATAATTTTATTTATCCTAAATTCTTGTTTAATAAATAAGGGATACAAAACTGCTCCTCAAGATTGTAGACCGATTACTGTTTTAAGTTGATTAGGTAAATTGTTCACTTCAATCTTAAAGGGGCATTATCTACCAAAATCGTAAATTTTTGTTACCCATAAAAACTATCAGATATGATTGATGCCTTAATAAAACGTGTTTCTGTAACTTATAAATGTTATGAAATGTACGCGCATAGGGGGGAAAAGGTGCAACTGCTCGTGTTTTGAGATCGATAAAGAAATGGACGCCATCTTATTAATTATCGGCATTGTTTACGTGGTTTGTCGAATCGTCATTAAATCAGTACAACAATGCACTTATTTCTTATTTTCTGTGAATCTGCTTTTAGTCGGCGTTAATTACGGACAAAGAACCATGCAAGTTTGCAGTTAAGCGACAAAATACAAATTATTCGTTTTTACCTGTCACCAGTAAGGTCAGTTGCATACGGAGAAAGCGAGGTCAAATTATTTGCTTGCAAGGACATAATAAATCGATGGTAATTTTCGTTCTCAAAAGGCGAAAAGTGGTACGATAAGCTGTTTAATGTGAAATATTTACCTTTATTTTATCATTTTAAAGCTATTTACCAATTTCCAAAACATATAATCTTTTTGGTCAAAATCGTAGCTAATGCCTCTTTAAGTAAAAGACTAAAACAATACTCTGACGAATTTCTTGTACTATGTGAAAACTAAAGTGGGTTTCGGAAGGGATATTCGACCTTGGACAATTTATTTATTCTTCACTCTCTTTTCAATATTTAAAAAAAAAAAGAAAAAAAAGTTATAGTTTGTAGATTTTTCCAAGGCATTTGACACTGTTTGGTGAGATGAGCTCTGGCACAAATTACTACTTAATAATATGAATGGAAATATGTTTAATGTAATTGTAAATATGTATAAAGATACGAAATCACGAATTGTATATAAAAACTCTATGTCAGAATTTGTCCCATGTAGTAATGGAGTTAGACAGGGAGTCAACTTATCTTCATTGCTCTTTGCTCTACTGAACTAAAAGATAAATTAAATTTGTATTTGAGACTTTTCATAATCTTATATGCAGATGATACTGTTATAATGGCAGAGTCTGCTGTTGACCTTCAAAAACAGTTGGATTCCTTTAGTGATTACTGTGATATCTGGAGACTAAAAGTTAATGTAGAAAAAAGTAAAATTGTAGTTTTTTCGCAAGGAAGTACTCCTAGTAATCTTAAATTTAACCTTAGCGGAAAACAACTAGACATTGTTGATGAATTTGATTATTCGGGTGTGTTATTAACAAAGCATGGTAATTTTAATAAATCAAAGATGTTTGCTGTTCATAAAGGTACAAAAGCAATGAATGAGGTTTTGAAACTTGGTAGAATACACAGTCTTTCGATAAATTGTCAACTAGACCTATTTGACAAAATGGTAAAACCTACATTATTATATGGTTGTGAAATATGGGGACTTGGGAACATAGAGATAATTGAAAGGTTTCATATACAATTTTGTAAACTACTTCTACTGTTAAAAAATATGGTTTTTTGTTTCGTTCAGAATTTTTTTTTCGGACAACACGAGAGTTAGAATATTCTTTTTTCTCCAGAATTTAACATTAGGTTATATGACAAATACTTTGAATCAGATTATTTTTGTTTCCTCCACCAAAATCAGTGTTACATTTCATATGGATTGAACCTCTTTTAAGAGGTCACCTGTCTATTAATGCCACATTTTCTTTATCCCAAAGGTGACCTCTTAATACAGGTTTGATTGTATTACAATAAGCAACAACCAACAGCACCACAAGTTATCTTGTTGTAGCCTGAATGACAATCTGATTAATAATGACTTACTTCTGTGAGTAGTGGGAGGGATGTATATATGTCAATTATGTATCTAAATTAAATACTGGAATTAAAAGTTGTGCATCCCTACAATGACGTGGTAACAACCAATCCCTATTAATAACATAACAGAGAATTACAAGGACAAGACAAGAAGTCAGAACAATTGATCCGCCATTAATTCAAAGTTTACTCCACGACTTAAGAAGATAGATCACGTGATAAAATAGTAGATGACTGGATAAAATGTCTCCTCTCTTGTATTCATCATAGGTACTAGTATGTTGAAGTGTAAGATATTAATTGTAAATATAATGAAAGGATGTCTTCTCAGCACAAGATAAAAAAAACTCGCTACCTGTGCTTATGTGCATGATTTTTGCATTGGTGCCTGGTCTTGTCTGCGTTTTAATCTGCTAACAAATATGTGAATATTATCTATTTGAATGATAGACAGATATTTGAACACTGAGGTTAAAGTATATAAAGTATATAAAGTATTGCTTCATTTGTGTTTTGTTGTTTTCTTGTTGATGGCTCCACATCTGGGATATCAAATTATTTATTGCTACCCCAAGTAACATTAAAGTAATGACAATGATGCCCACATGTAACGCTTGTCGGCAGAGGGTAAAGATACCACTGAGCTGCAGGCTAGGGGCCTTTTCATACTCATATTAGGCAGGGGTGAATCCAGGGGGGAGGGCGCACCCCCCCTAAAATTTGAAAAAATATGATTTTTTGGCGTAAAATCGTGATTTTCCACACGAAATACCCCAACAATTTTCGCACCTCCCTCCGCTCGGCGCAATTTTTTAAAATCCCCCCTAGCTTGAAATCCTGGATCCGTCCCTGTTAGGGTATGAGTATTGCTCATTGTTAGAGATTCGACTGTGACTTTGAAATTCAGAACAGCAATACAAGCGCTATTTCTTTACTTGAAGTTATGTCAAAGTTTAACGAATCTTGTTTGCTTAAGTGTAGGTTTAAAAACAAGTTTCTCAGTATTTGGTAAAAGACCATCATACTTACATGCGGTTTATAGGGTTAGCGTTATGCCGTTTAACGCCACTTTAAAAAATATTTCAGTCATATTGTGGCGGTCAGTTTTATTGATGGTGGAAACCAGATTAATCAGAAAAAAAAACACCGACAAATGTTATCACATAATGTTGTATCAAATGCACCTCGCCATGAGCGGGATTCGAACTGACAACTTTAGACGTGACATGACATTTAGAGATAACGTAATAACCGTTCTCATCCATGTATAATATACAGCAGTATTAAATACTACGTAAACATACAGTAAAGATGGTCATATGTTATAATTATGCTATATTTCAGAAGTACATTTTCGCAAGCCTGACATGTACAGCTATGTTATAATTATGAAACTTTTAATCGTTTTATTAGCATTATCTGCGTGATATATATGCATTAATCACGTTAGGGGTATCGATTTCATCTCTTTCTACGATTTTGATATTTGACTTTGTAATTGTTCCGCCATTGTGGTATTTTTTGTTTTTCATATGATCACGATCACGACTTCGGTGGTGTAATAGTGTGCTCGGCCTCGGTGGTGTAATAGTGTGCTCGGCTTCGGTGGTGTAATAGTGTGCTCGGCTTCGGTGGTGTAATAGTGTGCTCGGCTTCGGTGGTGTAATAGTGTGCTCGGCTTCGGTGGTGTAATAGTGTGCTCGGCTTCGGTGGTGTAATAGTGTGCTCGGCTTCGGTGGTGTAATAGTGTGCTCGGCTTCGGTGGTGTAATAGTGTGCTCGGCTTCGGTGGTGTAATAGTGTGCTCGGCTTCGGTGGTGTAATAGTGTGCTCGGCTTCGGTGGTGTAATAGTGTGCTCGGCTTCGGTGGTGTAATAGTGTGCTCGGCTTCGGTGGTGTAATAGTGTGCTCGGCTTCGGTGGTGTAATAATGTGCTCGGCTTCGGTGGTGTAATAGTGTGAACGGCTTCGGTGGTGTAATAGTGTGAACGGCTTCGGTGGTGTAATAGTGTGAACGGCTTCGGTGGTGTAATAGTGTGCTCGTCTTCGGTGGTGTAATAGTGTGCTCGGCTTCGGTGGTGTAATAGTGTGAACGGCTTCGGTGGTGTAATAGTGTGCTCGGCTTCGGTGGTGTAATAGTGTGCTCGGCTTCGGTGGTGTAATAGTGTGCTCGGCTTCGGTGGTGTAATAGTGTGCTCGGCTTCGGTGGTGTAATAGTGTGAACGGCTTCGGTGGTGTAATAGTGTGAACGGCTTCGGTGGTGTAATAGTGTGCTCGTCTTCGGTGGTGTAATAGTGTGCTCGGCTTCGGTGGTGTAATAGTGTGCTCGGCTTCGGTGGTGTAATAGTGTGCTCGGCTTCGGTGGTGTAATAGTGTGCTCGGCTTCGGTGGTGTAATAGTGTGCTCGGCTTCGGTGGTGTAATAGTGTGCTCGGCTTCGGTGGTGTAATAGTGTGCTCGGCTTCGGTGGTGTAATAGTGTGCTCGGCTTCGGTGGTGTAATAGTGTGCTCGGCTTCGGTGGTGTAATAGTGTGCTCGGCTTCGGTGGTGTAATAGTGTGCTCGGCTTCGGTGGTGTAATAGTGTGCTCGGCTTCGGTGGTGTAATAGTGTGCTCGGCTTCGGTGGTGTAATAGTGTGCTCGGCTTCGGTGGTGTAATAGTGTGAACGGCTTCGGTGGTGTAATAGTGTGAACGGCTTCGGTGGTGTAATAGTGTGCTCGTCTTCGGTGGTGTAATAGTGTGCTCGGCTTCGGTGGTGTAATAGTGTGAACGGCTTCGGTGTTGTAATAGTGTGCTCGTCTTCGGTGGTGTAATAGTGTGCTCGGCTTCGGTGGTGTAATAGTGTGCTCGGCTTCGGTGGTGTAATAGTGTGCTCGGCTTCGGTGGTGTAATAGTGTGAACGGCTTCGGTGGTGTAATAGTGTGAACGGCTTCGGTGGTGTAATAGTGTGAACGGCTTCGGTGGTGTAATAGTGTGCTCGTCTTCGGTGGTGTAATAGTGTGCTCGGCTTCGGTGGTGTAATAGTGTGAACGGCTTCGGTGGTGTAATAGTGTGCTCGTCTTCGGTGGTGTAATAGTGTGCTCGGCTTCGGTGGTGTAATAGTGTGCTCGGCTTCGGTGGTGTAATAGTGTGCTCGGCTTCGGTGGTGTAATAGTGTGAACGGCTTCGGTGGTGTAATAGTGTGAACGGCTTCGGTGGTGTAATAGTGTGCTCGTCTTCGGTGGTGTAATAGTGTGCTCGGCTTCGGTGGTGTAATAGTGTGAACGGCTTCGGTGGTGTAATAGTGTGCTCGTCTTCGGTGGTGTAATAGTGTGCTCGGCTTCGGTGGTGTAATAGTGTGCTCGGCTTCGGTGGTGTAATAGTGTGCTCGGCTTCGGTGGTGTAATAGTGTGAACGGCTTCGGTGGTGTAATAGTGTGAACGGCTTCGGTGGTGTAATAGTGTGAACGGCTTCGGTGGTGTAATAGTGTGCTCGTCTTCGGTGGTGTAATAGTGTGCTCGGCTTCGGTGGTGTAATAGTGTGAACGGCTTCGGTGGTGTAATAGTGTGCTCGTCTTCGGTGGTGTAATAGTGTGCTCGGCTTCGGTGGTGTAATAGTGTGCTCGGCTTCGGTGGTGTAATAGTGTGCTCGGCTTCGGTGGTGTAATAGTGTGCTCGGCTTCGGTGGTGTAATAGTGTGCTCGACTTCGGTGGTGTAATAGTGTGCTCGACTTCGGTGGTGTAATAGTGTGCTCGGCTTCGGTGGTGTAATTGTGTGCTCGGCTTCGGTGGTGTAATAGTGTGCTCGGCTTCGGTGGTGTAATAGTGTGCTCGGCTTCGGTGGTGTAATAGTGTGCTCGACTTCGGTGGTGTAATAGTGTGCTCGGCTTCGGTGGTGTAATAGTGTGCTCGGCTTCGGTGGTGTAATAGTGTGCTCGGCTTCGGTGGTGTAATAGTGTGCTCGGCTTCGGTGGTGTAATAGTGTGCTCGGCTTCGGTGGTGTAATAGTGTGCTCGGCTTCGGTGGTGTAATAGTGTGCTCGGCTTCGGTGGTGTAATAGTGTGCTCGGCTTCGGTGGTGTAATAGTGTGCTCGGCTTCGGTGGTGTAATAGTGTGCTCGACTTCGGTGGTGTAATAGTGTGCTCGGCTTCGGTGGTGTAATAGTGTGCTCGGCTTCGGTGGTGTAATAGTGTGCTCGGCTTCGGTGGTGTAATAGTGTGCTCGGCTTCGGTGGTGTAATAGTGTGCTCGGCTTCGGTGGTGTACTAGTGTGCTCGGCTTCGGTGGTGTAATAGTGTGCTCGGCTTCGGTGGTGTAATAGTGTGCTCGGCTTCGGTGGTGTAATAGTGTGCTCGGCTTCGGTGGTGTAATAGTGTGCTCGGCTTCGGTGGTGTAATAGTGTGCTCGACTTCGGTGGTGTAATAGTGTGCTCGGCTTCGGTGGTGTAATAGTGTGCTCGGCTTCGGTGGTGTAATAGTGTGCTCGGCTTCGGTGGTGTAATAGTGTGCTCGGCTTCGGTGGTGTAATAGTGTGCTCGGCTTCGGTGGTGTAATAGTGTGCTCGGCTTCGGTGGTGTAATAGTGTGCTCGGCTTCGGTGGTGTAATAGTGTGCTCGGCTTCGGTGGTGTAATAGTGTGCTCGGCTTCGGTGGTGTAATAGTGTGCTCGGCTTCGGTGGTGTAATAGTGTGCTCGGCTTCGGTGGTGTAATAGTGTGCTCGGCTTCGGTGGTGTAATAGTGTGCTCGGCTTCGGTGGTGTAATAGTGTGCTCGGCTTCGGTGGTGTAATAGTGTGCTCGGCTTCGGTGGTGTAATAGTGTGCTCGGCTTCGGTGGTGTAATAGTGTGCTCGGCTTCGGTGGTGTAATAGTGTGCTCGGCTTCGGTGGTGTAATAGTGTGCTCGGCTTCGGTGGTGTAATAGTGTGCTCGGCTTCGGTGGTGTAATAGTGTGCTCGGCTTCGGTGGTGTAATAGTGTGCTCGGCTTCGGTGGTGTAATAGTGTGCTCGGCTTCGGTGGTGTAATAGTGTGCTCGGCTTCGGTGGTGTAATAGTGTGCTCGGCTTCGGTGGTGTAATAGTGTGCTCGGCTTCGGTGGTGTAATAGTGTGCTCGACTTCGGTGGTGTAATAGTGTGCTCGGCTTCGGTGGTGTAATAGTGTGCTCGGCTTCGGTGGTGTAATAGTGTGCTCGGCTTCGGTGGGGTAATAGTGTGCTCGGCTTCGGTGGTGTAATAGTGTGCTCGGCCTCGGTGGTGTAATAGTGTGCTCGGCTTCGGTGGTGTAATAGTGTGCTCGGCTTCGGTGGTGTAATAGTGTGCTCGGCTTCGGTGGTGTAATAGTGTGCTCGGCTTCGGTGGTGTAATAGTGTGTTCGGCTTCGGTGGTGTAATAGTGTGCTCGGCTTCGGTGGTGTAATAGTGTGCTCGGCTTCGGTGGTGTAATAGTGTGCTCGGCTTCGGTGGTGTAATAGTGTGCTCGGCTTCGGTGGTGTAATAGTGTGCTCGGCTTCGGTGGTGTAATAGTGTGCTCGGCTTCGGTGGTGTAATAGTGTGCTCGGCTTCGGTGGTGTAATAATGTGCTCGGCTTCGGTGGTGGCATAGTGTGCTCGGCTTCGGTGGTGTAATAGTGTGCTCGGCTTCGGTGGTGTAATAGTGTGCTCGGCTTCGGTGGTGTAATAGTGTGCTCGTCTTCGGTGGTGTAATAGTGTGCTCGGCTTCGGTGGTGTTATAGTGTGCTCGGCTTCGGTGGTGTAATAGTGTGCTCGGCTTCGGTGGTGTAATAGTGTGCTCGGCTTCGGTGGTGTAATAGTGTGCTCGGCTTCGGTGGTGTAATAGTGTGCTCGGCTTCGGTGGTGTAATAGTGTGCTCGTCTTCGGTGGTGTAATAGTGTGCTCGGCTTCGGTGGTGTACTAGTGTGCTCGGCTTCGGTGGTGTACTAGTGTGCTCGGCTTCGGTGGTGTACTAGTGTGCTCGGCTTCGGTGGTGTACTAGTGTGCTCGGCTTCGGTGGTGTTATAGTGTGCTCGGCTTCGGTGGTGTTATAGTGTGCTCGGCTTCGGTGGTGTAATAGTGTGCTCGGCTTCGGTGGTGTTATAGTGTGCTCGGCTTCGGTGGTGTTATAGTGTGCTCGGCTTCGGTGGTGTTATAGTGTGCTCGGCTTCGGTGGTGTAATAGTGTGCTCGGCTTCGGTGGTGTAATAGTGTGTTCGGCTTCGGTGGTGTAATAGTGTGCTCGGCTTCGGTGGTGTAATAGTGTGCTCGGCTTCGGTGGTGTAATAGTGTGCTCGGCTTCGGTGGTGTAATAGTGTGCTCGGCTTCGGTGGTGTAATAGTGTGCTCGGCTTCGGTGGTGTAATAGTGTGCTCGGCTTCGGTGGTGTAATAGTGTGCTCGGCTTCGGTGGTGTAATAATGTGCTCGGCTTCGGTGGTGGCATAGTGTGCTCGGCTTCGGTGGTGTAATAGTGTGCTCGGCTTCGGTGGTGTAATAGTGTGCTCGGCTTCGGTGGTGTAATAGTGTGCTCGTCTTCGGTGGTGTAATAGTGTGCTCGGCTTCGGTGGTGTTATAGTGTGCTCGGCTTCGGTGGTGTAATAGTGTGCTCGGCTTCGGTGGTGTAATAGTGTGCTCGGCTTCGGTGGTGTAATAGTGTGCTCGGCTTCGGTGGTGTAATAGTGTGCTCGGCTTCGGTGGTGTAATAGTGTGCTCGGCTTCGGTGGTGTAATAGTGTGCTCGTCTTCGGTGGTGTAATAGTGTGCTCGGCTTCGGTGGTGTACTAGTGTGCTCGGCTTCGGTGGTGTACTAGTGTGCTCGGCTTCGGTGGTGTACTAGTGTGCTCGGCTTCGGTGGTGTACTAGTGTGCTCGGCTTCGGTGGTGTTATAGTGTGCTCGGCTTCGGTGGTGTTATAGTGTGCTCGGCTTCGGTGGTGTAATAGTGTGCTCGGCTTCGGTGGTGTTATAGTGTGCTCGGCTTCGGTGGTGTTATAGTGTGCTCGGCTTCGGTGGTGTTATAGTGTGCTCGGCTTCGGTGGTGTAATAGTGTGCTCGGCTTCGGTGGTGTAATAGTGTGCTCGGCTTCGGTGGTGTAATAGTGTGCTCGGCTTCGGTGGTGTAATAGTGTGCTCGTCTTCGGTGTTGTAATAGTGTGCTCGGCTTCGGTGGTGTACTAGTGTGCTCGGCTTCGGTGTTGTAATATTGTGCTCGGCTTCGGTGGTGTAATAGTGTGCTCGGCTTCGTTGGTGTAATAGTGTGTTCGGCTTCGGTGGTGTTATAGTGTGCTCGGCTTCGGTGGTGTAATAGTGTGCTCGGCTTCGGTGGTGTTATAGTGTGCTCGGCTTCGGTGGTGTAATAGTGTGCTCGGCTTCGGTGGTGTAATAGTGTGCTCGGCTTCGGTGGTGTAATAGTGTGCTCGGCTTCGGTGGTGTTATAGTGTGCTCGGCTTCGGTGATGTAATAGTGTGCTCGGCTTCGGTGGTGTAATAGTGTGCTCGGCTTCGGTGGTGTAATAGTGTGCTCGGCTTCGGTGGTGTTATAGTGTGCTCGGCTTCGGTGGTGTTATAGTGTGCTCGGCTTCGGTGGTGTAATAGTGTGCTCGGCTTCGGTGGTGTAATAGTGTGCTCGGCTTCGGTGGTGTAATAGTGTGCTCGGCTTCGGTGGTGTAATAATGTGCTCGGCTTCGGTGGTGTAATAGTGTGCTCGGCTTCGGTGGTGTAATAGTGTGCTCGGCTTCGGTGGTGTAATAGTGTGCTCGGCTTCGGTGGTGTTATAGTGTGCTCGGCTTCGGTGGTGTAATAGTGTGCTCGGCTTCGGTGGTGTTATAGTGTGCTCGGCTTCGGTGGTGTAATAGTGTGCTCGGCTTCGGTGGTGTTATAGTGTGCTCGGCTTCGGTGGTGTAATAGTGTGCTCGGCTTCGGTGGTGTAATAGTGTGCTCGACTTCGGTGGTGTAATAGTGTGCTCGGCTTCGGTGGTGTAATAGTGTGCTCGACTTCGGTGGTGTAATAGTGTGCTCGGCTTCGGTGGTGTAATAGTGTGCTCGACTTCGGTGGTGTAATAGTGTGCTCGGCTTCGGTGGTGTAATAGTGTGCTCGACTTCGGTGGTGTAATAGTGTGCTCGTCTTCGGTGTTGTAATAGTGTGCTCGGCTTCGGTGGTGTAATAGTGTGCTCGGCTTCGGTGTTGTAATAGTGTGCTCGGCTTCGGTGGTGTAATAATGTGCTCGGCTTCGGTGGTGTAATAGTGTGCTCGGCTTCGGTGGTGTTATAGTGTGCTCGGCTTCGGTGGTGTAATAGTGTGCTCGGCTTCGGTGGTGTTATAGTGTGCTCGGCTTCGGTGGTGTAATAGTGTGCTCGGCTTCGGTGGTGTAATAGTGTGCTCGGCTTCGGTGCAGTAATAGTGTGCTCGGCTTCGGTGGTGTAATAGTGTGCTCGACTTCGGTGGTGTAATAGTGTGCTCGTCTTCGGTGTTGTAATAGTGTGCTCGGCTTCGGTGGTGTACTAGTGTGCTCGGCTTCGGTGTTGTAATAGTGTGCTCGGCTTCGGTGGTGTAATAGTGTGCTCGGCTTCGGTGGTGTAATAATGTGCTCGGCTTCGGTGGTGTTATAGTGTGCTCGGCTTCGGTGGTGTAATAGTGTGCTCGGCTTCGGTGGTGTTATAGTGTGCTCGGCTTCGGTGGTGTAATAGTGTGCTCGGCTTCGGTGGTGTTATAGTGTGCTCGGCTTCGGTGGTGTAATAGTGTGCTCGGCTTCGGTGGTGTTATTGTGTGCTCGGCTTCGGTGGTGTAATAGTGTGCTCGGCTTCGGTGGTGTAATAGTGTGCTCGACTTCGGTGGTGTAATAGTGTGCTCGTCTTCGGTGTTGTAATAGTGTGCTCGGCTTCGGTGGTGTACTAGTGTGCTCGGCTTCGGTGTTGTAATAGTGTGCTCGGCTTCGGTGGTGTACTAGTGTGCTCGGCTTCGGTGGTGTAATAGTGAGCTTGGCTTCGGTGGTGTAATAATGTGCTCGGCTTCGGTGGTGTAATAGTGTGCTCGGCTTCGGTGGTGTAATAGTGTGCTCGGCTTCGGTGGTGTTATAGTGTGCTCGGCTTCGGTGGTGTAATAGTGTGCTCGGCTTCGGTGGTGTAATAGTGAGCTTGGCTTCGGTGGTGTAATAATGTGCTCGGCTTCGGTGGTGTTATAGTGTGCTCGGCTTCGGTGGTGTAATAGTGTGCTCGGCTTCGGTGGTGTTATAGTGTGCTCGGCTTCGGTGGTGTAATAGTGTGCTCGGCTTCGGTGGTGTAATAGTGAGCTTGGCTTCGGTGGTGTAATAGTGTGCTCGGCTTCGGTGGTGTTATAGTGTGCTCGGCTTCGGTGGTGTAATAGTGTGCTCGGCTTCGGTGGTGTTATAGTGTGCTCGGCTTCGGTGGTGTAATAGTGTGCTCGGCTTCGGTGGTGTTATAGTGTGCTCGGCTTCGGTGGTGTAATATTGTGCTCGGCTTCGGTGGTGTAATAGTGTGCTCGACTTCGGTGGTGTAATAGTGTGCTCGTCTTCGGTGTTGTAATAGTGTGCTCGGCTTCGGTGGTGTACTAGTGTGCTCGGCTTCGGTGTTGTAATAGTGTGCTCGGCTTCGGTGGTGTAATAGTGTGCTCGGCTTCGGTGGTGTAATAGTGTGCTCGGCTTCGGTGGTGTTATAGTGTGCTCGGCTTCGGTGGTGTAATAGTGTGCTCGGCTTCGGTGGTGTTATAGTGTGCTCGGCTTCGGTGGTGTAATAGTGTGCTCGGCTTCGGTGGTGTTATAGTGTGCTCGGCTTCGGTGGTGTAATAGTGTGCTCGGCTTCGGTGGTGTAATAGTGTGCTCGGCTTCGGTGGTGTAATAGTGTGCTCGGCTTCGGTGGTGTAATAATGTGCTCGGCTTCGGTGGTGTAATAGTGTGCTCGGCTTCGGTGGTGTAATAATGTGCTCGGCTTCGGTGGTGTAATAGTGTGCTCGGCTTCGGTGGTGTTATAGTGTGCTCGGCTTCGGTGGTGTAATAGTGTGCTCGGCTTCGGTGGTGTTATAGTGTGCTCGGCTTCGGTGGTGTAATAGTGTGCTCGGCTTCGGTGGTGTTATAGTGTGCTCGGCTTCGGTGCAGTAATAGTGTGCTCGGCTTCGGTGGTGTAATAGTGTGCTCGACTTCGGTGGTGTAATAGTGTGCTCGTCTTCGGTGTTGTAATAGTGTGCTCGGCTTCGGTGGTGTACTAGTGTGCTCGGCTTCGGTGTTGTAATAGTGTGCTCGGCTTCGGTGGTGTAATAGTGTGCTCGGCTTCGGTGGTGTAATAATGTGCTCGGCTTCGGTGGTGTTATAGTGTGCTCGGCTTCGGTGGTGTAATAGTGTGCTCGGCTTCGGTGGTGTTATAGTGTGCTCGGCTTCGGTGGTGTAATAGTGTGCTCGGCTTCGGTGGTGTTATAGTGTGCTCGGCTTCGGTTGTGTAATAGTGTGCTCGGCTTCGGTGGTGTTATAGTGTGCTCGGCTTCGGTGGTGTAATAGTGTGCTCGGCTTCGGTGGTGTAATAGTGTGCTCGACTTCGGTGGTGTAATAGTGTGCTCGTCTTCGGTGTTGTAATAGTGTGCTCGGCTTCGGTGGTGTACTAGTGTGCTCGGCTTCGGTGTTGTAATAGTGTGCTCGGCTTCGGTGGTGTAATAGTGTGCTCGGCTTCGGTGGTGTAATAGTGAGCTTGGCTTCGGTGGTGTAATAATGTGCTCGGCTTCGGTGGTGTAATAGTGTGCTCGCCTCGAGTGTGGTAGATCATTGGTTCCAACTCCGATCGGGACAAACCAATGACTATGCAATTGGTATTTGTTGGTTCTCCGCTAAGCACGGAACAATAAGGAGAACGTGCAGAGACTGGTTGGGCCTGAGTGGGGCCATATGTCTACCAGTAAGCGTGTTGATCTAGTACAAAGCGGACATAATTTCATTGAACATTAGCTTGTTCTCGCAACGATATAGCTGACAAATTACTGAGTTGGCGTTAAACAACAATCAATGAATTACTTACTCATATCCATATTTATGATTCGCTAGCCTCGGTTTAAGGCGACATTGATGTAGTGTAAGAGATTTGCAAGGCAGCATAGACTTTAATGCAATTTTTGTGAAAGTTTTCAATAAGTTATGAAAGAGCTGTCCTTGGTACATGTGTATATAAGTTTTTTTCCCGTTTTTACGAGTTTCGGCCATTGAAGTCAGACACATTACTACAAATACGTGCCAAACCAACTAGCTTAAAAATAACGGCATATGATTGGGGGGAAGGAACATCACCATCCAAAACTGAAAAAATTGCCGATAGGGAAAGAAAATTCGTCTTTTTATCGTAAACGCGTACGTTAAAGCAACCTTGAAAAAAGGATATGTCTAAATCAACATATTGACATGAGTCGCGTGTAATGCTAGCCTTATTAAAAATAATTTCCTGTAGATAAGCTTGTTTTCCAGAAGTAGGAAAATCTGCATTTACAGTTAAAATATCGTCTAAATATCTGTAATTATTGTTGAATAAACTAATCAGTTTTGATATGCTAACTCTGTGTTTGCTTTTGATTATAATATGACGTCTATAAAACGGCACACATGATAATACTCAACAACTCTATATTTAGCGCAAGTGCAGTACACAACAAATATGGCTGTTCCATGTGACTCCCGTTGTGAAATTACCGTAACGACCGAGTGTAAACAAACAAAACACCGGCATATAACGTATTTTTAAAGTCCTTAAAATAAAAATTCCCCCTCAGTTATAAATAAATATTCTGTAACTAAGTATGTTTTAATCATTTGTTTTGAAAATTTACATTTGGGGATCCCCAGTACGCACACATACATTCCATTGATATGTGACAGCCATGAATAACAAAATGCACTAACCTTGTTTTCCTACATATACATTGATAACTAGACGGTGATGTAATTAAGTTACTGATATTTTCCAATTTGATGGCATTTTGAATTTTGCTACTCAAACAAGTAAAATGCTCACAAAATCGCAAAATAAATCAGTAACCAGTTTGTGTCAATCAGCGTCCCTTGTAAACAACGTCACATGATGACGATATATTACAAAAGTCAAAGTCGATAGATGGTTGTCTTCAGTATTTTTTCCGGAATTTTTTTTTATGTCAACAATACAAGCTTTTTCTTTTATTGGCATTTATTTTTTTATTTCATATCTAACAATAATTGTCGATTATTAACAACTGTTCATGTGTTCGATATTATGCTTGACAGCTCCGCTCCGCCATCTTGTTAGCGTTCGAAATGATGAACGAATGAACTCCGACGTTTTCTTTAAATATTTTTTCGCAGGAATTGTTCAATCGAATCTATGTTGGAAAATACACAATAAATATGTTTTTCAGGTTAACATCCATATCTTTGTTTTAAAATATCTCGTTCAAATACAAATAATTCAAAATCAATTCAAAATTTTCGAAGGAGATAAATGGAACAGCCACCAAATGTCGTGTGTATACAGTTCACGAATGCTTAAAATTACCGTATTTGTCCTATTAGAATAGAAATAATTCATGGCAGGCATAGAGTTGTGCAAATTTGCACATGGGCTGGGCCTTTATATTCTTAGATTTTACCCCTCGCTATCGCTCAGGGTAAAATTAGAATATAAAGGCCCAGCCCATGTGTACATTTGCACAACTCTATGCCTGCCATGAATTATTTCTAAGCCAACAGCTTATTTGTGATAATACTCACGTCATGCCCCACGGAACAGCAGCTAACACTTGTTAATACCTACACTGTCTATACGTTGTAATATGGTCTTCAGACATCTTCATTATGTTGTCAACCTCGATAGTGAGGAAATCAATTCGATCGGACATGAAGAGTTATTTCATAATGTCATTGCTTCCCACAGAAAACATTGAATCTACATTAAATAATGGTATGTGTTTACCTAGTCACAAGTGACTAATTGGCTAGACAATACAGAACTATTTATTTAAGGAATATGTTCAATTTATGAACAGGTTAGGGCATAGGGCAGCATACTCTTAATAAACCACGAAGCGGTTTATGAAAAGCGTACACTATTTCAAAATTTGAACACATTCCTTATGATTTAATTTTTACAACACAATTTAATTATTCCTCGATTTTTATTACGATTATTTCATAGGACTATTTGAATTCGTCGTTGGCGAATGCACATGTTGGCGAAGTCATAGCACCAACTCAGGTTAACAAGTATAATCAATGTTGCTCTAGGCGGATCAGCCGATCAGATTGTAGTAAATGTGTTTTATCTTCTGTTTAGTCACTACACAAACACCAAAGTCGTTCTTTAACTCGCAGATTATCAAAACGACCCGTTTATATTCTAAGTGGTGCAACTCTACATTAAATTTGCGAATGCACTGCCGTATGAAAACTGTAGAGCAATATATAGCAACATTCCAGCAGCACCTTCATGTGGAGTATATATCTCTCAGTTGATACGATATTCCAGAGCTTGTGGTTCCTATCAGATCTTCCTTGGTAGAGGGTTGCTGCTAACAAGGAAGCTACTGAACCAAGGGTTGCTCCTAGTTAAGTTGAAGTCATCAACGTTTTATGGTCACCACCATGACATTGTGGACTGCTATGGCATATCTGTGTCACAAATGACCACGGATATGCTCCACTTGTCATAAGCACTTCCCGGTCCTTTCCTCGTTCATGATTTATCACCGGGTTTTTAAATAGCATTTTAAATTCATTGGAGAATAAGGAAGCAAATTGTTTTGTATTTTGTGACTTTTCTAAAGCATTTGATAAAGATTGGCATCGAGGTCTTTTACATAAAATGAAAGCATATGGGATAACTGGAAATTTGATTGATTGGTTTAGTAGTTATTTAAAAGGTAGACGACAAAAAGTTATTATTAAAAATAATTCTTCAGCATATTGTGAAATATCTGCAGGAGTCCCACAAGTCTCAGTCCTTGGTCCTCTCTTATTTAACATTTATATAAATGATCTTGCTGACAAACTTGTCTCACTGAGTAGACTATTTGCAGATGACACTTCGTTCGGCTATTCAAATCAGGATACAATGCAGTTGAAAAATGTTATTGACCATGATTTGAATGAAATGGACCTATGGTCAAAAAGTGGCTTATGTCATTTAATCCGGACAAAACAGAAATCATGATTTTCTCCAATCGTAGCATTCTAGAAAGTCTTGATTTCTCTTTTAATGGAACATCAGTGCCCATTACTATTTCTCATAAACATTTAGTAACGATGCTAAGTGGAACACCCATGTTGATAATATTCAGAGTAGTGTATCTAAACATTTGAGTATTCTACGTAGATTGAAGTACCGTCTTAGTCGCACTAATTTAGATAAACTATATCTTGTGTATATTAGATCACTTTTTGAATATGCCTGTGAACTATGGGATAACTGTGGGATTGGGAATTCACAAAAACTGGAATTCAACTGGAATCTGCCCGGATTGTTACAGGCTTACCTATTTTCGCAAAAACTGAAATTGTATATATAGAGACAGGTTGGGAATTACTATCTGTGAGACGGAAGAGAAGGAAACTTCAACTTTTTTATAATATAGTTAAGGAAAATACCCCTAATTATCTTTGACATTGATTCCCCCCACTATGCAAAGTACATCAGTGTACCTGCTGAGAAATTGGAATGATATTATTTTACCTTTCTGTAGACTGTCTTCAACTAGAGATTCTTTTATCCCCTCCACAATAAAAATGTGGAATAGTTTAATAACACTATTCGAAACGTTGATTCCTTATCAAAATTTAAATCAGAATTAAAGAAAATTGATGAAACTGGAACTCATGCTGTTCCTAAACATTATTTCCATAGTCCTCAGAAATTGAATATTATTTTAACCCAGCTAAGAAGTTCAGCTTCGTTTTTAAATTAAGATTTATTTCGAGTAGGAATTGTATCTGACCCATCTTGTCGATGTGGAGTTGCCCTTGAAAATTTAAAACATTTCTTTTTGGATTGTCCAATATACTTACAAACCAGAACTACATTGATAGATAATATCAACATGGTTACAACCTGCCATACTCTAGATATCAAATTTCTGACATGTGGCAATGTAAATTTAACTTATGAACAAAATTGTATTATATTTAAATATGTTTTTGATTATATTAAATGTTCAAAAAGATTCCTTATCGTATAACTGGTATAGCTGGAATTGAATTGGGTGAACATGCACGAATCCATCTTAATTTTATTTTTCCTTCTGTTCGTGAATATTCATCATTGATTCGTTCGTTATTAGTGATATATATAGTAATTGCATGCCTTTTATGTACTTATTTAATGCAACAAATTGTAATTTGGAGAAGACTTCATGAATTTGTTTAGCTTGTGTCTAATCCATTTTGTCTATTTAATTGGCAAATAAAACATGTTTAAACTAAACTAGATTAACACGATGCGTGCCATTAGTGGAACAGGAACTGCTCAACCTTCCGGGGTATCTGAGTTCACCCCCTGTTTTAGTGGGGTTCGTGTTACTCGATTTTTAGCTTTGTGTATGTTTTGTAGATCGTTGTTTGTCCTTTTGTACTTTTTCTTTTGGCCATTGTGTTATCTGTTCGTCTTCGATTTACGGATTCTGATTGCCTCTGTAGTATCTTTAATCTCTTATCAGGCTATATGATCATACGAAGAGTTTATATTTAATCTATCAGAAGTCATATTATTAAGTCGACACCATAGATGTATAAAGCATTCATAATTAATCCATAGAAGTGTTATAAAATTGTATTTTAAAAGCATAATGTGTACCACCCACGATATAACTGAAATATTGTTAAAAGTGGCATTAAACACAATAACCATAGCCATATAATGTGTATCATATTCTTTAATTTTAACATAACTGCATTCTTTTTCTTTGATTTTTTATGGTTTATATACCAGAAATGTAAGCAACAGCTAAGAAATGTGAAATTCCAGGGGCGGATCCAGGATTTCAAGTTAGGGGGGGGGGGGGGCGCACTTAATAATATTGCACCGAGCGGAGGGAGGCGCGATAATATTTGGGTATTTCGTGTGAAAAATCACGATTTTACTCCAAAAAATAATATTTTTTTCCAATTTTAGGGGGGGGGGGGGGGGGTCGGGTGCGCCCCCTGGATCCGCCCCTGAATTCTACACGCAGATACGAGATATTGCACACTTTAAATCTGTAGTTTTATTACTCTCAGAGAGCCGTACCATAATCAACGACCTAGATGTGATATGACATGGCTTCATGTTACGTAATATTTATACCACTGTTTACCGAGTTAAACGGGTAAACAATCAAATATCTCGTATCCGCATGTATTATTTCATAATTCGTAGCTGTTGTTTACATTCTGGTATATAAACCATGAAAAAATCAAAGGAAAAAATGCATTCATGATACAAAAATCATTTATGCCACGAATTTTCGAGCTATAAATATTATCAGTTACACAGTGTACGATATATACCGTAAATAACGAATATATCTTACTGATTACCTTTCAATGACGGATTTAGAGGTAACTGCATCAAAACTAATAAATATGCATTTTTGTGTTATGTTTAAGTGATCGGGTGAAGTGATCCATATGTAACCTCATCTTTGTTTTGAAAAAAAGGGGAGATAACTCTACTACTAATCTTTTATTAAAAACTACCGACCGTGCATTGAATATACACAGTTTCTACGTGATCACTTTAAACCAATGATATTCCTAGAAGTTTGTAAGAAGTAAGATATTACATAATTCACCGGCGAAAGTAAATAAAGGTAAATATTTGTACCTGTTTGCTGTTAATTAACTTGAGATACATCTTATATATATATAATTAACATTAAATAAGACTTAGACATCTGTTTTATGTTACTGTTGTGTTCAGCAACACAGTTTTATTTTCAACGTAATTGAAATTCACGAACAAAGCGACAATGTTTTATTAATATAGCATTGTAAGTATTTTGGAAACGCGGAAAGATACTAATTCTCGTACGTCATACGAAAAAAAACATCATCAATGTTTGTCAGATATATAGTATAAATTATCAACATGTCTGGTTTCAATATAGGTCTAAGATGCTAGTAGGAAAGACATTGTAGAAAATAACCGTCAGTCCTGTCACTGTCTTCCTTTGTATTTTGAGATCATGTCGGAACTGATAATAACTTTTGCCACACGTTCCTCAGTTATGAGAATTGACCCTTCTTTTTGATGTTTCCGTCAATGTCAGTACATTGACACAAGGAAAACAATGTCTTATATCTGTGGTAAAAGTCGACATATTGGTTTGACATTAGACATTGGAAAAGTCTCTCGGTGAGACGAACATTTTGTCATTCAACAAAGTGTTCAGTTCTTCATCTTTTTGTTTTGTGTACTTGGAGTTGTTTTACAAACCATTTTAGACATTTATATAATTTTTTTTAAATATATCAGACATGTACTTTGAAATGATTATATTTTTTATAATAAAATGTAACAATAGAGCCTATATCTGTAATAACATCAGAGAGATAATGTTGAAAGGCAGAAATTGACCTTAATTTATATATAATGGATGTATATGTAAATTAAATAGTAATTGTATAACGTAGTTAGTCTTTGATCCACAGAAACCAGAATCATCGCTATTAGGTTACACGTGCTGTTATTAAGTTTAGACAATGTTTTGCTCTATTTTATTTGTGTATATATGTCTGAGACAATATATTGTAGTTCCGGGGAGAATTCATTGAAATAAATTGTGTATCACCTGGGAAATTAAAAGAACGTATGCACCATGTATTACTTAGAGGAACTGATTTATTGATTGGGTGTCTGTTGAACAGGACGTTCAGTACCTTCACACATATATCATATAGCAAGCTCAAATAGAGAAGTAATTCGGAAAAAAAATCACTGTTCTCCCGCGAGTATCGGGAGAGTCTTCTCAAAAACCATACATGTCAAATACACGATGCTATGTTCATTTGACAAAATATAGACGTGATTAATGTATTTTTAATTCGAACGAGATCATACAATGAATGGGCAAATAAAACCACTTTCTTTAAATTCGTGTAGACGGTCGAATTTCTCTGTAAGCATTTGGTTTGTTTTCAGCTTAATATATCATGGACTTCTCAAATACGCGAGATTTCTAACTAAAATCGTAGGTGGACTCGACATCGACGGAACGAGTACCGAATGAATATCTAAGAAAGCTATAGAGAACCTGTGGGTGTTTTCCTGTTTACATCTAGTTGATCGGAGGAGATCTATATATTAAAATGAGTCACTGGGATCTCAGTAACCCATTTATTCCTCTACAAATATTGCTGTCGCGCATGTCCAAATGTTGCCTTATAATATGTTTGTGAATTTTAGCTTTGCTACATAAATGATTAGTTTTGCTACATAAATGATTAGTTTTGCTACGTAGATGATTAATTTTGCTACATAAATAATTAATTTTGCTGCATAAATGATTAGTTTTGCTTCATAAATGATTAGCTTTGCTACATAAATGATTAGTTTTGGTATTTAAATGATTAGTTTTGCTACATACATGATTAGTTTTGCTACATAAATAATTAATTTTGCTGCATACATGATTAGTTTTGCTACATAAACAATTAATTTTGCTGCATAAATGATTAATTTTGCTTAATAAATGATTAGCTTTGCTACATAAATGATTAGTTTTGGTATTTAAATGATTAGCTTTGCTACATACATGATTAGTTTTGCTACATAAATAATTAATTTTGCTGCATACATGATTAGTTTTGCTTCATAAATGATTAGCTTTGCTACATAATTGATTAGTTTTGCTATTTAAATGATTAACTTTGCTACATACATGATTAGTTTTGCTACATAAATGATTAGTTTTGCTACATAAATGATTAGTTTTGCTACATAAATGATTAGTTTTGCTGCATAAATGATTAGTTTTGTTGCGATTGGTTATATTTTCGACCATTATTGCTTAACCTCCTTTTATAAATTAAAAAGTACACTATAAACTTCGTTTGATATTTACAACACGAAGAGCTTGTAAATGTTTGATATAGTTTGTACAACATTCCATTAAAACAACGTGCTATCAAGGTTTATTTACAAGATCGCAGGAATGAAGCGTTCCGTTCTTTTAAAGGGTACTCATAGCAGGTCCTGGTGGTACTTGGTGCGTTAAGCGGCTACTTGTGTGGCCAATGGAGGGAAGGGGTGAAGGGGCTGATGGTAGACCGCTTCAATGATCAATTTTATTTGCTGCTTTGCCTATGGAAATGAAAGTAACAATACATAATTTACCAATGCGATATTAATGGCGTCATTATATCGTACGTAAACATTAGAAATAAACGAAATATTGTCTTTCATATCACGTTTGCCGCTTGATAAATACTGGATAACATCTGTTTTGAAGGTCGAGACAGATATCATCTCCAGTATCGAAGCGAGTCCTTAGGATATTGTTATTTTTTATCGGTGACGTCACAATGTGTTTGGCATCACGCCAACAGATAATTTTCAGCATCGTAATCAGTTCCTTGATACTTGAAATATCACTTATCGACATCAAAAGGCAAATTCCCAAATTACCGTTAATACATATTTTCGTGTGTATATATCAAAGAGAAAACTCAAATATTATCAATAAATGTAGAATATTTGTGTAGAACTATACAGGGATTGTTTATTTATGTTTATAATGTATCAGGACACATGTTATCTTGTAGGTTGTTTTTATGTAAATAGTGCTATTAAGAAAAGTTTTTGATTTTATTCCTAATTTATAATCAAACGTTGCTTGTACAGGACATAAATTCTCATTAGAAAGTAATTATCGTAAATAAGTACAAATAGTAGAAATAAAATATAAACATTAATATATATATACAAAGTTTTATTTAATAAATGAAAATAATCATTACAACATTTCCAAAAATCAATAGACAAATTGTTGAAAGAGACAAATTCGATACTCCTAACACATAAATGCATGACCTCTTACTTTCCTGGCTTAGTACAGGAACATAAAAAAAAGTGGCGGAGCTATGCTAGTTTTATGGGAACAAACATCTCTTCCACATCTGAATAAAATGTCAAATAGACGTATAAAGTTAATGTTAAACAGCTACTTTGAAACGTTAACTTGTAAAGCATGCAAATGTAGGGTTCAATAAATAGCATATAAATAAGTGATAGGGTAATCCACATATTTGAGGAAAATGAACAATGTACCCTCACGAAAAAAAAAAACAAAGGAAACAACAAGAAAAAAAAAAAGAAAGAAATAAACAAAAAACAAAAGCAAAAACATGAACAAAAACAACAAAGATTAAAAATTACCCACAAAACACTCGCTAAGCAACAATATTCAGAAATATAAAAAGAACAAACAATAGGAACACATTCTGGTTGTATTAACGAGTGTTTCTAATATCTATCGTTGTTTTATCTGATATGGTCTGTAGTCCATAGACTTACTGTCAGATATGTGTGACAAAGGGACATTCAAAATAGCTACTATTTTGATCACTTGGAAGGATTCAATGGCTGCTAGACGTAGATAGATACACAAGACAGAGTTTATAAGATAACTTAAGCCGTAATTTATAATCTCTCTGATGGACCTGTTATCACGTAGATATTAGTTTTTTTTTTTTTTTTTTTCCAATTAAAATCTTTATTCGAAATCTTTACATTTGTTAGTTAGAGAAACATAAAATACCAGTACCTTATCCTGGCCTCGTTAATATTAGTAGCATGTATAGGAATTGTTAGTCTTTTTAGTACAATAGTAATACAATTATGATAGATCACTAAATTCAATACGTATTTTGAGAGTTATTTCATGATTGTTTCTAAATTTTGTTTATTTATTTACTTCCGATCTACTTTCGTTTTGACTCACGTGTTGGGAGCTATGAAAAATCTAAAATGTTGTGGGTTTTTTTTTTTTTTTTTTTTTAATTCTATATGGAATTATATTACCAACGGAGATAGAATATACTTTGTTTCCGAAATTAAAATATCCGGATAATATTTAAGATTGAAAAAGAGATACATGTACTTGAAATCACTCTCATACTCATAGTCTCAATTTCTATTCAACAACGTATAACTTTAAATTTTAACAAGGATAGATAATGGTCAAGCTATGGAATCTTCATCGTCACATTACTAAGTGTAAGTATATAGCATATTACTAGATATGTCTGATATGTAAGCAAAAAGAGTGACAACTAACCCCCCACAAAAAAAATATACATAGGGCAACACACACACAAATACAGATAATAAACACAACAAAACAAGAAAGTACAAACACATAAGACTCAGAGGCAACACATAGTGTGCGACATACACATTATTTGTACAGTTAATGTTATACTAACAGGATATACATACATTACATACACTCCCAAACATGTCTTCTTTCACCTTTACATACACATACATACATATACATTCATACATTTACACACACACATATACATCCTCATAACTATTGATTTATTACTGAAAATTAAGGGGCATAAATATGCTTCCCAATTACTGTAATAAAAATAAAAAAAACAGTATTCTATAGTGAATCTAAATGAGATCAATAACCTTCTGCACAAATACATTTGTATGGCAGTTTACTAGTTTGTCTAATTCAAATCGATTCTTGAGTTCAATTTTAAAAAGTTGAAGTACATTAATATGGTTTTCCTTTTGTTTTGACACATAATGACTTTTATATATTGTGAATAATAGAATTGTAAGAAAATAATTGATGCTATTATAGTATTCATCTTCTATTGTATATCCAAACACTAAATTTGTCAATGAAAGTATATGAATTCCTATTCTTAGTTTTTCTAGTAATATTTTTACATCATTCCAAAAGGAGTCGAGGCTTTTGCAAGAAATAAAATAGTGTTCATAATCATCTATAATGTGACAGGTATCACATAATGGTGTGTTTTCTATTTTCCATTGATACAGTAACTGTTTACATGGAAGTATGAAATGTAATAATTTCCATCTGAAGATTTTGAGTTTATTTTCTTTAAGATGATGAAATGTAAATTTGAGCATATCTTTAATACAAATAGTATTTCCGAGTTTTTGCCTCCATTTCATGAAACCAGTAGGATGTTCTTTGATATTTTTATTCATTATGTTTGGAGTTTTATATATATCTTGTGAATTACAGTTTTGTAGTTTTTTCTTGGAATTTTCATTTATATAAAGAATTTTATTGGTTTTTACTGCGGTCTTGGTTGAATTTTCAGATTCTAGTTCATTTAGCCAATTTTTGGGGATTGATTTCTTCAGTTTTGTAAATTCTGATATCCAATTAGTTTTTAAAGATAGTTTTTTTAATATGAAGTTTTCTGATAACTTTCCTTCATGATCTATTATGTCATTGATGAATATTATACCATCATTTATCCAATTTAAATATATAAGTGATTTATTCTTAAACTTGATATGTTGATTTCCCCATATTATTTCCTGTCTTACAGTTCTGAAGTTGCTTGGTATTTTAGTGTATTTGTTTATGGATATCCATGATTTTAATAGATTAAGGTAATAATCACTGAGATTGTTTGTAAACTGATCGACTGATTTAATAGTATCTATGCTCATATTAAAGATCATTAATTCAGGGCCAAACTTGTTAAAGTAATAGAAAGGAATGACTTTCCAATTGGCAAAATTTTTGCTTGTGAGTTTTTGAATCCATTTTATTTGTATAGCTTCTATATATTTGTCTATGTCAATCATTTTAAGCCCCCCTTCTAAATAGTTTTTATTCATTGTTTCTCGTTTTACCTTTTCTCGCTTATCATTCCATATGAATTTGTATATCATGGTTTTAAATTTTGATACATATTCTTTGTCTATATTGGTAACTGATGCTACATATGTTATATTTGGGATTATTAATGACTTAACTATCATAATCTTTCCTACCATTGTTATGTTTCTTTTCTTCCGTGAATTCATTATTTTTTCAGATTTTAAAAGTTGTTTTTCTATATTAAGTTTTTTGCATTCTGCTTTATTGTGACCAAAATATATTCCTAGACATTTTACATAATCTGTGACCCAGTTAATATTTTCTATCTTATCTTTGCAATGTTTTAAGCATCCTATCCACATACCTTCTGTCTTATTTCTATTTAGTATTAGACCAGAAAATGAACCAAATGTTTCAATTATATTAAAAGCTATAGATATTTCTATTTTAGATTGAACGAAGACTGTGGTATCATCAGATATTAGTTAGCAAACAATAACATTATATATTTTATTGTTTTCATTGTGTTTGTTTTTTCTCTTCCGGATCATCATTTTGCTTTATTTACCTATGTATGATCATGTATACCTAAGATGTAATGAGAGTTCGATCATGTGTTTTTTATCTTCTGTTTTATCCACAATATTGTAAGCTGTTTTTGAAGCTACAAAACAATTATTATTTATTGAGTTTTCTATCTATACCTGTAACAGACAGACGACATTTAGTAGAGTCTTATCTGTAAATTATCTCCCTTTGTATCAGTCAGACGACAGTTAGTATAATCTTATCTTTAAATTATCTCCCCTTTCAACAATCTTCTGTCATCATAAAACAATGGCTGACATCAGATTGGAGTATTCTATATTCGTCTTGTAGATACCATATTGACCTAAAATAATTATTGTTATTCTAGAATGCACATAATATCTAATCTGGACATCATGGCATTTAATAATTGACGGAGTTGAAAACATCGGATATCATCGGGAGTTTACCTCTATTGAAATAGAAATTTTGAACTTGAATTTCATTAAATAATAGAAACCTGTCTTTTAATTATAATTTGAAGAAAATCAATGTAAAGATCTGATATAGTGTCAGCAAACACCAAATTCTATTAAATACCATATTTAGCTTCTGCAATTTTGATATCAAATAATTAATCTACATTGAAGTGTATGTAGAATCCCGAGGATTCTGCTTGGCTTCATCTACTAACATTTACTTTATATCAAATGTGCTCATCATGGATTGGTCAATTAAAAAAACGTTAGAGAATACTGAAGGAGCAATCAAAAAGACAACCTAGAGAAACTGGCAACACAAAACACAAGACAAACAAAACAAAAACACAACAAAGGATACACAAAACACAAGACAAACAAAACAAAAACACAACACAATATGTGTTGAACACCACTATGGGCAAGCAAGCACAAATAACATAAATAAGACATGAGCCCTCCTACAGACACAAATAACATAAATAAGGCATGAGCCCTCCTACAGACACAAATAACGTAAATAAGGCATGAGCCCTTCTACAAACAATTGGAGGTAAAAACGAACCAAACATCGTGTTTAGGCGGAAATCGTTACGGCCATCATAACACGGAACTCAGAACGTAAAGCCACATAACAAGCTAAAAAGATAAGCAAGTCAGATGATGTTGCAAGTGACTTTATGACTTAATTTTCCCACAGTTTTCTTTCTATCACCATTTTTAAGAACATTTTCGTCAGATAAGAAGGAAGGTCAGACTACATATGTTGCTACCAGCATGTGGCACCTCTGACATAATCTTCAACTTGATGAAGGCGGTCAGTATTTAGTATAAGATATACTACTAAAATGAACTGAAATAATCCTCAACTTGATGAAGGCGGTCAGTATTTAGTATAAGATATACTACTAAAATGAAATGCAAACAATACCACAGTGTAGGAACAGTGCCTTATCCAACCGAAAAATCCTAGAGAGAAACACTGTCCTGGCTTGACACAGACACTTAAATAAAAGTGTCGGGGTTAAACACAGAAATCGGAATAAAAAAGAAATCAACCTGGTGTTTGTGAATTAGATCAGGAAAAACACACAAGAATCATAAATAATCGATACAATTCCTACATAAATGCTAAAACAATATGCAGTTTTAATGGCATATGTCAAAAGATCATATACGGGAGATAATACCAAGCACCTTTTTGAATTGTTCAATGCGCATGACAAGACAAATGTGAACTTCTAACAACGCAACTGACAAGAAAGAATGTTAAATGTTTTAAATTGCCAATATTTTCATCGACATATATTGTGTTTTTTTTTGTGTTAAATAAGGGTAACAACAAAATTACCGAACTCCGAATGGTTTGAGGTGAGAGTTGAGTAGTTATAGGTGATTGTTCGTGTTGTTGATATTATTGGAAATATTGACCTTTATTCCCATAATTGAAATTTGATAATTGAATTATTGTGAAGGAAAGTAAACAACGTTGTTTGTTATGTACTATCGTATAAATGATTCTGTTAATAATTTGTCTTATAAACAAACATTCAATGTTATCAATAGTCCTTACGATTCCTTACACTTCTTTCATATAAATAATGTTCAAGAATATAAATATTGTCAATTGAAATATGAAGGTTAAAGACATTGATCGCTTATTCACGCATTGATCAAATGCAGAAATGTCAGCTGACATTCGGAATGTTGGCATAATCAATATAGGAAGTTTGATGTCTTTTTTGTCTCTCTGGTATTATCATATGCTTTTGTTAACTGAAAGCAATGGCTCAGATATGAACAGAATCATAATGAATATGTTATCAATATCATTAGGGAACGACAATTTAACTTGAAGGAGGGGAGTTATGGTTTTATTCTAAAAAAATATTCTGATTCCCAATGTTGCTGAAAAAAATATTCTGATTTTGGTGGAGGAAAAAAAAAATAATCTGATTCAGAGTTTTTGTCATAAAACCTAATTTTAAAAATCTGGAAAAAATTTCGCGCTTTGCGCGACAAAGAAAATAAATATTCTAACTCTTGTGTTGTCCGAAAAAAATTTTCTGATCGAAACAAAAAAACATAACCCCCCTTCAAGTTAAATGGTCGGTCCCTTAGTTATTCAGGTTTCTAGTGAGCATGCAATACTGGTAAAGCCTAAATGTTAATAGATTTTAATCATATAGAAATGTAGACATCTAATTTAATACTCACGAAGGGTTCATTAGGTTCAAAGTTCAAAGTGAAAACCGAATAACTGAAAGTCTTTGCGATCAAGTAAATAACAAGGCGTCAACAGGATGGCCAATAAATACCAATATTTTTGAAAAGGTGCGTACTTTTATAGGCCGAACCAATAGATTCTCAACAGGTCATTAGAGTCTACCTAAAAAGAGTTTTATTATGATATGTATATGTTTATGTATATACTGTTTGTCGCTATCATATATATGTAATTGTATTTCTAAGGAGAGGACAGTCATTAAGTTGGAATAACTTGTTGTCCAATCCTTTTGCTTTTTTATGCAATAAAATAGTATTAAACTCAACAGGATGGCCAAACGTTGGCTACGGTCACATATGCCTAAGGAAGATAACACAAAACATGGTCTTTGTTATACGTCAGTGCACACTACATGAGGGATGGACATCCCACAATGTAATTTACAAGGAAGAATGGGGAATGTTTTAAATTGTCACGACCTGTATTGTCATTGACAAAAGTCGTAGTCTTTTCTTGTGTTCAATGATTTCAGATGAGAAGTGTTGGGTTTGTTGATATTGATGGAACAGTTAGCCGTGACTATCTAGGCAGTTAATATTGATGAAATAGTTAGCCGTGACTATCTAAACAGTTGATATTGATGGAATAGTTAGTCGTGACTATCTAAACAGTTGATATTGATGGAATAGTTAGTCGTAACTATCTAAACAGTTGATATTGATGGAACAGTTAGCCGTGACTATCTAAACAGTTAATATTGATGGAATAGTTAGTCGTGACTATCTAAACAGTTGATATTGATGGAATAGTTACCCGTGACTATCCAAACAGTTGATATTGATGGAATAGTTAGTCGTGACTATCTAAACAGTTAATATTGATGGAATAGTTAGCCGTGATTATCTAAACAGTTGATATTGATGGAATAGCTAGCCATGACTATCTAAACTAAACAGTTGATATTGATGGAATAGCTAGCCATGACTATATAAACAGTTGATATTGATGGAACAGTTAGCCATGACTATCTAAACTGTTGATTTTGAAGGAACAGTTAGCCATGACTATCTAAACTGTTGATTGTGATGGAACAGTTAGCCATGACTATCTAAACTGTTGATTTTGATGGAACAGTTAGCCATGACTATCTAAACAGTTGATACTGATGGAACAGTTAGCCGTGACTATCTAAACAGTTGATATTGATGGAATAGTTAGTCGTGACTATCTAAACAGTTGATATTGATGGAATAGTTACCCGTGACTATCTAAACAGTTGATATTGATGGAATAGTTAGTCGTGACTATCTAAACAGTTAATATTGATGGAATAGTTAGCCGTGATTATCTAAACAGTTGATATTGATGGAATAGCTAGCCATGACTATCTAAACAGTTGATATTGATGAAACAGTTAGCCGTGACTATCTAAACAGTTGATATTGATGGAATAGTTAGCCACGGCTATCTAAACAGTTGATATTGATAGAATAGTTAGCCGTGACTATCTAAACAGTTGATATTGATGGAATAGTTAGCCGTGACTATCTAAGCAGTTGATATTGATGGAATAGTTAGCCGTGATTATCTAAACAGTTGATATTGATGGAACAGTTAGCCATAACTATCTAAACAGTTGATATTGATGGAATAGCTAGCCATGACTATCTAAACAGTTGATATTGATGGAACAGTTAGCCATGACTATCTAAACTGTTGATTTTGATGGAACAGTTAGCCATGACTATCTAAACTGTTGATTTTGATGGAACAGTTAGTCATGACTATCTAAACTGTTGATTTTGATGGAACAGTTAGCCATGACTATCTAAACAGTTGATATTGATGAAACAGTTAGCCGTGACTATCTAAACAGTTGATATTGATGGAATAGTTAGTTGTGACTATCTAAACAGTTGATATTGATGGAATAGCTAGCCATGACTATCTAAACAGTTGATATTGATGAAACAGTTAGCCGTGACTATCTAAACAGTTGATATTGATGGAATAGTTAGCCACGGCTATCTAAACAGTTGATATTGATGGAATAGTTAGCCGTGACTATCTAAGCAGTTGATATTGATAGAATAGTTAGCCGTGATTATCTAAACAGTTGATATTGATGGAATAGTTAGTCGTGACTATCTAAACAGTTGATATTGATGGAATAGTTACCCGTGACTATCTAAACAGTTGATATTGATGGAATAGTTAGTCGTGACTATCTAAACAGTTGATATTGATGGAATAGTTAGTTGTGACTATCTAAACAGTTGATATTGATGGAATAGCTAGCCATGACTATCTAAACAGTTGATATTGATGAAACAGTTAGCCGTGACTATCTAAACAGTTGATATTGATGGAATAGTTAGCCACGGCTATCTAAACAGTTGATATTGATGGAATAGTTAGCCGTGACTATCTAAGCAGTTGATATTGATAGAATAGTTAGCCGTGATTATCTAAACAGTTGATATTGATGGAATAGTTAGTCGTGACTATCTAAACAGTTGATATTGATGGAATAGTTACCCGTGACTATCTAAACAGTTGATATTGATGGAATAGTTAGTCGTGACTATCTAAACAGTTAATATTGATGGAATAGTTAGTCGTGACTATTTAAACAGTTGATATTGATGGAACAGTTAGCCATGACTATCTAAACAGTTGATATTGATGGAATAGCTAGTCATGACTATCTAAACTGTTGATTTTGATGGAACAGTTAGCCATGCCTATCTAAACTGTTGATTTTGATGGAACAGTTAGCCATGACTATCTAAACAGTTGATATTGATGGAATAGTTAGCCGTGATTATCTAAACAGTTGATATTGATGGAACAGCTACTCGTGACTATTTAAACAGTTGATATTGATGGAACAGTTAGCCATGACTATCTAAACAGTTGATTTTGATGGAACAGTTAGCCATGACTATCTAAACTGTTGATTTTGATGGAACAGTTAGCCGTGACTATCTAAACTTTGTTGTTTATCTACAAACAAATGATGAATTGTCACTTTATTCATATATTCCATCGAACTCTAAATATTGTCCCGTAAATGCCACTATATTACTTGTAAAAGGTCATATGATTGGTAATTTGAGCTGCATTTTTTGTAATATGTTATCTGATTGGTCATATTGGTCTCTTGTTTGATATCAATAGACCATTCAACGTAAAGTGACTATTAAATTCAGTTTATACTGCACAAGAGTACAATCATTCAGAAATCTAACCCGCTCCATTCTAATTTGCTAATGCATAACATGATTTTATAATGGCTGGCATTTACACAACAAGAACACATTCCATTAAGTGACAAGACTTGCAGAATAATAATCAAATATAATTCAATATAATTTCAGCAATATGCCATCTAGAAGATATTATATATGTTGGTTCTCGTAACAAGAGACCAAGTACATACAGGGTATAGGATATTATCTTATTACAAATGTTTGTACATACAGGGTATAGGATATTATCTTATTACAAATGTTTGTACATACATGGTATAGGATATTATCTTATTACAAATGTTTGTACATGTAAAAAGGAACAATATTTGATGGAATTTTGTCCAGTAAACATGAGCCCTTAAGGGAATGACCTTTAAACCTTTATGTAAAATAAGGGAATGTGTTCTTTTAGAATCATGTCGCCATGTTATATCTACTACATTTTTATTTTATTATAAAAAAAAGTAAATTAACCTACAAGATGGAAAAAAAATATGATCCTGCGGTTTTCAACGAAAAACATTGTCATTGATAAAAATTTGTGAACAATATTACTAATTTTCATGTCCTTTAAAATCAGATTTTTGTTTCTTGTGAAAACATGTTTTGTCTGGAAGGAAAAAGCACAGTCCTGTCCCTCTTAAAGTTATATCGTCGATCCCTAAGTAACGTAAGGGTACCAGATATATATTTACAACTCTAGGATTTGACCAAATATATCATTTACTAACATTAAGCTTTATTATCCATTCATTACATTTGCTATACAATACAAAGGGTATGCACATAAATGTGTGCTTTATAGTCTGTTATACAAATAACAATCTCCTGGTACCAGATTTATGTAGAGCGAAGGGTAGACGATTACAAAATATTCATATCTCAAATGTCCTTTCTTTTCTCTATCATCGACAATATTTTTATCGGACTTGACTATATATATGAGTAAAGTGGGGTTGTTTTTATAAGAAGGAAGAACTGTCAACCCTTCCCCAGCTCCTGAGTTCACTCAGGTTTTTGGTGGGATCCATGTTGGTCATCTGTTTAGTTTTCAGTGTTGTGTTTTGTTGTTGTTTTCTTTGTCCTCGTCCTGTGTCTTATGTACCCAATGTTACCTGTCTCTGTATTGTCCATTCTTGATTGTCCCCTTCTGTGACGTAAAAATGTTTTTGACATTTATTTCACTGAATATGGTACTGCTTTGACAACTATTTTACCTATTTTGTTCCTGTATTTAAATACCGTTATAGTGACAGCCGGAAACTTTGAGGCGTAATGAAAGGGGTAGGTTTGGCGCTTTAAAATCGGATTCAAAGCACCATTTCTTTAGAAATGCCTGTACTAAGTCAGGGTCATTACGGTTTTCACAGTTTTCCGGTTGTTGACTGATTTTGTCTGTTTATATAATTATGAGTTTTGACTTTCCCTTTGTAAGATTGTTCGGAGTTCGGTAATTTTGTTATTATCCTTATTTGCTGTAACGTTTATATAGAATGACACTCGTTCTAATGTTTTCAGTGACATCTGACTATTATGTTTGATATTTCCATCGTTACATTATAATCACAGTATTCGTATATTGTCCCTAAAATAAAATTGCTTTGCAGTTGCTGCTAATTATATTTATTGCATAGTGTCTCATATTTAATGATCATATATCAAATTATTGCATAACATTATGTAGAAACGTAAAGGAGGCTCATCGATTGGTATTGATTGTTAATATGGGTATATAAACTATCGATTGTATTTTCGACTTCTTACATGTAGTGGTCATATGTTAAACCATTGCATTCAATTATATAGAAACTAAAATCAGACCTATTTAATAATTGTAACAAACGGACGTACATTCATCTTTTAAAACAATAAACATTGGCAAACACATTCAAGTGTGGAGGTAAAATGTATAAAACTTCTGTTCTTCTCCCTCTGGCATAGGTGACCTTACCTGACTTTGGCGATCCTGTTTAGGCTCTTTGGATTTTTCGCTCCCAAAATCTTTAATTATTTGGTTTTTGCATATTTTGTTCTAAAGTGCATGGTGACGTTTATTCCAGAAGCGCGCTGTGTACACTGAACTTGATATTTACGTCTTTTTTCCATTCGTTCACTGACAACCTCGAAGGTGCAATTATTATCGTGATCCCATCGAATGTTGTTAATCGTGGGTTTGATCCCCGGTCGAGTCAAACCAAAGATTATAACATTGATATTTGATGTATCTCCGTATAATACCCAGCAGAAGCGGGTAAAAACATAGATTGATTGGCTCAAATTCAGAATATTGATCCGTGATTTAACAAAGAGAAATTCATTTTTTAATGTTTTGCTTCCACAACTGCAATGTGCTTAGTGTTCCTCGATTTCTGCTGTCATGTTGTGTTCCTATTACAAGTAATATGTTGTAGGGTTCTTTGTTTTTGATTGTAATGTTTTGTTTTCATTCTTGTAATGTTGTAGGGTTCTTTGTTTTTGATTGTAATGTTTTGTTTTCATTCTTGTAATGTTTTAGTGTTCCTTGTTTTTGATTGTATTGTTTTGTTTTCATTCTTGTAATGTTTTAGTGTTCCTTGTTTTTGATTGTAATGTTTTGTTTTCATTCTTGTAATGTTTTGGTGTTCCTTGTTTTTGATTGTAATGTTTTGTTTTCATTCTTGTAATATTTTAGTGTTCTTTGTTTTTGATTGTATTGTTTTGTTTTCATTCTTGTAATGTTTTGGTGTTCTTTGTTTTTGATTGTAATGTTTTGTTTTCATTCTTGTAATATTTTAGTGTTCTTTGTTTTTGATTGTATTGTTTTGTTTTCATTCTTGTAATATTTTAGTGTTCTTTGTTTTTGATTGTAATGTTTTGTTTTCATTCTTGTAATGTTTTGGTGTTCTTTGTTTTTGATTGTATTGTTTTGTTTTCATTCTTGTAATGTTTTGGTGTTCCTTGTTTTTGATTGTAATGTTTTGTTTTCATTCTTGTAATATTTTAGTGTTCTTTGTTTTTGATTGTATTGTTTTGTTTTCATTCTTGTAATGTTTTAGTGTTCCTTGTTTTTGATTGTAATGTTTTGTTTTCATTCTTGTAATGTTTTGGTGTTCTTTGTTTTCATTATTGTAATGTTTTAGTGTTCCTTGTTTTTGATTGTAATGTTTTGTTTTCATTCTTGTAATGTTGTAGGGTTCTTTGTTTTTGATTGTATTGTTTTATTTTCATTCTTGTAATGTTGTAGGGTTCTTTGTTTTTGATTGTATTGTTTTGTTTTCATTCTTGTAATGTTTTGGTGTTCTTTGTTTTCATTCTTGTAATGTTTTAGTGTTCCTTGTTTTTGATTGTAATGTTTTGTTTTCATTCTTGTATTGTTGTAGGGTTCTTTGTTTTTGATTGTAATGTTTTGTTTTCATTCTTGTAATGTTGTAGGGTTCTTTGTTTTTGATTGTAATGTTTTGTTTTCATTCTTGTAATGTTGTAGGGTTCTTTGTTTTTGATTGTAATGTTTTGTTTTCATTCTTGGAATATTTTAGTGTTCTTTGTTTTTGATTGCAATGTTTTGTTTTCATTCTTGTAATGTTTTAGTGTTCCTTGTTTTTGATTGTAATGTTTTGTTTTCATTCTTGTAATGTTTTGGTGTTCCTTGTTTTTGATTGTAATGTTTTGTTTTCATTCTTGTAATGTTTTAGTGTTCCTTGTTTTTGATTGTAATGTTTTGTTTTCATTCTTGTAATGTTTTGGTGTTCCTTGTTTTTGATTGTAATGTTTTGTTTTCATTCTTGTAATGGTTTGGTGTTCCTTGTTTTTGATTGTAATGTTTTGTTTTCATTCTTGTAATGTTTTAGTGTTCCTTGTTTTTGATTGTAATGTTTTGTTTTCATTCTTGTAATGTTTTGGTGTTCCTTGTTTTTGATTGTAATGTTTTGTTTTCATTCTTGTAATGTTTTAGTGTTCCTTGTTTTTGATTGTATTGTTTTGTTTTCATTCTTGTAATGTTTTAGTGTTCCTTGTTTTTGATTGTAATGTTTTGTTTTCATTCTTGTAATGTTTTAGTGTTCCTTGTTTTTGATTGTAATGTTTTGTTTTCATTCTTGTAATGTTTTAGTGTTCCTTGTTTTTGATTGTAATGTTTTGTTTTCATTCTTGTAATGTTTTGGTGTTCCTTGTTTTTGATTGTAATGGTTTGTTTTCATTCTTGTAATGTTTTGGTGTTCCTTGTTTTTGATTGTAATGTTTTGTTTTCATTCTTGTAATGTTTTAGTGTTCCTTGTTTTTGATTGTAATGTTTTGTTTTCATTCTTGTAATGTTTTGGTGTTCCTTGTTTTTGATTGTAATGTTTTGTTTTCATTCTTGTAATGTTTTAGTGTTCCTTGTTTTTGATTGTAATGTTTTGTTTTCATTCTTGTAATGTTTTAGTGTTCCTTGTTTTTGATTGTAATGTTTTGTTTTCATTCTTGTAATTTTGTAGTGTTCCTTGTTTTTGATTGTAATGTTTTGTTTTCATTCTTGTAATGTTTTAGTGTTCCTTGTTTTTGATTGTAATGTTTTGTTTTCATTCTTGTAATGTGTTAGTGTTCCTTGTTTTTGATTGTATTGTTTTGTTTTCATTCTTGTAATGTTTTAGTGTTCCTTGTTTTTGATTGTAATGTTTTGTTTTCATTCTTGTAATGTTTTAGTGTTCCTTGTTTTTGATTGTAATGTTTTGTTTTCATTCTTGTAATGTTTCAGTGTTCCTTGTTTTTGATTGTAATGTTTTGTTTTCATTCTTGTAATGTTTTAGTGTTCCTTGTTTTTGATTGTAATGTTTTGTTTTCATTCTTGTAATGTTTTAGTGTTCCTTGTTTTTGATTGTATTGTTTTGTTTTCATTCTTGTAATGTTTTGGTGTTCCTTGTTTTTGATTGTAATGTTTTGTTTTCATTCTTGTAATGTTTTAGTGTTCCTTGTTTTTGATTGTAATGTTTTGTTTTCATTCTTGTAATGTTTTAGTGTTCCTTGTTTTTGATTGTAATGTTTTGTTTTCATTCTTGTAATGTTTTAGTGTTCCTTGTTTTTGATTGTAATGTTTTGTTTTCATTCTTGTAATGTTTTAGTGTTCCTTGTTTTTGATTGTATTGTTTTGTTTTCATTCTTGTAATGTTTTGGTGTTCCTTGTTTTTGATTGTAATGTTTTGTTTTCATTCTTGTAATGTTTTGGTGTTCCTTGTTTTTGATTGTAATGTTTTGTTTTCATTCTTGTAATGTTTTAGTGTTTCTTGTTTTTGATTGTATTGTTTTGTTTTCATTCTTGTAATGTTTTGGTGTTCCTTGTTTTTGATTGTAATGTTTTGTTTTCATTCTTGTAATGTTGTAGGGTTCTTTGTTTTTGATTGTATTGTTTTGTTTTCATTCTTGTAATTTTGTAGTGTTCCTTGTTTTTGATTGTAATGTTTTGTTTTCATTCTTGTAATGTTTTAGTGTTCCTTGTTTTTGATTGTAATGTTTTGTTTTCATTCTTGTAATGTTTTAGTGTTCCTTGTTTTTGATTGTATTGTTTTGTTTTCATTCTTGTAATGTTTTGGTGTTCCTTGTTTTTGATTGTAATGTTTTGTTTTCATTCTTGTAATGTTTTGTTGTTCCTTGTTTTTGATTGTAATGTTTTGTTTTCATTCTTGTAATGTTTTAGTGTTCCTTGTTTTTGATTGTAATGTTTTGTTTTCATTCTTGTAATGTTTTGGTGTTCCTTGTTTTTGATTGTAATGTTTTGTTTTCATTCTTGTAATGTTTTAGTGTTCCTTGTTTTTGATTGTAATGTTTTGTTTTCATTCTTGTAATGTTTTAGTGTTCCTTGTTTTTGATTGTAATGTTTTGTTTTCATTCTTGTAATGTTTTAGTGTTCCTTGTTTTTGATTGTAATGTTTTGTTTTCATTCTTGTAATGTTTTGGTGTTCCTTGTTTTTGATTGTAATGTTTTGTTTTTCATTCTTGTAATGTTTTGGTGTTCCTTGTTTTTGATTGTAATGTTTTGTTTTCATTCTTGTAATGTTTTAGTGTTCCTTGTTTTTGATTGTAATGATTTGTTTTCATTCTTGTAATGTTTTAGTGTTCCTTGTTTTTGATTGTAATGATTTGTTTTCATTCTTGTAATGTTTTAGTGTTCCTTGTTTTTGATTGTATTGTTTTGTTTTCATTATTGTAATGTTTTAGTGTTCCTTGTTTTTGATTGTAATGTTTTGTTTTCATTCCTGTAATGTTTTGTGTTCCTTGTTTTTGATTGTATTGTTTTGTTTTCATTCTTGTAATGTTTTGGTGTTCCTTGTTTTTGATTGTAATGTTTTGTTTTCATTCTTGCAATGTTTTGGTGTTCCTTGTTTTTGATTGTAATGTTTTGTTTTCATTCTTGTAATGTTTTGGTGTTCCTTGTTTTTGATTGTAATGTTTTGTTTTCATTCTTGTAATGTTTTAGTGTTCCTTGTTTTTGATTGTAATGATTTGTTTTCATTCTTGTAATGTTTTAGTGTTCCTTGTTTTTGATTGTAATGTTTTGTTTTCATTCTTGTAATGTTTTGGTGTTCCTTGTTTTTGATTGTAATGTTTTGTTTTCATTCTTGCAATGTTTTGGTGTTCCTTGTTTTTGATTGTAATGTTTTGTTTTCATTCTTGTAATGTTTTGGTGTTCCTTGTTTTTGATTGTAATGTTTTGTTTTCATTCTTGTAATGTTTTGGTGTTCCTTGTTTTTGATTGTAATGTTTTGTTTTTCATTCTTGTAATGTTTTAGTGTTTCTTGTTTTTGATTGTATTGTTTTGTTTTCATTCTTGTAATGTTTTGGTGTTCCTTGTTTTTGATTGTAATGTTTTGTTTTCATTCTTGTAATGTTGTAGGGTTTCCTTGTTTTTGATTGTATTGTTTTGTTTTCATTCTTGTAATGTTGTAGTGTTCCTTGTTTTTGATTGTAATGTTTTGTTTTCATTCTTGTAATGTTTTAGTGTTCCTTGTTTTTGATTGTAATGTTTTGTTTTCATTCTTGTAATGTTTTAGTGTTCCTTGTTTTTGATTGTATTGTTTTTGTTTTCATTCTTGTAATGTTTTGGTGTTCCTTGTTTTTGATTGTAATGTTTTGTTTTCATTCTTGTAATGTTTTGTTGTTCCTTTGTTTTGATTGTAATGTTTTGTTTTCATTCTTGTAATGTTTTAGTGTTCCTTGTTTTTGATTGTAATGTTTTGTTTTCATTCTTGTAATGTTTCAGTGTTCCTTGTTTTTGATTGTAATGTTTTGTTTTCATTCTTGTAATGTTTTAGTGTTCCTTGTTTTTGATTGTAATGTTTTGTTTTCATTCTTGTAATGTTTTGTGTTCCTTGTTTTTGATTGTAATGTGTTTTCATTCTTGTAATGTTTTAGTGTTCCTTGTTTTTGATTGTAATGTTTTGTTTTCATTCTTGTAATGTTTTAGTGTTCCTTGTTTTTGATTGTAATGTTTTGTTTTCATTCTTGTAATGTTTTTAGTGTTCCTTGTTTTTGATTGTAATGTTTTGTTTCATTCTTGTAAAGTTTAGTGTTCCTTGTTTTTGATTGTATTGTTTTGTTTTCATTCTTGTAATGTTTTAGTGTTCCTTGTTTTGATTGTAATGTTTTGTTTTCATTCTTGTAATGTTTTGGTGTTCCTTGTTTTTTGATTGTAATGTTTTGTTTTCATTCTTGTAATGTTTTGGTGTTCCTTGTTTTTGATTGTAATGGTTTTGTTTTCATTCTTGTAATGTTTTTAGTGTTTCCTTGTTTTTGTTGTAATGATTTGTTTTCATTCTTGTAATGTTTTAGTGTTCCTTGTTTTTGATTGTAATGTTTTGTTTTCATTCTTGTAATGTTTTAGTGTTCCTTGTTTTTGATTGTATTGTTTTGTTTTCATTATTGTAATGTTTTAGTGTTCCTTGTTTTTGATTGTAATGTTTTGTTTTCATTCTTGTAATGTTTTAGTGTTCCTTGTTTTTGATTGTATTGTTTTGTTTTCATTCTTGTAATGTTCTAGGGTTCTTTGTTTTTGATTGTAATGTTTTGTTTTCATTCTTGTAATGTTGTAGGGTTCTTTGTTTTTGATTGTAATGTTTTGTTTTCATTCTTGTAATGTTTTAGTGTTCCTTGTTTTTGATTGTAATGTTTTGTTTTCATTCTTGTAATGTTTTAGTGTTCCTTGTTTTTGATTGTAATGTTTTGTTTTCATTCTTGTAATGTTTTGGTGTTCCTTGTTTTTGATTGTAATGTTTTGTTTTCATTCTTGTAATGTTTTAGTGTTCCTTGTTTTTGATTGTAATGATTTGTTTTCATTCTTGTAATGTTTTAGTGTTCCTTGTTTTGGATTGTAATGTTTTGTTTTCATTCTTGTAATGTTTTAGTGTTCCTTGTTTTTGATTGTATTGTTTTGTTTTCATTATTGTAATGTTTTAGTGTTCCTTGTTTTTGATTGTAATGTTTTGTTTTCTTTCTTGTAATGTTTTAGTGTTCCTTGTTTTTGATTGTATTGTTTTGTTTTCATTCTTGTAATGTTCTAGGGTTCTTTGTTTTTGATTGTAATGTTTTGTTTTCATTCTTGTAATGTTGTAGGGTTCTTTGTTTTTGATTGTAATGTTTTGTTTTCATTCTTGTAATGTTTTAGTGTTCCTTGTTTTTGATTGTAATGTTTTGTCTCCTTGAGAAGAATTTGTTTTGGTGTTCCTCGATTTTGATTGTATTGTTTTGTTTTCATTCTTGTAATGTATTAGTGTTCCTCGATTTCTACTGTAATGTTTTGTTTACTTGACATGTACTTTTGTAGGGTTCCTTGTTTTTGATTGTAATATTTTATTGTTCCTTGTTTTTATTGTAGTATCTCGTTTCCTTGACAAGCAATGTTTTTAGTATTCGTTGACAAGTCTTGTTTTAGATTGTAATGTTTTATTTTCTTGACAAGTAATGTTTTTTCTTGTTTTGGATTGTAATGTTTTATTTTCTTGACAAGTAATGTTTTTTCTTGTTTTGGATTGTAATATTTTGTTTCCTTGACAAGTAATACTTTAGTGTTCCTTGTTTTTGATTGCATTGCTTTGTTTTCATGATTGTAATGTGTTGTTTCCTTGACAAGTAATGTTTTTTCTTGTTTTGGATTGTAATATTTTGTTTCCTTGACAAGCAATACTTTAGTGTTCCTTGTTTTTGATTGCATTGTTTTGTTTTCATTATTGTAATGTGTTGTTTCCTTGACAAGTAATGTGTTTGTAATGTACCTCGTTAACATAATTCCTGATAACTCTTTAATAAAGAGACAACATAATACCAATCAGACACAATTACCAAGTAAATCAAGAAAGTTTACAGTGGACTGTCGACCTTGAGATGACAATAACATTATGTTTTGCTGTCTTATTATACAATAAGTACGTAATATATAATGATATAATGGATCAATCAATACAACATATGCAATTAGCTAAGGACGATTCAATATCGTAAGTCTTACCAACTATTAATTTCTCCAGTAAAATATGAAGTACGTCAGTTTTTGTTTTTATTAAGGATTATGTGTTAAGTGACTATTACCTGTCCCACTGCATCGATTGTGCATCGACTGTAATTAAAAAAAAGTGCACTTCTGTCATTAAGAAAGAGAGAGTGCTTGACTCGTCTAATATCTAAAAAAACAATAACGTATTAATGATGAAATATTGATTAACATTACAAATGATAAAAACGTTGATATCTAATTAATTTGCATGACGGGTTTCTGGAATAACCTTCGTCAGGAAGGCTCAATGTCAAACCACAATAATTCATTACATAAGAACAAATATTGTTATTTGTTAATTCGTTGGACATCTTAGTATAGAAGAAAACGAAGTTATTTTAAGCATGATTTGAATTTATTAACAGGTCAGATACCTTGTATGAAATCCGTTGACTAAACCACGCATGCATGCATCCATACCAAACACCCCTCTATCTCTCTCCTTGTTATATAATTGCATTAGAGATAGATAAAGGAAGCTGCTTTTATCTTGAAGCAACCAACACAACATTACCTTATCAAAAGTGCTTTCATTCTACTGACATCTCTCTCTCTCTCTCTCTCTCTCTCTCTGTAATGATTTGCATGCTCAATTGTTATCATTATTCAATGTAAACCAGAGATGACTCCATATATAAGCTGTAAGCATTACTTGTGTCTTATTTGTATATTTATTTGCAAATACAATATGTTTAAGCTAAACCTGTGTAAAACCAAAGCTGTGAATCTTTATATCCTCACAAATAAGCTAAAAAGTTGACTTCCGCTGTACATAAACAACTCTAAATGTATAGGAGTTATTTGTCGTGATTATTACAATCAATTAACTTGTATACAACTATACAAGTGGTACCTGACAACACCAATATCTTGCGGGAGGTTTGGCGCTTTAAAATCTGATTCAACCCACCATTTCTTTAGAAATGCCTGTACCAAGTCAGGGTCATAACGGTTTTCACAGTTTTCTGGTTGTTGAGTGATTTTGTCTGTTTATATACTTATGAGTTTTAACGTTCCCTTTGTAAGATTGTTCGGAGTTCGGTAATTTTGTTATTACCCTTATTGGTTCAATCGATACAATGGTTTGTGATAGGGTTTCTCAATGAGTTACAGACTTTAATTGGTAGTTTTCACTGCCCCAAGTTAAGAATGTCACAATAATCTCTGATCGTTAATTTAAGGGGATTACATTTTGACAATACCGTCCAACCTGTTTTGTTTTGTCGAGGGACATTCCCGAATCCCATAATCACAGAAATCAAGCGATTCTGAATGAAGAGAAAAACAAAACGTGGAGACGGATACAAGATTGACAGCTGGTTGTTAGCATAGGGACTGACGCTAATTGGATACTCATGTGACAATTATCGTTTGAAGGGAATGGAAAGAAACGTGGAGATGCTATGATAAGTCTTTACGATCTCGACCAATTAATTTGATTTCACACAGACATAGGTATCAACATGAATCATAGTGTTTTATATATATTATATACAGTCAAATCTGCCCATGCCGTCACCTCTATTAAGCAGACACCTGTATTAAAAGGTCACATTTTTATCAATGTGTGACGTAAAAGTATCTTTGACATTTACTTCACTGAGTTTGGTGCTGCTTTTGACAACTGTTTTACCTGTTTTGTTCAAGTATTGTTATACATACTGTTATAGTGACAGCCGGAAACATTGAGTCGTAATGAAAGGGGGAGGTTTGGCGCTTTAAAATTTGATTCAACCCACCATTTCTTTAGAAATGCCCGTACCAAGTCAGGGTCATTACGGTTTTCACAGTTTTCCGGTTGTTGACTGATTTTTTTGTTTATATACTTATGAGTTTTGACATTCCCTTTGTAAGATTGTTCGGAGTTCGGTAATTTTGTTATTACCCTTATTTCTTGTATTGTCACAAACAAAATGAATTGAACGTCTTTTAAGAGGTGACCTGTCTTATAAGGCCACTTTTTCTTTGTCCCAAGGGTGACCTCTTAATACAGGTTTGACTGTACTATATACATTAGGATGACCTCTTAATACAGGTTTGACTGTACTATATACAGTTATTTACCACAACATTTTCCAGTTGTCGATTTCAAACATATTTAACATCATTAAGAATATCAAACGAAATGCTTAATGAGTATGTATGTTAAAATAATTAACCACAAACCAGTAATTGAAGATATGTTTTATGCAAGACATTTTCATAAATTGAAAAGATCTGTTAGTAACAAATAAGAAAATGTGCTAATAAAATGAAAAACAAGAAATACCACAATGTCGGAATAGTTCTAAGACTCAACAGCAAACTCGTAGTTAAATACTCGTTATTTATATTATACCATTAAACAACTTTTCTTCTGTTATAATAAAAACGTAGATATCAAATTTAGTGCGTACGACACCTTTCCGTAATAACCTTCATCAGATACGCCCCTCAAAATAAAAAAGATTGGAGAGCCAAATAATTTAATGTTTTAGGAGCAATAAAGCCAAAGGGCTTAAATAGGATAATTATATTACTGGTGTGATTACATCTGCTGATGGACTGTAGGTCCCCCTGGGTTTCATCCACCCAGTCGTCATTGTGTCGGTTTGAAAAGATTTATAATTGCTCTCAAATGTTTTTTTCAACTGTTATTTGACTTTCTATTCTTTCTTTTTTTTTTACTTCCTGGTGAAAGTTATTCCTTGCACACTATATTTGACATCTACGTTTTTTATCATAAGATATATTTATATATTAAAGTCGGAATTACCAAGATTAAAGTTGATATTACCAATAATAAAGTCGGTATTACCAAAATTAAAGTTGGTATTACCAATAATAAAGTTGGTATTACCAAGATTAAAGTTGATATTTTGAAAAATAAAACAATAAATGTGGCCCCAATATGCTTCCGTACAGGATACATACAATTTATGTAATAGCTTAATCACTTATATACACGTTCGTTGTGTTTGTTACTGTATTGTGATGTCCAACACATTTGGACCATGTGAGTAATATGGCGGATGTATTATAAGAGGCTGGACCTGTTTCCCTTCGCGGGCGCCTAGGGGTGACCCCTGTTCTTGGTGGGGTCGGTGTTGCTCATCTTTTTAGTTTTCAGTGTTGTGTTTTATGTTTTGATTGTCTTCGTCCTGTGTGTTGTGTATCCAATTTTGCCAGTTTCTCCGATTACACCTTCGGTTTTCTCTCTAACGTTTAGATAGTCTCTTCATCAAAATAAAACTAAATAATATGTAATCCAGAATTATATGACAATGCCTTAGATAAACGTTAGACAATACCAACGGGGCAATAACAAATGAACAAGCCAGACAAAACTGGCAACATAGGGTACACGAGATGAAGAAAAACAAAACAAAAACACAACACAATATGTGTTGGACACCACTGTACGCAAACAAACACAAATAAGTGTTCCTTTATGATGATTTCATATATTAATTATCTAGTACAAACGTGGTCAATTCTTTAACAGTGTCTATTGACCTGAAAGGTGACCGGAAGTCATATAATAGTAATAGCTGTATTGACAGTTCATTATTTGATACGGATCTTGTAGGTTTGTTTATGTGGTGCTAACCGGTCATACCTATTATCAGCTATATGTTATTATTACACGTGTAGGCAGGCTGATAATATAATTATCACGCGTAAAGATCAAACTCATGTCAATAATCAATATCTTTGTAACAATGAAATCGAGGTTCGCGTGCAGCTTGCTAAAATGTGTATGTAACTTGTACCGTCGGAAAATGATTCGCCAAGAACGTCGCCGACTGTCTGCAGTTGTCATATAGAAAGCCACCATTAACAACTGTTATAACGTTATACATATATAGCTGAGCAAATGTCGAAAGCAGCATGAAACAGCAGAGAGAGAGAGAGAGAGAGAGAGAGAGAGAGAGAGAGAGAGAGACTTTCTAAGGACTATTTATTTTTAAAGAAATGATACAATCTGGATATGTCTAAATATTTTTGACGAAACTGATTTTCGAATACATTTACTATTACCAACAGAACGATTATGTACTGAAATGTAGAAGTGTTCCTACAAAAGATAAAAGATTTAGAACACATTTTGACTCGTTAAATGCTTTACTCAGCCGAAGATTTCATCCGAGAGGTCAAAAACATTTAGAGTGCTTGCTTTAATTTTGTCCTACGCTATTTTAATCAAACTGAAATGACATTAAGAAATAAATGACAAACTGAACGACCTGCTATAACATCAGATATATACAATACTTCATCTCCGTAACACAACATTAAAGTGAATTAATCTATAACATGACAATATGTACAGTGTTACGTGTCCCTTTCTCTATCTGGGAATTGTTACTCTAAATATTTCTAGTCAGAAAGTCTAAAACTGTTCTATATTTAAAGGTATGTTACTATATTTAGAGGCAGCTTGTATCTGTATGTCTGCTAGCATGTAATTTAGTAATTAAGAAAGTGAATTATATATTTGAAACTTCGAATAAACTTTATTAGGTTTTACCATTGAAGTAATTTTTGTTCAGTTCAAAAATTATTTGATGTAAACCATGACAAGTTTTAATTTAATTAATATAACATGTATTAATAACTAACAATAACTGGATCGATACCACTGCTGAAGAAAAGTTAGTCCACGGGGTATCATATTCCCAATAGTCAGTGCTTCCTCACCTTGGGGTATCATCTGTCTAGTAGTCAGTGCTTCCACACCTCGGGGTACCATCTGCCTAGTGGGGACCATAGAAATTTAACATCATGATCACTTATGTTTAATAAACGTTAGAGAAAAACCGAAGGGTCAATTAATAATGTACTATCCAGAAACAATGGCGACATTGGGCACACAAGACATAGGACAAAGCAAAAAAGACAACAACACAGCAAAAAAAGATGAACATCACGGACCTACCAACAATCGGTGATGAATACAGGTGCTGGCGACGTTTCTTGCTACCCTGGCTTGCTTGAGTAGATTTCAACAGTGGTATATCTGTCTACCCATAATTGCCACCGTTAAAGCGTTCCTCTTCAAGTGAGCTATTTTATGTATGTATTTGTTTGATATACACGCATTTCAATCATTATTTCAGACTCATTTGTCTTCATCAGTATATATTGGTTTTCTCCTTGCTGATACATGTTATGTATTATCGAATTAGATAAATCTTTAACTCAACAATGAAATTATAATCATTTGTATATTATTATGATCAAATAGTAAAATATAAAATGTACTTATAATCTTGTTAAGACGTTCAAAGGACTACTGTCAAAGACAAAAGCTGCACATTTTTAGTCAGTAATGAAATTTGCAGAAATGATAGCTGCTTGGCAATCCTAGTTAATCAAATTAAGCCGTAATATTAGTTTCGTAATCAATTTCATCAAGCTGAGATAGCAACTAATTTGCTTAACATCTAATCGAAAGTTTCGAATTTGATTAGAAAGAAATTAAGATTATGTGTTTAAGTAACAAATTAGACATGAATATAAGTGTAAATAGATGAATATTATGTCTGGCTACAGTGGCATAAATCTATGAATAAATTCTGTGAACGACTCTTTCTTTTCTTCTTTGACTTGGGGGTGTGGGAGGGGGGCGTTGAGAGCATGAGAAAATGCTTGCTGCATATACATATACCGTTTCAAAACAATGGTGATCATTGAATCGGTGGTGTAATGGTTAGCGTTCTCACTTCGAGTGAATCGTACATTCGGGTATGGATCGAACCAAAAACTGCAAAATTTTTAGTTGCTGGTTCTCCACTAAGCACTAAGCACACAGCTTCAAGGAGTAAGAGCAAAGACTGGTTGGCCCTTAATCAAGATAATGTGTCCAGATGCCTAACCGCGGTGTGTTGATTCATTGAGTTAGCAATATTAATATCCAATTACACATTTTACTCTAGTACAGAGCTGCCATCATCATCACCATCATCATTTCATTGAATATAACTTGTTCTCGCCATATATAGCAAACAAATATCTCATTTGGAGTTAAACGACAATCACAGACTCATTCACGCAGTTGCGCTCACTGTTATGTTTGATATCGCTTCCTCTAGACTCCACCCCCACCGTATTGAGCGAGATGTACTCGATACAAACCATATGTGATACAGTGTGTCATTCACTACAGACAGATTGATGGGTATACTGGTTTCCTCCATCGACAGCAGTCCATAAAACTGACTCACAATATTACTGAAATACTCTTAAAAGTGACGTTACACACCAATAATTCTTATGAGACAGATTTCCTGCAAGGATTTCTCAAGAATAAAGATAGGAAAAATAACCCACACCTTTAATACCATCCACCGCTATTTAGATTCCGTCCTGTGTGGTGGACGGGTGTCACAACAAACAATTGGTACCCCAATGGGTACGAATTGTTCTCTGCTACTCGCCGACTTGTTTCAACACGCTTATGAGGCAGACTTCCTTCAGATGTTTCTCAAGAATAAAGATAGACAATTAGCCCAGACGATCAATTTCAGCTTCCGCTAAATAGATGATGTTATTACATTGTACAATTCTCACACTCAAAAATCTGCTTCCTACCTTGTCCTTCACCTTGTTATCTCCAACGGAGGAAGATTAAAAACAAAGCTGCGATAAATGAGATGACTTCACTTCTCCAATAGACAATTTCCCTTTAATCAGTAGCAACATTCCAGCAATACATGCATACGGAGTTTAATTTTCACAGCTCATACGTTATTCTAGGGCGTATGCACTGTACAATTATTTACTGGACAGAGCTCAGCTGTTTACGCAAAAGCTGTTCAAGCAAGACTACGTTGTTCCTAGGTTGAAGTCCTCGCTACAAAAATGCTACGGTCGTCATAACAATCTGATTGACAGTTACAAAATATCAAAATCTCAAATGACAAAGGATCTTCTACTTTTTACGTAGCTTTTTCCTCCTTCTATCACCGACATGACTTTTAACGGAATTGACTGTATATATGTCTAACAAGGAGGGTGTCTTATTAAAGGAAGTAACTGTTTATCCTTCGCGAGCACCTGGGTTCACTCATAGGTTGTTGGTGGGTCCGCATATTTCTGGATATAAACGATGTTAGGTTCGTCTTTGCTCCCATTTAATATATAGAGGGTTCATGGTTTATTTATATTTTCTGTATTTATTAACGTATGTTGGTGTCCGACGCGATTTCCATGTTGGATGATATTCGTGTGATTTAACAGTAACACGACGGGTGGCACTATTGGAGCAGGAACTGCTAACCCTTCTGGAACACCTGCGTTCACCTCCGGTTTTCAGTGGGATTCATTGTGCTCGATCTTTAGTTTTCTGTTGTGTGTGTTTTATATATAATTATTTGCCCTAAAGTCCTTTATCTTTTGACCATTACATTGTCTGTCATGGTTCCGTTGACCATTACATTGTCTGTCATGGTTCTGATGACCATTACATTGTCTGTCATGGTTCTGATGACCATTATATTGACTGTCATGATTCTGATGACCATTACATTGACTGTCATGGTACTGACTACCATTACATTGTCTGTCATGGTTCTGATGACCATTACATTGTCTGTCATGGTTCTGATGACCATTACATTTTCTGTCATGGTTCTGATGACCATTACATTTTCTGTCATGGTTCTGATGACCATTACATTTTCTGTCATGATTCTGATTACCGTTGCATTGCCTGTCATGGTTCTGATGACCATTACATTGTCTGTCATGGTTCTGATTACCATTACATTGTCTGTCATTGTTCTGATGACCATTACATTTTCTGTCATGGTTCTGATGACCATTACATTGTCTGTCATGGTTCTGATGACCATTACATTGTCTGTCATGATTCTGATGACCATTACATTGACTGTCATGGTACTGACTACCATTACATTGTCTGTCATGGTTCTGATGACCATTACATTTTCTGTCATGGTTCTGATGACCATTACATTTTCTGTCATGGTTCTGATGACCATTACATTTTCTGTCATGGTTCTGATGACCATTACATTTTCTGTCATGATTCTGATTACCGTTGCATTGCCTGTCATGGTTCTGATGACCATTACATTGTCTGTCATGGTTCTGATTACCATTATATTGACTGTCATGATTCTGATGACCATTACATTGACTGTCATGGTACTGACTACCATTACATTGTCTGTCATGGTTCTGATGACCATTACATTGTCTGTCATGGTTCTGATGACCATTACATTTTCTATCATGGTTCTGATGACCATTATATTTTCTGTCATGGTTCTGATGACCATTACATTTTCTGTCATGATTCTGATTACCGTTGCATTGCCTGTCATGGTTCTGATGACCATTACATTGTCTGTCATGGTTCTGATTACCATTACATTGTCTGTCATTGTTCTGATGAGCATTATATTTTCTGTCATGGTTCTGATGACCATTACATTGTCTGTCATGGTTCTGATGACCATTACATTGTCTGTTATGATTCTGATGACCATTACATTGACTGCCATGGTACTGACTACCATTACATTGTCTGTCATGGTTCTGATGACCATTACATTTTCTGTCATGGTTCTGATGACCATTACATTTTCTGTCATGGTTCTGATGACCATTACATTTTCTGTCATGGTTCTGATGACCATTACATTTTCTGTCATGATTCTGATTACCGTTGCATTGCCTGTCATGGTTCTGATGACCATTACATTGTCTGTCATGGTTCTGATTACCATTACATTGTCTGTCATTGTTCTGATGACCATTACATTTTCTGTCATGGTTCTGATGACCATTACATTGTCTGTCATTGTTCTGATGACCATTACATTTTCTGTCATGGTTCTGATGACCATTACATTTTCTGTCATGATTCTGATTACCATTGCATTGCCTGCCATGGTTCTGATGACCATTACATTGTCTGTCATGGTTCTGATGACCATTACATTGTCTGTCATGGTTCGGATGACCATTACATTGTCTGTCATGGTTCTGATGACCATTACATTGTCTGTCATGGTTCTGATGACCATTATATTGACTGTCATGATTCTGATGACCATTACATTGACTGTCATGGTACTGACTACCATTACATTGTCTGTCATGGTTCTGATGACCATTACATTGTCTGTCATGGTTCTGATGACCATTACATTTTCTGTCATGGTTCTGATGACCATTACATTTTCTGTCATGGTTCTGATGACCATTACATTTTCTGTCATGATTCTGATTACCGTTGCATTGCCTGTCATGGTTCTGATGACCATTACATTGTCTGTCATGGTTCTGATTACCATTACATTGTCTGTCATTGTTCTGATGACCATTACATTTTCTGTCATGGTTCTGATGACCATTACATTGTCTGTCATGGTTCTGATGACCATTACATTGTCTGTCATGATTCTGATGACCATTACATTGACTGTCATGGTACTGACTACCATTACATTGTCTGTCATGGTTCTGATGACCATTACATTTTCTGTCATGGTTCTGATGACCATTACATTTTCTGTCATGGTTCTGATGACCATTACATTTTCTGTCATGGTTCTGATGACCATTACATTTTCTGTCATGATTCTGATTACCGTTGCATTGCCTGTCATGGTTCTGATGACCATTACATTGTCTGTCATGGTTCTGATTACCATTACATTGTCTGTCATTGTTCTGATGACCATTACATTTTCTGTCATGGTTCTGATGACCATTACATTGTCTGTCATTGTTCTGATGACCATTACATTTTCTGTCATGGTTCTGATGACCATTACATTTTCTGTCATGATTCTGATTACCATTGCATTGCCTGCCATGGTTCTGATGACCATTACATTGTCTGTCATGGTTCTGATGACCATTACATTGTCTGTCATGGTTCGGATGACCATTACATTGTCTGTCATGGTTCTGATGACCATTACATTGTCTGTCATTGTTCTGATGACCATTACATTGTCTGTCATTGTTCTTATGACCATTACATTGTCTGTCATGGTTTTGTATACCATTACATTGTCTGTCCTGGTTCTGATGACCATTACATTGTCTGTCATGGTTCAGATGACCATTGCATTGTCTGTCATGGTTCTGATGACCATTACATTTTCTGTCATGATTCTGATTACCATTGCATTGCCTGTCATGGTTATGATGACCATTACATTGTCTCTCATGGTTCTGATGACCATTACATTGTCTGTCATGGTTCTGATTACCATTACATTGTCTGTCATGGTTCTGATGACCATTACATTGTCTGTCATGGTTCTGATGACCATTACATTGTCTGTCATGGTTCTGATTACCATTACATTGTCTGTCATGGTTCTGATGACCATTACATTGTCTGTCATGGTTCTGATTACCATTACATTTTCTGTCATGGTTCTGATGACCATTACATTGTCTGTCATGGCTCTGATGACCATTGCATTGTTTTCCATGGTTCTGATGACCATTACATTGTCTGTCATGGTTCTGATTACCCCTTTGGTATATAATGTCAGAAATCATAGGTTCAATTGATAACAGATTCGTCTCTGTATAATGTAAACCTACAATTAAAGAAGAATTTGACAATAACATACATTGATCAAATCTTTTTTTCCAAATGTAATTTGTTTGTAACTCGATTATAGCATCTGGGGACAAACAACACAGATAAGAAAATCAGAAGCTGTAATGGGTCTTATCACTGTACGTTAGATAACCATAATGCTCACGAAGACATCGGCACAAGTAGATCATAACATCTGTCTTACATCGCTATGCGATAAATATAGATTATTATATGACATTTTTCATAGCATACCCTTTATCAGCCTTAGATCATGATATCATCCCGAGATTCGATAGGCTCAAGGGATAATATATGCACGAGGGCTGATAACGGGTATGATATGAAAAATGACATGTAATGATATGCTTATCATATTACTTCAGCAGAGGAAATAACTGATGTGTACCAAAATGCTCAGCCATTTTTGACTAGAATTAAATACATAGTTACAGAACAAGAAATCTATTGTTTTAATATGCATATTCAATAAATACACCTTTTGTTTTTAGCATTTTCAATATCATAAGAGAGAACATTGGCAGTGAATACTCTTCTGTGCAAATATTCAATAAAACAGTTTAGTCCACGGTGTTTGTAAGCACTGTTTTCCGGAAATTCACGAAGTGAACTTACGAACATTAACGGAAAGGCATGTAATAACATTCCGGAAGCAGTTAATAAAATTGCTTTATCAGCCAGCTTGGACCATTCTTGTGAAACTGGGTGAAATAAACATGACTCATTGTATTATTCTAAGCATAAATTCAAATTTTCATCAAAGGGTAAAATTTTAGCTATATTATCTACAAGTATATGATAAATAACCATATTGCTCAGGGAGATATCGCACAAGTAGATAACATATAAATTACAAGTTATGGTTGTGTATTTTAGACTGTATTATTATTTTTAGCTTAAACATATTTTATTAATTAATTCAACATAACATTACAATATTCAACTATATACATTACATAATAGGAAGTAATTACTTAGATTGGGAAACAAGTTACAAGAACTTATATTAATCCCTATCCGTAGGATTAAATTTCATTTATAATATACTGTAAATCTCTAAGGGGAGAAGCATATAGAACTAACTAATAATATTTTGATATAAATTACAGAAGGTGTAAACAGATAAAACAAATAAAGTGATCTGGTGTTTGATGAAAAAAATGTTTGATTCAAAGTAATTAAAAAAAGAAGAAAAAAGAAAAAAAGAAATAAGGGAACTAAGAATTGCTGATGTTAGATGAAACGTTTATTGTTTACTATAAACTTTTTTACATTTAAAAATAAACTATTATTTTGATCGTCTGTGAGGTCATGTGATCCAAAACGTAAACGGTCAACTGTCAAGTTCATAGGAATATCAATTGATTCGATATACCGATTTCTCGAATCATTGAATCTATGACAATAAAACAGATAATGTGAGTTAGTTTCAGGGACCCCTTGATGACAACTACAGTTGGGTGAATCTACTATATTTTTAGAAATAGATGATGGTTTAGAAGAGCTACACGCAGTTCGTAATCTCATGTGAAGGATTTTTCCAATTTGAGTTCCTGAGTAATAAATAAATAGGTTTCTTTATACATTCTGACTTATAATAGGATTTGAGAGATGAAGGAGACCTGCTATCTCTTATTGGTGTGTGTTCGCTGTTCCATAATTATTATTATTATAATTATTTACATTTCTTATAGAGCGCTTAATCTATATACAATACTCCAAGCGCTTTACATTGCACAAATACACTATAAAAAAAAACCCAATAAAATTGAAATAAAACTCCCAAACAAGAATAAAAAAAAAAAAAAATCTTACAGTAGAGGGTAGAAAATAATTATATACAAAGTTGTTCTATTTTTTTTTTATTATTGATAATGTATTTGATGTCAATAATAAACTATGCCTGAAAGAGTTCAATGGGGTCAAGTTCGTATTTAATGTCAATAATAAGCAAGAGTTCTATGAGGTTATGTTAGACAATAATTGTAGGGAATTATAGGAAAACACATGTTATCAGCTGAAATGGGAAAAAGGAAAGCAGTAATGATGGTCAACGATATCATAGTTAGTTATAACAACACTCCTACATGATAAACAATTAAATGGAAAAACAATAGACAAAGATAGGAGCTAATGGGAATTGAAGTCCTGCTTTAAGACAGGCATACATATGTGGCAGGGTTAATAAATATAATGTGTCTGAGTGAGTGATTGTTGTGCTACACCAACTCAGCAATTTGTCAGCTATATCATGGCGAGAATAAATTTTAATGTTCAAAGAGATGATGATGAGGTTTGCTTTGTACTAGACCAGCACGTTTACTATGATTTTTCTAGTGCTAGCTCACTGAAACAACAGACCGCGGGTAAACATGTCGTCACACTCAGACACATTAGCCTGATTCCGAGCCACTGAAACAACAGACCGCGGGTAAAAATGTCGTCCCACTCAGAGACATTTTCCTGATTCCGAACAAACCAGTCTTTTCTCTTTCTACTTAATGCTACGTACTTAGCGGGGAAGACAAGAAATAAGGTCGATGACATATACACATGTTGTTTCTTTATTAAAGAAATAAGGTCGATGACATATACACATGTTACTTCTTTATTAAAGAAATAAGGTCGATGACATATGCACATGTTACTTCTTTATTAAAGAAATAAGGTCGATGACATATACACATGTTACTTCTTTATTAAAGAAATAAGGTCGATGACATATACACATGTTACTTCTTTATCAAAGAAATAAGGTCGATGACATATACACATGTTACTTCTTTATTAAAGAAATAAGGTCGATGACATATACACATGTTACTTCTTTATTAAAGAAATAAGGTCGATGACATATACACATGTTGTTTCTTTATTAAAGAAATTAGGTCGATGACATATACACATGTTACTTCTTTATTAAAGAAATAAGGTCGATGACATATGCACATGTTACTTCTTTATTAAAGAAATAAGGTCGATGACATATACACATGTTACTTCTTTATTAAAGAAATAAGGTCGATGACATATACACATGTTACTTCTTTATCAAAGAAATAAGGTCGATGACATATACACATGTTACTTCTTTATTAAAGAAATAAGGTCGATGACATATACACATGTTACTTCTTTATTAAAGAAATAAGGTCGATGACATATACACATGTTACTTCTTTATTAAAGAGCAGATAGTGAAACCGACGAATGGAGTTTTCTTTTACATACACTGGGCGTTGACCTCTCAATATGTTATTCACCCATTTTGACTCGTCCCAAGAACAACCTGGGTACTTCAAACATATAGTGAAACAAGATATATTATTGAGGTTTTGAGTAGCAAGAGTAACACGACAGGTGCCACTAGTGTTGCAGGAAGTGCTTAGACTTCCTGGGCACCCGAGTTCAGCCCCAGGTTTTCAGCGTTGTTCGTGTTGCTCAATTTTTTGTTTTCTGTGTGACGTTTTGCACCTCATTAATTGTTCTTTTGACCATTGTATTTTCTGTCTTCATACATCTTCTGATTACCCCTTTGGCAGCTTCAAACTTTTCTTGCTATAGGATTCCATTTTAAGCCCAGGTCTAAAATACGATAATTTCAAATCTAAAATTCTCGAATAATATCAATGTTTACACTTTACTTTTATCGTATATTTATGTATCAAGCAAGGGAAGTAAGCGGTCATGTATACGTGTGTTAGGGGTCATGTATACGTGTGTTAGGGGTCATGTATACGTGTGTTAGGGGTCATGTATACGTATATTAGAGGTCATGCATACGTGTGTTAGCGGTCATGTATACGTGTGCTAGGTGTTTGTCTTTTTGTACTATTTTTTCCAGTTAAATTTTGTGATGGTTATATTTGTTTTTCATTTTAAAATAAATTAGCACATTTTAATAATTTTAGCAGAAAAATCAATATACCTATGCAAATTTGTGATATAATTACACCTTATATAAGAATGCTGGATTCTGATTGGTTAATAGCCGTGATATTTTTTTTTACAAATTCAGTCCTTGCATTGTGAATTTGCAGAATGTTTACTTTATGTAGGTGTATTTGCATAAGATTTAACTTTTTTTCATGGTATTTGCAAAATCGTATTTGCTGGTTTTACCTTCACCGAGACGCTTGTAACAAAATTTGTAAAACGTTATCAGTTGGGCGTTTTATGTAGCGATCGTATTTGCCGTATTCGGTAGAATTAAACAGATACATCATGTTAGGTCCTGAAAGCGATTAACAAAAGGTGCTATTTATTTAGCCAGTGTTCTAAATAATATTCGGTGTAATTAAACAGATATATCATGTTTGGGAGGGGTATTTGCGAAAAATAACAGTCTTGAGACTAAATTTTTCTCGCCATTCGGCTCGGGAAATTTTTCGTCTCTCGACTGGTATTTTTCGCAAATACCCCTCCCAAGCATGATATATCTGTATATAATTAATACGTATACTGGTCATACAAATGTTTAAGGAGAGTGATATACACCTCATGGACAGAGGTGTACCTCACGGACAAAGGCGTATCTCATAGATAGAGGCGTACCTCACGGACAGAGGTGTACCTCATGGACATTGGCGCACCTCACGGACAAAGGTGTACCTCATGGACAGAGGCGTACCTCATGGACAGAGGCGTACCTCACGGACAGAGACGTACCTTATGGACAGAGGCGTATCTCATAGACAGAGGCGTACCTCACGGACAGAGGTGTACCTCATGGACAGAGGCGTACCTCACGGACAGAGGTGTACCTCATGGACAGAGGCGTACCTCACGGACAGAGACGTACCTCATAGACAGAGGCGTATCATAGATAAGAGGTGTACCTCATATACAGAGGCGTACCTCATATACAGAGACGTATCCAATTTGGAAAAAAAATAGAAAACGTATTCTGTTATATAGTTCAGTACTTATACTGTAATACAAAAATACTGAAACAAAATACCAGACTGTCGGAACAGAATACCAGACTGTCGGAACAGAATACCAGACTGTCGGAACAGTTCCAATATCCAAACGAAAAATACGAGGTGTACTCGATACAACATTACGTGATGAAGTTTGTCAGTGACTTGCAACAGGTCGGTGGTTTTCTCTGGATTCTCCGGTTTCATCCACCGCCACGATATAACTGAAATATTATTGAAAGTGGTGGTAAACACCATAAAGCAACGAACCATTAACATTAAAAATCTGTCCAGCATCATATTATTATTGTATTCAATGGATACACGTCGTTGTTATGCGTGAGATTAGCGCATGTTTGTGTTTTGAAAAAGCATATTATGAAGGTAAAACAGAGAAGGAAAACCAAAGTATTACAAGAAAATGAAATGGAAAACAAATAATTCCACATTGTGAAAACAGTTCCAAAATATAATAGGAAATCATCCATGTCGGTCAAAAGCTCACTAGAGATTGTGCTGTATTTGTTGTTTTAGCACGCCGTCTTTAAATAAAACTTATCTTGTCTTATCTTGGGAAAATCGTAGAAACAGGAAGAAAACGACAAAATCATTGAAACCCCTAATACACAAATAAATGGCCGCTTATTTTCGCGGCTTGGTACAGGCACTTCAATGAAAAAAAAGAGACCGGAAGAAAACCGCCGACCTGTCGCAAGTCACTGACAAACTTTATCACAAATGTTGTATCAAGTACACCTTCGTCTTGTGTGCCCTGTGTTGCCGGTTTCTCTGTATTGTTCATTTTTTGATTGTAACTTTGGTGTTATCTAAAAGTTTATTTATCTAATAAAAAAAACAAAAAAAACGCAGAAAATGCCAAAATCGAACCTTTACACTCTTATAGATGACCGATCACATTCCTGCATAGGTACAGGTACTTCAATAAAAGAGTGACGGAGCTAAGCCAGTTTTATGGGCTCAAACCTCCCCTATTAGTAAATTGATGCCGTCATGCAAGTGTGACATCATATTATCAGAGACATCTTGTTGGACAGTTGTTGTTTCTTCTTTAGTAAAATAATTCTTCTGTTTAAGATGGAACTGAAAAAGATGATAAAACGTGTTAGAAGTCAGCAGATAAAGATGGTTGAATTTGTTTGCTTGTGTGATGGTGGTTAACGCCACTTTCAACAATATTTCAGTTATATCGTGGTGGTCAGTTTTATCGGTGGAGGAAACCGGAGGACCCGGGGAAAACCACAGACCTGCCGCAGGTCACTGAGAAACTTTAGCACATAATGTTGTACACCTAACCCTTATCGAGAGTCGAACTCACAATATCAGTGGTGATAGCAAGTCCAACTACATGCACCACACACTCACGACCACGACGTCCTCTTCTTCTTTAGTAACATATTTCTTCGGTCATAGATGAAACTGAAAAAGAGGTTAAAACGTGTTAGAATTCAGCAGATAAAGATGGTTGAATTTGTTACATTACATAACTATCAATATACATTAAAGGATCATACGAGAAGAGGTGATTAATTAACAGACAAAAAAAAAAAAATATTACAGAGAAAGTATGTTTATATCATGGCTAACGAGATCGTCCTGTGATAATGAGAGTCACGGCGGTTAATTGGACAGACTGCATCTTTCTCTGTCAAATTCAGACTTTAAACTAAAAAGACATAAAAGTCGTTTGATATTGAAGATGTTTAGCGAATAAGAAGTCAAAAAATAAAGATTGATTACGTTTAACTTGTACAAAGGCAATACACAAAATCCAATAACCATCAATGGTACAAAATCATTTTATACAAACGTATAAGTTTGTTTTTTAACTTGTGAGGAATATTTATTCAACGTAAATGTTAATGCCTTGAACTGTGAAGTGGAAGTTTTGGTCCACACCTGTAATTAACAGGTGATTAAAAGAAAGTTATAAGAAGGATGAGGTGTTAATTTATATCTACCGGCATCTGACTTGGTGAACATTGAATTATTACAGTGATTTATTTTGTATTGAAGGAGTAATCGACATTCATTTTATTTTTCACGACATTTTGTAGCAAATGGCTACTTAATTTATATTTTATTTGAAAAAAAAAAAAAGAAATAAAAAAATGGAGAATGTATTAGAAGGTAGGTCATATTATTTATATCTTTTTTTCAATTTTTAATTTTTATTTAATTTGTTTTTATTAATTTGGGTAATTGTTCGTTATTATTATTATTTTCATAATGGGCGGATGTGGGAATTCATGTGAAGCTATAATCAACATTTCTAATCCTGTTCCAAGCCAGGACTTGGATTACCACCGTCATATCTCGCTGTTTTCTTAAAATAATGTTTATTGTTCAATGGTTTATAGGAAGATGGAGTTGTTCGTTTTCCTGATAATGATGAAATTGTTGACTTCGATATACAGATTCTGGTAGTACCTTTTGGTATCTTCAAACTCTTCTTGACTATAACTGTTTAACCTTTCTTTAAGTGAGAGGTGATTGTTCGTTTTGTTGATATTGGTGGAAATGTTAATTATCAGTTTAACCTTTCCGTTCATAAATAGTACAGTTTTATCTCAAAATAATGTGAATAATATTTATTTTCAATTAGACGCTAATGGTATGCGCGAAAAACTACGGGTGTGCCGATTTAATACCAACAAATAATGTCAATATATGTACATGTAACGCTTATGGTAATGAGAAAAAGTCGTTTGACACTTGACAGGAAATGGTGATGGCCACCATGTTTTAAATGACATGAGGTTAAAAGATTTGATCGTCTGCTCAGTTTAGATCTCAATTTGTCTCATTTAAGAGTCTAAGCAAAAAGTATAGAAAATGATGTGTTTATGGCCTGGCATAGTATAAAAATACATGTACATGCACATCTAATTAATCTATATCTCAAATTGTTTCTATTTTATTTTTCTCATAAAAAAAAAATATATATATAAAATAAAAAAATAAAAAGCGTTACCAATCTGAACAATTGTTTTATTTACACATGTGGTGTCTGTGCTTAACGCAAATATTTCAACACAAATATAATATCTTTATATTGTGGCGGTCAGTGTTCTGGCTGTGGACACTCGGGGGTACCTAGAATTCAACAAGAGAGTCATGAGAATATTTTCACATAAAGTGGCGTCATCTATATATTTCCACACCATTGTCATGAATCGAACTGACAAGTATTAATGCTGAAAAACATTGATTGCATATGAAAATGTAGAGCCATAATACCATGAGACCCCGGTCACCGTAAATAATGGAACTGTAATAGGTATAAAGATAAAAATAAAATGTATATAATTTTTATGAAATGTATGAAACATGATTCATTTTTACTGAAGCTTTGTCATTCTACTATAGGCGGAGTCAGGGGACACAACCCCTTTTAGATCCAAGATATAGATTGGTAAATGTGTTTTTACACAATATTTCCAATTTCCTCCTTGTAATTGTTTACCATGGTTTGTAATTGTCGCGGTATCCTTTGATTTTTCAATAAAAAATTTGAAATCCGATTTTGTTCTACCCCCCCCCCCCCCCCCCCCTCTCCCCCTTTATGGAAATGTCTAGTTCCACCTTCGCATACTACCATGTGATCGCGGCAGCGATACATAAAGTAACTGTAATAGGTATTAAGATACAAAGAAAATGTATAGAATGTATATGTAATGTATCAAACATGATTCATTTTTTACTGACGCTTTGTCATACTACCAAGACATCACGGCAACGATAATCAAATGAACTGTTTTTGTTTGTTTGATGGTGTTTAACGCCACTTTCAACAATATTTCAGTTATTTCGTGGCGGTCAGTATTATTGGTGGGTGAAACTGGAGGATCCGGAGAAAACCACCAACCTGTCGCAAGTCAATGACAAACTTGATCACATAACGTTGTACACCTCGTCGCCCTGGTCGAAAGAAATGTAATATTAAAATAAAAATAAAGTTTATAGAATTTATATGAACAATATTAAACAAGATTGATGTTTACTGAAGTCATTTACTGACTGGAGCTAATGATAAAGTGCTGCTAGAATATCAGCTAAATTAGAGTCAGATTTATAAGACATCAGAAATAAGTGTTTAATTTTAATTGATTTTTGCCCTTTTTAATCACTGTTATTGTCGATGTTCTTATTCTTGGTAAGTATCAATTTTCCGTTGATTGATAAGAAATAAGGTGTTGATTGACACTTCAATTCGAATGTTGTTTTCGATCGTCACTTCCGGTTCACATTGTAAACATCGAATTTCTTTGTTTGTTTTTTTTTCGATTGCCACTTCCGATTCACACTGTAAACAGATTTCACCACTCGTCGCAACTTCGGCTGATTCCGCACCTTCATCAAACCTCATCCGTATTACGATAGCTCCCATTGGAACTACTTTCGGAAATCTTCAATGAAGGAGGTATTAAAATAATTTCACTTTCGAATATTCGTCCAATAATAATATATTTTCATTAGTCGCAATGTCGGCTGATTCCGTACCTTCACCAAAGACCAATATTTTTCAAAGCAAACTCTATACACTCATCTATTGTCGCCATTTTAGAACTTATTCGCGGTGCGCAATGTTTGATTGAAGTGATACGGTCTTCCGGCGAAGAAATGTGACGCGTAGACGCATATCAAATACCGTATTACAGCCGAGGTATTGAGGAAGCGAGGCGGACTCACCCGAGATTTGCCGATTGCAGATTTCACGGTACATCGAATTTCTTTGGGTTTTTTTTTTCGATTGTCACTTCCGGTTCACAGTGTACACATCGAATCTCTTTTTTTCGATCGTCACTTCCGGTTCACACTGTGAACAGATTTCACGGTACATCGAATTTCTTTGTTTGTTTGGTTACTATTAAAACTGATATCAACTTGTACAAGACATGCACTTATTACAAAATAGCATTAAAACGTAGTTATATATCTAGGCGCACGACGCATTTCTGGAATAAATAATTTTCATCAGGTATCCTCAATTTCTAAAGATTGAATGCCAAATAATATTAAAGTTTATGAGAACATGAAAATCAAACTGGTCGAAACAGGTTAGAAAAAGTCGGCTAAGGATATCTATGCCAGAACAAGATGGCAAGATGTACCCTAGTTTTAATTATAATAGAGTTATCTAGGAACTGTCAATACCAGTAACAAAAATGTGTAATAAATCGTGTCAGTGTCGAAAAACTTGACTACTAGACGAATATACTGTCTGATTTATAACAATATTACAGATGTATTCTCGTTCATGACAAACATATAGATTGATTGATTGATTGATTGGTGTTTAATGCCAACCTTAGCAATATTTCAGCTATATCATGGCGTGAACAAATTGTATGTTAACTTAGACACCTAGAAGACCATTAGAAATAAAACATACTTGTCTATAAAACGAACGGTTTATGTACAAATATAAGAAACATTAAAGTGATACAACCATATATTTAGAACGTATTATATAGTGTAGAAAAAAAAACGAAAATTAAAGAATTTTTGACAATTTATTATCATTTGCACTGTTTTAATTCGATTTTCAAATATTTGTTTTATAACAATTTATATATTCATAACGTTGAATCGATCAATTATCGCTGTTTCTTTCTGAAACACATTTAATTGGAATGTGTATGCCGGAAGTTCACATCCATCCGTTATCTGGTTGATGACATGATATATCCAGATCTCAGATCACTTTTAATAACACACAACCCACTCACCGCCATAAAAGTGTATACAAGTAATATATTGGCTAAAAGAATAATGTTTATACGTTACGTAGAACTAGCCTTAAGTAAACGACAGTGGCTTTTGTAGACGTTATAATATTGTCTGCAGACTTTTGTTAGTTATTGCTATAAATATGTTATCTAAAGCATGAATGAATTAGATTAAATTAACTCAATAATTTATTTGTTTTGAGTTTTCCTTCGAGTTTATTGTAGAAACTGAGTGTACAATATATCTGCCAGTCTGCCCTCAAATTGTACAATACGTCAGATGACATGAATGTCAATATATATAGAATAACGGCAGTTTTGAAGGCCGAGACAGACATAACCATTAGCATCACAGCAAAGTTATGATACTAGTGATAGTGTATGTAGATTTCTTCAAAACTGGTGTTATTGTTCTTATCGGTGACGTCAACATGTGTTTGGTGTTACACTGACCGATATTTTTCAATATCAGAATGCGAGTTCCGAACTAAGCTAATATTTTTGTGGATCAGGGCCAGTGCAGGTCGGTGGTTTTCTCCGGGAACTCCGGTCTCCTCTACCAAGAAAACTGACCATCACGATATAAGTGAAATATTATTGAAAGTGGCGTTTAACACCATAGCCCTAACCCTATCCATAACCCTTGTATCATATATATGTGTGATACAAGATGTAGTTTTGCCGGTTCTACTTTCATAACGTCGTCAGGGCCGTCCCAACAGCATTGTCGACCCCCAGGCAAAACAGTGCACCAGGGCCCATTCCTACACAACCACTCGCAGGAATACCCCCCCCCCCCCCCCCCCCCCCCCCAGTTCTTAAGCATAAATATAGCATGCCGCATATATTATCATGGACCCCTATGCTCGGGGGCTCCCGGGCAACTGCCCAGCGTACCCATATGTTAAGACGGCACTGAACGTCATCAGCCTGGAATGCGCAACCCCCCCAAGACGTCTTTGATAATAAAGGCAGAATGTCATTGAAGAAGAGTTCAAGGTAACATTATATACATTCGTTTTTCGTTGTAGAGAACTGTAGCATAAACAAAATACACTTCAGACCAAACAATTTTATTTATTAAAAAATGTAAATATACGTCCAGTCAAACCTGTCTATGTGGTCACCTCTATTAAGCAGCCAACTGTGTTAAAAGGTAACCCTTTTTTTGTCCTGTCATAAGAATTTCATATAAATTGAATCTCTTTTAAGAGGTCACCTATCTTAAAAGCCACTTTTTCTTTGTCCGAATGGTGACATCCAAAAGCAGGCTTGACTGTATATTAAAGAAACCTAACAGTATTACCATGTATTAGATAAATGTATTGTTTATATAAATGTGTTGATGTAATTGTTTGTAGTATGTCTACTCCACTCTGCTCTATTATGTTCATTGCATTGGTCTGGTTTACATAAGTTGTTATTCCACATGATACAAACAGTTGCATCAAAGCAATATATATATTCAAAAAAACCTGTCTTATGTGACCTTCCAAGGGAGGGGTGCATTGTGGTCACATAAGACAGATTGTCGCTTAATACAGGTTTAATTGATATGAAATGCACTTTGAAGGGAAATAAATATTAAGGTCACATAAGACACGTTATTGCTTAATAGAGGTGGTCACTAAAGCAGGTTTGACTATAACTTAATAGAGGTGGCCACTAAAGTAGGTTTGACTAACTTAATAGAGGTGGTCATTAAAGCAGGTTTGACTGTAACTTAATAGAGGTGGTCATTAAAGCAGGTTTGACTGTAACTTAATAGAGGTGGTCATTAAAGCAGGTTTGACTGTAACTTAATAGAGGTGGTCATTAAAGCAGGTTTGACTGTAACTTAATAGAGGTGGACATTAAAGCAGGTTTGACTGTAACTTAATAGAGGTGGTCATTAAAGCAGGTTTGACTGTAACTTAATAGAGGTGGTCACTAAAGCAGGTTTGACTGTAACTTAATAGAGGTGGTCATTAAAGCAGGTTTGACTGTAACTTAATAGAGGTGGTCATTAAAGCAGGTTTGACTGTAACTTAATAGAGGTGGTCATTAAAGCAGGTTTGACTGTAACTTAATAGAGATGGTCACTAAAGCAGGTTTGACTGTAACTTAATAGAGATGGTCATTAAAGCAGGTTTGACTGTACTGTGTATGCATCATGGGTGTCAGTTTGTATTAACGGATGACACAACGAAAACCTCTCTCATCTCCAGCACCCCGTTAATTTAGAGCTGACATGTATTAACTAGTCAAATCTCTTAAGAGAGTGGTATTGTATATTTTCAGGTTATAAAGAATGCAGTGAAAATTTAGATTGTCTACCGGAAGCAGCATGTCATTTTGACACTGTATTGAATATAGCTGTTTGTTACTGTATTGATAATAAAGAAAAGACAGACAGCCAGGGAAAGTGTAGTCAGGGTAAGTAGTTTTGAGTATGCCATGCAATTTAAATTTGATATCTACGTTTCTTTATTACATGATCGGATTAATACGACGGGTGCCACTAGTGGAACAGGAAGTGCTTACACATCCGGAGCACCTGAGTTCACTTCCGGTTTTTAGTGGGGTTCGTGCTACTCGATCTTTAGTTTTATGTGTATGTTTTGTAGATCGTTGTTTGTCCTTTTGTACTTTTTCTTATGACCATTGTATTGTCTGATCTTCTTCGATTCACGGATTCTGATTATCACTTTGGCATCTTCAAGCTCTTTTTATATAGTGTTCTTTATAATAACGCTGTTCGCCCGGTTATATGTGATAGTTGGCATTTTACTTACATGTGGAAAATATTCGCCTGTCCGTATCCTTACAATAAGAGCGAAAGGTTTGTGCCCTTAAGACTATAGGAAAACCCAACCACTGTTTGTTTGAGTGCCTGTACCATGACAGGAACATTGGCGGTCATGTACTTATGTAATATGTACCAAAAGGGTCTACACAGGGTAGCCAAGTTCAGCAAAGGTCACATATATCACATATGTGTTAGAGCTTTTGATTTTACATCTTTCTACTAGATTTCTATTGGAATTTGGAAGTGTTCCGACAGTGTGGTATTTTTTTTTTCGCTACGGTTCATTGAACATTCTTTTGTACAATCCGTGTTTATGTGTTTTTTATTTAAATTTTGAAAGGAAGCGAATCTGACATCGGATTACGAGTACAGAATAACATTTGTGTTTTTTTTATTTTTCTAAAATCCTATTACACATGCAGAAGAAATGAAACATTTGTGCATTTCTTCTTTCTCTGAAATCGTATGACAAGGGCAAAATAACATATGTGCAGGACCAGCAATACAATGGTCAGAATAAAAACAGACGAGCGGACAAAGAATGATCTACAAATCCCCATACAGAGCACCATCATTTGTGTTTCTCTCAGTAAATTGTCAAACGGATTATAAATAACAAGTAAGTATTGTGCTTTTTGTCAGTAATGTTTCAATCACATTACAAATAACAGGTAACATTTGTAGTTTAGTCAGTCATGTTTCGATCACATTACAGATACAAGGTCACATTTGTATTTGTGTCAGTAATGTTTCAGTCACATTACAAATAAAAGGCGACATTTGTATTTTTGACACTAATGTTCAAGTGACTTTACAGATACAATGCCACGTTTGTAGATGACGTTAGTATTGTGTCATCTGTATTATAACTACATGGTGTTGGTCTCTTGCTATCTCATTACCTGTATTATAACTACATGGTGTGGGTCTCTTGCTATCTCCTTACAAACGTGACATATCTATTTAAAAGTAGGATAATGTATTGTAGATCATACTTTGAAATAGACACCATTTCCGAATCTAGATAATTAAAAACAATCTTTAAGATTAAAAAACTGAGTCAGACATGGCACTATAATAAAAACGTCATTAAGATTCATAGAATATATCTAACTACCAGCTTTCTAACAAAGACAGACAAGATCCATTGTTTGATGTCCAATATCCTATAATTGTTAGTTATAATGGGGTACTATATCACAGACGACATTAATAAATGACCTTTTAATAAAGGACACATTAATCTCTCCTTTGTCTAACAACTTACTTGTAATGACAATAATTAACCCGGTTACAAAAACTACACTTTCGAAACTACCGAGTTCACAAATTTTGCAACACGACGGATGCCACTAGTGGATAATTTTTTTTTTCACCTTTCCGGAGAACCTGAGTTCACAAGTTTTGCAACACGACGGATGCCACTAGTGGAGAAGATTTTTTTTTATATTTTCTTACCTTTCCGGAGAACCTGAGTTCACAAGTTTTGCAACACGACGGATACCACTAGTGGAGAAGATGTTTTTTTACCTTTCCGGAGAACCTGAGTTCACAAGTTTTGCAACACGACGGATGCCACTAGTGGAGAAGATTTTTTTGTATATTTTTGTACCTTTCCGAAGAACCTGAGTTCACCAGTTTTGCAACAAGAGTTACACAACGAGTGCCACTAGTAGAGCAGAAACTATTTACATTTCGGATAACCTGAGTTCACCAGGCTTTTAACAAGAGTATCTATTTTCTTACTCTTAACAAAATGTTTTTTTTCCCAACACATATTATGTTATGTTGTGTTTTTGTTTTGTTTTTCTTCGTCGTGTGTACCCAATGTTGGCAGTTTCTCTGGATTGTCTATTCTTGACTGCCCCTTCGGTGTTGACGTTAATTTCCCAATTACGAACCATGGGATTTAGTCATGAGTTGGGAGGTAGGTAAACTCCTGTTTTGTTTTTCAAAAGTTGAGATAAGATACCTCATTATTTGTTCATTGCCTATATAAGCCAGGTGAGTGACACAAGCTATTGCGAACCTCTTGTTTTGAAAGCATTGTAATGGAAAACACTTGGATTTTCGCTCTGCTATATGCTCACCATGAAAACAATAAATAAAAGCGATTACAATTCTAAATGTAAAAGGGAGAATTCTTACTGATTGATGACATAAAGTAAATTCTTAAAAATCATTATTCGCATCAATAGATTCCTGTTGATTTTCGATATTCTACAGATACAACGCCATGTAAAGCTATTAAGCACATTGTTAGATAAGAGACTTCCTGCTGTAGTTCACACTGCTGTAACTTGTAATTTAAACATGATGTCTTTGAAATTGTACTGATAATGACAATATATAGACAGCCATGTTATCTCAGTTTAACACATAAAACTTGTATGATTTAATGAAACCACATACACAATTATTAGAATATGTGAAGTACGTATGATTTAAAGAAACCACATACACAATTATTAGAATATGTGAAGTACGTATGTCATGACAGTGTTTATAGTTATGTTCGGCGAGAATCTATTATAAACTAAAAGTACGAGTGGCTTTTTCACATACATAATAGATTGGACAGATTGAGTGAAACCGAGCCTTTATCTGAATGATTTGTATTTTCTTTTCTGATAACATTTTACGTCCTGAAATCACATTTGCTTTAAATATTGTCTTAAGAAATAAAATTTATTGGAAATCTCTTGAATAAATCAGTGATAAAATCGTAGATATCTAATTTAGTGAGCACGACGTAACCTTCATGCACATTAAGGCAAACTATTACAAAACTAAATAAATTAAACGCTTTGGAAGCAGAAATTTTAAAGGTAATACACATGATAGCCAAAATCGTTGATAATATATTAGCGGAATAAATTACAAATAAAATATGTTAAGAAAAACGTATACATTTAAACCTGTATTAAGAGGTCACCTTTGGTACAAAGAAAAAAAAACACCTTTTAAGACAGGTGACCTCTTAAGAGGTTGAATTTATATAAAATTTACTATGACAGGACAAGAAAAAAGCGACTTTCTAATACAGATGACTGCTTAATAGAGGTGTGGCCTCATGGGCGTACGAGCAAGTTAACCAAAAGACTCAAACCAAAATCGGCCAATGTAATAACAGGGAAGAAAACTCCCACAACGTGGCAATTCTATAGCACATGTACTAATAATCGCAAATCCGTTATCCATAGACATACTTATTAATTGCTAAATTTCTGTGAAAAAATCAAATAATAAGAAAAGATAATTGTGTGTGTTAATATATCACTGCTTACATAATATCACCAGCATAATGAGAATGGGAAGACTCTGTTAGGTTTTATAATACCAATCCAATGCGTATCATTGTTTAACCTTATTTTTACCTCCAGTTGTTTGTAGGAGGTATCATGTCTTATTTACCTTGTTTGTGTTTGTTCGGTTCATTTTTATCTGCGGTTGTTTGTAGGAGGTCTCATGTCTTATTTACCTTGTTTGTGTTTGTTTGCGTATAGTGGTGTCCAACACATATTGTTTTGTGTTTTTTGTTTTGTTTGTCTTCGTCGTGTGCACCCTATGTTCGCCGTTTCTCTGGATTGCCCCTTCGATATTCTCTAGCGTTCATTAGGTTTGAAAGTGGTCGCTATGGGAACAAGGGCAGTAACTGTCTAACTCATGCTCACTCATATACATGTACATAGATGGACTGATTGATTATTGTTTAATGCCCAGCAACCAGTAGTTCAGCTATATTCAGGACAAAAACAAGTCCAATAATATATAAATATTATATAGAAATAAGGTAAGGGGTGGGTCAACCACGTTTGACTACAACTAGTATGCTTAGTTTGGCAGGGATGAACAATTGGATCTTTTGTAGCCGCTTTCAGAAATCTACAAAAGAGATCTTTAGCGTACATGTTCTGTGAAACTCTCCAAACACGTTACCTATCATGGTCCACTGTGAGGTTTTCCGTATCACAACCGGATAATCCTCATCGTGAGGACAAACCATATTGACCCTCGCTCGGGGACACACTGAGCCTCTCTATGGGTTTGAGCCCTCGTAACCATCACAATCATCCATATCAGAGATGGACAGATGTAAGCACAAATCTCTTAATTTTAGAAATATGCACGGAATTTATCAATCTAAAGCATTTTTACGAGACCAAGCCAAGCCGACATTTTCCCGGTGAAAACAAAAAGACTTGTAATAAGACGTGCATTAGCTACATTAGACAGAATGAATTATATTTTACATCCATAGATTAACTCGCTGTGATTGTTTGTACTAAGCCATTATAGATTCTGTGTTTATAAATAGATACGATCGTAAAGTGCATGCATTTTATCGGAAGGAACAATATATTAAAATTAAAAAGCAACAAATACCACACTCTCAGAACAGTTCCAATATTGAATCGACAAATCGTAGAAAACATCAAAATCGATACCACTAACACAGAAATACATGACCGCTCACTGTTGCGGCTTGGTACTGGCACTTCGATAACAAATGGATGGGAACTGCTTCCCTTCCGGAGCACCTGGGTTCACCACCGGTTTTCAGTGGGGTTCGTGTTACTAGATCTTTAGTTTTATGTGTATGTTTTGTAGATCTTTGTTTGTCCTTTTGTTCTTTTTCGTTGGCCTTTGTGTTGTCTGTTCTTCTTTGATATACGATTCTGATTACCCCTTTGGTACCTTCAAACTCCTCGTAGTCAAATGACGGGGTCATGCACGTACTTTCCACGTGTGAGTAGAATAGCAACCTCACATATAACAAACCGTAGGAGCCAAATAGATAATTAATTTACTGAAGACAAAACTATTCTCTATTGATCATTCTTGTCTGTTATATATGTGCATTATGTTTTATGATTACGTTTTGGTGCATTATGTTTTATGATTACGTTTTGGTGCATAATGTTTTATGATGTTTTTGTGCATTATGTTTTATGATTACGTTTAGGTACATTATGTTTTATGATTACGTTTTGATGCATTATGTTTTATGATTACGTTTTGGTGCATTATGTTTTATGATTACGTTTTGATGCATTATGTTTTATGATTACGTTTTGGTGCATTATGTTTTATGATTACGTTTTGATGCATTATGTTTTATGATTACGTTTTGGTGCATTATGTTTTATGATTACGTTTTGGTACATTATGTTTTATGATTACGTTTTGGTGCATTATGTTTTATAATTACGTTTTGGTGCATTATGTTTTATGACTAAGTCTTGGTGCATTATGTTTTATGATTACGTTTTGGTGCATTATGTTTTATGATTACGTTTTGGTACATTATGTTTTATGATTACGTTTTGGTGCATTATGTTTTATGATTACGTTTTGGTGCATTATGTTTTATGATGTGTTGGTGTATTATGTTCTATGATTACGTTTTCATGCATTATGTTTTATGATTACGTTTTGGTGCATTATGATTTATGATTACGTATTGGTGCATTATGTTTTATGATTACGTTTTGGTCCATTATGTTTTATGATTACGTTTTGGTGCATTATGTTTTATGATTACGTTTTGGTGCATTATGTTTTATGAATACGTTTTGATGCATTTTGTTTTATGATTACGTTTTGGTGCATTATGTTTTATGATTACGTTTTGATGCATTATGTTTTATGATTACGTTTTGGTGCATTATGTTTTATGATTACGTTTTGGTGCATTATGTTTTATGATTACGTTTTGATGCATTATGTTTTATGATTACGTTTTGGTGCATTATGTTTTATGATTACGTTTAGGTGCATTATGTTTTATGATTACGTTTTGATGCATTATGTTTTATGATTACGTTTTGGTGCATTATGTTTTATGATTACGTTTAGGTGCATTATGTTTTATGATTACGTTTTGGTGCATTATGTTTTATGATTACGTTTTGATGCATTATGTTTTATGATTACGTTTTCATGCATTATGTTTTATGATTACGTTTTCATGCATTATGTTTTATGATTAAGTTTTGGTGCATTATGTTTTATGACTAAGTCTTGGTGCATTATGTTTTATGATTACGTTTTGGTGCATTATGTTTTATGATTACGTTTTGGTGCATTATGTTTTATGAATACATTTTAGTGCATTATGTTTTATGATTACGTTTTGGTGCATTATGTTTTATGATTACGTTTTGGTGCATTATGTTTTATGATTACGTTTTGATGCATTATGTTTTATGATTACGTTTTCATGCATTATGTTTTATGATTAAGTTTTGGTGCATTATGTTTTATGATTACGTTTTGGTGCATTATGTTTTATGATTACGTTTTGATGCATTCTGTTTTATGATTACGTTTTCATGCATTATGGTTTATGACTAAGTCTTGGTGCATTATGTTTTATGACTAAGTCTTGGTGCATTATGTTTTATGATTACGTTTTGGTGCATTATGTTTTATGATTACGTTTTGGTCCATTATGTTTTATGATTACGTTTTTGTGCATTATGTTTTATGATTACGTTTTGATGCATTCTGTTTTATGATTACGTTTTCATGCATTATGTTTTATGACTAAGTCTTGGTGCATTATGTTTTATGACTAAGTCTTGGTGCATTATGTTTTATGATTACGTTTTGGTGCATTATGTTTTATGATTACGTTTTGGTCCATTATGTTTTATGATTACGTTTTTGTGCATTATGTTTTATGATTACGTTTTGGTGCATTATGTTTTATGATTACGTTTTGGTGCATTATGTTTTATGATTACGTTTTGGTCCATTATGTTTTATGATTACGTTTTTGTGCATTATGTTTTATGATGTTTTGGTACATTATGTTTTATGATTACGTTTTGGTCCATTATGTTTTATGATGTTTTGGTACATTATGTTTTATGATTACGTTTTGGTCCATTATGTTTTATGATGTTTTGGTACATTATGTTTTATGATTACGTTTTGGTACATTATGTTTTATGATTACGTTTTGGTACATTATGTTTTATGATTACGTTTTGGTGCCAATAAAACTAGCTTAATCCTTCACCAAAAAAAAAAAGAACTACCATGATTTAGCTGAAATATTATTGAAAGTGGCGTTAAACACCATCAAACAAACACCATAACTCGCTAATCCTTTGCTTCTACATATGTATTGAATATTGTTATTGGTCCGACATTGGTATTTTCATTTAAAATTTCACCTCTGTATTTTAATGTTACATGATTATATTTGCGTGTTAAAACGAATTGACTGGACTGTACTCTATATATGAATAACACGTCGGGTGTATTATAAGAAGCAGGAACTACTTACCCTTCGCCAGCACTTTGATTCACCCCAGATTTTTGACGGGGTCCGTGTTACTCATCTCTTTAGTTTTCTGTGTTGTATGTTGTTTTATTCATCTTTGTCCTGTGTCTTGTGCATTCAATGTTACAAGTGTCTCTGGTTTGTCCATTCTTGATTTCCCCTTCGGTTTTCTCTAACTTTTATTTAGTTTGTGCTTTGTTCGTCTTCGTCCTGTGTCTTATGTACCCAATGCTGCCAGTTTCTTTGGAGTGTCCATTCTTGATTTCCCTAACATTTTTTTCCAACGCATGATCAAAGCATAATTCATATCACTGTTACAAATTAATTCCCAGCATGCAATAAATTCGTTCTAAATATAACGCCTCCTGTGACATAACATTTATGTCCATTTAAATGTAGATTTCAAAAATAAAATTCTTAGTAAATAGGATAACCAACAATTATTATAATAATTATATTTTATAAAACAGTAAAGAACCCATTTGTATCTAGACTTTATTACGACATAACACTTAACGTAGCTATATAAAGTCCTTATAATCATTAAAAGTTCAGATTAAATTTGATATAGAAAGCAATAAAATCAAGAAAAATATCAAATCAGGGGAGATTTGACGGTGGTGAAGGGATTGATTTATTTATTGTGTTTTATTTAGCGCCAAGTGAGTAATATTTCAGCTAAATTTGTGACAAGATGAAATTTGCAAACATTAAATAATACAGGTAAAACGAGTGGCTTTGGCAGGGGTAGGAGGGAGAGGAGGGATAGGAGGGGTATGAGGGGTAGGGTAGGAGGGGTAGGATGGAAAGGAGGGGTAGGAGTGGTAGGAGGGAGAGGAGGTGTAGGAGGGAGAGGGTTTTTATTGTAATTACACCTTATATAAGAATCTTGGATTTTGATTGGTCAATAGCCGGTGTATTTTTCGTGTATTTTCATATTTAGGATTAGCTTCGTTCATTTTTACCGCTGCCGGGGTATTTGCACGAGGATTTAACTTTTTTACCCTCGCATGCATAAAACCGCCAAATCCATTCGGAATATATCTTCTTTACCTTTATACGTAAAGTAACATGATTAATCAAATTTGAAACCCGGAAGTGTTCCGAAGTAAAGGATTTAGCTTTTTTTCCCTCTGCCGTGGTATTTGCGAAAGCATATTTCACTTTTTTACCCTCACGTGTCGCAAACCGCCAAATTAATTTGGAATACTTCAACCACTGTCTAATAAAACAAATCGAAATACTACCACTGTACCTTCTGAAGGGAACAGTTCAAAGCGTCCTATAGTATTTAACAACTGCCAAGTTACAAATAATAAAAAAAAAGAATATTCTTTAAAACGACAAACAAAAGGTATTATTTATTTAGCCAGTGTTCTAAATAATATTCGGTGTAATTAAACAGATATATCATGTTTCTGAGGGGTATTTGCGAAAAACACCAGTATTGAGACTAAATTTCACTCGCCTTTCGGCTCGGGAAATTTGTCGTCTCTCAACTGGTATTTTTCGCAAATACCCCTCCCAAACATGATATATCTGTTCAAAAGTGTCGGTAAAACCACTATAACCCAACATGATTGTTATTTCTCTGTTTATTTCTAAATTCTGTTATTATACATATAACAACGTCTGTGTCACGAAGATTAACTATATTATGAATAATGTTCAAGATTATAGCGTTCTTTATAATAACGCTGTTTTCTTGGATAAATGTGGGGATGACATTTTACTCATATAACAAAACAATTGAAACAGGAATATGAACAAAATTAGTAAGAATCATGGCTACTGAATGTGTTGATAAGGGTAATAACAAAATTACCGAACTCCGAACAATCTTACAAAGGGAAAGTCAAAACTCATAAGTATATAAACAGACAAAACCAGTCAACAACCGGAAAACTGTGAAAACCGTAATAACCCTGACTTGGTACAGGCATTTCTAAAGAAATGGTGGATTGAATCAGATTTTATAGCGCCAAACCTCCCGCTTTCATTACGTTCAAAGGTTCCGGCTGTCACTATGACAGTATTCTTTATAATAACTGCTGTTTTCTTGGTTAAATGTGGGGTTGACATTTTACTCATATGTAGAAAACACTTACATGACCGGATCATTTCACTAAAAGTGGAGGCTTGGGGAAAGCACTTACATTACCGGATCATTTCACTAAAAATGGAGGTTTAGGTGCATAAAACTAGTTTAACCTCGTATTTATAGAAGTACAGGAATGTCAGTGGTCATGTATATATGTTAGTGATATCGATTTTGCCGCTTTGTACGAGTTTTCAATTCGTTTTAGAAACTGATCTGACAGTGTTGTATTTTTTGTTTCTCATTGTATGTTTCTTATACATATTAGTAAATATTCTTGTTCTTCAAGTAATAAGATTTATCATATAATATTTAATCATAATACAGCGGAACATATTCAACCCGACACCTGAGTTTTCCGATATCCGATAAAAATTGATGATCCCAAGGTATTTCTGTTAACTAAAATAAAACCTGAGTATTACTATATCCAGTACAATCACACAAACATTTCCATGGTCCCTTGGTGCGTCAGATTAGACAGGTTCTGACATCCTGTACAATCACACAAACATTTCCCTGGTCCCTTGGTGTGTCAGATTAGACAGGTTCTGACATCCTGTACAATCACACAAACATTTCCCTGGTCCCTTGGTGTGTCAGATTAGACAGGTTCTGACATCCTGTACAATCACACAAACATTTCCCTGGTCCCTTGGTGTGTCAGATTAGACAGGTTCTGAAATCCTGTACAATCACACAAACATTTCCCTGGTCCCTTGGTGTGTCATATTAGACAGGTTCTGACATCCAGTACAATCACACAAACATTTCCCTGGTCCCTTGGTGTGTCAGATTAGACAGGTTCCGACATCCAGTAAAATCACGCAAACATTTCCCTGGTCCCTTGGTGTGTCCGATTAGACAGGTTCTGACATCCAATACAATCACACAAACATTTCCCTGGTCCCTTGGTGTGTCAGATTAGACAGGTTCTGAAATCCTGTACAATCACACAAACATTTCCCTGGTCCCTTGGTGTGTCAGATTAGACAGGTTCTGACATCCTGTACAATCACACAAACATTTCCCTGGTCCCTTGGTGTGTCAGATTAGACAGGTTCCGACATCCAGTACAATCACGCAAACATTTCCCTGGTCCCTTGGTGTCTCCGATTAGACAGGTTCTGACATCCAATACAATCACACAAACATTTACCTGGTCCCTTGGTGTGTCAGATTAGACAGGTTCTGACATCCAGTACAGCCACACAAACATTTCCCTGGTCCCTTGGTGTGTCAGATTAGACAGGGTCTGACATCCTGTACAATCACGCAAACATTTCCCTGGTCCCTTGGTGTGTCAGATTAGACAGGTTCTGACATCCTGTACAATCACACAAACATTTCCCTGATCCCTTGGTGTGTCAGATTAGACAGGTTCTGACATCCAGTACAATCACACAAACATTTCCCTGGTCCCTTGGTGTGTCAGATTAGACAGGTTCTGACATCCAGTACAACCACACAAACATTTCCCTGGTCCATTGGTGTGTCCGATTAGACAGGTTCTGACATCCAGTACAATCACACAAACATTTCCCTGGTCCCTTGGTGTGTCAGATTAGACAGGTTCTGACATCCAGTACAATCACACAAACATTTCCCTGGTCCCTTGGTGTGTCAGATTAGACAGGTTCTGACATCCTGTACAATCACACAAACATTTCTCTGGTCCGTTGGTGTGTCAGATTAGACAGGTTCTGACATCCAGTACAATCACACAAACATTTCTCTGGTCCGTTGGTGTGTCAGATTAGACAGGTTCTGACATCCAGTACAATCACACAAACATTTCTCTGGTCCGTTGGTGTGTCAGATTAGACAGGTTCTGACATCCAGCACAATCACACAAACATTTCCCTGGTCCCTTGGTGTGTCAAATTAGACAGGTTCCTCTGTATAGATTTATCCTTATTTGTTATTAAGCATTTCAATATGACGTTCGGTATTCTCTATCGTTTATATATTTATCGTTATTCATTATTAAGCATTTCAATGTGACATTCTGTATTCTCTAACGATTATTTATTCGTTATTTGTTATTAAGCATTTCAATATGATGTTCGGTATTCTCTAACGTTTATATTTATCGTTATTTGTTATTAAGCATTTCAACATGACGTTCGATATTCTCATTCTTGTATGTTCTATGTTAAGCTACTCAGTAAATCACGACCAGCAAAAATTGATGACACCACAATAGGTTTTTGTGCACAAAAATGTCATAAATATGCCAATGATATCGCCCATTTACAATACTAAATCTTTTCGTTTTTTGTACGTTTTTCTATGTTTAGAATCAAAATAATTTACGTCCCTCCCACATTCTATTATCTAGCTTCTTTAAGAGTATGACCTGTCTCTACTTCCTACACAATACACATTCTATTATCTAGCTTCTTTAAGAGTATGACCTGTCTCTACTTCCTACACAATACACATTCTATTATCTATCTTCTTTAAGAGTATGATTTGTCTCTACTTCCTACACAATACACATTCTATTATCTAGCTTCTTTAAGAGTATGACCTGTCTCTGCTTCCTACACAATACACATTCTATTATCTAGCTTCTTTAAGAGTATGACTTGTCTCTGCTTCCTACACAATAAACATTCTATTATCTAGCTTCTTTAAGAGTATGACCTGTCTCTGCTTCCTACACAAACTGACAGAATGACTTATGCTTCTAATATTTCATTCAAAAATGGTCGTGGGTTTAGCAGATGTTACGGCGTAAGAATCCTTTTGTAGTAAGCCTTTGAGTTTTACATGAGTTGCAAATTGCAAAAGAAAAAAATAGTATAACTACATTTAATATCAATCGTTTCTTGTTAAGAAAAGCTTGAAGATATCAAAGAGTTAATCAGAAACCATAAGTCGAAGATAATATAATGGTCAAAAGAAAAAAGGACAACAAGCCAAAGCAACTATATACAAAGCAACACATTGCAATTCCAAGGATCGAGCAACGCGAACTCCACCAGAACCGGGTATGATCTGATGTGCTTCGGAAGGGTTAGCAGTTCCTACTCTACATGTCACACCTGTCGTGTTACTGTTAAACGATCAGATAACACACACACACACACACACACACGCACACGCACACGCACACATATGTAAGATAAACTTGGCTTAATAGAAACACAACAGTTTTTTTTTTAATAAATCTTATGTTAACTGTCTATAAAATATGAAACCAAAGGGATATAGCCATCGTAAGCTGTGAATCGAAGACTAGCAGACAAATCTGCGGCACTTCCTGTTACGTTTTGTACAATTTAATCCAATAGTCACATACATACAAATAATTGAATACGAATCACTAGTAACAAAACATATATATCTTTGAATACGAATCACAGAAAACAAAGGCATTCCAAATCAATAGTCACAAAAATACAAATCATACGTTGCGAATCACAGAAAACAAGGACATTTGAAGCCGATAGTCACAAAAATACAAATATTTGAACACGAATCGCAGAAAGCACGGGATATAGCAATCTGAAATATCGGGTAACAATAATTAGAAACATCGGGAAATAATGATTAGAAAAACTGGAAAACAACGATAAACTACGTCGCGAAATAGTGATTTGAAACATTGGGAAATGATGCTCAGATACATCTGGAAACAATTATTAAAGATATCGGGAAACAATGCTTAGACAGATCGGGAAACAATTATTAAAAATATCCGGAAGCAATGATTAGACACCAACGGGAAACAATTATTAGAAACATCGGGAAATGATCTGCCTCTTTAGTATGTATAGTTTATGATAAACGACAATTGACCCCTGGTGTAAAACGTACAAGACAGGTTCATTTGAGTTTGTTTTCCTACAATTATCTTACTAATTGTAACGTCATGTTTTTTATAGCACGATAGAGACATAGAAATAACATAGAAATAACTCGTAGCCATAATACAATGTTAAAATAACAATTTATCTCTCGTCTTTATTGCCACGTTGCACTTTTAAAGACGTAAAATTATATATAAATACGAAATGGTATATATGATCAAAGTTGAACGACGCTATCAGTGAATTAATGCATTTATTGTAAACATAATACGTCACTCCTTCATCTAGTATATTATAGTTTATGAAATTTTACTTACATAAACAACCTAATCGATAGACTGAACTGTATTATGTAATCTTATAATGGTGTCGTTAACTGACGGTCAGCATCGGTCAGGTTTTAAACTTTGACATGATGTGATCAGAGTTGGCTTTGGAGGGAACGTGTTGGGTGTCCACCCCCACCCTTAATATTTGCAAAGCATATGGTATACGTCACTGACTTTATTAGACTATTCGTTATGGCTGTCATTATTCAAACCACAAGGACTTCGCCGCTCTCGTGGTTTCCTTATCACGGCGTTTTCATGTCTCCGTAGCAACATAAATATTTCCAAAATTGTTCGACTAGATTGCAAACCTATTTAAAAAATATATATATTTTCGAGCGCAAACTACTCTCACAACTCCTGAAGAGAATGGACCAAAACAAAACGTATGTGGTGTATAATACATCCCAGTATCGTCCAATACACCAAGTACATGATAAAGTATAGAAAACATAGAGTAAGTGCGCAAGAAGTGTTTCTGTAATAAGCGTCATCATAGTTCATAGTCTAAAAATTGGGAATAAAGTTGAGAGCAAGTAATTCATAGGGTCAAAACAAGATAGCCAAAATCGGTGAAGGCTACCTCTCCCTTAGGGAGATTGACATTTAGCGTTGATCAATTACATTATTTAGAAACTGTCAATTCTAGTCATAAAATTTGATTGAACAAAATTGGAAATGTCAGAATAATTCTTGAACAAATAACTATAAATAAACTCAATACAAATATTTAAGATAATATTTACCATTGAATTTTACACAAAAGAGACGTCTCATAAAATTAATATTATTGCTGCTGTTTATATTCAGCCTTATATAAAGAGGAAATAGCTTGTTATGCTTAACACTGAAGACAAGATTTGCACTTTGTGTTATGCAACAAACACTTTTAGATCGCAATCAAATTTAAAGACATTTTGTTGTTACATGTAGTTTGATTGTATCATAGTCCATTCTAACTGCCTAATAAAAGGTTTGAAGATAACAAATGGAAAATCAAAAGCCGTAAATCGAAGAGGAATATATAATACAATGGTAAAAAGAGAAAGGTCAAAAGGTCAAACAATGATTTACAAAGCACAACACAGACTGAGAGGGCACTAAACGCCAATAATTACATTACATCCATTTTTCATTGAAATGTTACAATATGATTGGTTATGAAGTGGTCACATGATTATAAAAGAGATCTTTTACATCCCAATAAAACTCAAACCCGAACTTGCACGTGCCTCCATGACGACGTCAGATGTAAACAATCAATGGCGTAGTTATTTTCAACAGCAAATAATCTAACACAAATACAATTCACAACGAAAAATTTAACTATATTAAATTTTGGTGTGATTTAAATGTAATTATAAGAATTGAATACCTTTTTTTGTGGTTTTATAGGCGTGTAAAAGCGTGGACCGAGGCACATTTTTTGTATGAAGTGCTAGCGCGATTCATACAAAATGTGCTTCGGTCCACGCTTTTACACGCCAATAAAACTACAAAAAAATGCATTCAATTCTTAATTGAAAGCAGGTGCTCAGGAGGGGCGAATGCTCTTCGTTTCTATTTTCTGTCCGTCGTCTGTTAACCCTTTTCTTTTTATGAATGACGGCGCTAAGAAAAATGATAGTTCTGTTCCGATTTAATAGCAATCATGTTAGCTCTTGAAATGGTAACGCTTGTCAAGCATATACATGTAGTTTCGTTTCGTGACTAAAGAATATTGATTTTTACAAATGTGTTATATTTCACAGATAAAACAAGGAAAAAAAAGCGCGAGATAGGATTTTATAACTAGTACATTCAGAATAGAAGACAAATTATAACACCTACATAGATATTGATCTTGGTGTTACTGTAAACATATATGTGTATACAACTAGCATATATCTTACAATAATGTACACAAACAAACAAACAAACAAACAAATAAACATCATTGAATATATTATCTCAATATCATGCTTATTAAGTACACATAGAGGTTACTCTGGCACATGGCACCTCAGAATAAAAACGTAGATATCAAATGTAGGGCGCATGACGCGTTTATCAAATAATCTTCATCAGGTACGATCATAACTTATGATATAAACTTGTTAACTATTTTAGGAACATAGACAGATATATTATAAAGGGATCAGTATGATATTGCTGTCCTACATTTTACAGTCGCTGTAGAATCTTCGATAGTGAGCATAGCATATTATTTTAAACCCGCCACTTTTGATTTAAGTGCCTGTACTAAGCCAGGAAAGTGAGCAGTCACGTATTTGTGTTTAGAGGTATAGATTTTGTCTCTCTCCGTGAATTTTCTAATGAATTCTGAAACTGAAGTATTGCTGTGTTTCATTTTATTACAACATAATACCCTAAACCAAGTACGAAGCGGTCCCTAGCCTGTAGTTGATCAGTACTGTTGACCCCTAAACCAAGTACGAAGCGGTCCCTAGCCTACAGTTGATCAGTACTGTTGACTTAAGTCTGTTCATTCTATAAACCGAGATCAACAAAATGTGCATTGCCATCATATAACATTTCAAACCATGCTGGTGGAGGGATAGAAAATTCTAGCATTCATATTTTATTTTATTTCATGAGAAGCGTCAAGACCCATATTGTTATGTAATGGTTAGCGTACTCGCCTCGAATGCTGTAGATCTTGGGTTCGAGCCCCTTGACAAGTGTTGCCTTTTCCGTCAAGCATGTAACTTTAAGGAGTAAGATTAAGGACTGGTTGCCTCGGAATCAGACTAATGTGTCATAGTGGAGCGACATGTCTACAGGCGAACTGTTGAAGATCCAATTATCAAGAGCTGGAGGGTTTTGGGACCTTATTAACCCATTTGTATGCATGTTATAATTATAAGAAGAGTTTGAAGATACCAAAGGGGTAATCATAATCCGTATATCGAAGAAGAACAGACAACACAATGACCAAGAGAAAAAGGACAAAAGAACAAACAACGATCTTCAAAATATACATATAAAACTAAAGATCGAGTAACACGAACCCCACTCACAACCGGGGGTGAACTCAGGTGCTCCGGAAGGGTAAGCAGTTAATATATGGATTTCGTGTGTTTGTAGTGGGAGGTGGTTATTTGTTTTGTTGATATTATTAGAATTGTTGATCATCACTTTTTACACTTTCTGTTCGTTATATCTATTTTTACGTTGGCAACCAACACATCCACCTATATGTTTGCTGACTTGTTTTTGTTATTTATTTATACATGTATATGTGTAGCTTATAATCAATCAGAGTGCTCGTCTCGAGTACGGTAGGTCGTGGGTTCGAGCCTTGGTCGAGTCAAACCAAAGACTATGAAAATCATATGTGCTGCTTCTCTTTAGGCCTTCTACATGTCTTATTGATAATCCCTTAATAATCTGCTATAAAAATTCAAATCTTGACTGATCATTTGTATTTATTAACAAATAATCTGCTGTAAAAATTCAAATCTTGACTGATCATTTGTATTTATTAACAATATTTATTATAAGTGGTCAGTCGTGATCACAAATTTCATAGCAACAATTTATTTACATGAATTATTAATAAGAAAGATTTACTTCTGAAAATATACTTTTGCTATTATTTGCCCATTTTATTTATTTCTGAAAATAAACCTTTTCTATCATTTTCCCAATTTACTATACCCAACACGATTCACGTTAAATCTACATTTTTGTTTTACTTCAGAACATAAGGATCTATTTGGCGTAGAAGGGAAAGAAGATGACGTCATAAATATTCACAAAATAGCAAACAATGTCCATGATATCAAAGATGATGACGTCATTAACATTCAAAATCTAGCACACAATGTCCGTGGTATTAGCCAAACATCTCTCAACGACACGTCTTCGACGTCACACGACAGCAAAAATCAGGTAAATAATTCACGTTACGTCATCGATGTCAAAACAGAAGAGTTTTAAAATACAAAAGTGGTAATCAGAAGCCGTAAGTTGAAGAATAACATACAGTTCTAAATGTTTTATTAGTACAACCAAACCTATGTAATAAACAGCACATGTATTCGTAATTATTCGTAATATCAAAAATAAATCACTCGTAACCCAACAACGATGGCAATTCACTCATGTGTAAATGCGCAGTCGTTAATTACTGCGTTTTTGGGTTAATCGGTTTATGTGACATCTGCATGATGCCTGAGTAGTTATATAATACTTAAAGTCTACCATAAACGGACCAATATTCCTCCTCGAGTCGTACAAACCGAGGTTAAGCTGTATTTTAAAACTGATCACATGCACAGTCATGCACATCCTGAACCACACGAGAATATAGAATAATTAGTGTATTTTCAATATCTTAACGTGACATCTGCTCAGTCATACAATAAAGTCGGTCACTTGTTTTGATTTACAATTCTCGCGCAGCACGAGACCAATGACGTCATTCTGTACATTCATAGCGTACATAAACACAGGGGAATTCTTTTCGACGTCAAAATTACAAGATGAGATTAAAACAGATAAGTTTAAATTGAATAAAATTCCACGCAAGTAAAAAAGATCCTTTTTACTAATGTCTTTTTATCCTGATCATTATGCTTGTTAAATATGTTTCCATCGATGGTATTCCCCAAGCATTTTTATTTTTCCAGTTTGTTGACATAATCGTCATCACAGTTCATGACCATTTCAGGAATGTAGGCCAAGCAAATTGTATTTTAAAATACTTTGAAAATATGATGATTGATCATTCAGATTCCACCATTTTCTAGATATATACTTTTGTTGCAAACTCGGTGATAAGTGATGAATGATGAAAGGACAGAAATGCCATTACGTCAATCTGAGAGATCCGTGGTCCAGATAATGCAGATACATGTTATACAATTGATGACTTTCGATGAGGTGAATACAAGGGTTGATCAATCCTTGTATTCACCGAAATGGAAAGTCATTAACTGTTTTATTATATGACATTAAATCAAATTTGAATTAACACCAAACAGCGCCGACTTTGTTCTCCAGACACCCCTATCTGCCCAACGTCTGCCAGTATTAATCTAATTGTGTACCGAAGGTAATTAGTAAGAACGCATCTGATTGGCCAATGTTGCCGAGAGACGTAAACTTTGATTGGACCGTGGAATTCTGGAATCTATATTTCTATTTTTAGCCCAAATTGGGGTGACATTACAGTCCACACTACCTATGAGCTAATTTAAGCTCATTTGAGGTTGACATCGCACGTACACATTACTTTTCAAGTTGATTTCAGCCAATTAGAAACTAGACAAAGTTCAATTATATAATAAAAATGTATTTTCATTTTTTGTAGACAAATCCAACGCCTTTGACGACAACAGACATAACGGACATTGATGCCAGCTTACTGCTCCAGATATTTATACCAATTACGGCGGTATTATTGTTGCTTTTCCTGGTGGCTATCATTCTTGCCAAAAGGTCGAAAACATGCAAGCGAAAGTCAAAGCGAAATGAAAAAGTAATCAAAAACAGCGAAGATGTACAGCTTCTGGACAGAATGAACTTTGTTAATAAAAATCCGACATACTTCTTCTCGCAAAGGGACGGATCGGACCCGAAGAAAATAATTAACACTATACCTTACGATAAAGTTACCTTGTTGGACATTGTGGGAGAAGGTGCCTTTGGCCAGGTATATAGAGGTATGTATATAAATATAATCAACACTATAACGTACGATAAAGTTACCTTGTTAGACATAATAGGTGAAGGTGCCTTTGATAAGGTATAAAGAGGTATGTATATAAAAATAATCAACACTATACCTTACGATAAATTTACCTTGTTGGACATAGTAGGTGAAGGTGCCTTTGACTAGGTATATAGAGGTATGCATATAAATATAATCAACACTATAACTTACGATAAAGTTAATTTGTTGGACATAATAGTAGGTGAAGGTGCCTTTCATCAGGTATATAGAGGTATGTATATAAATATAATCAACACTATACCTTACGATAAAGTTACCTTGTTAGACATACTAGGTGAAGGTGCCTTTCATCAGGTAAATAGAGGTATGTATATAAATATAATCAACACTATGCCATACGATAAGTTATCTTGTTAGACATATTAGTAGGTGAAGGTGCCTTTCATCAGGTATATAGAGGTTTGTATATAAATATAATCAACACTATACCTTACGATAAGTTAACTTGTTAGACATACTATTAGGTGAAGGTGCCATTGATCAGGTATATAGAGGTATGTATATAAATATCATCAACACTATACCTTACGATAAGTTATTTTGTTAGATATACTAGTAGGTGAAGGTGCCTTTCATCAGGTATATAGAGGTTTGTATATAAATATAATCAACACTATACCTTACGATAAAGTTACCTTATTAGACATAATAGGTGAAGGTGCCTTTCATCAGGTAAATAGAGGTATGAATATAAATATAATCAACACTATACCTTACGATAAAGTTACCTTGTTAGACATAATAGGTGAAGTTGCCTTTCATCAGGTAAATAGAGGTATGTATATAAATATAATCAACACTATGCCATACGATAAAGTTACCTTGTTAGACATACTAGTAGGTGAAGGTGCCTTTGATTAGGTATATAGAGGTATGTATATAAATAAAATCAACACTATGCCTTACGATAAAGTTACCTTGTTGGACATAGTAGGTGAAGGTGCTTTTGATTAGGTATATAGAGGTATGTATATAAATATAATCAACACTATGCCTTACGATAAAGTTACCTTGTTAGACATAATAGGTGAAAGTGCCTTTCATCAGGTAAATAGAGGTATGTATATAAATATAATCAACACTATGCCTTAAGATAAAGTTACCTTGTTAGACATGCTAGTAGGTGAAGGTGCCTTTCATCAGGTATATAGAGGTATGTATATAAATATAATTAACACTATGCCTTAAGATAAAGTTACCTTGTTAGACATGCTAGTAGGTGAAGGTGCCTTTCATTAGGTATATAGAGGTATGTATATAAATATAATCAACACTATGCCTTACGATAAAGTTACCTTGTTAGACATACTAGTAGGTGAAGGTGCCTTTGATTAGGTATACAGAGGTATGTATATAAATATAATCAACACTATACCTTAAGATAAAGTTACCTTTTTGGCCATAGTAGGTGAAGGTGCTTTTGATTAGGTATACAGAGGTATGTATATAAATATAATCAACACTATACCTTACGATAAAGTTACCTTGTTGGACATAATAGTAGGTGAAGGTGCCGTTGAATAGGTATATATAGGTATGTATATAAATATAATCAACACTATACCTTATGATAAAGTTACCTTGTTAGACATAGTAGGTGAAGGTGCCTTTCATCAGGTATATAGAGGTTTGTATATAAATATAATCAACACTATACCTTATGATAAAGTTACCTTGTTAGACATAGTAGGTGAAGGTGCCTTTGATAAGGTATAAAGAGGTATGTATATAAAAATAATCAACACTATACCTTACGATAAATTTACCTTGTTGGACATAGTAGGTGAAGGTGCCTTTGACTAGGTATATAGAGGTATGCATATAAATATAATCAACACTATAACTTACGATAAAGTTAATTTGTTGGACATAATGGTAGGTGAAGGTGCCTTTCATCAGGTATATAGAGGTATGTATATAAATATAATCAACACTATACCTTACGATAAAGTTACCTTGTTAGACATACTAGGTGAAGGTGCCTTTCATCAGGTAAATAGAGGTATGTATATAAATATAATCAACACTATGCCATACGATAAGTTATCTTGTTAGACATATTAGTAGGTGAAGGTGCCTTTCATCAGGTATATAGAGGTTTGTATATAAATATAATCAACACTATGCCTTAAGATAAAGTTACCTTGTTAGACATGCTAGTAGGTGAAGGTGCCTTTCATCAGGTATATAGAGGTATGTATATAAATATAATTAACACTATGCCTTAAGATAAAGTTACCTTGTTAGACATGCTAGTAGGTGAAGGTGCCTTTCATTAGGTATATAGAGGTATGTATATAAATATAATCAACACTATGCCTTACGATAAAGTTACCTTGTTAGACATACTAGTAGGTGAAGGTGCCTTTGATTAGGTATACAGAGGTATGTATATAAATATAATCAACACTATACCTTAAGATAAAGTTACCTTTTTGGCCATAGTAGGTGAAGGTGCTTTTGATTAGGTATACAGAGGTATGTATATAAATATAATCAACACTATACCTTGCGATAAAGTTACCTTGTTGGACATAGTAGGTGAAGGTGCCTTTGATTAGGGATATAGAGGTATGCAAATAAATATAATCAACACTATACCTTACGATAAATTTACCTTGTTGGACATAATAGTAGGTGAAGGTGCCGTTGAATAGGTATATATAGGTATGTATATAAATATAATCAACACTATACCTTATGATAAAGTTACCTTGTTAGACATAGTAGGTGAAGGTGCCTTTCATCAGGTTTATAGAGGTTTGTATATAAATATAATCAACACTATACCTTATGATAAAGTTACCTTGTTAGACATAGTAGGTGAAGGTGCCTTTCATCAGGTATATAGAGGTATGTATATAAATATAATCAACACTATACCTTATGATAAAGTTACCTTGTTAGACATAGTAGGTGAAGGTGCCTTTCATCAGGTATATAGAGGTATGTATATAAATATAATCAACACTATACCTTATGATAAAGTTACCTTGTTAGACATAGTAGGTGAATGTGCCTTTCATCAGGTATATAGAGGTATGTGTATAAAAAATAATGAACACTATACCTTATGATAATAATAAAAACGTAGATATCAACATTATTGCACACGGCGCATTTCTGGAATAACCTTCATCAGGTAAGCTCAAAATCGACAGATTGTAAGCCAAATAATGTTATTCTATGTTGTGTTAGTTTTTTGTTTGGAGAGGGGGTTTGTTCGTCTTCGTCTTGTGTCTTCAGGGGCTTAATATTATGTAGGTCTGAGGTCGATGACATTTCACTATTGGCTTCGTACCTTTACATTGGGTATTACATGCACCTGCAGATCTTTTGATTTATGCTTTAAGTTTCGTTATCTTTTGGAAAGATTGTTTAATCTTAAGCATCTAAGAAGAGTTTGAATATACAAAAGGGCACATCAGAATCCATATATCGAAGAACAGCCAACACAATGGCCAAAATAAAAATGAACAAAAGGACAAATCACGATGCATCAAATCATAGATCTGCTCATTTTACTTAGAAAATAATCTTTAACGGCCGGTCAAAACAGTCATCATGTTTTTGCAAAAGAGAACCGCCATTGTTATTAACTTCTGGAGAACAAACAATATAAAGCATACATGTCGATCACGGTTTACCAAGAATCGTCTTCTGCATGTAACTACGTCAATCACGGTAAGCTAGTTCTGATAGTCGAACGGTTGAGCTTATTTATTTTGTGAAAGTATAATACAATATATTGGACGGGCTTGCTTACAAAACAAATAGTGTAAATAAGAACTAAGTATGATATATTGAAATCGTTATGCACACTGAACAATGAATTTAGTTCTTAATGATAAAAAATCAATGAAACCCACTGTAACAAAGCTTGGCCTGACACCATATTCCCTAGAATGCCCCAAAACCGTCAGCTTCAGCTTCAAAGTAAAGCTAAACACTTAAAAAGGTACCAGGTAATTATTGACAATTGCTTCTTTTGAAAAAAATTGGACCTTTATAAGAACGAGTCGGATATTCAGTGTTAAAGCTGAAAGGTCCTTGTCCTTTCACTTCATAAAATAACTGTGAACCCCTGCAGCCTTGTTTGCACACTGTCCTTTAGCGATTGTCCCTTTTGTTTTTCCTCACGTTTATCAGCAGTCCGTCCTGTGTCTTGTTTGCCTATTGATGTCATTGTCTCTTGGTTGTCCATTCTCGAAAGCCGCTTTCTCTTGACGTGTATTAACTACATACATTCTGTCCTGTGTCTAGTGTGTCTAATGTTGTCAGTGTCTCCTGGTTGTCCATTCTCTTGACGTGTATTAACTACATACATTCTGTCCTGTGTCTAGTGTGTCTAATGTTGTCAGTGTCTCTTGGTTGTCCATTCTCTTGACGTGTATTAACTACATACATTCTGTCCTGTGTCTAGTGTGTCTAATGTTGTCATTGTCTCCTGGTTGTCCATTCTCTTGACGTGTATTAACTACATACGTTCTGTCCTGTGTCTAGTGTGTCTAATGTTGTCAGTGTCTCTTGGTTGTCCATTCTCTTGACGTGTATTAACTACATACATTCCGTCCTGTGTCTAGTGTGTCTAATGTTGCCATTGTCTCTTGGTTGTCCATTCTCTTGACGTGTATTAACTACATACATTTTGTCCTGTGTCTAGTGTGTCTAATGTTGTCAGTGTCTCTTGGTTGTCCATTCTCTTGACGGGTATTAACTACATACATTCCGTCCTGTGTCTAGTGTGTCTAATGTTGTCAGTGTCTCTTGGTTGTCCATTCTCTTGACGTGTATTAACTACATACGTTCTGTCCTGTGTCTAGTGTGTCTAATGATGTCATTGTCTCTTGGTTGTCCATTCTCGATAGCCGCTTTCTCTTGACGTGTATTAACTACATACATTATGTCCTGTGTCTAGTGTGTCTATTGATGTCATTGTCTCTCGGTTGTCCATTCTCTTGACGTGTATTAACTACATACATTCTGTCCTGTGTCTAGTGTGTCTAATGTTGTCATTGTCTCTTGGTTGTCCATTCTCGATAGCCGTTTTCTCTTGACGTGTATTAACTACATACATTCTGTCCTGTGTCTAGTGTGTCTAATGTTGTCATTGTCTCTTGGTTGTCCATTCTCTTGACGTGTATTAACTACATACATTCTGTCCTGTGTCTAGTGTGTCTAATGTTGTCATTGTCTCTTGGTTGTCCATTCTCGATAGCCGCTTTCTCTTGACGTGTATTAACTACATACGTTCTGTCCTGTGTCTAGTGTGTCTAATGTTGCCAGTGTCTCCTGGTTGTCCATTCTCTTGACGTGTATTAACTACATACGTTCTGTCCTGTGTCTAGTGTGTCTATCGATGTCATTGTCTCTTGGTTGTCCATTCTCTTGACGTGTATTAACTACATACATTCTGTCCTGTGTCTAGTGTGTCTAATGTTGTCATTGTCTCTTGGTTGTCCATTCTCGATAGCCGCTTTCTCTTGACGTGTATTAACTACATACGTTCTGTCCTGTGTTTAGTGTGTCTAATGTTGTCATTTTCTCCTGGTTGTCCATTCTCTTGACGTGTATTAACTACATACATTCTGTCCTGTGTCTAGTGTGTCTATTGATATCATTGTCTCTTGGTTGTCCATTCTCTTGACGTGTACTAACTACATACGTTCTGTCCTGTGTTTAGTGTGTCTATTGATGTCATTGTCTCTTGGTTGTCCATTCTCTTGACGTGTATTAACTACATACATTCTGTCCTGTGTATAGTGTGTCTAATGTTGTCATTGTCTCTTGGTTGTCCATTCTCGATAGCCGCTTTCTCTTGACGTGTATTAACTACATACGTTCTGTCCTGTGTCTGGTGTGTCTAATGTTGTCATTTTCTCCTGGTTGTCCATTCTCTTGACGTGTATTAACTACATACATTCTGTCCTGTGTCTAGTGTGTCTAATGTTGTCATTGTCTCCTGGTTGTCCATTCTCGATAGCCGCTTTCTCTAGACGTGTATTAACTACATACGTTCTGTCCTGTGTCTAGTGTGTCTAATGTTGCCAGTGTCTCTTGGTTGTCCATTCTCTTGACGTGTATTAACTACATACATTCTGTCCTGTGTCTAGTGTGTCTAATGTTGTCATTGTCTCTTGGTTGTCCATTCTCTTGACGGGTATTAACTACATACGTTCTGTCCTGTGTCTAGTGTGTCTAATGTTGCCAGTGTCTCTTGGTTGTCCATTCTCTTGACGGGTATTAACTACATACATTCTGTCCTGTGTCTAGTGTGTCTAATGTTGCCAGTGTCGCTGGATAGTCCAGTCTCGAGTGTCCACTTTCCCACCTCACGCTTATTTACTACTTCCTGTCTGTCCCGTGTCTTGACTGCCTAATGTCTCCAGTGTCTCTGGATTGTCAATTCTTAATATCACCTTCAGTTTTCTCAGACGTTTATGTACTGGATGTTTCGTGGCTATATATTAAGCTTTACGTCTGTTTATTCATGGGAGATCGATAGAAGTTTTTATTTATAATATCATCAATCTTGATATTTATCAATGCCATATAATATCTGTGAATATGAGATTCCCATCTTATAAGAAGCATGCACTGCTTAACTTTCGGGAGGAGTACATGAGTTCATTTCGCGCTGTGTTTGTGGGTCGGTGTTGCTCATTTTTCATTGTTTGTGTTGTCCTATTATATGTTTTAACGTTCTGCATGACAACGATGTTCGGTTCGTCTTTGCCTAAACTTATTTGTAGGCGAGCCCATGTCTTATTGACGCTATGTGTGATCGTTTGTGCATAGTAGCGGCCAACATATATTGTGTTTTGGATTGGGTTTGTTTGTCATTGTCCTGTGTGCACTATGTTGCCAGTTTCTCTGGTTTGTCCATTTTTGGATTTCCTCTTCGGTATTTATTATACAATAAAATATAAGAAGAAATAAATCTCCTTTCAGACCCATATTATCCACGACGCCAGTAAACAATTCGTTTCTCATCTCTGTTATATGGTTGACTGACTTATTCCTTGTCGTGTAATCTTTTACAATGTCACTAATAAACAGTCATTTCTCTTTTATAATAATTTATCACGTTCATGGAAGGAAAGCGAAAGAGTAATACCAAAATTAGAATTTTTAAGTGAAAAGAAATTTGCTGAAAACTTGTTACCGAATTTGTGTTCAAATTAATATTACCTAAAGATTAGTGATGTGCTCAAATAGTAGTTAAGTATAATTAATTTTACATTAAATAAATTATTAACTAGTTGAGGCGGAAGACGATTGCTTAAGGCATGATATTTTCCAGGAAAATAAGACTTGATGACAGTTATTAGAGAATAATGGGGATGTACTATTATGTAGCCTTAATGTTAAAGTTTTATGAGGCTCACTGGAGGGAAAAGTTTACAGTTTATCAATAATGTAATAATTATTTAAACCCAGGGTCATTTGATCAGGCATTGGCATTATTTTAACAGATCTATCATGTTGATGTAATTAAGAATTGAATGCATTCTTTTGAAGTTTCATTGGGGTATGAAAGCGTTGACCGAAGTACATTTTCATGTTGAAAATGTAGTTCGATCAACGCTTTCATACCCCAATGAAACTTCAAAAGAATGCATTCAATTCTTATAATTATATTTAAATCACACCAAAATTTAATATAGTTGAATTTTACGTTGTGAATTTTATTTGTGTTAGATTATTTGCTGTTGGAAATTACTACGCCATTGATTGCTTACATCTGAAGTCGTCATGGAGGCGGGTGTATGTTCGGATTTGAGTTTCATTGGGATGTGAAACATCTCTTTTATAATCATGTGACCACTTCATATTGTAACATTTCAATGAAAAACGGAAGTAATGTAATTATTACTTATTAAAACTAAGATTCATCTCCCTCATGTATCTGTTACTTTTGCATTTTTTTTAATCTCTCCTGTTTAGAACCTTTAGCTTGCTTGCTTACAGACCTTTATATTATTTGGCTTTCCAATATTTTGACCTTAGCGTACCTGATGAATGTTATTCCAGAAAGGTGTCATGCGCACTAAATTATATAATATTGTACATGATGTGACCCAGCCTCAATTACTATATACTAATTATCGGGAATTTTTGTTTACCCATGTTCTATCTTTAAATCAGATGATCTAATAATATTTAATACATCCTCTAAATGGGGTCACGTCAGAGGTCACACTTCAACCTACCAATCAGAGACAAACCTACACAATCCTAATGTATCAAACAGTATGAAAATCTCTATATAAACGAGTAGAGACATGACAGAAATGAATGACAGGTTACCCGATCGGACCAAGACGGGATGTCGTTAGATGACCATGGGTCGTCAGATAAAGCAAATTAAAAAAACATATTTATATTTATAATTGAGGGAACTTAGTATATTTACGTAACTGGTTATTTCTTTCCTCTATCACTGCCAAGGTTTTTGCCAGATTTGATTGTTCAGAGACACATTAGGACATTGATTCTGCTCAATACATGATGGTAAACATAATCAAAATTAATAGTCATATTGTCATTTATTGTTTTTGTATATACCATTTGTAATTGATTGTTTTTATTTCATCGTATTGATTGTATATGCCCTTATGGGCAGATAATTCGCTACTAAGCTATTGAAATAAACTATATGAGTAACACGACCGATGTCATATAAGAATCAGGAATTGCCTACCCTTAGCGAGAACCCTAGTTCATCCCTATGATTTTTGATGGGGTCCGTGTTAATCATCTTTTTAGTTTTCTGTATTGTGTTTTATGTTTTGTTTGTTTTTCTCCGGGAGAAAAAGCTTTATGATAAAGAAACGCTATAATATTGAGCATTTTACATGATATACTTAATCTTCGTGACACAGCAATTGCCATATATTATTAGTTGTGTTAAAGGGAGCCAAGCCGATGGCATCTACCATTGTCTAGATAATAGTTTTCTTCTATGAATACAACCCACTGGAATCCCAAGTTTTTAAATATAACACATCTGCATCGCTGCCGATAAAACCTTTCCGAAACGAGCATCTGATATGGAAAAAAAGGGGTAATAACAAAATTACCGAACTCCGAACAATCTTACAAAGGGAAAGTCAAAATTCATAAGTATATAAACAGACAAAATCAGTCAACAACCAGAAAACTGTGAAAACTGTAATGACCCTGACTTGGTACAGGCATTTCTAAGGAAATGGTGGGTTGAATCAGATTTTAAAGCGCCAAACCTCCCGCTTTCATTACGGCTCAAGGTATGGTAAAAATTATAGGTGACCATAGCCGATCTGTTTGGCTATATTATTTGGGCCCTTTGGAAAACTTGCTCTCACATTCTTTTAAATAATTCGTTTTTCAAAAGTTTGATCTTGAGCGTACCTGATGAAGGTTATTCCTAAAAAGCGTCTTGCGCACTAAATTTGATATCTACGTTATTATTACAGACCACTCGCCTTGATGACGTAGGTAAACACCTCCCATAGAGAATACCTTGCCTGTATGTAAACGATAACATGCATCAACTCATAACGCTAATTTGTGTAACGAATGATCCTTGATGGCTCTTTGTAACGAATGATCCTTGATGGCTCTTTGTAACGAATGATCCTTGATGGCTCTTTGTAGCGAATTATCCTTGATGGCTCTTTGCAACGAATGATCCTTGATGGCTCTTTGTAACGAATGATCCTTGATGGCTCTTTGTAACGAATGATCCTTGATGGCTCTTTGTAACGAATGATCATTGATGGCTCTTTGTAGCGAATGATCCTTGATGGCTCTTTGTAACGAATGATCCTTGATGGCTTTTTGTAACGAATGATCCTTGATGGCTCTTTGTAACGAATGATCCTTGATGGCTCTTTGTAACGAATGATCCTTGATGGCTCTTTGTAACGAATGATCATTGATGGCTCTTTGTAGCGAATGATCCTTGATGGCTCTTTGTAACGAATGATCCTTGATGGCTTTTTGTAACGAATGATCCTTGATGGCTCTTTGTAGCGAACGATCCTTGATGGCTCTTGGTAACGAATGATCCTTGATGGCTCTTTGTAACGAATGATCCTTGATGGCTCTTTCTAACGAATGATCCTTGATGGCTCTTTGTAAAGAATGATCCTTGATGGCTCTTTGTAACGAATGATCCTTGATGGCTCTGTGTAGCGAATGTTCCTTGATGGCTCTGTGTAGCGAATGATCCTTGATGGCTCTGTGTAGCGAATGATCCTTGATGGCTCTGTGTAGCGAATGATCCTTGATGGCTCTTTGCAGGGCTACGTTGATCGACACTAATCAATAGATCCTCTTATCCTGTGGTAAGCGTAATGATCGTAGCGACATCGTTTACAAACGGGTTTTCAACGTGAATATAGTGCTCTCTTAGAGTTAAGCACTAATCAACTAGTTTCTAGTAGAGTTCGTGTTTCCCAATATTTAGTTTTCTTTACATGGTGTTGTATGTTCCTCGTCGATATACGGATTCTGATTACCCCTTTGGTATCTTCATACTCTTACACAGTATTTTGTAGATTAATGCTTGCATGTTGGTCTCTTTCGTTTTGGCCATGGTATTGTCTGTTTTACAGTATTTTGTAGATTAATGCTTGCCTGTTGGTCTCTTTCTTTTTGGCCATGGCATTGTCTGTTTTTCGTCAATTTACGGCTTCTAATTACCCGTCTTGTATCTACAACCTTTTATAATTACTCATTTTACTACCTATGGTAATTACAATCATGCATTATCACATAAATGCATATTGAACGATAGCAATTTCCTTACAATGCATTTTATTTTGTCTTACAGGCCAGAACTTTTCAAATGATGATACTGGGGAATACGTCGCCATAAAGATATTAAAAGATGGCGTATCAAACGAGGTAAAGGAAGATTTTGAAAGAGAGGTTGATATCATGAGTGCCTTTGATCACGAGAATATACTAAAGTTGATAGGAATTATACAGCGAGGTAAGAATCCTTAATCATCAGTCAAATGAATCGACGTTAGTACATGTTGACAACCTATTAACCAGTTTAACCCCACCACACTGTTGTACCTGTCCCAACCCAGGTCTGGATTTCCATTGTCATTTATTGTGATCATGTTAGTGTTCGGGGGCAAGGTGTAGGGGAGGGGATTGCTCTTTTTTGTTGTTATTGGTATCTTCAAACTCTCCTCATATCATACAAAAGGTATCTGGAATGGACGGTAATATATAGTGTACAATAGGGTATCTATCATACAAATTAACGTCTATTCACATGACACGTTTATCTTTCGGTATAGAGCGGGGTATATATCGTGAAAGACAAACCCGACAGCAGATGAAGAAATGGTCGTCGACAAACACATCGACCAAATATATGTATAATATCAAGGAATTAGTGCTTGTCACAAATTCTATTAGAGGCCGTTCTGCATGCTAGTGGTCGTATGGTACTTGGAATTATATTGGTCTATCGATTCGTGCAATCGGTTCTTACCCGGATTACAGTTATGCGTTGCTATATGATAAAGTTCGTCGGTATTTTGCTACAGAATGATGGCATTCACCAGATACTAATATTCCATTTCCATTTACAAATACGAAAAGTTTGAAGATTCCAAAGGATTAAAGAAAATCCGAAAATCAGAGGAATAGAAAAGGACAAAAGGACAAACAATGGTCAACAAAACACCACACAAGAATTCGTAAAATTGGGCGAAACGAATCAATCTAAAAATAGACATCTACACAAGCTGAAATATTGTTGAAATGGAGATGATCAACCCATAGCAATTCCATGACAACACCATCAACTAATCTGATGGCGATCGTACAATGTTGGATAAAACTGATGGGACAATCAGGACAGAACAATCAAGAGTCGCGTGCTACATTAGGCAAACGACACAAAGCGAAGACACACAACAACAAACAAAAGAAAACTGTTAGGATGAATTACACGGGCCATACCTAAAACAGAGATAGAAATCAGTTACTCGCTCAAGGAATACAGTTACTGTTTCTGTTAACATACCCGCCGTGTTACTGTTTCTGTTAACATACCCTCCGTGTTACTGTTTCTGTTAACATACCCGCCGTATTACTGTTTCTGTTAGCATACCCGCCGTGTTGCTGTTTCTGTTAACATACCCGCCGTGTTACTGTTTCTGTTAACATACCCGCCGTGTTACTGTTTCTGTTAACATACCCGCCGTGTTACTGTTTCTGTTAACATACCCGACGTGTTACTGTTTCTGTTAACATACCCGCCGTGTTACTGTTCCTGTTAACACACCCGCCGTGTTACTGTTTCTGTTAACATACCCACCGTGTTACTGTTTCTGTTAACATACCCGCCATGTTACTGTTTCTGTTAACATACCCACCGTGTTACTATTTCTGTTAACATTACCCGCCGTGTTACTGTATCTGTTAACATACCCGCCATGTTACTGTTTCTGTTAACATACCTGCCGTGTTACTGTTTCTTTTAACATACCCGCCGTGTTACTGTTTCTGTTAACATACCCGCCGTGTTACTATTTCTGTTAACATTACCCGCCGTGTTACTGTATCTGTTAACATACCCGCCATGTTACTGTTTCTGTTAACATACCCGCCATGTTACTGTTTCTGTTAACATGCCTGCCGTGTTACTGTTTCTGTTAACATATCCACTGTGTTACTGTTTCTGTCAACATACCCGCCGTGTTACTATTTCTGTTAACATACCCGCCATGTTACTGTTTCTGTTAACATACCCGCCATGTTACTGTTTCTGTTAACATACCTGCCGTGTTACCGTTTCTGTTAACATACCCGCCGTGTTACTGTTTCTGTTAGCATACCCGCCGTGTTACTGTTTCTGTTAACATACCCGCCGTGTTACTGTTTCTGTTAACATACCCGCCGTGTTACTGTTTCTGTTAACATACCCGCCGTGTTACTGTTTCTGTTAACATACCCGCCGTGTTACTGTTTCTGTTAACATACCCGCCGTGTTACTGTTTCTGTCAACATACCCGCCGTGTTACTGTTTCTGTTAACATACCCGCCGTGTTACTGTTTCTGTTAACATACCCGCCGTGTTACTGTTTCTGTTAACATACCCGCCGTGTTACTGTTTCTGTTAACATACCCACCGTGTTACTGTTTCTGTTAACATACCCGCCGTGTTACTGTTTCTGTTAACATACCCACCGTGTTACTGTTTCTGTCAACATACCCACCGTGTTACTGTTTCTGTTAACATACCCGCCGTGTTACTGTTTCTGTTAACTGTTTCTGTTAACATACCCGCAGTGTTACTGTTTCTGTTAACATACCCGCCGTGTTACTGTTTCTGTTAACATACCCGCCGTTTTACTGTTTTTGTTAACATACCCACCGTGTTACTGTTTCTGTTAACATACCCGCCGTGTTACTGTTTCTGTTAACATACCAGCCGTGCTACTGTTTCTGTTAACATACCCGCCGTGTTACTGTTTCAGTTAACATACCCGCCGTGTTACTGTTTCTGTCAACATACCCGCCGTATTACTGTTTCAGTTAACTGTTTCTGTTAACATACCCGCAGTGTTACTGTTTCTATTTACTGTTTCTGTTAACATACCCACCGTGGTACTATTTCTGTAAACATACCCGCCGTGTTACTGTTTCTGTTAACATACCCGCCGTTTTACTGTTTCTGTTAACATACCCGCCGTGTTACTGTTTCTGTTTAAATACCCACCGTGTTACTGTTTCTGTTAACATACCCGCCGTGTTACTCTTTCTGTTAACATACCCGCCATTTTACTATTTCTGTTAACATACCCGCCGTGTTACTGTTTCTGTTAAAATACCCATCGTGTTACTGATTCTGTTAACATACCCGCCGTGTTACTGTTTCTGGTAACATACCCGCCGTGTTACTGTTTCTGTTAACATACTCGCCATGTTACTGTTTCTGTTAACATACCCGCCGTGTTACTGTTTCTGTTAACATACCCGCCGTGTTACTGTTTCTGTTAACATTACCCGCCGTGTTACTGTATCTGTTAACATACCCGCCATGTTACTGTTTCTGTTAACATACCCGCCATGTTACTGTTTCTGTTAACATACCCGCCGTGGTACTGTTTCTGTTAACATATCCGCCGTGTTACTGTTTCTGTTAACATACCCACCGTGTTACTGTTTATGTTAACATACCCGCCGTGTTACTATTTCTGTTAACATACCCGCCGTGTTACTGTTTCTGTTAATATACCCGCCGTGTTGCTGTTTCTGTTAACATACCCGCCGTGTTACTGTTTCTGTTAACATTACCCGCCGTGTTACTGTATCTGTTAACATACCCGCCATGTTACTGTTTCTGTTAACATACCCGCCATGTTACTGTTTCTGTTAACATACCCGCCGTGGTACTGTTTCTGTTAACATACCCACCGTGTTACTGTTTCTGTTAACATACCCGCCGTGTTACTGTTTATGTTAACATACCCGCCGTGTTACTATTTCTGTTAACATACCCGCCGTGTTACTGTTTCTGTTAACATACCCGCCGTGCTACTATTTCTGTTAACATACCCGCCGTGTTACTGTTTCTGTTAGCATACCCGCCGTGTTACTGTTTCTGTTAACATACCCGCCTTGTTACCGTGTTACTGTTTCTGTTAACATACCCGCCATGTTACTGTTTCTGTTAACATACCCGCCATGTTACTGTTTCTGTTAACATACCTGCCGTGTTACCGTTTCTGTTAACATACCCGCCGTGTTACTGTTTCTGTTAGCATACCCGCCGTGTTACTGTTTCTGTTAACATACCCGCCGTGTTACTGTTTCTCTTAACATACCCGCCGTGTTACTGTTTCTGTTAACATACCCGCCGTGTTACTGTTTCTGTTAACATACCCGCCGTGTTACTGTTTCTGTTAACATACCCGCCGTGTTACTGTTTCTGTCAACATACCCACCGTGTTACTGTTTCTGTTAACATACCCGCCGTGTTACTGTTTCTGTTAACATACCCGCCGTGTTACTGTTTCTGTTAACATACCCGCCGTGTTACTGTTTCTGTTAACATACCCACCGTGTTACTGTTTCTGTTAACATACCCGCCGTGTTACTTTTTCTGTTAACATACCAACCGTGTTACTGTTTCTGTCAACATACCCACCGTGTTACTGTTTCTGTTAACATACCCGCCGTGTTACTGTTTCTGTTAACTGTTTCTGTTAACATACCCGCAGTGTTACTGTTTCTGTTAACATACCCGCCGTGTTACTGTTTCTGTTAACATACCCGCCGTTTTACTGTTTCTGTTAACATACCCGCCGTGTTACTGTTTCTGTTAACATACCCACCGTGTTACTGTTTCTGTTAACATACCCGCCGTGTTACTGTTTCTGTTAACATACCCGCCGTGCTACTGTTTCTGTTAACATACCCGCCGTGTTACTGTTTCAGTTAACATACCCGCCGTGTTACTGTTTCTGTCATCATACCCGCCGTATTACTGTTTCAGTTAACTGTTTCTGTTAACATACCCGCAGTGTTACTGTTTCTATTTACTGTTTCTGTTAACATACCCACCGTGGTACTATTTCTGTAAACATACCCGCCGTGTTACTGTTTCTGTTAACATACCCGCCGTTTTACTGTTTCTGTTAACATACCCGCCGTGTTACTGTTTCTGTTTAAATACCCACCGTGTTACTGTTTCTGTTAACATACCCGCCGTGTTACTCTTTCTGTTTACATACCCGCCGTTTTACTATTTCTGTTAACATACCCGCCGTGTTACTGTTTCTGTTAAAATACCCATCGTGTTACTGATTCTGTTAACATACCCGCCGTGTTACTGTTTCTGGTAACATACCCGCCGTGTTACTGTTTCTGTTAACATACTCGCCATGTTACTGTTTCTGTTAACATACCCGCCGTGTTACTGTTTCTGTTAACATACCCGCCGTGTTACTGTTTCTGTTAACATTACCCGCCGTGTTACTGTATCTGTTAACATACCCGCCATGTTACTGTTTCTGTTAACATACCCGCCATGTTACTGTTTCTGTTAACATACCCGCCGTGGTACTGTTTCTGTTAACATATCCGCCGTGTTACTGTTTCTGTTAACATACCCACCGTGTTACTGTTTATGTTAACATACCCGCCGTGTTACTATTTCTGTTAACATACCCGCCGTGTTACTGTTTCTGTTAATATACCCGCCGTGTTGCTGTTTCTGTTAACATACCCGCCGTGTTACTGTTTCTGTTAACATTACCCGCCGTGTTACTGTATCTGTTAACATACCCGCCATGTTACTGTTTCTGTTAACATACCCGCCATGTTACTGTTTCTGTTAACATACCCGCCGTGGTACTGTTTCTGTTAACATACCCACCGTGTTACTGTTTCTGTTAACATACCCGCCGTGTTACTGTTTATGTTAACATACCCGCCGTGTTACTATTTCTGTTAACATACCCGCCGTGTTACTGTTTCTGTTAACATACCCGCCGTGCTACTATTTCTGTTAACATACCCGCCGTGTTACTGTTTCTGTTAGCATACCCGCCGTGTTACTGTTTCTGTTAACATACCCGCCTTGTTACCGTGTTACTGTTTCTGTTAACATACCCGCCGTGTTACTGTTTCTGTTAACATTACCCGCCGTGTTACTGTTTCTGTTAACATACCCGCCATGTTACTGTTTCTGTTAACATACCCGCCGTGTTACTATTTCTGTTAACATACCCGCCATGTTACTGTTTCTGTTAACATTACCCACCGAGTTACTGTTTCTGTTAGCATACCCGCCGTGTTACTATTTCTGTTAACATACCCGCCGTGTTACTGTTTCTCTTAACACACCCGCCTTGTTACCGTGTTACTGTTTCTGTTAACATACCCGCCGTGTTACTGTTTCTGTGAACATACCCGCCGTGTTACTGTTTCTGTTAACATACCCGCCGTGTTACTATTTCTGTTAACATTCCCACCGTGTTACTATTTCTGTTAACATACCCACCGTGTAACTGTTCCTGTTAACATACCCACCGTGTAACTATTTCTGTTAACATACCCGCCGTGTTACTGTTTCTGTCAACATACCCGCCGTGTTACTGTTTCTGTTAACATACCCGCCGTGTTACTGTTTGTGTTAACATACCCGCCGTGTTACTGTTTCTGATAACATACCCGCCGTGTTACTGTTTCTGATAACATACCCGCCGTGTTACTGTTTCTGTTAACATACCCGCCGTGTTACTGTTTCTGATAATATACCCGCCGTGTTACTGTTTCTGTTAACATACCCGCCATGTTACTGTTTCTGTTAACATTACCCGCCATGCTAATCTTTCTGTTAACATTACCCGCCATGTTACTGTTTCTGTTAACATACCCGCCGTGTTAGTGTTTCTGTTAACATACCCGCCGTGTTACTGTTTCTGTTAACATTACCCGCCGTGTTTCTGTTTCTGTTAACATTACCCGCCGTATTACTGTTTCTGTTAACATTACCCGCCATGCTACTCTTTCTGTTAACAGAACCCGCCGTGTTACTGTTTCTGTTAACAAACCTGCCGTGTTACTGTTTCTGTTAACATACCCGCCGTGTTACTGTTTCTGTTAACATACCCGCCGTATTACTGTTTCTGTTAGCATACCCGCCGTGTTACTGTTTCTGTTAACATACCCGCCGTGTTACTGTTTCTGTTAACATACCCGCCGTGTTACTGTTTCTTTTAAGATACCTGCCGTGTTACTGTTTCTGTTAACATACCCGCCGTGTTACTGGTTCTGTTAACATACCCGCCGTGTTACTGTTTCTGTTAACATACCCGCCGTGTTACTGTTTCTGTTAACATACCCGCCGTGTTACTGTTTCTGCTAACATACCCGCCGTGTTACTGTTTCTGTTAACATACCCGCCGTGTTACTTTTTCTTTTAACATACCTGCCGTGTTACTGTTTCTGTTAACATACCCGCCGTATTACTGTTTCTGTTAACATATCGCCGTATTACTGTTTCTGTTAGCATACCCGCCGTGTTACTGTTTCTGTTAACATACCCGCCGTGTTACTGTTTCTGTTAACATACCCGCCATGTTACTGTTTCTGTTAACATACCCGCCGTATTACTTTTTCTGTTAGCATACCCGCCGTGTTACTGTTTCTGTTAACATACCCGCCGTGTTACTGTTTCTGTTAACATACCCGCCATGTTACTGTTTCTGTTAACATACCCACTGTGTTACTGTTTCTGTTAACATACCCGCCGTGTTACTGTTTCTGATAACATACCTGTCGTGTTACTGTTTCTGTTAACATACCCGTCGTGTTACTGTTTCTGTTAACATACCCGCCGTGTTACCGTGTTACTATTTCTGTTAACATACCCGCCGTGTTACTGTTTCTGTTAACATACCCGCCGTGTTATTGTTTCTGTTAACATACCCGCCGTATTACTGTTTCTGTTAACATACCCGCCGTATTACTGTTTCTGTTAGCATACCCGCCGTGTTACTGTTTCTGTTAACATACCCGCCGTGTTACTGTTTCTGTTAACTTACCTCCGTGTTACTGTCTCTGTCAACATACCTGCCGTGTTACTGTTTCTGTTAACATACCCGCCGTGTTACTGTTTCTGTTAACATACCCGCCGTGTTACCGTGTAACTATTTCTGTTAACATACCCGCCGTGTTACCGTGTAACTATTTCTGTTAACATACCCTCCGTGTTACTGTTTCTGTTAACATACCCGCCGTGTTACTGTTTCTGTTAACATACCCACCGTGTTACTGTTTCTGTTAACATACCCGCCGTGTTACTGTTTCTGTTAACATACCCGCCGTGTTACTGTTTCTGTTAACATACCTGCCGTGTTACTGTTTCTGTTAACATACCCGCCGTATTACTGTTTCTGTTAACATACCCGCCGTATTACTGTTTCTGTTAACATACCCGCCGTGTTACTGTTTCTGTTAACATTACCCGCCATGTTGCTGTTTCTGTTAACATACCCGCCATGTTACTGTTTCTGTTAACATACCCGCCGTGGTACTGTTTGTGTTAACATACCCGCCGTGTTACTGTTTCTGTTAACACACCCGCCGTGTTACTGTTTATGTTAACATACCCGCCGTGTTACTATTTCTGTTAACATACCCGCCGTGTTACTGTTTCTGTTAACATACCCGCCGTGCTACTATTTCTGTTAACATACCCGCCGTGTTACTGTTTCTGTTAGCATACCCGCCGTGTTACTGTTTCTGTTAACATACCCGCCTTGTTACCGTGTTACTGTTTCTGTTAACATACCCGCCGTGTTACTGTTTCTGTTAACATTACCCGCCGTGTTACTGTTTCTGTTAACATACCCGCCATTTTACTGTTTCTGTTAACATTACCCACCGTGTTACTGTTTCTGTTAACATACCCGCCGTGTTACTATTTCTGTTAACATACCCGCCATGTTACTGTTTCTGTTAACATTACCCACCGAGTTACTGTTTCTGTTAACATACCCGCCGTGTTACTATTTCTGTTAACATACCCGCCGTGTTACTGTTTCTGTTAACACACCCGTCTTGTTACCGTGTTACTGTTTCTGTTAACATACCCGCCGTGTTACTGTTTCTGTTAACATACCCACCGTGCTACTATTTCTGTTAACATACCCGCCGTGTTACTGTTTCTGTTAGCATACCCGCCGTGTTACTGTTTCTGTTAACATACCCGCCTTGTTACCGTGTTACTGTTTCTGTTAACATACCCGCGGTGTTACTGTTTCTGTTAACATTACCCGCCGTGTTACTGTTTCTGTTAACATACCCGCCATGTTACTGTTTCTGTTAACATTACCCACCGTGTTACTGTTTCTGTTAACATACCCGCCGTGTTACTATTTCTGTTAACATACCCGCCATGTTACTGTTTCTGTTAACATTACCCACCGAGTTACTGTTTCTGTTAACATACCCGCCGTGTTACTATTTCTGTTAACATACCCGCCGTGTTACTGTTTCTGTTAACACACCCGTCTTTTTACCGTGTTACTGTTTCTGTTAACATACCCGCCGTGTTACTGTTTCTGTGAACATACCCGCCGTGTTACTGTTTCTGTTAACATACCCGCCGTGTTACTGTTTCTGTTAACATTCCCGCCGTGTTACTATTTCTGTTAACATACCCACCGTGTAACTGTTCCTGTTAACATACCCACCGTGTTACTATTTCTGTTAACATACCCGCCGTGTTACTGTTTCTGTCAACATACCCGCCGTGTTACTGTTTCTGTTAACATACCCGCCGTGTTACTGTTTCTGTTAACATACCCGCCATCTTACTGTTTCTGTTAACATACCCGCCGTGTTACTGTTTCTGATAACATACCCGCCGTGTTACTGTTTCTGATAACATACCCGCCGTGTTACTGTTTCTGTTAACATACCCGCCGTGTTACTGTTTCTGATAATATACCCGCCGTGTTACTGTTTCTGTTAACATACCCGCCGTGTAACTGTTTCTGTTAACATTACCCGCCATGCTAATCTTTCTGTTAACATTACCCGCCATGTTACTGGTTCTGTTAACATACCCGCCGTGTTAGTGTTTCTGTTAACATACCCGCCGTGTTACTGTTTCTGTTAACATTACCCGCCGTGTTTCTGTTTCTGTTAACATTACCCGCCGTATTACTGTTTCTGTTAACATTACCCGCCATGCTACTCTTTCTGTTAACATTACCCGCCGTGTTACTGTTTCTGTTAACATACCTGCCGTGTTACTGTTTCTGTTAACATACCCGCCGTGTTACTGTTTCTGTTAACATACCCGCCGTATTACTGTTTCTGTTAACATACCCGCCGTGTTACTGTTTCTGTTAACATACCCGCCGTGTTACTGTTTCTGTTAACATACCCGCCGTGCTACTATTTCTGTTAACATACCCGCCGTGTTACTGTTTCTGTTAGCATACCCGCCGTGTTACTGTTTCTGTTAACATACCCGCCATGTTACTGTTTCTGTTAACATACCCGCCGTGTTACTGTTTCTGTTAACATACCCGCCGTGTTACTGTTTCTGTTAACATACCCGCCGTGTTACTTTTTCTTTTAACATACCTGCCGTGTTACTGTTTCTGTTAACATACCCGCCGTATTACTGTTTCTGTTAACATACCCGCCGTATTACTGTTTCTGTTAGCATACCCGCCGTGTTACTGTTTCTGTTAACATACCCGCCATGTTACTTTTTCTTTTAACATACCCGCCGTGTTACTGTTTCTGTTAACATACCCGCCGTGCTACTATTTCTGTTAACATACCCACTGTGTTACTGTTTCTGTTAACATACCCGCCGTGTTACTGTTTCTGTTAACATTACCCGCCGTGTTACTGTTTCTGTTAACATACCCGCCATGTTACTGTTTCTGTTAACATTACCCACCGTGTTACTGTTTCTGTTAACATACCCGCCGTGTTACTATTTCTGTTAACATACCCGCCATGTTACTATTTCTGTTAACATACCCGCCGTGTTACTGTTTCTGTCAACATACCCGCCGTGTTACTGTTTCTGTTAACATACCCGCCGTGTTACTGTTTCTGTTAACATACCCGCCGTGCTACTATTTCTGTTAACATACCCGCCGTGTTACTGTTTCTGTTAGCATACCCGCCGTGTTACTGTTTCTGTTAACATACCCGCCTTGTTACCGTGTTACTGTTTCTGTTAACATACCCGCCGTGTTACTGTTTCTGTTAACATTACCCGCCGTGTTACTGTTTCTGTTAACATACCCGCCATGTTACTGTTTCTGTTAACATACCCGCCGTGTTACTATTTCTGTTAACATACCCGCCATGTTACTGTTTCTGTTAACATTACCCACCGAGTTACTGTTTCTGTTAACATACCCGCCGTGTTACTATTTCTGTTAACATACCCGCCGTGTTACTGTTTCTCTTAACACACCCGCCTTGTTACCGTGTTACTGTTTCTGTTAACATACCCGCCGTGTTACTGTTTCTGTGAACATACCCGCCGTGTTACTGTTTCTGTTAACATACCCGCCGTGTTACTATTTCTGTTAACATTCCCACCGTGTTACTATTTCTGTTAACATACCCACCGTGTAACTGTTCCTGTTAACATACCCACCGTGTAACTATTTCTGTTAACATACCCGCCGTGTTACTGTTTCTGTCAACATACCCGCCGTGTTACTGTTTCTGTTAACATACCCGCCGTGTTACTGTTTGTGTTAACATACCCGCCGTGTTACTGTTTCTGATAACATACCCGCCGTGTTACTGTTTCTGATAACATACCCGCCGTGTTACTGTTTCTGTTAACATACCCGCCGTGTTACTGTTTCTGATAATATACCCGCCGTGTTACTGTTTCTGTTAACATACCCGCCATGTTACTGTTTCTGTTAACATTACCCGCCATGCTAATCTTTCTGTTAACATTACCCGCCATGTTACTGTTTCTGTTAACATACCCGCCGTGTTAGTGTTTCTGTTAACATACCCGCCGTGTTACTGTTTCTGTTAACATTACCCGCCGTGTTTCTGTTTCTGTTAACATTACCCGCCGTATTACTGTTTCTGTTAACATTACCCGCCATGCTACTCTTTCTGTTAACAGAACCCGCCGTGTTACTGTTTCTGTTAACAAACCTGCCGAGTTACTGTTTCTGTTAACATACCCGCCGTGTTACTGTTTCTGTTAACATACCCGCCGTATTACTGTTTCTGTTAGCATACCCGCCGTGTTACTGTTTCTGTTAACATACCCGCCGTGTTACTGTTTCTGTTAACATACCCGCCGTGTTACTGTTTCTTTTAAGATACCTGCCGTGTTACTGTTTCTGTTAACATACCCGCCGTGTTACTGGTTCTGTTAACATACCCGCCGTGTTACTGTTTCTGTTAACATACCCGCCGTGTTACTGTTTCTGTTAACATACCCGCCGTGTTACTGTTTCTGTTAACATACCCGCCGTGTTACTGTTTCTGTTAACATACCCGCCGTGTTACTTTTTCTTTTAACATACCTGCCGTGTTACTGTTTCTGTTAACATACCCGCCGTATTACTGTTTCTGTTAACATATCGCCGTATTACTGTTTCTGTTAGCATACCCGCCGTGTTACTGTTTCTGTTAACATACCCGCCGTGTTACTGTTTCTGTTAACATACCTGCCATGTTACTGTTTCTGTTAACATACCCGCCGTATTACTTTTTCTGTTAGCATACCCGCCGTGTTACTGTTTCTGTTAACATACCCGCCGTGTTACTGTTTCTGTTAACATACCCGCCATGTTACTGTTTCTGTTAACATACCCACTGTGTTACTGTTTCTGTTAACATACCCGCCGTGTTACTGTTTCTGATAACATACCTGTCGTGTTACTGTTTCTGTTAACATACCCGTCGTGTTACTGTTTCTGTTAACATACCCGCCGTGTTACCGTGTTACTATTTCTGTTAACATACCCGCCGTGTTACTGTTTCTGTTAACATACCCGCCGTGTTATTGTTTCTGTTAACATACCCGCCGTATTACTGTTTCTGTTAACATACCCGCCGTATTACTGTTTCTGTTAGCATACCCGCCGTGTTACTGTTTCTGTTAACATACCCGCCGTGTTACTGTTTCTGTTAACTTACCTCCGTGTTACTGTCTCTGTCAACATACCTGCCGTGTTACTGTTTCTGTTAACATACCCGCCGTGTTACTGTTTCTGTTAACATACCCGCCGTGTTACCGTGTAACTATTTCTGTTAACATACCCGCCGTGTTACCGTGTAACTATTTCTGTTAACATACCCTCCGTGTTACTGTTTCTGTTAACATACCCGCCGTGTTACTGTTTCTGTTAACATACCCACCGTGTTACTGTTTCTGTTAACATACCCGCCGTGTTACTGTTTCTGTTAACATACCCGCCGTGTTACTGTTTCTGTTAACATACCTGCCGTGTTACTGTTTCTGTTAACATACCCGCCGTATTACTGTTTCTGTTAACATACCCGCCGTATTACTGTTTCTGTTAACATACCCGCCGTGTTACTGTTTCTGTTAACATTACCCGCCATGTTGCTGTTTCTGTTAACATACCCGCCATGTTACTGTTTCTGTTAACATACCCGCCGTGGTACTGTTTGTGTTAACATACCCGCCGTGTTACTGTTTCTGTTAACACACCCGCCGTGTTACTGTTTATGTTAACATACCCGCCGTGTTACTATTTCTGTTAACATACCCGCCGTGTTACTGTTTCTGTTAACATACCCGCCGTGCTACTATTTCTGTTAACATACCCGCCGTGTTACTGTTTCTGTTAGCATACCCGCCGTGTTACTGTTTCTGTTAACATACCCGCCTTGTTACCGTGTTACTGTTTCTGTTAACATACCCGCCGTGTTACTGTTTCTGTTAACATTACCCGCCGTGTTACTGTTTCTGTTAACATACCCGCCATTTTACTGTTTCTGTTAACATTACCCACCGTGTTACTGTTTCCGTTAACATACCCGCCGTGTTACTATTTCTGTTAACATACCCGCCATGTTACTGTTTCTGTTAACATTACCCACCGAGTTACTGTTTCTGTTAACATACCCGCCGTGTTACTATTTCTGTTAACATACCCGCCGTGTTACTGTTTCTGTTAACACACCCGTCTTGTTACCGTGTTACTGTTTCTGTTAACATACCCGCCGTGTTACTGTTTCTGTTAACATACCCACCGTGCTACTATTTCTGTTAACATACCCGCCGTGTTACTGTTTCTGTTAGCATACCCGCCGTGTTACTGTTTCTGTTAACATACCCGCCTTGTTACCGTGTTACTGTTTCTGTTAACATACCCGCCGTGTTACTGTTTCTGTTAACATTACCCGCCGTGTTACTGTTTCTGTTAACATACCCGCCATGTTACTGTTTCTGTTAACATTACCCACCGTGTTACTGTTTCTGTTAACATACCCGCCGTGTTACTATTTCTGTTAACATACCCGCCATGTTACTGTTTCTGTTAACATTACCCACCGAGTTACTGTTTCTGTTAACATACCCGCCGTGTTACTATTTCTGTTAACATACCCGCCGTGTTACTGTTTCTGTTAACACACCCGTCTTGTTACCGTGTTACTGTTTCTGTTAACATACCCGCCGTGTTACTGTTTCTGTTAACACACCCGTCTTGTTACCGTGTTACTGTTTCTGTTAACATACCCGCCGTGTTACTGTTTCTGTGAACATACCCGCCGTGTTACTGTTTCTGTTAACATACCCGCCGTGTTACTGTTTCTGTTAACATTCCCGCCGTGTTACTATTTCTGTTAACATACCCACCGTGTAACTGTTCCTGTTAACATACCCACCGTGTTACTATTTCTGTTAACATACCCGCCGTGTTACTGTTTCTGTCAACATACCCGCCGTGTTACTGTTTCTGTTAACATTACCCGCCGTGTTTCTGTTTCTGTTAACATTACCCGCCGTATTACTGTTTCTGTTAACATTACCCGCCATGCTACTCTTTCTGTTAACAGAACCCGCCGTGTTACTGTTTCTGTTAACAAACCTGCCGAGTTACTGTTTCTGTTAACATACCCGCCGTGTTACTGTTTCTGTTAACATACCCGCCGTATTACTGTTTCTGTTAGCATACCCGCCGTGTTACTGTTTCTGTTAACATACCCGCCGTGTTACTGTTTCTGTTAACATACCCGCCGTGTTACTGTTTCTTTTAAGATACCTGCCGTGTTACTGTTTCTGTTAACATACCCGCCGTGTTACTGGTTCTGTTAACATACCCGCCGTGTTACTGTTTCTGTTAACATACCCGCCGTGTTACTGTTTCTGTTAACATACCCGCCGTGTTACTGTTTCTGTTAACATACCCGCCGTGTTACTGTTTCTGTTAACATACCCGCCGTGTTACTTTTTCTTTTAACATACCTGCCGTGTTACTGTTTCTGTTAACATACCCGCCGTATTACTGTTTCTGTTAACATATCGCCGTATTACTGTTTCTGTTAGCATACCCGCCGTGTTACTGTTTCTGTTAACATACCCGCCGTGTTACTGTTTCTGTTAACATACCCGCCATGTTACTGTTTCTGTTAACATACCCGCCGTATTACTTTTTCTGTTAGCATACCCGCCGTGTTACTGTTTCTGTTAACATACCCGCCGTGTTACTGTTTCTGTTAACATACCCGCCATGTTACTGTTTCTGTTAACATACCCACTGTGTTACTGTTTCTGTTAACATACCCGCCGTGTTACTGTTTCTGATAACATACCTGTCGTGTTACTGTTTCTGTTAACATACCCGCCGTATTACTGTTTCTGTTAACATACCCGCCGTATTACTGTTTCTGTTAGCATACCCGCCGTGTTACTGTTTCTGTTAACATACCCGCCATGTTACTTTTTCTTTTAACATACCCGCCGTGTTACTGTTTCTGTTAACATACCCGCCGTGCTACTATTTCTGTTAACATACCCACTGTGTTACTGTTTCTGTTAACATACCCGCCGTGTTACTGTTTCTGTTAACATTACCCGCCGTGTTACTGTTTCTGTTAACATACCCGCCATGTTACTGTTTCTGTTAACATTACCCACCGTGTTACTGTTTCTGTTAACATACCCGCCGTGTTACTATTTCTGTTAACATACCCGCCATGTTACTATTTCTGTTAACATACCCGCCGTGTTACTGTTTCTGTCAACATACCCGCCGTGTTACTGTTTCTGTTAACATACCCGCCGTGTTACTGTTTCTGTTAACATACCCGCCGTGCTACTATTTCTGTTAACATACCCGCCGTGTTACTGTTTCTGTTAGCATACCCGCCGTGTTACTGTTTCTGTTAACATACCCGCCTTGTTACCGTGTTACTGTTTCTGTTAACATACCCGCCGTGTTACTGTTTCTGTTAACATTACCCGCCGTGTTACTGTTTCTGTTAACATACCCGCCATGTTACTGTTTCTGTTAACATACCCGCCGTGTTACTATTTCTGTTAACATACCCGCCATGTTACTGTTTCTGTTAACATTACCCACCGAGTTACTGTTTCTGTTAACATACCCGCCGTGTTACTATTTCTGTTAACATACCCGCCGTGTTACTGTTTCTCTTAACACACCCGCCTTGTTACCGTGTTACTGTTTCTGTTAACATACCCGCCGTGTTACTGTTTCTGTGAACATACCCGCCGTGTTACTGTTTCTGTTAACATACCCGCCGTGTTACTATTTCTGTTAACATTCCCACCGTGTTACTATTTCTGTTAACATACCCACCGTGTAACTGTTCCTGTTAACATACCCACCGTGTAACTATTTCTGTTAACATACCCGCCGTGTTACTGTTTCTGTCAACATACCCGCCGTGTTACTGTTTCTGTTAACATACCCGCCGTGTTACTGTTTGTGTTAACATACCCGCCGTGTTACTGTTTCTGATAACATACCCGCCGTGTTACTGTTTCTGATAACATACCCGCCGTGTTACTGTTTCTGTTAACATACCCGCCGTGTTACTGTTTCTGATAATATACCCGCCGTGTTACTGTTTCTGTTAACATACCCGCCATGTTACTGTTTCTGTTAACATTACCCGCCATGCTAATCTTTCTGTTAACATTACCCGCCATGTTACTGTTTCTGTTAACATACCCGCCGTGTTAGTGTTTCTGTTAACATACCCGCCGTGTTACTGTTTCTGTTAACATTACCCGCCGTGTTTCTGTTTCTGTTAACATTACCCGCCGTATTACTGTTTCTGTTAACATTACCCGCCATGCTACTCTTTCTGTTAACAGAACCCGCCGTGTTACTGTTTCTGTTAACAAACCTGCCGAGTTACTGTTTCTGTTAACATACCCGCCGTGTTACTGTTTCTGTTAACATACCCGCCGTATTACTGTTTCTGTTAGCATACCCGCCGTGTTACTGTTTCTGTTAACATACCCGCCGTGTTACTGTTTCTGTTAACATACCCGCCGTGTTACTGTTTCTTTTAAGATACCTGCCGTGTTACTGTTTCTGTTAACATACCCGCCGTGTTACTGGTTCTGTTAACATACCCGCCGTGTTACTGTTTCTGTTAACATACCCGCCGTGTTACTGTTTCTGTTAACATACCCGCCGTGTTACTGTTTCTGTTAACATACCCGCCGTGTTACTGTTTCTGTTAACATACCCGCCGTGTTACTTTTTCTTTTAACATACCTGCCGTGTTACTGTTTCTGTTAACATACCCGCCGTATTACTGTTTCTGTTAACATATCGCCGTATTACTGTTTCTGTTAGCATACCCGCCGTGTTACTGTTTCTGTTAACATACCCGCCGTGTTACTGTTTCTGTTAACATACCCGCCATGTTACTGTTTCTGTTAACATACCCGCCGTATTACTTTTTCTGTTAGCATACCCGCCGTGTTACTGTTTCTGTTAACATACCCGCCGTGTTACTGTTTCTGTTAACATACCCGCCATGTTACTGTTTCTGTTAACATACCCACTGTGTTACTGTTTCTGTTAACATACCCGCCGTGTTACTGTTTCTGATAACATACCTGTCGTGTTACTGTTTCTGTTAACATACCCGTCGTGTTACTGTTTCTGTTAACATACCCGCCGTGTTACCGTGTTACTATTTCTGTTAACATACCCGCCGTGTTACTGTTTCTGTTAACATACCCGCCGTGTTATTGTTTCTGTTAACATACCCGCCGTATTACTGTTTCTGTTAACATACCCGCCGTATTACTGTTTCTGTTAGCATACCCGCCGTGTTACTGTTTCTGTTAACATACCCGCCGTGTTACTGTTTCTGTTAACTTACCTCCGTGTTACTGTCTCTGTCAACATACCTGCCGTGTTACTGTTTCTGTTAACATACCCGCCGTGTTACTGTTTCTGTTAACATACCCGCCGTGTTACCGTGTAACTATTTCTGTTAACATACCCGCCGTGTTACCGTGTAACTATTTCTGTTAACATACCCTCCGTGTTACTGTTTCTGTTAACATACCCGCCGTGTTACTGTTTCTGTTAACATACCCACCGTGTTACTGTTTCTGTTAACATACCCGCCGTGTTACTGTTTCTGTTAACATACCCGCCGTGTTACTGTTTCTGTTAACATACCTGCCGTGTTACTGTTTCTGTTAACATACCCGCCGTATTACTGTTTCTGTTAACATACCCGCCGTATTACTGTTTCTGTTAACATACCCGCCGTGTTACTGTTTCTGTTAACATTACCCGCCATGTTGCTGTTTCTGTTAACATACCCGCCATGTTACTGTTTCTGTTAACATACCCGCCGTGGTACTGTTTGTGTTAACATACCCGCCGTGTTACTGTTTCTGTTAACACACCCGCCGTGTTACTGTTTATGTTAACATACCCGCCGTGTTACTATTTCTGTTAACATACCCGCCGTGTTACTGTTTCTGTTAACATACCCGCCGTGCTACTATTTCTGTTAACATACCCGCCGTGTTACTGTTTCTGTTAGCATACCCGCCGTGTTACTGTTTCTGTTAACATACCCGCCTTGTTACCGTGTTACTGTTTCTGTTAACATACCCGCCGTGTTACTGTTTCTGTTAACATTACCCGCCGTGTTACTGTTTCTGTTAACATACCCGCCATTTTACTGTTTCTGTTAACATTACCCACCGTGTTACTGTTTCCGTTAACATACCCGCCGTGTTACTATTTCTGTTAACATACCCGCCATGTTACTGTTTCTGTTAACATTACCCACCGAGTTACTGTTTCTGTTAACATACCCGCCGTGTTACTATTTCTGTTAACATACCCGCCGTGTTACTGTTTCTGTTAACACACCCGTCTTGTTACCGTGTTACTGTTTCTGTTAACATACCCGCCGTGTTACTGTTTCTGTTAACATACCCACCGTGCTACTATTTCTGTTAACATACCCGCCGTGTTACTGTTTCTGTTAGCATACCCGCCGTGTTACTGTTTCTGTTAACATACCCGCCTTGTTACCGTGTTACTGTTTCTGTTAACATACCCGCCGTGTTACTGTTTCTGTTAACATTACCCGCCGTGTTACTGTTTCTGTTAACATACCCGCCATGTTACTGTTTCTGTTAACATTACCCACCGTGTTACTGTTTCTGTTAACATACCCGCCGTGTTACTATTTCTGTTAACATACCCGCCATGTTACTGTTTCTGTTAACATTACCCACCGAGTTACTGTTTCTGTTAACATACCCGCCGTGTTACTATTTCTGTTAACATACCCGCCGTGTTACTGTTTCTGTTAACACACCCGTCTTGTTACCGTGTTACTGTTTCTGTTAACATACCCGCCGTGTTACTGTTTCTGTTAACACACCCGTCTTGTTACCGTGTTACTGTTTCTGTTAACATACCCGCCGTGTTACTGTTTCTGTGAACATACCCGCCGTGTTACTGTTTCTGTTAACATACCCGCCGTGTTACTGTTTCTGTTAACATTCCCGCCGTGTTACTATTTCTGTTAACATACCCACCGTGTAACTGTTCCTGTTAACATACCCACCGTGTTACTATTTCTGTTAACATACCCGCCGTGTTACTGTTTCTGTCAACATACCCGCCGTGTTACTGTTTCTGTTAACATTACCCGCCGTGTTTCTGTTTCTGTTAACATTACCCGCCGTATTACTGTTTCTGTTAACATTACCCGCCATGCTACTCTTTCTGTTAACAGAACCCGCCGTGTTACTGTTTCTGTTAACAAACCTGCCGAGTTACTGTTTCTGTTAACATACCCGCCGTGTTACTGTTTCTGTTAACATACCCGCCGTATTACTGTTTCTGTTAGCATACCCGCCGTGTTACTGTTTCTGTTAACATACCCGCCGTGTTACTGTTTCTGTTAACATACCCGCCGTGTTACTGTTTCTTTTAAGATACCTGCCGTGTTACTGTTTCTGTTAACATACCCGCCGTGTTACTGGTTCTGTTAACATACCCGCCGTGTTACTGTTTCTGTTAACATACCCGCCGTGTTACTGTTTCTGTTAACATACCCGCCGTGTTACTGTTTCTGTTAACATACCCGCCGTGTTACTGTTTCTGTTAACATACCCGCCGTGTTACTTTTTCTTTTAACATACCTGCCGTGTTACTGTTTCTGTTAACATACCCGCCGTATTACTGTTTCTGTTAACATATCGCCGTATTACTGTTTCTGTTAGCATACCCGCCGTGTTACTGTTTCTGTTAACATACCCGCCGTGTTACTGTTTCTGTTAACATACCCGCCATGTTACTGTTTCTGTTAACATACCCGCCGTATTACTTTTTCTGTTAGCATACCCGCCGTGTTACTGTTTCTGTTAACATACCCGCCGTGTTACTGTTTCTGTTAACATACCCGCCATGTTACTGTTTCTGTTAACATACCCACTGTGTTACTGTTTCTGTTAACATACCCGCCGTGTTACTGTTTCTGATAACATACCTGTCGTGTTACTGTTTCTGTTAACATACCCGTCGTGTTACTGTTTCTGTTAACATACCCGCCGTGTTACCGTGTTACTATTTCTGTTAACATACCCGCCGTGTTACTGTTTCTGTTAACATACCCGCCGTGTTATTGTTTCTGTTAACATACCCGCCGTATTACTGTTTCTGTTAACATACCCGCCGTATTACTGTTTCTGTTAGCATACCCGCCGTGTTACTGTTTCTGTTAACATACCCGCCGTGTTACTGTTTCTGTTAACTTACCTCCGTGTTACTGTCTCTGTCAACATACCTGCCGTGTTACTGTTTCTGTTAACATACCCGCCGTGTTACTGTTTCTGTTAACATACCCGCCGTGTTACCGTGTAACTATTTCTGTTAACATACCCGCCGTGTTACCGTGTAACTATTTCTGTTAACATACCCTCCGTGTTACTGTTTCTGTTAACATACCCGCCGTGTTACTGTTTCTGTTAACATACCCACCGTGTTACTGTTTCTGTTAACATACCCGCCGTGTTACTGTTTCTGTTAACATACCCGCCGTGTTACTGTTTCTGTTAACATACCTGCCGTGTTACTGTTTCTGTTAACATACCCGCCGTATTACTGTTTCTGTTAACATACCCGCCGTATTACTGTTTCTGTTAACATACCCGCCGTGTTACTGTTTCTGTTAACATTACCCGCCATGTTGCTGTTTCTGTTAACATACCCGCCATGTTACTGTTTCTGTTAACATACCCGCCGTGGTACTGTTTGTGTTAACATACCCGCCGTGTTACTGTTTCTGTTAACACACCCGCCGTGTTACTGTTTATGTTAACATACCCGCCGTGTTACTATTTCTGTTAACATACCCGCCGTGTTACTGTTTCTGTTAACATACCCGCCGTGCTACTATTTCTGTTAACATACCCGCCGTGTTACTGTTTCTGTTAGCATACCCGCCGTGTTACTGTTTCTGTTAACATACCCGCCTTGTTACCGTGTTACTGTTTCTGTTAACATACCCGCCGTGTTACTGTTTCTGTTAACATTACCCGCCGTGTTACTGTTTCTGTTAACATACCCGCCATTTTACTGTTTCTGTTAACATTACCCACCGTGTTACTGTTTCCGTTAACATACCCGCCGTGTTACTATTTTTGTTAACATACCCGCCATGTTACTGTTTCTGTTAACATTACCCACCGAGTTACTGTTTCTGTTAACATACCCGCCGTGTTACTATTTCTGTTAACATACCCGCCGTGTTACTGTTTCTGTTAACACACCCGTCTTGTTACCGTGTTACTGTTTCTGTTAACATACCCGCCGTGTTACTGTTTCTGTTAACATACCCACCGTGCTACTATTTCTGTTAACATACCCGCCGTGTTACTGTTTCTGTTAGCATACCCGCCGTGTTACTGTTTCTGTTAACATACCCGCCTTGTTACCGTGTTACTGTTTCTGTTAACATACCCGCCGTGTTACTGTTTCTGTTAACATTACCCGCCGTGTTACTGTTTCTGTTAACATACCCGCCATGTTACTGTTTCTGTTAACATTACCCACCGTGTTACTGTTTCTGTTAACATACCCGCCGTGTTACTATTTCTGTTAACATACCCGCCATGTTACTGTTTCTGTTAACATTACCCACCGAGTTACTGTTTCTGTTAACATACCCGCCGTGTTACTATTTCTGTTAACATACCCGCCGTGTTACTGTTTCTGTTAACACACCCGTCTTGTTACCGTGTTACTGTTTCTGTTAACATACCCGCCGTGTTACTGTTTCTGTTAACACACCCGTCTTGTTACCGTGTTACTGTTTCTGTTAACATACCCGCCGTGTTACTGTTTCTGTGAACATACCCGCCGTGTTACTGTTTCTGTTAACATACCCGCCGTGTTACTGTTTCTGTTAACATTCCCGCCGTGTTACTATTTCTGTTAACATACCCACCGTGTAACTGTTCCTGTTAACATACCCACCGTGTTACTATTTCTGTTAACATACCCGCCGTGTTACTGTTTCTGTCAACATACCCGCCGTGTTACTGTTTCTGTTAACATACCCGCCGTGTTACTGTTTCTGTTAACATACCCGCCATCTTACTGTTTCTGTTAACATACCCGCCGTGTTACTGTTTCTGATAACATACCCGCCGTGTTACTGTTTCTGATAACATACCCGCCGTGTTACTGTTTCTGTTAACATACCCGCCGTGTTACTGTTTCTGATAATATACCCGCCGTGTTACTGTTTCTGTTAACATACCCGCCGTGTAACTGTTTCTGTTAACATTACCCGCCATGCTAATCTTTCTGTTAACATTACCCGCCATGTTACTGGTTCTGTTAACATACCCGCCGTGTTAGTGTTTCTGTTAATATACCCGCCGTGTTACTGTTTCTGTTAACATTACCCGCCGTGTTTCTGTTTCTGTTAACATTACCCGCCGTATTACTGTTTCTGTTAACATTACCCGCCATGCTACTCTTTCTGTTAACATTACCCGCCGTGTTACTGTTTCTGTTAACATACCTGCCGTGTTACTGTTTCTGTTAACATACCCGCCGTGTTACTGTTTCTGTTAACATACCCGCCGTATTACTGTTTCTGTTAACATACCCGCCGTGTTACTGTTTCTGTTAACATACCCGCCGTGTTACTGTTTCTGTTAACATACCCGCCGTGTTACTGTTTCTTTTAACATACCTGCCGTGTTACTGTTTCTGTTAACATACCCGCCGTGTTACTGGTTCTGTTAACATACCCGCCGTGTTACTGTTTCTGTTAACATACCCGCCATGTTACTGTTTCTGTTAACATACCCGCCGTGTTACTGTTTCTGTTAACATACCCGCCGTGTTACTGTTTCTGTTACCATACCCGCCGTGTTACTTTTTCTTTTAACATACCTGCCGTGTTACTGTTTCTGTTAACATACCCGCCGTATTACTGTTTCTGTTAACATACCCGCCGTATTACTGTTTCTGTTAGCATACCCGCCGTGTTACTGTTTCTGTTAACATACCCGCCATGTTACTTTTTCTTTTAACATACCCGCCGTGTTACTGTTTCTGTTAACATACCCGCCGTGCTACTATTTCTGTTAACATACCCACTGTGTTACTGTTTCTGTTAACATACCCGCCGTGTTACTGTTTCTGTTAACATTACCCGCCGTGTTACTGTTTCTGTTAACATACCCGCCATGTTACTGTTTCTGTTAACATTACCCACCGTGTTACTGTTTCTGTTAACATACCCGCCGTGTTACTATTTCTGTTAACATACCCGCCATGTTACTGTTTCTGTTAACATTACCCACCGAATTACTGTTTCTGTTAACATACCCGCCGTGTTACTATTTCTGTTAACATACCCGCCGTGTTACTGTTTCTGTTAACACACCCGTCTTGTTACCGTGTTACTGTTTCTGTTAACATACCCGCCGTGTTACTGTTTCTGTGAACATACCCGCCGTGTTACTGTTTCTGTTAACATACCCGCCGTGTTACTGTTTCTGTTAACATTCCCGCCGTGTTACTATTTCTGTTAACATACCCACCGTGTAACTGTTCCTGTTAACATACCCACCGTGTTACTATTTCTGTTAACATACCCGCCGTGTTACTGTTTCTGTCAACATACCCGCCGTGTTACTGTTTCTGTTAACATACCCGTCGTGTTACTGTTTCTGTTAACATACCCGCCGTGTTACTGTTTCTGTTAACATACCCGCCGTGTTACTATTTCTGTTAACATACCCGCCATGTTACTGTTTCTGTTAACATTACCCACCGAGTTACTGTTTCTGTTAACATACCCGCCGTGTTACTATTTCTGTTAACATACCCGCCGTGTTACTGTTTCTGTTAACACACCCGTCTTGTTACCGTGTTACTGTTTCTGTTAACATACCCGCCGTGTTACTGTTTCTGTTAACATACCCACCGTGCTACTATTTCTGTTAACATACCCGCCGTGTTACTGTTTCTGTTAGCATACCCGCCGTGTTACTGTTTCTGTTAACATACCCGCCGTATTACTGTTTCTGTTAACATACCCGCCGTGTTACTGTTTCTGTTAACATACCCGCCGTGTTACTGTTTCTGTTAACATACCCGCCGTGTTACTGTTTCTTTTAACATACCTGCCGTGTTACTGTTTCTGTTAACATACCCGCCGTGTTACTGGTTCTGTTAACATACCAGCCGTGTTACTGTTTCTGTTAACATACCCGCCATGTTACTGTTTCTGTTAACATACCCGCCGTGTTACTGTTTCTGTTAACATACCCGCCGTGTTACTGTTTCTGTTAACATACCCGCCGTGTTACTTTTTCTTTTAACATACCTGCCGTGTTACTGTTTCTGTTAACATACCCGCCGTATTACTGTTTCTGTTAACATACCCGCCGTATTACTGTTTCTGTTAGCATACCCGCCGTGTTACTGTTTCTGTTAACATACCCGCCATGTTACTTTTTCTTTTAACATACCCGCCGTGTTACTGTTTCTGTTAACATACCCGCCGTGCTACTATTTCTGTTAACATACCCACTGTGTTACTGTTTCTGTTAACATACCCGCCGTGTTACTGTTTCTGTTAACATTACCCGCCGTGTTACTGTTTCTGTTAACATACCCGCCATGTTACTGTTTCTGTTAACATTACCCACCGTGTTACTGTTTCTGTTAACATACCCGCCGTGTTACTATTTCTGTTAACATACCCGCCATGTTACTGTTTCTGTTAACATTACCCACCGAATTACTGTTTCTGTTAACATACCCGCCGTGTTACTATTTCTGTTAACATACCCGCCGTGTTACTGTTTCTGTTAACACACCCGTCTTGTTACCGTGTTACTGTTTCTGTTAACATACCCGCCGTGTTACTGTTTCTGTGAACATACCCGCCGTGTTACTGTTTCTGTTAACATACCCGCCGTGTTACTGTTTCTGTTAACATTCCCGCCGTGTTACTATTTCTGTTAACATACCCACCGTGTAACTGTTCCTGTTAACATACCCACCGTGTTACTATTTCTGTTAACATACCCGCCGTGTTACTGTTTCTGTTAACATTCCCGCCGTGTTACTATTTCTGTTAACATACCCACCGTGTAACTGTTCCTGTTAACATACCCACCGTGTTACTGTTTCTGTCAACATACCCGCCGTGTTACTGTTTCTGTTAACATACCCGCCGTGTTACTATTTCTGTTAACATACCCGCCATGTTACTGTTTCTGTTAACATTACCCACCGAGTTACTGTTTCTGTTAACATACCCGCCGTGTTACTATTTCTGTTAACATTCCCGCCGTGTTACTGTTTCTGTTAACACACCCGTCTTGTTACCGTGTTACTGTTTCTGTTAACATACCCGCCGTGTTACTGTTTCTGTTAACATACCCACCGTGCTACTATTTCTGTTAACATACCCGCCGTGTTACTGTTTCTGTTAGCATACCCGCCGTGTTACTGTTTCTGTTAACATACCCGCCTTGTTACCGTGTTACTGTTTCTGTTAACATACCCGCCGTGTTACTGTTTCTGTTAACATTACCCGCCGTGTTACTGTTTCTGTTAACATACCCGCCATGTTACTGTTTCTGTTAACATTACCCACCGTGTTACTGTTTCTGTTAACATACCCGCCGTGTTACTATTTCTGTTAACATACCCGCCATGTTACTGTTTCTGTTAACATTACCCACCGAGTTACTGTTTCTGTTAACATACCCGCCGTGTTACTATTTCTGTTAACATACCCGCCGTGTTACTGTTTCTGTTAACACACCCGTCTTGTTACCGTGTTACTGTTTCTGTTAACATACCCGCCGTGTTACTGTTTCTGTGAACATACCCGCCGTGTTACTGTTTCTGTTAACATACCCGCCGTGTTACTGTTTCTGTTAACATTCCCGCCGTGTTACTATTTCTGTTAACATACCCACCGTGTAACTGTTCCTGTTAACATACCCACCGTGTTACTATTTCTGTTAACATACCCGCCGTGTTACTGTTTCTGTCAACATACCCGCCGTGTTGCTGTTTCTGTTAACATACCCGCCGTGTTACTGTTTCTGTTAACATACCCGCCATCTTACTGTTTCTGTTAACATACCCGCCGTGTTACTGTTTCTGATAACATACCCGCCGTGTTACTGTTTCTGATAACATACCCGCCGTGTTACTGTTTCTGTTAACATACCCGCCGTGTTACTGTTTCTGATAATATACCCGCCGTGTTACTGTTTCTGTTAACATACCCGCCGTGTAACTGTTTCTGTTAACATTACCCGCCATGCTAATCTTTCTGTTAACATTACCCGCCATGTTACTGGTTCTGTTAACATACCCGCCGTGTTAGTGTTTCTGTTAACATACCCGCCGTGTTACTGTTTCTGTTAACATTACCCGCCGTGTTTCTGTTTCTGTTAACATTACCCGCCGTATTACTGTTTCTGTTAACATTACCCGCCATGCTACTCTTTCTGTTAACATTACCCGCCGTGTTACTGTTTCTGTTAACATACCTGCCGTGTTACTGTTTCTGTTAACATACCCGCCGTGTTACTGTTTCTGTTAACATACCCGCCGTATTACTGTTTCTGTTAACATACCCGCCGTGTTACTGTTTCTGTTAACATACCCGCCGTGTTACTGTTTCTGTTAACATACCCGCCGTGTTACTGTTTCTTTTAACATACCTGCCGTGTTACTGTTTCTGTTAACATACCCGCCGTGTTACTGGTTCTGTTGACATACCCGCCGTGTTACTGTTTCTGTTAACATACCCGCCATGTTACTGTTTCTGTTAACATACCCGCCGTGTTACTGTTTCTGTTAACATACCCGCCGTGTTACTGTTTCTGTTAACATACCCGCCGTGTTACTTTTTCTTTTAACATACCTGCCGTGTTACTGTTTCTGTTAACATACCCGCCGTATTACTGTTTCTGTTAACATACCCGCCGTATTACTGTTTCTGTTAGCATACCCGCCGTGTTACTGTTTCTGTTAACATACCCGCCATGTTACTTTTTCTTTTAACATACCCGCCGTGTTACTGTTTCTGTTAACATACCCGCCGTGCTACTATTTCTGTTAACATACCCACTGTGTTACTGTTTCTGTTAACATACCCGCCGTGTTACTGTTTCTGTTAACATTACCCGCCGTGTTACTGTTTCTGTTAACATACCCGCCATGTTACTGTTTCTGTTAACATTACCCACCGTGTTACTGTTTCTGTTAACATACCCGCCGTGTTACTATTTCTGTTAACATACCCGCCATGTTACTGTTTCTGTTAACATTACCCACCGAATTACTGTTTCTGTTAACATACCCGCCGTGTTACTATTTCTGTTAACATACCCGCCGTGTTACTGTTTCTGTTAACACACCCGTGTTGTTACCGTGTTACTGTTTCTGTTAACATACCCGCCGTGTTACTGTTTCTGTGAACATACCCGCCGTGTTACTGTTTCTGTTAACATACCCGCCGTGTTACTGTTTCTGTTAACATTCCCGCCGTGTTACTATTTCTGTTAACATACCCACCGTGTAACTGTTCCTGTTAACATACCCACCGTGTTACTATTTCTGTTAACATACCCGCCGTGTTACTGTTTCTGTCAACATACCCGCCGTGTTACTGTGTCTGTTAACATACCCGCCGTGTTACTGTTTCTGTTAACATACCCGCCGTGTTACTGTTTCTGATAACATACCCGCCGTGTTACTGTTTCTGATAACATACCCGCCGTGTTACTGTTTCTGTTAACATACCCGCCGTGTTACTGTTTCTGATAATATACCCGCCGTGTTACTGTTTCTGTTAACATACCCGCCGTGTAACTGTTTCTGTTAACATTACCCGCCATGCTAATCTTTCTGTTAACATTACCCGCCATGTTACTGTTTCTGTTAACATACCCGCCGTGTTAGTGTTTCTGTTAACATACCCGCCGTGTTACTGTTTCTGTTAACATTACCCGCCGTGTTTCTGTTTCTGTTAACATTACCCGCCGTATTACTGTTTCTGTTAACATTACCCGCCATGCTACTCTTTCTGTTAACACTACCCGCCGTGTTACTGTTTCTGTTAACATACCTGCCGTGTTACTGTTTCTGTTAACATACCCGCCGTGTTACTGTTTCTGTTAACATACCCGCCGTATTACTGTTTCTGTTAACATACCCGCCGTGTTACTGTTTCTGTTAACATACCCGCCGTGTTGCTGTTTCTGTTAACATACCCGCCGTGTTATTGTTTCTTTTAACATACCTGCCGTGTTACTGTTTCTGTTAACATACCCGCCGTGTTACTGGTTCTGTTAACATACCCGCCGTGTTACTGTTTCTGTTAACATACCCGCCATGTTACTGTTTCTGTTAACATACCCGCCGTGTTACTGTTTCTGTTAACATACCCGCCGTGTTACTGTTTCTGTTAACATACCCGCCGTGTTACTTTTTCTTTTAACATACCTGCCGTGTTACTGTTTCTGTTAACATACCCGCCGTATTACTGTTTCTGTTAACATACCCACCGTATTACTGTTTCTGTTAGCATACCCGCCGTGTTACTGTTTCTGTTAACATACCCGCCATGTTACTTTTTCTTTTAACATACCCGCCGTGTTACTGTTTCTGTTAACATACCCGCCGTATTACTTTTTCTGTTAGCATACCCGCCGTGTTACTGTTTCTGTTAACATACCCGTCGTGTTACTGTTTCTGTTAACATACCCGCCATGTTACTGTTTCTGTTAACATACCCACTGTGTTACTGATTCTGTTAACATACCCGCCGTGTTACTGTTTCAGATAACATACCTGTCGTGTTACTGTTTCTGTTAACATACCCGTCGTGTTACTGTTTCTGTTAACATACCCGCCGTGTTACCGTGTTACTATTTCTGTTAACATACCCGCCGTGTTACTGTTTCTGTTAACATACCCGCCGTGTTATTGTTTCTGTTAACATACCCGCCGTATTACTGTTTCTGTTAACATACCCGCCGTATTACTGTTTCTGTTAGCATACCGCCGTGTTACTGTTTCTGTTAACATACCCGCCGTGTTACTGTTTCTGTTAACTTACCTCCGTGTTACTGTTTCTGTCAACATACCTGCCGTGTTACTGTTTCTGTTAACATACCCGCCGTGTTACTGTTTCTGTTAACATACCCGCCGTGTTACTGTTTCTGTTAGCATACCCGCCGTGTTACTGTTTCTGTTAGCATACCCGCCGTGTTACTGTTTCTGTTAACATACCCGGCGTGTTACTGTTTCTGTTAACATACCCACCGTGTTACTGTTTCTGTTAACATACCCGCCGTGTTACTGTTTCTGTTAACATACCCGCCGTGTTACTGTTTCTGTTAACATACCTACCGTGTTACTGTTTCTGTTAACATACCCACCGTGTTACTGTTTCTGTTAACATACCCGCCGTGTTACTGTTTCTGTGAACATACCCACCGTGTTACTGTTTCTGTTAACATACCCGCCGTGTTACTCTTTCTGTTAACATACCCACCGTGTTACTCTTTCTGTTAACATTACCCGCCATGTTACTGTTTCTGTTAACATACCCGCCGTGTTACTGTGTCTGTTAACATACCCAACGTGTTACTGTTTCTGTTAACATACCCGCCGTGTTACTATTTCTGTTAACATACCCGCCGTGTTACTGTTTCTGTTAACATACCCACCGTGTTACTGTTTCTGTTAACATACCCGCCATCTTACTGTTTCTGTTAACATACCCGCCGTGTTACTGTTTCTGTTAACATACCCGCCGTGTTACTGTTTCTGTTAACATACCCACCGTGTTACTGTTTCTGTTAACATACCCGCTTTGTTACTGTTTCTGTTAACATACCCACCGTGTTACTCACAGGGACAAGTCATGTTCAAGTTCTTTTGGTGAAAGAGGAACAAAATGCACAAATAGGGAAAATATCCGTTACCATGGGAGAATATCCGTTACCATGGGAGAAATTCATATTTCGTAAAGGTCATCCAGTTCGAGATGACAACCGTAGCAGCTATACAACGATAACTTCAACCTAGGAACAATGTAGCCTTGTCTATGTATCTTTTGTGTCACATCAGTTGAGCTCTTTTCAGAAAATCACTGTTTCATTATCTGTGGTTTAATATATTTCCTGATAAACAGGAAGCTGTATTTATTTAAGCAGACCTTCATTAGACCAGATATTTAGACACCTGAGCCACGTACTACAGGAGAATGAAAATGAGATTTTATCATCCTATAATTAATGTATTGTTGTTTGATTAAATACAACTTATAGCGCCAGAGACACTGAAGTCAAACCAGGAAAATAAATATGGAGACAAATTCTTCATTAACCTTCAGGAGTTAGTGCGACAAATATGTAGACGCAACCTAGAAAAAAATAGTTAGGAAAAGTAGATTGAACTGTCAGCAAGCTGATATATCTAAACCCAACAGGGCAACAAAATCTAATGAAAATAAGAAATACACACGTAGAAAGAGACAAATATGTTAACTAGATAATTAGATTGATGATTGTCCTGACAATAAAATGGCCAGAAGGTTTTAATCTTATTGGTGTCAGCCAAGTCTATGCTGACCGAATTTGTTTCTACTAAAATGATAAGATGTATTAGGAATGGTATTAAATGTCCACCGCAATGTCTTATGCACACGTTAAGAGAATACCAAAGGGACAATCAAAAAGGACAATCCAGAGAAACTGGCAACATAGGATATATTGTAGGAATAAAGAACATTTAAGGATTGATCGCAATTTTTGTTCGGTTCATAAAGAAATAACCTCAATCAGGTTGTACACACCGTGTAACCCGCGTGGAGGGTTACGTAAGTGTGTGTACAACCCTGATTGAGGTTATTTCGAATGAACCGAACAAATAATTTCGATCAATCCTTATAAATTCATTATTTTTTGTTATGATATTGAAAAATATATTAATTTTTTCAAAACAAGGCAAATAACTGGAAACAAATTTATATAACCTCAAAGGTGCCTCATTTAAAGAAAATCACCCGATGACAACGGCACGCGACGCCTTGAGAACGACCTCTAATTTCAGATTCCGTACATATGAAAATAACCTCAACTTTTTAAACCAATCAAAACACGTATAAAATGACATGTGACTCTAAAATCAATTTATTCACAATTAAGTCACTCTGACATGGAAGAACGGTATTGAAAGTCTTCCGAAATGTCTTATCTTGTAGGAAGGAAGAACGTTCACATTTCTGATACACTAGCATAGCTAATTTAAGAACATTAATTTGCTTTGGTTGGGACTAAACTAATACAATCAAATAAAAAGGGGATGTTTCTGGATTTGTTTTTATTTTTCATATGTAGCATCTAATGGCATTGAATAGCATCTATGGTGTAATTGTAATCACCTCGAGTGCAACATATCGTATGTTTGAATCTCTGTTGTGCCAAATCAAAGACTATAAAAATATTTGTGCTACTTTTTTGCTAAACATGAAGCATTAAGGAGAAACAGCATTGACTGGTTGACTCAGAATCTGGAAAATGTGTCCCAGTGGTGCGACATCTCTATCTGCGGACTGTTGTTTCAGTGAGCTAGAACTAGAAAACATTCAGCTAAGCGTGTTGGTGTAGAACAAATCAGACATAATATCAATGAAATGCAACTTGTTCTTGCCATGGTATGCCTGAAAGATTGCTAATTTGACATTAATAACAACCTCCCACTCATGTATATTACACTTTTTTTCGGATACCGTCATGAAAATACTTCGAAGACTTTTCTGTCATTAATTCCGTAAAAAAGTATCTGTGACATTATCCAACCAACATCTCATGTTATAGATGTAAGGACATGACTCGGTAACAAACATCTCATGTTATAAATGTAAGGACATGACTCGGTAACAAACATCTCATGTTATAAATGTAAGGACATGACTCGGTAACAAACATCTCATGTTATAAATGTTAGGACATGACTCGGTATTCTTGTCCAGTTTTATGTAACGGACGGCATTTTACTCACATCTGAAAAAAACACTTGCATGAACGAATTATAATACCAAGTGCGATTGCACTAGTTTACCCTCCTCCCCATAGACACCCGTTTTATTTACGTTATTTGTGTTTGTTTTTGTAAAGTGGTGTCCAACATATTTAGTTGTGTTCTTGTTTTGTTTGTCTTTGACTTGTGTCTTGTACCCAATGTTGCCAGCTTCTCTGGATTTTCCACATTTGATTGCCCCTTTGTATTATCTAACATTTATTGAAGGGTATGTACCTCGCCAGGAGAGTGAGATGTAATGTATTTTAGTGTAAAGGATATCGGCTATTCCTTTGTCTTTATGCTTGTTCTATAAGACTTTGAAACAGCTTTGTCAATATGGAATATTTTGTTTCTCATTGTATTGATTAAATAATACAGTAGAATTTCGTTCCGTCGAGTTTGGAAGGACCGATCAATTACTTGGAGTTATCCGGAACAAATTAACGTAAACGATTATCACAAACTAGGTGCATTGTTTACCATGTCTCACACAAAGGAACAGTTTCCGTTCAAGGAGATGTCCATTCGATGCAACGTTGTGCAGTAAAGCTTGTCAAGTTCCGTGGCATATGTCAGTGACTTTCTCCGAGTACTCTGTTCACACCTCTCTCTCTCTCTCTCTCTCTCTCTCTGTCTGTACTGATGACATTGATTACCTGTGTGCATTTTCTGTATCTGAAATATTGTTTAAAGTGACGTGAAACATACATTTAACAAGCACAATAGTAATAAATCGAGCTATACATCGAAATAATGTATTCTATAATATCTGACTTTTTTGGGGGTGTCTATTTATTATTATCTTGATTTCCTCATGAATCTTATAAGGTTAAATATGTAATTTATGAGATATCAATACAAATATTGATTCCTGTAAAATAAATATGGAAATAATCGTGAGTAATACTTTAAAATTGACATTTATGTTAGACATAATGTTGTTTGTTTTATCTAATGTTTCTGCCATGATGGATTGATTGATTGATTGCCTAACGTCCAGCGGCAAAGACTGCATACATATTCATGACCAGATCAAATTCAGCAATACTTATAAATTATACAAATATGGGTGAACAATAGGACAATCAGAGCAACGACTGTGTAATACAAACTGGAAAAGTATGGACGGGAGTTTGGTAGAAACCAGTCCACCTATATATAGAAAAGACCAACAAAATTACAAACAGCAAAAAAATAATAAAATAAATAATAATAACGTAAAAAAATAGATAAATAAATAAATATAAAACAAGCAAACGAACAGCCACATTTATCCCCTCTCCTTTTCCTTTAGAATATGGTATTTACTGTTCCCTTCTGTGATTAAAAGACTGGTATAGATATATGTTTATGATTTATAAAATAATTATATGATTAACAAAAGATACCACACTGTCGGATTAGTTCAAAAATTCTGTAGCGAAAATGTAACACAGAGGCAAAATAAAATTATAAATAATTTATAAAGTATACTCCTCTTATTTAGGATATTGAAAAGAAGATCTTTCTGAAACAGAATATTTATAATTATTCATCATTATTTTGTCGTTAAAACCGGTGATTTACATTTGCGAAAATATAATAATTTCCTAAACTATAATCTCATTAATTTTAGATGGTTTTGCCCTAAACAAATCTGTCTAACCTTATTTAATAGATTAACATTTAAGATGAGAGATGATTCTTCGTTATTGGTGTCATAGTTTAGATTGTCCTTTCGTAAGGTCTCAAATGAACACTCCGTCAACCAATGTGACAACTGGGATAACTAGATGCTAGAGAATACCGAAGGGGCGAGCAAAGATTGACAATCCAAAGAAAAACTGGCAACATTGGGTAGACAAGACACAAGACAAGGCAAACACAACAAAAACACAGCACAATATGTGTTGGACGCCACTATGCACAAACAAACACAAATAACGTAAATAAGACATGACCCCCCCCCCCCCCCCCCCCTACCCCTATAAACAATTAGGGGTAAAGACGAACGGAACATCGCTTACATGCGGAAATCGTAGCGAGCAGAGATCACAGCACGAAACCTAGAACATGAAAGCACATAATAGGACAACACAAAACTCTAAATAAACTGGTTTAACTCTCAATAAACTGGTTTAACTCTAAATAACCTGGTTTAACTCTAAATAAACTGGTTTAACTCTATATAAACTTGTAGCATTGGGTAACATAAAAAATAATATTTCTGTTTAAGTAGTATGAGTGAGTGAGTTAGTGATTGTTGTTTAACACCAAATGAACATTTTTTCTAGCTATTAAATGGCGGGAATAAGTTGCATTCGAAGGGATAATAATGAAGTCCGCTTTGTACTATACCAACAAGCTTAGCTGGTAGACATGTCGCTTTACTCGGACACATTTTTATTCCGTCATGCTCTTTAGACTTAGTGATGCGTGCTTAGCGGAGCAGCAACACATACCAATTTAATAGTCTTTGGTTTCATCTGGATGAGACTCGAATCTACGATCAACGTACTAGGGGCGACAACTCTAATAATTACACCACAACAGCTGTTCTACGCAGTATAATATTTGCCATTTAAGTCATTGATTAATTGTGTTTTAATTCGTCAGGTAGGTATATCTTCAGCTGCCTGTATATTGCTCATGTAGAGACAGTTATTGATTTGTATTATAACCTTTGATTATATTGTAGGTCCAGCAGAGACGCCTTACATGGTGTTTGAATATATGTTACATGGCGACTTGGCCGATTTACTCAGGAAAAACGACACAGCGATGCGCGCACATGATAACCACATTACTTTAGAAAAGGTAGTTTATTGTTGTAATATTCATTCTTTATACATTTTTGTATTGGTTTGTAAATAAACTGTGCTTTTATATACATTATAGGGGCCGTAGTGGTCGTGATCATGTGGTGGTCGGACTTACAATTATCTATGAAATCAGTGCACATCACCTATCACGTTGTGAGTTCGAATCCCATTTAGGCGAGGTGTACTTGATACGACATTACGTGATATAGTTTGTCAGTGACTTGCGGTATGTTGGTGATTTTCTTTGGTTCCTCTGGTGGTGAAAGATTTATTTTATACAATTTTATGTGATATAGTTTGTCAGAGAATTATTTCTGTTGCACAAGCGTCAATTAACGTTGATAGACTCAACTTTCTAGTAAATTTAGTTGTACAAATGGGCGCTATTAAATTCTTAATTGTAAATTAATCATGGATGCCATGAAAGTGTTTAGGTCGCTTCTTAACAACAATCACTGTGATAGATAGCTTACAAAGAATGATTTGACAGAACGGGAACGTCTTACCCGATATAAATTTGGGAGAAATACAATAGATTAAAAAATGTAAGATAACAAACATCATACGAGATGATGACACAAGTATGTCCAATGGTCAAGTAATAACACTATCAAATTTTCCCTTTGATTTTGAAACGTTTTTGTTTAATGAATATTTAACAATCATCAGGTCCTGGAAAACATGTTGAGGTATGAATCTGGACAAGATTTAAATCTGTAAATAAAAAAACAAACATTATGAAAGTATTAGGAACGAACTTTTCTCCTTGGTCTGGTTGTTGCTTCTCCGCTAAGCACGCAACATTAAGGAGAAAGAGCAAAGACTGGTTGGTTCGGAATCAGGATAATGTGTCCGAGTGGGGCGACATGTCTGGCCGCGGACTATTGTTTCAGTGAGCTAGAACTATACAAATCCAATTAAGCGTGCTGATCTAGTACAAAGTGGACCTTATCATAATTTCATTGAAAATTAACTTGTTCTCGCCCTGATATGGCTGAAGAAATTACTGAGTTGGCGTTAAACAACAATCACTCACTCAGTTCTTGATCTGGAATTCTGATATCATACCTGTTTCACAACTAAAACAAGTAATTCATCGTGTGACATCGTAATGAATTATGTGATTGATTTTAACTTAATTGAAGGTTAATTTACTATTAACTAATAGACAGTCTAATTGACGGTCAAGCAACACTATTAACTCATACTATTAACTAATTTACAATTGGCGATTTAATAAACTATTAAATCTTAATCCACTATTAACTTAATTGACGCTTGTGCAACCCAGTCCAGAATATTACTGAAACTTTTTATATCCATAATTTTAATCCTTAAATTTGTCATGAGAAATATCTTAATTTTTGTAGTAATGTGTATCTACTTACAAAATTACGCAGTGGTACATTAAAATTGAATATTGAACTTGGTCGTTATAACAATACCCCAAGAGAATCACGTTTATGTTTGTGTTGCAATATGAATGTTGTTGAAAACGAATATCATTTTGTGTTAGTTTGTCCTGCATATAGATCTGTACGTACGCATTTTTTGCCAACATATTACTGTTATTGGTCGAATATTTATAAACTTGAACATTTATTAAAAGCTGCCAATAAAAATCTCACTATAAAATTATATAATTATCTAAAGGCAGCTTGGAAAATCAGATGTCATATATAATATTGTTGTCGATATATAATGTGTTTAGTTGTTCTCTGCTTTTTGTCATTGTTTTACATGTGTATATATCTGTTTGATTGCTATAGTATGAATATTCGTTTTGCAAATAAAGAATTCATTCATTCATTCAACTTGGTATTTTCAGACTGATTTGATAGATATTGCTACACAGATAGCTAATGGGATGACGTATCTAACGGCAAAACATTTTGTACATCGTGACCTAGCAACAAGGAATTGCTTGGTCGGTGACGGATTTGTTGTGAAGATTTCAGATTTTGGTATGGCACGTGATGTCTACACATGTGATTATTATAGGGTGAGTATCACCATAACGTACACAACACCAAAAAGAAAATAAATATTAAAATCACGTGACTATCAACGGCCATATTAAAAAAAAATGTTTTCTAATTATGGTGTTTGGAATATTTTAGGTAAAATGAGAAGAAGTTAAGTGACATACTTTTAGTTTTTCAGAGAATTTTTAATATATCCTCCCATCTTCGTTTGACAGGGTCACATTTTTTTCATCGAATATGTAAAGTATTAATCACAGCAGACATTGAATGCTAAAATATATTTATTTCGAAAAATCTTGAAATAAGGCAAAGAAAACCCCAAAAACCCCCAAGCATAACCATAATAAATGTTAGAGAACACCGAATGAACAATCAAGAATGAAAAGTCTAGAGACACTCGAGAAACAGGGTGAAAACAAACAAAACACGAAAAACAACAGAGAAAGATAAAAAGATGAACAACGGGTCTTGAAAAGTCTTATTAATATCAATAAAATAATAAACATGCATGTATTTATTTGATATTTGATCATATATGCAAAATCCCATTAAGCTGTTTATATCTGTGAAAAAAGACCTGCATCTTCATAAAAACTTGACTGGTCATACACAAAAATAAAACAATACCTGAATCCGTTTTGATGTTGATTTAAAAAAAATGTTTTATAGAGCCTATCGATTTGTTTATCATGTATTGCAATTAATTTTATTTCTTCCATATCCTGTTTTCATCTTCCAATCTCCCGAACGAGAAATGAAATCCATATTGTTCCAGATTCCAATATCATGATAAAAGCGATCTCAGCACATCCAAAACTACACGAAGGAGAACATTAATGACATAAAACAGTTCTCAGTTCCGATAAGATGAATGTGAAATTACAGCACTCATGGATTATATTAAACACTGCTTTGTAACTGACGCAATTGTTTGAATCCACAACGTCTCTCTCTAAACCTAGGAGAGGATAATCTTAGTTTAAACAATAATAATTACATGATTTAGGAACAGTAAATTTCGATAAGAAATATATCTACTAACTCATGTCAATCTACGCTTTCTTTATTTTAGATTGGAGGTTCACGCATGCTCCCTGTCAGATGGATGTCACCAGAGAGTATGAAATATGGGTGCTTTACCACAGAGTCAGATATATGGGCATTTGGTGTTGTATTATGGGAAATATTCAGTTATGGGAGACAACCGTATTATGGCCATTCAAACGAAGAGGTTTGTTATAGTTAAATTTACTTTAACCATCTAACATACATTGTACTAACTAACAATCAAAATTCGCTATAAAAAAACTTAATGAGTCAAGGACAAAGTAATAATGTGTTGATCATTCACTTGATAGTCATACACATACCCCGCCATTACACGCCATTACATATGAATGATAAAATCCTGGTCAATCATAGATCAGGGGTGCGTTCAATATCGTAGCTGCTAGGTTGAGCTACGTAGAAAAATCATATTGAACGGAAAGCTAGCCTAACCGCTACATAGTTCTAGCTAGCTTAAATAATGTCTGCTAGCTTTTGAATCCAAGATGGCGGCTAAAACTAAATTTAATTTCGTAAGGTAAAAATAGTGGCATTGCAGGAAGTGACAACGCTTTTAATACGGATGATCATTTATTAAGGTAACTAGACAAATACGATTAGCTTAAAATGTTCCAAGAAATTATTCTATATGATTGGCGCCATATTTGTTAGCACTGCTACGTAGCTAATCGTTCAATAACGTCATGGCTAGTTTACCTAGCAGCTAGGCTAGCTGCTACGATATTGAACGCACCCCTGTTCTATGTTCCTTGGATGAACTTAATTGTCCGTCACACTTGATTGTCCGTCACACTACTGGATTACTAACTTACACAAATATCCTTAGAAACAGCGTTTCATTGCTGAATCTGCTCCACGAAATCTGTTTCGAATTACTAACTTCTATTCAATCAGCTGTGAACACTGGGATTCAGAGTTATTTTGACCCTGACTGGTCAAGTGGTGGTGTGGATCAGATAAGTTGGATTCCGGCAATCCAACTTATCTGATCCGCACCACCAAGCAAAAACACAACATAATATGTGTTGAACACCACTACACGCAAGGAAACACATATAACGTAAATAAACTCTCTCAAAACCAACTGGAGGTAAAGACGAAGCGAACATCGTAATAAGACATGATCCTCCTACAAACAACTGGAGGTAAAGACGAAGCGAACATCGTAATAAGACATGCTCCTCCTACAAACAACTGCAGGTAAAGACGAAGCGAACATCGTAGTAAGACATGATCCTCCTACAAACAACTGGAGGTAAAGACGAAGCGAACATCGTAATAAGACATGATCCTCCTACAAACAACTGGAGGTAAAGACGAAGCGAACATCGTTAATAAGACATGATCCTCCTACAAACAACTGGAGGTAAAGACGAAGCGAACATCGTAATAAGATATGAGTCCTCCTACAAACAACTGGAGGTAAAGACGAAGCGAACATCGTAATAAGACATGAGTCCTCCTACAAACAACTGGAGGTAAAGACGAACCGAACATCGTAATAAGACATGATCCTCCTACAAACAACTGGAGGTAAAGACGAAGCGAACATTGTAATAAGACATGATCCTCCTACAAACAACTGGAGGTAAAGACGAACCGAACATCGTAATAAGACATGATCCTCCTACAAACAACTGGAGGTAAAGACGAAGCAAACATCGTAATAAGACATAATCCTCCTACAAACAACTGGAGGTAAAGACGAAGCAAACATCGTAATAAGACATGATCCTCCTACAAACAACTGGAGGTAAAGACGAACCGAACATCGTTAATAAGACATGATCCTCCTACAAACAACTGGAGGTAAAAACGAAGCGAACGTCGTAATAAGACATGATCCTCCTACAAACAACTGGAGGTAAAGACGAACCGAACATCGTAATAAGACATGATCCTCCTACAAACAACTGGAGGTAAAGACGAAGCGAACATCGTAATAAGACATGATCCTCCTACAAACAACTAGAGGTAAAGACGAACCGAACATCGTAATAAGACATGATCCTCCTACAAACAACTGGAGGTAAAGACGAAGCGAACATCGTTAATAAGACATGATCCTCCTACAAACAACTGGAGGTAAAGACGAAGCGAACATCGTAATAAGACATGAGTCCTCCTACAAACAACTGGAGGTAAAGACGAAGCGAACATCGTAATAAGACATGAGTCCTCCTACAAACAACTGGAGGTAAAGACGAACCGAACATCGTAATAAGACATGATCCTCCTACAAACAACTGGAGGTAAAGACGAAGCGAACATCGTAATAAGACATGATCCTCCTACAAACAACTGGAGGTAAAGACGAACCGAACATCGTAATAAGACATGATCCTCCTACAAACAACTGGAGGTAAAGACGAAGCAAACATCGTAATAAGACATGATCCTCCTACAAACAACTGGAGGTAAAGACGAAGCAAACATCGTAATAAGACATGATCCTCCTACAAACAACTGGAGATAAAGACGAACCGAACATCGTTAATAAGACATGATCCTCCTACAAACAACTGGAGGTAAAAACGAAGCGAACGTCGTAATAAGACATGATCCTCCTACAAACAACTGGAGGTAAAGACGAACCGAACATCGTAATAAGACATGATCCTCCTACAAACAACTGGGGGTAAAGACGAACCGAACATCGTAATAAGACATGATCCTCCTACAAACAACTGGAGGTAAAGACGAAGCGAACATCGTAATAAGACATGATCCTCCTACAAACAACTAGACGTAAAGACGAACCGAACATCGTAATAAGACATGATCCTCCTACAAACAACTGGAGGTAAAGACGAAGCGAACATCGTAATAAGACATGATCCTCCTACAAACAACTGGAGGTAAAGACGAAGCGAACATCGTAATAAGACATGATCCTCCTACAAACAACTAGAGGTAAAGACGAAGCGAACATCGTAATAAAACATGATCCTCCTACCAACGACTGGAGGTAAAGACGAAGCGAACATCGTTGTTATGCGGAAAACAATTATTCACTTAAGACAGAAAGATAGATGATGCGAATTAATTTATTTTTATTTAATAAAAAAAAAGAATGGCCAACGTAAATGCAAATACCTTCCTTTAGGGTTAATCAATCGACAGAGACTTAATTTTCTTCAACTATTTTGGTGCCGGATGAATCTACTCTCTTTTAGTCGTTACACTACACCCTATTGTTTCCTTTTGATTTTGATTTCTCTTAAGATAAATCAAAAAGAAACAAATGCATAAATGGACACGAATACATTTTGTTGGTGTAAGACTGCTGTTTGTTTTTATAAATTAATGCTTTTATACAAAATGTAGCATAATAAGTTAATTTGTATCAAATTTTAGGTTGTAAGATTTTTGGATGATGGTATATTACTACAACGGCCAGATGGATGTCCATCAACAATATATCATATTATGTTAGGATGCTGGAAGAAAAATCCAAAAGAACGAATTCCTTTCCATAAGATACACAAACATTTAGTGGACTTCAGTAAGGAAATACTGCGCAACGTTCATCATCATAGACCGATTTTAGATAGCGAAAACGAGGCTTGAAATTCTGTGTAAACGAGACTTGAGTGGCCACAAACATTGTAGTGAAAAACAGACTAATTTCTATTTATTGGAATACACGGTATACATGTACACATGCGTAAATGGACCAATTCAAAAATGCACTTCCGTCCTCGACAACTACATTGCGCTTGTTCAATCTCAACAGTTGAATTGACCAATCACATTTGTCACAGAAGACATATACTGTACCTATACTTCCATGGTATTTCTGAATCGGTCCATTGTATTCGTCATTTCCAGTATGATAACATTATACATTGATTACTGTTAGTTTAATTAATGACACCATTGTAGTGTAATATTCATTATTGGGGCTCTACATGTGTGGATGTTTACTGCCATTTTAATCAAAGTTTCAATCATTATCATGGCGGTCAGTTTTATTGGTCTGATGAAACAGTAATAGCCGGTGAAAACAACACATCGGCCGCATGTAATTTAAAAGCTGATCACAACAGCGCTGCTCACCCAGTTATTTGTGAGGGTCGACATGTTGATCACATATGGAAAACACTACTATGAACGCATGAGCCTTGGCCCGTAAGATAGTTCCCCCCCCCCCCCGTCATTTTGTATTGAAGTATCTGTGCTATGGCTAGAAATGATGAAGGTCGTGCAGTGTCTTCTGCTTGTGAGTAAAAAGCTCACAAACAGCTGGGCGGGCAACGCTGTTCTAAGCACAATTACTAACAGTGTATATGCACTGACCATATCCTTAATTCGAATTAGTGGACCCGGGTGGCTCAATGAATTCTCGCCCGGTTTTGTAAATTACGAAAAGGGTGCACTCGACTCGCAGCCGCAAGTGATAAAGTTTACCAGTTACTTGCCCATGGTCGGTGGTTCTCTCTAGATACTCCGGCTTCTTCCACCACTAACACTGGTCGCCATGATATAGCTGGAACACTGCTGAAAGTGGCGTCAAACACCAAAATTAAAAAAAAATATAATTCGAATTATACATGCAAGTAATATATCTGAGCTCTAGATGTTAACGTTATTTATACATTGTTCGTATACAGTCTAACCTGTATTAAGAGGTCACCATTGAAAAGAGGTTCAATTCATATATAATTTTCTATAGCAGGACAAGTACATAAGACGACATTTTAATACAGGTGACTGCATGGGCAGGATTAATTGTATATGTAAATGGGTGATTTATTAGAAATTGTGCGCCATTTTGTTTTATTTGCATGACCCATGTTCAATAAAATCTACAGTTATATATAATACGGTTGTTTCGAATCATATCAATTCCAATCACGTTCCGTCTTCTTCGTGTCATGAAATGTTAGGCAGACTACTTCCGGTGTTTACGCTATTACTGTGACAACGTCAACATATCATAGTCGTAGATGCGGTAGACTATAAGTAATTGTAATATGGAGACGCCAAGAAAGTGGGTGAGTAAATACTGGCGTTCGCTACCTCACTGTCTGTTTGATAACAGAAATATATCAAGACAGGTCGTTTTCCTTTCATGATGCTGAAGCAGTAAATAAAGATATAAAACAAATTTAATTTTAAAGAAGTAATTGTCTGTGCATTGAAATCTTTGATACAAATAAAATAATTGAATTGATATCTGTCTTTTACAGAAAATGTAAAACATCCTTTAAGCTGAGTAACGTTAAAACGGCACTTGTCGATACGGGTTTTCGTTGTATACATTGACACCGATAGTCATGTGCCTAACATTCCATCAAAATCACGTGGTCTGGCAGACGAAAATAAAATGTTTTTTACGGAATGGAAATGATTCGAAACAATCGTATTAATATTAATGCCCCTCTTTCATTCCTGATTTTAACAGAAACATTTGTTACACGTGATCACCAATAAGAAATATCTACCTTATTACTGATAGACTCTTTACCTCATTCACGATAGCCTATTGTGTTTGTAATACCTCATTCTTTGTAGATATGTCCATCTTAATTCATTGCGCATCAATTAGTTCTCATCCGGAACAAGCAATAATATTAAATACAAAGTGACCACGTGCATTATTGTTTTTTTTTTATTTATCTATCTATTAGAAATAGATGAATTTACGTTTAAAGAATTGTTTCTTGCGAGTGCAAAGGATTTATTTAAAGGACACTCAATGGAACCTGAAAATGAACCCTTTATATACAGCTTAACATTATTTGAACTTTTCATTTATGGGAAAATAAGAGTGTCCTTCATAGACAGTGATGTGTTATATAGAGGTGTCCTTTCGGACAGGTTTGAATATACATGGCACGTGTCACAATACCATAAAATATAAAAGATAGCTTTTTCGACACACATGGTCTCAATTAAAGGTTTTTTTTGTAGAACCCATTGTCTTATCATTTTGTTATTTCATTTCAAATTTGTACATGCCGTAGTGTTGTTTTATTCTTTTGTGGTGTCATCTGAGTTTGCTATTATTATTTTTAATGCTGTTGTTTTGTTGTTTTTGTAATGTTTTCAATTATTACTATTTAGCATTTTTTGTAATTGTCTTTAAGAAAAGTTTGAAGATACAACAGTGGTAATTAAAAACTGTAAATCAAGGAAGGACACACAATGTAATAGTCAAAATAAAAATGACAAACAATAAACGAATAAAGGGTTGAACAACACGGGAGACAACTCTGACTCTCACGAAAACCGGAAGTAATGAAAAACAATGATGGCACCCGATGTGAAGGTCTTTAGTTTAGTTCACATTTACTTTCATCAGAAACTCGTCAAGCATCGTTTCTGACTTTAAATTGTGAATTGTTTGATTGTATTGTAACATCTCATATCTTACAAGGGTCAACGATGTTATTTGATAGAAGGGTTGCTACTAACAAGGAAGCTTCTAAACCAAGGGTTTCTCTTTGTTAAAGTTGAATTCATCACTTCGAAAGTTTTACACAATGGAATATCTGTGTCACAAATGACCATGGATATGGTCCACTTCTCGTAAACACTTCCCAGTCCTTTCATCATTCATGACTTATCACCGGGTTTGTAACTGGATTAACAAGACGGGTGTCACTAGTTGAGCAGGAACTGCTTACCCTTCCTGAGCACCCGAGTTCACCCCCGGTTTCGTGTTATTCGATCTTTAGTTGTATGTGTATTTTTTGTAGATTAGTGTTTGTCCTTTTGTGCTTTTTTCGCTTGACCATTGTGTTGTCTGTTCTTTTTGCGATATACGGATTCTAATTACCCCTTTGGTATCTTCAAACTCTTCCTATTTACCTTATTGTTGTTCCATATTTTTTCATTGCATGTTTTTTCAATGTGAATATTTCCCCAATGTGTTAGCAGAGATATAGAAGATGATACCATCCCTTAAAGGGAGGTAACTTTGTTATTTTATTGTTTTGTATTTACTCATATTGTATTGGATTTAATCTTTTATTGTATATGTAGTCACCATTTTGTTTATTTCATCATGTGACCAAATACTGACCGCCTTCAACTAGTTCAGGGTTATGTTACGTATCAATAGAAACATAATGCATTTGTATTACTGATCTTCTTAGATTTAGTAGAGTCAATACATTCATAATTGTAGCAGTAAAATATATGATTGATGTCGCCAATAATATTACACGGTCATTCATACTAAAATGCTACACAATGTTCATTGTTTATGTTCACATAGAAAAATAATTAGAAATTTCTGGTAATATTGTATTTCGTTTACATACGTAAATCATGTATTTTACGATGAAAATAACCCAATCAAATTTACTGTTATATGAAGTACAGCATTCTAAGTCATGTTTTTTCGTCGCCTGTTTATGTTATTCCCATGGAAACATTCCTGACATTAGTGATTTTCTTTATTCATCATAAAACTATGCTAATATTACGTAATGGTAGACAGTTTTACCCCTTCCATATTTTTCATTTTTAGATCGGTATAGTTTATTTTCATTTTGTGGAAGTAGAGTGGACCGATCTTTTTAATTTGGAGTATCTGAGCATGCGAGTTATCCACATTAAGTTAAACATGTTATACTGTAAGCTTCTCCGAGCTCAATATAGCCAGGTGTCGACTATAGTTTATTATATAAAATATCTTCAGATATGTCTTTAGACTCGCGTAAGACCACAATTGATGACTTTCATACGCTAAATACCCATTTTATGACTAACATGAAAAAATGTAGTGTCACGTGGTATGATTTTTATTGTATTTACTTATTAATACTGGTATATTGTTACAAATATAGTTCTTTGTCTTTGTAATGAATTATATTGGTGTTTAACACCACCTTTCACGAGTCATTGACAAATATTATCATAGCACATTGTATGGAGTAGACCTCGCTTGAAAGAGAATCGAACACAAACAGTTAATGTTAATATTTTTTTTTGATAGTCTCGAATCTGGGATATTTAATTATATACATTAAATGACATTAAACCGACAACGATACCCGGATGTAGCATTTATTGACAGTAGTAAAGGGTACTGCTCTACTGCAGGCTACGGGGCTGTTTCACACTCCATTTATTGACAGTAGTAAAGGGTACTGCTCTACTGCAGGCTACGGGGCTGTTTCACACTCCATTTATTGTATCAGTTATGGTCATTGTTGAAAACACTACTGTGAAATGTAGAGCAGTAATAACAGTACTGCTCCTTTTCTTTGAGGGACCGACCATTTAACTTACAGGGGGGTGGGGAGGTTTTGGTTTTTTTTCTAAACAAATATTCTGATTCCCAATGTTGCTGAAACAAATATTCTGAATTTGGTGGAGGAAAAAAAAATCTGATTCAGTCATATAACCTAATGTTAGATTCTGGAAATAAAAATCTCGCACTTCGCGCGACAAAAAAAAAATTCTAACTCTCGTGTTGTCCGAAAAAAAAATTCTGAGCGAAACAATAATACTTGTGTAGCATGATAAAAGATGGTGTGCATTGGTGGGAACAGATGGGAGAGTATTTTCTTGCTTTGTATGATATCAGGGCGTGTGAATTGGGGGGGGGGGGAGGGGTGGGGGGTGGGGGGGGGGAGAAGGGACGTGTTATATCATGTATAGTATAATATTAGGGGTGTGAAAATGGTGGTCGCAAGAAGGCGTGCATAATCTGGTGTAGTATGATATTGGGGGTGTGAATTGGAGACAGGAGGGCAAATATTATTTACTATGATATTAGGGAGTGCGAACTGGGGGACAAGAGCAACTACTGAAACATGTTATATTAAAGATGAAATATCTCCCCTAAGGTAAAATATATTATGTTAGAAGATCAAATAGTCAGGAAAGACGTGTTTGGTACACAGACGGAGACTTGTGAAATTCGTTTTCTTTTTGTTACAATGTTTTATTGACTCCGAGTTAGTTGACTTGTTAAGCATTTCTTATTATGCATATTGTATGCAAATGTAAATAAAATCTCTTGTTTCAAATTATCAGTATTGTTTTTTGTTGTTGCTTAACCCCGCCACTTTTTATTGATCGTGTATTTGTGTTACCGGTATCGATTTTACTTCTTGCTACGATTTTTCTATTGGATTTTTGTTCCGACAAAGTGGTAATTTTGTTTTCACTTTATTGTTATGTTCAGTAAAATTTCGAGGTTCCGCCGCCATTATACATTATGTGTTTTTCGTGAACGGAGGAGGAGAGGTTAACCTTTTCAGAACATTTACTCTTTATCAAGCTGTCAATTGGGGTTTAACCGCATCGGTGGTGCAATGGTTAGCGTGTTCGCCTCAAGTACGGTAGATCGTGGGTTCAAACCAAAGACTATGAAATTGGTATTTGCTGCTTCTATGCTAAGCACGCAGCATAAGGAGAAAGAGCAACAAGTGGTTGGCTCGGAATCAGAATAGTGTGTCCGAGTGGAGCGACATATATATCCGCAGATATATGTTTCATTGGGCTAGGACTATAAAAATCCAGCTCAGCGTGTTGGTCTAGTACAAAGCAGACCTCATCATCATTTAATTTCAAATCAACTTGTTCTCGCCATAATATAGCTGAAAAAATGTAGAATTGGCGTTAAACAAGAATCACTCACTCACTCACTCACTCAATTGGGATACTTTTAGCATTTTAATTTAACGTTTTACGTTCGTTATTTTGTCTCTCTCAATGATTATTTTATGTACTATTATCTATATTGCAGTTGTCTTTCTTTGTCTATCTGGGTGATTATTCTATCTACTATTATTAAGTCTCCCAAACAACGTTTGGAGACTTATTGTTTTTGTTCCGTTTCTTATTATTATTATTATTATTCTTGTTCTTGTTCTTCTCCTTTCTTTCCATGCACCATGAACTTGTCCACGGCAGATCTCAGGAACTACAGGACAGTATTTCATGAAACTTAGTGGAGTTATAGATATATGTTTCTAGTTGATCCTAAAGTTTTCAGATTTGTGGTAAAGGGGGTCAAAGCCATATGTTTGGGGGTTCAAAGGGAGTGGGGGTTACTATAGAATCCTATGCGAAACTTGAAATTTCGTACATTAATGTTGATAACTTCTAACTGGATAATAATAGAGACATAAATTTTGACATATTGATAGGTCACCATTAGAGGAGCAATTGTGCGTTTTCAAAATTTTCAAGATGTCTGTCATTTTCAAAATGGCTGCCAAAACACGGCATACAAATGGGGGGTAACAATTGAACATTGTCCGATATCATCAAAATTTGATATGTGGGTAGATAGTGTCAGTGGCCGGTTTGGGAGACTTCATATTCGTTAGATTATAATCATATTTTGTTTATATTGCAGTTGTCTTTCTTTGTCTATCTGGGTGATTATTCTACGTACTAATCGTTATGTTGCAGTTGTCTTTCTTTGTCTATCTGGAGCATATTGTGTTACTTTTCGATAAATTCGGTAGTTTATGTTTATCTGTTGTTGTTTTTTGTATATCTGGTTTGTGAATGCTTGATTACTATTTAAAATTTCACCACAAATTAGCAACAAATACTAATTTTGATCGTCTTTGATTTTGACCCAACAATAGAGCGAACCCACCATTTATCCAACACATCCGCACTTTAGGCATACAAACTAACCATTACACCACCCAAACAGTATTTCCCTGTTGGTCTTGTAGCATTATCTCGTAGAGTGTCAGCGTATTTTTCTAGCAACTTATTTTTAAGGATTTGTGTATTTGTTGTATTATAATTGATTTTCTAGATTGTGATTTTATTCCATCCTTAGTTGGTAGGAAATATTTGAAAATATCAATGGTATAATCAGAAGCGTATATCAAGGGACTGATAATAGAATAATTAAGTGATTGATTTATTGTGCTTAACGCCACTTTCAGCAATATTTCAGCTATATCATGGCGACCAGTTTTAGTGGTGGAAGAAGTCGGAGTAACCGGAGAGAACCACCGACCATGGGCAAGAAACTGGTAAGCTTTATCACTTGCGGCTGCGAGTCGAGTGCACCCTTTTTTGTAATTTACAAAGCAGGGCGCGAACACACGCCGTATTGGTGATAGGCTTGTAGGAGTTGTTAGGTAATTCAACTACCTAACTCATTGAGCCACCCGGGCCCTCAATGTTTAAATGATCGAAAGTACAAAGAACGATATAAAAAAGACTACACAGATTGAACAACACGAACTCTTCTAGATAGAGGTGCTCCGAAAGTGTAAGCAGTTCTTGTCATTTCCTATTGGAATAGTTTTATTACATAAAGGTCCTCTGGGTTCTCTATCAATTTCTAATGAAAATTTCAAGTAAAAAGTTCAAACAAATAAATTTGGCTCAGACCCAACGTGGAAAGGTTAAGTAACCAAATATACCCCTACATTTACTGTAGCAACGCCTCGGTGATGTCATGGCTAGTGTGATCCCCTAGATTTACTATAGCAACGCCTCGGTGATGTAATGACTAGGTGTGATCGCCCCATAGTCATATATTATGGGTTCAATTCCCGGTCGAGCAAGGCGGGGTCAAAGATTATAAAATTGGCATGCATTACCTCTCCGCGAAGCAAATAAAAGGGAATAAAAGCAGCTATTGGTGGCTTCTCTCAACTCATTTAACATGAAAACAAACATCTGACGTTAGAAATATATGCACTTACAGATAGAAAAAAATATGGTGTTTGGAGAGGACTATGGTCGTATCAAGAGTTTGAAGATACCAAAGGGGTAATCAGAATCCGTAAATAGAAGAATAACAGACAACACAATGGCCAAAAGCAAAAGGACAAAAGGACAAACAACGATTTACAAAACATACAAATAAAACTAAAGATCGAGTAACACGAACCCCATCAAAACCGGGGATGAACTGAGATGCCCGGGAATGGTAAGCAGTTCCTGCTCTACTAGTGGTACCTGTCGTGTCAATATAGTTACAAACCCGGTGATGTCATGAATGAGGAAAAGACGGGGAAGTGTTTACGAACAGTGGAACATATCCGTGGTCATTTGTGACACATATATTCCATAACGGCCAACCAAGTCATGGTGGCGACCGTAAAACATTAAGTGAAGACTTCAACTGAACCAAGAGGAATCCTTGGTTCAGTAGCTTCATTGTTAGCAGCAACCCTTTATCAAGGAAATCCTGATATGAACCAAAAGTTCTGGAATATCGTATCAACAGAGAATGCAACAAGGAAAAGGAGAAATGTATTTGATTCACCTTGCACAAGCATTGCACACCCCTTTCGGAAGTGATATACTCTAAAGAACAACTAGGTTCTTATATTTATATATATTTATATCCCGTGAAGTTCGACGAGGATGATTCCCATAACATTAGTTGATATTGTTGTTATACGTAAAAATAAAAAAACAACAACAGTATACCGTCAGAGCAATTAAAAAAAAATCGAAAAATTGTAAAGAGCAGAGACAAAATCGGGAAACTTAACACCCATAAATATTGTAGAAGACCACTTAGTTTCTTGACTTGGTGCAGGTACCTTAACTAACTCCTATCGAAACTAAGCCAGTTAGGGACGATTTTGTCGACATTCGCCATTAAATGTAAGCATTTTTTTTTAAAAGCAAAACGGAATGTTAACAACTAATAATTGCAATAATTGAAATCCCGAACAATTACGAAAATTTAACCATGTTCGTGAAGCATTAAATTTTGACAGCACCCAGGCGAAAAGCATGACAGCCACTTTACAAATCTAGTACAGGTATTATACAACATCAGTACACGTTGTACAAATACACAGCACTACTGAAAATATCAATAATACTGAAATTATCGATATTACTGAACACATCGATAATAATGAAAATATCGATAATACTGAAAATATCGATAATACTGAAAATATTGATAATAATTCTGATGTCCGTGACATGTACATCACCCCACCCTGAAAATAATGTGTTTGATACGAATTCCGATATTTTAATACAAATGTATATATCAAATATAGTGCGCACGATGCCTAAAGTATTTAGATCAAGACAACCAAAGGGAGGCTAATGTCACATAGGCCTGAGGGAAGAGAGTCTTAGGGCTTAGCTTTAATAATACACACTTCCACCACTGATATATTAACTATATCATACATTTATAACTTTAGAATTAGTATTGCTATTATTTTCAAGCATCTTTATCGTGTTTTGAGGCGCAAATATTTTAATAGAAGTCTGGAATCCGAAATCTAGTCCAGGTGGTGCTTTATTATCTATCTCATTTATGTCTGAACTACTATTTCCGGCTAAAGTTATCTGGAATCCGACATCTTGTCCAGGTGGCGCTGTACTATCTATCGTATGTATATCTGAACCACCATTTCCGGCTAGAGTTATTGGTAATGCAAGTAAAGGCATTATAGATTGTCCAAACGTCGCTGTATCCTTCCGAGCTATATGTTTCCTTACTGTATGCAATTTTTCTATTTGCTTAACTGTTCTCATTCTATTCTCCCGATCCAAAATAATCCGTATTTTCGGCATCGTTTTCAAGAACGCATCTGTTTCGTTATCTCTTTCACATTTTTCCGGTAATTTTCTACTGAATATGCGCAGTACAAACAAAGCCGTAACCGCGCCACTGTATACGACTATCACTGCAACAATAAAGTGCATGGCACCTACATGATCGTATGGGATTTCATCGGTAGTCTTTAATGTCACATCTCCATGGAAACTATTATTGATGGCCTTCATTTCAAAATAATGTCCACCTTTCTGACCTATGTCCGAACACACTCGAATGTGGTTGAACTCTCTGATGTCACTCTATCTACACGTGTGAATCTATCAAAAAATGACACTCGCCAATAACCGCTAGCTCACAATACGCTAGTCGACAAGAAACATTAGGTGCGTTCGGGACTCTTACCTAGGAACTGTATATCCTCCGATAATATTCATAAGTTAATACAAGTTTGTACTCCTGTCTACAATTATAATTTCCCTTGTCTAACGGAGTTCAAGCTTTATCAATATATAAAGCCGTGCTGTCTTTAGCAAATTATCATTAATTCACGTTAATTGTTTTTATTCTGAGTTGAGTTAATCTGTCTTTGCTTTCGTTTCGCTTTCGCTTTCTCTAATCCCGTCCGTTTCTACCTACACCATACACAAGTATAATTATATTATTAACTTTACTCAACTTAAAAATGGTGTTTTTTATTCCTTTATCCAATTTGATTTATATATATCTCATGCAAATATATATATATATATATATATTAGGTGAATAAATATTTTGATTATGAACATTCTTTTCTTACACAAACGGCAGTTATAACTCCAATAATTTAAATCATAAAAGTTTATTGAATAAAACATAGATATATCAAATATAATCAAACCCATATAAATTGTTAAAATATTCTTTTTTTAAAAATAATTAACAATGTGAAATCATTCAGGTTTAACAATCTAGTGATAACATGCAGAGTCTATAATGTCAGCAATTTAAATAAGATCTCACATTACATCTAATATAGGTAATATATCTATTATATACATATATACAGAAGGAATTCGCTTTGTGTGACGAAGTTTAAAAGAAATTTTAAATATGAGAAATTTGTATTTGTACTGCATTAACATATTACTAATACAGGTACAGCAGATATGTTTTATACCATGACCTACCCATGGTTTGTGAACGAGAGATTCTACCTGCCTAGCTAGTAGTTAGGTAACTACTAGCAATCACTGACCCTACTATTCTACCTTCCTAGCTAGTAGTTAGTTCACTACTAGTAATCACTGACCCTACTATTGTACTGTCCATGTGACCAACATATTCTACCTTCCTAGCTAGTAGTTAGTTAACTACTAGTAATAACTGACCCTACAATTGTACTGTCCATGTGACCAACATATTCTACCTTCCTAGGTAGTAGTTAGATAACTACTAGCAATCACTGACCCTACTATTCTACCTTCCTAGCTAATAGTTAGTTCACTACTAGTAATAACTGACCCTACTATTATACTGTCCATGTGACCAACACATTCTCCCTTCCTTGCTAGTAGTTAGTTAACTACTAGTAATCATTGACCCTACTATTGCACTGTCCATGTGACCAACATATTCTACCTTCCTAGTTAATAGTTAACTACTAGATATCACTGACCCTACTATTGTACTGTCCATGTGACCAACATATTCTACCTTCCTAGCTAGTAGTTAGATAACTACTAGCAATCACTGACCCTACTATTCTACCTTCCTAGCTAGTAGTTAGTTAACTACTAGTAATCACTGACCCTACTATTGTACTGTCCATGTGACCAACATATTCTACCTTCCTAGCTAATAGTTAGTTAACTACTAGCAATGACTGACCCTACTATTGCACTGTCCATGTGACCAGCATATTCTACTTTCCTAGCTAATAGTTAATTAACTACTAGAAAGCACCGACCCTACTATTGTACTGTCCATGTGACCAACATATTCTACCTTCCTATCTAGTAGTTAATTGACTACTATTTGATAGGGGAGTACTGCTAACAAGGAGGCCACCGAATTATGGCTTCTTAGATGAAATGCAGAAGTCATCACAACTAATGTCTTACGGTGTCCACCATGTCTTGCTTGACCATTATATAATGTGGGTATTTCAGATGGAAACGGACATGTCGGATTGGCATTGTCCATTCGTGTTATTTACCCTCCTCCATAACTTAAAACAAGATTTGGAACATGAATAACTAGCATGATGCCCCCAGAGAACAGAGAACAACTTCCTGTTAGAAAGTATCGTTCTCAACCTTCTGTCGGTTGCCCTTAGTTGACATTGAAGTCCCTGTTGGAAAGTATCGTTCTCAACCTTCTGACGGTTGCCCTTAGTTGACATTGAAGTCCCTGTTAGACAGTATCGTTCTCAACCTTCTGTCGGTTGCCCTTATTTGACATTGAAGTCACTGTTAGAAAGTATCGTTCTCAACCTTCTGTCGGTTGCCCTCAGTTGACATTGAAGTCCCTGTTAGACAGTATCGTTCTCAACTTTCTGTCGGTTGCCCTTATTTGACATTGAAGTCCCTGTTAGACAGTATCGTTCTCAAATTTCTGTCGGTTGCCCTTAGTTGACATTGAAGTCCCTGTTAGACAGTATCGTTCTCAACCTTCTGTCGGTTGCCCTCAGTTGACATTGAAGTCCCTGTTAGACAGTATCGTTCTCAACCTTCTGTCGGTTGCCCTTAGTTGACATTGAAGTCCCTGTTAGACAGTATCGTTCTCAACCTTCTGTCGGTTGCCCTTAGTTGACATCGAAGTCCCTGTTAGAAAGTATCGTTCTCAAATTTCTGTCGGTTGCCCTTAGTTGACATTGAAGTCCCTGTTAGACAGTATCGTTCTCAACCTTCTGTCGGTTGCCCTCAGTTGACATTGAAGTCCCTGTTAGACAGTATCGTTCTCAACCTTCTGTCGGTTGCCCTTAGTTGACATTGAAGTCCCTGCTAGACAGTATCGTTCCCAACTTTCTGTCGGTTGCCCTCAGTTGACATTGAAGTCCCTTTTAGAAAGTATCGTTCTCAACCTTCTGCCGGTTGCCCTTAGTTGACATTGAAGTCCCCTTTAGAAAGTATCGTTCTCAACCTTCTGTCGGTTGCCCTTAGTTGACATTGAAGTCCCTGTTAGACAGTATCGTTCTCAACCTTCTGTCGGTTGCCCTTAGTTGACATTGAAGTCCCTGTTAGAAAGTATCGTTCTCAATCTTCTGCCGGTTGCCCTTAGTTGACATTGAAGTCCCTGTTAGAAAGTATCGTTCTCAACCTTCTATCGGTTGCCCTTAGTTGACATTGAAGTCCCTGTTAGACAGTATCGTTCTCAACCATCTGTCAGTTGCCCTTAGTTGACATTGAAGTCCCTGTTAGACAGTATCGTTCTCAACTTTCTGTCGGTTGCCCTTAGTTGACATTGAAGCTAGAAAGTATCGTTCTCAACCTTCTGTCGGTTGCCCTTAGTTGACATTGAAGTCCCTGTTATAAAGTATCGTTCTCAACCTTCTATCGGTTGCCCTCAGTTGACATTGAAGTCTTTTTTAGACAGTATCGTTCTCAACCTTCTGTCGGTTTCCCTCAGTTGACATTGAAGTCCCTGTTAGAAAGTATCGTGCTCATCCTTCTGTCGGTTGCCCTTAGTTGACATTGAAGTCCCTGTTAGACAGTATCGTTCTCAACCTTCTGTCGGTTGCCCTTAGTTGACATTGAAGTACCTGTTATAAAGTATCGTTCTCAACCTTCTGTCGGTTGCCCTCAGTTGACATTGAAGTCCCTGTTAGAAAGTATCGTTCTCAACCTTCTGTCGGTTGCCCTTAGTTGACATTGAAGCCCCTGTTAGACAGTATCGTTCTCAACCTTCTGTCGGTTGCCCTTAGTTGACAATGAAGTCCATGTTAGAAAGTATCGTTCTCAACCTTCTGTCGGTTGCACTCAGTTGACATTGAAGTCCCTGTTAGACAGTATCGTTCTCAACCTTCTGTCGGTTGCCTTCAGTTGACATTGAAGTCCCTGTTAGACAGTATCGTTCTTAACCTTCTGTCGGTTGCCCTTAGTTGACATTGAAGTCCCTGTTAGACAGTATCGTTCTCAACCTTCTGTCGGTTGCCCTCAGTTGACATTGAAGTCCCTGTTAGACAGTATCGTTCTCAACCTTCTGCCGGTTGCCCTTAGTTGACATTGAAGTCCCCTTTAGAAAGTATCGTTCTGAACCTTCTGTCGGTTGCCCTTAGTTGATATTGAAGTCCCTGTTAGACATTATCGTTCTCAACCTTCTGTCGGTTGCCCTTAGTTGACATTGAAGTCCCTGTTAGAAAGTATCGTTCTCAATCTTCTGTCGGTTGCCCTTAGTTGACATTGAAGTCCCTGTTAGAAAGTATCGTTCTCAACCTTCTATCGGTTGCCCTTAGTTGACATTGAAGTCCCTGTTAGAAAGTATCGTTCTCAACCTTCTGTCGGTTGCTCTTAGTTGACATTGAAATCCGCTAGAAAGTATCGTTCTCAACCTTCTGTCGTTGCCCTTAGTTGACATTGAAGTCCCTGTTACACAGTATCGTTCTCAACCTTCTGTCGGTTGTCTTTAGTTGACATTGAAGTCCCTGTTAGACAGTATCGTTCTCAACCTTCTGTCGGTTGCCCTCAGTTGACATTGAAGTCCCTGTTAGACAGTATCGTTCTCAACCTTCTGTCGGTTGCCCTTAGTTGACATCGAAGTCCCTGTTAGAAAGTATCGTTCTCAAATTTCTGTCGGTTGCCCTTAGTTGACATTGAAGTCCCTGTTAGACAGTATCGTTCTCAACCTTCTGTCGGTTGCCCTCAGTTGACATTGAAGTCCCTGTTAGACAGTATCGTTCTCAACCTTCTGTCGGTTGCCCTTAGTTGACATTGAAGTCCCTGCTAGACAGTATCGTTCTCAACTTTCTGTCGGTTGCCCTCAGTTGACATTGAAGTCCCTGTTAGAAAGTATCGTTCTCAACCTTCTGCCGGTTGCCCTTAGTTGACATTGAAGTCCCCTTTAGAAAGTATCGTTCTCAACCTTCTGTCGGTTGCTCTTAGTTGATATTGAAGTCCCTGTTAGACAGTATCGTTCTCAACCTTCTGTCGGTTGCCCTTAGTTGACATTGAAATCCCTGTTAGAAAGTATCGTTCTCAATCTTCTGTCGGTTGCCCTTAGTTGACATTGAAGTCCCTGTTAGAAAGTATCGTTCTCAACCTTCTATCGGTTGCCCTTAGTTGACATTGAAGTCCCTGTTAGACAGTATCGTTCTCAACCATCTGTCAGTTGCCCTTAGTTGACATTGAAGTCCCTGTTAGACAGTATCGTTCTCAACCTTCTGTCGGTTGCCCTTAGTTGACATTGAAGCTAGAAAGTATCGTTCTCAACCTTCTGTCGGTTGCCCTTAGTTGACATTGAAGTCCCTGTTAGACAGTATCGTTCTCAACCTTTTGTCGGTTGCCCTTAGTTGACATTGAAGTCCCTGTTATAAAGTATCGTTCTCAACCTTCTATCGGTTGCCCTTAGTTGACATTGAAGTCTTTTTTAGACAGTATCGTTCTCAACCTTCTGTCGGTTTCCCTCAGTTGACATTGAAATCCCTGTTAGAAAGTATCGTGCTCAGCCTTCTGTCGGTTGCCCTTAGTTGACATTGAAGTCCCTGTTAGACAGTATCGTTCTCAACCTTCTGTCGGTTGCCCTTAGTTGACATTGAAGTACCTGTTATAAAGTATCGTTCTCAACCTTCTGTCGGTTGCCCTTAGTTGACATTGAAGTCCCTGTTAGAAAGTATCGTTCTCAACCTTCTGTCGGTTGCCCTTAGTTGACATTGAAGCCCCTGTTAGACAGTATCGTTCTCAACCTTCTGTCGGTTGCCCTTAGTTGACAATGAAGTCCATGTTAGACAGTATCGTTCTCAACCTTCTCTCGGTTGCACTCAGTTGACATTGAAGTCGCTGTTAGACAGTATCGTTCTCAACCTTCTGTCGGTTGCCCTCAGTTGACATTGAAGTCCCTGTTAGACAGTATCGTTCTCAACCTTCTGTCGGTTGCCCTTTGTTGACATTGAAGTCCCTGTTAGACAGTATCGTTCTCAACCTTCTGTCGGTTGCCCTCAGTTGACATTGAAGTCCCTGTTAGACAGTATCGTTCTCAACCTTCTGTCGGTTGCCCTTAGTTGACTTTGAAGTTCCTGTTAGAAAGTATCGTTCTCAACCTTCTGTCGGTTGCCCTTAGTTGACATTGAAGTCCCTGTTAGAAAGTATCGTTCTCAACCTTCTGTCGGTTGCTCTTAGTTTACATTGAAATCCGCTAGAAAGTATCGTTCTCAACCTTCTGTCGTTGCCCTTAGTTGACATTGAAGTCCCTGTTACACAGTATCGTTCTCAACCTTCTGTCGGTTGTCTTTAGTTGACATTGAAGTCCCTGTTGGACAGTATCGTTCTCAACCTTCTGTCGGTTGCCCTTAGTTGACATTGAAGTCCCTGTTAGAAAGTATCGTTCTCAACCATCTGTCGGTTACCCTTAGGTGACATTGAAGTCCATGTTAGAAAGTATCGTTCTCAACCTTCTGTCGGTTGCCCTTAGTTGACATTGAAGTCCCTGTTAGAAAGTATCGTTCTCAACCTTCTGTCGGTTGCCCTTAGTTGACATTGAAGTCCCTGTTAGAAAGTATCGTTCTCAACCATCTGTCGGTTGCCCTTAGTTGACATTGAAGTCCCTGTTATAAAGTATCGTTCTCAACCTTCTGTCGGTTGCCCTTAGTTGACATTGAAGTCCCTGTTATAAAGTTTCGTTCTCAACCTTCTTTCGGTTGCCCTTAGTTGACATTGAAGTCCCTGTTAGAAGGTATCGTTCTCAACCTTCTGTCGGTTGCCCTTAGTTGACATTGAAGTCCCTGTTAGAAAGTATCGTTCTCAACCTTCTGTCGGTTGCACTCAGTTGACATTGAAGTCCCTGTTAGACAGTATTGTTCTCAACCTTCTGTCGGTTGCCCTCAGTTGACATTGAAGTCCCTGTTAGACAGTATCGTTCTCAACCTTCTGTCGGTTGCTCTTAGTTGACATTGAAGTCCCTGTTCGACAGTATCGTTCTCAACCTTCTGTCGGTTGCCCTCAGTTGACATTGAAGTCCCTGTTAGACAGTATCGTTCTCAAGTTTCTGTCGGTTGCCCTCAGTTGCCATTGAAGTCCCTGTTAGAAAGTATCGTTCTCAACCTTCTGCCGGTTGCCCTTAGTTGACATTGAAGTTCCTGTTAGAAAGTATCGTTCTCAACCTTCTGTCGGTTGCCCTTAGTTGACATTGAAGTCCCTGTTAGAAAGTATCGTTCTCAACTTTCTGTCGGTTGTTCTTAGTTGACATTGAAGTCCGCTAGAAAGTATCGTTCTCAGCCTTCTGTCGGTTGCCCTTAGGTGACATTGAAGTCCCTGTTAGACAGTATCGTTCTCAACCTTCTGTCGGTTGCCCTTAGTTGACATTGAAGTCCCTGTTAGAAAGTATCGTTCTCAACCTTCTGTCGGTTGCCCTTAGTTGACATTGAAGTCTCTGTTAGAAAGTATCGTTCTCAATCTTCTGTCGGTTGCCCTTAGTTGACATTGAAGTCCCTGTTAGAAAGTATCGTTCTCAACCTTCTGTCGGTTGCCCTTAGTTGACATTGAAGTCTCTGTTAGAAAGTATCGTTCTCAACCATCTGTCGGTTGCCCTTAGGTGGCATTGAAGTCCATGTTTGAAAGTATCGTTCTCAACCTTCTGTTGGTTGCCCTTAGTTGACATTGAAGTCCCTGTTAGAAAGTATCGTTCTCAACCTTCTGTCGGTTGCCCTTAGTTGACATTGAAGTCCCTGTTAGAAAGTATCGTTCTCAACCTTCTGTCCTTTGCCCTTAGTTGACATTGAAGTCTCTGTTAGAAAGTATCGTTCTCAATCTTCTGTCGGTTGCCCTTAGTTGACATTGAAGTCCCTGTTAGAAAGTATCGTTCTCAACCTTCTGTCGGTTGCCCTTAGTTGACATTGAAGTCTCTGTTAGAAAGTATCGTTCTCAATCATCTGTCGGTTGCCCTTAGGTGGCATTGAAGTCCCTGTTAGAAAGTATCGTTCTCAACCTTCTGTTGGTTGCCCTTAGTTGACATTGAAGTCCCTGTTAGAAAGTATCGTTCTCAACCTTTTGTCGGTTACCCTTAGTTGACATTGAAGTCCCTGTTAGAAAGTATCGTTCTCAACCATCTGTCGGTTGCCCTTAGATGACATTGAAATCCATGTTAGAAAGTATCGTTCTCAACCTTCTGTCGGTTGCCCTTAGTTGACATTGAAGTCCCTGTTAGAAAGTATCGTTCTCAACCTTCTGTCGGTTGCCCTTAGTTGACATTGAAGTCCCTATTAGAAAGTATCGTTCTCAACCATCTGTCGGTTGCCCTTAGTTGACATTGAAGTCCCTGTTATAAAGTATCGTTCTCAACCTTCTGTCGGTTGCCCTTAGTTGACATTGAAGTCCCTGTTATAAAGTTTCGTTCTCAACCTTCTTTCGGTTGCCCTTAGTTGACATTGAAGTCCCTGTTAGAAGGTATCGTTCTCAACCTTCTGTCGGTTGTCCTTAGTTGACATTGAAGTCCCTGTTAGAAAGTATCGTTCTCAACCTTCTGTCGGTTGCACTCAGTTGACATTGAAGTCCCTGTTAGACAGTATCGTTCTCAACCTTCTGTCGGTTGCCCTCAGTTGACATTGAAGTCCCTGTTAGACAGTATCGTTCTCAACCTTCTGTCGGTTGCTCTTAGTTGACATTGAAGTCCCTGTTCGACAGTATCGTTCTCAACCTTCTGTCGGTTGCCCTCAGTTGACATTGAAGTCCCTGTTAGACAGTATCGTTCTCAAGTTTCTGTCGGTTGCCCTCAGTTGCCATTGAAGTCCCTGTTAGAAAGTATCGTTCTCAACCTTATGTCGGTTGCCCTTAGTTGACATTGAAGTTCCTGTTAGAAAGTATCGTTCTCAACCTTCTGTCGGTTGCCCTTAGTTGACATTGAAGTCCCTGTTAGAAAGTATCGTTCTCAACCTTCTGTCGGTTGCTCTTAGTTGACATTGAAGTCCGCTAGAAAGTATCGTGCTCAGCCTTCTGTCGGTTGCCCTTAGGTGACATTGAAGTCCCTGTTAGACAGTATCGTTCTCAACCTTCTGTCGGTTGCCCCTAGTTGACATTGAAGTCCCTGTTAGAAAGTATCGTTCTCAACCTTCTGTCGGTTGCCCTTAGTTGACATTGAAGTCTCTGTTAGAAAGTATCGTTCTCAATCTTCTGTCGGTTGCCCTTAGTTGACATTGAAGTCTCTGTTAGAAAGTATCGTTCTCAATCATCTGTCGGTTGGCCTTAGGTGGCATTGAAGTCCCTGTTAGAAAGTATCGTTCACAACCTTCTGTTGGTTGCCCTTAGTTGACATTGAAGTCCCTGTTAGAAAGTATCGTTCTCAACCTTTTGTCGGTTACCCTTAGTTGACATTGAAGTCCCTGTTAGAAAGTATCGTTCTCAACCATCTGTCGGTTGCCCTTAGTTGATATTGAAGTCCCTGTTATAAAGTATCGTTCTCAACCTTCTGTCGGTTGCCCTTAGTTGACATTGAAGTCCCTGTTATAAAGTATCGTTCTCAACCTTCTGTCGGTTGCCCTTAGTTGCCATTGAAGTACCTGGTAGAAAGTATCGTTCTCAACCTTCTGTCGGTTGCCCTTAGTTGACATTAAACCCCTGTTAGAAAGTATCATTCTCAACCTTCTTTCGGTTTCCCTTAGTTGACATTGAAGTACCTGTTAGACAGTATCGTTCTCAATCTTCTGTCGGTTGCCCTTAGTTGACATTGAAGTCCCTGTTAGACAGTATCATTCTCAGCCGTCTGTCGGTTGCCCTTAGTTGACATTGAAGTCCCTATTAGAAAGTATCGTTCTCAACCTTCTGTCGGTTGCACTCAGTTGACATTGAAGTCCCTGTTAGACAGTATCGTTCTCAACCTTCTGTCGGTTGCCCTCAGTTGACATTGAAGTCCCTGTTAGACAGTATCGTTCTCAACTTTCTGTCGGTTGCCCTCAGTTGACATTGAAGTCCCTGTTAGAAAGTATCGTTCTCAACCTTCTGCCGGTTGCCCTTAGTTGACATTGAAGTTCCTGTTAGAAAGTATCGTTCTCAACCTTCTGTCGGTTGCCCTTAGTTGACATTGAAGTCCCTGTTAGAAAGTATCGTTCTCAACCTTCTGTCGGTTGCCCTTAGTTGACATTGAAGTCCCTGTTAGACAGTATCGTTCTCAACCTTCTGTCGGTTGCTCTTAGTTGACATTGAAGTCCGCTAGAAAGTATCGTTCTCAGCCTTCTGTCGGTTGCCCTTAGTTGACATTGAAGTCCCTGTTAGACAGTATCGTTCTCAACCTTCTGTCATTTGTCTTTTGTTGACATTGAAGTCCTTGTTAGACAGTATCGTTCTCAACCTTCTGTCGGTTGCCCTTAGTTGACATTGAAGTCCCTGTTAGAAAGTATCGTTCTCAACCTTCTGTCGGTTGCCCTTAGTTGACATTGAAGTCTCTGTAAGAAAGTATCGTTCTCAATCTTCTGTCGGTTGTCCTTAGTTGACATTGAAATCCCTGTTAGAAAGTATCGTTCTCAACCTTCTGTCGGTTGCCCTTAGTTGACATTGAAGTCCCTGTTAGAAAGTATCGTTCTCAACCATCTGTCGGTTGCCCTTAGGTGACATTGAAGTCCCTGTTTGAAAGTATCGTTCTCAACCTTCTGTCGGTTGCCCTTAGTTGACATTGAAGTCCCTGCTAGACAGTATCGTTCTCAACCTTCTGTCGGTTGCCCTTAGATGACATTGAAGTCCCTGTTAGAAAGTATCGTTCTCAACCATCTGTCGGTTGCCCTTAGTTGACATTGAAGTCCCTGTTATATAGTATCGTTCTCAACCTTCTGTCGGTTGCCCTTAGTTGACATTGAAGTCCATGTTAGAAAGTATCGTTCTCAACCTTCTGTCGGTTGCCCTTAGTTGACATTGAAGTCCCTGTTAGAAAGTATCGTTCTCAACCTTCTGTCGGTTGCACTCAGTTGACATTGAAGTTCCTGTTAGAAAGTATCGTTCTCAACCTTCTGTCGGTTGCCCTTAATTGACATTGAAGTCCCTGTTAGAAAGTATCGTTCTCAACCTTCTGTCGGTTGCTCTTAGTTGACATTGAAGTCCGCTAGAAAGTATCGTTCTCAGCCTTCTGTCGGTTGCCCTTAGTTGACATTGAAGTCCCTGTTAGAAGGTATCGTTCTCAACCTTCTGTCATTTGTCTTTTGTTGACATTGAAGTCCCTGTTAGACAGTATCGTTCTCAACCTTCTGTCGGTTGCCCTTTGTTGACATTGAAGTCCCTGTTAGAAAGTATCGTTCTCAACCTTCTGTCGGTTGCCCTTAGTTGACATTGAAGTCTCTGTTAGAAAGTATCGTTCTCAATCTTCTGTCGGTTGCCCTTAGTTGACATTGAAGTCCCTGTTAGAAAGTATCGTTCTCAACCTTCTGTCGGTTGCCCTTAGTTGACATTGAAGTCTCTGTTAGAAAGTATCGTTCTCAAGCATCTGTCGGTTGCCCTTAGTTGACATTGAAGTCCCTATTAGAAAGTATCGTTCTCAACCTTCTGTCGGTTGCACTCAGTTGACATTGAAGTCCCTGTTAGACAGTATCGTTCTCAACCTTCTGTCGGTTGCCCTCAGTTGACATTGAAGTCCCTGTTAGACAGTATCGTTCTCAACTTTCTGTCGGTTGCCCTCAGTTGACATTGAAGTCCCTGTTAGAAAGTATCGTTCTCAACCTTCTGCCGGTTGCCCTTAGTTGACATTGAAGTTCCTGTTAGAAAGTATCGTTCTCAACCTTCTGTCGGTTGCCCTTAGTTGACATTGAAGTCCCTGTTAGAAAGTATCGTTCTCAACCTTCTGTCGGTTGCCCTTAGTTGACATTGAAGTCCCTGTTAGAAAGTATCGTTCTCAACCTTCTGTCGGTTGCTCTTAGTTGACATTGAAGTCCGCTAGAAAGTATCGTTCTCAGCCTTCTGTCGGTTGCCCTTAGTTGACATTGAAGTCCCTGTTAGACAGTATCGTTCTCAACCTTCTGTCATTTGTCTTTTGTTGACATTGAAGTCCTTGTTAGACAGTATCGTTCTCAACCTTCTGTCGGTTGCCCTTAGTTGACATTGAAGTCCCTGTTAGAAAGTATCGTTCTCAACCTTCTGTCGGTTGCCCTTAGTTGACATTGAAGTCTCTGTAAGAAAGTATCGTTCTCAATCTTCTGTCGGTTGTCCTTAGTTGACATTGAAATCCCTGTTAGAAAGTATCGTTCTCAACCTGCTGTCGGTTGCCCTTAGTTGACATTGAAGTCCCTGTTAGAAAGTATCGTTCTCAACCATCTGTCGGTTGCCCTTAGGTGACATTGAATTCCCTGTTTGAAAGTATCGTTCTCAACCTTCTGTCGGTTGCCCTTAGTTGACATTGAAGTCCCTGTTAGACAGTATCGTTCTCAACCTTCTGTCGGTTGCCCTTAGATGACATTGAAATCCCTGTTAGAAAGTATCGTTCTCAACCATCTGTCGGTTGCCCTTAGTTGACATTGAAGTCCCTGTTATATAGTATCGTTCTCAACCTTCTGTCGGTTGCCCTTAGTTGACATTGAAGTCCCTGTTATAAAGTATCGTTCTCAACCTTCTTTCGGTTGCCCTTAGTTGACATTGAAGTCCCTGTTAGAAAGTATCGTTCTCAACCTTCTGTCGGTTGCTCTTAGTTGACATTGAAGTCCGCTAGAAAGTATCGTTCTCAGCCTTCTGTCGGTTGCCCTTAGTTGATATTGAAGTCCCTGTTAGAAGGTATCGTTCTCAACCTTCTGTCATTTGTCTTTTGTTGACATTGAAGTCCCTGTTAAACAGTATCGTTCTCAACCTTCTGTCGGTTGCCCTTAGTTGACATTGAAGTCCCTGTTAGAAAGTATCGTTTTCAACCTTCTGTCGGTTGCCCTTAGTTGACATTGAAGTCTCTGTTAGAAAGTATCGTTCTCAATCTTCTGTCGGTTGCCCTTAGTTGACATTGAAGTCCCTGTTCGAAAGTATCGTTCTCAACCTTCTGTCGGTTGCCCTTAGTTGACATTGAAGTCTCTGTTAGAAAGTATCGTTCTCAACCATCTGTCGGTTGCCCTTAGTTGACATTGAAGTCCCTATTAGAAAGTATCGTTCTCAACCTTCTGTCGGTTGCACTCAGTTGACATTGAAGTCCCTGTTAGACAGTATCGTTCTCAACCTTCTGTCGGTTGCCCTCAGTTGACATTGAAGTCCCTGTTAGACAGTATCGTTCTCAACTTTCTGTCGGTTGCCCTCAGTTGACATTGAAGTCCCTGTTAGAAAGTATCGTTCTCAACCTTCTGTCGGTTGCCCTTAGTTGACATTGAAGTTCCTGTTAGAAAGTATCGTTCTCAACCTTCTGTCGGTTGCCCTTAGTTGACATTGAAGTCCCTGTTAGAAAGTATCGTTCTCAACCTTCTGTCGGTTGCCCTTAGTTGACATTGAAGTCCCTGTTAGAAAGTATCGTTCTCAACCTTCTGTCGGTTGCTCTTAGTTGACATTGAAGTCCGCTAGAAAGTATCGTTCTCAGCCTTCTGTCGGTTGCCCTTAGTTTACATTGAAGTCCCTGTTAGACAGTATCGTTCTCAACCTTCTGTCATTTGTCTTTTGTTGACATTGAAGTCCTTGTTAGACAGTATCGTTCTCAACCTTCTGTCGGTTGCCCTTAGTTGACATTGAAGTCCCTGTTAGAAAGTATCGTTCTCAACCTTCTGTCGGTTGCCCTTAGTTGACATTGAAGTCCCTGTTAGAAAGTATCGTTCTCAATCTTCTGTCGGTTGTCCTTAGTTGACATTGAAATCCCTGTTAGAAAGTATCGTTCTCAACCTTCTGTCGGTTGCCCTTAGTTGACATTGAAATCCCTGTTAGAAAGTATCGTTCTCAACCTTCTGTCGGTTGCCCTTAGTTGACATTGAAGTCCCTGTTAGAAAGTATCGTTCTCAACCATCTGTCGGTTGCCCTTAGGTGACATTGAAGTCCCTGTTTGAAAGTATCGTTCTCAACCTTCTGTCGGTTGCCCTTAGTTGACATTGAAGTCCCTGTTAGACAGTATCGTTCTCAACCTTCTGTCGGTTGCCCTTAGATGACATTGAAGTCCCTGTTAGAAAGTATCGTTCTCAACCATCTGTCGGTTGCCCTTAGTTGACATTGAAGTCCCTGTTATATAGTATCGTTCTCAACCTTCTGTCGGTTGCCCTTAGTTGACATTGAAGTCCCTGTTATAAAGTATCGTTCTCAACCTTCTTTCGGTTGCCCTTAGTTGACATTGAAGTCCATGTTAGAAAGTATCGTTCTCAACCTTCTGTCGATTGCCCTTAGTTGACATTGAAGTCCCTGTTAGAAAGTATCGTTCTCAACCTTCTGTCGGTTGCACTCAGTTGACATTGAAGTTCCTGTTAGAAAGTATCGTTCTCAACCTTCTGTCGGTTGCCCTTAGTTGACATTGAAGTCCCTGTTAGAAAGTATCGTTCTCAACCTTCTGTCGGTTGCTCTTAGTTGACATTGAAGTCCGCTAGAAAGTATCGTTCTCAGCCTTCTGTCGGTTGCCCTTAGTTGACATTGAAGTCCCTGTTAGAAGGTATCGTTCTCAACCTTCTGTCATTTGTCTTTTGTTGACATTGAAGTCCCTGTTAGACAGTATCGTTCTCAACCTTCTGTCGGTTGCCCTTAGTTGACATTGAAGCCCCTGTTAGAAAGTATCGTTCTCAACCTTCTGTTGGTTGCCCTTAGTTGACATTGAAGTCTCTGTTAGAAAGTATCGTTCTCAATCTTCTGTCGGTTGCCCTTAGTTGACATTGAAGTCCCTGTTAGAAAGTATCGTTCTCAACCTTCTGTCGGTTGCCCTTAGTTGACATTGAAGTCTCTGTTAGAAAGTATCGTTCTCAACCATCTGTCGGTTGCCCTTAGGTGGCATTGAAGTCCCTGTTAGAAAGTATCGTTCTCAACCTTCTGTTGGTTGCCCTTAGTTGACATTGAAGTCCCTGTTAGAAAGTATCGTTCTCAACCTTTTGTCGGTTACCCTTAGTTGACATTGATGTCCCTGTTAGAAAGTATCGTTCTCAACCATCTGTCGGTTGCCCTTAGTTGATATTGAAGTCCCTGTTATAAAGTATCGTTCTCAACCTTCTGTCGGTTGCCCTTAGTTGACATTGAAGTCCCTGTTAGAAAGTATCGTTCTCAACCTTCTGTCGGTTGCCCTTAGTTGACATTGAAGTCCCTGTTAGAAAGTATCGTTCTCAACCTTCTGTCGGTTGCTCTTAGTTGACATTGAAGTCCGCTAGAAAGTATCGTTCTCAGCCTTCTGTCGGTTGCCCTTAGTTGACATTGAAGTCCCTGTTAGACAGTATCGTTCTCAACCTTCTGTCATTTGTCTTTTGTTGACATTGAAGTCCTTGTTAGACAGTATCGTTCTCAACCTTCTGTCGGTTGCCCTTAGTTGACATTGAAGTCCCTGTTAGAAAGTATCGTTCTCAACCTTCTGTCGGTTGCCCTTAGTTGACATTGAAGTCTCTGTAAGAAAGTATCGTTCTCAATCTTCTGTCGGTTGTCCTTAGTTGACATTGAAATCCCTGTTAGAAAGTATCGTTCTCAACCTGCTGTCGGTTGCCCTTAGTTGACATTGAAGTCCCTGTTAGACAGTATCGTTCTCAACCATCTGTCGGTTGCCCTTAGGTGACATTGAATTCCCTGTTTGAAAGTATCGTTCTCAACCTTCTGTCGGTTGCCCTTAGTTGACATTGAAGTCCCTGTTAGACAGTATCGTTCTCAACCTTCTGTCGGTTGCCCTTAGATGACATTGAATTCCCTGTTTGAAAGTATCGTTCTCAACCTTCTGTCGGTTGCCCTTAGTTGACATTGAAGTCCCTGTTAGACAGTATCGTTCTCAACCTTCTGTCGGTTGCCCTTAGATGACATTGAAGTCCCTGTTAGAAAGTATCGTTCTCAACCATCTGTCGGTTGCCCTTAGTTGACATTGAAGTCCCTGTTATATAGTATCGTTCTCAACCTTCTGTCGGTTGCCCTTAGTTGACATTGAAGTCCCTGTTATAAAGTATCGTTCTCAACCTTCTTTCGGTTGCCCTTAGTTGACATTGAAGTCCCTGTTAGAAAGTATCGTTCTCAACCTTCTGTCGGTTGCTCTTAGTTGACATTGAAGTCCGCTAGAAAGTATCGTTCTCAGCCTTCTGTCGGTTGCCCTTAGTTGATATTGAAGTCCCTGTTAGAAGGTATCGTTCTCAACCTTCTGTCATTTGTCTTTTGTTGACATTGAAGTCCCTGTTAAACAGTATCGTTCTCAACCTTCTGTCGGTTGCCCTTAGTTGACATTGAAGTCCCTGTTAGAAAGTATCGTCTTCAACCTTCTGTCGGTTGCCCTTAGTTGACATTGAAGTCTCTGTTAGAAAGTATCGTTCTCAATCTTCTGTCGGTTGCCCTTAGTTGACATTGAAGTCCCTGTTCGAAAGTATCGTTCTCAACCTTCTGTCGGTTGCCCTTAGTTGACATTGAAGTCTCTGTTAGAAAGTATCGTTCTCAACCATCTGTCGGTTGCCCTTAGTTGACATTGAAGTCCCTATTAGAAAGTATCGTTCTCAACCTTCTGTCGGTTGCACTCAGTTGACATTGAAGTCCCTGTTAGACAGTATCGTTCTCAACCTTCTGTCGGTTGCCCTCAGTTGACATTGAAGTCCCTGTTAGACAGTATCGTTCTCAACTTTCTGTCGGTTGCCCTCAGTTGACATTGAAGTCCCTGTTAGAAAGTATCGTTCTCAACCTTCTGTCGGTTGCCCTTAGTTGACATTGAAGTTCCTGTTAGAAAGTATCGTTCTCAACCTTCTGTCGGTTGCCCTTAGTTGACATTGAAGTCCCTGTTAGAAAGTATCGTTCTCAACCTTCTGTCGGTTGCCCTTAGTTGACATTGAAGTCCCTGTTAGAAAGTATCGTTCTCAACCTTCTGTCGGTTGCTCTTAGTTGACATTGAAGTCCGCTAGAAAGTATCGTTCTCAGCCTTCTGTCGGTTGCCCTTAGTTTACATTGAAGTCCCTGTTAGACAGTATCGTTCTCAACCTTCTGTCATTTGTCTTTTGTTGACATTGAAGTCCTTGTTAGACAGTATCGTTCTCAACCTTCTGTCGGTTGCCCTTAGTTGACATTGAAGTCCCTGTTAGAAAGTATCGTTCTCAACCTTCTGTCGGTTGCCCTTAGTTGACATTGAAGTCCCTGTTAGAAAGTATCGTTCTCAATCTTCTGTCGGTTGTCCTTAGTTGACATTGAAATCCCTGTTAGAAAGTATCGTTCTCAACCTTCTGTCGGTTGCCCTTAGTTGACATTGAAATCCCTGTTAGAAAGTATCGTTCTCAACCTTCTGTCGGTTGCCCTTAGTTGACATTGAAGTCCCTGTTAGAAAGTATCGTTCTCAACCATCTGTCGGTTGCCCTTAGGTGACATTGAAGTCCCTGTTTGAAAGTATCGTTCTCAACCTTCTGTCGGTTGCCCTTAGTTGACATTGAAGTCCCTGTTAGACAGTATCGTTCTCAACCTTCTGTCGGTGCCCTTAGATGACATTGAAGTCCCTGTTAGAAAGTATCGTTCTCAACCATCTGTCGGTTGCCCTTAGTTGACATTGAAGTCCCTGTTATATAGTATCGTTCTCAACCTTCTGTCGGTTGCCCTTAGTTGACATTGAAGTCCCTGTTATAAAGTATCGTTCTCAACCTTCTTTCGGTTGCCCTTAGTTGACATTGAAGTCCATGTTAGAAAGTATCGTTCTCAACCTTCTGTCGATTGCCCTTAGTTGACATTGAAGTCCCTGTTAGAAAGTATCGTTCTCAACCTTCTGTCGGTTGCACTCAGTTGACATTGAAGTTCCTGTTAGAAAGTATCGTTCTCAACCTTCTGTCGGTTGCCCTTAGTTGACATTGAAGTCCCTGTTAGAAAGTATCGTTCTCAACCTTCTGTCGGTTGCTCTTAGTTGACATTGAAGTCCGCTAGAAAGTATCGTTCTCAGCCTTCTGTCGGTTGCCCTTAGTTGACATTGAAGTCCCTGTTAGAAGGTATCGTTCTCAACCTTCTGTCATTTGTCTTTTGTTGACATTGAAGTCCCTGTTAGACAGTATCGTTCTCAACCTTCTGTCGGTTGCCCTTAGTTGACATTGAAGCCCCTGTTAGAAAGTATCGTTCTCAACCTTCTGTTGGTTGCCCTTAGTTGACATTGAAGTCTCTGTTAGAAAGTATCGTTCTCAATCTTCTGTCGGTTGCCCTTAGTTGACATTGAAGTCCCTGTTAGAAAGTATCGTTCTCAACCTTCTGTCGGTTGCCCTTAGTTGACATTGAAGTCTCTGTTAGAAAGTATCGTTCTCAACCATCTGTCGGTTGCCCTTAGGTGGCATTGAAGTCCCTGTTAGAAAGTATCGTTCTCAACCTTCTGTTGGTTGCCCTTAGTTGACATTGAAGTCCCTGTTAGAAAGTATCGTTCTCAACCTTTTGTCGGTTACCCTTAGTTGACATTGAAGTCCCTGTTAGAAAGTATCGTTCTCAACCTTCTGTCGGTTGCCCTTAGTTGACATTGAAGTCCCTGTTAGAAAGTATCGTTCTCAACCTTCTGTCGGTTGCTCTTAGTTGACATTGAAGTCCGCTAGAAAGTATCGTTCTCAGCCTTCTGTCGGTTGCCCTTAGTTGACATTGAAGTCCCTGTTAGACAGTATCGTTCTCAACCTTCTGTCATTTGTCTTTTGTTGACATTGAAGTCCTTGTTAGACAGTATCGTTCTCAACCTTCTGTCGGTTGCCCTTAGTTGACATTGAAGTCCCTGTTAGAAAGTATCGTTCTCAACCTTCTGTCGGTTGCCCTTAGTTGACATTGAAGTCTCTGTAAGAAAGTATCGTTCTCAATCTTCTGTCGGTTGTCCTTAGTTGACATTGAAATCCCTGTTAGAAAGTATCGTTCTCAACCTGCTGTCGGTTGCCCTTAGTTGACATTGAAGTCCCTGTTAGAAAGTATCGTTCTCAACCATCTGTCGGTTGCCCTTAGGTGACATTGAATTCCCTGTTTGAAAGTATCGTTCTCAACCTTCTGTCGGTTGCCCTTAGTTGACATTGAAGTCCCTGTTAGACAGTATCGTTCTCAACCTTCTGTCGGTTGCCCTTAGATGACATTGAAGTCCCTGTTAGAAAGTATCGTTCTCAACCATCTGTCGGTTGCCCTTAGTTGACATTGAAGTCCCTGTTATATAGTATCGTTCTCAACCTTCTGTCGGTTGCCCTTAGTTGACATTGAAGTCCCTGTTATAAAGTATCGTTCTCAACCTTCTTTCGGTTGCCCTTAGTTGACATTGAAGTCCCTGTTAGAAAGTATCGTTCTCAACCTTCTGTCGGTTGCTCTTAGTTGACATTGAAGTCCGCTAGAAAGTATCGTTCTCAGCCTTCTGTCGGTTGCCCTTAGTTGATATTGAAGTCCCTGTTAGAAGGTATCGTTCTCAACCTTCTGTCATTTGTCTTTTGTTGACATTGAAGTCCCTGTTAAACAGTATCGTTCTCAACCTTCTGTCGGTTGCCCTTAGTTGACATTGAAGTCCCTGTTAGAAAGTATCGTTTTCAACCTTCTGTCGGTTGCCCTTAGTTGACATTGAAGTCTCTGTTAGAAAGTATCGTTCTCAATCTTCTGTCGGTTGCCCTTAGTTGACATTGAAGTCCCTGTTCGAAAGTATCGTTCTCAACCTTCTGTCGGTTGCCCTTAGTTGACATTGAAGTCTCTGTTAGAAAGTATCGTTCTCAACCATCTGTCGGTTGCCCTTAGTTGACATTGAAGTCCCTATTAGAAAGTATCGTTCTCAACCTTCTGTCGGTTGCACTCAGTTGACATTGAAGTCCCTGTTAGACAGTATCGTTCTCAACCTTCTGTCGGTTGCCCTCAGTTGACATTGAAGTCCCTGTTAGACAGTATCGTTCTCAACTTTCTGTCGGTTGCCCTCAGTTGACATTGAAGTCCCTGTTAGAAAGTATCGTTCTCAACCTTCTGTCGGTTGCCCTTAGTTGACATTGAAGTTCCTGTTAGAAAGTATCGTTCTCAACCTTCTGTCGGTTGCCCTTAGTTGACATTGAAGTCCCTGTTAGAAAGTGTCGTTCTCAACCTTCTGTCGGTTGCCCTTAGTTGACATTGAAGTCCCTGTTAGAAAGTATCGTTCTCAACCTTCTGTCGGTTGCTCTTAGTTGACATTGAAGTCCGCTAGAAAGTATCGTTCTCAGCCTTCTGTCGGTTGCCCTTAGTTTACATTGAAGTCCCTGTTAGACAGTATCGTTCTCAACCTTCTGTCATTTGTCTTTTGTTGACATTGAAGTCCTTGTTAGACAGTATCGTTCTCAACCTTCTGTCGGTTGCCCTTAGTTGACATTGAAGTCCCTGTTAGAAAGTATCGTTCTCAACCTTCTGTCGGTTGCCCTTAGTTGACATTGAAGTCCCTGTTAGAAAGTATCGTTCTCAATCTTCTGTCGGTTGTCCTTAGTTGACATTGAAATCCCTGTTAGAAAGTATCGTTCTCAACCTTCTGTCGGTTGCCCTTAGTTGACATTGAAATCCCTGTTAGAAAGTATCGTTCTCAACCTTCTGTCGGTTGCCCTTAGTTGACATTGAAGTCCCTGTTAGAAAGTATCGTTCTCAACCATCTGTCGGTTGCCCTTAGGTGACATTGAAGTCCCTGTTTGAAAGTATCGTTCTCAACCTTCTGTCGGTTGCCCTTAGTTGACATTGAAGTCCCTGTTAGACAGTATCGTTCTCAACCTTCTGTCGGTGCCCTTAGATGACATTGAAGTCCCTGTTAGAAAGTATCGTTCTCAACCATCTGTCGGTTGCCCTTAGTTGACATTGAAGTCCCTGTTATATAGTATCGTTCTCAACCTTCTGTCGGTTGCCCTTAGTTGACATTGAAGTCCCTGTTATAAAGTATCGTTCTCAACCTTCTTTCGGTTGCCCTTTGTTGACATTGAAGTCCATGTTAGAAAGTATCGTTCTCAACCTTCTGTCGATTGCCCTTAGTTGACATTGAAGTCCCTGTTAGAAAGTATCGTTCTCAACCTTCTGTCGGTTGCACTCAGTTGACATTGAAGTTCCTGTTAGAAAGTATCGTTCTCAACCTTCTGTCGGTTGCCCTTAGTTGACATTGAAGTCCCTGTTAGAAAGTATCGTTCTCAACCTTCTGTCGGTTGCTCTTAGTTGACATTGAAGTCCGCTAGAAAGTATCGTTCTCAGCCTTCTGTCGGTTGCCCTTAGTTGACATTGAAGTCCCTGTTAGAAGGTATCGTTCTCAACCTTCTGTCATTTGTCTTTTGTTGACATTGAAGTCCCTGTTAGACAGTATCGTTCTCAACCTTCTGTCGGTTGCCCTTAGTTGACATTGAAGCCCCTGTTAGAAAGTATCGTTCTCAACCTTCTGTTGGTTGCCCTTAGTTGACATTGAAGTCTCTGTTAGAAAGTATCGTTCTCAATCTTCTGTCGGTTGCCCTTAGTTGACATTGAAGTCCCTGTTAGAAAGTATCGTTCTCAACCTTCTGTCGGTTGCCCTTAGTTGACATTGAAGTCTCTGTTAGAAAGTATCGTTCTCAACCATCTGTCGGTTGCCCTTAGGTGGCATTGAAGTCCCTGTTAGAAAGTATCGTTCTCAACCTTCTGTTGGTTGCCCTTAGTTGACATTGAAGTCCCTGTTAGAAAGTATCGTTCTCAACCTTTTGTCGGTTACCCTTAGTTGACATTGATGTCCCTGTTAGAAAGTATCGTTCTCAACCATCTGTCGGTTGCCCTTAGTTGATATTGAAGTCCCTGTTATAAAGTATCGTTCTCAACCTTCTGTCGGTTGCCCTTAGTTGGCATTGAAGTCCCTGTTATAAAGTATCGTTCTCAACCTTCTGTCGGTTGCCCTTAGTTGCCATTGAAGTACCTGGTAGAAAGTATCGTTCTCAACCTTCTGTCGGTTGCCCTTAGTTGACATTAAACCCCTGTTAGAAAGAATCATTCTCAACCTTCTTTCGGTTTCCCTTAGTTGATATTGAAGTACCTGTTAGACAGTATCGTTCTCAAACTTCTGTCGGTTGCCCTTAGTTGACATTGAAGTCCCTGTTAGACAGTATCATTCTCAGCCGTCTGTCGGTTCCCCTTAGTTGACATTGAAGTCCCTATTAGAAAGTATCGTTCTCAACCTTCTGTCGGTTGCACTCAGTTGACATTGAAGTCCCTGTTAGACAGTATCGTTCTCAACTTTCTGTCGGTTGCCCTCAGTTGACATTGAAGTCCCTGTTAGAAAGTATCGTTCTCAACCTTCTGTCGGTTGCCCTTAGTTGACATTGAAGTTCCTGTTAGAAAGTATCGTTCTCAACCTTCTGTCGGTTGCCCTTAGTTGACATTGAAGTCCCTGTTAGAAAGTATCGTTCTCAACCTTCTGTCGGTTGCCCTTAGTTGACATTGAAGTCCCTGTTAGAAAGTATCGTTCTCAACCTTCTGTCGGTTGCTCTTAGTTGACATTGAAGTCCGCTAGAAAGTATCGTTCTCAGCCTTCTGTCGGTTGCCCTTAGTTTACATTGAAGTCCCTGATAGACAGTATCGTTCTCAACCTTCTGTCATTTGTCTTTTGTTGACATTGAAGTCCTTGTTAGACAGTATCGTTCTCAACCTTCTGTCGGTTGCCCTTAGTTGACATTGAAGTCCCTGTTAGAAAGTATCGTTCTCAACCTTCTGTCGGTTGCCCTTAGTTGACATTGAAGTCCCTGTTAGAAGGTATCGTTCTCAATCTTCTGTCGGTTGTCCTTAGTTGACATTGAAATCCCTGTTAGAAAGTATCGTTCTCAACCTTCTGTCGGTTGCCCTTAGTTGACATTGAAATCCCTGTTAGAAAGTATCGTTCTCAACCTTCTGTCGGTTGCCCTTAGTTGACATTGAAGTCCCTGTTAGAAAGTATCGTTCTCAACCATCTGTCGGTTGCCCTTAGGTGACATTGAAGTCCCTGTTTGAAAGTATCGTTCTCAACCTTCTGTCGGTTGCCCTTAGTTGACATTGAAGTCCCTGTTAGACAGTATCGTTCTCAACCTTCTGTCGGTTGCCCTTAGATGACATTGAAGTCCCTGTTAGAAAGTATCGTTCTCAACCATCTGTCGGTTGCCCTTAGTTGACATTGAAGTCCCTGTTATATAGTATCGTTCTCAACCTTCTGTCGGTTGCCCTTAGTTGACATTGAAGTCCCTGTTATAAAGTATCGTTCTCAACCTTCTTTCGGTTGCCCTTAGTTGACATTGAAGTCCATGTTAGAAAGTATCGTTCTCAACCTTCTGTCGATTGCCCTTAGTTGACATTGAAGTCCCTGTTAGAAAGTATCGTTCTCAACCTTCTGTCGGTTGCTCTCAGTTGACATTGAAGTTCCTGTTAGAAAGTATCGTTCTCAACCTTCTGTCGGTTGCCCTTAGTTGACATTGAAGTCCCTGTTAGAAAGTATCGTTCTCAACCTTCTGTCGGTTGCTCTTAGTTGACATTGAAGTCCGCTAGAAAGTATCGTTCTCAGCCTTCTGTCGGTTGCCCTTAGTTGACATTGAAGTCCCTGTTAGAAGGTATCGTTCTCAACCTTCTGTCATTTGTCTTTTGTTGACATTGAAGTCCCTGTTAGACAGTATCGTTCTCAACCTTCTGTCGGTTGCCCTTAGTTGACATTGAAGCCCCTGTTAGAAAGTATCGTTCTCAACCTTCTGTTGGTTGCCCTTAGTTGACATTGAAGTCTCTGTTAGAAAGTATCGTTCTCAATCTTCTGTCGGTTGCCCTTAGTTGACATTGAAGTCCCTGTTAGAAAGTATCGTTCTCAACCTTCTGTCGGTTGCCCTTAGTTGACATTGAAGTCTCTGTTAGAAAGTATCGTTCTCAACCATCTGTCGGTTGCCCTTAGGTGGCATTGAAGTCCCTGTTAGAAAGTATCGTTCTCAACCTTCTGTTGGTTGCCCTTAGTTGACATTGAAGTCCCTGTTAGAAAGTATCGTTCTCAACCTTTTGTCGGTTACCCTTAGTTGACATTGAAGTCCCTGTTAGAAAGTATCGTTCTCAACCATCTGTCGGTTGCCCTTAGTTGATATTGAAGTCCCTGTTATAAAGTATCGTTCTCAACCTTCTGTCGGTTGCCCTTAGTTGACATTGAAGTCCCTGTTATAAAGTATCGTTCTCAACCTTCTGTCGGTTGCCCTTAGTTGCCATTGAAGTACCTGGTAGAAAGTATCGTTCTCAACCTTCTGTCGGTTGCCCTTAGTTGACATTAAACCCCTGTTAGAAAGAATCATTCTCAACCTTCTTTCGGTTTCCCTTAGTTGACATTGAAGTACCTGTTAGACAGTATCGTTCTCAAACTTCTGTCGGTTGCCCTTAGTTGACATTGAAGTCCCTGTTAGACAGTATCATTCTCAGCCGTCTGTCGGTTCCCCTTAGTTGACATTGAAGTCCCTATTAGAAAGTATCGTTCTCAACCTTCTGTCGGTTGCACTCAGTTGACATTGAAGTCCCTGTTAGACAGTATCGTTCTCAACCTTCTGTCGGTTGCCCTTAGTTGACATTGAAGTCCCTGTTAGACAGTATCGTTCTCAACGTTCTGTCGGTTGCCCTCAGTTGACATTGAAGTCCCTGTTAGAAAGTATCGTTCTCAACCTTCTGCCGGTTGCCCTTAGTTGACATTGAAGTTCCTGTTAGAAAGTATCGTTCTCAACCTTCTGTCGGTTGCCCTTAGTTGACATTGAAGTCCCTGTTAGAAAGTATCGTTCTCAACCTTCTGTCGGTTGCCCTTAGTTGACATTGAAGTCCCTGTTAGACAGTATCATTCTCAACCTTCTGTCATTTGTCTTTTGTTGACATTGAAGTCCTTGTTAGACAGTATCGTTCTCAACCTTCTGTCGGTTGCCCTTAGTTGACATTGAAGTCCCTGTTAGAAAGTATCGTTCTCAACCTTCTGTCGGTTGCCCTTAGTTGACATTGAAGTCTCTGTAAGAAAGTATTGTTCTCAATCTTCTGTCGGTTGTCCTTAGTTGACATTGAAATCCCTGTTAGAAAGTATCGTTCTCAACCTTCTGTCGGTTGCCCTTAGTTGACATTGAAGTCCCTGTTAGAAAGTATCGTTCTCAACCATCTGTCGGTTGCCCTTAGGTGACATTGAAGTCCCTGTTTGAAAGTATCGTTCTCAACCTTCTGTCGGTTGCCCTTAGTTGACATTGAAGTCCCTGTTAGACAGTATCGTTCTCAACCTTCTGTCGGTTGCCCTTAGATGACATTGAAGTCCCTGTTAGAAAGTATCGTTCTCAACCATCTGTCGGTTGCCCTTAGTTGACATTGAAGTCTCTGTTATATAGTATCGTTCTCAACCTTCTGTCGGTTGCCCTTAGTTGACATTGAAGTCCCTGTTATAAAGTATCGTTCTCAACCTTCTTTCGGTTGCCCTTAGTTGACATTGAAGTCCATGTTAGAAAGTATCGTTCTCAACCTTCTGTCGGTTGCCCTTAGTTGACATTGAAGTCCCTGTTAGAAAGTATCGTTCTCAACCTTCTGTCGGTTGCACTCAGTTGACATTGAAGTTCCTGTTAGAAAGTATCGTTCTCAACCTTCTGTCGGTTGCCCTTAGTTGACATTGAAGTCCCTGTTAGAAAGTATCGTTCTCAACCTTCTGTCGGTTGCTCTTAGTTGACATTGAAGTCCGCTAGAAAGTATCGTTCTCAGCCTTCTGTCGGTTGCCCTTAGTTGACATTGAAGTCCCTGTTAGAAGGTATCGTTCTCAACCTTCTGTCATTTGTCTTTTGTTGACATTGAAGTCCCTTTTAGACAGTATCGTTCTCAACCTTCTGTCGGTTGCCCTTAGTTGACATTGAAGCCCCTGTTAGAAAGTATCGTTCTCAACCTTCTGTCGGTTGCCCTTAGTTGACATTGAAGTCTCTGTTAGAAAGTATCGTTCTCAATCTTCTGTCGGTTGCCCTTAGTTGACATTGAAGTCCCTGTTAGAAAGTATCGTTCTCAACCTTCTGTCGGTTGCCCTTAGTTGACATTGAAGTCTCTGTTAGAAAGTATCGTTCTCAACCATCTGTCGGTTGCCCTTAGGTGGCATTGAAGTCCCTGTTAGAAAGTATCGTTCTCAACCTTCTGTTGGTTGCCCTTAGTTGACATTGAAGTCCCTGTTAGAAAGTATCGTTCTCAACCTTTTGTCGGTTACCCTTAGTTGACATTGAAGTCCCTGTTAGAAAGTATCGTTCTCAACCATCTGTCGGTTGCCCTTAGTTGATATTGAAGTCCCTGTTATAAAGTATCGTTCTCACCCTTCTGTCGGTTGCCCTTAGTTGACATTGAAGTCCCTGTTATAAAGTATCGTTCTCAACCTTCTGTAGGTTGCCCTTAGTTGCCATTGAAGTACCTGGTAGAAAGTATCGTTCTCAACCTTCTGTCGGTTGCCCTTAGTTGACATTAAACCCCTGTTAGAAAGTATCATTCTCAACCTTCTTTCGGTTTCCCTTAGTTGACATTGAAGTACCTGTTAGACAGTATCGTTCTCAAACTTCTGTCGGTTGCCCTTAGTTGACATTGAAGTCCCTGTTAGACAGTATCATTCTCAGCCGTCTGTCGGTTGCACTCAGTTGACATTGAAGTCCCTGTTAGACAGTATCGTTCTCAACCTTCTGTCGGTTGCCCTTAGTTGACATTGAAGTCCCTGTTAGACAGTATCGTTCTCAACTTTCTGTCGGTTGCCCTCAGTTGACATTGAAGTCCCTGTTAGAAAGTATCGTTCTCAACCTTCTGCCGGTTGCCCTTAGTTGACATTGAAGTTCCTGTTAGAAAGTATCGTTCTCAACCTTCTGTCGGTTGCCCTTAGTTGACATTGAAGTCCCTGTTAGAAAGTATCGTTCTCAACTTTCTGTCGGTTGCCCTCAGTTGACATTGAAGTCCCTGTTAGAAAGTATCGTTCTCAACCTTCTGCCGGTTGCCCTTAGTTGACATTGAAGTTCCTGTTAGAAAGTATCGTTCTCAACCTTCTGTCGGTTGCCCTTAGTTGACATTGAAGTCCCTGTTAGAAAGTATCGTTCTCAACCTTCTGTCGGTTGCCCTTAGTTGACATTGAAGTCCCTTGTTAGAAAGTATCGTTCTCAGCCTTCTGTCGGTTGCCCTTAGTTGACATTGAAGTCCCTGTTAGACAGTATCGTTCTCAACCTTCTGTCATTTGTCTTTTGTTGACATTGAAGTCCTTGTTAGACAGTATCGTTCTCAACCTTCTGTCGGTTGCTCTTAGTTGACATTGAAGTCCCTGTTAGAAAATATCGTTCTCAACCATCTGTCGGTTGCCCTTAGGTGACATTGAAGTCCCTGTTTGAAAGTATCGTTCTCAACCTTCTGTCGGTTGCCCTTAGTTGACATTGAAGACCCTGTTAGACAGTATCGTTCTCAACCTTCTGTCGGTTGCCCTTAGATGACATTGAAATCCCTGTTAGAAAGTATCGTTCTCAACCATCTGTCGGTTGCCCTTAGTTGACATTGAAGTCCCTGTTATATAGTATCGTTCTCAACCTTCTGTCGGTTGCCCTTAGTTGACATTGAAGTCCCTGTTATAAAGTATCGTTCTCAACCTTCTTTCGGTTGCCCTTAGTTGACATTGAAGTCCATGTTAGAAAGTATCGTTCTCAACCTTCTGTCGGTTGCCCTTAGTTGACATTGAAGTCCCTGTTAGAAAGTATCGTTCTCAACCTTCTGTCGGTTGCACTCAGTTGACATTGAAGTCCCTGTTAGACAGTATCGTTCTCAACCTTCTGTCGGTTGCACTCAGTTGACATTGAAGTCGCTGTTAGACAGTATCGTTCTCAACCTTCTGTCGGTTGCCCTTAGTTGACATTGAAGTCCCTGTTCGACAGTATCGTTCTCAACCTTCTGTCGGTTGCCCTCAGTTGACATTGAAGTCCCTGTTAGACAGTATCGTTCTCAACTTTCTGTCGGTTGCCCTCAGTTGCCATTGAAGTCCCTGTTAGAAAGTATCGTTCTCAACCTTCTGTCGGTTGCCCTCAGTTGACATTGAAGTCCCTATTAGACAGTATCGTTCTCAACTTTCTGTCGGTTGCCCTCAGTTGACATTGAAGTCCCTGTTAGAAAGTATTGTTCTCAACCTTCTGCCGGTTGCCCTTAGTTGACATTGTAGTTCCTGTTAGAAAGTATCGTTCTCAACCTTCTGTCGGTTGCCCTTAGTTGACATTGAAGTCCCTGTTAGAAAGTATCGTTCTCAACCTTCTGTCGGTTGCTCTTAGTTGACATTGAAGTCCATGTTAGAAAGTATCGTTCTCAACCTTCTGTCGGTTGCCCTTAGTTGACATTGAAGTCCCTGTTAGAAAGTATCGTTCTCAACCTTCTGTGGGTTGCACTCAGTTGACATTGAAGTCCCTGTTAGACAGTATCGTTCTCAACCTTCTGTCGGTTGCACTCAGTTGACATTGAAGTCGCTGTTAGACAGTATCGTTCTCAACCTTCTGTCGGTTGCCCTTAGTTGACATTGAAGTCCCTGTTCGACAGTATCGTTCTCAACCTTCTGTCGGTTGCCCTCAGTTGACATTGAAGTCCCTTTTAGACAGTATCGTTCTCAACTTTCTGTCGGTTGCCCTCAGTTGCCATTGAAGTCCCTGTTAGAAAGTATCGTTCTCAACCTTCTGTCGGTTGCCCTCAGTTGACATTGAAGTCCCTGTTAGACAGTATCGTTCTCAACTTTCTGTCGGTTGCCCTCAGTTGACATTGAAGTCCCTGTTAGAAAGTATTGTTCTCAACCTTCTGCCGGTTGCCCTTAGTTGACATTGTAGTTCCTGTTAGAAAGTATCGTTCTCAACCTTCTGTCGGTTGCCCTTAGTTGACATTGAAGTCCCTGTTAGAAAGTATCGTTCTCAACCTTCTGTCGGTTGCTCTTAGTTGACATTGAAGTCCGCTAGAAAGTATCGTTCTCAGCCTTCTGTCGGTTGCCCTTAGTTGACATTGAAGTCCCTGTTAGACAGTATCGTTCTCAAACTTCTGTCGGTTGCCCTCAGTTGACATTGAAGTCCCTGTTAGAAAGTATCGTTCTCAACCTTCTGCCGGTTGCCCTTAGTTGACATTGAAGTTCCTGTTAGAAAGTATCGTTCTCAACCTTCTGTCGGTTGCCCTTAGTTGACATTGAAGTCCCTGTTAGAAAGTATCGTTCTCAACCTTCTGTCGGTTGCCCTTAGTTGACATTGAAGTCCCTTGTTAGAAAGTATCGTTCTCAGCCTTCTGTCGGTTGCCCTTAGTTGACATTGAAGTCCCTGTTAGACAGTATCGTTCTCAACCTTCTGTCATTTGTCTTTTGTTGACATTGAAGTCCTTGTTAGACAGTATCGTTCTCAACCTTCTGTCGGTTGCTCTTAGTTGACATTGAAGTCCCTGTTAGAAAGTATCGTTCTCAACCATCTGTCGGTTGCCCTTAGGTGACATTGAAGTCCCTGTTTGAAAGTATCGTTCTCAACCTTCTGTCGGTTGCCCTTAGTTGACATTGAAGTCCCTGTTAGACAGTATCGTTCTCAACCTTCTGTCGGTTGCCCTTAGATGACATTGAAATCCCTGTTAGAAAGTATCGTTCTCAACCATCTGTCGGTTGCCCTTAGTTGACATTGAAGTCCCTGTTATATAGTATCGTTCTCAACCTTCTGTCGGTTGCCCTTAGTTGACATTGAAGTCCCTGTTAGACAGTATCGTTCTCAACCTTCTGTCGGTTGCCCTTAGATGACATTGAAATCCCTGTTAGAAAGTATCGTTCTCAACTTTCTGTCGGTTGCCCTCAGTTGACATTGAAGTCCCTGTTAGAAAGTATTGTTCTCAACCTTCTGCCAGTTGCCCTTAGTTGACATTGTAGTTCCTGTTAGAAAGTATCGTTCTCAACCTTCTGTCGGTTGCCCTTAGTTGACATTGAAGTCCCTGTTAGAAAGTATCGTTCTCAACCTTCTGTCGGTTGCTCTTAGTTGACATTGAAGTCCGCTAGAAAGTATCGTTCTCAGCCTTCTGTCGGTTGCCCTTAGTTGACATTGAAGTCCCTGTTAGACAGTATCGTTCTCAAACTTCTGTCGGTTGCCCTCAGTTGACATTGAAGTCCCTGTTAGAAAGTATCGTTCTCAACCTTCTGCCGGTTGCCCTTAGTTGACATTGAAGTTCCTGTTAGAAAGTATCGTTCTCAACCTTCTGTCGGTTGCCCTTAGTTGACATTGAAGTCCCTGTTAGAAAGTATCGTTCTCAACCTTCTGTCGGTTGCCCTTAGTTGACATTGAAGTCCCTTGTTAGAAAGTATCGTTCTCAGCCTTCTGTCGGTTGCCCTTAGTTGACATTGAAGTCCCTGTTAGACAGTATCGTTCTCAACCTTCTGTCATTTGTCTTTTGTTGACATTGAAGTCCTTGTTAGACAGTATCGTCCTCAACCTTCTGTCGGTTGCTCTTAGTTGACATTGAAGTCCCTGTTAGAAAGTATCGTTCTCAACCATCTGTCGGTTGCCCTTAGGTGACATTGAAGTCCCTGTTTGAAAGTATCGTTCTCAACCTTCTGTCGGTTGCCCTTAGTTGACATTGAAGTCCCTGTTAGACAGTATCGTTCTCAACCTTCTGTCGGTTGCCCTTAGATGACATTGAAATCTCTGTTAGAAAGTATCGTTCTCAACCATCTGTCGGTTGCCCTTAGTTGACATTGAAGTCCCTGTTATATAGTATCGTTCTCAACCTTCTGTCGGTTGCCCTTAGTTGACATTGAAGTCCCTGTTAGACAGTATCGTTCTCAACCTTCTGTCGGTTGCCCTTAGATGACATTGAAATCTCTGTTAGAAAGTATCGTTCTCAACCATCTGTCGGTTGCCCTTAGTTGACATTGAAGTCCCTGTTATATAGTATCGTTCTCAACCTTCTGTCGGTTGCCCTTAGTTGACATTGAAGTCCCTGTTATAAAGTATCGTTCTCAACCTTCTTTCGGTTGCCCTTAGTTGACATTGAAGTCCATGTTAGAAAGTATCGTTCTCAACCTTCTGTCGGTTGCCCTTAGTTGACATTGAAGTCCCTGTTAGAAAGTATCGTTCTCAACCTTCTGTCGGTTGCACTCAGTTGACATTGAAGTCCCTGTTAGACAGTATCGTTCTCAACCTTCTGTCGGTTGCACTCAGTTGACATTGAAGTCCCTGTTAGACAGTATCGTTCTCAACCTTCTGTCGGTTGCCCTTAGTTGACATTGAAGTCCCTGTTCGACAGTATCGTTCTCAACTTTCTGTCGGTTGCCCTCAGTTGCCATTGAAGTCCCTGTTAGAAAGTATCGTTCTCAACCTTCTGTCGGTTGCCCTCAGTTGACATTGAAGTCCCTGTTAGACAGTATCGTTCTCAACTTTCTGTCGGTTGCCCTCAGTTGACATTGAAGTCCCTGTTAGAAAGTATCGTTCTCAACCTTCTGCCGGTTGCCCTTAGTTGACATTGTAGTTCCTGTTAGAAAGTATCGTTCTCAACCTTCTGTCGGTTGCCCTTAGTTGACATTGAAGTCCCTGTTAGAAAGTATCGTTCTCAACCTTCTGTCGGTTGCTCTTAGTTGACATTGAAGTCCGCTAGAAAGTATCGTTCTCAGCCTTCTGTCGGTTGCCCTTAGTTGACATTGAAGTCCCTGTTAGACAGTATCGTTCTCAAACTTCTGTCATTTGTCTTTTGTTGACATTGAAGTCCTTGTTAGACAGTATCGTTCTCAACCTTCTGTCGGTTGCCCTTAGTTGACATTGAAGTCCCTGTTAGAAAGTATCGTTCTCAACCTTCTGTTGGTTGCCCTTAGTTGACATCGAAGTCTCTGTAAGAAAGTATCGTTCTCAATCTTCTGTCGGTTGTCCTTAGTTGACATTGAAATCCCTGTTAGAAAGTATCGTTCTCTACCTTCTGTCGGTTGCCCTTAGTTGACATTGAAGTCCCTGTTAGAAAGTATCGTTCTCAACCATCTGTTGGTTGCCCTTAGGTGACATTGAAGTCCCTGTTATATAGTATCGTTCTCACCCTTCTGTCAGTTGCCCTTAGTTGACATTGAAGTCCCTGTTATAAAGTATCGTTCTCAACCTTCTTTCGGTTGCCCTTAGTTGACATTGAAGTCCATGTTAGAAAGTATCGTTCTCAACCTTCTGTCGGTTGCCCTTAGTTGACATTGAAGTCCCTGTTAGAAAGTATCGTTCTCAACCTTCTGTCGGTTGCACTCAGTTGACATTGAAGTCCCTGTTAGACAGTATCGTTCTCAACCTTCTGTCGGTTGCCCTCAGTTGACATTGAAGTCGCTGTTAGACAGTATCGTTCTCAACTTTCTGTCGGTTGCCCTCAGTTGCCATTGAAGTCCCTGTTAGAAAGTATCGTTCTCAACCTTCTGTCGGTTGCCCTTAGTTGACATTGAAGTCCCTCTTAGAAAGTATCGTTCTCAACCTTCTGTCGGTTGCACTCAGTTGACATTGAAGTCCCTGTTCGACATTATCGTTCTCAACCTTCTCTCGGTTGCCCTCAGTTGACATTGAAGTCCCTGTTAGACAGTATCGTTCTCAACTTTCTGTCGGTTGCCCTCAGTTGCCATTGAAGTCCCTGTTAGAAAGTATCGTTCTCAACCTTCTGCCGGTTGCCCTTAGTTGACATTGAAGTACCTGGTAGAAAGTATCGTTCTCAACCTTCTGTCGGTTGCCCTTAGTTGACATTAAACCCCTGTTAGACAGTATCGTTCTCAACCTTCTGTCGGTTGCCCTCAGTTGACATTTAAGTCCCTGTTAGACAGTATCATTCTCAGCCGTCCGTCTGATGCCCTTAGTTGACATTGAAGTCCCTATTAGAACGTATCGTTCTCAACCTTCTGTCGGTTGTACTCAGTTGACATTGAAGTCCCTGTTAGACAGTATCGTTCTCAACCTTCTCTCGGTTGCCCTCAGTTGACATTGAAGTCCCTGTTAGACAGTATCGTTCTCAACTTTCTGCCGGTTGCCCTTTGTTGACATTGAAGTTCCTGTTAGAAAGTATCGTTCTCAACCTTCTGTCGGTTGCCCTTAGTTGACATTGAAGTCCCTGTTAGAAAGTATCGTTCTCAACCTTCTGTCGGTTGCCCTTAGTTGACATTGAAGTCCCTGTTAGAAAGTATCGTTCTCAACCTTCTGTCGGTTGCTCTTAGTTGACATTGAAGTCCGCTAGAAAGTATCGTTCTCAGCCTTCTGTCGGTTGCCCTTAGTTGACATTGAAGTCCTTGTTAGACAGTATCGTTCTCAACCTTCTGTCATTTGTCTTTTGTTGACATTGAAGTCTCTGTAAGAAAGTATCGTTCTCAATCTTCTGTCGGTTGTCCTTAGTTGAAATTTAATCCCTGTTAGAAAGTATCGTTCTCAACCTTCTGTCGGTTGCCCTTAGTTGACATTGAAGTCCCTGTTAGAAAGTATCGTTCTCAACCATCTGTCGGTTGCCCTTAGGTGACATTGAAGTCCCTGTTTGAAAGTATCGTTCTCAACCTTCTGTCGGTTTCCCTTAGTTGACATTGAAGTCCCTGTTAGACAGTATCGTTCTCAACCTTCTATCGGTTGCACTTAGATGACATTGAAGTTCCTGTAAGAAAGTATCGTTCTCAACCATCTGTCGGTTGCCGTTAGTTGACATTGAAGTCCCTGTTATATAGTATCGTTCTCAACCTTCTGTCGGTTGCCCTTAGTTGACATTGAAGTCCATGTTAGAAAGTATCGTTCTCAACCTTCTGTCGGTTGCCCTTAGTTGACATTGAAGTCCCTGTTAGAAAGTATCGTTCTCAACCTTCTGTCGGTTGCACTCAGTTGACATTGAAGTCCCTGTTAGACAGTATCGTTCTCAACCTTCTGTCGGTTGCCCTCAGTTGACATTGAAGTCGCTGTTAGACAGTATCGTTCTCAACCTTCTGTCGGTTGCCCTTAGTTGACATTGAAGTCCCTGTTCGACAGTATCGTTCTCAACCTTCTGTCGGTTGCCCTCAGTTGACATTGAAGTCCCTGTTAGACAGTATCGTTCTCAACTTTCTGTCGGTTTCCCTCAGTTGCCATTGAAGTCCCTGTTAGAAAGTATCGTTCTCAACCTTCTGCCGGTTGCCCTTAGTTGACATTGAAGTACCTGGTAGAAAGTATCGTTCTCAACCTTCTGTCGGTTGCCCTTAGTTGACATTAAACCCCTGTTAGAAAGTATCATTCTCAACCTTCTGTCGGTTGCCCTTAGTTGACATTGAAGTACCTGTTAGACAGTATCGTTCTCAACCTTCTGTCGGTTGCCCTTAGTTGACATTGAAGTCCCTGTTAGACAGTATCATTCTCAACCTTCTGTCGGTTGCCCTTAGTTGACATTGAAGTCCCTATTAGAAAGTATCGTTCTCAACCTTCTGTCGGTTGTACTCAGTTGACATTGAAGTCCCTGTTAGACAGTATCGTTCTCAACCTTCTGTCGGTTGCCCTCAGTTGACATTGAAGTCCCTGTTAGACATTATCGTTCTCAAACTTTCTGTCGGTTGCCCTCAGTTGAAATTGAGTCCCTGTTAGAAAGTATCGTTCTCAACCTTCTGTCGGTGGCCCTTAGTTGACATTGAAGTCCCTGTTAGAAAGTATCGTTCTCATCCATCTGTCGGTTGCTCTTAATTGACATTGAAGTCCGCTAGAAAGTATAGTTCTCAGCCTTCTGTCGGTTGCCGTTATTTGACATTGAAGTCCCTGTTAGACAGTATCGTTCTCAACCTTCTGTCATTTGTCTTTTGTTGACATTGAAGTCCCTGTTAGACAGTATCGTTCTCAACCTTCTGTCGGTTGCCCTTAGTTGACATTGAAGTCCCTGTTAGAAAGTATCGTTCTCAACCTTCTGTCGGTTGCCCTTAGTTGACATTGAAGTCTCTGTAAGAAAGTATCGTTCTCAATCTTCTGTCGGTTGTCCTTAGTTGACATTGAAATCCCTGTTAGAAAGTATCGTTCTCAACCTTCTGTCGGTTGTCCTTAGTTGACATTGAAGTCCCTGTTAGAAAGTATCGTTCTCAACCATCTGTCGGTTGCCCTTAGGTGACATTGAAGTCCCTGTTTGAAAGTATCGTTCTCAACCTTCTGTCGGTTGCCCTTAGCTGACATTGAAGTCCCTGTTAGAAAGTATCGTTCTCAACCTTCTGTCGGTTGCCCTTAGATGACATTGAAGTCACTGTTAGAAAGTATCGTTCTCAACCATCTGTCAGTTGCCCTTAGTTGACATTGAAGTCCCTGTTATATAGTATCGTTCTCAACCTTCTGTCGGTTGCCCTTTGTTGACATTGAAGTCCCTGTTATAAAGTATCGTTCTCAACCTTCTTTCGGTTGCCCTTAGTTGACATTGAAGTCCCTGTTAGAAAGTATCGTTCTCAACCTTCTGTCGGTTGCACTCAGTTGACATTGAAGTCCCTGTTAGAAAGTATCGTTCTCAACCTTCTGTCGGTTGCCCTTAGTTGACATTGAAGTCACTGTTAGAAAGTATCGTTCTCAACCTTCTGTCGGTTGCCCTTAGTTGACATTGAAGTCCCTGTTAGACAGTATCGTTCTCAACTTTCTGTCGGTTGCCCTCAGTTGCCATTGAAGTCCCTGTTAGAAAGTATCGTTCTCAACCTTCTGTCGGTTGCCCTTAGTTGACATTGAAGTCCCTGTTAGAAAGTATCGTTCTCAACCTTCTGTCGGTTGCACTCAGTTGACATTGAAGTCCCTGTTCGACATTATCGTTCTCAACCTTCTGTCGGTTGCCCTCAGTTGACATTGAAGTCCCTGTTAGAAAGTATCGTTCTCAACCTTCTGTCGGTTGCCCTTAGTTGACATTGAAGTCCCTGTTAGAAAGTATCGTTCTCATCCATCTGTCGGTTGCTCTTAATTGACATTGAAGTCCGCTAGAAAGTATAGTTCTCAGCCTTCTGTCGGTTGCCGTTATTTGACATTGAAGTCCCTGTTAGACAGTATCGTTCTCAACCTTCTGTCATTTGTCTTTTGTTGACATTGAAGTCCCTGTTAGACAGTATCGTTCTCAACCTTCTGTCGGTTGCCCTTAGTTGACATTGAAGTCCCTGTTAGAAAGTATCGTTCTCAACCTTCTGTCGGTTGCCCTTAGTTGACATTGAAGTCTCTGTAAGAAAGTATCGTTCTCAATCTTCTGTCGGTTGTCCTTAGTTGACATTGAAATCCCTGTTAGAAAGTATCGTTCTCAACCTTCTGTCGGTTGTCCTTAGTTGACATTGAAGTCCCTGTTAGAAAGTATCGTTCTCAACCTTCTGTCGGTTGCCCTTAGTTGACATTGAAGTCCCTGTTAGAAAGTATCGTTCTCAACCTTCTGTCGGTTGCACTCAGTTGACATTGAAGTCCCTGTTCGACATTATCGTTCTCAACCTTCTGTCGGTTGCCCTCAGTTGACATTGAAGTCCCTGTTAGAAAGTATCGTTCTCAACCTTCTGTCGGTTGCCCTTAGTTGACATTGAAGTCCCTGTTAGAAAGTATCGTTCTCATCCATCTGTCGGTTGCTCTTAATTGACATTGAAGTCCGCTAGAAAGTATAGTTCTCAGCCTTCTGTCGGTTGCCGTTATTTGACATTGAAGTCCCTGTTAGACAGTATCGTTCTCAACCTTCTGTCATTTGTCTTTTGTTGACATTGAAGTCCCTGTTAGACAGTATCGTTCTCAACCTTCTGTCGGTTGCCCTTAGTTGACATTGAAGTCCCTGTTAGAAAGTATCGTTCTCAACCTTCTGTCGGTTGCCCTTAGTTGACATTGAAGTCTCTGTAAGAAAGTATCGTTCTCAATCTTCTGTCGGTTGTCCTTAGTTGACATTGAAATCCCTGTTAGAAAGTATCGTTCTCAACCTTCTGTCGGTTGTCCTTAGTTGACATTGAAGTCCCTGTTAGAAAGTATCGTTCTCAACCATCTGTCGGTTGCCCTTAGGTGACATTGAAGTCCCTGTTTGAAAGTATCGTTCTCAACCTTCTGTCGGTTGCCCTTAGCTGACATTGAAGTCCCTGTTAGAAAGTATCGTTCTCAACCTTCTGTCGGTTGCCCTTAGATGACATTGAAGTCACTGTTAGAAAGTATCGTTCTCAACCATCTGTCAGTTGCCCTTAGTTGACATTGAAGTCCCTGTTATATAGTATCGTTCTCAACCTTCTGTCGGTTGCCCTTTGTTGACATTGAAGTCCCTGTTATAAAGTATCGTTCTCAACCTTCTTTCGGTTGCCCTTAGTTGACATTGAAGTCCCTGTTAGAAAGTATCGTTCTCAACCTTCTGTCGGTTGCACTCAGTTGACATTGAAGTCCCTGTTAGAAAGTATCGTTCTCAACCTTCTGTCGGTTGCCCTTAGTTGACATTGAAGTCACTGTTAGAAAGTATCGTTCTCAACCTTCTGTCGGTTGCCCTTAGTTGACATTGAAGTCCCTGTTAGACAGTATCGTTCTCAACTTTCTGTCGGTTGCCCTCAGTTGCCATTGAAGTCCCTGTTAGAAAGTATCGTTCTCAACCTTCTGTCGGTTGCCCTTAGTTGACATTGAAGTCCCTGTTAGAAAGTATCGTTCTCAACCTTCTGTCGGTTGCACTCAGTTGACATTGAAGTCCCTGTTCGACATTATCGTTCTCAACCTTCTGTCGGTTGCCCTCAGTTGACATTGAAGTCCCTGTTAGACAGTATCGTTCTCAACTTTCTGTCGGTTGCCCTCAGTTGCCATTGAAGTCCCTGTTAGAAAGTATCGTTCTCAACCTTCTGCCGGTTGCCCTTAGTTGACATTGAAGTACCTGGTAGAAAGTATCGTTCTCAACCTTCTGTCGGTTGCCCTTAGTTGACATTAAACCCCTGTTAGAAAGTATCATTCTCAACCTTCTGTCGGTTGCCCTTAGTTGACATTGAAGTACCTGTTAGACAGTATCGTTCTCAACCTTCTGTCGGTTGCCCTCAGTTGACATTTAAGTCCCTGTTAGACAGTATCATTCTCAACCGTCCGTCTGATGCCCTTAGTTGACATTGAAGTCACTATTAGAACGTATCGTTCTCAACCTTCTGTCGGTTGTACTCAGTTGACATTGAAGTCCCTGTTAGACAGTATCGTTCTCAACCTTCTCTCGGTTGCCCTCAGTTGACATTGAAGTCCCTGTTAGACAGTATCGTTCTCAACTTTCTGCCGGTTGCCCTTAGTTGACATTGAAGTTCCTGTTAGAAAGTATCGTTCTCAACCTTCTGTCGGTTGCCCTTAGTTGACATTGAAGTCCCTGTTAGAAAGTATCGTTCTCAAACTTCTGTCGGTTGCCCTTAGTTGACATTGAAGTCCCTGTTAGAAAGTATCGTTCTCAACCTTCTGTCGGTTGCTCTTAGTTGACATTGAAGTCCGCTAGAAAGTATCGTTCTCAGCCTTCTGTCGGTTGCCCTTAGTTGACATTGAAGTCCTTGTTAGACAGTATCGTTCTCAACCTTCTGTCATTTGTCTTTTGTTGACATTGAAGTCTCTGTAAGAAAGTATCGTTCTCAATCTTCTGTCGGTTGTCCTTAGTTGACATTTAATCCCTGTTAGAAAGTATCGTTCTCAACCTTCTGTCGGTTGCCCTTAGTTGACATTGAAGTCCCTGTTAGACGGTATCGTTCTCAACCTTCTGTCGGTTGCCCTTAGTTGACATTGAAGTCCCTGTTAGACAGTATCGTTCTCAACTTTCTGTCGGTTGCCCTCAGTTGCCATTGAAGTCCCTGTTAGAAAGTATCGTTCTCAACCTTCTGTCGGTTGCCCTTAGTTGACATTGAAGTCCCTGTTAGAAAGTATCGTTCTCAACCTTCTGTCGGTTGCACTCAGTTGACATTGAAGTCCCTGTTCGACATTATCGTTCTCAACCTTCTGTCGGTTGCCCTCAGTTGACATTGAAGTCCCTGTTAGACAGTATCGTTCTCAACTTTCTGTCGGTTGCCCTCAGTTGCCATTGAAGTCCCTGTTAGAAAGTATCGTTCTCAACCTTCTGCCGGTTGCCCTTAGTTGACATTGAAGTACCTGGTAGAAAGTATCGTTCTCAACCTTCTGTCGGTTGCCCTTAGTTGACATTAAACCCCTGTTAGAAAGTATCATTCTCAACCTTCTGTCGGTTGCCCTTAGTTGACATTGAAGTACCTGTTAGACAGTATCGTTCTCAACCTTCTGTCGGTTGCCCTCAGTTGACATTTAAGTCCCTGTTAGACAGTATCATTCTCAGCCGTCCGTCTGATGCCCTTAGTTGACATTGAAGTCACTATTAGAACGTATCGTTCTCAACCTTCTGTCGGTTGTACTCAGTTGACATTGAAGTCCCTGTTAGACAGTATCGTTCTCAACCTTCTCTCGGTTGCCCTCAGTTGACATTGAAGTCCCTGTTAGACAGTATCGTTCTCAACTTTCTGCCGGTTGCCCTTAGTTGACATTGAAGTTCCTGTTAGAAAGTATCGTTCTCAACCTTCTGTCGGTTGCCCTTAGTTGACATTGAAGTCCCTGTTAGAAAGTATCGTTCTCAACCTTCTGTCGGTTGCCCTTAGTTGACATTGAAGTCCCTGTTAGAAAGTATCGTTCTCAACCTTCTGTCGGTTGCTCTTAGTTGACATTGAAGTCCGCTAGAAAGTATCGTTCTCAGCCTTCTGTCGGTTGCCCTTAGTTGACATTGAAGTCCTTGTTAGACAGTATCGTTCTCAACCTTCTGTCATTTTTCTTTTGTTGACATTGAAGTCTCTGTAAGAAAGTATCGTTCTCAATCTTCTGTCGGTTGTCCTTAGTTGACATTTAATCCCTGTTAGAAAGTATCGTTCTCAACCTTCTGTCGGTTGCCCTTAGTTGACATTGAAGTCCCTGTTAGAAAGTATCGTTCTCAACCATCTGTCGGTTGCCCTTAGGTGACATTGAAGTCCCTGTTTGAAAGTATCGTTCTCAACCTTCTGTCGGTTACCCTTAGTTGACATTGAAGTCCCTGTTAGACAGTATCGTTCTCAACCTTCTATCGGTTGCCCTTAGATGACATTGAAGTTCCTGTTAGAAAGTATCGTTCTCAACCATCTGTCGGTTGCCCTTAGTTGACATTGAAGTCCCTGTTATATAGTATCGTTCTCAACCTTCTGTCGGTTGCCCTTAGTTGACATTGAAGTCCATGTTAGAAAGTATCGTTCTCAACCTTCTGTCGGTTGCCCTTAGTTGACATTGAAGTCCCTGTTAGAAAGTATCGTTCTCAAACTTCTGTCGGTTGCACTCAGTTGACATTGAAGTCCCTGTTAGACAGTATCGTTCTCAACCTTCTGTCGGTTGCCCTCAGTTGACATTGAAGTCGCTGTTAGACAGTATCGTTCTCAACCTTCTGTCGGTTGCCCTTAGTTGACATTGAAGTCCCTGTTCGACAGTATCGTTCTCAACCTTCTGTCGGTTGCCCTCAGTTGACATTGAAGTCCCTGTTAGACAGTATCGTTCTCAACTTTCTGTCGGTTGCCCTCAGTTGCCATTGAAGTCCCTGTTAGAAAGTATCGTTCTCAACCTTCTGCCGGTTGCCCTTAGTTGACATTGAAGTACCTGTTAGACAGTATCGTTCTCAACCTTCTGTCGGTTGCCCTTAGTTGACATTGAAGTCCCTGTTAGACAGTATCATTCTCAACATTCTGTCGGTTGCCCTTAGTTGACATTGAAGTCCCTATTAGAAAGTATCGTTCTCAACCTTCTGTCGGTTGTACTCAGTTGACATTGAAGTCCCTGTTAGACAGTATCGTTCTCAACCTTCTGTCGGTTGCCCTCAGTTGACATTGAAGTCCCTATTAGACATTATCGTTCTCAAACTTTCTGTCGGTTGCCCTCAGTTGAAATTGAAGTCCCTGTTAGAAAGTATCGTTCTGAACCTTCTGTCGGTTGCCCTCAGTTGACATTGAAGTCCCTGTTAGACAGTATCGTTCTCAACTTTCTGTCGGTTGCCCTCAGTTGACATTAAAGTCCCTATTAGAAATTATCGTTCTCAACCTTCTGCCGGTTGCCCTTAGTTGACATTGAAGTTCCTGTTAGAAAGTATCGTTCTCAACCTTCTGTCGGTTGCCCTTAGTTGACATTGAAGTCCCTGTTAGAAAGTATCGCTCTCAACCTTCTCTCGGTTGCCCTTAGTTGACATTGAAGTCCCTGTTAGACAGTATCGTTCTCAACCTTCTGTCGATTGCTCTTAGTTGACATTGAAGTCCGCTAGTAAGTATCGTTCTCAGCCTTCTGTCGGTTGCCCTTAGTTGACATTGAAGTCCCTGTTAGACAGTATCGTTCTCAACCTTCTGTCTTTTGTCTTTTGTTGACATTGAAGTCCCTGTTAGACAGTATCGTTCTCAACCTTCTGTCGGTTGCCCTTAGTTGACATTGAAGTCTCTGTTAGAAAGTATCGTTCTCAATCTTCTGTCGGTTGCCCTTAGTCGACATTGAAGTCCCTGTTAGAAAGTATCGTTCTCAACCTTCTGTCGGTTGCCCTTAGTTGACATTGAAGTCTCTGTTAGAAAGTATCGTTCTCAACCTTCTGTTGGTTGCCCTTAGTTGACATTGAAGTCCCTGTTAGAAAGTATCGTTCTCAACCTTTTGTCGGTTGCCCTTAGTTGACATTGAAGTCCCTGTTAGAAAGTATCGTTCTCAACCTTCTGTCGGTTGCCCTTAGTTGACATTGAAGTCCCTGTTATAAAGTATCGTTCTCAATCTTCTGTCGGTTGCCCTTAGTTGACATTGAAGTCCCTGTTATAAAGTATCGTTCTCAACCTTCTGTCGGTTGCCCTTAGTTGACATTGAAGTACCTGGTAGAAAGTATCGTTCTCAACCTTCTGTCGGTTGCCCTTAGTTGACATTAAACCCCTGTTAGAAAGTATCATTCTCAACCTTCTGTCGGTTGCCCTTAGTTGACATTGAAGTCCCTGTTATATAGTATCGTTCTCAACCTTCTGTCGGTTGCCCTTAGTTGACATTGAAGTCCATGTTAGAAAGTATCGTTCTCAACCTTCTGTCGGTTGCCCTTAGTTGACATTGAAGTCCCTGTTAGAAAGTATCGTTCTCAAACTTCTGTCGGTTGCACTCAGTTGACATTGAAGTCCCTGTTAGACAGTATCGTTCTCAACCTTCTGTCGGTTGCCCTCAGTTGACATTGAAGTCGCTGTTAGACAGTATCGTTCTCAACCTTCTGTCGGTTGCCCTTAGTTGACATTGAAGTCCCTGTTCGACAGTATCGTTCTCAACCTTCTGTCGGTTGCCCTCAGTTGACATTGAAGTCTCTGTTAGACAGTATCGTTCTCAACTTTCTGTCGGTTGCCCTCAGTTGCCATTGAAGTCCCTGTTAGAAAGTATCGTTCTCAACCTTCTGCCGGTTGCCCTTAGTTGACATTGAAGTACCTGTTAGACAGTATCGTTCTCAACCTTCTGTCGGTTGCCCTTAGTTGACATTGAAGTCCCTGTTAGACAGTATCATTCTCAACATTCTGTCGGTTGCCCTTAGTTGACATTGAAGTCCCTATTAGAAAGTATCGTTCTCAACCTTCTGTCGGTTGTACTCAGTTGACATTGAAGTCCCTGTTAGACAGTATCGTTCTCAACCTTCTGTCGGTTGCCCTCAGTTGACATTGAAGTCCCTATTAGACATTATCGTTCTCAAACTTTCTGTCGGTTGCCCTCAGTTGAAATTGAAGTCCCTGTTAGAAAGTATCGTTCTGAACCTTCTGTCGGTTGCCCTCAGTTGACATTGAAGTCCCTGTTAGACAGTATCGTTCTCAACTTTCTGTCGGTTGCCCTCAGTTGACATTAAAGTCCCTATTAGAAATTATCGTTCTCAACCTTCTGCCGGTTGCCCTTAGTTGACATTGAAGTTCCTGTTAGAAAGTATCGTTCTCAACCTTCTGTCGGTTGCCCTTAGTTGACATTGAAGTCCCTGTTAGAAAGTATCGCTCTCAACCTTCTGTCGGTTGCCCTTAGTTGACATTGAAGTCCCTGTTAGACAGTATCGTTCTCAACCTTCTGTCGATTGCTCTTAGTTGACATTGAAGTCCGCTAGAAAGTATCGTTCTCAGCCTTCTGTCGGTTGCCCTTAGTTGACATTGAAGTCCCTGTTAGACAGTATCGTTCTCAACCTTCTGTCTTTTGTCTTTTGTTGACATTGAAGTCCCTGTTAGACAGTATCGTTCTCAACCTTCTGTCGGTTGCCCTTAGTTGACATTGAAGTCTCTGTTAGAAAGTATCGTTCTCAATCTTCTGTCGGTTGCCCTTAGTTGACATTGAAGTCCCTGTTAGAAAGTATCGTTCTCAACCTTCTGTCGGTTGCCCTTAGTTGACATTGAAGTCTCTGTTAGAAAGTATCGTTCTCAACCTTCTGTTGGTTGCCCTTAGTTGACATTGAAGTCCCTGTTAGAAAGTATCGTTCTCAACCTTTTGTCGGTTGCCCTTAGTTGACATTGAAGTCCCTGTTAGAAAGTATCGTTCTCAACCTTCTGTCGGTTGCCCTTAGTTGACATTAAAGTCCCTGTTATAAAGTATCGTTCTCAATCTTCTGTCGGTTGCCCTTAGTTGACATTGAAGTCCCTGTTATAAAGTATCGTTCTCAACCTTCTGTCGGTTGCCCTTAGTTGACATTGAAGTACCTGGTAGAAAGTATCGTTCTCAACCTTCTGTCGGTTGCCCTTAGTTGACATTAAACCCCTGTTAGAAAGTATCATTCTCAACCTTCTGTCGGTTGCCCTTAGTTGACATTGAAGTCCCTGTTAGACAGTATCGTTCTCAACCTTCTGTCGGTTGCCCTTAGTTGACATTGAAGTCCCTGTTAGACAGTATCGTTCTCAGCCGTCTGTCGGTTGCCCTTAGTTGACATTGAAGTCTCTATTAGAAAGTATCGTTCTCAACCTTCTGTCGGTTGCACTCAGTTGACATTGAAGTCCCTGTTAGACAGTATCGTTCTCAACCTTCTGTCGGTTGCCCTCAGTTGACATTGAAGTCCCTGTTAGACAGTATCGTTCTCAACTTTCTGTCGGTTGCCCTCAGTTGACATTGAAGTCCCTATTAGAAAGTATCGTTCTCAACCTTCTGTCGGTTGCCATTAGTGGACATTGAAGTCCCCTGTTAGAAAGTATCGTTCTCAACCTTCTGTCGGTGCCCTTAGTTGACATTGAAGTCCCTGTTAGAAAGTATCGTTCACAACCTTCTGTCATTTGTCTTTTGTTGACATTGAAGTCCCTGTTAGACAGTATCGTTCTCAACCATCTGTCGGTTCCCCTTAGTTGACATTGAAGTCTCTGTAAGAAAGTATCGTTCTCAATCTTCTGTCGGTTGCCCTTAGTTGACATTGAAGTCCCTGTTAGAAAGTATCGTTCTCAACCATCTGTCGGTTGCCCTTAGGTGACATTGAAGTCCCTGTTAGAAAGTATCGTTCTCAACCTTCTGTCGGTTGCCCTTAGTTGACATTGAAGTCCCTGTTAGAAAGTATCGTTCTCAACCATCTGTCGGTTGCCCTTAGTTGACATTGAAGTCCCTGTTATATAGTATCGTTCTCAACCTTCTGTCGGTTGCCCTTAGTTGACATTGAAGTCCCTGTTATAAAGTATCGTTCTCAACCTTCTGTCGGTTGCCGTTAGTTGACATTGAAGTCCCTTGTAGAAAGTATCATTCTCAACCTTCTGTCGGTTGCCCTTAGTTGACATTAAACCCCTGTAAGAAAGTATCATTCTCAACCTTCTGTCGGTTGCCCTTAGTTGACATTGAAGTCCCTGTTAGACAGTATCATTCTCAGCCGTCTGTCGGTTGCCCTTAGTTGACATTGAAGTCCCTATTAGAAAGTATCGTTCTCAACCTTCTGTCGGTTGCACTCAGTTGACATTGAAGTCCCTGTTAGACAGTATCGTTCTCAACCTTCTGTCGGTTGCCCTCAGTTGACATTGAAGTCACTGCTAGACAGTATCATTCTCAACTTTCTGTCGGTTGCCCTCAGTTGACATTGAAGTCCCTGTAAGAAAGTATCGTTCTCAACCTTCTGCCGGTTGCCCTTAGTTGACATTGAAGTCCCTGTTAGAAAGTATCGTTCTCAACCTTCTGTCGGTTGCCCTTATTGGACATTAAAGTCCCTGTTAGACAGTATCGTTCTCAACCTTCTGTCATTTGTCTTTTGTTGAGATTGAAGTCCCTTTTAGAAAGTATCGTTCTCAACCTTCTGCCGGTTGCCCTTAGTTGACATTAAAGTTCCTGTTAGAAAGTATCGTTCTCAACCTTCTGTCGGTTGCCCTTAGTTGACATTGAAGTCCCTGTTAGAAAGTATCGTTCTCAACCTTCTGTCGGTTGCCCTTATTGGACATTAAAGTCCCTGTTAGACAGTATCGTTCTCAACCTTCTGTCATTTGTCTTTTGTTGAGATTGAAGTCCCTGTTAGACAGTATCGTTCTCAACCTTCTGTCGGTTGCCCTTAGTTAACATTGAAGTCCCTGTTAGAAAGTATCGTTCTCAACCTTCTGTCGGTTGCCCTTAGTTGACATTGAAGTCTCTGTAAGAAAGTATCGTTCTCAATCTTCTGTCGGTTGTCCTTAGTTGACATTGAAATCTCTGTTAGAAAGTATCGTTCTCAACCTTCTGTCGGTTGCCCTTAGTTGACATTGAAGTCCCTGTTAGAAAGTATCGTTCTCAAGCATCTGTCGGTTGCCCTTAGGTGACATTGAAGTCCCTGTTTGAAAGTATCGTTCTCAACCATCTGTCGGTTGCCCTTAGTTGACATTGAAGTCCCTGTTATATAGTATCGTTCTCAACCTTCTGTCGGTTGCCCTTAGTTGACATTGAAGTCCCTGTTATAAAGTATCGTTCTCAACCTTCTGTCGGTTGCCGTTAGTTGACATTGATGTCCCTTGTAGAAAGTATCGTTCTCAACCTTCTGTCGGTTGCCCTTAGTTGACATTAAACCCCTGTAAGAAAGTATCATTCTCAACCTTCTGTCGGTTGCCCTTAGTTGACATTGAAGTCTCTGTTAGACAGTATCATTCTCAGCCGTCTGTCGGTTGCCCTTAGTTGACATTGAAGTCCCTATTAGAAAGTATCGTTCTCAACCTTCTGTCGGTTGCACTCAGTTGACATTGAAGTCCCTGTTAGACAGTATCGTTCTCAACCTTCTGTCGGTTGCCCTCAGTTGACATTGAAGTCACTGCTAGACAGTATCATTCTCAACTTTCTGTCGGTTGCCCTCAGTTGACATTGAAGTCCCTGTAAGAAAGTATCGTTCTCAACCTTCTGCCGGTTGCCCTTAGTTGACATTGAAGTTCCTGTTAGAAAGTATCGTTCTCAACATGCTGTCGGTTGCCCTTAGTTGACATTGAAGTCCCTGTTAGAAAGTATCGTTCTCAACCTTCTGCCGGTTGCCCTTAGTTGACATTAAAGTTCCTGTTAGAAAGTATCGTTCTCAACCTTCTGTCGGTTGCCCTTAGTTGACATTGAAGTCCCTGTTAGAAAGTATCGTTCTCAACCTTCTGTCGGTTGCCCTTATTTGACATTAAAGTCCCTGTTAGACAGTATCGTTCTCAACCTTCTGTCGTTTGTCTTTTGTTGACATTGAAGTCCCTGTTAGACAGTATCGTTCTCAACCTTCTGTCGGTTGCCCTTAGTTGACATTGAAGTCCCTGTTAGAAAGTATCGTTCTCAACCTTCTGTCGGTTGCCCTTAGTTGACATTGAAGTCTCTGTAAGAAAGTATCGTTCTCAATCTTCTGTCGGTTGTCCTTAGTTGACATTGAAATCTCTGTTAGAAAGTATCGTTCTCAACCTTCTGTCGGTTGCCGTTAGTTGACATTGAAGTCCCTGTTAGAAAGTATCGTTCTCAACCATCTGTCGGTTGCCCTTAGGTGACATTGAAGTCCCTGTTTGAAAGTATCGTTCTCAACCTTCTGTCGGTTGCCCTTAGTTGACATTGAAGTCCCTGTTAGAAAGTATTGCTCTCAACTTCTGTCGGTTGCCCTTAGATGACATTGAAGTCCCTGTTAGAAAGTATCGTTCTCAACCATCTGTCGGTTCCCCTTAGTTGACATTGAAGTCCCTGTTAGAAAGTATCGTTCTCAACCTTCTGTCGGTTGCCCTTATTGGACATTAAAGTCCCTGTTAGACAGTATCGTTCTCAACCTTCTGTCATTTGTCTTTTGTTGAGATTGAAGTCCCTTTTAGAAAGTATCGTTCTCAACCTTCTGCCGGTTGCCCTTAGTTGACATTAAAGTTCCTGTTAGAAAGTATCGTTCTCAACCTTCTGTCGGTTGCCCTTAGTTGACATTGAAGTCCCTGTTAGAAAGTATCGTTCTCAACCTTCTGTCGGTTGCCCTTATTGGACATTAAAGTCCCTGTTAGACAGTATCGTTCTCAACCTTCTGTCATTTGTCTTTTGTTGAGATTGAAGTCCCTGTTAGACAGTATCGTTCTCAACCTTCTGTCGGTTGCCCTTAGTTAACATTGAAGTCCCTGTTAGAAAGTATCGTTCTCAACCTTCTGTCGGTTGCCCTTAGTTGACATTGAAGTCTCTGTAAGAAAGTATCGTTCTCAATCTTCTGTCGGTTGTCCTTAGTTGACATTGAAATCTCTGTTAGAAAGTATCGTTCTCAACCTTCTGTCGGTTGCCCTTAGTTGACATTGAAGTCCCTGTTAGAAAGTATCGTTCTCAAGCATCTGTCGGTTGCCCTTAGGTGACATTGAAGTCCCTGTTTGAAAGTATCGTTCTCAACCATCTGTCGGTTGCCCTTAGTTGACATTGAAGTCCCTGTTATATAGTATCGTTCTCAACCTTCTGTCGGTTGCCCTTAGTTGACATTGAAGTCCCTGTTATAAAGTATCGTTCTCAACCTTCTGTCGGTTGCCGTTAGTTGACATTGATGTCCCTTGTAGAAAGTATCGTTCTCAACCTTCTGTCGGTTGCCCTTAGTTGACATTAAACCCCTGTAAGAAAGTATCATTCTCAACCTTCTGTCGGTTGCCCTTAGTTGACATTGAAGTCTCTGTTAGACAGTATCATTCTCAGCCGTCTGTCGGTTGCCCTTAGTTGACATTGAAGTCCCTATTAGAAAGTATCGTTCTCAACCTTCTGTCGGTTGCACTCAGTTGACATTGAAGTCCCTGTTAGACAGTATCGTTCTCAACCTTCTGTCGGTTGCCCTCAGTTGACATTGAAGTCACTGCTAGACAGTATCATTCTCAACTTTCTGTCGGTTGCCCTCAGTTGACATTGAAGTCCCTGTAAGAAAGTATCGTTCTCAACCTTCTGCCGGTTGCCCTTAGTTGACATTGAAGTTCCTGTTAGAAAGTATCGTTCTCAACATGCTGTCGGTTGCCCTTAGTTGACATTGAAGTCCCTGTTAGAAAGTATCGTTCTCAACCTTCTGCCGGTTGCCCTTAGTTGACATTAAAGTTCCTGTTAGAAAGTATCGTTCTCAACCTTCTGTCGGTTGCCCTTAGTTGACATTGAAGTCCCTGTTAGAAAGTATCGTTCTCAACCTTCTGTCGGTTGCCCTTATTTGACATTAAAGTCCCTGTTAGACAGTATCGTTCTCAACCTTCTGTCGTTTGTCTTTTGTTGACATTGAAGTCCCTGTTAGACAGTATCGTTCTCAACCTTCTGTCGGTTGCCCTTAGTTGACATTGAAGTCCCTGTTAGAAAGTATCGTTCTCAACCTTCTGTCGGTTGCCCTTAGTTGACATTGAAGTCTCTGTAAGAAAGTATCGTTCTCAATCTTCTGTCGGTTGTCCTTAGTTGACATTGAAATCTCTGTTAGAAAGTATCGTTCTCAACCTTCTGTCGGTTGCCGTTAGTTGACATTGAAGTCCCTGTTAGAAAGTATCGTTCTCAACCATCTGTCGGTTGCCCTTAGGTGACATTGAAGTCCCTGTTTGAAAGTATCGTTCTCAACCTTCTGTCGGTTGCCCTTAGTTGACATTGAAGTCCCTGTTAGAAAGTATTGCTCTCAACTTCTGTCGGTTGCCCTTAGATGACATTGAAGTCCCTGTTAGAAAGTATCGTTCTCAACCATCTGTCGGTTCCCCTTAGTTGACATTGAAGTCCCTGTTATATAGTATCGTTCTCAACCTTCTGTCGGTTGCCCTTAGTTGACATTGAAGTCACTGTTAGAAAGTATCGTTCTCAACCTTCTGTCGGTTGCCCTTAGTTGACATTGAAGTCCCTGTTAGAAAGTATCGTTCTCAACCTTCTGTCGGTTGCACTCAGTTGACATTGAAGTCCCTGTTAGACAGTATCGTTCTCAACTTTCTGTCGTTTGCCCTCAGTTGCCATTGAAGTCCCTGTTAGAAAGTATCGTTCTCAACCTTCTGCCGTTGCCCTTAGTTGACATTGAAGTTCCTGTTAGAAAGTATGGTTCTCAACCATCTGTCGGTTGCCCTTAGTTGACATTGAAGTCCCTGTTTGAAAGTATCGTTCTCAACCTTCTGTCGGTTGCCCTTAGTTGACATTGAAGTCTCTGTTAGAAAGCATCGTTCTCAACCTTCTGTCGGTTGCTCTTAGTTGACATTGAAGTTCGCTAGAAAGTATCGTTCTCAACCTTCTGTCGGTTGCCCTTAGTTGACATTGAAGTCCCTGTTAGAAAGTATCGTTCTCAACCTTCTGTCGGTTGCCCTCAGTTGACATTGAAGTCCCTGTTAGAAATGATCGTTCTCAACCTTCTGCCGGTTGCCCTTAGTTGATATTGAAGTTCCTGTTAGAAAGTATCGTTCTCAACCTTCTGTCGGTTGCCCTTAGTTGACATTGAAGTCTCTGTAAGAAAGTATCGTTCTCAATCTTCTGTCGGTTGCCCTTAGTTGACATTGAAATCCCTGTTAGAAAGTATCGTTCTCACCCTTCTGTCGGTTGCCCTTAGTTGACATTGAAGTCCCTGTTAGAAAGTATCGTTCTCAACCATCTGTCGGTTGCCCTTAGGTGACATTGAAGTCCCTGTTAGAAAGTATCGTTCTCAACCTTCTGTCGGTTGCCCTTAGTTGACATTGAAGTCCCTGTTAGAAAGTATCGTTCTCAACCATCTGTCGGTTGCCCTTAGTTGACATTGAAGTCCCTGTTATATAGTATCGTTCTCAACCTTCTGTCGGTTGCCCTTAGTTGACATTGAAGTCCCTGTTATAAAGTATCGTTCTCAACCTTCTGTCGGTTGCCGTTATGTGACATTGAAGTCCCTTGTAGAAAGTATCGTTCTCAACCTTCTGTCGGTTGCCCTTAGATGACATTAAACCCCTGTTAGAAAGTATCATTCTCAACCTTCTGTCGGTTGCCCTTAGTTGACATTGAAGTCCCTGTTAGACAGTATCATTCTCAGCCGTCTGTCGGTTGCCCTTAGTTGACATTGAAGTCCCTATTAGAAAGTATCGTTCTCAACCTTCTGTCGGTTGCACTCAGTTGACATTGAAGTCCCTGTTAGACAGTATCGTTCTCAACCTTCTGTCGGTTGCCCTCAGTTGACATAGAAGTCCCTGTTAGACAGTATCGTTCTCAACTTTCTGTCGGTTGCCCTCAGTTGACATTGAAGTCCCTGTAAGAAAGTATCGTTCTCAACCTTCTGCCGGTTGCCCTTAGTTGACATTGAAGTCCCTGTTAGAAAGTATCGTTCTCAACCTTTTGTCGGTTGCCCTTAGTTGAGATTGAAGTCCCTGGTAGAAAGTATCGTTCTCAACCTTCTGTCGGTTGCTCTTAGTTGACATTGAAGTCCGCTAAAAAGTATCGTTCTCAGCCTTCTGTCGGTTGCCCTTATTTGACATTGAAGTCCCTGTTAGACAGTATCGTTCTCAACCTTCTGTCATTTGTCTTTTGTTGACATTGAAGTCCCTGTTAGACAGTATTGTTCTCAACCTTCTGTCGGTTGCCCTTAGTTGACATTGAAGTCCCTGTTAGAAAGTATCGTTCTCAACCTTCTGTCGGTTGCCCTTAGTTGACATTGAAGTCTCTGTAAGAAAGTATCGTTCTCAATCTTCTGTCGGTTGTCCTTAGTTGACATTGAAATCTCTGTTAGAAAGTATCGTTCTCAACCTTCTGTCGGTTGCCCTTAGTTGACATTGAAGCTCCTGTTAGAAAGTATCGTTCTCAACCATCTGTCGGTTGCCCTTAGGTGACATTGAAGTCCCTGTTTGATAGTATCGTTCTCAACCTTCTGTCGGTTGCCCTTAGTTGACATTGAAGTCCCTGTTAGAAAGTATCGCTCTCAACCTTCTGTCGGTTGCCCTTAGATGACATTGAAGTCCCTGTTAGAAAGTATCGTTCTCAACCATCTGTCGGTTGCCCTTAGTTGACATTGAAGTCCCTGTTATATAGTATCGTTCTCAACCTTTTGTCGGTTGCCCTTAGTTGACATTGAAGTCCCTGTTATAAAGTATCGTTCTCAACCTTCTTTCGGTTGCCCTTAGTTGACATTGAAGTCCCTGTTAGAAAGTATCGTTCTCAACCTTCTGTCGGTTGCCCTTAGTTGACATTGAAGTCCCTGTTAGAAAGTATCGTTCTCAACCTTCTGTCGGTTGCATTCAGTTGACATTGAAGTCCCTGTTAGATAGTATCGTTCTCAACCTTCTGTCGGTTGCCCTCAGTTGACATTGAAGTCCCTGTTAGAAAGTATCGTTCTCAACCTTCTGTCGGTTGCCCTTTGTTGACATTGAAGTCCCTGTTAGAAAGTATCGTTCTCAACCTTCTGTCGGTTGCTCTTAGTTGACATTGAAGTTCGCTGACATTGAAGTCCCTGTTAGAAAGTATCGTTCTCAACCTTCTGTCGGTTGCCCTCAGTTGATATTGAAGTCCGTGTTAGAAATGAACGTTCTCAACCTTCTGCCGGTTGCCCTTAGTTGACATTGAAGTTCCTGTTAGAAAGTATCGTTCTCAACCTTTTGTCGGTTGCCCTTAGTTGACATTGAAGTCTCTGTAAGAAAGTATCGTTCTCAATCTTCTGTCGGTTGCCCTTAGTTGACATTGAATTCCCTGTTAGAAAGTATCGTTCTCACCCTTCTGTCGGTTGCCCTTAGTTGACATTGAAGTCCCTGTTAGAAAATATCGTTCTCAACCATCTGTCGGTTGCCCTTAGGTGACATTGAAGTCCCTGTTAGAAAGTATCGTTCTCAACCTTCTGTCGGTTGCCCTCAGTTGACATTGAAGTCCCTGTTAGAAAGTATCGTTCTCAGCCATCTGTCGGTTGCCCTTAATTGACATTGAAGTCCCTGTTATATAGTATCGTTCTCAACCTTCTGTCGGTTGCCCTTAGTTGACATTGAAGTCCCTGTTATAAAGTATCGTTCTCAACCTTCTGTCGGTTGCCGTTAGTTGACATTGAAGTCCCTTGTAGAAAGTATCGTTCTCAACCTTCTGTCGGTTGCCCTTAGTTGACATTAAACCCCTGTTAGAAAGTATCATTCTCAACCTTCTGTCGGTTGCCCTTAGTTGACATTGAAGTCCCTGTTAGACAGTATCATTCTCAGCCGTCTGTCGGTTGCCCTTAGTTGACATTGAAGTCCCTATTAGAAAGTATCGTTCTCAACCTTCTGTCGGTTGCACTCAGTTGACATTGAAGTCCCTGTTAGACAGTATCGTTCTCAACCTTCTGTCGGTTGCCCTCAGTTGACATTGAAGTCCCTGTTAGAAAGTGTCGTTCTCAACCTTCTGTCGGTTGCCCTTAGTTGACATTGAAGTCCCTGTTAGAAAGTATCGTTCTCAACCTTCTGTCGGTTGCTCTTAGTTGACATTGAAGTTCGCTAGAAAGTATCGTTCTCAACCTTCTGTCGGTTGCCCTTAGTTGACATTTAAATCTCTGTTAGAAAGTATCGTTCTCAACCTTTTGTCGGTTGCCCTTAGTTGACATTGAAGTCCCTGGTAGAAAGTATCGTTCTCAACCTTCTGTCGGTTGCTCTTAGTTGACATTGAAGTCGCTAGAAAGTATCGTTCTCAGCCTTCTGTCGGTTGCCCTTATTTGACATTGAAGTCCCTGTTAGACAGTATCGTTCTCAACCTTCTGTCATTTGTCTTTTGTTGACATTGAAGTCCCTGTTAGACAGTATCGTTCTCAACCTTCTGTCGGTTGCCCTTAGTTGACATTGAAGTCCCTGTTAGAAAGTATCGTTCTCAACCTTCTGTCGGTTGCCCTTAGTTGACATTGAAGTCTCTGTAAGAAAGTATCGTTCTCAATCTTCTGTCGGTTGTCCTTAGTTGACATTTAAATCTCTGTTAGAAAGTATCGTTCTCAACCTTCTGTCGGTTGCCCTTAGTTGACATTGAAGTTCCTGTTAGAAAGTATCGTTCTCAACCTTCAGTCGGTTGCCCTTAGGTGACATTGAAGTCCCTGTTTGAAAGTATCGTTCTCAACCTTCTGTCGGTTGCCCTTAGTTGACATTGAAGTCCCTGTTAGAAAGTATCGTTCTCAAACTTCTGTCGGTTGCCCTTAGTTGACATTGAAGTCCCTGTTAGAAAGTATCGTTCTCAACCTTCTGTCGGTTGCACTCAGTTGACATTGAAGTCCCTGTTAGACAGTATCGTTCTCAACCTTCTGTCGGCTGCCCACAGTTGACATTGAAGTCCCTGTTAGACAGTATCGATCTCAACCTTCTGTCGGTTGCCCTTAGTGGACATTGAAGTCCCTGTTCGACAGTATCGTTCTCAACCTTCTGTCGGTTGCCCTCAGTTGACATTGAAGTCCCTGTTAGACAGTATCGTTCTCAACTTTCTGTCGGTTGCCCTCAGTTGCCATTGAAGTCCCTGTTAGAAAGAATCGTTCTCAACCTTCTGCCGTTGCCCTTAGTTGACATTGAAGTTCCTGTTAGAAAGTATCGTTCTCAACCTTCTGTCGGTTGCCCTTAGTTGACATTGAAGTCCCTGTTAGAAAGTATCGTTCTCAATCTTCTGTCGGTTGCTCTTAGTTGACATTGAAGTTCGCTAGAAAGTATCGTTCTCAACCTTCTGTCGGTTGCCCTTAGTTGACATTGAAGTCCCTGTTAGAAAGTATCGTTCTCAACCTTCTGTCGGTTGCACTCAGTTGACATTGAAGTCCCTGTTAGATAGTATCGTTCTCAACCTTCTGTCGGTTGCCCTCAGTTGACATTGAAGTCCCTGTTAGAAAGTATCGTTCTCAACCTTCTGTCGGTTGCCCTTTGTTGACATTGAAGTCCCTGTTAGAAAGTATCGTTCTCAACCTTCTGTCGGTTGCTCTTAGTTGACATTGAAGTTCGCTAGAAAGTATCGTTCTCAACCTTCTGTCGGTTGCCCTTAGTTGACATTGAAGTCCCTGTTAGAAAGTATCGTTCTCAACCTTCTGTCGGTTGCCCTCAGTTGATATTGAAGTCCGTGTTAGAAATGAACGTTCTCAACCTTCTGCCGGTTGCCCTTAGTTGACATTGAAGTTCCTGTTAGAAAGTATCGTTCTCAACCTTTTGTCGGTTGCCCTTAGTTGACATTGAAGTCTCTGTAAGAAAGTATCGTTCTCAATCTTCTGTCGGTTGCCCTTAGTTGACATTGAATTCCCTGTTAGAAAGTATCGTTCTCACCCTTCTGTCGGTTGCCCTTAGTTGACATTGAAGTCCCTGTTAGAAAATATCGTTCTCAACCATCTGTCGGTTGCCCTTAGGTGACATTGAAGTCCCTGTTAGAAAGTATCGTTCTCAACCTTCTGTCGGTTGCCCTCAGTTGACATTGAAGTCCCTGTTAGAAAGTATCGTTCTCAGCCATCTGTCGGTTGCCCTTAATTGACATTGAAGTCCCTGTTATATAGTATCGTTCTCAACCTTCTGTCGGTTGCCCTTAGTTGACATTGAAGTCCCTGTTATAAAGTATCGTTCTCAACCTTCTGTCGGTTGCCGTTAGTTGACATTGAAGTCCCTTGTAGAAAGTATCGTTCTCAACCTTCTGTCGGTTGCCCTTAGTTGACATTAAACCCCTGTTAGAAAGTATCATTCTCAACCTTCTGTCGGTTGCCCTTAGTTGACATTGAAGTCCCTGTTAGACAGTATCATTCTCAGCCGTCTGTCGGTTGCCCTTAGTTGACATTGAAGTCCCTATTAGAAAGTATCGTTCTCAACCTTCTGTCGGTTGCACTCAGTTGACATTGAAGTCCCTGTTAGACAGTATCGTTCTCAACCTTCTGTCGGTTGCCCTCAGTTGACATTGAAGTCCCTGTTAGAAAGTGTCGTTCTCAACCTTCTGTCGGTTGCCCTTAGTTGACATTGAAGTCCCTGTTAGAAAGTATCGTTCTCAACCTTCTGTCGGTTGCTCTTAGTTGACATTGAAGTTCGCTAGAAAGTATCGTTCTCAACCTTCTGTCGGTTGCCCTTAGTTGACATTTAAATCTCTGTTAGAAAGTATCGTTCTCAACCTTTTGTCGGTTGCCCTTAGTTGACATTGATGTCCCTGGTAGAAAGTATCGTTCTCAACCTTCTGTCGGTTGCTCTTAGTTGACATTGAAGTCGCTAGAAAGTATCGTTCTCAGCCTTCTGTCGGTTGCCCTTATTTGACATTGAAGTCCCTGTTAGACAGTATCGTTCTCAACCTTCTGTCATTTGTCTTTTGTTGACATTGAAGTCCCTGTTAGACAGTATCGTTCTCAACCTTCTGTCGGTTGCCCTTAGTTGACATTGAAGTCCCTGTTAGAAAGTATCGTTCTCAACCTTCTGTCGGTTGCCCTTAGTTGACATTGAAGTCCCTGTTAGAAAGTATCGTTCTCAAGCATCTGTCGGTTGCCCTTAGGTGACATTGAAGTCCCTGTTTGAAAGTATCGTTCTCAACCATCTGTCGGTTGCCCTTAGTTGACATTGAAGTCCCTGTTATATAGTATCGTTCTCAACCTTCTGTCGGTTGCCCTTAGTTGACATTGAAGTCCCTGTTATAAAGTATCGTTCTCAACCTTCTGTCGGTTGCCGTTAGTTGACATTGAAGTCCCTTGTAGAAAGTATCGTTCTCAACCTTCTGTCGGTTGCCCTTAGTTGACATTAAACCCCTGTAAGAAAGTATCATTCTCAACCTTCTGTCGGTTGCCCTTAGTTGACATTGAAGTCTCTGTTAGACAGTATCATTCTCAGCCGTCTGTCGGTTGCCCTTAGTTGACATTGAAGTCCCTATTAGAAAGTATCGTTCTCAACCTTCTGTCGGTTGCACTCAGTTGACATTGAAGTCCCTGTTAGACAGTATCGTTCTCAACCTTCTGTCGGTTGCCCTCAGTTGACATTGAAGTCACTGCTAGACAGTATCATTCTCAACTTTCTGTCGGTTGCCCTCAGTTGACATTGAAGTCCCTGTAAGAAAGTATCGTTCTCAACCTTCTGCCGGTTGCCCTTAGTTGACATTGAAGTTCCTGTTAGAAAGTATCGTTCTCAACATGCTGTCGGTTGCCCTTAGTTGACATTGAAGTCCCTGTTAGAAAGTATCGTTCTCAACCTTCTGCCGGTTGCCCTTAGTTGACATTAAAGTTCCTGTTAGAAAGTATCGTTCTCAACCTTCTGTCGGTTGCCCTTAGTTGACATTGAAGTCCCTGTTAGAAAGTATCGTTCTCAACCTTCTGTCGGTTGCCCTTATTTGACATTAAAGTCCCTGTTAGACAGTATCGTTCTCAACCTTCTGTCATTTGTCTTTTGTTGACATTGAAGTCCCTGTTAGACAGTATCGTTCTCAACCTTCTGTCGGTTGCCCTTAGTTGACATTGAAGTCCCTGTTAGAAAGTATCGTTCTCAACCTTCTGTCGGTTGCCCTTAGTTGACATTGAAGTCTCTGTAAGAAAGTATCGTTCTCAATCTTCTGTCGGTTGTCCTTAGTTGACATTGAAATCTCTGTTAGAAAGTATCGTTCTCAACCTTCTGTCGGTTGCCGTTAGTTGACATTGAAGTCCCTGTTAGAAAGTATCGTTCTCAACCATCTGTCGGTTGCCCTTAGGTGACATTGAAGTCCCTGTTTGAAAGTATCGTTCTCAACCTTCTGTCGGTTGCCCTTAGTTGACATTGAAGTCCCTGTTAGAAAGTATTGCTCTCAACTTCTGTCGGTTGCCCTTAGATGACATTGAAGTCCCTGTTAGAAAGTATCGTTCTCAACCATCTGTCGGTTCCCCTTAGTTGACATTGAAGTCCCTGTTATATAGTATCGTTCTCAACCTTCTGTCGGTTGCCCTTAGTTGACATTGAAGTCACTGTTAGAAAGTATCGTTCTCAACCTTCTGTCGGTTGCCCTTAGTTGACATTGAAGTCCCTGTTAGAAAGTATCGTTCTCAACCTTCTGTCGGTTGCACTCAGTTGACATTGAAGTCCCTGTTAGACAGTATCGTTCTCAACTTTATGTCGTTTGCCCTCAGTTGCCATTGAAGTCCCTGTTAGAAAGTATCGTTCTCAACCTTCTGCCGTTGCCCTTAGTTGACATTGAAGTTCCTGTTAGAAAGTATGGTTCTCAACCATCTGTCGGTTGCCCTTAGTTGACATTGAAGTCCCTGTTTGAAAGTATCGTTCTCAACCTTCTGTCGGTTGCCCTTAGTTGACATTGAAGTCTCTGTTAGAAAGCATCGTTCTCAACCTTCTGTCGGTTGCTCTTAGTTGACATTGAAGTTCGCTAGAAAGTATCGTTCTCAACCTTCTGTCGGTTGCCCTTAGTTGACATTGAAGTCCCTGTTAGAAAGTATCGTTCTCAACCTTCTGTCGGTTGCCCTCAGTTGACATTGAAGTCCCTGTTAGAAATGATCGTTCTCAACCTTCTGCCGGTTGCCCTTAGTTGATATTGAAGTTCCTGTTAGAAAGTATCGTTCTCAACCTTCTGTCGGTTGCCCTTAGTTGACATTGAAGTCTCTGTAAGAAAGTATCGTTCTCAATCTTCTGTCGGTTGCCCTTAGTTGACATTGAAATCCCTGTTAGAAAGTATCGTTCTCACCCTTCTGTCGGTTGCCCTTAGTTGACATTGAAGTCCCTGTTAGAAAGTATCGTTCTCAACCATCTGTCGGTTGCCCTTAGGTGACATTGAAGTCCCTGTTAGAAAGTATCGTTCTCAACCTTCTGTCGGTTGCCCTTAGTTGACATTGAAGTCCCTGTTAGAAAGTATCGTTCTCAACCATCTGTCGGTTGCCCTTAGTTGACATTGAAGTCCCTGTTATATAGTATCGTTCTCAACCTTCTGTCGGTTGCCCTTAGTTGACATTGAAGTCCCTGTTATAAAGTATCGTTCTCAACCTTCTGTCGGTTGCCGTTATGTGACATTGAAGTCCCTTGTAGAAAGTATCGTTCTCAACCTTCTGTCGGTTGCCCTTAGATGACATTAAACCCCTGTTAGAAAGTATCATTCTCAACCTTCTGTCGGTTGCACTCAGTTGACATTGAAGTCCCTGTTAGACAGTATCGTTCTCAACCTTCTGTCGGTTGCCCTCAGTTGACATAGAAGTCCCTGTTAGACAGTATCGTTCTCAACTTTCTGTCGGTTGCCCTCAGTTGACATTGAAGTCCCTGTAAGAAAGTATCGTTCTCAACCTTCTGCCGGTTGCCCTTAGTTGACATTGAAGTCCCTGTTAGAAAGTATCGTTCTCAACCTTTTGTCGGTTGCCCTTAGTTGAGATTGAAGTCCCTGGTAGAAAGTATCGTTCTCAACCTTCTGTCGGTTGCTCTTAGTTGACATTGAAGTCCGCTAAAAAGTATCGTTCTCAGCCTTCTGTCGGTTGCCCTTATTTGACATTGAAGTCCCTGTTAGACAGTATCGTTCTCAACCTTCTGTCATTTGTCTTTTGTTGACATTGAAGTCCCTGTTAGACAGTATTGTTCTCAACCTTCTGTCGGTTGCCCTTAGTTGACATTGAAGTCCCTGTTAGAAAGTATCGTTCTCAACCTTCTGTCGGTTGCCCTTAGTTGACATTGAAGTCTCTGTAAGAAAGTATCGTTCTCAATCTTCTGTCGGTTGTCCTTAGGTGACATTGAAGTCCCTGTTTGATAGTATCGTTCTCAACCTTCTGTCGGTTGCCCTTAGTTGACATTGAAGTCCCTGTTAGAAAGTATCGCTCTCAACCTTCTGTCGGTTGCCCTTAGATGACATTGAAGTCCCTGTTAGAAAGTATCGTTCTCAACCATCTGTCGGTTGCCCTTAGTTGACATTGAAGTCCCTGTTATATAGTATCGTTCTCAACCTTTTGTCGGTTGCCCTTAGTTGACATTGAAGTCCCTGTTATAAAGTATCGTTCTCAACCTTCTTTCGGTTGCCCTTAGTTGACATTGAAGTCCCTGTTAGAAAGTATCGTTCTCAACCTTCTGTCGGTTGCCCTTAGTTGACATTGAAGTCCCTGTTAGAAAGTATCGTTCTCAACCTTTTGTCGGTTGCACTCAGTTGACATTGAAGTCCCTGTTAGATAGTATCGTTCTCAACCTTCTGTCGGTTGCCCTCAGTTGACATTGAAGTCCCTGTTAGAAAGTATCGTTCTCAACCTTCTGTCGGTTGCCCTTTGTTGACATTGAAGTCCCTGTTAGAAAGTATCGTTCTCAACCTTCTGTCGGTTGCTCTTAGTTGACATTGAAGTTCGCTAGAAAGTATCGTTCTCAACCTTCTGTCGGTTGCCCTTAGTTGACATTGAAGTCCCTGTTAGAAAGTATCGTTCTCAACCTTCTGTCGGTTGCCCTCAGTTGATATTGATGTCCGTGTTAGAAATGAACGTTCTCAACCTTCTGCCGGTTGCCCTTAGTTGACATTGAAGTTCCTGTTAGAAAGTATCGTTCTCAACCTTTTGTCGGTTGCCCTTAGTTGACATTGAAGTCTCTGTAAGAAAGTATCGTTCTCAATCTTCTGTCGGTTGCCCTTAGTTGACATTGAATTCCCTGTTAGAAAGTATCGTTCTCACCCTTCTGTCGGTTGCCCTTAGTTGACATTGAAGTCCCTGTTAGAAAATATCGTTCTCAACCATCTGTCGGTTGCCCTTAGGTGACATTGAAGTCCCTGTTAGAAAGTATCGTTCTCAACCTTCTGTCGGTTGCCCTCAGTTGACATTGAAGTCCCTGTTAGAAAGTATCGTTCTCAGCCATCTGTCGGTTGCCCTTAATTGACATTGAAGTCCCTGTTATATAGTATCGTTCTCAACCTTCTGTCGGTTGCCCTTAGTTGACATTGAAGTCCCTGTTATAAAGTATCGTTCTCAACCTTCTGTCGGTTGCCGTTAGTTGACATTGAAGTCCCTTGTAGAAAGTATCGTTCTCAACCTTCTGTCGGTTGCCCTTAGTTGACATTAAACCCCTGTTAGAAAGTATCATTCTCAACCTTCTGTCGGTTGCCCTTAGTTGACATTGAAGTCCCTGTTAGACAGTATCATTCTCAGCCGTCTGTCGGTTGCCCTTAGTTGACATTGAAGTCCCTATTAGAAAGTATCGTTCTCAACCTTCTGTCGGTTGCACTCAGTTGACATTGAAGTCCCTGTTAGACAGTATCGTTCTCAACCTTCTGTCGGTTGCCCTCAGTTGACATTGAAGTCCCTGTTAGAAAGTGTCGTTCTCAACCTTCTGTCGGTTGCCCTTAGTTGACATTGAAGTCCCTGTTAGAAAGTATCGTTCTCAACCTTCTGTCGGTTGCTCTTAGTTGACATTGAAGTTCGCTAGAAAGTATCGTTCTCAACCTTCTGTCGGTTGCCCTTAGTTGACATTTAAATCTCTGTTAGAAAGTATCGTTCTCAACCTTTTGTCGGTTGCCCTTAGTTGACATTGAAGTCCCTGGTAGAAAGTATCGTTCTCAACCTTCTGTCGGTTGCTCTTAGTTGACATTGAAGTCGCTAGAAAGTATCGTTCTCAGCCTTCTGTCGGTTGCCCTTATTTGACATTGAAGTCCCTGTTAGACAGTATCGTTCTCAACCTTCTGTCATTTGTCTTTTGTTGACATTGAAGTCCCTGTTAGACAGTATCGTTCTCAACCTTCTGTCGGTTGCCCTTAGTTGACATTGAAGTCCCTGTTAGAAAGTATCGTTCTCAACCTTCTGTCGGTTGCCCTTAGTTGACATTGAAGTCTCTGTAAGAAAGTATCGTTCTCAATCTTCTGTCGGTTGTCCTTAGTTGACATTTAAATCTCTGTTAGAAAGTATCGTTCTCAACCTTCTGTCGGTTGCCCTTAGTTGACATTGAAGTTCCTGTTAGAAAGTATCGTTCTCAACCTTCAGTCGGTTGCCCTTAGGTGACATTGAAGTCCCTGTTTGAAAGTATCGTTCTCAACCTTCTGTCGGTTGCCCTTAGTTGACATTGAAGTCCCTGTTAGAAAGTATCGTTCTCAAACTTCTGTCGGTTGCCCTTAGTTGACATTGAAGTCCCTGTTAGAAAGTATCGTTCTCAACCTTCTGTCGGTTGCACTCAGTTGACATTGAAGTCCCTGTTAGACAGTATCGTTCTCAACCTTCTGTCGGCTGCCCACAGTTGACATTGAAGTCCCTGTTAGACAGTATCGATCTCAACCTTCTGTCGGTTGCCCTTAGTGGACATTGAAGTCCCTGTTCGACAGTATCGTTCTCAACCTTCTGTCGGTTGCCCTCAGTTGACATTGAAGTCCCTGTTAGACAGTATCGTTCTCAACTTTCTGTCGGTTGCCCTCAGTTGCCATTGAAGTCCCTGTTAGAAAGAATCGTTCTCAACCTTCTGCCGTTGCCCTTAGTTGACATTGAAGTTCCTGTTAGAAAGTATCGTTCTCAACCTTCTGTCGGTTGCCCTTAGTTGACATTGAAGTCCCTGTTAGAAAGTATCGTTCTCAACCTTCTGTCGGTTGCCATTAGTTGACATTGAAGTCCCTGTTAGAAAGTATCGTTCTCAATCTTCTGTCGGTTGCTCTTAGTTGACATTGAAGTTCGCTAGAAAGTATCGTTCTCAACCTTCTGTCGGTTGCCCTTAGTTGACATTGAAGTCCCTGTTAGAAAGTATCGTTCTCAACCTTCTGTCGGTTGCACTCAGTTGACATTGAAGTCCCTGTTAGATAGTATCGTTCTCAACCTTCTGTCGGTTGCCCTCAGTTGACATTGAAGTCCCTGTTAGAAAGTATCGTTCTCAACCTTCTGTCGGTTGCCCTTTGTTGACATTGAAGTCCCTGTTAGAAAGTATCGTTCTCAACCTTCTGTCGGTTGCTCTTAGTTGACATTGAAGTTCGCTAGAAAGTATCGTTCTCAACCTTCTGTCGGTTGCCCTTAGTTGACATTGAAGTCCCTGTTAGAAAGTATCGTTCTCAACCTTCTGTCGGTTGCCCTCAGTTGATATTGAAGTCCGTGTTAGAAATGAACGTTCTCAACCTTCTGCCGGTTGCCCTTAGTTGACATTGAAGTTCCTGTTAGAAAGTATCGTTCTCAACCTTTTGTCGGTTGCCCTTAGTTGACATTGAAGTCTCTGTAAGAAAGTATCGTTCTCAATCTTCTGTCGGTTGCCCTTAGTTGACATTGAATTCCCTGTTAGAAAGTATCGTTCTCACCCTTCTGTCGGTTGCCCTTAGTTGACATTGAAGTCCCTGTTAGAAAATATCGTTCTCAACCATCTGTCGGTTGCCCTTAGGTGACATTGAAGTCCCTGTTAGAAAGTATCGTTCTCAACCTTCTGTCGGTTGCCCTCAGTTGACATTGAAGTCCCTGTTAGAAAGTATCGTTCTCAGCCATCTGTCGGTTGCCCTTAATTGACATTGAAGTCCCTGTTATATAGTATCGTTCTCAACCTTCTGTCGGTTGCCCTTAGTTGACATTGAAGTCCCTGTTATAAAGTATCGTTCTCAACCTTCTGTCGGTTGCCGTTAGTTGACATTGAAGTCCCTTGTAGAAAGTATCGTTCTCAACCTTCTGTCGGTTGCCCTTAGTTGACATTAAACCCCTGTTAGAAAGTATCATTCTCAACCTTCTGTCGGTTGCCCTTAGTTGACATTGAAGTCCCTGTTAGACAGTATCATTCTCAGCCGTCTGTCGGTTGCCCTTAGTTGACATTGAAGTCCCTATTAGAAAGTATCGTTCTCAACCTTCTGTCGGTTGCACTCAGTTGACATTGAAGTCCCTGTTAGACAGTATCGTTCTCAACCTTCTGTCGGTTGCCCTCAGTTGACATTGAAGTCCCTGTTAGAAAGTGTCGTTCTCAACCTTCTGTCGGTTGCCCTTAGTTGACATTGAAGTCCCTGTTAGAAAGTATCGTTCTCAACCTTCTGTCGGTTGCTCTTAGTTGACATTGAAGTTCGCTAGAAAGTATCGTTCTCAACCTTCTGTCGGTTGCCCTTAGTTGACATTTAAATCTCTGTTAGAAAGTATCGTTCTCAACCTTTTGTCGGTTGCCCTTAGTTGACATTGAAGTCCCTGGTAGAAAGTATCGTTCTCAACCTTCTGTCGGTTGCTCTTAGTTGACATTGAAGTTGCTAGAAAGTATCGTTCTCAGCCTTCTGTCGGTTGCCCTTATTTGACATTGAAGTCCCTGTTAGACAGTATCGTTCTCAACCTTCTGTCATTTGTCTTTTGTTGACATTGAAGTCCCTGTTAGACAGTATCGTTCTCAACCTTCTGTCGGTTGCCCTTAGTTGACATTGAAGTCCCTGTTAGAAAGTATCGTTCTCAACCTTCTGTCGGTTGCCCTTAGTTGACATTGAAGTCTCTGTAAGAAAGTATCGTTCTCAATCTTCTGTCGGTTGTCCTTAGTTGACATTTAAATCTCTGTTAGAAAGTATCGTTCTCAACCTTCTGTCGGTTGCCCTTAGTTGACATTGAAGTTCCTGTTAGAAAGTATCGTTCTCTACCTTCAGTCGGTTGCCCTTAGGTGACATTGAAGTCCCTGTTTGAAAGTATCGTTCTCAACCTTCTGTCGGTTGCCCTTAGTTGACATTGAAGTCCCTGTTAGAAAGTATCGTTCTCAAACTTCTGTCGGTTGCCCTTAGTTGACATTGAAGTCCCTGTTAGAAAGTATCGTTCTCAACCTTCTGTCGGTTGCACTCAGTTGACATTGAAGTCCCTGTTAGACAGTATCGTTCTCAACCTTCTGTCGGCTGCCCACAGTTGACATTGAAGTCCCTGTTAGACAGTATCGATCTCAACCTTCTGTCGGTTGCCCTTAGTGGACATTGAAGTCCCTGTTCGACAGTATCGTTCTCAACCTTCTGTCGGTTGCCCTCAGTTGACATTGAAGTCCCTGTTAGACAGTATCGTTCTCAACTTTCTGTCGGTTGCCCTCAGTTGCCATTGAAGTCCCTGTTAGAAAGAATCGTTCTCAACCTTCTGCCGTTGCCCTTAGTTGACATTGAAGTTCCTGTTAGAAAGTATCGTTCTCAACCTTCTGTCGGTTGCCCTTAGTTGACATTGAAGTCCCTGTTAGAAAGTATCGTTCTCAACCTTCTGTCGGTTGCCATTAGTTGACATTGAAGTCCCTGTTAGAAAGTATCGTTCTCAATCTTCTGTCGGTTGCTCTTAGTTGACATTGAAGTTCGCTAGAAAGTATCGTTCTCAACCTTCTGTCGGTTGCCCTTAGTTGACATTGAAGTCCCTTTTAGAAAGTATCGTTCTCAACCTTCTGTCGGTTGCCCTCAGTTGACATTGAAGTCCCTGTTAGAAATGATCGTTCTCAAACTTCTGCCGGTTGTCCTTAGTTGACATTGAAGTTCCTGTTAGAAAGTATCGTTCTCAACCTTCTGTCGGTTGCCCTTAGTTGACATTGAAGTCCCTGTTAGAAAGTATCGTTCTCAACCTTCTGTCGGTTGCCCTTAGTTGACATTGAAGTCCCTGTTAGAAAGTATCGTTCTCAACCTTCTGTCGGTTGCTCTTGGTTGACATTGCAGTCCGCTAGAAAGTATCGTTCTCAGCCTTCTGTCGGTTGCCCTTAGTTGACATTGAAGTCCCTGTTAGAAAGTATCGTTCTCAACCTTCTGTCATTTGTCTTTTGTTGACATTGAAGTCCCTGTTAGACAGTATCGTTCTCAACCTTCTGTCGGTTGCCCTTAGTTGACATTGAAGTCCCTGTTAGAAAGTATCGTTCTCAACCTTCTGTCGGTTGCCCTTAGTTGACATTGAAGTCTCTGTAAGAAAATATCGTTCTCAATCTTCTGTCGGTTGCCCTTAGTTGACATTGAAATCCCTGTTAGAAAGTATCGTTCTCAACCTTCTGTCGGTTGCCCTTAGATGACATTGAAGTCCCTGTAAGAAAGTATCGTTCTCAACCATCTGTCGGTTGCCCTTAGTTGACATTGAAGTTCCTGTTATATAGTATCGTTCTGAACCTTCTTTAAGTTGCCCTTAGTTGACATTGAAGTCCCTGTTAGAAAGTATCGTTCTCAACATTCTGTCGGTTGGCCCTAGTTGACATTGAAGTCCCTGTTAGAAAGTATCGTGCTCAACCTTCTGTCGGTTGCAATCAGTTGTCATTGAAGTCCCTGTTAGACAGTATCGTTCTCAACCTTCTGTCGGTTGGCCCTAGTTGACATTGAAGTCCCTGTTAGAAAGTATCGTGCTCAACCTTCTTTCAGTTGCCCTTAGTTGACATTGAAGTCCCTGTTAGAAAGTATCGTTCTCAACATTCTGTCGGTTTGCCCTAGTTGACATTGAAGTCCCTGTTAGAAAGTATCGTGCTCAACCTTCTGTCGGTTGCAATCAGTTGTCATTGAAGTCCCTGTTAGACAGTATCGTTCTCAACCTTCTGTCGGTTGCCCTCAGTTGACATTGAAGGCCCTGTTAGACAGTATCGTTCTCAACCTTCTGTCGGTTGCCCTAAGCTGACATTGAAGTCCCTGTTCGACAGTATCGTTCTCAACCTTCTGTCGGTTGCCCTCAGTTGACATTGAAGTCCCTGTTAGACAGTATCGTTCTCAACTTTCTGTCGGTTTCCCTCAGTTGCCATTGAAGTCCCTGTTAGAAAGTATCGTTCTCAACCTTCTGCCGGTTGCCCTTAGTTGACATTGAAGTTCCTGTTAGAAAGTATCGTTCTCAACCTTCTGTCGGTTGCCCTTAGTTGACATTGAAGTCCCTGTTAGAAAGTACCCTTCTCAACCTTCTGTTTGTTGCCCTTAGTTGACATTGAAGTCCCTGTTAGAAAGAATCGTTCTCAACCTTCTGTCGGTTGCTCTTAGTTGACATTGAAGTCCGCTAGAAAGTATCGTTCTCAGCCTTCTGTCGGTTGACCTTAGTTGACATTGAAGTCCCTGTTAGACAGTATCGTTTTCAACCTTCTGTCGGTTGCCCTTAGTTGACATTGAAGTCCCTGTTAGAAAGTATCGTTCTCAACCTTCTGTCGGTTGCCCTTAGTTGACATTGAAGTCTCTGTTAGAAAGTATCGTTCTCAATCTTCTGTCGATGCCCTTAGTTGACATTGAAGTCCCTGTTAGAAAGTATCGTTCTCAACCTTCTGTCGGTTGCCCTTAGTTGACATTGAAGTCTCTGTTAGAAAGTATCGTTCTCAACCATCTGTCGGTTGCCCTTAGTTGACATTGAAGTCCCTGTTAGAAAGTATCGTTCTCAACCATCTGTCGGTTGCCCTTAGGTGACATTGAAGTCCCTGTTTGAAAGTATCGTTCTCAACCTTCTGTCGGTTGCCCTTAGTTGACATTGAAGTCCCTGTTAGAAAGTATCGTTCTCAACCTTCTGTCGGTTGCCCTTAGATGACATTGAAGTCTCTGTAAGAAAGTATCGTTCTCAACCATCTGTCGGTTGCCCTTAGTTGACATTGAAGTCCCTGTTATATAGTATCGTTTTCAACCTTCTGTCGGTTGCCCTTAGTTGACATTGAAGTCCCTGTTATAAAGTATCGTTCTCTACCTTCTTTCGGTTGCCCTTAGTTGACATTGAAGTCCCTGTTAGAAAGTATCGTTCTCAACCTTCTGTCGGTTGGCCTTAGTTGACATTGAAGTCCCTGTTAGAAAGTATCGTGCTCAACCTTCTGTCGATTGCACTCAGTTGTCATTGAAGTCCCTGTTAGACAGTATCGTTCTCAACCTTCTGTCGGTTGCCCTCAGTTGACATTGAAGTCCCTGTTAGACAGTATCGTTCTCAACCTTCTGTCGGTTGCCCTCAGTTGACATTGAAGTCCCTGTTAGACAGTATCGTTCTCAACCTTCTGTCGGTTGCCCTAAGTTGACATTGAAGTCCATGTTCGACAGTATCGTTCTCAACCTTCTGTCGGTTGCCCTCAGTTGACATTGAAGTCCCTGTTAGACAGTATCGTTCTCAACCTTCTTTCAGTTGCCCTTAGTTGACATTGAAGTCCCTGTTAGAAAGTATCGTTCTCAACATTCTGTCGGTTGGCCCTAGTTGACATTGAAGTCCCTGTTAGAAAGTATCGTGCTCAACCTTCTGTCGGTTGCAATCAGTTGTCATTGAAGTCCCTGTTAGACAGTATCGTTCTCAACCTTCTGTCGGTTGGCCCTAGTTGACATTGAAGTCCCTGTTAGAAAGTATCGTGCTCAACCTTCTTTCAGTTGCCCTTAGTTGACATTGAAGTCCCTGTTAGAAAGTATCGTTCTCAACATTCTGTCGGTTGGCCCTAGTTGACATTGAAGTCCCTGTTAGAAAGTATCGTGCTCAACCTTCTGTCGGTTGCAATCAGTTGTCATTGAAGTCCCTGTTAGACAGTATCGTTCTCAACCTTCTGTCGGTTGCCCTCAGTTGACATTGAAGTCCCTGTTAGACAGTATCGTTCTCAACTTTCTGTCGGTTTCCCTCAGTTGCCATTGAAGTCCCTGTTAGAAAGTATCGTTCTCAACCTTCTGTCGGTTGGCCTTAGTTGACATTGAAGTCCCTGTTAGAAAGTATCGTGCTCAACCTTCTGTCGGTTGCACTCAGTTGACATTGAAGTCCGCTAGAAAGTATCGTTCTCAGCCTTCTGTCGGTTGACCTTAGTTGACATTGAAGTCCCTGTTAGACAGTATCGTTTTCAACCTTCTGTCGGTTGCCCTTAGTTGACATTGAAGTCCCTGTTAGAAAGTATCGTTCTCAACCTTCTGTCGGTTGCCCTTAGTTGACATTGAAGTCTCTGTTAGAAAGTATCGTTCTCAATCTTCTGTCGGTTGCCCTTAGTTGACATTGAAGTCCCTGTTAGAAAGTATCGTTCTCAACCTTCTGTCGGTTGACCTTAGTTGACATTGAAGTCTCTGTTAGAAAGTATCGTTCTCAACCATCTGTCGGTTGCCCTTAGTTGACATTGAAGTCCCTGTTAGAAAGTATCGTTCTCAACCATCTGTCGGTTGCCCTTAGGTGACATTGAAGTCCCTGTTTGAAAGTATCGTTCTCAACCTTCTGTCGGTTGCCCTTAGTTGACATTGAAGTCCCTGTTAGAAAGTATCGTTCTCAACCTGCTGTCGGTTGCCCTTAGATGACATTGAAGTCCCTGTAAGAAAGTTTCGTTCTCAACCATCTGTCGGTTGCCCTTAGTTGACATTGAAGTCCCTGTTATATAGTATCGTTCTCAACCTTCTGTCGGTTGCCCTTAGTTGACATTGAAGTCCCTGTTATAAAGTATCGTTCTCTACCTTCTTTCGGTTGCCCTTAGTTGACATTGAAGTCCCTGTTAGAAAGTATCGTTCTCAACCTTCTGTCGGTTGGCCTTAGTTGACATTGAAATCCCTGTTAGAAAGTATCGTGCTCAACCTTCTGTCGGTTGCACTCAGTTGTCATTGAAGTCCCTGTTAGACAGTATCGTTCTCAACCTTCTGTCGGTTGCCCTCAGTTGACATTGAAGTCCCTGTTAGACAGTATCGTTCTCAACCTTCTGTCGGTTGCCCTCAGTTGACATTGAAGTCCCTGTTAGACAGTATCGTTCTCAACCTTCTGTCGGTTGCCCTAAGTTGACATTGAAGTCCATGCTCGACAGTATCGTTCTCAACCTTCTGTCGGTTGCCCTCAGTTGACATTGAAGTCCCTGTTAGAGAGTATCGTTCTCAACTTTCTGTCGGTTTCCCTCAGTTGCCATTGAAGTCCCTGTTAGAAAGTATCGTTCACAACCTTCTGCCGGTTGCCCTTAGTTGACATTGAAGTTCCTGTTAGAAAGTATCGTTCTCAACCTTCTGTCGGTTGCCCTTAGTTGACATTGAAGTCCCTGTTAGAAAGTACCGTTCTCATCCTTCTGTCGGTTGCCCTTAGTTGACATTGAAGTCCCTGTTAGAAAGAATCGTTCTCAACCTTCTGTCGGTTGCTCTTAGTTGACATTGAAGTCCGCTAGAAAGTATCGTTCTCAGCCTTCTGTCGGTTGACCTTAGTTGACATTGAAGTCCCTGTTAGACAGTATCGTTTTCAACCTTCTGTCGGTTGCCCTTAGTTGACATTGAAGTCCCTGTTAGAAAGTATCGTTCTCAACCTTCTGTCGGTTGCCCTTAGTTGACATTGAAGTCTCTGTTAGAAAGTATCGTTCTCAATCTTCTGTCGGTTGCCCTTAGTTGACATTGAAGTCCCTGTTATAAAGTATCGTTCTTAACCTTCTGTCGGTTGCCCTTAGTTGACATTGAAGTCCCTGTTAGAAAGTATCGTTCTCAACATTCTGTCGGTTGGCCCTAGTTGACATTGAAGTCCCTGTTAGAAAGTATCGTGCTCAACCTTCTGTCGGTTGCAATCAGTTGTCATTGAAGTCCCTGTTAGACAGTATCGTTCTCAACCTTCTGTCGGTTGGCCCTAGTTGACATTGAAGTCCCTGTTAGAAAGTATCGTGCTCAACCTTCTTTCAGTTGCCCTTAGTTGACATTGAAGTCCCTGTTAGAAAGTATCGTTCTCAACATTCTGTCGGTTGGCCCTAGTTGACATTGAAGTCCCTGTTAGAAAGTATCGTGCTCAACCTTCTGTCGGTTGCAATCAGTTGTCATTGAAGTCCCTGTTAGACAGTATCGTTCTCAACCTTCTGTCGGTTGCCCTCAGTTGACATTGAAGTCCCTGTTAGACAGTATCGTTCTCAACTTTCTGTCGGTTTCCCTCAGTTGCCATTGAAGTCCCTGTTAGAAAGTATCGTTCTCAACCTTCTGTCGGTTGGCCTTAGTTGACATTGAAGTCCCTGTTAGAAAGTATCGTGCTCAACCTTCTGTCGGTTGCACTCAGTTGACATTGAAGTCCGCTAGAAAGTATCGTTCTCAGCCTTCTGTCGGTTGACCTTAGTTGACATTGAAGTCCCTGTTAGACAGTATCGTTTTCAACCTTCTGTCGGTTGCCCTTAGTTGACATTGAAGTCCCTGTTAGAAAGTATCGTTCTCAACCTTCTGTCGGTTGCCCTTAGTTGACATTGAAGTCTCTGTTAGAAAGTATCGTTCTCAATCTTCTGTCGGTTGCCCTTAGTTGACATTGAAGTCCCTGTTAGAAAGTATCGTTCTCAACCTTCTGTCGGTTGACCTTAGTTGACATTGAAGTCTCTGTTAGAAAGTATCGTTCTCAACCATCTGTCGGTTGCCCTTAGTTGACATTGAAGTCCCTGTTAGAAAGTATCGTTCTCAACCATCTGTCGGTTGCCCTTAGGTGACATTGAAGTCCCTGTTTGAAAGTATCGTTCTCAACCTTCTGTCGGTTGCCCTTAGTTGACATTGAAGTCCCTGTTAGAAAGTATCGTTCTCAACCTGCTGTCGGTTGCCCTTAGATGACATTGAAGTCCCTGTAAGAAAGTTTCGTTCTCAACCATCTGTCGGTTGCCCTTAGTTGACATTGAAGTCCCTGTTATATAGTATCGTTCTCAACCTTCTGTCGGTTGCCCTTAGTTGACATTGAAGTCCCTGTTATAAAGTATCGTTCTCTACCTTCTTTCGGTTGCCCTTAGTTGACATTGAAGTCCCTGTTAGAAAGTATCGTTCTCAACCTTCTGTCGGTTGGCCTTAGTTGACATTGAAATCCCTGTTAGAAAGTATCGTGCTCAACCTTCTGTCGGTTGCACTCAGTTGTCATTGAAGTCCCTGTTAGACAGTATCGTTCTCAACCTTCTGTCGGTTGCCCTCAGTTGACATTGAAGTCCCTGTTAGACAGTATCGTTCTCAACCTTCTGTCGGTTGCCCTCAGTTGACATTGAAGTCCCTGTTAGACAGTATCGTTCTCAACCTTCTGTCGGTTGCCCTAAGTTGACATTGAAGTCCATGCTCGACAGTATCGTTCTCAACCTTCTGTCGGTTGCCCTCAGTTGACATTGAAGTCCCTGTTAGAGAGTATCGTTCTCAACTTTCTGTCGGTTTCCCTCAGTTGCCATTGAAGTCCCTGTTAGAAAGTATCGTTCACAACCTTCTGCCGGTTGCCCTTAGTTGACATTGAAGTTCCTGTTAGAAAGTATCGTTCTCAACCTTCTGTCGGTTGCCCTTAGTTGACATTGAAGTCCCTGTTAGAAAGTACCGTTCTCATCCTTCTGTCGGTTGCCCTTAGTTGACATTGAAGTCCCTGTTAGAAAGAATCGTTCTCAACCTTCTGTCGGTTGCTCTTAGTTGACATTGAAGTCCGCTAGAAAGTATCGTTCTCAGCCTTCTGTCGGTTGACCTTAGTTGACATTGAAGTCCCTGTTAGACAGTATCGTTTTCAACCTTCTGTCGGTTGCCCTTAGTTGACATTGAAGTCCCTGTTAGAAAGTATCGTTCTCAACCTTCTGTCGGTTGCCCTTAGTTGACATTGAAGTCTCTGTTAGAAAGTATCGTTCTCAATCTTCTGTCGGTTGCCCTTAGTTGACATTGAAGTCCCTGTTATAAAGTATCGTTCTTAACCTTCTGTCGGTTGCCCTTAGTTGACATTGAAGTCTCTGTTAGAAAGTATCGTTCTCAACCATCTGTCGGTTGCCCTTAGTTGACATTGAAGTCCCTGTTAGAAAGTATCGTTCTCAACCATCTGTCGGTTGCCCTTAGGTGACATTGAAGTCCCTGTTTGAAAGTATCGTTCTCAACCTTCTGTCGGTTGCCCTTAGTTGACATTGAAGTCCCTGTTAGAAAGTATCGTTCTCAACCTTCTGTCGGTTGCCCTTAGATGACATTGAAGTCCCTGTAAGAAAGTATCGTTCTCAACCATCTGTCGGTTGCCCTTAGTTGACATTGAAGTCCCTGTTATATAGTATCGTTCTCAACCTTCTGTCGGTTGCCCTTAGTTGATATTGAAGTCCCTGTTATAAAGTATCGTTCTCTACCTTCTTTCGGTTGCCCTTAGTTGACATTGAAGTCCCTGTTAGAAAGTATCGTTCTCAACCTTCTGTCGGTTGGCCTTAGTTGACATTGAAGTCCCTGTTAGAAAGTATCGTGCTCAACCTTCTGTCGGTTGCACTCAGTTGTCATTGAAGTCCCTGTTAGACAGTATCGTTCTCAACCTTCTGTCGGTTGCCCTAAGTTGACATTGAAGTTCCTGTTCGACAGTATCGTTCTCAACCTTCTGTCGGTTGCCCTCAGTTGACATTGAAGTCCCTGTTAGACAGTATCGTTCTCAACTTTCTGTCGGTTTCCCTCAGTTGCCATTGAAGTCCCTGTTAGAAAGTATCGTTCTCAACCTTCTGTCGGTTGCCCTTAGTTGACATTGAAGTCTCTGTTAGAAAGTATCGTTCTCAATCTTCTGTCGGTTGCCCTTAGTTGACATTGAAGTCCCTGTTAGAAAGTATCGTTCTCAACCTTCTGTCGGTTGCCCTTAGTTGACATTGAAGTCTCTGTTAGAAAGTATCGTTCTCAACCATCTGTCGGTTGCCCTTAGGTGACATTGAAGTCCCTGTTTGAAAGTATCGTTCTCAACCTTCTGTCGGTTGCCCTCAGTTGACATTGAAGTCCCTGTTAGAAAGTATCGTTCTCAACCTTCTGTCGGTTGCCCTTAGATGACATTGAAGTCCCTGTAAGAAAGTATCGTTCTCAACCTTCTGTCGGTTGCCCTTAGTTGACATTGAAGTCCCTGTTATAAAGTATCGTTCTCTACCTTCTTTCGGTTGCCCTTAGTTGACATTGAAGTCCCTGTTAGAAAGTATCGTTCTCAAACTTCTGTCGGTTGGCCTTAGTTGACATTGAAGTCCCTGTTAGAAAGTATCGTGCTCAACCTTCTGTCGGTTGCACTCAGTTGTCATTGAAGTCCCTGTTAGACAGTATCGTTCTCAACCTTCTGTCGGTTGCCCTCAGTTGACATTGAAGTCCCTGTTAGACAGTATCGTTCTCAACCTTCTGTCGGTTGCCCTCAGTTGACATTGAAGTCCCTGTTAGACAGTATCGTTCTCAACCTTCTGTCGGTTGCCCTAAGTTGACATTGAAGTCCCTGTTCGACAGTATCGTTCTCAACCTTCTGTCGGTTGCCCTCAGTTGACATTGAAGTCCCTGTTAGACAGTATCGTTCTCAACTTTCTGTCGGTTTCCCTCAGTTGCCATTGAAGTCCCTGTTGGAAAGTATCGTTCTCAACCTTCTGCCGGTTGCCCTTAGTTGACATTGAAGTTCCTGTTAGAAAGTATCGTTCTCAACCTTCTGTCGGTTGCCCTTAGTTGACATTGAAGTCCCTGTTAGAAAGTACCGTTCTCAACCTTCTGTCGGTTGCCCTTAGTTGACATTGAAGTCCCTGTTAGAAAGAATCGTTCTCAACCTTCTGTCGGTCGCTCTTAGTTGACATTGAAGTCCGCTAGAAAGTATCGTTCTCAGCCTTCTGTCGGTTGACCTTAGTTGACATTGAAGTCCCTGTTAGACAGTATCGTTTTCAACCTTCTGTCGGTTGCCCTTAGTTGACATTGAAGTCCCTGTTAGAAAGTATCGTTCTCAACCTTCAGTCGGTTGCCCTTAGTTGACATTGAAGTCTCTGTTAGAAAGTATCGTTCTCAATCTTCTGTCGGTTGCCCTTAGTTGACATTGAAGTCCCTGTTAGAAAGTATCGTTCTCAACCTTCTGTCGGTTGCCCTTAGTTGACATTGAAGTCTCTGTTAGAAATTATCGTTCTCAACCATCTGTCGGTTGCCATTAGTTGACATTGAAGTCCCTGTTAGAAAGTATCGTTCTCAACCATCTGTCGGTTGCCCTTAGGTGACATTGAAGTCCCTGTTTGAAAGTATCGTTCTCAACCTTCTGTCGGTTGCCCTTAGTTGACATTGAAGTCCCTGTTAGAAAGTATCGTTCTCAACCTTCTGTCGGTTGCCCTTAGATGACATTGAAGTCCCTGTAAGAAAGTATCGTTCTCAACCATCTGTCGGTTGCCCTTAGTTGACATTGAAGTCCCTGTTATATAGTATCGTTCTCAACCTTCTGTCGGTTGCCCTTAGTTGACATTGAAGTCCCTGTTATAAAGTATCGTGCTCAACCTTCTGTCGGTTGCACTCAGTTGTCATTGAAGTCCCTGTTAGACAGTATCGTTCTCAACCTTCTGTCGGTTGCCCTCAGTTGACATTGAAGTCCCTGTTAGACAGTATCGTTCTCAACCTTCTGTCGGTTGCCCTAAGTTGACATTGAAGTTCCTGTTCGACAGTATCGTTCTCAACCTTCTGTCGGTTGCCCTCAGTTGACATTGAAGTCCCTGTTAGACAGTATCGTTCTCAACTTTCTGTCGGTTTCCCTCAGTTGCCATTGAAGTCCCTGTTAGAAAGTATCGTTCTCAACCTTCTGCCGGTTGCCCTTAGTTGACATTGAAGTTCCTGTTAGAAAGTATCGTTCTCAAACTTCTGTCGGTTGCCCTTAGTTGACATTGAAGTCCCTGTTAGAAAGTATCGTTCTCAACCTTCTGTCGGTTGCCCTTAGTTGACATTGAAGTCCCTGTTAGACAGTATCGTTCTCAACCTTCTGTCGGTTGCTCTTAGTTGACATTGAAGTCCACTAGAAAGTATCGTTCTCAGCCTTCTGTCGGTTGCCCTTAGTTGACATTGAAGTCCCTGTTAGACAGTATCGTTCTCAACCTTCTGTCATTTGTCTTTTGTTGACATTGAAGTCCCTGTTAGACAGTATCGTTCTCAACCTTCTGTCGGTTGCCCTTAGTTGACATTGAAGTCCCTGTTAGAAAGTATCGTTCTCAACCTTCTGTCGGTTGCCCTTAGTTGACATTGAAGTCCCTGTTAGAAAGTATCGTGCTCAACCTTCTGTCGGTTGCACTCAGTTGTCATTGAAGTCCCTGTTAGACAGTATCGTTCTCAATCTTCTGTCGGTTGCCCTCAGTTGACATTGAAGTCCCTGTTAGACAGTATCGTTCTCAACCTTCTGTCGGTTGCCCTAAGTTGACATTGAAGTTCCTGTTCGACAGTATCGTTCTCAACCTTCTGTCGGTTGCCCTCAGTTGACATTGAAGTTCCTGTTAGAAAGTATTGTTCTCAACTTTCTGTCGGTTTCCCTCAGTTGCCATTGAAGTCCCTGTTAGAAAATATCGTTCTCAACCTTCTGTCGGTTGCCCTTAGTTGACATTGAAGTTCCTGTTAGAAAGTATCGTTCTCAACCTTCTGTCGGTTGCCCTTAGTTGACATTGAAGTCCCTGTTAGAAAGTACCGTTCTCAACCTTCTGTCGGTTGCCCTTAGTTGACATTGAAGTCCCTGTTAGAAAGAATCGTTCTCAACCTTCTGTCGGTTGCTCTTAGTTGACATTGAAGTCCGCTAGAAAGTATCGTTCTCAGCCTTCTGTCGGTTGACCTTAGTTGACATTGAAGTCCCTGTTAGACAGTATCGTTTTCAACCTTCTGTCGGTTGCCCTTAGTTGACATTGAAGTCCCTGTTAGAAAGTATCGTTCTCAACCTTCTGTCGGTTGCCCTTAGTTGACATTGAAGTCTCTGTTAGAAAGTATCGTTCTCAATCTTCTGTCGGTTGCCCTTAGTTGACATTGAAGTCCCTGTTAGAAAGTATCGTTCTCAACCTTCTGTCGGTTGCCCTTAGTTGACATTGAAGTCTCTGTTAGAAAGTATCGTTCTCAACCATCTGTCGGTTGCCATTAGTTGACATTGAAGTCCCTGTTAGAAAGTATCGTTCTCAACCATCTGTCGGTTGCCCTTAGGTGACATTGAAGTCCCTGTTTGAAAGTATCGTTCTCAACCTTCTGTCGGTTGCCCTTAGTTGACATTGAAGTCCCTGTTAGAAAGTATCGTTCTCAACCTTCTGTCGGTTGCCCTTAGATGACATTGAAGTCCCTGTAAGAAAGTATCGTTCTCAACCATCTGTCGGTTGCCCTTAGTTGACATTGAAGTCCCTGTTATATAGTATCGTTCTCAACCTTCTGTCGGTTGCCCTTAGTTGACATTGAAGTCCCTGTTATAAAGTATCGTGCTCAACCTTCTGTCGGTTGCACTCAGTTGTCATTGAAGTCCCTGTTAGACAGTATCGTTCTCAACTTTCTGTCGGTTGCACTCAGTTGTCATTGAAGTCCCTGTTAGACAGTATCGTTCTCAATCTTCTGTCGGTTGCCCTCAGTTGACATTGAAGTCCCTGTTAGACAGTATCGTTCTCAACCTTCTGTCGGTTGCCCTAAGTTGACATTGAAGTTCCTGTTCGACAGTATCGTTCTCAACCTTCTGTCGGTTGCCCTCAGTTGACATTGAAGTTCCTGTTAGAAAGTATTGTTCTCAACTTTCTGTCGGTTTCCCTCAGTTGCCATTGAAGTCCCTGTTAGAAAATATCGTTCTCAACCTTCTGTCGGTTGCCCTTAGTTGACATTGAAGTTCCTGTTAGAAAGTATCGTTCTCAACCTTCTGTCGGTTGCCCTTAGTTGACATTGAAGTCCCTGTTAGAAAGTACCGTTCTCAACCTTCTGTCGGTTGCCCTTAGTTGACATTGAAGTCCCTGTTAGAAAGAATCGTTCTCAACCTTCTGTCGGTTGCTCTTAGTTGACATTGAAGTCCGCTAGAAAGTATCGTTCTCAGCCTTCTGTCGGTTGACCTTAGTTGACATTGAAGTCCCTGTTAGACAGTATCGTTTTCAACCTTCTGTCGGTTGCCCTTAGTTGACATTGAAGTCCCTGTTAGAAAGTATCGTTCTCAACCTTCTGTCGGTTGCCCTTAGTTGACATTGAAGTCTCTGTTAGAAAGTATCGTTCTCAATCTTCTGTCGGTTGCCCTTAGTTGACATTGAAGTCCCTGTTAGAAAGTATCGTTCTCAACCTTCTGTCGGTTGCCCTTAGTTGACATTGAAGTCTCTGTTAGAAAGTATCGTTCTCAACCATCTGTCGGTTGCCATTAGTTGACATTGAAGTCCCTGTTAGAAAGTATCGTTCTCAACCATCTGTCGGTTGCCCTTAGGTGACATTGAAGTCCCTGTTTGAAAGTATCGTTCTCAACCTTCTGTCGGTTGCCCTTAGTTGACATTGAAGTCCCTGTTAGAAAGTATCGTTCTCAACCTTCTGTCGGTTGCCCTTAGATGACATTGAAGTCCCTGTAAGAAAGTATCGTTCTCAACCATCTGTCGGTTGCCCTTAGTTGACATTGAAGTCCCTGTTATATAGTATCGTTCTCAACCTTCTGTCGGTTGCCCTTAGTTGACATTGAAGTCCCTGTTATAAAGTATCGTGCTCAACCTTCTGTCGGTTGCACTCAGTTGTCATTGAAGTCCCTGTTAGACAGTATCGTTCTCAACCTTCTGTCGGTTGCCCTCAGTTGACATTGAAGTCCCTGTTAGACAGTATCGTTCTCAACCTTCTGTCGGTTGCCCTAAGTTGACATTGAAGTTCCTGTTCGACAGTATCGTTCTCAACCTTCTGTCGGTTGCCCTCAGTTGACATTGAAGTCCCTGTTAGACAGTATCGTTCTCAACTTTCTGTCGGTTTGCCTCAGTTGCCATTGAAGTCCCTGTTAGAAAGTATCGTTCTCAACCTTCTGCCGGTTGCCCTTAGTTGACATTGAAGTTCCTGTTAGAAAGTATCGTTCTCAAACTTCTGTCGGTTGCCCTTAGTTGACATTGAAGTCCCTGTTTGAAAGTATCGTTCTCAACCTTCTGTCGGTTGCCCTTAGTTGACATTGAAGTCCCTGTTAGACAGTATCGTTCTCAACCTTCTGTCGGTTGCTCTTAGTTGACATTGAAGTCCACTAGAAAGTATCGTTCTCAACTTTCTGTCGGTTGCTCTTAGTTGACATTGAAGTCCACTAGAAAGTATCGTTCTCAGCCTTCTGTCGGTTGCCCTTAGTTGACATTGAAGTCCCTGTTAGACAGTATCGTTCTCAACCTTCTGTCATTTGTCTTTTGTTGACATTGAAGTCCCTGTTAGACAGTATCGTTCTCAACCTTCTGTCGGTTGCCCTTAGTTGACATTGAAGTCCCTGTTAGAAAGTATCGTTCTCAACCTTCTGTCGGTAGCCCTTAGTTGACATTGAAGTCCCTGTTAGAAAGTATCGTTCTCAACCTTCTGTCGGTTGGCCTTAGTTGACATTGAAGTCCCTGTTAGAAAGTATCGTGCTCAACCTTCTGTCGGTTGCACTCAGTTGTCATTGAAGTCCCTGTTAGACAGTATCGTTCTCAATCTTCTGTCGGTTGCCCTCAGTTGACATTGAAGTCCCTGTTAGACAGTATCGTTCTCAACCTTCTGTCGGTTGCCCTAAGTTGACATTGAAGTTCCTGTTCGACAGTATCGTTCTCAACCTTCTGTCGGTTGCCCTCAGTTGACATTGAAGTTCCTGTTAGAAAGTATTGTTCTCAACTTTCTGTCGGTTTCCCTCAGTTGCCATTGAAGTCCCTGTTAGAAAATATCGTTCTCAACCTTCTGCCGGTTGCCCTTAGTTGACATTGAAGTTCCTGTTAGAAAGTATCGTTCTCAAACTTCTGTCATTTGTCTTTTGTTGACATTGAAGTCCCTGTTAGACAGTATCGTTCTCAACCTTCTGTCGGTTGCCCTTAGTTGACATTGAAGTCCCTGTTAGAAAGTATCGTTCTCAACCTTCTGTCAGTTGCCCTTAGTTGACATTGAAGTCCACTAGAAAGTATCGTTCTCAGCCTTCTGTCGGTTGCCCTTAGTTGACATTGAAGTCCCTGTTAGACAGTATCGTTCTCAACCTTCTGTCATTTGTCTTTTGTTGACATTGAAGTCCCTGTTAGACAGTATCGTTCTCAACCTTCTGTCGGTTGCCCTTAGTTGACATTGAAGTCCCTGTTAGAAAGTATCGTTCTCAACCTTCTGTCAGTTGCCCTTAGTTGACATTGAAGTCTCAGTTAGAAAGTATCGTTCTCAATCTTCTGTCGGTTGCCCTTAGTTGACATTGAAGTCCCTGTTAGAAAGTATCGTTCTCAACCTTCTGTCGGTTGCCCTTAGTTGACATTGAAGTCTCTGTTAGAAAGTATCGTTCTCAACCATCTGTCGGTTGCCCTTAGGTGACATTGAAGTCCCTGTTAGAAAGTATCGTTCTCAACCTTCTGTTGGTTGCCCTTAGTTGACATTGAAGTCCCTGTTAGAAAGTATCGTTCTCAACCATCTGTCGGTTTCCCTTAGTTGACATTGAATTCCCTGTTGTAAAGTATCGTTCTCAACCTTCTGTCGGTTGCCCTTAGTTGACATTGAAGTCCCTGTTATAAAGTATCGTTTTCAACCTTCTGTCGGTTGCCCTTAGTTGACATTGAAGTACCTGGTAGAAAGTATCGTTCTCAACCTTCTGTCGGTTGCCCTTAGTTGACATTAAACCCCTGTTAGAAAGTATCATTCTCAACCTTCTGTCGGTTGTCCTTAATTGACATTGAAGTCCCTGTTAGACAGTATCGTTCTCAACCTTCTGTCGGTTGCCCTTAGTTGACATTGAAGTCCCTGTTCGACAGTATCGTTCTCAGCCGTCTGTCGGTTGCCCTTAGCTGACATTGCAGTCTCTATTAGAAAGTATCGTTCTCAACCTTCTGTCGGTTGCACTCAGTTGACATTGAAGTCCCTGTTAGACAGTATCGTTCTCAACCTTCTGTCGGTTGCCCTCAGTTGACATTGAAGTCCCTGTTAGACAGTATCGTTCTCAACTTTCTGTCGGTTGCCCTCAGTTGACATTGAAGTCCCTATTAGAAAGTATCGTTCTCAACCTTCTGCCGGTTGCCCTTAGTTGACATTTAAGTTCCTGTTAGAAAGTAACGTTCTCAACCTTCTGTCGGTTGCCCTTAGTTGACATTGAAGTCCCTGTTAGAAAGTATCGTTCTCAACCTTCTGTCGGTTGCCCTTAGTTGACATTGAAGTCCCTGTTAGAGAGTATCGTTCTCAACCTTCTGTCGGTTGCTCTTAGTTGACATTGAAGTCCACTAGAAAGTATCGTTCTCAGCCTTCTGTCGGTGCCCTTAGTTGACATTGAAGTCCCTGTTAGAAAGTATCGTTCTCAACCTTCTGTCATTTGTCTTTTGTTGACATTGAAGTCCCTGTTAAACAGTATCGTTCTCAACCTTCTGTCGGTTGCCCTTAGTTGACATTGAAGTCCCTGTTAGAAAGTATCGTTCTCAACCTTCTGTCGGTTGCCCTTAGTTGACATTGAAGTCTCTGTAAGAAAGTATCGTTCTCAATCTTCTGTCGGTTGCCCTTAGTTGACATTGAAATCCCTGTTAGAAAGTATCGTTCTCAACCTTCTGTCGGTTGCCCTTAGTTGACATTGAAGTCCACTAGAAAGTATCGTTCTCAACCTTCTGTCGGTTGCCCTTAGTTGACATTGAAGTCTCTGTTAGAAAGTATCGTTCTCAACCATCTGTCTGTTGCCCTTAGGTGACATTGAAGTCCCTGTTAGAAAGTATCGTTCTCAACCTTCTGTTGGTTGCCCTTAGTTGACATTGAAGTCCCTGTTAGAAAGTATCGTTCTCAACCATCTGTCGGTTTCCCTTAGTTGACATTGAAGTCCCTGTTGTAAAGTATCGTTCTCAACCTTCTGTCGGTTGCCCTTAGTTGACATTGAAGTCCCTGTTATAAAGTATCGTTTTCAACCTTCTGTCGGTTGCCCTTAGTTGACATTGAAGTACCTGGTAGAAAGTATCGTTCTCAACCTTCTGTCGGTTGCCCTTAGTTGACATTAAACCCCTGTTAGAAAGTATCATTCTCAACCTTCTGTCGGTTGCCCTTAGTTGACATTGAAGTCCCTGTTAGACAGTATCGTTCTCAACCTTCTGTCGGTTGCTCTTAGTTGACATTGAAGTCCACTAGAAAGTATCGTTCTCAGCCTTCTGTCGGTTGCCCTTAGTTGACATTGAAGTCACTGTTAGACAGTATCGTTCTCAACCTTCTTTCATTTGTCTTTTGTTGACATTGAAGTCTCTGTTAGACAGTATCGTTCTCAACCTTCTGTCGGTTGCCCTTAGTTGACATTGAAGTCCCTGTTAGAAAGTATCGTTCTCAACCTTCTGTCGGTTGCCCTTAGTTGACATTGAAGTCCCTGTTAGAAAGTATCGTGCTCAACCTTCTGTCGGTTGCACTCAGTTGTCATTGAAGTCCCTGTTAGACAGTATCGTTCTCAATCTTCTGTCGGTTGCCCTCAGTTGACATTGAAGTCCCTGTTAGACAGTATCGTTCTCAACCTTCTGTCGGTTGCCCTAAGTTGACATTGAAGTTCCTGTTCGACAGTATCGTTCTCAACCTTCTGTCGGTTGCCCTCAGTTGACATTGAAGTTCCTGTTAGAAAGTATTGTTCTCAACTTTCTGTCGGTTTCCCTCAGTTGCCATTGAAGTCCCTGTTAGAAAATATCGTTCTCAACCTTCTGCCGGTTGCCCTTAGTTGACATTGAAGTTCCTGTTAGAAAGTATCGTTCTCAAACTTCTGTCGGTTGCCCTTAGTTGACATTGAAGTCCCTGTTAGAAAGTATCGTTCTCAACCTTCTGTCGGTTGCCCTTAGTTGACATTGAAGTCCCTGTTAGACAGTATCGTTCTCAACCTTCTGTCGGTTGCTCTTAGTTGACATTGAAGTCCACTAGAAAGTATCGTTCTCAGCCTTCTGTCGGTTGCCCTTAGTTGACATTGAAGTCCCTGTTAGACAGTATCGTTCTCAACCTTCTGTCATTTGTCTTTTGTTGACATTGAAGTCCCTGTTAGACAGTATCGTTTTCAACCTTCTGTCGGTTGCCCTTAGTTGACATTGAAGTCCCTGTTAGAAAGTATCGTTCTCAACCTTCTGTCGGTTGCCCTTAGTTGACATTGAAGTCTCTGTTAGAAAGTATCGTTCTCAATCTTCTGTCGGTTGCCCTTAGTTGACATTGAAGTCCCTGTTAGAAAGTATCGTTCTCAACCTTCTGTCGGTTGCCCTTAGTTGACATTGAAGTCTCTGTTAGAAAGTATCGTTCTCAACCATCTGTCGGTTGCCATTAGTTGACATTGAAGTCCCTGTTAGAAAGTATCGTTCTCAACCATCTGTCGGTTGCCCTTAGGTGACATTGAAGTCCCTGTTTGAAAGTATCGTTCTCAACCTTCTGTCGGTTGCCCTTAGTTGACATTGAAGTCCCTGTTAGAAAGTATCGTTCTCAACCTTCTGTCGGTTGCCCTTAGATGACATTGAAGTCCCTGTAAGAAAGTATCGTTCTCAACCATCTGTCGGTTGCCCTTAGTTGACATTGAAGTCCCTGTTATATAGTATCGTTCTCAACCTTCTGTCGGTTGCCCTTAGTTGACATTGAAGTCCCTGTTATAAAGTATCGTGCTCAACCTTCTGTCGGTTGCACTCAGTTGTCATTGAAGTCCCTGTTAGACAGTATCGTTCTCAACCTTCTGTCGGTTGCCCTCAGTTGACATTGAAGTCCCTGTTAGACAGTATCGTTCTCAACCTTCTGTCGGTTGCCCTAAGTTGACATTGAAGTTCCTGTTCGACAGTATCGTTCTCAACCTTCTGTCGGTTGCCCTCAGTTGACATTGAAGTCCCTGTTAGACAGTATCGTTCTCAACTTTCTGTCGGTTTCCCTCAGTTGCCATTGAAGTCCCTGTTAGAAAGTATCGTTCTCAACCTTCTGCCGGTTGCCCTTAGTTGACATTGAAGTTCCTGTTAGAAAGTATCGTTCTCAAACTTCTGTCGGTTGCCCTTAGTTGACATTGAAGTCCCTGTTTGAAAGTATCGTTCTCAACCTTCTGTCGGTTGCCCTTAGTTGACATTGAAGTCCCTGTTAGACAGTATCGTTCTCAACCTTCTGTCGGTTGCTCTTAGTTGACATTGAAGTCCACTAGAAAGTATCGTTCTCAGCCTTCTGTCGGTTGCCCTTAGTTGACATTGAAGTCCCTGTTAGACAGTATCGTTCTCAACCTTCTGTCATTTGTCTTTTGTTGACATTGAAGTCCCTGTTAGACAGTATCGTTCTCAACCTTCTGTCGGTTGCCCTTAGTTGACATTGAAGTCCCTGTTAGAAAGTATCGTTCTCAACCTTCTGTCGGTAGCCCTTAGTTGACATTGAAGTCCCTGTTAGAAAGTATCGTTCTCAACCTTCTGTCGGTTGGCCTTAGTTGACATTGAAGTCCCTGTTAGAAAGTATCGTGCTCAACCTTCTGTCGGTTGCACTCAGTTGTCATTGAAGTCCCTGTTAGACAGTATCGTTCTCAATCTTCTGTCGGTTGCCCTCAGTTGACATTGAAGTCCCTGTTAGACAGTATCGTTCTCAACCTTCTGTCGGTTGCCCTAAGTTGACATTGACGTTCCTGTTCGACAGTATCGTTCTCAACCTTCTGTCGGTTGCCCTCAGTTGACATTGAAGTTCCTGTTAGAAAGTATTGTTCTCAACTTTCTGTCGGTTTCCCTCAGTTGCCATTGAAGTCCCTGTTAGAAAATATCGTTCTCAACCTTCTGCCGGTTGCCCTTAGTTGACATTGAAGTTCCTGTTAGAAAGTATCGTTCTCAAACTTCTGTCGGTTGCCCTTAGTTGACATTGAAGTCCCTGTTAGAAAGTATCGTTCTCAACCTTCTGTCGGTTGCCCTTAGTTGACATTGAAGTCCCTGTTAGACAGTATCGTTCTCAACCTTCTGTCGTTGCTCTTAGTTGACATTGAAGTCCACTAGAAAGTATCGTTCTCAGCCTTCTGTCGGTTGCCCTTAGTTGACATTGAAGTCCCTGTTAGACAGTATCGTTCTCAACCTTCTGTCATTTGTCTTTTGTTGACATTGAAGTCCCTGTTAGACAGTATCGTTCTCAACCTTCTGTCGGTTGCCCTTAGTTGACATTGAAGTCCCTGTTAGAAAGTATCGTTCTCAACCTTCTGTCAGTTGCCCTTAGTTGACATTGAAGTCTCAGTTAGAAAGTATCGTTCTCAATCTTCTGTCGGTTGCCCTTAGTTGACATTGAAGTCCCTGTTAGAAAGTATCGTTCTCAACCTTCTGTCGGTTGCCCTTAGTTGACATTGAAGTCTCTGTTAGAAAGTATCGTTCTCAACCATCTGTCGGTTGCCCTTAGGTGACATTGAAGTCCCTGTTAGAAAGTATCGTTCTCAACCTTCTGTTGGTTGCCCTTAGTTGACATTGAAGTCCCTGTTAGAAAGTATCGTTCTCAACCATCTGTCGGTTTCCCTTAGTTGACATTGAATTCCCTGTTGTAAAGTATCGTTCTCAACCTTCTGTCGGTTGCCCTTAGTTGACATTGAAGTCCCTGTTATAAAGTATCGTTTTCAACCTTCTGTCGGTTGCCCTTAGTTGACATTGAAGTACCTGGTAGAAAGTATCGTTCTCAACCTTCTGTCGGTTGCCCTTAGTTGACATTAAACCCCTGTTAGAAAGTATCATTCTCAACCTTCTGTCGGTTGTCCTTAATTGACATTGAAGTCCCTGTTAGACAGTATCGTTCTCAACCTTCTGTCGGTTGCCCTTAGTTGACATTGAAGTCCCTGTTCGACAGTATCGTTCTCAGCCGTCTGTCGGTTGCCCTTAGCTGACATTGCAGTCTCTATTAGAAAGTATCGTTCTCAACCTTCTGTCGGTTGCACTCAGTTGACATTGAAGTCCCTGTTAGACAGTATCGTTCTCAACCTTCTGTCGGTTGCCCTCAGTTGACATTGAAGTCCCTGTTAGACAGTATCGTTCTCAACTTTCTGTCGGTTGCCCTCAGTTGACATTGAAGTCCCTATTAGAAAGTATCGTTCTCAACCTTCTGCCGGTTGCCCTTAGTTGACATTTAAGTTCCTGTTAGAAAGTAACGTTCTCAACCTTCTGTCGGTTGCCCTTAGTTGACATTGAAGTCCCTGTTAGAAAGTATCGTTCTCAACCTTCTGTCGGTTGCCCTTAGTTGACATTGAAGTCCCTGTTAGAGAGTATCGTTCTCAACCTTCTGTCGGTTGCTCTTAGTTGACATTGAAGTCCACTAGAAAGTATCGTTCTCAGCCTTCTGTCGGTGCCCTTAGTTGACATTGAAGTCCCTGTTAGAAAGTATCGTTCTCAACCTTCTGTCATTTGTCTTTTGTTGACATTGAAGTCCCTGTTAAACAGTATCGTTCTCAACCTTCTGTCGGTTGCCCTTAGTTGACATTGAAGTCCCTGTTAGAAAGTATCGTTCTCAACCTTCTGTCGGTTGCCCTTAGTTGACATTGAAGTCTCTGTAAGAAAGTATCGTTCTCAATCTTCTGTCGGTTGCCCTTAGTTGACATTGAAATCCCTGTTAGAAAGTATCGTTCTCAACCTTCTGTCGGTTGCCCTTAGTTGACATTGAAGTCCACTAGAAAGTATCGTTCTCAACCTTCTGTCGGTTGCCCTTAGTTGACATTGAAGTCTCTGTTAGAAAGTATCGTTCTCAACCATCTGTCTGTTGCCCTTAGGTGACATTGAAGTCCCTGTTAGAAAGTATCGTTCTCAACCTTCTGTTGGTTGCCCTTAGTTGACATTGAAGTCCCTGTTAGAAAGTATCGTTCTCAACCATCTGTCGGTTTCCCTTAGTTGACATTGAAGTCCCTGTTGTAAAGTATCGTTCTCAACCTTCTGTCGGTTGCCCTTAGTTGACATTGAAGTCCCTGTTATAAAGTATCGTTTTCAACCTTCTGTCGGTTGCCCTTAGTTGACATTGAAGTACCTGGTAGAAAGTATCGTTCTCAACCTTCTGTCGGTTGCCCTTAGTTGACATTAAACCCCTGTTAGAAAGTATCATTCTCAACCTTCTGTCGGTTGCCCTTAGTTGACATTGAAGTCCCTGTTAGACAGTATCGTTCTCAACCTTCTGTCGGTTGCTCTTAGTTGACATTGAAGTCCACTAGAAAGTATCGTTCTCAGCCTTATGTCGGTTGCCCTTAATTGACATTGAAGTCACTGTTAGACAGTATCGTTCACAACCTTCTGTCATTTGTCTTTTGTTGACATTGAAGTCTCTGTTAGACAGTATCGTTCTCAACCTTCTGTCGGTTGCCCTTAGTTGACATTGAAGTCCCTGTTAGAAAGTATCGTTCTCAACCTTCTGTCGGTTGCCCTTAGTTGACATTGAAGTCCCTGTTAGAAAGTATCGTGCTCAACCTTCTGTCGGTTGCACTCAGTTGTCATTGAAGTCCCTGTTAGACAGTATCGTTCTCAATCTTCTGTCGGTTGCCCTCAGTTGACATTGAAGTCCCTGTTAGACAGTATCGTTCTCAACCTTCTGTCGGTTGCCCTAAGTTGACATTGAAGTTCCTGTTCGACAGTATCGTTCTCAACCTTCTGTCGGTTGCCCTCAGTTGACATTGAAGTTCCTGTTAGAAAGTATTGTTCTCAACTTTCTGTCGGTTTCCCTCAGTTGCCATTGAAGTCCCTGTTAGAAAATATCGTTCTCAACCTTCTGCCGGTTGCCCTTAGTTGACATTGAAGTTCCTGTTAGAAAGTATCGTTCTCAAACTTCTGTCGGTTGCCCTTAGTTGACATTGAAGTCCCTGTTAGAAAGTATCGTTCTCAACCTTCTGTCGGTTGCCCTTAGTTGACATTGAAGTCCCTGTTAGACAGTATCGTTCTCAACCTTCTGTCGGTTGCTCTTAGTTGACATTGAAGTCCACTAGAAAGTATCGTTCTCAGCCTTCTGTCGGTTGCCCTTAGTTGACATTGAAGTCCCTGTTAGACAGTATCGTTCTCAACCTTCTGTCATTTGTCTTTTGTTGACATTGAAGTCCCTGTTAGACAGTATCGTTCTCAACCTTCTGTCGGTTGCCCTTAGTTGACATTGAAGTCCCTGTTAGAAAGTATCGTTCTCAACCTTCTGTCAGTTGCCCTTAGTTGACATTGAAGTCTCAGTTAGAAAGTATCGTTCTCAATCTTCTGTCGGTTGCCCTTAGTTGACATTGAAGTCCCTGTTAGAAAGTATCGTTCTCAACCTTCTGTCGGTTGCCCTTAGTTGACATTGAAGTCTCTGTTAGAAAGTATCGTTCTCAACCATCTGTCGGTTGCCCTTAGGTGACATTGAAGTCCCTGTTAGAAAGTATCGTTCTCAACCATCTGTCGGTTGCCCTTAGTTGACATTGAAGTCCCTGTTAGAAAGTATCGTTCTCAACCATCTGTCGGTTTCCCTTAGTTGACATTGAATTCCCTGTTGTAAAGTATCGTTCTCAACCTTCTGTCGGTTGCCCTTAGTTGACATTGAAGTCCCTGTTATAAAGTATCGTTTTCAACCTTCTGTCGGTTGCCCTTAGTTGACATTGAAGTACCTGGTAGAAAGTATCGTTCTCAACCTTCTGTCGGTTGCCCTTAGTTGACATTAAACCCCTGTTAGAAAGTATCATTCTCAACCTTCTGTCGGTTGTCCTTAGTTGACATTGAAGTCCCTGTTAGACAGTATCGTTCTCAACCTTCTGTCGGTTGCCCTTAGTTGACATTGAAGTCCCTGTTCGACAGTATCGTTCTCAGCCGTCTGTCGGTTGCCCTTAGCTGACATTGAAGTCTCTATTAGAAAGTATCGTTCTCAACCTTCTGTCGGTTGCCCTCAGTTGACATTGAAGTCCCTATTAGAAAGTATCGTTCTCAACCTTCTGCCGGTTGCCCTTAGTTGACATTTAAGTTCCTGTTAGAAAGTAACGTTCTCAACCTTCTGTCGGTTGCCCTTAGTTGACATTGAAGTCCCTGTTAGAAAGTATCGTTCTCAACCTTCTGTCGGTTGCCCTTAGTTGACATTGAAGTCCCTGTTAGAGAGTATCGTTCTCAACCTTCTGTCGGTTGCTCTTAGTTGACATTGAAGTCCACTAGAAAGTATCGTTCTCAGCCTTCTGTCGGTGCCCTTAGTTGACATTGAAGTCCCTGTTAGAAAGTATCGTTCTCAACCTTCTGTCATTTGTCTTTTGTTGACATTGAAGTCCCTGTTAAACAGTATCGTTCTCAACCTTCTGTCGGTTGCCCTTAGTTGACATTGAAGTCCCTGTTAGAAAGTATCGTTCTCAACCTTCTGTCGGTTACCCTTAGTTGACATTGAAGTCTCTGTAAGAAAGTATCGTTCTCAATCTTCTGTCGGTTGCCCTTAGTTGACATTGAAATCCCTGTTAGAAAGTATCGTTCTCAACCTTCTGTCGGTTGCCCTTAGTTGACATTGAAGTCCACTAGAAAGTATCGTTCTCAACCTTCTGTCGGTTGCCCTTAGTTGACATTGAAGTCTCTGTTAGAAAGTATCGTTCTCAACCATCTGTCTGTTGCCCTTAGGTGACATTGAAGTCCCTGTTAGAAAGTATCGTTCTCAACCTTCTGTTGGTTGCCCTTAGTTGACATTGAAGTCCCTGTTAGAAAGTATCGTTCTCAACCATTTGTCGGTTTCCCTTAGTTGACATTGAAGTCCCTGTTGTAAAGTATCGTTCTCAACCTTCTGTCGGTTGCCCTTAGTTGACATTGCAGTCCCTGTTATAAAGTATCGTTTTCAACCTTCTGTCGGTTGCCCTTAGTTGACATTGAAGTACCTGGTAGAAAGTATCGTTCTCAACCTTCTGTCGGTTGCCCTTAGTTGACATTAAACCCCTGTTAGAAAGTATCATTCTCAACCTTCTGTCGGTTGCCCTTAGTTGACATTGAAGTCCCTGTTAGACAGTATCGTTCTCAACCTTCTGTCGGTTGCTCTTAGTTGACATTGAAGTCCACTAGAAAGTATCGTTCTCAGCCTTCTGTCGGTTGCCCTTAGTTGACATTGAAGTCCCTGTTAGACAGTATCGTTCTCAACCTTCTGTCATTTGTCTTTTGTTGACATTGAAGTCTCTGTTAGACAGTATCGTTCTCAACCTTCTGTCGGTTGCCCTTAGTTGACATTGAAGTCCCTGTTAGAAAGTATCGTTCTCAACCTTCTGTCGGTTGCCCTTAGTTGACATTGAAGTCCCTGTTAGAAAGTATCGTGCTCAACCTTCTGTCGGTTGCACTCAGTTGTCATTGAAGTCCCTGTTAGACAGTATCGTTCTCAATCTTCTGTCGGTTGCCCTCAGTTGACATTGAAGTCCCTGTTAGACAGTATCGTTCTCAACCTTCTGTCGGTTGCCCTAAGTTGACATTGAAGTTCCTGTTCGACAGTATCGTTCTCAACCTTCTGTCGGTTGCCCTCAGTTGACATTGAAGTTCCTGTAAGAAAGTATTGTTCTCAACTTTCTGTCGGTTTCCCTCAGTTGCCATTGAAGTCCCTGTTAGAAAATATCGTTCTCAACCTTCTGCCGGTTGCCCTTAGTTGACATTGAAGTTCCTGTTAGAAAGTATCGTTCTCAAACTTCTGTCGGTTGCCCTTAGTTGACATTGAAGTCCCTGTTAGAAAGTATCGTTCTCAACCTTCTGTCGGTTGCCCTTAGTTGACATTGAAGTCCCTGTTAGACAGTATCGTTCTCAACCTTCTGTCGGTTGCTCTTAGTTGACATTGAAGTCCACTAGAAAGTATCGTTCTCAGCCTTCTGTCGGTTGCCCTTAGTTGACATTGAAGTCCCTGTTAGACAGTATCGTTCTCAACCTTCTGTCATTTGTCTTTTGTTGACATTGAAGTCCCTGTTAGACAGTATCGTTCTCAACCTTCTGTCGGTTGCCCTTAGTTGATATTGAAGTCCCTGTTAGAAAGTATCGTTCTCAACCTTCTGTCAGTTGCCCTTAGTTGACATTGAAGTCTCAGTTAGAAAGTATCGTTCTCAATCTTCTGTCGGTTGCCCTTAGTTGACATTGAAGTCCCTGTTAGAAAGTATCGTTCTCAACCTTCTGTCGGTTGCCCTTAGTTGACATTGAAGTCTCTGTTAGAAAGTATCGTTCTCAACCATCTGTCGGTTGCCCTTAGGTGACATTGAAGTCCCTGTTAGAAAGTATCGTTCTCAACCATCTGTCGGTTGCCCTTAGTTGACATTGAAGTCCCTGTTAGAAAGTATCGTTCTCAACCATCTGTCGGTTTCCCTTAGTTGACATTGAATTCCCTGTTGTAAAGTATCGTTCTCAACCTTCTGTCGGTTGCCCTTAGTTGACATTGAAGTCCCTGTTATAAAGTATCGTTTTCAACCTTCTGTCGGTTGCCCTTAGTTGACATTGAAGTACCTGGTAGAAAGTATCGTTCTCAACCTTCTGTCGGTTGCCCTTAGTTGACATTAAACCCCTGTTAGAAAGTATCATTCTCAACCTTCTGTCGGTTGTCCTTAGTTGACATTGAAGTCCCTGTTAGACAGTATCGTTCTCAACCTTCTGTCGGTTGCCCTTAGTTGACATTGAAGTCCCTGTTCGACAGTATCGTTCTCAGCCGTCTGTCGGTTGCCCTTAGCTGACATTGAAGTCTCTATTAGAAAGTATCGTTCTCAACCTTCTGTCGGTTGCACTCAGTTGACATTGAAGTCCCTGTTAGACAGTATCGTTCTCAACCTTCTGTCGGTTGCCCTCAGTTGACATTGAAGTCCCTGTTAGACAGTATCGTTCTCAACTTTCTGTCGGTTGCCCTCAGTTGACATTGAAGTCCCTATTAGAAAGTATCGTTCTCAACCTTCTGCCGGTTGCCCTTAGTTGACATTTAAGTTCCTGTTAGAAAGTAACGTTCTCAACCTTCTGTCGGTTGCCCTTAGTTGACATTGAAGTCCCTGTTAGAAAGTATCGTTCTCAACCTTCTGTCGGTTGCCCTTAGTTGACATTGAAGTCCCTGTTAGAGAGTATCGTTCTCAACCTTCTGTCGGTTGCTCTTAGTTGACATTGAAGTCCACTAGAAAGTATCGTTCTCAGCCTTCTGTCGGTGCCCTTAGTTGACATTGAAGTCCCTGTTAGAAAGTATCGTTCTCAACCTTCTGTCATTTGTCTTTTGTTGACATTGAAGTCCCTGTTAAACAGTATCGTTCTCAACCTTCTGTCGGTTGCCCTTAGTTGACATTGAAGTCCCTGTTAGAAAGTATCGTTCTCAACCTTCTGTCGGTTGCTCTTAGTTGACATTGAAGTCCACTAGAAAGTATCGTTCTCAGCCTTCTGTCGGTTGCCCTTAGTTGACATTGAAGTCCCTGTTAGACAGTATCGTTCTCAACCTTCTGTCATTTGTCTTTTGTTGACATTGAAGTCTCTGTTAGACAGTATCGTTCTCAACCTTCTGTCGGTTGCCCTTAGTTGACATTGAAGTCCCTGTTAGAAAGTATCGTTCTCAACCTTCTGTCGGTTGCCCTTAGTTGACATTGAAGTCCCTGTTAGAAAGTATCGTGCTCAACCTTCTGTCGGTTGCACTCAGTTGTCATTGAAGTCCCTGTTAGACAGTATCGTTCTCAATCTTCTGTCGGTTGCCCTCAGTTGACATTGAAGTCCCTGTTAGACAGTATCGTTCTCAACCTTCTGTCGGTTGCCCTAAGTTGACATTGAAGTTCCTGTTCGACAGTATCGTTCTCAACCTTCTGTCGGTTGCCCTCAGTTGACATTGAAGTTCCTGTAAGAAAGTATTGTTCTCAACTTTCTGTCGGTTTCCCTCAGTTGCCATTGAAGTCCCTGTTAGAAAATATCGTTCTCAACCTTCTGCCGGTTGCCCTTAGTTGACATTGAAGTTCCTGTTAGAAAGTATCGTTCTCAAACTTCTGTCGGTTGCCCTTAGTTGACATTGAAGTCCCTGTTAGAAAGTATCGTTCTCAACCTTCTGTCGGTTGCCCTTAGTTGACATTGAAGTCCCTGTTAGACAGTATCGTTCTCAACCTTCTGTCGGTTGCTCTTAGTTGACATTGAAGTCCACTAGAAAGTATCGTTCTCAGCCTTCTGTCGGTTGCCCTTAGTTGACATTGAAGTCCCTGTTAGACAGTATCGTTCTCAACCTTCTGTCATTTGTCTTTTGTTGACATTGAAGTCCCTGTTAGACAGTATCGTTCTCAACCTTCTGTCGGTTGCCCTTAGTTGATATTGAAGTCCCTGTTAGAAAGTATCGTTCTCAACCTTCTGTCAGTTGCCCTTAGTTGACATTGAAGTCTCAGTTAGAAAGTATCGTTCTCAATCTTCTGTCGGTTGCCCTTAGTTGACATTGAAGTCCCTGTTAGAAAGTATCGTTCTCAACCTTCTGTCGGTTGCCCTTAGTTGACATTGAAGTCTCTGTTAGAAAGTATCGTTCTCAACCATCTGTCGGTTGCCCTTAGGTGACATTGAAGTCCCTGTTAGAAAGTATCGTTCTCAACCATCTGTCGGTTGCCCTTAGTTGACATTGAAGTCCCTGTTAGAAAGTATCGTTCTCAACCATCTGTCGGTTTCCCTTAGTTGACATTGAATTCCCTGTTGTAAAGTATCGTTCTCAACCTTCTGTCGGTTGCCCTTAGTTGACATTGAAGTCCCTGTTATAAAGTATCGTTTTCAACCTTCTGTCGGTTGCCCTTAGTTGACATTGAAGTACCTGGTAGAAAGTATCGTTCTCAACCTTCTGTCGGTTGCCCTTAGTTGACATTAAACCCCTGTTAGAAAGTATCATTCTCAACCTTCTGTCGGTTGTCCTTAGTTGACATTGAAGTCCCTGTTAGACAGTATCGTTCTCAACCTTCTGTCGGTTGCCCTTAGTTGACATTGAAGTCCCTGTTCGACAGTATCGTTCTCAGCCGTCTGTCGGTTGCCCTTAGCTGACATTGAAGTCTCTATTAGAAAGTATCGTTCTCAACCTTCTGTCGGTTGCACTCAGTTGACATTGAAGTCCCTGTTAGACAGTATCGTTCTCAACCTTCTGTCGGTTGCCCTCAGTTGACATTGAAGTCCCTGTTAGACAGTATCGTTCTCAACTTTCTGTCGGTTGCCCTCAGTTGACATTGAAGTCCCTATTAGAAAGTATCGTTCTCAACCTTCTGCCGGTTGCCCTTAGTTGACATTTAAGTTCCTGTTAGAAAGTAACGTTCTCAACCTTCTGTCGGTTGCCCTTAGTTGACATTGAAGTCCCTGTTAGAAAGTATCGTTCTCAACCTTCTGTCGGTTGCCCTTAGTTGACATTGAAGTCCCTGTTAGAGAGTATCGTTCTCAACCTTCTGTCGGTTGCTCTTAGTTGACATTGAAGTCCACTAGAAAGTATCGTTCTCAGCCTTCTGTCGGTGCCCTTAGTTGACATTGAAGTCCCTGTTAGAAAGTATCGTTCTCAACCTTCTGTCATTTGTCTTTTGTTGACATTGAAGTCCCTGTTAAACAGTATCGTTCTCAACCTTCTGTCGGTTGCCCTTAGTTGACATTGAAGTCCCTGTTAGAAAGTATCGTTCTCAACCTTCTGTCGGTTGCCCTTAGTTGACATTGAAGTCTCTGTAAGAAAGTATCGTTCTCAATCTTCTGTCGGTTGCCCTTAGTTGACATTGAAATCCCTGTTAGAAAGTATCGTTCTCAACTTTCTGTCGGTTGCCCTTAGTTGACATTGAAGTCCACTAGAAAGTATCGTTCTCAACCTTCTGTCGGTTGCCCTTAGTTGACATTGAAGTCTCTGTTAGAAAGTATCGTTCTCAACCATCTGTCTGTTGCCCTTAGGTGACATTGATGTCCCTGTTAGAAAGTATCGTTCTCAACCTTCTGTTGGTTGCCCTTAGTTGACATTGAAGTCCCTGTTAGAAAGTATCGTTCTCAACCATCTGTCGGTTTCCCTTAGTTGACATTGAAGTCCCTGTTGTAAAGTATCGTTCTCAACCTTCTGTCGGTTGCCCTTAGTTGACATTGAAGTCCCTGTTATAAAGTATCGTTTTCAACCTTCTGTCGGTTGCCCTTAGTTGACATTGAAGTACCTGGTAGAAAGTATCGTTCTCAACCTTCTGTCGGTTGCCCTTAGTTGACATTAAACCCCTGTTAGAAAGTATCATTCTCAACCTTCTGTCGGTTGCCCTTAGTTGACATTGAAGTCCCTGTTAGACAGTATCGTTCTCAACCTTCTGTCGGTTGCTCTTAGTTGACATTGAAGTCCACTAGAAAGTATCGTTCTCAGCCTTCTGTCGGTTGCCCTTAGTTGACATTGAAGTCCCTGTTAGACAGTATCGTTCTCAACCTTCTGTCATTTGTCTTTTGTTGACATTGAAGTCTCTGTTAGACAGTATCGTTCTCAACCTTCTGTCGGTTGCCCTTAGTTGACATTGAAGTCCCTGTTAGAAAGTATCGTTCTCAACCTTCTGTCGGTTGCCCTCAGTTGACATTGAAGTTCCTGTTAGAAAGTATTGTTCTCAACTTTCTGTCGGTTTCCCTCAGTTGCCATTGAAGTCCCTGTTAGAAAATATCGTTCTCAACCTTCTGTCGGTTGCCCTTAGTTGACATTGAAGTTCCTGTTAGAAAGTATCGTTCTCAACCTTCTGTCGGTTGCCCTTAGTTGACATTGAAGTCCCTGTTAGAAAGTACCGTTCTCAACCTTCTGTCGGTTTCCCTTAGTTGACATTGAAGTCCCTGTTAGAAAGAATCGTTCTCAACCTTCTGTTGGTTGCTCTTAGTTGACATTGAAGTCCGCTAGAAAGTATAGTTCTCAGCCTTCTGTCGGTTGACCTTAGTTGACATTGAAGTCCCTGTTAGACAGTATCGTTTTCAACCTTCTGTCGGTTGCCCTTAGTTGACATTGAAGTCCCTGTTAGAAAGTATCGTTCTCAACCTTCTGTCGGTTGCCCTTAGTTGACATTGAAGTCTCTGTTAGAAAGTATCGTTCTCAATCTTCTGTCGGTTGCCCTTAGTTGACATTGAAGTTCCTGTTCGACAGTATCGTTCTCAACCTTCTGTCGGTTGCCCTCAGTTGACATTGAAGTTCCTGTTAGAAAGTATTGTTCTCAACTTTCTGTCGGTTTCCCTCAGTTGCCATTGAAGTCCCTGTTAGAAAATATCGTTCTCAACCTTCTGTCGGTTGCCCTTAGTTGACATTGAAGTTCCTGTTAGAAAGTATCGTTCTCAACCTTCTGTCGGTTGCCCTTAGTTGACATTGAAGTCCCTGTTAGAAAGTACCGTTCTCAACCTTCTGTCGGTTTCCCTCAGTTGCCATTGAAGTCCCTGTTAGAAAATATCGTTCTCAACCTTCTGTCGGTTTCCCTCAGTTGCCATTGAAGTCCCTGTTAGAAAATATCGTTCTCAACCTTCTGTCGGTTGCCCTTAGTTGACATTGAAGTTCCTGTTAGAAAGTATCGTTCTCAACCTTCTGTCGGTTGCCCTTAGTTGACATTGAAGTCCCTGTTAGAAAGTACCGTTCTCAACCTTCTGTCGGTTTCCCTTAGTTGACATTGAAGTCCCTGTTAGAAAGAATCGTTCTCAACCTTCTGTTGGTTGCTCTTAGTTGACATTGAAGTCCGCTAGAAAGTATAGTTCTCAGCCTTCTGTCGGTTGACCTTAGTTGACATTGAAGTCCCTGTTAGACAGTATCGTTTTCAACCTTCTGTCGGTTGCCCTTAGTTGACATTGAAGTCCCTGTTAGAAAGTATCGTTCTCAACCTTCTGTCGGTTGCCCTTAGTTGACATTGAAGTCTCTGTTAGAAAGTATCGTTCTCAATCTTCTGTCGGTTGCCCTTAGTTGACATTGAAGTCCCTGTTAGAAAGTATCGTTCTCAACCTTCTGTCGGTTGCCCTTAGTTGACATTGAAGTCTCTGTTAGAAAGTATCGTTCTCAACCATCTGTCGGTTGCCATTAGTTGACATTGAAGTCCCTGTTAGAAAGTATCGTTCTCAACCATCTGTCGGTTGCCCTTAGGTGACATTGAAGTCCCTGTTTGAAAGTATCGTTCTCAACCTTCTGTCGGTTGCCCTTAGTTGACATTGAAGTCCCTGTTAGAAAGTATCGTTCTCAACCTTCTGTCGGTTGCCCTTAGATGACATTGAAGTCCCTGTAAGAAAGTATCGTTCTCAACCATCTGTCGGTTGCCCTTAGTTGACATTGAAGTCCCTGTTATATAGTATCGTTCTCAACCTTCTGTCGGTTGCCCTTAGTTGACATTGAAGTCCCTGTTATAAAGTATCGTGCTCAACCTTCTGTCGGTTGCACTCAGTTGTCATTGAAGTCCCTGTTAGACAGTATCGTTCTCAACCTTCTGTCGGTTGCCCTCAGTTGACATTGAAGTCCCTGTTAGACAGTATCGTTCTCAACCTTCTGTCGGTTGCCCTAAGTTGACATTGAAGTTCCTGTTCGACAGTATCGTTCTCAACCTTCTGTCGGTTGCCCTCAGTTGACATTGAAGTCCCTGTTAGACAGTATCGTTCTCAACTTTCTGTCGGTTTCCCTCAGTTGCCATTGAAGTCCCTGTTAGAAAGTATCGTTCTCAACCTTCTGCCGGTTGCCCTTAGTTGACATTGAAGTTCCTGTTAGAAAGTATCGTTCTCAAACTTCTGTCGGTTGCCCTTAGTTGACATTGAAGTCCCTGTTTGAAAGTATCGTTCTCAACCTTCTGTCGGTTGCCCTTAGTTGACATTGAAGTCCCTGTTAGACAGTATCGTTCTAAACCTTCTGTCGGTTGCTCTTAGTTGACATTGAAGTCCACTAGAAAGTATCGTTCTCAGCCTTCTGTCGGTTGCCCTTAGTTGACATTGAAGTCCCTGTTAGACAGTATCGTTCTCAACCTTCTGTCATTTGTCTTTTGTTGACATTGAAGTCCCTGTTAGAAAGTATCGTTCTCAACCTTCTGTCGGTTGCCCTTAGTTGACATTGAAGTCCCTGTTAGAAAGTATCGTTCTCAACCTTCTGTCGGTAGCCCTTAGTTGACATTGAAGTCCCTGTTAGAAAGTATCGTTCTCAACCTTCTGTCGGTTGGCCTTAGTTGACATTGAAGTCCCTGTTAGAAAGTATCGTGCTCAACCTTCTGTCGGTTGCACTCAGTTGTCATTGAAGTCCCTGTTAGACAGTATCGTTCTCAATCTTCTGTCGGTTGCCCTCAGTTGACATTGAAGTCCCTGTTAGACAGTATCGTTCTCAACCTTCTGTCGGTTGCCCTAAGTTGACATTGAAGTTCCTGTTCGACAGTATCGTTCTCAACCTTCTGTCGGTTGCCCTCAGTTGACATTGAAGTTCCTGTTAGAAAGTATTGTTCTCAACTTTCTGTCGGTTTCCCTCAGTTGCCATTGAAGTCCCTGTTAGAAAATATCGTTCTCAACCTTCTGCCGGTTGCCCTTAGTTGACATTGAAGTTCCTGTTAGAAAGTATCGTTCTCAAACTTCTGTCGGTTGCCCTTAGTTGACATTGAAGTCCCTGTTAGAAAGTATCGTTCTCAACCTTCTGTCGGTTGCCCTTAGTTGACATTGAAGTCCCTGTTAGACAGTATCGTTCTCAACCTTCTGTCGGTTGCTCTTAGTTGACATTGAAGTCCACTAGAAAGTATCGTTCTCAGCCTTCTGTCGGTTGCCCTTAGTTGACATTGAAGTCCCTGTTAGACAGTATCGTTCTCAACCTTCTGTCATTTGTCTTTTGTTGACATTGAAGTCCCTGTTAGACAGTATCGTTCTCAACCTTCTGTCGGTTGCCCTTAGTTGACATTGAAGTCCCTGTTAGAAAGTATCGTTCTCAACCTTCTGTCGGTTGCCCTTAGTTGACATTGAAGTCTCAGTTAGAAAGTATCGTTCTCAATCTTCTGTCGGTTGCCCTTAGTTGACATTGAAGTCCCTGTTAGAAAGTATCGTTCTCAACCTTCTGTCGGTTGCCCTTAGTTGACATTGAAGTCTCTGTTAGAAAGTATCGTTCTCAACCATCTGTCGGTTGCCCTTAGGTGACATTAAAGTCCCTGTTAGAAAGTATCGTTCTCAACCTTCTGTTGGTTGCCCTTAGTTGACATTGAAGTCCCTGTTAGAAAGTATCGTTCTCAACCATCTGTCGGTTTCCCTTAGTTGACATAGAATTCCCTGTTGTAAAGTATCGTTCTCAACCTTCTGTCGGTTGCCCTTAGTTGACATTGAATTCCCTGTTATAAAGTATCGTTTTCAACCTTCTGTCGGTTGCCCTTAGTTGACATTGAAGTACCTGGTAGAAAGTATCGTTCTCAACCTTCTGTCGGCTGCCCTTAGTTGACATTAAACCCCTGTTAGAAAGTATCATTCTCAACCTTCTGTCGGTTGTCCTTAGTTGACATTGAAGTCCCTGTTAGACAGTATCGTTCTCAACCTTCTGTCGGTTGCCCTTAGTTGACATTGAAGTCCCTGTTCGACAGTATCGTTCTCAGCCGTCTGTCGGTTGCCCTTAGCTGACATTGAAGTCTCTATTAGAAAGTATCGTTCTCAACCTTCTATCGGTTGCACTCAGTTGACATTGAAGTCCCTGTTAGACAGTATCGTTCTCAACCTTCTGTCGGTTGCCCTCAGATGACATTGAAGTCCCTGTTAGACAGTATCGTTCTCAACTTTCTGTCGGTTGCCCTCAGTTGATATTGAAGTCCCTATTAGAAAGTATCGTTCTCAACCTTCTGCCGGTTGCCCTTAGTTGACATTTAAGTTCCTGTTAGAAAGTAACGTTCTCAACCTTCTGTCGGTTGCCCTTAGTTGACATTGAAGTCCCTGTTAGAAAGTATCGTTCTCAACCTTCTGTCGGTTGCCCTTAGTTGACATTGAAGTCCCTGTTAGAGAGTATCGTTCTCATCCTTCTGTCGGTTGCTCTTAGTTGACATTGAAGTCCACTAGAAAGTATCGTTCTCAGCCTTCTGTCGGTGCCCCTAGTTGACATTGAAGTCCCTGTTAGAAAGTATCGTTCTCAACCTTCTGTCATTTGTCTTTTGTTGACATTGAAGTCCCTGTTAAACAGTATCGTTCTCAACCTTCTGTCGGTTGCCCTTAGTTGACATTGAAGTCCCTGTTAGAAAGTATCGTTCTCAACCTTCTGTCGGTTGCCCTTAGTTGACATTGAAGTCTCTGTAAGAAAGTATCGTTCTCAATCTTCTGTCGGTTGCCCTTAGTTGACATTGAAATCCCTGTTAGAAAGTATCGTTCTCAACCTTCTGTCGGTTGCCCTTAGTTGACATTGAAGTCCACTAGAAAGTATCGTTCTCAACCTTCTGTCGGTTGCCCTTAGTTGACATTGAAGTCTCTGTTAGAAAGTATCGTTCTCAACCATCTGTCTGTTGCCCTTAGGTGACATTGAAGTCCCTGTTAGAAAGTATCGTTCTCAACCTTCTGTTGGTTGCCCTTAGTTGACATTGAAGTCCCTGTTAGAAAGTATCGTTCTCAACCATCTGTCGGTTTCCCTTAGTTGACATTGAAGTCCCTGTTGTAAAGTATCGTTCTCAACCTTCTGTCGGTTGCCCTTAGTTGACATTGAAGTCCCTGTTATAAAGTATCGTTTTCAACCTTCTGTCGGTTGCCCTTAGTTGACATTGAAGTACCTGGTAGAAAGTATCGTTCTCAACCTTCTGTCGGTTGCCCTTAGTTGACATTAAACCCCTGTTAGAAAGTATCATTCTCAACCTTCTGTCGGTTGCCCTTAGTTGACATTGAAGTCCCTGTTAGACAGTATCGTTCTCAACCTTCTGTCGGTTGCCCTTAGTTGACATTGAAGTCCCTGTTAGACAGTATCGTTCTCAGCCGTCTGTTGGTTGCCCTTAGTTGACATTGAAGTCTCTATTAGAAAGTATCGTTCTCAACCTTCTGTCGGTTGCACTCAGTTGACATTGAAGTCCCTGTTAGACAGTATCGTTCTCAACCTTCTGTCGGTTGCCCTCAGTTGACATTGAAGTCCCTGTTAGACAGTATCGTTCTCAACTTTCTGTCGTTGCCCTCAGTTGACATTGAAGTCCCTATTAGAAAGTATCGTTCTCAACCTTCTGCCGGTTGCCCTTAGTTGACATTTAAGTTCCTGTTAGAAAGTATCGTTCTCAACCTTCTGTCGGTTGCCCTTAGTTGACATTGAAGTCCCTGTTAGAAAGTATCGTTCTCAACCTTCTTTCATTTGTCTTTTGTTGACATTGAAGTCCCTGTTAAACAGTATCGTTCTCAACCTTCTGTCGGTTGCCCTTAGTTGACATTGAAGTCCCTGTTAGAAAGTATCGTTCTCAACCTTCTGTCGGTTGCCCTTAGTTGACATTGAAGTCTCTGTAAGAAAGTATCGTTCTCAATCTTCTGTCGGTTGCCCTTAGTTGACATTGAAATCCCTGTTAGAAAGTATCGTTCTCAACCTTCTGTCGGTTGCCCTTAGTTGACATTGAAGTCCACTAGAAAGTATCGTTCTCAACCTTCTGTCGGTTGCCCTTAGTTGACATTGAAGTCCCTGGTAGAAAGTATCGTTCTCAACCTTCTGTCGGTTGCCCTTAGTCGACATTGAAGTTCCTGTTAGAAAGTATCGTTCTCAACATTCTGTCGGTTGCCCTTAGTTGACATTGAAGTCCCTGGTAGAAAGTATCGTTCTCAACCTTCTGTCGGTTGCCCTTAGTTGACATTGAAGTCCCTGTTAGACAGTGTCGTTCTCAAGCTTCTGTCGGTTGTCCTTAGTTGACATTGAAGTCCCTGTTAGACAGTATAGTTCTCAGACTTCTGCCGGTTGCCCTTAGTTGACATTGAAGTCCCTGTTAGAAAGTATCGTTCTCAACCTTCTGTCGGTTGCCCTTAGTTGACATTGAAGTCTCTGTTAGACAGTATCGTTCTCAATCTTCTGTCGGTTGTCCTTAGTTGACATTGAAGTCCCTGTTAGAAAGTATCATTCTCAACCTTCTGTCGGTTGCCCTTAGTTGACATTGAAGTCTCTGTTAGACAGTATTGTTCTCAACCTTCAGTTGGTTGTCCTTAGTTGACATTGAAGTCCCTGTTAGAAAGTATCGTTCTCAACTTTCTGTCGGTTGCCCTTAGTTGACATTGAAGTCCCTGGTAGAAAGTATCGTTCTCAACCTTCTGTCGGTTGCCCTTAGTTGACATTGAAGTCCCTGTTAGACAGTGTCGTTCTCAAACTTCTGTCGGTTGTCCTTAGTTGACATTGAAGTCCCTGTTAGACAGTATCGTTCTCAACCTTCTGTCGGTTGCCCTTAGTTGACATTGAAGTCCTGGTTAAAAAGTATCGTTCTCAACCTTCGGGCGGTTGCCCCTAGTTGACATTGAAGTTCCTGTTAGAAAGTATCGTTCTCAACATTCTGTCGGTTGCCCTTAGTTGACATTGAAGTCCCTGTTTGAAGGTATCGTTCTCAACCTTCTGTCGGTTGCCCTTAGTTGACATTGAAGTCTCTGTTAGAAAGTATCGTTCTCTACCTTCTGTCGGTTGCCCTTAGTTGACATTGAAGTCCGCTAGAAAGTATCGTTCTCAGCCTTCTGCCGGTTGCCCTTAGTGGACATTGAAGTCCCTGTTAGAAAGTATCGTTCTCAACCTTCTGTCGGTTGCCCCTATTTGACATTGAAGTCCCTGTTAGTAGTATCGTTCTCAACCTTCTGTCGGTTGCCCTTTGTTGACATTGAAGTCCCTGTAACAAACAGTATCGTTCTCAACCTTCTGTCGGTTGCCCTAAGTTGACATTGACGTCTCTGTTAGACAGTATCGTTCTCAACCTTCTGTCGGTTGCCATCAGTTGACATTGAAGTCCCTCTTAGACAGTATCGTTCTCAACCTTCTGTCCGTTGCCCTCAGTTGACATTGAAGTCCCTATTAGACAGTATCGTTCTCAACCTTCTGTCGGTTGCCCTTAGTTGACATTGAAGTCCCTGTTAGAAAGTATCGTTCTCAACTTTCTGTCGGTTGCCCTCAGTTGACATTGAAGTCCCTGTTAGAAAGTATCGTTCTCAGACTTCTGTCGGTTGCCCTTAGTTGACATTGAAGTCCCTGTTAGAAAGTATCGTTCTCAGATTTCTGCCGGTTGCCCTTAGTTGACATTGAAGTCCCTGTTAGAAAGTATCGTTCTCAACCTTCTGTCGGTTGCCCTTAGTTGACATTGAAGTCTCTGTTATACAGTATCGTTCTCAACCTTCTGTCGGTTGTCCTTAGTTGACATTGAAGTCCCTGTTAGAAAGTATCGTTCTCAACTTTCTGTCGGTTGCCCTTAGTTGACATTGAAGTCCCTGTTAGAAAGTATCGTTCTCAACCTTCTGTCGGTTGCCCTTAGTTGACATTGAAGTCCCTGGTAGAAAGTATCGTTCTCAACCTTCTGTCGGTTGCCCTTAGTTGACATTGAAGTCCCTGTTAGACAGTGTCGTTCTCAAACTTCTGTCGGTTGTCCTTAGTTGACATTGAAGTCCCTGTTAGACAGTATAGTTCTCAGACTTCTGCCGGTTGCCCTTAGTTGACATTGAAGTCCCTGTTAGAAAGTATCGTTCTCAACCTTCTGTCGGTTGCCCTTAGTTGACATTGAAGTCTCTGTTAGACAGTATCGTTCTCAACCTTCTGTCGGTTGTCCTTAGTTGACATTGAAGTCCCTGTTAGAAAGTGTCGTTCTCAACCTTCTGTCGGTTGCCCTTAGTTTACATTGAAGTCCCTGGTAGAAAGTATCGTTCTCAACCTTCTGTCGGTTGCCCTTAGTTGACATTGAAGTCCCTGTTAGAAAGTATCGTTCTCAACCTTCTGTCGGTTGCCCTTAGTTGACATTGAAGTCCCTGTTAGAAAGTTTCGTTCTCAAGCTTCTGTCGGTTGCCCTTAGTTGACATTGAAGTCCCTGTTAGAAAGTATCGTTCTCAACCTTCTGTCGGTTGGCCGTAGTGGACATTGAAGTCCCTGTTAGAAAGTATCGTTCTCAACCTTCTGTCGGTTGCCCTTATTTGACATTGAAGTCCCTGTTAGAAGTATCGTTCTCAACCTTCTGTCGGTTGCCCTTTGTTGACATTGAAGTCCCTGTAACAAACAGTATCGTTCTCAACCTTCTGTCGGTTGCCCTAAGTTGACATTGAAGTCTCTGTTAGACAGTATCGTTCTCAACCTTCTGTCGGTTGCCCTCAGTTGACATTGAAGTCCCTCTTAGACAGTATCGTTCTCAACCTTCTGTCGGTTGCCCTCAGTTGACATTGAAGTCCCTGTTAGAAAGTATCGTTCTCAGACTTCTGCCGGTTGCCCTTAGTTGACATTGAAGTCCCTGTTAAAAAGTATCGTTCTCAACCTTCTGTCGGTTTCCCTTAGTTGACATTGAAATCTCTGTTAGACAGTATCGTTCTCAACCTTCTGTCGGTTGTCCTTAGTTGACATTGAAGTCCCTTGTTAGAAAGTATCGTTCTCAACTTTCTGTCGGTTGCCCTTAGTTGACATTGAAGTCCCTTGTAGAAAGTATCGTTCTCAACCTTCTGTCGGTTGCCCTTAGTTGACATTGAAGTCCCTGTTAGACAGTGTCGTTCTCAAACTTCTGTCGGTTGTCCTTAGTTGACATTGAAGTCCCTGTTAGACAGTATAGTTCTCAGACTTATGCCGGTTGCCCTTAGTTGACATTGAAGTCCCTGTTAGAAAGTATCGTTCTCAACCTTCTGTCGGTTGCCGTTAGTTGACAATGAAGTCTCTGTTAGACAGTATCGTTCTCAACCTTCTGTCGGTTGTCCTTAGTTGACATTGAAGTCCCTGTTAGACAGTGTCGTTCTCAAACTTCTGTCGGTTGTCCTTAGTTGACATTGAAGTCCCTGTTAGACAGTATCGTTCACAACCTTCTGTCGGTTGCCCTTAGTTGACATTGAAGTCCTTGTTAAAAAGTATCGTTCTCAACTTTCGGGCGGTTGCCCTTAGTTGACATTGAAGTTCCTGTTAGAAAATATCGTTCTCAACCTTCTGTCGGTTGCCCTTAGTTGACATTGAAGTCCCTATTAGAAAGTATCGTTCTCAACATTCTGTCGGTTGCCCTCAGTTGACATTGAAGTCCCTGTTAGAAAGTATCGTTCTCAACTTTCTGTCGGTTGCCCTCAGTTCACATTGAAGTCCCTGTTAGAAAGTATCGTTCTCAGCCTTCTGCCGGTTGCCCTTAGTTGACATTGAAGTCCCTGTTAGAAAGTATCGTTCTCAGACTTCTGCCGGTTGCCCTTAGTTGACATTGAAGTACCTGTTAGAAAGTATCGTTCTCAACCTTCTGTCGTTTGCCCTTAGTTGACATTGAAATCTCTGTTAGACAGTATCGTTCTCAACCTTCTGTCGGTTGTCCTTAGTTGACATTGAAGTCCCTGTTAGAAAGTATCGTTCTCAACTTTCTGTCGGTTGCCCTTAGTTGACATTGAAGTCCCCGGTAGAAAGTATCGTTCTCAACCTTCTTACGGTTGCCCTTAGTTGACATTGAAGTCCCTGTTAGACAGTGTCGTTCTCAACCTTCTGTCGGTTGTCCTTAGTTGACATTGAAGTCCCTGTTAGACAGTATCGTTCTCAACCTTCTGTCGGTTGCCCTTAGTTGACATTGAAGTCCTTGTTAAAAAGTATCGTTCTCAACCTTCGGGCGGTTGCCCTTAGTTGACATTGAAGTTCCTTTTAGAAAGTATCGTTCTCAACATTTTGTCGGTTGCCTTTAGTTGACATTGAAGTCCCTGTTTGAAGGTATTGTTCTCAACCTTCTGTCGGTTGCCCTTAGTTGACATTGAAGTCTCTGTTAGAAAGTATCGTTCTCTACCTTCTGTCGGTTGCCCTTAGTTGACATTGAAGTCCGCTAGAAAGTATCGTTCTCAGCCTTCTGCCGGTTGCCCTTAGTGGACATTGAAGTCCCTGTTAGAAAGTATCGTTCTCAACCTTCTGTCGGTTGCCCTTATTTGACATTGAAGTCCCTGTTAGAAGTATCGTTCTCAACCTTCTGTCGGTTGCCCTTTGTTGACATTGAAGTCCCTGTTAGAAAGTATCGTTCTCAGCCTTCTGCCGGTTGCCCTTAGTTGACATTGAAGTCCCTGTTAGAAAGTATCGTTCTCAACCTTCTGTCGGTTGCCCTTAGTTGACATTGAAGTCCCTGTTAGAAAGTATCGTTCTCAGACTTCTGCCGGTTGCTCTTAGTTGACATTGAAGTCCCTGGTAGAAAGTATCGTTCTCAACCTTCTGTCGGTTGCCCTTAGTTGACATTGAAGTCTCTGTTAGACAGTATCGTTCTCAACCTTCTGTCGGTTGTCCTTAGTTGACATTGAAGTCCCTGTTAGAAAGTATCGTTCTCAACTTTCTGTCGGTTGCCCTTAGTTGACATTGAAGTCCCTGGTAGAAAGTATCGTTCTCAACCTTCTGTCGGTTGCCCTTAGTGGACATTGAAGTCCCTGTTAGACAGTGTCGTTCTCAAACTTCTGTCGGTTGTCCTTAGTTGACATTGAAGTCCCTGTTAGACAGTATAGTTCTCAGACTTCTGCCGGTTGCCCATAGTTGACATTAAAGTCCCTGTCAGAAAGTATCGTTCTCAACCTTCTGTCGGTTGCCCTTAGTTGACATTGAAGTCTCTGTTAGACAGTATCGTTCTCAACCTTCTGTCGTTGTCCTTAGTTGACATTGCAGTCCCTGTTAGAAAGTATCGTTCTCAACTTTCTGTCGGTTGCCCTTAGTTGACATTGAAGTCCCTGGTAGAAAGTATCGTTCTCAACCTTCTGTCGGTTGCCCTTAGTTGACATTGAAGTCCCTGTTAGACAGTGTCGTTCTCAAACTTCTATCGGTTGTCCTTAGTTGACATTGAAGTCCCTGTTAGAAAGTATCGTTCTCAACCTTCTGTCGGTTGCCCTTAGTTGACATTGAAGTCCTTGTTAAAAAGTATCGTTCTCAACCTTCGGGCGGTTGCCCTTAGTTGACATTGAAGTTCCTGTTAGAAAGTATCGTTCTCAACCTTCTGTCTGTTGCCCTTAGTTGACATTGAAGTCTCTATTAGAAAGTATCATTCTCAACCTTCTGCCGGTTGCCCTTAGTTGACATTGAAGTCCCTGTTAGAAAGTATCGTTCTCAACCTTCGGTCGGTTGCCCTAAGTTGACATTGAAGTCCCTGTTAGAAAGTATCGTTCTCAGACTTCTGCCGGTTGCCCTTAGTTGACATTGAAGTCCCTGTTAGAAAGTATCGTTCTCAACCTTCTATCGGTTGCCCTTAGTTGACATTGAAGTCTCTGTTAGACAGTATCGTTCTCAACCTTCTGTCGGTTGTCCTTAGTTGACATTGAAGTCCCTGTTAGAAAGTATCGTTCTCAACTTTCTGTCGGTTGCCCTTAGTTGACATTGAAGTCCCTGGTAGAAAGTATCGTTCTCAACCTTCTGTCGGTTGCCCTTAGTTAACATTGAAGTCCCTGTTAGACAGTGTCGTTCTCAAACTTCTGTCGGTTGTCCTTAGTTGACATTGAAGTCCCTGTTAGACAGTATCGTTCTCAACCTTCTGTCGGTTGCCCTTAGTTGACATTGAAGTCCTTGTTAAACAGTATCGTTCTCAACCTTCGGGCGGTTGCCCTTAGTTGACATTGAAGTTCCTGTTAGAAAGTATCGTTCTCAACATTCTGTCGGTTGCCCTTAGTTGACATTGAAGTCCCTGTTTGAAGGTATCGTTCTCAACCTTCTGTCGGTTGTCCTTAGTTGACATTGAAGTCTCTGTTAGAAAGTATCGTTCTCTACCTTCTGTTGGTTGCCCTTAGTTGACATTGAAGTCCCTGTTAGACAGTATCGTTCACAACCTTCTGTCGGTTGTCCTTAGTTGATATTGAAGTCCATGTTAGACGGTATCGTTCTCAACCTTCTGTCGGTTGCCCTTAGTTGACATTGAAGTCCCTGTTAGACAGTATCGTTCTCAATATTCTGTCGGTTGCCCTTAGCTGGTATTGAAGTCCTTGTTAGACAGTATCGTTCTCAACCTTCTGTCGGTTGCCCTTAGTTGACATTGAAGTCCCTGTTAGAAAGTATCGTTCTCAACCTTCTGTCGGTTGCTCTTAGTTGACATTGAAGTCCCTGTTAGAAAGTATCGTTCTCAACCTTCTGTCGGTTGCCCTTAGTTGACATTGAAGTCCCTAATAGAAAGTATCGTTCTCAACCTTCTGTCGGTTGCACTCAGTTGACATTGAAGTCCCTGTTAGACAGAATCGTTCTCAACCTTCTGTCGGTTGCCCTCCGTTGACATAGAAGTCCTTCTTAGACAGTATCATTCTCAACCTTCTGTCGGTTGCCCTCAGTTGACATTGAAGTCCCTGTCAGACAGCATCGTTCTCAACCTTCTGTCGGTTGTCCTTAGTTGACATTGAAGTCCCTGTTAGAAAGTATCGTTCTCAACCTTCTGTCGGTTGCCCTCAGTTGACATTGAAGTCCCTGTTAGAAAGTATCGTTCTCAACTTTCTGTCGGTTGCCCTCAGTTGACATTGAAGTCCCTGTTAGAAAGTATCGTTCTCAGCCTTCTGCCGGTTGCCCTTAGTTGACATTGAAGTCCCTGTTAGAAAGTATCGTTCTCAACCTTCTGTCGGCTGCCCTTAGTTGATATTGAAGTCCCTGTTAGAAAGTATCGTTCTCAGACTTCTGCCGGTTGCCCTTAGTTGACATTGAAGTCTCTGTTAGAAAGTATCGTTCTCAACCTTCTGTCGGTTGTCCTTAGTTGACATTGAAGTCCCTGTTAGAAAGTATCGTTCTCAACTTTCTGTCGGTTGCCCTTAGTTGACATTGAAGTCCCTGGTAGAAAGTATCGTTCTCAACCTTCTGTCGGTTGCCCTCAGTTGACATTGAAGTCCCTGATAGACGGTGTCGTTCTCAAACTTCTGTCGGTTGCCCTTAGTTGACATTGAAGTCCTTGTTAAAAAGTATCGTTCTCAACCTTCGGGAGGTTGCCCTTAGTTGACATTGAAGTTCCTGTTAGAAAGTATCGTTCTCAACCTTCTGTCGGTTGCCCTTAGTTGACATTGAAGTCCCGGTTAGAAGGTATCGTTTTCAACCTTCTGTCGGTTGCCATTAGTTGACATTGAAGTCCCTGTTAGACAGTATCGTTCTCAACCTTCTGTCGGTTGCCCTTAGTTGACACTGAAGTCCCTGTTAGAAAGTATCGTTCTCAACCTTCTGTCGGTTGCCCTCAGTTGACATTGAAGTCCTTGTTAGAATGTATCGTTCTCAACCTTCTGTCGGTTTCCCTTAGTTGACATTGAAGTCCCTGTTAGAAAGTATCGTTCTCAACCTTCTGTCGGTTGCCCTTAGTTGACATTGAAGTCCCGGTTAGAAAGTATCGTTCTCAATCTTCTGTCGGTTGCCCTTAGTTGACACTGAAGTCCCTGTTAGAAAGTTTCGTTCTCAACCTTCTGTCGGTTGCCCTTAGTTGACATTGAAGTCCCTGTTAGAAAGTATCGTTCTCAACCTTCTGTCGGTTGCCCTTAGTTGACATTGAAGTCCCTGTTAGAAAGTATCGTTCTCAAGCTTCTGTCGGTTGCCCTTAGTTGACATTGAAGTCCCTGTTAGAAAGTATCGTTCTCAACCTTCTGTCGGTTGGCCGTAGTGGACATTGAAGTCCCTGTTAGAAAGTATCGTTCTCAACCTTCTGTCGGTTGCCCTTATTTGACATTGAAGTCCCTGTTAGAAGTATCGTTCTCTACCTTCTGTCGGTTGCCCTTTGTTGACATTGAAGTCCCTGTAACAAACAGTATCGTTCTCAACCTTCTGTCGGTTGCCCTAAGTTGACATTGAAGTCTCTGTTAGACAGTATCGTTCTCAACCTTCTGTCGGTTGCCCTCAGTTGACATTGAAGTCCCTCTTAGACAGTATCGTTCTCAACCTTCTGTCGGTTGCCCTCAGTTGACATTGAAGTCCCTGTTAGAAAGTATCGTTCTCAGACTTCTGCCGGTTGCCCTTAGTTGACATTGAAGTCCCTGTTAAAAAGTATCGTTCTCAACCTTCTGTCGGTTGCCCTTAGTTGACATTGAAGTCTCTGTTAGACAGTATCGTTCTCAACCTTCTGTCGGTTGTCCTTAGTTGACATTGAAGTCCCTTGTTAGAAAGTATCGTTCTCAACTTTCTGTCGGTTGCCCTTAGTTGACATTGAAGTCCCTGGTAGAAAGTATCGTTCTCAACCTTCTGTCGGTTGCCCTTAGTTGACATTGAAGTCCCTGTTAGACAGTGTCGTTCTCAAACTTCTGTCGGTTGTCCTTAGTTGACATTGAAGTCCCTGTTAGACAGTATAGTTCTCAGACTTATGCCGGTTGCCCTTAGTTGACATTGAAGTCCCTGTTAGAAAGTATCGTTCTCAACCTTCTGTCGGTTGCCCTTAGTTGACAATGAAGTCTCTGTTAGACAGTATCGTTCTCAACCTTCTGTCGGTTGTCCTTAGTTGACATTGAAGTCCCTGTTAGACAGTGTCGTTCTCAAACTTCTGTCGGTTGTCCTTAGTTGACATTGAAGTCCCTGTTAGACAGTATCGTTCACAACCTTCTGTCGGTTGCCCTTAGTTGACATTGAAGTCCTTGTTAAAAAGTATCGTTCTCAACTTTCGGGCGGTTGCCCTTAGTTGACATTGAAGTTCCTGTTAGAAAATATCGTTCTCAACCTTCTGTCGGTTGCCCTTAGTTGACATTGAAGTCCCTATTAGAAAGTATCGTTCTCAACATTCTGTCGGTTGCCCTCAGTTGACATTGAAGTCCCTGTTAGAAAGTATCGTTCTCAACTTTCTGTCGGTTGCCCTCAGTTCACATTGAAGTCCCTGTTAGAAAGTATCGTTCTCAGCCTTCTGCCGGTTGCCCTTAGTTGACATTGAAGTCCCTGTTAGAAAGTATCGTTCTCAGACTTCTGCCGGTTGCCCTTAGTTGACATTGAAGTACCTGTTAGAAAGTATCGTTCTCAACCTTCTGTCGTTTGCCCTTAGTTGACATTGAAATCTCTGTTAGACAGTATCGTTCTCAACCTTCTGTCGGTTGTCCTTAGTTGACATTGAAGTCCCTGTTAGAAAGTATCGTTCTCAACTTTCTGTCGGTTGCCCTTAGTTGACATTGAAGTCCCCTGTAGAAAGTATCGTTCTCAACCTTCTTACGGTTGCCCTTAGTTGACATTGAAGTCCCTGTTAGACAGTGTCGTTCTCAACCTTCTGTCGGTTGTCCTTTGTTGACATTGAAGTCCCTGTTAGACAGTATCGTTCTCAACCTTCTGTCGGTTGCCCTTAGTTGACATTGAAGTCCTTGTTAAAAAGTATCGTTCTCAACCTTCGGGCGGTTGCCCTTAGTTGACATTGAAGTTCCTTTTAGAAAGTATCGTTCTCAACATTTTGTCGGTTGCCCTTAGTTGACATTGAAGTCCCTGTTTGAAGGTATTGTTCTCAACCTTCTGTCGGTTGCCCTTAGTTGACATTGAAGTCTCTGTTAGAAAGTATCGTTCTCTACCTTCTGTCGGTTGCCCTTAGTTGACATTGAAGTCCGCTAGAAAGTATCGTTCTCAGCCTTCTGCCGGTTGCCCTTAGTGGACATTGAAGTCCCTGTTAGAAAGTATCGTTCTCAACCTTCTGTCGGTTGCCCTTATTTGACATTGAAGTCCCTGTTAGAAGTATCGTTCTCAACTTTCTGTCGGTTGCCCTTTGTTGACATTGAAGTCCCTGTTAGAAAGTATCGTTCTCAGCCTTCTGCCGGTTGCCCTTAGTTGACATTGAAGTCCCTGTTAGAAAGTATCGTTCTCAACCTTCTGTCGGTTGCCCTTAGTTGACATTGAAGTCCCTGTTAGAAAGTATCGTTCTCAGACTTCTGCCGGTTGCTCTTAGTTGACATTGAAGTCCCTGGTAGAAAGTATCGTTCTCAACCTTCTGTCGGTTGCCCTTAGTTGACATTGAAGTCTCTGTTAGACAGTATCGTTCTCAACCTTCTGTCGGTTGTCCTTAGTTGACATTGAAGTCCCTGTTAGAAAGTATCGTTCTCAACTTTCTGTCGGTTGCCCTTAGTTGACATTGAAGTCCCTGGTAGAAAGTATCGTTCTCAACCTTCTGTCGGTTGCCCTTAGTTGACATTGAAGTCCCTGTTAGACAGTGTCGTTCTCAAACTTCTGTCGGTTGTCCTTAGTTGACATTGAAGTCCCTGTTAGACAGTATAGTTCTCAGACTTCTGCCGGTTGCCCATAGTTGACATTAAAGTCCCTGTCAGAAAATATCGTTCTCAACCTTCTGTCGGTTGCCCTTAGTTGACATTGAAGTCTCTGTTAGACAGTATCGTTCTCAACCTTCTGTCGTTGTCCTTAGTTGACACTGCAGTCCCTGTTAGAAAGTATCGTTCTCAACTTTCTGTCGGTTGCCCTTAGTTGACATTGAAGTCCCTGGTAGAAAGTATCGTTCTCAACCTTCTGTCGGTTGCCCTTAGTTGACATTGAAGTCCCTGTTAGACAGTGTCGTTCTCAAACTTCTATCGGTTGTCCTTAGTTGACATTGAAGTCCCTGTTAGAAAGTATCGTTCTCAACCTTCTGTCGGTTGCCCTTAGTGGACATTGAAGTCCTTGTTAAAAAGTATCGTTCTCAACCTTCGGGCGGTTGCCCTTAGTTGACATTGAAGTTCCTGTTAGAAAGTATCGTTCTCAACCTTCTGTCGGTTGCCCTTAGTTGACATTGAAGTCCCTATTAGAAAGTATCATTCTCAACCTTCTGCCGGTTGCCCTTAGTTGACATTGAAGTCCCTGTTAGAAAGTATCGTTCTCAACCTTCGGTCGGTTGCCCTAAGTTGACATTGAAGTCCCTGTTAGAAAGTATCGTTCTCAGACTTCTGCCGGTTGCCCTTAGTTGACATTGAAGTCCCTGTTAGAAAGTATCGTTCTCAACCTTCTATCGGTTGCCCTTAGTTGACATTGAAGTCTCTGTTAGACAGTATCGTTCTCAACCTTCTGTCGGTTGTCCTTAGTTGACATTGAAGTCCCTGTTAGAAAGTATCGTTCTCAACTTTCTGTCGGTTGCCCTTAGTTGACATTGAAGTCCCTGGTAGAAAGTATCGTTCTCAACCTTCTGTCGGTTGCCCTTAGTTAACATTGAAGTCCCTGTTAGACAGTGTCGTTCTCAAACTTCTGTCGGTTGTCCTTAGTTGACATTGAAGTCCCTGTTAGACAGTATCGTTCTCAACCTTCTGTCGGTTGCCCTTAGTTGACATTGAAGTCCTTGTTAAACAGTATCGTTCTCAACCTTCGGGCGGTTGCCCTTAGTTGACATTGAAGTTCCTGTTAGAAAGTATCGTTCTCAACATTCTGTCGGTTGCCCTTAGTTGACATTGAAGTCCCTGTTTGAAGGTATCGTTCTCAACCTTCTGTCGGTTGTCCTTAGTTGACATTGAAGTCTCTGTTTGAAAGTATCGTTCTCTACCTTCTGTTGGTTGCCCTTAGTTGACATTGAAGTCCCTGTTAGACAGTATCGTTCACAACCTTCTGTCGGTTGTCCTTAGTTGATATTGAAGTCCATGTTAGACGGTATCGTTCTCAACCTTCTGTCGGTTGCCCTTAGTTGACATTGAAGTCCCTGTTAGACAGTATCGTTCTCAATATTCTGTCGGTTGCCCTTAACTGATATTGAAGTCCTTGTTAGACAGTATCGTTCTCAACCTTCTGTCGGTTGCCCTTAGTTGACATTGAAGTCCCTGTTAGAAAGTATCGTTCTCAACCTTCTGTCGGTTGCACTCAGTTGACATTGAAGTCCCTGTTAGACAGAATCGTTCTCAACCTTCTGTCGGTTGCCCTTCGTTGACATAGAAGTCCCTCTTAGACAGTATCATTCTCAACCTTCTGTCGGTTGCCCTCAGTTGACATTGAAGTCCCTGTCAGACAGCATCGTTCTCAACCTTCTGTCGGTTGCCCTTAGTTGACATTGAAGTCCCTGTTAGAAAGTATCGTTCTCAACCTTCTGTCGGTTGCCCTCAGTTGACATTGAAGTCCCTGTTAGAAAGTATCGTTCTCAACTTTCTGTCGGTTGCCCTCAGTTGACATTGAAGTCCCTGTTAGAAAGTATCGTTCTCAGCCTTCTGCCGGTTGCCCTTAGTTGACATTGAAGTCCCTGTTAGAAAGTATCGTTCTCAACCTTCTGTCGGCTGCCCTTAGTTGATATTGAAGTCCCTGTTAGAAAGTATCGTTCTCAGACTTCTGCCGGTTGCCCTTAGTTGACATTGAAGTCTCTGTTAGAAAGTATCGTTCTCAACCTTCTGTCGGTTGCCCTTAGTTGACATTGAAGTCTCTGTTAGACAGTATCGTTCTCAACCTTCTGTCGGTTGTCCTTAGTTGACATTGAAGTCCCTGTTAGAAAGTATCGTTCTCAACTTTCTGTCGGTTGCCCTTAGTTGACATTGAAGTCCCTGGTAGAAAGTATCGTTCTCAACCTTCTGTCGGTTGCCCTCAGTTGACATTGAAGTCCCTGATAGACGGTGTCGTTCTCAAACTTCTGTCGGTTGCCCTTAGTTGACATTTAAGTCCTTGTTAAAAAGTATCGTTCTCAACCTTCGGGAGGTTGCCCTTAGTTGACATTGAAGTTCCTGTTAGAAAGTATCGTTCTCAACCTTCTGTCGGTTGCCCTTAGTTGACATTGAAGTCCCGGTTAGAAGGTATCGTTTTCAACCTTCTGTCGGTTGCCATTAGTTGACATTGAAGTCCCTGTTAGACAGTATCGTTCTCAACCTTCTGTCGGTTGCCCTTAGTTGACACTGAAGTCCCTGTTAGAAAGTATCGTTCTCAACCTTCTGTCGGTTGCCCTCAGTTGACATTGAAGTCCCTGTTAGACAGTATAGTTCTCAGACTTCTGCCGGTTGCCCATAGTTGACATTAAAGTCCCTGTCAGAAAGTATCGTTCTCAACCTTCTGTCGGTTGCCCTTAGTTGACATTGAAGTCTCTGTTAGACAGTATCGTTCTCAACCTTCTGTCGTTGTCCTTAGTTGACATTGCAGTCCCTGTTAGAAAGTATCGTTCTCAACTTTCTGTCGGTTGCCCTTAGTTGACATTGAAGTCCCTGGTAGAAAGTATCGTTCTCAACCTTCTGTCGGTTGCCCTTAGTTGACATTGAAGTCCCTGTTAGACAGTGTCGTTCTCAAACTTCTATCGGTTGTCCTTAGTTGACATTGAAGTCCCTGTTAGAAAGTATCGTTCTCAACCTTCTGTCGGTTGCCCTTAGTGGACATTGAAGTCCTTGTTAAAAAGTATCGTTCTCAACCTTCGGGCGGTTGCCCTTAGTTGACATTGAAGTTCCTGTTAGAAAGTATCGTTCTCAACCTTCTGTCGGTTGCCCTTAGTTGACATTGAAGTCCCTATTAGAAAGTATCATTCTCAACCTTCTGCCGGTTGCCCTTAGTTGACATTGAAGTCCCTGTTAGAAAGTATCGTTCTCAACCTTCGGTCGGTTGCCCTAAGTTGACATTGAAGTCCCTGTTAGAAAGTATCGTTCTCAGACTTCTGCCGGTTGCCCTTAGTTGACATTGAAGTCCCTGTTAGAAAGTATCGTTCTCAACCTTCTATCGGTTGCCCTTAGTTGACATTGAAGTCTCTGTTAGACAGTATCGTTCTCAACCTTCTGTCGGTTGTCCTTAGTTGACATTGAAGTCCCTGTTAGAAAGTATCGTTCTCAACTTTCTGTCGGTTGCCCTTAGTTGACATTGAAGTCCCTGGTAGAAAGTATCGTTCTCAACCTTCTGTCGGTTGCCCTTAGTTAACATTGAAGTCCCTGTTAGACAGTGTCGTTCTCAAACTTCTGTCGGTTGTCCTTAGTTGACATTGAAGTCCCTGTTAGACAGTATCGTTCTCAACCTTCTGTCGGTTGCCCTTAGTTGACATTGAAGTCCTTGTTAAACAGTATCGTTCTCAACCTTCGGGCGGTTGCCCTTAGTTGACATTGAAGTTCCTGTTAGAAAGTATCGTTCTCAACATTCTGTCGGTTGCCCTTAGTTGACATTGAAGTCCCTGTTTGAAGGTATCGTTCTCAACCTTCTGTCGGTTGTCCTTAGTTGACATTGAAGTCTCTGTTTGAAAGTATCGTTCTCTACCTTCTGTTGGTTGCCCTTAGTTGACATTGAAGTCCCTGTTAGACAGTATCGTTCACAACCTTCTGTCGGTTGTCCTTAGTTGATATTGAAGTCCATGTTAGACGGTATCGTTCTCAACCTTCTGTCGGTTGCCCTTAGTTGACATTGAAGTCCCTGTTAGAAAGTATCGTTCTCAACCTTCTGTCGGTTGCACTCAGTTGACATTGAAGTCCCTGTTAGACAGAATCGTTCTCAACCTTCTGTCGGTTGCCCTTCGTTGACATAGAAGTCCCTCTTAGACAGTATCATTCTCAACCTTCTGTCGGTTGCCCTCAGTTGACATTGAAGTCCCTGTCAGACAGCATCGTTCTCAACCTTCTGTCGGTTGCCCTTAGTTGACATTGAAGTCCCTGTTAGAAAGTATCGTTCTCAACCTTCTGTCGGTTGCCCTCAGTTGACATTGAAGTCCCTGTTAGAAAGTATCGTTCTCAACTTTCTGTCGGTTGCCCTCAGTTGACATTGAAGTCCCTGTTAGAAAGTATCGTTCTCAGCCTTCTGCCGGTTGCCCTTAGTTGACATTGAAGTCCCTGTTAGAAAGTATCGTTCTCAACCTTCTGTCGGCTGCCCTTAGTTGATATTGAAGTCCCTGTTAGAAAGTATCGTTCTCAGACTTCTGCCGGTTGCCCTTAGTTGACATTGAAGTCTCTGTTAGAAAGTATCGTTCTCAACCTTCTGTCGGTTGCCCTTAGTTGACATTGAAGTCTCTGTTAGACAGTATCGTTCTCAACCTTCTGTCGGTTGTCCTTAGTTGACATTGAAGTCCCTGTTAGAAAGTATCGTTCTCAACTTTCTGTCGGTTGCCCTTAGTTGACATTGAAGTCCCTGGTAGAAAGTATCGTTCTCAACCTTCTGTCGGTTGCCCTCAGTTGACATTGAAGTCCCTGATAGACGGTGTCGTTCTCAAACTTCTGTCGGTTGCCCTTAGTTGACATTTAAGTCCTTGTTAAAAAGTATCGTTCTCAACCTTCGGGAGGTTGCCCTTAGTTGACATTGAAGTTCCTGTTAGAAAGTATCGTTCTCAACCTTCTGTCGGTTGCCCTTAGTTGACATTGAAGTCCCGGTTAGAAGGTATCGTTTTCAACCTTCTGTCGGTTGCCATTAGTTGACATTGAAGTCCCTGTTAGACAGTATCGTTCTCAACCTTCTGTCGGTTGCCCTTAGTTGACACTGAAGTCCCTGTTAGAAAGTATCGTTCTCAACCTTCTGTCGGTTGCCCTCAGTTGACATTGAAGTCCCTGTTAGACAGTATAGTTCTCAGACTTCTGCCGGTTGCCCATAGTTGACATTAAAGTCCCTGTCAGAAAGTATCGTTCTCAACCTTCTGTCGGTTGCCCTTAGTTGACATTGAAGTCTCTGTTAGACAGTATCGTTCTCAACCTTCTGTCGTTGTCCTTAGTTGACATTGCAGTCCCTGTTAGAAAGTATCGTTCTCAACTTTCTGTCGGTTGCCCTTAGTTGACATTGAAGTCCCTGGTAGAAAGTATTGTTCTCAACCTTCTGTCGGTTGCCCTTAGTTGACATTGAAGTCCCTGTTAGACAGTGTCGTTCTCAAACTTCTATCGGTTGTCCTTAGTTGACATTGAAGTCCCTGTTAGAAAGTATCGTTCTCAACCTTCTGTCGGTTGCCCTTAGTGGACATTGAAGTCCTTGTTAAAAAGTATCGTTCTCAACCTTCGGGCGGTTGCCCTTAGTTGACATTGAAGTTCCTGTTAGAAAGTATCGTTCTCAACCTTCTGTCGGTTGCCCTTAGTTGACATTGAAGTCCCTATTAGAAAGTATCATTCTCAACCTTCTGCCGGTTGCCCTTAGTTGACATTGAAGTCCCTGTTAGAAAGTATCGTTCTCAACCTTCGGTCGGTTGCCCTAAGTTGACATTGAAGTCCCTGTTAGAAAGTATCGTTCTCAGACTTCTGCCGGTTGCCCTTAGTTGACATTGAAGTCCCTGTTAGAAAGTATCGTTCTCAACCTTCTATCGGTTGCCCTTAGTTGACATTGAAGTCTCTGTTAGACAGTATCGTTCTCAACCTTCTGTCGGTTGTCCTTAGTTGACATTGAAGTCCCTGTTAGAAAGTATCGTTCTCAACTTTCTGTCGGTTGCCCTTAGTTGACATTGAAGTCCCTGGTAGAAAGTATCGTTCTCAACCTTCTGTCGGTTGCCCTTAGTTAACATTGAAGTCCCTGTTAGACAGTGTCGTTCTCAAACTTCTGTCGGTTGTCCTTAGTTGACATTGAAGTCCCTGTTAGACAGTATCGTTCTCAACCTTCTGTCGGTTGCCCTTAGTTGACATTGAAGTCCTTGTTAAACAGTATCGTTCTCAACCTTCGGGCGGTTGCCCTTAGTTGACATTGAAGTTCCTGTTAGAAAGTATCGTTCTCAACATTCTGTCGGTTGCCCTTAGTTGACATTGAAGTCCCTGTTTGAAGGTATCGTTCTCAACCTTCTGTCGGTTGTCCTTAGTTGACATTGAAGTCTCTGTTTGAAAGTATCGTTCTCTACCTTCTGTTGGTTGCCCTTAGTTGACATTGAAGTCCCTGTTAGACAGTATCGTTCACAACCTTCTGTCGGTTGTCCTTAGTTGATATTGAAGTCCATGTTAGACGGTATCGTTCTCAACCTTCTGTCGGTTGCCCTTAGTTGACATTGAAGTCCCTGTTAGACAGTATCGTTCTCAATATTCTGTCGGTTGCCCTTAGTTGACATTGAAGTCCCTGTTAGACAGTATCGTTCTCAACCTTCTGTCGTTGTCCTTAGTTGACATTGCAGTCCCTGTTAGAAAGTATCGTTCTCAACTTTCTGTCGGTTGCCCTTAGTTGACATTGAAGTCCCTGGTAGAAAGTATCGTTCTCAACCTTCTGTCGGTTGCCCTTAGTTGACATTGAAGTCCCTGTTAGACAGTGTCGTTCTCAAACTTCTATCGGTTGTCCTTAGTTGACATTGAAGTCCCTGTTAGAAAGTATCGTTCTCAACCTTCTGTCGGTTGCCCTTAGTGGACATTGAAGTCCTTGTTAAAAAGTATCGTTCTCAACCTTCTGTCGGTTGCCCTTAGTTGACATTGAAGTCCCTATTAGAAAGTATCATTCTCAACCTTCTGCCGGTTGCCCTTAGTTGACATTGAAGTCCCTGTTAGAAAGTATCGTTCTCAACCTTCGGTCGGTTGCCCTAAGTTGACATTGAAGTCCCTGTTAGAAAGTATCGTTCTCAGACTTCTGCCGGTTGCCCTTAGTTGACATTGAAGTCCCTGTTAGAAAGTATCGTTCTCAACCTTCTATCGGTTGCCCTTAGTTGACATTGAAGTCTCTGTTAGACAGTATCGTTCTCAACCTTCTGTCGGTTGTCCTTAGTTGACATTGAAGTCCCTGTTAGAAAGTATCGTTCTCAACTTTCTGTCGGTTGCCCTTAGTTGACATTGAAGTCCCTGGTAGAAAGTATCGTTCTCAACCTTCTGTCGGTTGCCCTTAGTTAACATTGAAGTCCCTGTTAGACAGTGTCGTTCTCAAACTTCTGTCGGTTGTCCTTAGTTGACATTGAAGTCCCTGTTAGACAGTATCGTTCTCAACCTTCTGTCGGTTGCCCTTAGTTGACATTGAAGTCCTTGTTAAACAGTATCGTTCTCAACCTTCGGGCGGTTGCCCTTAGTTGACATTGAAGTTCCTGTTAGAAAGTATCGTTCTCAACATTCTGTCGGTTGCCCTTAGTTGACATTGAAGTCCCTGTTTGAAGGTATCGTTCTCAACCTTCTGTCGGTTGTCCTTAGTTGACATTGAAGTCTCTGTTTGAAAGTATCGTTCTCTACCTTCTGTTGGTTGCCCTTAGTTGACATTGAAATCCCTGTTAGACAGTATCGTTCACAACCTTCTGTCGGTTGTCCTTAGTTGATATTGAAGTCCATGTTAGACGGTATCGTTCTCAACCTTCTGTCGGTTGCCCTTAGTTGACATTGAAGTCCCTGTTAGACAGTATCGTTCTCAATATTCTGTCGGTTGCCCTTAACTGATATTGAAGTCCTTGTTAGACAGTATCGTTCTCAACCTTCTGTCGGTTGCCCTTAGTTGACATTGAAGTCCCTGTTAGAAAGTATCGTTCTCAACCTTCTGTCGGTTGCACTCAGTTGACATTGAAGTCCCTGTTAGACAGAATCGTTCTCAACCTTCTGTCGGTTGCCCTTCGTTGACATAGAAGTCCCTCTTAGACAGTATCATTCTCAACCTTCTGTCGGTTGCCCTCAGTTGACATTGAAGTCCCTGTCAGACAGCATCGTTCTCAACCTTCTGTCGGTTGCCCTTAGTTGACATTGAAGTCCCTGTTAGAAAGTATCGTTCTCAACCTTCTGTCGGTTGCCCTCAGTTGACATTGAAGTCCCTGTTAGAAAGTATCGTTCTCAACTTTCTGTCGGTTGCCCTCAGTTGACATTGAAGTCCCTGTTAGAAAGTATCGTTCTCAGCCTTCTGCCGGTTGCCCTTAGTTGACATTGAAGTCCCTGTTAGAAAGTATCGTTCTCAACCTTCTGTCGGCTGCCCTTAGTTGATATTGAAGTCCCTGTTAGAAAGTATCGTTCTCAGACTTCTGCCGGTTGCCCTTAGTTGACATTGAAGTCTCTGTTAGAAAGTATCGTTCTCAACCTTCTGTCGGTTGCCCTTAGTTGACATTGAAGTCTCTGTTAGACAGTATCGTTCTCAACCTTCTGTCGGTTGTCCTTAGTTGACATTGAAGTCCCTGTTAGAAAGTATCGTTCTCAACTTTCTGTCGGTTGCCCTTAGTTGACATTGAAGTCCCTGGTAGAAAGTATCGTTCTCAACCTTCTGTCGGTTGCCCTCAGTTGACATTGAAGTCCCTGATAGACGGTGTCGTTCTCAAACTTCTGTCGGTTGCCCTTAGTTGACATTTAAGTCCTTGTTAAAAAGTATCGTTCTCAACCTTCGGGAGGTTGCCCTTAGTTGACATTGAAGTTCCTGTTAGAAAGTATCGTTCTCAACCTTCTGTCGGTTGCCCTTAGTTGACATTGAAGTCCCGGTTAGAAGGTATCGTTTTCAACCTTCTGTCGGTTGCCATTAGTTGACATTGAAGTCCCTGTTAGACAGTATCGTTCTCAACCTTCTGTCGGTTGCCCTTAGTTGACACTGAAGTCCCTGTTAGAAAGTATCGTTCTCAACCTTCTGTCGGTTGCCCTCAGTTGACATTGAAGTCCTTGTTAGAATGTATCGTTCTCAACCTTCTGTCGGTTTCCCTTAGTTGACATTGAAGTCCCTGTTAGAAAGTATCGTTCTCAACCTTCTGTCGGCTGCCCTTAGTTGACATTGAAGTCCCGGTTAGAAAGTATCGTTCTCAATCTTCTGTCGGTTGCCCTTAGTTGACACTGAAGTCCCTGTTAGAAAGTATCGTTCTCAACCTTCTGTCGGTTGCCCTTAGTTGACATTGAAGTCCCTGTTAGAAAGTATCGTTCTCAACCTTCTGTCGGTTGCCCTTAGTTGACATTGAAGTCCCTGTTAGAAAGTATCGTTCTCAAGCTTCTGTCGGTTGCCCTTAGTTGACATTGAAGTCCCTGTTAGAAAGTATCGTTCTCAATCTTCTGTCGGTTGCCCTTAGTGGACATTGAAGTCCCTGTTAGAAAGTATCGTTCTCAACCTTCTGTCGGTTGCCCTTATTTGACATTGAAGTCCCTGTTAGAAGTATCGTTCTCAACCTTCTATCGGTTGCCCTTTGTTGACATTGAAGTCCCTGTAACAAACAGTATCGTTCTCAACCTTTTGTCGGTTGCCTTAAGTTGACATTGAAGTCTCTGTTAGAAAGTATCGTTCTCAACCTTATGTCGGTTGTCCTTAGTTGACATTGAAGTCCCTGTTAGAAAGTATCGTTCTCAACTTTCTGTCGGTTGCCCTTAGTTGACATTGAAGTCCCTGGTAGAAAGTATCGTTCTCAACCTTCTGTCGGTTGCCCTTAGTTGACATTGAAGTCCCTGTTAGACAGTGTCGTTCTCAACCTTCTGTTGGTGGTCCTTAGTTGACATTGAAGTCCCTGTTAGAAAGTATCGTTCTAAACCTTCTCTCGGTTGCTCTTAGTTGACATTGAAGTCCCTGTTAGAAAGTGTCGTTCTCAACCTTCTGTCGGTTGCTCTTAGTTGACATTGAAGTCCCTGTTAGAAAGTATCGTTCTCAACCTTCTGTCGGTTGCCCATTGTTGACATTGAAGTCCCTGTTAGAAAGTATCGTTCTCAACATTCTGTCGGTCGCCCTTAGTTGACATTGAAGTCCCTGTTAAAAAGTATCGTTATCAGCCTTCTGTCGGTTGTCCTTAGTTGACATTGAAGTCCCTGTTAGAAAGTATCGTTCTCAACCCTCTGTCGGTTGCACTTAGTTGACATTGAAGTCCTTGTTAGAAAGTATCGTTCTCAACCTTCTGTCGGTTGCCCTTGGTTGACATTGAAGTCCCTGTTAGAAAGTATCGTTCTCAACCTTCTGTCGGTTGCCCTTATTTGACATTGAAGTCCCTGTTAGAAAGTATCGTTCTCAACCTTCTGTCGGTTGCCTTGGTTGACATTGAAGTCCCTGTTAGAAAGTATCGTTCTCAACCTTCTGTCGGTTGCCCTTATTTGACATTGAAGTCCCTGTTAGAAATATATCGTTCTCAACCTTCTGTCGGTTTCCCTTAGTTGACATTGAAGTCCCTGTTAGAAAGTATCGTTCTCAACCTTCTGTCGGTTGCCCTTAGTTGACACTGAAGTCCCTGTTAGAAAGTATCGTTCTCAACCTTCTGTCGGTTGCCCTTAGTTGACATTGAAGTCCCTGTTAGAAAGTATCGTTCTCAAGCTTCTGTCGGTTGCCCTTAGTTGACATTGAATTCCTGTTAAAAAGTATCGTTCTCAACCTTCTGTCGGTTGCCCGTAGTGGACATTGAAGTCCCTGTTAGAAAGTATCGTTCTCAACCTTCTGTCGGTTGCCCTTATTTGACATTGAAGTCCCTGTTAGAAGTATCGTTCTCAACCTTCTGTCGGTTACCCTTTGTTGACATTGAAGTCCCTGTAACAAACAGTATCGTTCTCAACCTTCTGTCGGTTGCCCTTAGTTGACATTGAAGTCCCTGTTAGACTGTGTCGTTCTCAACCTTCTGTTGGTGGTCCTTAGTTGACATTGAAGTCCCTGTTAGAAAGTGTCGTTCTCAACCTTCTGTCGGTTGCCCTTAGTTGACATTGAAGTCCCTGTTAGAAAGTATCGTTCTCAACCTTCTGTCGGTTGCCCATTGTTGACATTGAAGTCCCTGTTAGAAAGTATCGTTCTCAACATTCTGTCGGTTGCCCTTAGTTGACATTGAAGTCCCTGTTAAAAAGTATCGTTATCAGCCTTCTGTCGGTTGTCCTTAGATGACATTGAAGTCCCTGTTAGAAAGTATCGTTCTCAACCCTCTGTCGGTTGCACTTAGTTGACATTGAAGTCCCTGTTAGAAAGTATCGTTCTCAACCTTCTGTCGGTTGCCCTTAGTTGACATTGAAGTCCCTGTTAGAAAGTATCGTTCTCAACCTTCTGTCGGTTGCCCTTATTTGACATTGAAGTCCCTGTTAGAAAGTATCGTTCTCAACCTTCTGTCGGTTGCCCTTATTTGACATTGAAGTCCCTGTTAGAAAATATCGTTCTCAACCTTCTGTCGGTTGCCCTTTGTTGACATTGAAGTCCCTGTTAGACAGTATCGTTCTCAACCTTCTGTCGGTTGCTCTTAGTTGACATTGAAGTCCCTGTTAGAAAGTGTCGTTCACAACCTTCTGTCGGTTGCCCTTAGTTGACATTGAAGTCCCTGTTAGAAAGTATCGTTCTCAACCTTCTGTCGGTTGCCCATTGTTGACATTGAAGTCCCTGTTAGAAAGTATCGTTCTCAACATTCTGTCGGTTGCCCTTAGTTGACATTGAAGTCCCTGTTAAAAAGTATCGTTATCAGCCTTCTGTCGGTTGTCCTTAGTTGACATTGAAGTCCCTGTTAGAAGTATCGTTCTCAACCTTCTGTCGGTTGCCCTTTGTTGACATTGAAGTCCCTGTAACAAACAGTATCGTTCTCAACCTTTTGTCGGTTGCCCTAAGTTGACATTGAAGTCTCTGTTAGAAAGCATCGTTCTCAACCTTATGTCGGTTGTCCTTAGTTGACATTGAAGTCCCTGTTAGAAAGTATCGTTCTCAACCTTCTGTCGGTTGCCCTTATTTGACATTGAAGTCCCTGTTAGAAAGTATCGTTCTCAACCTTCTGTCGGTTGCCTTGGTTGACATTGAAGTCCCTGTTAGAAAGTATCGTTCTCAACCTTCTGTCGGTTGCCCTTATTTGACATTGAAGTCCCTGTTAGAAAATATTGTTCTCAACCTTCTGTTGGGTTCCCTTAGTTGACATTGAAGTCCCTGTTAGAAAGTATCGTTCTCAACCTTCTGTCGTTGCCCTTAGTTGACATTGAAGTCCCGGTTAGAAAGTATCGTTCTCAACCTTCTGTCGGTTTCCCTTAGTTGACACTGAAGTCCCTGTTAGAAAGCATCGTTCTCAACCTTCTGTCGGTTGCCCTTAGTTGACATTGAAGTCCCTGTTAGAAAGTATCGTTCTCAAGCTTCTGTCGGTTGCCCTTAGTTGACATTGAAGTCCCTGTTAGAAAGTATCGTTCTCAACCTTCTGTCGGTTGCCCGTAGTGGACATTGAAGTCCCTGTTAGAAAGTATCGTTCTCAACCTTCTGTCGGTTGCCCTTATTTGACATTGAAGTACCTGTTAGAAGTATCGTTCTCAACCTTCTGTCGGTTGCCCTTTGTTGACATTGAAGTCCCTGTAACAAACAGTATCGTTCTCAACCTTCTGTCGGTTGCCCTTAGTTGACATTGAAGTCCCTGTTAGACAGTGTCGTTCTCAACCTTCTGTTGGTGGTCCTTAGTTGACATTGAAGTCCCTGTTAGAAAGTGTCGTTCTCAACCTTCTGTCGGTTGCCCTTAGTTGACATTGAAGTCCCTGTTAGAAAGTATCGTTCTCAACCTTCTGTCGGTTGCCCATTGTTGACATTGAAGTCCCTGTTAGAAAGTATCGTTCTCAACATTCTGTCGGTTGCCCTTAGTTGACATTGAAGTCCCTGTTGAAAAGTATCGTTATCAGCCTTCTGTCGGTTGTCCTTAGTTGACATTGAAGTCCCTGTTAGAAAGTATCGTTCTCAACCTTCTGTCGGTTGCCCTTAGTTGACATTGAAGTCCCTGTTAGAAAGTATCGTTCTCAACCTTCTGTCGGTTGCCCTTATTTGACATTGAAGTCCCTGTTAGAAAGTATCGTTCTCAACCTTCTGTCGGTTGCCCTTATTTGACATTGAAGTCCCTGTTAGAAAATATCGTTCTCAACCTTCTTTCGGTTGCCCTTAGTTGACATTGAAGTCCCTGTTAGACAGTATCGTTCTCAACCTTCTGTCGGTTGCTCTTAGTTGACATTGAAGTCCCTGTTAGAAAGTGTCGTTCTCAACCTTCTGTCGGTTGCCCTTAGTTGACATTGAAGTCCCTGTTAGAAAGTATCGTTCTCAACCTTCTGTCGGTTGCCCATTGTTGACATTGAAGTCCCTGTTAGAAAGTATCGTTCTCAACATTCTGTCGGTTGCCCTTAGTTGACATTGAAGTCCCTGTTAAAAAGTATCGTTATCAGCCTTCTGTCGGTTGTCCTTAGTTGAAATTGAAGTCCCTGTTAGAAAGTATCGTTCTCAACCTTCTGTCGGTTGCCCTTATTTGACATTGAAGTCCCAGTTAGAAGTATCGTTCTCAACCTTCTGTCGGTTGCCCTTTGTTGACATTGAAGTCCCTGTAACAAACAGTATCGTTCTCAACCTTTTGTCGGTTGCCCTAAGTTGACATTGAAGTCTCTGTTAGAAAGTATCGTTCTCAACATTATGTCGGTTGTCCTTAGTTGACATTGAAGTCCCTGTTAGAAAGTATCGTTCTCAACTTTCTGTCGGTTGCCCTTAGTTGACATTGAAGTCCCTGGTAGAAAGTATCGTTCTCAACCTTCTGTCGGTTGCCCTTAGTTGACATTGAAGTCCATGTTAGACAGTGTCGTTCTCAACCTTCTGTTGGTGGTCCTTAGTTGAAATTGAAGTCCCTGTTAGAAAGTATCGTTCTCAACCTTTTGTCGGTTGCTCTTAGTTGACATTGAAGTCCCTGTTAGAAAGTGTCGTTCTCAACCTTCTGTCGGTTGCCCTTAGTTGACATTGAAGTCCCTGTTAGAAAGAATCGTTCTCAACCTTCTGTCGGTTGCCCATTGTTGACATTGAAGTCCTTGTTAGAAAGTATCGTTCTCAACATTCTGTCGGTCGCCCTTAGTTGACATTGAAGTCCCTGTTAAAAAGTATCGTTATCAGCCTTCTGTCGGTTGTCCTTAGTTGACATTGAAGTCCCTGTTAGAAAGTATCGTTCTCAACTTTCTGTCGGTTGCACTTAATTGACATTGAAGTCCCTGTTAGAAAGTATCGTTCTCAACCTTCTGTCGGTTGCCCTTGGTTGACATTGAAGTGCCTGTTAGAAAGTATCGTTCTCAACCTTCTGTCGGTTGCCCTTTTTTGACATTGAAGTCCCTGTTAGAAAGTATCGTTCTCAACCTTCTGTCGGTTGCCTTGGTTGACATTGAAGTCCCTGTTAGAAAGTATCGTTCTCAACCTTCTGTCGGTTGCCCTTATTTGACATTGAAGTCCCTGTTAGAAAGTATCGTTCTCAACCTTCTGTCGGTTGCCCTTAGTTGACATTGAAGTCCCTGTTAGAAAGTATCGTTCTCAAGCTTCTGTCGGTTGCCCTTACTTGACATTGAAGTCCCTGTTAGAAAGTATCGTTCTCAACCTTTTGTCGGTTGCCTGTAGTGGACATTGAAGTCCCTGTTAGAAAGTGTCGTTCTCAACCTTCTGTCGGTTGCCCTTAGTTGACATTGAAGTCCCTGTTAGAAAGTATCGTTCTCAACATTCTGTCGGTTGCCCATTGTTGACATTGAAGTCCCTGTTAGAAAGTATCGTTCTCAACATTCTGTCGGTTGCCCTTAGTTGACATTGAAGTCCCTGTTAAAAAGTATCGTTATCAGCCTTCTGTCGGTTGTCCTTAGTTGAAATTGAAGTCCCTGTTAGAAAGTATCGTTCTCAACCCTCTGTCGGTTGCCCTTATTTGACATTGAAGTCCCAGTTAGAAGTATCGTTCTCAACCTTCTGTCGGTTGCCCTTTGTTGACATTGAAGTCCCTGTAACAAACAGTATCGTTCTCAACCTTTTGTCGGTTGCCCTAAGTTGACATTGAAGTTTCTGTTAGAAAGTATCGTTCTCAACATTCTGTCGGTTGTCCTTAGTTGACATTGAAGTCCCTGTTAGAAAGTATCGTTCTCAACTTTCTGTCGGTTGCCCTTAGTTGACATTGAAGTCCCTGGTAGAAAGTATCGTTCTCAACTTTCTGTCGGTTGCCCTTAGTTGACATTGAAGTCCATGTTAGACAGTGTCGTTCTCAACCTTCTGTTGGTGGTCCTTAGTTGAAATTGAAGTCCCTGTTAGAAAGTATCGTTCTCAACCTTTTGTCGGTTGCTCTTAGTTGACATTGAAGTCCCTGTTAGAAAGTGTCGTTCTCAACCTTCTGTCGGTTGCCCTTAGTTGACATTGAAGTCCCTGTTAGAAAGAATCGTTCTCAACCTTCTGTCGGTTGCCCATTGTTGACATTGAAGTCCCTGTTAGAAAGTATCGTTCTCAACATTCTGTCGGTCGCCCTTAGTTGACATTGAAGTCCCTGTTAAAAAGTATCGTTATCAGCCTTCTGTCGGTTGTCCTTAGTTGACATTGAAGTCCCTGTTAGAAAGTATCGTTCTCAACTTTCTGTCGGTTGCACTTAATTGACATTGAAGTCCCTGTTAGAAAGTATCGTTCTCAACCTTCTGTCGGTTGCCCTTGGTTGACATTGAAGTGCCTGTTAGAAAGTATCGTTCTCAACCTTCTGTCGGTTGCCCTTATTTGACATTGAAGTCCCTGTTAGAAAGTATCGTTCTCAACCTTCTGTCGGTTGCCTTGGTTGACATTGAAGTCCCTGTTAGAAAGTATCGTTCTCAACCTTCTGTCGGTTGCCCTTATTTGACATTGAAGTCCCTGTTAGAAAGTATCGTTCTCAACCTTCTGTCGGTTGCCCTTAGTTGACATTGAAGTCCCTGTTAGAAAGTATCGTTCTCAAGCTTCTGTCGGTTGCCCTTACTTGACATTGAAGTCCCTGTTAGAAAGTATCGTTCTCAACCTTCTGTCGGTTGCCTGTAGTGGACATTGAAGTCCCTGTTAGAAAGTATCGTTCTCAACCTTCTGTCGGTTGCCCTTATTTGACATTGAAGTCCCTGTTAGAAGTATCGTTCTCAACCTTCTGTCGGTTGCCCTTTGTTGACATTGAAGTCCCTGTAACAAACAGTATCGTTCTCAACCTTCTGTCGGTTGCCCTTAGTTGACATTGAAGTCCCTGTTAGACAGTGTCGTTCTCAACCTTCTGTTGGTGGTCCTTAGTTGACATTGAAGTCCCTGTTAGAAAATATCGTGCTCAACCTTCTGTCGGTTGCTCTTAGTTGACATTGAAGTCCCTGTTAGAAAGTGTCGTTCTCAACCTTCTGTCGGTTGCCCTTAGTTGACATTGAAGTCCCTGTTAGAAAGTATCGTTCTCAACCTTGTGTCGGTTGCCCATTGTTGACATTGAAGTCCCTGTTAAAAAGTATCGTTCTCAACATTCTGTCGGTTGCCCTTAGTTGACATTGAAGTCCCTGTTAAAAAGTATCGTTATCAGCCTTCTGTCGGTTGTCCTTAGTTGACATTGAAGTCCCTGTTAGAAAGTATCGTTCTCAACCCTCTGTCGGTTGCACTTAGTTGACATTGAAGTCCCTGTTAGAAAGTATCGTTCTCAACCTTCTGTCGGTTGCCCTTAGTTGACATTGAAGTCCCTGTTAGAAAGTATCGTTCTCAACCTTCTGTCGGTTGCCCTTATTTGACATTGAAGTCCCTGTTAGAAAGTATCGTTCTCAACCTTCTGTCGGTTGCCCTTATTTGACATTGAAGTCCCTGTTAGAAAATATCGTTCTCAACCTTCTGTCGGTTGCCCTTAGTTGACATTGAAGTCCCTGTTAGACAGTATCGTTCTCAACCTTCTGTCGGTTGCTCTTAGTTGACATTGAAGTCCCTGTTAGAAAGTGTCGTTCTCAACCTTCTGTCGGTTGCCCTTAGTTGACATTGAAGTCCCTGTTAGAAAGTATCGTTCTCAACCTTCTGTCGGTTGCCCATTGTTGACATTGAAGTCCCTGTTAGAAAGTATCGTTCTCAACATTCTGTCGGTTGCCCTTAGTTGACATTGAAGTCCCTGTTAAAAAGTATCGTTATCAGCCTTCTGTCGGTTGTCCTTAGATGACATTGAAGTCCCTGTTAGAAAGTATCGTTCTCAACCCTCTGTCGGTTGCACTTAGTTGACATTGAAGTCCCTGTTAGAAAGTATCGTTCTCAACCTTCTGTCGGTTGCCCTTAGTTGACATTGAAGTCCCTGTTAGAAAGTATCGTTCTCAACCTTCTGTCGGTTGCCCTTATTTGACATTGAAGTCCCTGTTAGAAAGTATCGTTCTCAACCTTCTGTCGGTTGCCCTTATTTGACATTGAAGTCCCTGTTAGAAAATATCGTTCTCAACCTTCTGTCGGTTGCCCTTTGTTGACATTGAAGTCCCTGTTAGACAGTATCGTTCTCAACCTTCTGTCGGTTGCTCTTAGTTGACATTGAAGTCCCTGTTAGAAAGTGTCGTTCACAACCTTCTGTCGGTTGCCCTTAGTTGACATTGAAGTCCCTGTTAGAAAGTATCGTTCTCAACCTTCTGTCGGTTGCCCATTGTTGACATTGAAGTCCCTGTTAGAAAGTATCGTTCTCAACATTCTGTCGGTTGCCCTTAGTTGACATTGAAGTCCCTGTTAAAAAGTATCGTTATCAGCCTTCTGTCGGTTGTCCTTAGTTGACATTGAAGTCCCTGTTAGAAGTATCGTTCTCAACCTTCTGTCGGTTGCCCTTTGTTGACATTGAAGTCCCTGTAACAAACAGTATCGTTCTCAACCTTTTGTCGGTTGCCCTAAGTTGACATTGAAGTCTCTGTTAGAAAGCATCGTTCTCAACCTTATGTCGGTTGTCCTTAGTTGACATTGAAGTCCCTGTTAGAAAGTATCGTTCTCAACCTTCTGTCGGTTGCCCTTATTTGACATTGAAGTCCCTGTTAGAAAGTATCGTTCTCAACCTTCTGTCGGTTGCCTTGGTTGACATTGAAGTCCCTGTTAGAAAGTATCGTTCTCAACCTTCTGTCGGTTGCCCTTATTTGACATTGAAGTCCCTGTTAGAAAATATTGTTCTCAACCTTCTGTTGGGTTCCCTTAGTTGACATTGAAGTCCCTGTTAGAAAGTATCGTTCTCAACCTTCTGTCGTTGCCCTTAGTTGACATTGAAGTCCCGGTTAGAAAGTATCGTTCTCAACCTTCTGTCGGTTTCCCTTAGTTGACACTGAAGTCCCTGTTAGAAAGCATCGTTCTCAACCTTCTGTCGGTTGCCCTTAGTTGACATTGAAGTCCCTGTTAGAAAGTATCGTTCTCAAGCTTCTGTCGGTTGCCCTTAGTTGACATTGAAGTCCCTGTTAGAAAGTATCGTTCTCAACCTTCTGTCGGTTGCCCGTAGTGGACATTGAAGTCCCTGTTAGAAAGTATCGTTCTCAACCTTCTGTCGGTTGCCCTTATTTGACATTGAAGTACCTGTTAGAAGTATCGTTCTCAACCTTCTGTCGGTTGCCCTTTGTTGACATTGAAGTCCCTGTAACAAACAGTATCGTTCTCAACCTTCTGTCGGTTGCCCTTAGTTGACATTGAAGTCCCTGTTAGACAGTGTCGTTCTCAACCTTCTGTTGGTGGTCCTTAGTTGACATTGAAGTCCCTGTTAGAAAGTGTCGTTCTCAACCTTCTGTCGGTTGCCCTTAGTTGACATTGAAGTCCCTGTTAGAAAGTATCGTTCTCAACCTTCTGTCGGTTGCCCATTGTTGACATTGAAGTCCCTGTTAGAAAGTATCGTTCTCAACATTCTGTCGGTTGCCCTTAGTTGACATTGAAGTCCCTGTTGAAAAGTATCGTTATCAGCCTTCTGTCGGTTGTCCTTAGTTGACATTGAAGTCCCTGTTAGAAAGTATCGTTCTCAACCTTCTGTCGGTTGCCCTTAGTTGACATTGAAGTCCCTGTTAGAAAGTATCGTTCTCAACCTTCTGTCGGTTGCCCTTATTTGACATTGAAGTCCCTGTTAGAAAGTATCGTTCTCAACCTTCTGTCGGTTGCCCTTATTTGACATTGAAGTCCCTGTTAGAAAATATCGTTCTCAACCTTCTTTCGGTTGCCCTTAGTTGACATTGAAGTCCCTGTTAGACAGTATCGTTCTCAACCTTCTGTCGGTTGCTCTTAGTTGACATTGAAGTCCCTGTTAGAAAGTGTCGTTCTCAACCTTCTGTCGGTTGCCCTTAGTTGACATTGAAGTCCCTGTTAGAAAGTATCGTTCTCAACCTTCTGTCGGTTGCCCATTGTTGACATTGAAGTCCCTGTTAGAAAGTATCGTTCTCAACATTCTGTCGGTTGCCCTTAGTTGACATTGAAGTCCCTGTTAAAAAGTATCGTTATCAGCCTTCTGTCGGTTGTCCTTAGTTGAAATTGAAGTCCCTGTTAGAAAGCATCGTTCTCAACCTTCTGTCGGTTGCCCTTATTTGACATTGAAGTCCCAGTTAGAAGTATCGTTCTCAACCTTCTGTCGGTTGCCCTTTGTTGACATTGAAGTCCCTGTAACAAACAGTATCGTTCTCAACCTTTTGTCGGTTGCCCTAAGTTGACATTGAAGTCTCTGTTAGAAAGTATCGTTCTCAACATTATGTCGGTTGTCCTTAGTTGACATTGAAGTCCCTGTTAGAAAGTATCGTTCTCAACTTTCTGTCGGTTGCCCTTAGTTGACATTGAAGTCCCTGGTAGAAAGTATCGTTCTCAACCTTCTGTCGGTTGCCTTTAGTTGACATTGAAGTCCATGTTAGACAGTGTCGTTCTCAACCTTCTGTTGGTGGTCCTTAGTTGAAATTGAAGTCCCTGTTAGAAAGTATCGTTCTCAACCTTTTGTCGGTTGCTCTTAGTTGACATTGAAGTCCCTGTTAGAAAGTGTCGTTCTCAACCTTCTGTCGGTTGCCCTTAGTTGACATTGAAGTCCCTGTTAGAAAGAATCGTTCTCAACCTTCTGTCGGTTGCCCATTGTTGACATTGAAGTCCTTGTTAGAAAGTATCGTTCTCAACATTCTGTCGGTCGCCCTTAGTTGACATTGAAGTCCCTGTTAAAAAGTATCGTTATCAGCCTTCTGTCGGTTGTCCTTAGTTGACATTGAAGTCCCTGTTAGAAAGTATCGTTCTCAACTTTCTGTCGGTTGCACTTAATTGACATTGAAGTCCCTGTTAGAAAGTATCGTTCTCAACCTTCTGTCGGTTGCCCTTGGTTGACATTGAAGTGCCTGTTAGAAAGTATCGTTCTCAACCTTCTGTCGGTTGCCCTTTTTTGACATTGAAGTCCCTGTTAGAAAGTATCGTTCTCAACCTTCTGTCGGTTGCCTTGGTTGACATTGAAGTCCCTGTTAGAAAGTATCGTTCTCAACCTTCTGTCGGTTGCCCTTATTTGACATTGAAGTCCCTGTTAGAAAGTATCGTTCTCAACCTTCTGTCGGTTGCCCTTAGTTGACATTGAAGTCCCTGTTAGAAAGTATCGTTCTCAAGCTTCTGTCGGTTGCCCTTACTTGACATTGAAGTCCCTGTTAGAAAGTATCGTTCTCAACCTTTTGTCGGTTGCCTGTAGTGGACATTGAAGTCCCTGTTAGAAAGTGTCGTTCTCAACCTTCTGTCGGTTGCCCTTAGTTGACATTGAAGTCCCTGTTAGAAAGTATCGTTCTCAACATTCTGTCGGTTGCCCATTGTTGACATTGAAGTCCCTGTTAGAAAGTATCGTTCTCAACATTCTGTCGGTTGCCCTTAGTTGACATTGAAGTCCCTGTTAAAAAGTATCGTTATCAGCCTTCTGTCGGTTGTCCTTAGTTGAAATTGAAGTCCCTGTTAGAAAGTATCGTTCTCAACCCTCTGTCGGTTGCCCTTATTTGACATTGAAGTCCCAGTTAGAAGTATCGTTCTCAACCTTCTGTCGGTTGCCCTTTGTTGACATTGAAGTCCCTGTAACAAACAGTATCGTTCTCAACCTTTTGTCGGTTGCCCTAAGTTGACATTGAAGTCTCTGTTAGAAAGTATCGTTCTCAACATTATGTCGGTTGTCCTTAGTTGACATTGAAGTCCCTGTTAGAAAGTATCGTTCTCAACTTTCTGTCGGTTGCCCTTAGTTGACATTGAAGTCCCTGGTAGAAAGTATCGTTCTCAACCTTCTGTCGGTTGCCCTTAGTTGACATTGAAGTCCATGTTAGACAGTGTCGTTCTCAACCTTCTGTTGGTGGTCCTTAGTTGAAATTGAAGTCCCTGTTAGAAAGTATCGTTCTCAACCTTTTGTCGGTTGCTCTTAGTTGACATTGAAGTCCCTGTTAGAAAGTGTCGTTCTCAACCTTCTGTCGGTTGCCCTTAGTTGACATTGAAGTCCCTGTTAGAAAGAATCGTTCTCAACCTTCTGTCGGTTGCCCATTGTTGACATTGAAGTCCCTGTTAGAAAGTATCGTTCTCAACATTCTGTCGGTCGCCCTTAGTTGACATTGAAGTCCCTGTTAAAAAGTATCGTTATCAGCCTTCTGTCGGTTGTCCTTAGTTGACATTGAAGTCCCTGTTAGAAAGTATCGTTCTCAACTTTCTGTCGGTTGCACTTAATTGACATTGAAGTCCCTGTTAGAAAGTATCGTTCTCAACCTTCTGTCGGTTGCCCTTGGTTGACATTGAAGTGCCTGTTAGAAAGTATCGTTCTCAACCTTCTGTCGGTTGCCCTTATTTGACATTGAAGTCCCTGTTAGAAAGTATCGTTCTCAACCTTCTGTCGGTTGCCTTGGTTGACATTGAAGTCCCTGTTAGAAAGTATCGTTCTCAACCTTCTGTCGGTTGCCCTTATTTGACATTGAAGTCCCTGTTAGAAAGTATCGTTCTCAACCTTCTGTCGGTTGCCCTTAGTTGACATTGAAGTCCCTGTTAGAAAGTATCGTTCTCAAGCTTCTGTCGGTTGCCCTTACTTGACATTGAAGTCCCTGTTAGAAAGTATCGTTCTCAACCTTATGTCGGTTGCCTGTAGTGGACATTGAAGTCCCTGTTAGAAAGTATCGTTCTCAACCTTCTGTCGGTTGCCCTTATTTGACATTGAAGTCCCTGTTAGAAGTATCGTTCTCAACCTTCTGTCGGTTGCCCTTTGTTGACATTGAAGTCCCTGTAACAAACAGTATCGTTCTCAACCTTCTGTCGGTTGCCCTTAGTTGACATTGAAGTCCCTGTTAGACAGTGTCGTTCTCAACCTTCTGTTGGTGGTCCTTAGTTGACATTGAAGTCCCTGTTAGAAAATATCGTGCTCAACCTTCTGTCGGTTGCTCTTAGTTGACATTGAAGTCCCTGTTAGAAAGTGTCGTTCTCAACCTTCTGTCGGTTGCCCTTAGTTGACATTGAAGTCCCTGTTAGAAAGTATCGTTCTCAACCTTGTGTCGGTTGCCCATTGTTGACATTGAAGTCCCTGTTAAAAAGTATCGTTCTCAACATTCTGTCGGTTGCCCTTAGTTGACATTGAAGTCCCTGTTAAAAAGTATCGTTATCAGCCTTCTGTCGGTTGTCCTTAGTTGACATTGAAGTCCCTGTTAGAAAGTATCGTTCTCAACCCTCTGTCGGTTGCACTTAGTTGACATTGAAGTCCCTGTTAGAAAGTATCGTTCTCAACCTTCTGTCGGTTGCCCTTAGTTGACATTGAAGTCCCTGTTAGAAAGTATCGTTCTCAACCTTCTGTCGGTTGCCCTTATTTGACATTGAAGTCCCTGTTAGAAAGTATCGTTCTCAACCTTCTGTCGGTTGCCCTTATTTGACATTGAAGTCCCTGTTAGAAAATATCGTTCTCAACCTTCTGTCGGTTGCCCTTAGTTGACATTGAAGTCCCTGTTAGACAGTATCGTTCTCAACCTTCTGTCGGTTGCTCTTAGTTGACATTGAAGTCCCTGTTAGAAAGTGTCGTTCTCAACCTTCTGTCGGTTGCCCTTAGTTGACATTGAAGTCCCTGTTAGAAAGTATCGTTCTCAACCTTCTATCGGTTGCCCATTGTTGACATTGAAGTCCCTGTTAGAAAGTATCGTTCTCAACATTCTGTCGATTGCCCTTAGTTGACATTGAAGTCCCTGTTAAAAAGTATCGTTATCAGCCTTCTGTCGGTTGTCCTTAGTTGAAATTGAAGTCCCTGTTAGAAAGTATCGTTCTCAACCCTCTGTCGGTTGCCCTTATTTGACATTGAAGTCCCTGTTAGAAGTATCGTTCTCAACCTTCTGTCGGTTGCCCTTTGTTGACATTGAAGTCCCTGTAACAAACAGTATCGTTCTCAACCTTTTGTCGGTTGCCCTTAGTTGACATTGAAGTCTCTGTTAGAAAGTATCGTTCTCAACCTTATGTCGGTTGTCCTTAGTTGACATTGAAGTCCCTGTTAGAAAGTATCGTTCTCAACTTTCTGTCGGTTGCCCTTAGTTGACATTGAAGTCCCTGGTAGAAAGTATCGTTCTCAACCTTCTGTCGGTTGCCCTTAGTTGTCATTGAAGTCCCTGTTAGACAGTGTCGTTCTCAACCTTCTGTTGGTGGTCCTTAGTTGACATTGAAGTCCCTGTTAGAAAGTATCGTTCTCAACCTTCTGTCGGTTGCTCTTAGTTGATATTGAAGTCCCTGTTAGAAAGTGTCGTTCTCAACCTTCTGTCGGTTGCCCTTAGTTGACATTGAAGTCCCTGTTAGAAAGTATCGTTCTCAACCTTCTGTCGGTTGCCCATTGTTGACATTGAAGTCCCTGTTAGAAAGTATCGTTCTCAACATTCTGTCGGTCGCCCTTAGTTGACATTGAAGTCCCTGTTAAAAAGTATCGTTATCAGCCTTCTGTCGGTTTTCCTTAGTTGACATTGAAGTCCCTGTTAGAAAGTATCGTTCTCAACCCTCTGTCGGTTGCACTTAGTTGACATTGAAGTCCCTGTTAGAAAGTATCGTTCTCAACCTTCTGTCGGTTGCCTTTGGTTGACATTGAAGTCCCTGTTAGAAAGTATCGTTCTCAACCTTCTGTCGGTTGCCCTTATTTGACATTGAAGTCCCTGTTAGAAAATATCGTTCTCAACCTTCTGTCGGTTTCCATTATTTGACATTGAAGTCCCTGTTAGAAAGTATCGTTCTCAACCTTCTGTCGGTTGCCTTGGTTGACATTGAAGTCCCTGTTAGAAAGTATCGTTCTCAACCTTCTGTCGGTTGCCCTTATTTGACATTGAAGTCCCTGTTAGAAAATATCGTTCTCAACCTTCTGTCGGTTTCCCTTAGTTGACATTGAAGTCCCGGTTAGAAAGTATCGTTCTCAACCTTCTGTCGGTTGCCCTTAGTTGACATTGAAGTCCCGGTTAGAAAGTATCGTTCTCAACCTTCTGTCGGTTGCCCTTATTTGACATTGAAGTCCCTGTTAGAAGTATCGTTCTCAACCTTCTGTCGGTTGTCCTTAGTTGACATTGAAGTCCCTGTAACAAACAGTATCGTTCTCAACCTTCTGTCGGTTGCCCTTAGTTGACATTGAAGTCCCTGTTAGAAAGTATCGTTCTCAATCTTCTGTCGGTTGCCCTTAGTTGACATTGAAGTCCCTGTTAGAAAGTATCGTTCACAACTTTCTGTCGGTTGCCCGTAGTGGACATTGAAGTCCCTGTTAGAAAGTATCGTTCTCAACCTTCTGTCGGTTGCCCTTATTTGACATTGAAGTCCCTGTTAGAAGTATCGTTCTCAACCTTCTGTCGGTTGCCCTTTGTTGACATTGAAGTCCCTGTAAGAAACAGTATCGTTCTCAACCTTTTGTCGGTTGCCCTAAGTTGACATTGAAGTCTCTGTTAGAAAGTATCATTCTCAACCTTATGTCAGTTGTCCTTAGTTGACATTGAAGTCCCTGTTAGAAAGTATCGTTCTCAACTTTCTGTCGGTTGCCCTTAGTTGACATTGAAGTCCCTGGTAGAAAGTATCGTTCTCAACCTTCTGTCGGTTGCCCTAAGTTGACATTGAAGTCCCTGTTAGACAGTGTCGTTCTCAACCTTCTGTTGGTGGTCCTTAGTTGACATTGAAGTCCCTGTTAGAAAGTATCGTTCTCAACTTTCTGTCGGTTGCCCTTAGTTGACATTGAAGTCCCTGGTAGAAAGTATCGTTCTCAACCTTCTGTCGGTTGCCCTTAGTTGACATTGAAGTCCCTGTTAGACAGTGTCGTTCTCAACCTTCTGTTGGTGGTCCTTAGTTGACATTGAAGTCCCTGTTAGAAAGTATCGTTCTCAACCTTCTGTCGGTTGCTCTTAGTTGATATTGAAGTCCCTGTTAGAAAGTGTCGTTCTCAACCTTCTGTCGGTTGCCCTTAGTTGACATTGAAGTCCCTGTTAGAAAGTATCGTTCTCAACCTTCTGTCGGTTGCCCATTGTTGACATTGAAGTCCCTGTTAGAAAGTATCGTTCTCAACATTCTGTCGGTCGCCCTTAGTTGACATTGAAATCCCTGTTAAAAAGTATCGTTCTCAACCTTCTGTCGGTTGCCCTTAGTTGACATTGAAGTCCCTGTTAGACAGTGTCGTTCTCAACCTTCTGTTGGTGGTCCTTAGTTGACATTGAAGTCCCTGTTAGAAAGTATCGTTCTCAACCTTCTGTCGGTTGCTCTTAGTTGATATTGAAGTCCCTGTTAGAAAGTGTCGTTCTCAACCTTCTGTCGGTTGCCCTTAGTTGACATTGAAGTCCCTGTTAGAAAGTATCGTTCTCAACCTTCTGTCGGTTGCCTTGGTTGACATTGAAGTCCCTGTTAGAAAGTATCGTTCTCAACCTTCTGTCGGTTGCCCTTATTTGACATTGAAATCCCTGTTAGAAAATATCGTTCTCAACCTTCTGTCGGTTTCCATTATTTGACATTGAAGTCCCTGTTAGAAAGTATCGTTCTCAACCTTCTGTCGGTTGCCTTGGTTGACATTGAAGTCCCTGTTAGAAAGTATCGTTCTCAAGCTTCTGTCGGTTGCCCTTATTTGACATTGAAGTCCCTGTTAGAAAATATCGTTCTCAACCTTCTGTCGGTTTCCCTTAGTTGACATTGAAGTCCCTGTTAGAAAGTATCGTTCTCAACCTTCTGTCGGTTGCCCTTAGTTGACATTGAAGTCCCGGTTAGAAAGTATCGTTCTCAACCTTCTGTCGGTTGCCCTTATTTGACATTGAAGTCCCTGTTAGAAGTATCGTTATCAACCTTCTGTCGGTTGCCCTTTGTTGACATTGAAGTCCCTGTAACAAACAGTATCGTTCTCAACCTTCTGTCGGTTGCCCTTAGTTGACATTGAAGTCCCGGTTAGAAATTATCGTTCTCAATCTTCTGTCGGTTGCCCTTAGTTGACACTGAAGTCCCTGTTAGAAAGTATCGTTCTCAACCTTCTGTCGGTTGCCCTTAGTTGACATTGAAGTCCCTGTTAGAAAGTATCGTTCTCAACCTTCTGTCGGTTGCCCTTAGTTGACATTGAAGTCCCTGTTAGAAAGTATCGTTCTCAAGCTTCTGTCGGTTGCCCTTAGTTGACATTGAAGTCCCGGTTAGAAAGTATCGTTCTCAACCTTCTTTCGGTTGCCCGTAGTGGACATTGAAGTCCCTGTTAGAAAGTATCGTTCTCAACCTTCTGTCGGTTGCCCTTATTTGACATTGAAGTCCCTGTTAGAAGTATCGTTCTCAACCTTCTGTCGGTTGCCCTTTGTTGACATTGAAGTCCCTGTAACAAACAGTATCGTTCTCAACCTTTTGTCGGTTGCCCTAAGTTGACATTGAAGTCTCTGTTAGAAAGTATCGTTCTCAACCTTATGTCGGTTGTCCTTAGTTGACATTGAAGTCCCTGTTAGAAAGTATCGTTCTCAACTTTCTGTCGGTTGCCCTTAGTTGACATTGAAGTCCCTGGTAGAAAGTATCGTTCTCAACCTTCTGTCGGTTGCCCTTAGTTGACATTGAAGTCCCTGTTAGACAGTGTCGTTCTCAACCTTCTGTTGGTGGTCCTTAGTTGACATTGAAGTCCCTGTTAGAAAGTATCGTTCTCAACCTTCTGTCGGTTGCTCTTAGTTGACATTGAAGTCCCTGTTAGAAAGTGTCGTTCTCAACCTTCTGTCGGTTTCCCTTAGTTGCCATTGAAGTCCCTGTTAGAAAGTATCGTTCTCAACCTTCTGTCGGTTGCCCATTGTTGACATTGAAGTCCCTGTTAGAAAGTATCGTTCTCAACATTCTGTCGGTCGCCCTTAGTTGACATTGAAGTCCCTGTTAAAAAGTATCGTTATCAGCCTTCTGTCGGTTGTCCTTAGTTGACATTGAAGTCCCTGTTAGAAAGTATCGTTCTCAACCTTCTGTCGGTTGCCCTTGGTTGACATTGAAGTCCCTGTTAGAAAGTATCGTTCTCAACCTTCTTTCGGTTGCCCTTATTAGACATTGAAGTCCCTGTTAGAAAGTATCGTTCTCAACCTTCTGTCGGTTGCCTTGGTTGACATTGAAGTCCCTTTTAGAAAGTATCGTTCTCAACCTTCTGTCGGTTGCCCTTATTTGACATTGAAGTCCCTGTTAGAAAATATCGTTCTCAACCTTCTGTCGGTTTCCCTTAGTTGACATTGAAGTCCCTGTTAGAAAGTATCGTTCTCAACCTTCTGTCGGTCGCCCTTAGTTGACATTGAAGTCCCGGTTAGAAAGTATCGTTCTCAACCTTCTGTCGGTTGCCCTTAGTTGACACTGAAGTCCCTGTTAGAAAATATCGTTCTCAACCTTCTGTCGGTTTCCCTTAGTTGACATTGAAGTCCCTGTTAGAAAATATCGTTCTCAACCTTCTGTCGGTTGCCCTTAGTTGACATTGAAGTCCCTGTTAGAAAGTATCGTTCTCAACCTTCTGTCGGTTGCCCTTAGTTGACATTGAAGTCCCGGTTAGAAAGTATCGTTATCAGCCTTCTGTCGGTTGTCCTTAGTTGACATTGAAGTCCCTGGTAGAAAGTATCGTTCTCAACCCTCTGTCGGTTGCACTTAGTTGACATTGAAGTCCCTGTTAGAAAGTATCGTTCTCAACCTTCTGTCGGTTGCCCTTAGTTGACATTGAAGTCCCGGTTAGAAAGTATCGTTCTCAACCTTCTGTCGGTTGCCCTTATTTGACATTGAAGTCCCTGTTAGAAGTATCGTTCTCAACCTTCTGTCGGTTGCCCTTTGTTGACATTGAAGTCCCTGTAACAAACAGTATCGTTCTCAACCTTCTGTCGGTTGCCCTTAGTTGACATTGAAGTCCCGGTTAGAAAGTATCGTTCTCAATCTTCTGTCGGTTGCCCTTAGTTGACACTGAAGTCCCTGTTAGAAAGTATCGTTCTCAACCTTCTGTCGGTTGCCCTTAGTTGACATTGAAGTCCCTGTTAGAAAGTATCGTTCTCAACCTTCTGTCGGTTGCCCTTAGTTGACATTGAAGTCCCTGTTAGAAAGTATCGTTCTCAACCTTCTGTCGGTTGCCCTTAGTTGACATTGAAGTCCCGGTTAGAAAGTATCGTTCTCAACCTTCTTTCGGTTGCCCGTAGTGGACATTGAAGTCCCTGTTAGAAAGTATCGTTCTCAACCTTCTGTCGGTTGCCCTTATTTGACATTGAAGTCCCTGTTAGAAGTATCGTGCTCAACCTTCTGTCGGTTGCCCTTTGTTGACATTGAAGTCCCTGTAACAAACAGTATCGTTCTCAACCTTTTGTCGGTTGCCCTAAGTTGACATTGAAGTCTCTGTTAGAAAGTATCGTTCTCAACCTTATGTCGGTTGTCCTTAGTTGACATTGAAGTCCCTGTTAGAAAGTATCGTTCTCAACTTTCTGTCGGTTGCCCTTAGTTGACATTGAAGTCCCTGGTAGAAAGTATCGTTCTCAACCTTCTGTCGGTTGCCCTTAGTTGACATTGAAGTCCCTGTTAGACAGTGTCGTTCTCAACCTTCTGTTGGTGGTCCTTAGTTGACATTGAAGTCCCTGTTAGAAAGTATCGTTCTCAACCTTCTGTCGGTTGCTCTTAGTTGACATTGAAGTCCCTGTTAGAAAGTGTCGTTCTCAACCTTCTGTCGGTTGCCCTTAGTTGCCATTGAAGTCCCTGTTAGAAAGTATCGTTCTCAACCTTCTGTCGGTTGCCCATTGTTGACATTGAAGTCCCTGTTAGAAAGTATCGTTCTCAACATTCTGTCGGTCGCCCTTAGTTGACATTGAAGTCCCTGTTAAAAAGTATCGTTATCAGCCTTCTGTCGGTTGTCCTTAGTTGACATTGAAGTCCCTGTTAGAAAGTATCGTTCTCAACCCTCTGTCGGTTGCTCTTAGTTGACATTGAAGTCCCTGTTAGAAAGTATCGTTCTCAACCTTCTGTCGGTTGCCCTTGGTTGACATTGAAGTCCCTGTTAGAAAGTATCGTTCTCAACCTTCTTTCGGTTGCCCTTATTAGAAATTGAAGTCCCTGTTAGAAAGTATCGTTCTCAACCTTCTGTCGGTTGCCTTGGTTGACATTGAAGTCCCTTTTAGAAAGTATCGTTCTCAACCTTCTGTCGGTTGCCCTTATTTGACATTGAAGTCCCTGTTAGAAAATATCGTTCTCAACCTTCTGTCGGTTTCCCTTAGTTGACATTGAAGTCCCTGTTAGAAAGTATCGTTCTCAACCTTCTGTCGGTCGCCCTTAGTTGACATTGAAGTCCCGGTTAGAAAGTATCGTTCTCAACCTTCTGTCGGTTGCCCTTAGTTGACACTGAAGTCCCTGTTAGAAAATATCGTTCTCAACCTTCTGTCGGTTTCCCTTAGTTGACATTGAAGTCCCTGTTAGAAAATATCGTTCTCAACCTTCTGTCGGTTGCCCTTAGTTGACATTGAAGTCCCTGTTAGAAAGTATCGTTCTCAACCTTCTGTCGGTTGCCCTTAGTTGACATTGAAGTCCCGGTTAGAAAGTATCGTTATCAGACTTCTGTCGGTTGTCCTTAGTTGACATTGAAGTCCCTGGTAGAAAGTATCGTTCTCAACCCTCTGTCGGTTGCACTTAGTTGACATTGAAGTCCCTGTTAGAAAGTATCGTTCTCAACCTTCTGTCGGTTGCCCTTGGTTGACATTGAAGTCCCTGTTAGAAAGTATCGTTCTCAAGCTTCTTTCGGTTGCCCTTAGTTGACATTGAAGTCCCTGTTAGAAAGAATCGTTCTCAACCTTCTGTCGGTTGCCCGTAGTGGACATTGAAGTCCCTGTTAGAAAGTATCGTTCTCAACCTTCTGTCGGTTGTCCTTATTTGACATTGAAGTCCCTGTTAGAAGTATCGTTCTCAACCTTCTGTCGGTTGCCCTTTGTTGACATTGAAGTCCCTGTAACAAACAGTATCGTTCTCAACCTTTTGTCGGTTGCCCTATGTTGACATTGAAGTCTCTGTTAGAAAGTATCGTTCTCAACCTTATGTCGGTTGTCCTTAGTTGACATTGAAGTCCCTGTTAGAAAGTATCGTTCTCAACTTTCTGTCGGTTGCCCTTAGTTGACATTGAAGTCCCTGGTAGAAAGTATCGTTCTCAACCTTCTGTCGGTTGCCCTTAGTTGACATTGAAGTCCCTGTTAGACAGTGTCGTTCTCAACCTTCTGTTGGTGGTCCTTAGTTGACATTGAAGTCCCTGTTAGAAAGTATCGTTCTCAACCTTCTGTCGGTTGCCCTTGGTTGACATTGAAGTCCCTGTTAGAAAGTATCGTTCTCAACCTTCTGTCGGTTGCCTTGGTTGACATTGAAGTCCCTGTTAGAAAGTATCGTTCTCAACCTTCTGTCGGTTGCCCTTATTTGACATTGAAATCCCTGTTAGAAAATATCGTTCTCAACCTTCTGTCGGTTTCCATTATTTGACATTGAAGTCCCTGTTAGAAAGTATCGTTCTCAACCTTCTGTCGGTTGCCTTGGTTGACATTGAAGTCCCTGTTAGAAAGTATCGTTCTCAAGCTTCTGTCGGTTGCCCTTATTTGACATTGAAGTCCCTGTTAGAAAATATCGTTCTCAACCTTCTGTCGGTTTCCCTTAGTTGACATTGAAGTCCCTGTTAGAAAGTATCGTTCTCAACCTTCTGTCGGTTGCCCTTAGTTGACATTGAAGTCCCGGTTAGAAAGTATCGTTCTCAACCTTCTGTCGGTTGCCCTTATTTGACATTGAAGTCCCTGTTAGAAGTATCGTTATCAACCTTCTGTCGGTTGCCCTTTGTTGACATTGAAGTCCCTGTAACAAACAGTATCGTTCTCAACCTTCTGTCGGTTGCCCTTAGTTGACATTGAAGTCCCGGTTAGAAAGTATCGTTCTCAATCTTCTGTCGGTTGCCCTTAGTTGACACTGAAGTCCCTGTTAGAAAGTATCGTTCTCAACCTTCTGTCGGTTGCCCTTAGTTGACATTGAAGTCCCTGTTAGAAAGTATCGTTCTCAACCTTCTGTCGGTTGCCCTTAGTTGACATTGAAGTCCCTGTTAGAAAGTATCGTTCTCAAGCTTCTGTCGGTTGCCCTTAGTTGACATTGAAGTCCCGGTTAGAAAGTATCGTTCTCAACCTTCTTTCGGTTGCCCGTAGTGGACATTGAAGTCCCTGTTAGAAAGTATCGTTCTCAACCTTCTGTCGGTTGCCCTTATTTGACATTGAAGTCCCTGTTAGAAGTATCGTTCTCAACCTTCTGTCGGTTGCCCTTTGTTGACATTGAAGTCCCTGTAACAAACAGTATCGTTCTCAACCTTTTGTCGGTTGCCCTAAGTTGACATTGAAGTCTCTGTTAGAAAGTATCGTTCTCAACCTTATGTCGGTTGTCCTTAGTTGACATTGAAGTCCCTGTTAGAAAGTATCGTTCTCAACTTTCTGTCGGTTGCCCTTAGTTGACATTGAAGTCCCTGGTAGAAAGTATCGTTCTCAACCTTCTGTCGGTTGCCCTTAGTTGACATTGAAGTCCCTGTTAGACAGTGTCGTTCTCAACCTTCTGTTGGTGGTCCTTAGTTGACATTGAAGTCCCTGTTAGAAAGTATCGTTCTCAACCTTCTGTCGGTTGCTCTTAGTTGACATTGAAGTCCCTGTTAGAAAGTGTCGTTCTCAACCTTCTGTCGGTTGCCCTTAGTTGCCATTGAAGTCCCTGTTAGAAAGTATCGTTCTCAACCTTCTGTCGGTTGCCCATTGTTGACATTGAAGTCCCTGTTAGAAAGTATCGTTCTCAACATTCTGTCGGTCGCCCTTAGTTGACATTGAAGTCCCTGTTAAAAAGTATCGTTATCAGCCTTCTGTCGGTTGTCCTTAGTTGACATTGAAGTCCCTGTTAGAAAGTATCGTTCTCAACCTTCTGTCGGTTGCCCTTGGTTGACATTGAAGTCCCTGTTAGAAAGTATCGTTCTCAACCTTCTTTCGGTTGCCCTTATTAGACATTGAAGTCCCTGTTAGAAAGTATCGTTCTCAACCTTCTGTCGGTTGCCTTGGTTGACATTGAAGTCCCTTTTAGAAAGTATCGTTCTCAACCTTCTGTCGGTTGCCCTTATTTGACATTGAAGTCCCTGTTAGAAAATATCGTTCTCAACCTTCTGTCGGTTTCCCTTAGTTGACATTGAAGTCCCTGTTAGAAAGTATCGTTCTCAACCTTCTGTCGGTCGCCCTTAGTTGACATTGAAGTCCCGGTTAGAAAGTATCGTTCTCAACCTTCTGTCGGTTGCCCTTAGTTGACACTGAAGTCCCTGTTAGAAAATATCGTTCTCAACCTTCTGTCGGTTTCCCTTAGTTGACATTGAAGTCCCTGTTAGAAAATATCGTTCTCAACCTTCTGTCGGTTGCCCTTAGTTGACATTGAAGTCCCTGTTAGAAAGTATCGTTCTCAACCTTCTGTCGGTTGCCCTTAGTTGACATTGAAGTCCCGGTTAGAAAGTATCGTTATCAGCCTTCTGTCGGTTGTCCTTAGTTGACATTGAAGTCCCTGGTAGAAAGTATCGTTCTCAACCCTCTGTCGGTTGCACTTAGTTGACATTGAAGTCCCTGTTAGAAAGTATCGTTCTCAACCTTCTGTCGGTTGCCCTTAGTTGACATTGAAGTCCCGGTTAGAAAGTATCGTTCTCAACCTTCTGTCGGTTGCCCTTATTTGACATTGAAGTCCCTGTTAGAAGTATCGTTCTCAACCTTCTGTCGGTTGCCCTTTGTTGACATTGAAGTCCCTGTAACAAACAGTATCGTTCTCAACCTTCTGTCGGTTGCCCTTAGTTGACATTGAAGTCCCGGTTAGAAAGTATCGTTCTCAATCTTCTGTCGGTTGCCCTTAGTTGACACTGAAGTCCCTGTTAGAAAGTATCGTTCTCAACCTTCTGTCGGTTGCCCTTAGTTGACATTGAAGTCCCTGTTAGAAAGTATCGTTCTCAACCTTCTGTCGGTTGCCCTTAGTTGACATTGAAGTCCCTGTTAGAAAGTATCGTTCTCAACCTTCTGTCGGTTGCCCTTAGTTGACATTGAAGTCCCGGTTAGAAAGTATCGTTCTCAACCTTCTTTCGGTTGCCCGTAGTGGACATTGAAGTCCCTGTTAGAAAGTATCGTTCTCAACCTTCTGTCGGTTGCCCTTATTTGACATTGAAGTCCCTGTTAGAAGTATCGTGCTCAACCTTCTGTCGGTTGCCCTTTGTTGACATTGAAGTCCCTGTAACAAACAGTATCGTTCTCAACCTTTTGTCGGTTGCCCTAAGTTGACATTGAAGTCTCTGTTAGAAAGTATCGTTCTCAACCTTATGTCGGTTGTCCTTAGTTGACATTGAAGTCCCTGTTAGAAAGTATCGTTCTCAACTTTCTGTCGGTTGCCCTTAGTTGACATTGAAGTCCCTGGTAGAAAGTATCGTTCTCAACCTTCTGTCGGTTGCCCTTAGTTGACATTGAAGTCCCTGTTAGACAGTGTCGTTCTCAACCTTCTGTTGGTGGTCCTTAGTTGACATTGAAGTCCCTGTTAGAAAGTATCGTTCTCAACCTTCTGTCGGTTGCTCTTAGTTGACATTGAAGTCCCTGTTAGAAAGTGTCGTTCTCAACCTTCTGTCGGTTGCCCTTAGTTGCCATTGAAGTCCCTGTTAGAAAGTATCGTTCTCAACCTTCTGTCGGTTGCCCATTGTTGACATTGAAGTCCCTGTTAGAAAGTATCGTTCTCAACATTCTGTCGGTCGCCCTTAGTTGACATTGAAGTCCCTGTTAAAAAGTATCGTTATCAGCCTTCTGTCGGTTGTCCTTAGTTGACATTGAAGTCCCTGTTAGAAAGTATCGTTCTCAACCCTCTGTCGGTTGCACTTAGTTGACATTGAAGTCCCTGTTAGAAAGTATCGTTCTCAACCTTCTGTCGGTTGCCCTTGGTTGACATTGAAGTCCCTGTTAGAAAGTATCGTTCTCAACCTTCTTTCGGTTGCCCTTATTAGACATTGAAGTCCCTGTTAGAAAGTATCGTTCTCAACCTTCTGTCGGTTGCCTTGGTTGACATTGAAGTCCCTTTTAGAAAGTATCGTTCTCAACCTTCTGTCGGTTGCCCTTATTTGACATTGAAGTCCCTGTTAGAAAATATCGTTCTCAACCTTCTGTCGGTTTCCCTTAGTTGACATTGAAGTCCCTGTTAGAAAGTATCGTTCTCAACCTTCTGTCGGTCGCCCTTAGTTGACATTGAAGTCCCGGTTAGAAAGTATCGTTCTCAACCTTCTGTCGGTTGCCCTTAGTTGACACTGAAGTCCCTGTTAGAAAATATCGTTCTCAACCTTCTGTCGGTTTCCCTTAGTTGACATTGAAGTCCCTGTTAGAAAATATCGTTCTCAACCTTCTGTCGGTTGCCCTTAGTTGACATTGAAGTCCCTGTTAGAAAGTATCGTTCTCAACCTTCTGTCGGTTGCCCTTAGTTGACATTGAAGTCCCGGTTAGAAAGTATCGTTATCAGACTTCTGTCGGTTGTCCTTAGTTGACATTGAAGTCCCTGGTAGAAAGTATCGTTCTCAACCCTCTGTCGGTTGCACTTAGTTGACATTGAAGTCCCTGTTAGAAAGTATCGTTCTCAACCTTCTGTCGGTTGCCCTTGGTTGACATTGAAGTCCCTGTTAGAAAGTATCGTTCTCAAGCTTCTTTCGGTTGCCCTTAGTTGACATTGAAGTCCCTGTTAGAAAGAATCGTTCTCAACCTTCTGTCGGTTGCCCGTAGTGGACATTGAAGTCCCTGTTAGAAAGTATCGTTCTCAACCTTCTGTCGGTTGTCCTTATTTGACATTGAAGTCCCTGTTAGAAGTATCGTTCTCAACCTTCTGTCGGTTGCCCTTTGTTGACATTGAAGTCCCTGTAACAAACAGTATCGTTCTCAACCTTTTGTCGGTTGCCCTATGTTGACATTGAAGTCTCTGTTAGAAAGTATCGTTCTCAACCTTATGTCGGTTGTCCTTAGTTGACATTGAAGTCCCTGTTAGAAAGTATCGTTCTCAACTTTCTGTCGGTTGCCCTTAGTTGACATTGAAGTCCCTGGTAGAAAGTATCGTTCTCAACCTTCTGTCGGTTGCCCTTAGTTGACATTGAAGTCCCTGTTAGACAGTGTCGTTCTCAACCTTCTGTTGGTGGTCCTTAGTTGACATTGAAGTCCCTGTTAGAAAGTATCGTTCTCAACCTTCTGTCGGTTGCCCTTGGTTGACATTGAAGTCCCTGTTAGAAAGTATCGTTCTCAACCTTCAGTCGGTTGCCCTTATTTGACATTGAAGTCCCTGTTAGAAAGTATCGTTCTCAACCTTCTGTCGGTTGCCTTGGTTGACATTGAAGTCCCTGTTAGAAAGTATCGTTCTCAACCTTCTGTCGGTTGCCCTTAGTTGACATTGAAGTCCCTGTTAGAAAGTATCGTTCTCAACCTTCAGTCGGTTGCCCTTATTTGACATTGAAGTCCCTGTTAGAAAGTATCGTTCTCAACCTTCTGTCGGTTGCCTTGGTTGACATTGAAGTCCCTGTTAGAAAGTATCGTTCTCAACCTTCTGTCGGTTGCCCTTAGTTGACATTGAAGTCCCTGTTAGAAAGTATCGTTCTCAACCTTTTGTCGGTTGCCCTATGTTGACATTGAAGTCTCTGTTAGAAAGTATCGTTCTCAACTTTCTGTCGGTTGCCCTTAGTTGACATTGAAGTCCCTGGTAGAAAGTATCGTTCTCAACCTTCTGTCGGTTGCCCTTAGTTGACATTGAAGTCCCTGTTAGACAGTGTCGTTCTCAACCTTCTGTTGGTGGTCCTTAGTTGACATTGAAGTCCCTGTTAGAAAGTATCGTTCTCAACCTTCTGTCGGTTGCCCTTGGTTGACATTGAAGTCCCTGTTAGAAAGTATCGTTCTCAACCTTCAGTCGGTTGCCCTTATTTGACATTGAAGTCCCTGTTAGAAAGTATCGTTCTCAACCTTCTGTCGGTTGCCTTGGTTGACATTGAAGTCCCTGTTAGAAAGTATCGTTCTCAACCTTCTGTCGGTTGCCCTTAGTTGACATTGAAGTCCCTGTTAGAAAGTATCGTTCTCAACCTTCTGTCGGTTGCCCTTCGTTGACATTGAAGTCCCTGTTAGAAAGTATCGTTCTCAACCTTCTGTCGGTTGCCCGTAGTGGACATTGAAGTCCCTGTTAGAAAGTATCGTTCTCAACCTTCTGTCGGTTGCCCTTATTTGACATTGAAGTCCCTGTTAGAAGTATCGTTCTCAACCTTCTGTCGGTTGCCCTTTGTTGACATTGAAGTCCCTGTAACAAACAGTATCGTTCTCAACCTTCTGTCGGTTGCCCTTAGTTGACATTGAAGTCCCTGTTAGACAGTGTCGTTCTCAACCTTCTGTTGGTGGTCCTTAGTTGACATTGAAGTCCCTGTTAGAAAGTGTCGTTTTCAACCTTCTGTCGGTTGCCGTTAGTTGACATTGAAATCCCTGTTAGAAAGTATCGTTCTCAACCCTCTGTCCGTTGCACTGAGTTGACATTGAAGTCCCTGTTAGAAAGTATCGTTCTCAACCATCTGTCGGTTGCCCTTAGTTGACATTGAAGTCCCTGTTAGAAAGTATCGTTCTCAACCTTCTGTCGGTTGCCCTTATTTGACATTGAAGTCCCTGTTAGAAAGTATCGTTCTCAACCTTCTGTCGGTTGCCCTTATTTGACATTGAAGTCCCTGTTAGAAAATATCGTTCTCAACCTTCTGTCGGTTGCCCTTAGTTGACATTGAAGTCCCTGTTAGACAGTATCGTTCTCAACCTTCTGTCGGTTGCTCTTAGTTGACATTGAAGTCCCTGTTAGAAAGTGTCGTTCTCAACCTTCTGTCGGTTGCCCTTAGTTGACATTGAAGTCCCTGTTAGAAAGTATCGTTCTCAACCTTCTGTCGTTGCCCATTGTTGACATTGAAGTCCCTGTTAGAAAGTATCGTTCTCAACATTCTGTCGGTTGCCCTTAGTTGACATTGAAGTCCCTGTTAAAAAGTATCGTTATCAGCCTTCTGTCGGTTGTCCTTAGTTGAAATTGAAGTCCCTGTTAGAAAGTATCGTTCTCAACCCTCTGTCGTTGCCCTTATTTGACATTGAAGTCCCTGTAACAAACAGTATCGTTCTCAACCTTTTGTCGGTTGCCCTAAGTTGACATTGAAGTCTCTGTTAGAAAGTATCGTTCTCAACCTTATGTCGGTTGTCCTTAGTTGACATTGAAGTCCCTGTTAGAAAGTATCGTTCTCAACTTTCTGTCGGTTGCCCTTAGTTGACATTGAAGTACCTGGTAGAAAGTATCGTTCTCAACCTTCTGTCGGTTGCCCTTAGTTGACATTGAAGTCCCTGTTAGACAGTGTCGTTCTCAATCCTCTGTTGGTGGTCCTTAGTTGACATTGAAGTCCCTGTTAGAAAGTATCGTTCTCAACCTTCTGTCGGTTGTCCTTAGTTGACATTGAAGTCCCTGTTAGAAAGTATCGTTCTCAACCTTCTGTCGGTTGCCCGTAGTGGACATTGAAGTCCCTGTTAGAAAGTATCGTTCTCAACCTTCTGTCGGTTGCCTTTATTTGACATTGAAGTCCCTGTTAGAAAATATCGTTCTCAACCTTCTGTCGGTTTCCCTTAGTTGACATTGAAGTCCCTGTTAGAAAGTATCGTTCTCAACCTTCTGTCGGTTTCCCTTATTTGACATTGAAGTCCCTGTTAGAAGTATCGTTCTCAACCTTTTGTCGGTTGCCCTTTGTTGACATTGAAGTCCCTGTAACAAACAGTATCGTTCTCAACCGTCTGTCGGTTGCCCTTAGTTGACATTGAAGTCCCTGTTAGACAGTGTCGTTCTCAACCTTCTGTTGGTGGTCCTTAGTTGACATTGAAGTCCCTGTTAGAAAGTATCGTGCTCAACCTTCTGTCGGTTGCTCTTAGTTGATATTGAAGTCCCTGTTAGAAAGTGTCGTTCTCAACCTTCTGTCGGTTGCCCTTAGTTGACATTGAAGTCCCTGGTAGAAAGTATCGTTCTCAACCCTCTGTCGGTTGCACTTAGTTGACATTGAAGTCCCTGTTAGAAAGTATCGTTCTCAACCTTATGTCGGTTGCCTTTGGTTGACATTGAAGTCCCTGTTAGAAAGTATCGTTCTCAACCTTCTGTTTATTGCAATTATTTGACATTGAAGTCCCTGTTAGAAAGTATCGTTCTCAACCTTCTGTCGGTTGCCTTGGTTGACATTGAAGTCCCTGTTAGAAAGTATCGTTCTCAACCTTCTGTCGGTTGCCCTTATTTGACATTGAAATCCCTGTTAGAAAATATCGTTCTCAACCTTCTGTCGGTTTCCATTATTTGACATTGAAGTCCCTGTTAGAAAGTATCGTTCTCAACCTTCTGTCGGTTGCCTTGGTTGACATTGAAGTCCCTGTTAGAAAGTATCGTTCTCAAGCTTCTGTCGGTTGCCCTTATTTGACATTGAAGTCCCTGTTAGAAAATATCGTTCTCAACCTTCTGTCGGTTTCCCTTAGTTGACATTGAAGTCCCTGTTAGAAAGTATCGTTCTCAACCTTCTGTCGGTTGCCCTTAGTTGACATTGAAGTCCCGGTTAGAAAGTATCGTTCTCAACCTTCTGTCGGTTGCCCTTATTTGACATTGAAGTCCCTGTTAGAAGTATCGTTATCAACCTTCTGTCGGTTGCCCTTTGTTGACATTGAAGTCCCTGTAACAAACAGTATCGTTCTCAACCTTCTGTCGGTTGCCCTTAGTTGACATTGAAGTCCCGGTTAGAAAGTATCGTTCTCAATCTTCTGTCGGTTGCCCTTAGTTGACACTGAAGTCCCTGTTAGAAAGTATCGTTCTCAACCTTCTGTCGGTTGCCCTTAGTTGACATTGAAGTCCCTGTTAGAAAGTATCGTTCTCAACCTTCTGTCGGTTGCCCTTAGTTGACATTGAAGTCCCTGTTAGAAAGTATCGTTCTCAAGCTTCTGTCGGTTGCCCTTAGTTGACATTGAAGTCCCGGTTAGAAAGTATCGTTCTCAACCTTCTTTCGGTTGCCCGTAGTGGACATTGAAGTCCCTGTTAGAAAGTATCGTTCTCAACCTTCTGTCGGTTGCCCTTATTTGACATTGAAGTCCCTGTTAGAAGTATCGTTCTCAACCTTCTGTCGGTTGCCCTTTGTTGACATTGAAGTCCCTGTAACAAACAGTATCGTTCTCAACCTTTTGTCGGTTGCCCTAAGTTGACATTGAAGTCTCTGTTAGAAAGTATCGTTCTCAACCTTATGTCGGTTGTCCTTAGTTGACATTGAAGTCCCTGTTAGAAAGTATCGTTCTCAACTTTCTGTCGGTTGCCCTTAGTTGACATTGAAGTCCCTGTTAGAAAGTATCGTTCTCAACCTTCTGTCGGTTGCCCTTGGTTGACATTGAAGTCCCTGTTAGACAGTGTCGTTCTCAACCTTCTGTTGGTGGTCCTTAGTTGACATTGAAGTCCCTGTTAGAAAGTATCGTTCTCAACCTTCTGTCGGTTGCTCTTAGTTGACATTGAAGTCCCTGTTAGAAAGTGTCGTTCTCAACCTTCTGTCGGTTGCCCTTAGTTGCCATTGAAGTCCCTGTTAGAAAGTATCGTTCTCAACCTTCTGTCGGTTGCCCATTGTTGACATTGAAGTCCCTGTTAGAAAGTATCGTTCTCAACATTCTGTCGGTCGCCCTTAGTTGACATTGAAGTCCCTGTTAAAAAGTATCGTTATCAGCCTTCTGTCGGTTGTCCTTAGTTGACATTGAAGTCCCTGTTAGAAAGTATCGTTCTCAACCTTCTGTCGGTTGCCCTTGGTTGACATTGAAGTCCCTGTTAGAAAGTATCGTTCTCAACCTTCTTTCGGTTGCCCTTATTAGACATTGAAGTCCCTGTTAGAAAGTATCGTTCTCAACCTTCTGTCGGTTGCCTTGGTTGACATTGAAGTCCCTTTTAGAAAGTATCGTTCTCAACCTTCTGTCGGTTGCCCTTATTTGACATTGAAGTCCCTGTTAGAAAATATCGTTCTCAACCTTCTGTCGGTTTCCCTTAGTTGACATTGAAGTCCCTGTTAGAAAGTATCGTTCTCAACCTTCTGTCGGTCGCCCTTAGTTGACATTGAAGTCCCGGTTAGAAAGTATCGTTCTCAACCTTCTGTCGGTTGCCCTTAGTTGACACTGAAGTCCCTGTTAGAAAATATCGTTCTCAACCTTCTGTCGGTTTCCCTTAGTTGACATTGAAGTCCCTGTTAGAAAATATCGTTCTCAACCTTCTGTCGGTTGCCCTTAGTTGACATTGAAGTCCCTGTTAGAAAGTATCGTTCTCAACCTTCTGTCGGTTGCCCTTAGTTGACATTGAAGTCCCGGTTAGAAAGTATCGTTATCAGCCTTCTGTCGGTTGTCCTTAGTTGACATTGAAGTCCCTGGTAGAAAGTATCGTTCTCAACCCTCTGTCGGTTGCACTTAGTTGACATTGAAGTCCCTGTTAGAAAGTATCGTTCTCAACCTTCTGTCGGTTGCCCTTAGTTGACATTGAAGTCCCGGTTAGAAAGTATCGTTCTCAACCTTCTGTCGGTTGCCCTTATTTGACATTGAAGTCCCTGTTAGAAGTATCGTTCTCAACCTTCTGTCGGTTGCCCTTTGTTGACATTGAAGTCCCTGTAACAAACAGTATCGTTCTCAACCTTCTGTCGGTTGCCCTTAGTTGACATTGAAGTCCCGGTTAGAAAGTATCGTTCTCAATCTTCTGTCGGTTGCCCTTAGTTGACACTGAAGTCCCTGTTAGAAAGTATCGTTCTCAACCTTCTGTCGGTTGCCCTTAGTTGACATTGAAGTCCCTGTTAGAAAGTATCGTTCTCAACCTTCTGTCGGTTGCCCTTAGTTGACATTGAAGTCCCTGTTAGAAAGTATCGTTCTCAAGCTTCTGTCGGTTGCCCTTAGTTGACATTGAAGTCCCGGTTAGAAAGTATCGTTCTCAACCTTCTTTCGGTTGCCCGTAGTGGACATTGAAGTCCCTGTTAGAAAGTATCGTTCTCAACCTTCTGTCGGTTGCCCTTATTTGACATTGAAGTCCCTGTTAGAAGTATCGTGCTCAACCTTCTGTCGGTTGCCCTTTGTTGACATTGAAGTCCCTGTAACAAACAGTATCGTTCTCAACCTTTTGTCGGTTGCCCTAAGTTGACATTGAAGTCTCTGTTAGAAAGTATCGTTCTCAACTTTCTGTCGGTTGCCCTTAGTTGACATTGAAGTCCCTGGTAGAAAGTATCGTTCTCAACCTTCTGTCGGTTGCCCTTAGTTGACATTGAAGTCCCTGGTAGAAAGTATCGTTCTCAACCTTCTGTCGGTTGCCCTTAGTTGACATTGAAGTCCCTGTTAGACAGTGTCGTTCTCAACCTTATGTTGGTGGTCCTTAGTTGACATTGAAGTCCCTGTTAGAAAGTATCGTTCTCAACCTTCTGTCGGTTGCTCTTAGTTGACATTGAAGTCCCTGTTAGAAAGTGTCGTTCTCAACCTTCTGTCGGTTGCCCTTAGTTGCCATTGAAGTCCCTGTTAGAAAGTATCGTTCTCAACCTTCTGTCGGTTGCCCATTGTTGACATTGAAGTCCCTGTTAGAAAGTATCGTTCTCAACATTCTGTCGGTCGCCCTTAGTTGACATTGAAGTCCCTGTTAAAAAGTATCGTTATCAGCCTTCTGTCGGTTGTCCTTAGTTGACATTGAAGTCCCTGTTAGAAAGTATCGTTCTCAACCCTCTGTCGGTTGCACTTAGTTGACATTGAAGTCCCTGTTAGAAAGTATCGTTCTCAACCTTCTGTCGGTTGCCCTTGGTTGACATTGAAGTCCCTGTTAGAAAGTATCGTTCTCAACCTTCTTTCGGTTGCCCTTATTAGACATTGAAGTCCCTGTTAGAAAGTATCGTTCTCAACCTTCTGTCGGTTGCCTTGGTTGACATTGAAGTCCCTTTTAGAAAGTATCGTTCTCAACCTTCTGTCGGTTGCCCTTATTTGACATTGAAGTCCCTGTTAGAAAATATCGTTCTCAACCTTCTGTCGGTTTCCCTTAGTTGACATTGAAGTCCCTGTTAGAAAGTATCGTTCTCAACCTTCTGTCGGTCGCCCTTAGTTGACATTGAAGTCCCGGTTAGAAAGTATCGTTCTCAACCTTCTGTCGGTTGCCCTTAGTTGACACTGAAGTAACTGTTAGAAAATATCGTTCTCAACCTTCTGTCGGTTTCCCTTAGTTGACATTGAAGTCCCTGTTAGAAAATATCGTTCTCAACCTTCTGTCGGTTGCCCTTAGTTGACATTGAAGTCCCTGTTAGAAAGTATCGTTCTCAACCTTCTGTCGGTTGCCCTTAGTTGACATTGAAGTCCCGGTTAGAAAGTATCGTTATCAGCCTTCTGTCGGTTGTCCTTAGTTGACATTGAAGTCCCTGGTAGAAAGTATCGTTCTCAACCCTCTGTCGGTTGCACTTAGTTGACATTGAAGTCCCTGTTAGAAAGTATCGTTCTCAACCTTCTGTCGGTTGCCCTTGGTTGACATTGAAGTCCCTGTTAGAAAGTATCGTTCTCAAGCTTCTTTCGGTTGCCCTTAGTTGACATTGAAGTCCCTGTTAGAAAGAATCGTTCTCAACCTTCTGTCGGTTGCCCGTAGTGGACATTGAAGTCCCTGTTAGAAAGTATCGTTCTCAACCTTCTGTCGGTTGTCCTTATTTGACATTGAAGTCCCTGTTAGAAGTATCGTTCTCAACCTTCTGTCGGTTGCCCTTTGTTGACATTGAAGTCCCTGTAACAAACAGTATCGTTCTCAACCTTTTGTCGGTTGCCCTATGTTGACATTGAAGTCTCTGTTAGAAAGTATCGTTCTCAACCTTATGTCGGTTGTCCTTAGTTGACATTGAAGTCCCTGTTAGAAAGTATCGTTCTCAACTTTCTGTCGGTTGCCCTTAGTTGACATTGAAGTCCCTGGTAGAAAGTATCGTTCTCAACCTTCTGTCGGTTGCCCTTAGTTGACATTGAAGTCCCTGTTAGACAGTGTCGTTCTCAACCTTCTGTTGGTGGTCCTTAGTTGACATTGAAGTCCCTGTTAGAAAGTATCGTTCTCAACCTTCTGTCGGTTGCCCTTGGTTGACATTGAAGTCCCTGTTAGAAAGTATCGTTCTCAACCTTCAGTCGGTTGCCCTTATTTGACATTGAAGTCCCTGTTAGAAAGTATCGTTCTCAACCTTCTGTCGGTTGCCTTGGTTGACATTGAAGTCCCTGTTAGAAAGTATCGTTCTCAACCTTCTGTCGGTTGCCCTTAGTTGACATTGAAGTCCCGGTTAGAAAGTATCGTTCTCAACCTTCTGTCGGTTGCCCTTAGTTGCCACTGAAGTCCCTGTTAGAAAGTATCGTTCTCAACCTTCTGTCGGTTGCCCTTAGTTGACATTGAAGTCCCTGTTAGAAAGTATCGTTCTCAACCTTCTGTCGGTTGCCCTTCGTTGACATTGAAGTCCCTGTTAGAAAGTATCGTTCTCAACCTTCTGTCGGTTGCCCGTAGTGGACATTGAAGTCCCTGTTAGAAAGTATCGTTCTCAACCTTCTGTCGGTTGCCCTTATTTGACATTGAAGTCCCTGTTAGAAGTATCGTTCTCAACCTTCTGTCGGTTGCCCTTTGTTGACATTGAAGTCCCTGTAACAAACAGTATCGTTCTCAACCTTCTGTCGGTTGCCCTTAGTTGACATTGAAGTCCCTGTTAGACAGTGTCGTTCTCAACCTTCTGTTGGTGGTCCTTAGTTGACATTGAAGTCCCTGTTAGAAAGTGTCGTTTTCAACCTTCTGTCGGTTGCCGTTAGTTGACATTGAAATCCCTGTTAGAAAGTATCGTTCTCAACCCTCTGTCCGTTGCACTGAGTTGACATTGAAGTCCCTGTTAGAAAGTATCGTTCTCAACCTTCTGTCGGTTGCCCTTAGTTGACATTGAAGTCCCTGTTAGAAAGTATCGTTCTCAACCTTCTGTCGGTTGCCCTTATTTGACATTGAAGTCCCTGTTAGAAAGTATCGTTCTAAACCTTCTGTCGGTTGCCCTTATTTGACATTGAAGTCCCTGTTAGAAAATATCGTTCTCAACCTTCTGTCGGTTGCCCTTAGTTGACATTGAAGTCCCTGTTAGACAGTATCGTTCTCAACCTTCTGTCGGTTGCTCTTAGTTGACATTGAAGTCCCTGTTAGAAAGTGTCGTTCTCAACCTTCTGTCGGTTGCCCTTAGTTGACATTGAAGTCCCTGTTAGAAAGTATCGTTCTCAACCTTCTGTCGGTTGCCCATTGTTGACATTGAAGTCCCTGTTAGAAAGTATCGTTCTCAACATTCTGTCGGTTGCCCTTAGTTGACATTGAAGTCCCTGTTAAAAAGTATCGTTATCAGCCTTCTGTCGGTTGTCCTTAGTTGAAATTGAAGTCCCTGTTAGAAAGTATCGTTCTCAACCCTCTGTCGGTTGCCCTTATTTGACATTGAAGTCCCTGTAACAAACAGTATCGTTCTCAACCTTTTGTCGGTTGCCCTAAGTTGACATTGAAGTCTCTGTTAGAAAGTATCGTTCTCAACCTTATGTCGGTTGTCCTTAGTTGACATTGAAGTCCCTGTTAGAAAGTATCGTTCTCAACTTTCTGTCGGTTGCCCTTAGTTGACATTGAAGTCCCTGGTAGAAAGTATCGCTCTCAACCTTCTGTCGGTTGCCCTTAGTTGACATTGAAGTCCCTGTTAGACAGTGTCGTTCTCAACCCTCTGTTGGTGGTCCTTAGTTGACATTGAAGTCCCTGTTAGAAAGTATCGTTCTCAACCTTCTGTCGGTTGTCCTTAGTTGACATTGAAGTCCCTGTTAGAAAGTATCGTTCTCAACCTTCTGTCGGTTGCCCGTAGTGGACATTGAAGTCCCTGTTAGAAAGTATCGTTCTCAACCTTCTGTCGGTTGCCTTTATTTGACATTGAAGTCCCTGTTAGAAAATATCGTTCTCAACCTTCTGTCGGTTTCCCTTAGTTGACATTGAAGTCCCTGTTAGAAAGTATCGTTCTCAACCTTCTGTCGGTTGCCCTTATTTGACATTGAAGTCCCTGTTAGAAGTATCGTTCTCAACCTTTTGTCGGTTGCCCTTTGTTGACATTGAAGTCCCTGTAACAAACAGTATCGTTCTCAACCGTCTGTCGGTTGCCCTTAGTTGACATTGAAGTCCCTGTTAGACAGTGTCGTTCTCAACCTTCTGTTGGTGGTCCTTAGTTGGCATTGAAGTCCCTGTTAGAAAGTATCGTGCTCAACCTTCTGTCGGTTGCTCTTAGTTGATATTGAAGTCCCTGTTAGAAAGTGTCGTTCTCAACCTTCTGTCGGTTGCCCTTAGTTGACATTGAAGTCCCTGGTAGAAAGTATCGTTCTCAACCTTCTGTCGGTTGCCCATTGTTGACATTGAAGTCCCTGTTAGAAAGTATCGTTCTCAACATTCTGTCGGTTGCCCTTAGTTGACATTGAAGTCCCTGGTAGAAAGTATCGTTCTCAACCTTCTGTCGGTTGCCCTTAGTTGACATTGAAGTCCCTGTTAAAAAGTATCGTTATCAGCCTTCTGTCGGTTGTCCTTAGTTGACATTGAAGTCCCTGTTAGAAAGTATCGTTCTCAACCTTCTGTCGGTTGCCCTTATTTGACATTGAAGTCCCTGTTTGAAAGTATCGTTCTCAACCTTCTGTCGGTTGCCTTGGTCGACATTGAAGTCCCTGTTAGAAAGTATCGTTCTCAACCTTCTGTCGGTTGCCCTTATTTGACATTGAAGTCCCTGTTAGAAAATATCGTTCTCAACCTTCTGTCGGTTGCCCTTAGTTGACATTGAAGTCCCTGTTAGACAGTATCGTTCTCAACCTTCTGTCGGTTGCTCTTAGTTGACATTGAAGTCCCTGTTAGAAAGTGTCGTTCTCAACCTTCTGTCGGTTGCCCTTAGTTGACATTGAAGTCCCTGTTAAAAAGTATCGTTATCAGCCTTCTGTCGGTTGTCCTTAGTTGACATTGAAGTCCCTGTTAGAAAGTATCGTTCTCAACCTTCTGTCGGTTGCCCTTATTTGACATTGAAGTCCCTGTTAGAAAGTATCGTTCTCAACCTTCTGTCGGTTGCCTTGGTCGACATTGAAGTCCCTGTTAGAAAGTATCGTTCTCAACCTTCTGTCGGTTGCCCTTATTTGACATTGAAGTCCCTGTTAGAAAATATCGTTCTCAACCTTCTGTCGGTTGCCCTTAGTTGACATTGAAGTCCCTGTTAGACAGTATCGTTCTCAACCTTCTGTCGGTTGCTCTTAGTTGACATTGAAGTCCCTGTTAGAAAGTGTCGTTCTCAACCTTCTGTCGGTTGCCCTTAGTTGACATTGAAGTCCCTGTTAGAAAGTATCGTTCTCAACCTTCTGTCGGTTGCCCATTGTTGACATTGAAGTCCCTGTTAGAAAGTATCGTTCTCAACATTCTGTCGGTTGCCCTTAGTTGACATTGAAGTCCCTGTTAAAAAGTATCGTTATCAGCCTTCTGTCGGTTGTCCTTAGTTGAAATTGAAGTCCCTGTTAGAAAGTATCGTTCTCAACCCTCTGTCGGTTGCACTTAGTTGACATTGAAGTCCCTGTTAGAAAGTATCGTTCTCAACCTTCTGTCGGTTGCCCTTGGTTGACATTGAAGTCCCTGTTAGAAAGTATCGTTCTCAACCTTCTGTCGGTTGCCCTTATTTGACATTGAAGTCCCTGTTAGAAAGTATCGTTCTCAACCTTCTGTCGGTTGCCTTGGTTGACATTGAAGTCCCTGTTAGAAAGTATCGTTATCAACCTTCTGTCGGTTGCCCTTATTTGACATTGAAGTCCCTGTTAGAAAATATCGTTCTCAACCTTCTGTCGGTTGCCCTTAGTTGACATTGAAGTCCCTGTTAGACAGTATCGTTCTCAACCTTCTGTCGGTTGCTCTTAGTTGACATTGAAGTCCCTGTTAGAAAGTATCGTTCTCAACCTTCTGTCGGTTGCCCTTAGTTGACATTGAAGTCCCTGTTAAAAAGTATCGTTATCAGCCTTCTGTCGGTTGTCCTTAGTTGACATTGAAGTCCCTGTTAGAAAGTATCGTTCTCAACCTTCTGTCGGTTGCCCTTATTTGACATTGAAGTCCCTGTTAGAAAGTATCGTTCTCAACCTTCTGTCGGTTGCCTTGGTCGACATTGAAGTCCCTGTTAGAAAGTATCGTTCTCAACCTTCTGTCGGTTGCCCTTATTTGACATTGAAGTCCCTGTTAGAAAATATCGTTCTCAACCTTCTGTCGGTTGCCCTTAGTTGACATTGAAGTCCCTGTTAGACAGTATCGTTCTCAACCTTCTGTCGGTTGCTCTTAGTTGACATTGAAGTCCCTGTTAGAAAGTGTCGTTCTCAACCTTCTGTCGGTTGCCCTTAGTTGACATTGAAGTCCCTGTTAGAAAGTATCGTTCTCAACCTTCTGTCGGTTGCCCATTGTTGACATTGAAGTCCCTGTTAGAAAGTATCGTTCTCAACATTCTGTCGGTTGCCCTTAGTTGACATTGAAGTCCCTGTTAAAAAGTATCGTTATCAGCCTTCTGTCGGTTGTCCTTAGTTGAAATTGAAGTCCCTGTTAGAAAGTATCGTTCTCAACCCTCTGTCGGTTGCCCTTATTTGACATTGAAGTCCCTGTAACAAACAGTATCGTTCTCAACCTTTTGTCGGTTGCCCTAAGTTGACATTGAAGTCTCTGTTAGAAAGTATCGTTCTCAACCTTATGTCGGTTGTCCTTAGTTGACATTGAAGTCCCTGTTAGAAAGTATCGTTCTCAACTTTCTGTCGGTTGCCCTTAGTTGACATTGAAGTCCCTGGTAGAAAGTATCGCTCTCAACCTTCTGTCGGTTGCCCTTAGTTGACATTGAAGTCCCTGTTAGACAGTGTCGTTCTCAACCCTCTGTTGGTGGTCCTTAGTTGACATTGAAGTCCCTGTTAGAAAGTATCGTTCTCAACCTTCTGTCGGTTGTCCTTAGTTGACATTGAAGTCCCTGTTAGAAAGTATCGTTCTCAACCTTCTGTCGGTTGCCCGTAGTGGACATTGAAGTCCCTGTTAGAAAGTATCGTTCTCAACCTTCTGTCGGTTGCCTTTATTTGACATTGAAGTCCCTGTTAGAAAATATCGTTCTCAACCTTCTGTCGGTTTCCCTTAGTTGACATTGAAGTCCCTGTTAGAAAGTATCGTTCTCAACCTTCTGTCGGTTGCCCTTATTTGACATTGAAGTCCCTGTTAGAAGTATCGTTCTCAACCTTTTGTCGGTTGCCCTTTGTTGACATTGAAGTCCCTGTAACAAACAGTATCGTTCTCAACCGTCTGTCGGTTGCCCTTAGTTGACATTGAAGTCCCTGTTAGACAGTGTCGTTCTCAACCTTCTGTTGGTGGTCCTTAGTTGGCATTGAAGTCCCTGTTAGAAAGTATCGTGCTCAACCTTCTGTCGGTTGCTCTTAGTTGATATTGAAGTCCCTGTTAGAAAGTGTCGTTCTCAACCTTCTGTCGGTTGCCCTTAGTTGACATTGAAGTCCCTGGTAGAAAGTATCGTTCTCAACCTTCTGTCGGTTGCCCATTGTTGACATTGAAGTCCCTGTTAGAAAGTATCGTTCTCAACATTCTGTCGGTTGCCCTTAGTTGACATTGAAGTCCCTGGTAGAAAGTATCGTTCTCAACCTTCTGTCGGTTGCCCTTAGTTGACATTGAAGTCCCTGTTAAAAAGTATCGTTATCAGCCTTCTGTCGGTTGTCCTTAGTTGACATTGAAGTCCCTGTTAAAAAGTATCGTTATCAGCCTTCTGTCGGTTGCCCTTATTTGACATTGAAGTCCCTGTTTGAAAGTATCGTTCTCAACCTTCTGTCGGTTGCCTTGGTCGACATTGAAGTCCCTGTTAGAAAGTATCGTTCTCAACCTTCTGTCGGTTGCCCTTATTTGACATTGAAGTCCCTGTTAGAAAATATCGTTCTCAACCTTCTGTCGGTTGCCCTTAGTTGACATTGAAGTCCCTGTTAGACAGTATCGTTCTCAACCTTCTGTCGGTTGCTCTTAGTTGACATTGAAGTCCCTGTTAGAAAGTGTCGTTCTCAACCTTCTGTCGGTTGCCCTTAGTTGACATTGAAGTCCCTGTTAAAAAGTATCGTTATCAGCCTTCTGTCGGTTGTCCTTAGTTGACATTGAAGTCCCTGTTAGAAAGTTTCGTTCTCAACCTTCTGTCGGTTGCCCTTATTTGACATTGAAGTCCCTGTTAGAAAGTATCGTTCTCAACCTTCTGTCGGTTGCCTTGGTCGACATTGAAGTCCCTGTTAGAAAGTATCGTTCTCAACCTTCTGTCGGTTGCCCTTATTTGACATTGAAGTCCCTGTTAGAAAATATCGTTCTCAACCTTCTGTCGGTTGCCCTTAGTTGACATTGAAGTCCCTGTTAGACAGTATCGTTCTCAACCTTCTGTCGGTTGCTCTTAGTTGACATTGAAGTCCCTGTTAGAAAGTGTCGTTCTCAACCTTCTGTCGGTTGCCCTTAGTTGACATTGAAGTCCCTGTTAGAAAGTATCGTTCTCAACCTTCTGTCGGTTGCCCATTGTTGACATTGAAGTCCCTGTTAGAAAGTATCGTTCTCAACATTCTGTCGGTTGCCCTTAGTTGACATTGAAGTCCCTGTTAAAAAGTATCGTTATCAGCCTTCTGTCGGTTGTCCTTAGTTGAAATTGAAGTCCCTGTTAGAAAGTATCGTTCTCAACCCTCTGTCGGTTGCACTTAGTTGACATTGAAGTCCCTGTTAGAAAGTATCGTTCTCAACCTTCTGTCGGTTGCCCTTGGTTGACATTGAAGTCCCTGTTAGAAAGTATCGTTCTCAACCTTCTGTCGGTTGCCCTTATTTGACATTGAAGTCCCTGTTAGAAAGTATCGTTCTCAACCTTCTGTCGGTTGCCTTGGTTGACATTGAAGTCCCTGTTAGAAAGTATCGTTATCAACCTTCTGTCGGTTGCCCTTATTTGACATTGAAGTCCCTGTTAGAAAATATCGTTCTCAACCTTCTGTCGGTTGCCCTTAGTTGACATTGAAGTCCCTGTTAGACAGTATCGTTCTCAACCTTCTGTCGGTTGCTCTTAGTTGACATTGAAGTCCCTGTTAGAAAGTGTCGTTCTCAACCTTCTGTCGGTTGCCCTTAGTTGACATTGAAGTCCCTGTTAAAAATTATCGTTATCAGCCTTCTGTCGGTTGTCCTTAGTTGACATTGAAGTCCCTGTTAGAAAGTATCGTTCTCAACCTTCTGTCGGTTGCCCTTATTTGACATTGAAGTCCCTGTTAGAAAGTATCGTTCTCAACCTTCTGTCGGTTGCCTTGGTCGACATTGAAGTCCCTGTTAGAAAGTATCGTTCTCAACCTTCTGTCGGTTGCCCTTATTTGACATTGAAGTCCCTGTTAGAAAATATCGTTCTCAACCTTCTGTCGGTTGCCCTTAGTTGACATTGAAGTCCCTGTTAGACAGTATCGTTCTCAACCTTCTGTCGGTTGCTCTTAGTTGACATTGAAGTCCCTGTTAGAAAGTGTCGTTCTCAACCTTCTGTCGGTTGCCCTTAGTTGACATTGAAGTCCCTGTTAGAAAGTATCGTTCTCAACCTTCTGTCGGTTGCCCATTGTTGACATTGAAGTCCCTGTTAGAAAGTATCGTTCTCAACATTCTGTCGGTTGCCCTTAGTTGACATTGAAGTCCCTGTTAAAAAGTATCGTTATCAGCCTTCTGTCGGTTGTCCTTAGTTGAAATTGAAGTCCCTGTTAGAAAGTATCGTTCTCAACCCTCTGTCGGTTGCACTTAGTTGACATTGAAGTCCCTGTTAGAAAGTATCGTTCTCAACCTTCTGTCGGTTGCCCTTGGTTGACATTGAAGTCCCTGTTAGAAAGTATCGTTCTCAACCTTCTGTCGGTTGCCCTTATTTGACATTGAAGTCCCTGTTAGAAAGTATCGTTCTCAACCTTCTGTCGGTTGCCTTATTTGACATTGAAGTCCCTGTTAGAAAATATCGTTCCCAACCTTCTGTCGGTTGCCCTTAGTTGACATTGAAGTCCCTATTAGACAGTATCGTTCTCAACCATCTGTCGGTTGCACTAAGTTGACATTGAAGTCTCTGTTAGAAAGTATCGTTATCAGCCTTCTGTCGGTTTTCCTTAGTTGACATTGAAGTCCCTGGTAGAAAGTATCGTTCTCAACTCTCTGTCGGTTGCACTTAGTTGACATTGAAGTCCCTGTTAGAAAGTATCGTTCTCAACCTTCTGTCGGTTGCCCTTGGTTGACATTGAAGTCCCTGTTAGACAGTATCGTTCTCAAGCTTCTTTCGGTTGCCCTTAGTTGACATTGAAGTCCCTGTTAGAAAGTATCGTTCTCAACCTTCTGTCGGTTGCCCGTAGTGGACATTGAAGTCCCTGTTAGAAAGTATCGTTCTCAACCTTCTGTCGGTTGTCCTTATTTGACATTGAAGTCCCTGTTAGAAGTATCGTTCTCAACCTTCTGTCGGTTGCCCTTTGTTGACATTGAAGTCCCTGTAACAAACAGTATCGTTCTCAACCTTTTGTCGGTTGCCCTATGTTGACATTGAAGTCTCTGTTAGAAAGTATCGTTCTCAACCTTATGTCGGTTGTCCTTAGTTGACATTGAAGTCCCTGTTAGACAGTGTCGTTCTCAACCTTCTGTTGGTGGTCCTTAGTTGACATTGAAGTCCCTGTTAGAAAGTGTCGTTTTCAACCTTCTGTCGGTTGCCGTTAGTTGACATTGAAATCCCTGTTAGAAAGTATCGTTCTCAACCCTCTGTCCGTTGCACTTAGTTGACATTGAAGTCCCTGTTAGAAAGTATAGTTCTCAACCTTCTGTCGGTTGCCCTTAGTTGACATTGAAGTCCCTGTTAGAAAGTATCGTTCTCAACCTTCTGTCGGTTGCCCTTATTTGACATTGAAGTCCCTGTTAGAAAGTATCGTTCTCAACCTTCTGTCGGTTGCCCTTATTTGACATTGAAGTCCCTGTTAGAAAATATCGTTCTCAACCTTCTGTCGGTTGCCCTTAGTTGACATTGAAGTCCCTGTTAGACAGTATCGTTCTCAACCTTCTGTCGGTTGCTCTTAGTTGACATTGAAGTCCCTGTTAGAAAGTGTCGTTCTCAACCTTCTGTCGGTTGCCCTTAGTTGACATTGAAGTCCCTGTTAGAAAGTATCGTTCTCAACCTTCTGTCGGTTGCCCATTGTTGACATTGAAGTCCCTGTTAGAAAGTATCGTTTTCAACATTCTGTCGGTTGCCCTTAGTTGACATTGAAGTCCCTGTTAAAAAGTATCGTTATCAGCCTTCTGTCGGTTGTCCTTTGTTGAAATTGAAGTCCCTGTTAGAAAGTATCGTTCTCAACCCTCTGTCGGTTGCCCTTATTTGACATTGAAGTCCCTGTAACAAACAGTATCGTTCTCAACCTTTTGTCGGTTGCCCTAAGTTGACATTGAAGTCTCTGTTAGAAAGTATCGTTCTCAACCTTATGTCGGTTGTCCTTAGTTGACATTGAAGTTCCTGTTAGAAAGTATCGTTCTCAACTTTCTGTCGGTTGCCCTTAGTTGACATTGAAGTCCCTGGTAGAAAGTATCGTTCTCAACCTTCTGTCGGTTGCCCTTAGTTGACATTGAAGTCCCTGTTAGACAGTGTCGTTCTCAACCCTCTGTTGGTGGTCCTTAGTTGACATTGAAGTCCCTGTTAGAAAGTATCGTTCTCAACCTTCTGTCGGTTGTCCTTAGCTGACATTGAAGTCCCTGTTAGAAAGTATCGTTCTCAACCTTCTGTCGGTTGCCCGTAGTGGACATTGAAGTCCCTGTTAGAAAGTATCGTTCTCAACCTTCTGTCGGTTGCCTTTATTTGACATTGAAGTCCCTGTTAGAAAATATCGTTCTCAACCTTCTGTCGGTTTCCCTTAGTTGACATTGAAGTCCCTGTTAGAAAGTATCGTTCTCAAACTTCTGTCGGTTGCCCTTAGTTGACATTGAAGTCCCGGTTAGAAAGTATCGTTCTCAACCTTCTGTCGGTTGCCTTGGTTGACATTGAAGTCCCTGTTAGAAAGTATCGTTCTCAACCTTCTGTCGGTTGCCCTTATTTGACATTGAAGTCCCTGTTAGAAGTATCGTTCTCAACCTTCTGTCGGTTGCCCTTTGTTGACATTGAAGTCCCTGTAACAAACAGTATCGTTCTCAACCGTCTGTCGGTTGCCCTTAGTTGACATTGAAGTCCCTGTTAGACAGTGTCGTTCTCAACCTTCTGTTGGTGGTCCTTAGTTGACATTGAAGTCCCTGTTAGAAAGTATCGTGCTCAACCTTCTGTCGGTTGCTCTTAGTTGATATTGAAGTCCCTGTTAGAAAGTGTCGTTCTCAACCTTCTGTCGGTTGCCCTTAGTTGACATTGAAGTCCCTGGTAGAAAGTATCGTTCTCAACCTTCTGTCGGTTGCCCATTGTTGACATTGAAGTCCCTGTTAGAAAGTATCGTTCTCAACATTCTGTCGGTTGCCCTTAGTTGACATTGAAGTCCCTGGTAGGAAGTATCGTTCTCAACCTTCTGTCGGTTGCCCTTAGTTGACATTGAAGTCCCTGTTAAAAAGTATCGTTATCAGCCTTCTGTCGGTTGCCCTTAGTTGACATTGAAGTCCCTGTTAGAAAGTATCGTTCTCAACCTTCTGTCGGTTGCCCTTATTTGACATTGAAGTCCCTGTTTGAAAGTATCGTTCTCAACCTTCTGTCGGTTGCCTTGGTCGACATTGAGGTCCCTGTTAGAAAGTATCGTTCTCAACCTTCTGTCGGTTGCCCTTATTTGACATTGAAGTCCCTGTTAGAAAATATCGTTCTCAACCTTCTGTCGGTTGCCCTTAGTTGACATTGAAGTCCCTGTTAGACAGTATCGTTCTCAACCTTCTGTCGGTTGCTCTTAGTTGACATTGAAGTCCCTGTTAGAAAGTGTCGTTCTCAACCTTCTGTCGGTTGCCCTTAGTTGACATTGAAGTCCCTGTTAAAAAGTATCGTTATCAGCCTTCTGTCGGTTGTCCTTAGTTGACATTGAAGTCCCTGTTAGAAAGTATCGTTCTCAACCTTCTGTCGGTTGCCCTTATTTGACATTGAAGTCCCTGTTAGAAAGTATCGTTCTCAACCTTCTGTCGGTTGCCTTGGTCGACATTGAAGTCCCTGTTAGAAAGTATCGTTCTCAACCTTCTGTCGGTTGCCCTTATTTGACATTGAAGTCCCTGTTAGAAAATATCGTTCTCAACCTTCTGTCGGTTGCCCTTAGTTGACATTGAAGTCCCTGTTAGACAGTATCGTTCTCAACCTTCTGTCGGTTGCTCTAAGTTGACATTGAAGTCCCTGTTAGAAAGTGTCGTTCTCAACCTTCTGTCGGTTGCCCTTAGTTGACATTGAAGTCCCTGTTAGAAAGTATCGTTCTCAACCTTCTGTCGGTTGCCCATTGTTGACATTGAAGTCCCTGTTAGAAAGTATCGTTCTCAACATTCTGTCGGTTGCCCTTTGTTGACATTGAAGTCCCTGTTAAAAAGTATCGTTATCAGCCTTCTGTCGGTTGTCCTTAGTTGAAATTGAAGTCCCTGTTAGAAAGTATCGTTCTCAACCCTCTGTCGGTTGCACTTAGTTGACATTGAAGTCCCTGTTAGAAAGTATCGTTCTCAACCTTCTGTCGGTTGCCCTTGGTTGACATTGAAGTCCCTGTTAGAAAGTATCGTTCTCAACCTTCTGTCGGTTGCCCTTATTTGACATTGAAGTCCCTGTTAGAAAGTATCGTTCTCAACCTTCTGTCGGCTGCCTTGGTTGACATTGAAGTCCCTGTTAGAAAGTATCGTTCTCAACCTTCTGTCGGTTGCCTTATTTGACATTGAAGTCCCTGTTAGAAAATATCGTTCCCAACCTTCTGTCGGTTGCCCTTAGTTGACATTGAAGTCCCTATTAGACAGTATCGTTCTCAACCATCTGTCGGTTGCACTAAGTTGACATTGAAGTCTCTGTTAGAAAGTATCGTTATCAGCCTTCTGTCGGTTGTCCTTAGTTGACATTGAAGTCCCTGGTAGAAAGTATCGTTCTCAACCCTCTGTCGGTTGCACTTAGTTGACATTGAAGTCCCTGTTAGAAAGTATCGTTCTCAACCTTCTGTCGGTTGCCCTTGGTTGACATTGAAGTCCCTGTTAGACAGTATCGTTCTCAAGCTTCTTTCGGTTGCCCTTAGTTGACATTGAAGTCCCTGTTAGAAAGTATCGTTCTCAACCTTCTGTCGGTTGCCCGTAGTGGACATTGAAGTCCCTGTTAGAAAGTATCGTTCTCAACCTTCTGTCGGTTGTCCTTATTTGACATTGAAGTCCCTGTTAGAAGTATCGTTCTCAACCTTCTGTCGGTTGCCCTTTGTTGACATTGAAGTCCCTGTAACAAACAGTATCGTTCTCAACCTTTTGTCGGTTGCCCTATGTTGACATTGAAGTCTCTGTTAGAAAGTATCGTTCTCAACCTTATGTCGGTTGTCCTTAGTTGACATTGAAGTCCCTGTTAGACAGTGTCGTTCTCAACCTTCTGTTGGTGGTCCTTAGTTGACATTGAAGTCCCTGTTAGAAAGTGTCGTTTTCAACCTTCTGTCGGTTGCCGTTAGTTGACATTGAAATCCCTGTTAGAAAGTATCGTTCTCAACCCTCTGTCCGTTGCACTTAGTTGACATTGAAGTCCCTGTTAGAAAGTATCGTTCTCAACCTTCTGTCGGTTGCCCTTAGTTGACATTGAAGTCCCTGTTAGAAAGTATCGTTCTCAACCTTCTGTCGGTTGCCCTTATTTGACATTGAAGTCCCTGTTAGAAAGTATCGTTCTCAACCTTCTGTCGGTTGCCCTTATTTGACATTGAAGTCCCTGTTAGAAAATATCGTTCTCAACCTTCTGTCGGTTGCCCTTAGTTGACATTGAAGTCCCTGTTAGACAGTATCGTTCTCAACCTTCTGTCGGTTGCTCTTAGTTGACATTGAAGTCCCTGTTAGAAAGTGTCGTTCTCAACCTTCTGTCGGTTGCCCTTAGTTGACATTGAAGTCCCTGTTAGAAAGTATCGTTCTCAACCTTCTGTCGGTTGCCCATTGTTGACATTGAAGTCCCTGTTAGAAAGTATCGTTCTCAACATTCTGTCGGTTGCCCTTAGTTGACATTGAAGTCCCTGTTAAAAAGTATCGTTATCAGCCTTCTGTCGGTTGTCCTTTGTTGAAATTGAAGTCCCTGTTAGAAAGTATCGTTCTCAACCCTCTGTCGGTTGCCCTTATTTGACATTGAAGTCCCTGTAACAAACAGTATCGTTCTCAACCTTTTGTCGGTTGCCCTAAGTTGACATTGAAGTCTCTGTTAGAAAGTATCGTTCTCAACCTTATGTCGGTTGTCCTTAGTTGACATTGAAGTCCCTGTTAGAAAGTATCGTTCTCAACTTTCTGTCGGTTGCCCTTAGTTGACATTGAAGTCCCTGGTAGAAAGTATCGTTCTCAACCTTCTGTCGGTTGCCCTTAGTTGACATTGAAGTCCCTGTTAGACAGTGTCGTTCTCAACCCTCTGTTGGTGGTCCTTAGTTGACATTGAAGTCCCTGTTAGAAAGTATCGTTCTCAACCTTCTGTCGGTTGTCCTTAGCTGACATTGAAGTCCCTGTTAGAAAGTATCGTTCTCAACCTTCTGTCGGTTGCCCGTAGTGGACATTGAAGTCCCTGTTAGAAAGTATCGTTCTCAACCTTCTGTCGGTTGCCTTTATTTGACATTGAAGTCCCTGTTAGAAAATATCGTTCTCAACCTTCTGTCGGTTTCCCTTAGTTGACATTGAAGTCCCTGTTAGAAAGTATCGTTCTCAAACTTCTGTCGGTTGCCCTTAGTTGACATTGAAGTCCCGGTTAGAAAGTATCGTTCTCAACCTTCTGTCGGTTGCCTTGGTTGACATTGAAGTCCCTGTTAGAAAGTATCGTTCTCAACCTTCTGTCGGTTGCCCTTATTTGACATTGAATTCCCTGTTAGAAGTATCGTTCTCAACCTTCTGTCGGTTGCCCTTTGTTGACATTGAAGTCCCTGTAACAAACAGTATCGTTCTCAACCGTCTGTCGGTTGCCCTTAGTTGACATTGAAGTCCCTGTTAGACAGTGTCGTTCTCAACCTTCTGTTGGTGGTCCTTAGTTGACATTGAAGTCCCTGTTAGAAAGTATCGTGCTCAACCTTCTGTCGGTTGCTCTTAGTTGATATTGAAGTCCCTGTTAGAAAGTGTCGTTCTCAACCTTCTGTCGGTTGCCCTTAGTTGACATTGAAGTCCCTGGTAGAAAGTATCGTTCTCAACCTTCTGTCGGTTGCCCATTGTTGACATTGAAGTCCCTGTTAGAAAGTATCGTTCTCAACATTCTGTCGGTTGCCCTTAGTTGACATTGAAGTCCCTGGTAGAAAGTATCGTTCTCAACCTTCTGTCGGTTGCCCTTAGTTGACATTGAAGTCCCTGTTAAAAAGTATCGTTATCAGCCTTCTGTCGGTTGCCCTTAGTTGACATTGAAGTCCCTGTTAGAAAGTATCGTTCTCAACCTTCTGTCGGTTGCCCTTATTTGACATTGAAGTCCCTGTTTGAAAGTATCGTTCTCAACCTTCTGTCGGTTGCCTTGGTCGACATTGAAGTCCCTGTTAGAAAGTATCGTTCTCAACCTTCTGTCGGTTGCCTTTATTTGACATTGAAGTCCCTGTTAGAAAATATCGTTCTCAACCTTCTGTCGGTTTCCCTTAGTTGACATTGAAGTCCCTGTTAGAAAGTATCGTTCTCAAACTTCTGTCGGTTGCCCTTAGTTGACATTGAAGTCCCGGTTAGAAAGTATCGTTCTCAACCTTCTGTCGGTTGCCTTGGTTGACATTGAAGTCCCTGTTAGAAAGTATCGTTCTCAACCTTCTGTCGGTTGCCCTTATTTGACATTGAAGTCCCTGTTAGAAGTATCGTTCTCAACCTTCTGTCGGTTGCCCTTTGTTGACATTGAAGTCCCTGTAACAAACAGTATCGTTCTCAACCGTCTGTCGGTTGCCCTTAGTTGACATTGAAGTCCCTGTTAGACAGTGTCGTTCTCAACCTTCTGTTGGTGGTCCTTAGTTGACATTGAAGTCCCTGTTAGAAAGTATCGTGCTCAACCTTCTGTCGGTTGCTCTTAGTTGATATTGAAGTCCCTGTTAGAAAGTGTCGTTCTCAACCTTCTGTCGGTTGCCCTTAGTTGACATTGAAGTCCCTGGTAGAAAGTATCGTTCTCAACCTTCTGTCGGTTGCCCATTGTTGACATTGAAGTCCCTGTTAGAAAGTATCGTTCTCAACATTCTGTCGGTTGCCCTTAGTTGACATTGAAGTCCCTGGTAGAAAGTATCGTTCTCAACCTTCTGTCGGTTGCCCTTAGTTGACATTGAAGTCCCTGTTAAAAAGTATCGTTATCAGCCTTCTGTCGGTTGCCCTTAGTTGACATTGAAGTCCCTGTTAGAAAGTATCGTTCTCAACCTTCTGTCGGTTGCCCTTATTTGACATTGAAGTCCCTGTTTGAAAGTATCGTTCTCAACCTTCTGTCGGTTGCCTTGGTCGACATTGAAGTCCCTGTTAGAAAGTATCGTTCTCAACCTTCTGTCGGTTGCCCTTATTTGACATTGAAGTCCCTGTTAGAAAATATCGTTCTCAACCTTCTGTCGGTTGCCCTTAGTTGACATTGAAGTCCCTGTTAGACAGTATCGTTCTCAACCTTCTGTCGGTTGCTCTTAGTTGACATTGAAGTCCCTGTTAGAAAGTGTCGTTCTCAACCTTCTGTCGGTTGCCCTTAGTTGACATTGAAGTCCCTGTTAAAAAGTATCGTTATCAGCCTTCTGTCGGTTGTCCTTAGTTGACATTGAAGTCCCTGTTAGAAAGTATCGTTCTCAACCTTCTGTCGGTTGCCCTTATTTGACATTGATGTCCCTGTTAGAAAGTATCGTTCTCAACCTTCTGTCGGTTGCCTTGGTCGACATTGAAGTCCCTGTTAGAAAGTATCGTTCTCAACCTTCTGTCGGTTGCCCTTATTTGACATTGAAGTCCCTGTTAGAAAATATCGTTCTCAACCTTCTGTCGGTTGCCCTTAGTTGACATTGAAGTCCCTGTTAGACAGTATCGTTCTCAACCTTCTGTCGGTTGCTCTAAGTTGACATTGAAGTCCCTGTTAGAAAGTGTCGTTCTCAACCTTCTGTCGGTTGCCCTTAGTTGACATTGAAGTCCCTGTTAGAAAGTATCGTTCTCAACCTTCTGTCGGTTGCCCATTGTTGACATTGAAGTCCCTGTTAGAAAGTATCGTTCTCAACATTCTGTCGGTTGCCCTTAGTTGACATTGAAGTCCCTGTTAAAAAGTATCGTTATCAGCCTTCTGTCGGTTGTCCTTAGTTGAAATTGAAGTCCCTGTTAGAAAGTATCGTTCTCAACCCTCTGTCGGTTGCACTTAGTTGACATTGAAGTCCCTGTTAGAAAGTATCGTTCTCAACCTTCTGTCGGTTGCCCTTGGTTGACATTGAAGTCCCTGTTAGAAAGTATCGTTCTCAACCTTCTGTCGGTTGCCCTTATTTGACATTGAAGTCCCTGTTAGAAAGTATCGTTCTCAACCTTCAGTCGGTTGCCTTGGTTGACATTGAAGTCCCTGTTAGAAAGTATCGTTCTCAACCTTCTGTCGGTTGCCTTATTTGACATTGAAGTCCCTGTTAGAAAATATCGTTCCCAACCTTCTGTCGGTTGCCCTTAGTTGACATTGAAGTCCCTGTTAGACAGTATCGTTCTCAACCATCTGTCGGTTGCACTAAGTTGACATTGAAGTCTCTGTTAGAAAGTATCGTTCTCAACCTTCTGTCGGTTGTCCGTAGTTGACATTGAAGTCCCTGTTAGAAAGTATCGTTCTCAACCTTCTGTCGGTTGCCCTTAGTTGACATTGAAGTCCCTGTTAGACAGTGTCGTTCTCAAACTTCTGTCGGTTGTCCTTCGTTGACATTGAAGTCCCTGTTAGACAGTATAGTTCTCAACCTTCTGTCGTTGTCCTTAGTTGACATTGCAGTCCCTGTTAGAAAGTATCGTTCTCAACTTTCTGTCGGTTGCCCTTAGTTGACATTGAAGTCCCTGGTAGAAAGTATCGTTCTCAACCTTCTGTCGGTTGCCCTTAGTTGACATTGAAGTCCCTGTTAGACAGTGTCGTTCTCAAACTTCTGTCGGTTGTCCTTAGTTGACATTGAAGTCCCTGTTAGACAGTATCGTTCTCAACCTTCTGTCGGTTGCCCTTAGTTGACATTGAAGTCCTTGTTAAAAAGTATCGTTCTCAACCTTCGGGCGGTTGCCCTTAGTTGACATTGAAGTTCCTGTTAGAAAGTATCGTTCTCAACCTTCTGTCGGTTGCTCTTAGTTGACATTGAAGTCCCTATTAGAAAGTATCGTTCTCAACCTTCTGCCGGTTGCCCTTAGTTGACATTGAAGTCCCTGTTAGAAAGTATCGTTCTCAACCTTCGGTCGGTTGCCCTAAGTTGACATTGAAGTCCCTGTTAGAAAGTATCGTTCTCAGACTTCTGCCGGTTGCCCTTAGTTGACATTGAAGTCCCTGTTAGAAAGTATCGTTCTCAACCTTCTGTCGGTTGCCCTTAGTTGACATTGAAGTCTCTGTTAGACAGTATCGTTCTCAACCTTCTGTCGGTTTTCCTTAGTTGACATTGAAGTACCTGTTAGAAAGTATCGTTCTCAACTTTCTGTCGGTTGCCCTTAGTTGACATTGAAGTCCCTGGTAGAAAGTATCGTTCTCAACCTTCTGTCGGTTGCCCTTAGTTGACATTGAAGTCCCTGTTAGACAGTGTCGTTCTCAAACTTCTGTCGTTGTCCTTAGTTGACATTGAAGTCCCTGTTAGACAGTATCGTTCTCAACCTTCTGTCGGTTGCCCTTAGTTGACATTGAAGTCCTTGTGAAACAGTATCGTTCTCAACCTTCGGGCGGTTGCTCTTAGTTGACATTGAAGTTCCTGTTAGAAAGTATCGTTCTCAACATTCTGTCGGTTGCCCTTAGTTGACATTGAAGTCCCTGTTTGAAGGTATCGTTCTCAACCTTCTGTCGGTTGCCCTTAGTTGACATTGAAGTCTCTGTTAGAAAGTATCGTTCTCTACCTTCTGTCGGTTGCCCTTAGTTGACATTGAAGTCCCTGTTAGAAAGTATCGTTCTCAACCTTCTGTCGGTTGCCCTTGGTTGACATTGAAGTCACTGTTAGAAAGTATCGTTCTCAACCTTCTGTCGGTTGCCCTTAGTTGACATTGAAGTCCTTGTTAAAAAGTATCGTTCTCAACCTTCGGGCGGTTGCCCTTAGTTGACATTGAAGTTCCTGTTAGAAAGTATCGTTCTCAACCTTCTGTCGGTTGCCCTTAGTTGACATTGAAGTCCCTATTAGACAGTATCGTTCTCAACCTTCTGCCGGTTGCCCTTAGTTGACATTGAAGTCCCTGTTAGAAAGTATCGTTCTCAACCTTCGGTCGGTTGCCCTTAGTTGACATTGAAATCCCTGTTAGAAAGTATCGTTCTCAGACTTCTGCCGGTTGCCCTTAGTTGACATTGAAGTCCCTGTTAGAAAATATCGTTCTCAACCTTCTGTCGGTTGCCCTTAGTTGACATTGAAGTCTCTGTTAGACAGTATCGTTCTCAACCTTCTGTCGGTTGTCCTTAGTTGACATTGAAGTCCCTGTTAGAAAGTATCGTTCTCAACTTTCTGTCGGTTGCCCTTAGTTGACATTGACGTCCCTGGTAGAAAGTATCGTTCTCAACCTACTGTCGGTTGCCCTTAGTTGACATTGAAGTCCCTGTTAGACAGTGTCGTTCTCAAACTTCTGTCGGTTGTCCTTAGTTGACATTGAAGTCCCTGTTAGACAGTATCGTTCTCAACCTTCTGTCGGTTGCCCTTAGTTGACATTGAAGTCCTTGTTAAACAGTATCGTTCTCAACCTTCGGGCGGTTGCCCTTAGTTGACAATGAATTTCCTGTTAGAAAGTATCGTTCTCAACATTCTGTCGGTTGCCCTTAGTTGACATTGAAGTCCCCGTTTGAATGTATCGTTCTCAACCTTCTGTCGGTTGCCCTTAGTTGACATTGAAGTCTCTGTTAGAAAGTATCGTTCTCAAACTTCTGTCGGTTGTCCTTAGTTGACATTGAAGTCCCTGTTAGAAAGTATCGTTCTCAACCTTCTGTCGGTTGCCCTTAGTTGACATTGAAGTCCTTGTTAAACAGTATCGTTCTCAACCTTCGGGCGGTTGCCCTTAGTTGACATTGAATTTCCTGTTAGAAAGTATCGTTCTCAACATTCTGTCGGTTGCCCTTAGTTGACATTGAAGTCCCTGTTTGAATGTATCGTTCTCAACCTTCTGTCGGTTGCCCTTAGTTGACATTGAAGTCTCTGTTAGAAAGTATCGTTCTCTACCTTCTGTTGGTTGCCCTTAGTTGACATTGAAGTCCGCTAGAAAGTATCGTTCTCAGCCTTCTGCCGGTTGCCCTTAGTTGACATTGAAGTCCCTGTTAGACAGTATCGTTCTCAACCTTCTGTCGGTTGCCCTTAGTTGACATTGCAGTCCCTGTTAGACAGTATCGTTCTCAACATTCTGTCGGTTGCCCTTAGCTGGTATTGAAGTCCTTGTTAGACAGTATCGTTCTCAACCTTCTGTCGGTTGCCCTTAGTTGACATTGAAGTCCCTGTTAGACAGTATCGTTCTCAACTTTCTGTCGGTTGCTCTTAGTTGACATTGAAGTCCCTGCTAGAAAGTATCGTTCTCAACCTTCTGTCGGTTGCCCTTAGTTGACATTGAAGTCCCTATTAGAAAGTATCGTTCTCAACCTTCTGTCGGTTGCACTCAGTTGACATTGAAGTCCCTGTTAGACAGAATCGTTCTCAACCTTCTGTCGGTTGCCCTCAGTTGACATTGAAGTCCCTCTTAGACAGTATCGTTCTCAACCTTCTGTCGGTTGCCCTCAGTTGACATTGAAGTCCCTGTTAGGCAGTATCGTTCTCAACCTTCTGTCGGTTGCCCTTAGTTGACATTGAAGTCCCTGTTAGAAAGTATCGTTCTCAACCTTCTGTCGATTGCCCTCAGTTGACATTGAAGTCCCTGTTAGAAAGTATCGTTCTCAACTTTCTGTCGGTTGCCCTTAGTTGACATTGAAGTCCCTGGTAGAAAGTATCGTTCTCAACCTTCTGCTGGTTGCCCTTAGTTGACATTGAAGTCCCTGATAGACAGTGTCGTTCTCAAACTTCTGTCGGTTGTCCTTAGTTGACATTGAAGTCCCTGTTAGACAGTATCGTTCTCAACCTTCCGTCGGTTGCCCTTAGTTGACATTGAAGTCCTTGTTAAAAAGTATCGTTCTCAACCTTCGGGCGGTTGCCCTTAGTTGACATTGAAGTTCCTGTTAGAAAGTATCGTTCTCAACCTTCTGTCGGTTGCCCTTAGTTGACATTGAAGTCCCTGTTAGAAGGTATCGTTCTCAACCTTCTGTCGGTTGCCCTTAGTTGACATTGAAGTCCCTGTTAGACAGTATCATTCTCTACCTTCTGTCGGTTGCCCTTAGTTGACATTGAAGTTCGCTAGAAAGTATCGTTCTCAGCCTTCTGCCGGTTGCCCTTAGTTGACATTGAAGTCCCTGTTAGACAGTATCGTTCACAACCTTGTCGGTTGTCCTTCGTTGACATTGAAGTCCTTGTTAGACGGTATCGTTCTCAACCTTCTGTCGGTTGCCCTTAGTTGACATTGAAGTCCCTGTTAGACAGTATCGTTCTCAACATTCTGTCGGTTGCCCTTAGCTGGTATTGAAGTCCTTGTTAGAAAGTATCGTTCTCAACCTTCTGTCGGTTGCCCTTAGTTGACATTGAAGTCCCTGTTATAAAGTATCGTTCTCAACCTTCGGTCGGTTGCCCTTAGTTGACATTGAAGTTCCTGTTAGAAAGTATCGTTCTCAACCTTCTGTCGGTTGCCCTTAGTAGACATTGAAGTCCCTGTTAGAAAGTATCGGTCTCAACCTTCTGTCGGTTGCCCTTAGTTGACATTGAAGTCCCTTTTAGAACGTACCGTTCTCAACCTTCTGTCGGTTGCCCTTAGGTGACATTGAAGTAACTGTTAGAAAGTATCGTTCTCAACCTTCTGTCGGTTGCCCTTAGTTGACATTGAAGTCCCTGTTAGAAAGTATCGTTCTCAACCTTCTGTCGGTTGCCCTTAGTTGACATTGAATTCCCTGTTAGAAAGTATCGTTCTCAACCTTCTGTCGGTTGCCCTTAGTTGACATTGAAGTCCCTGTTAGAAAGTATCGTTCTCAGCCTTCTGTCGGTTGCCCTTAGTTGACATTGAAGTCCCTGTTAGAAAGTATCGTTTTCAACCTTCTGTCGGTTGCCATTAGTTGACATTGAAGTCCCTGTTAGAAAGTATCGTTCTCAACCTTCTGTCGGTTGCCCTTAGTTGACACTGAAGTCCCTGTTAGAAAGTATCGTTCTCAACCTTCTGTCGGTTGCCCTCAGTTGACATTGAAGTCCCTGTTAGAATGTATCGTTCTCAACCTTCTGTCGGTTTCCCTTAGTTGACATTGAAGTCCCTGTTAGAAAGTATCGTTCTCAACCTTCTGTCGGTTGCCCTTAGTTGACATTGAAGTCCCGGTTAGAAAGTATCGTTCTCAACCTTCTGTCGGTTGCCCTTAGTTGACATTGAAGTCCTTGTTAAACAGTATCGTTCTCAACCTTCGGGCGGTTGCCCTTAGTTGACATTGAATTTCCTGTTAGAAAGTATCGTTCTCAACATTCTGTCGGTTGCCCTTAGTTGACATTGAAGTCCCTGTTTGAATGTATCGTTCTCAACCTTCTGTCGGTTGCCCTTAGTTGACATTGAAGTCTCTGTTAGAAAGTATCGTTCTCTACCTTCTGTTGGTTGCCCTTAGTTGACATTGAAGTCCGCTAGAAAGTATCGTTCTCAGCCTTCTGCCGGTTGCCCTTAGTTGACATTGAAGTCCCTGTTAGACAGTATCGTTCTCAACCTTCTGTCGGTTGCCCTTAGTTGACATTGCAGTCCCTGTTAGACAGTATCGTTCTCAACATTCTGTCGGTTGCCCTTAGCTGGTATTGAAGTCCTTGTTAGACAGTATCGTTCTCAACCTTCTATCGGTTGCCCTTAGTTGACATTGAAGTCCCTGTTAGACAGTATCGTTCTCAACTTTCTGTCGGTTGCTCTTAGTTGACATTGAAGTCCCTGTTAGAAAGTATCGTTCTCAACCTTCTGTCGGTTGCCCTTAGTTGACATTGAAGTCCCTATTAGAAAGTATCGTTCTCAACCTTCTGTCGGTTGCACTCAGTTGACATTGAAGTCCCTGTTAGACAGAATCGTTCTCAACCTTCTGTCGGTTGCCCTCAGTTGACATTGAAGTCCCTCTTAGACAGTATCGTTCTCAACCTTCTGTCGGTTGCCCTCAGTTGACATTGAAGTCCCTGTTAGGCAGTATCGTTCTCAACCTTCTGTCGGTTGCCCTTAGTTGACATTGAAGTCCCTGTTAGAAAGTATCGTTCTCAACCTTCTGTCGATTGCCCTCAGTTGACATTGAAGTCCCTGTTAGAAAGTATCGTTCTCAACTTTCTGTCGGTTGCCCTTAGTTGACATTGAAGTCCCTGGTAGAAAGTATCGTTCTCAACCTTCTGCTGGTTGCCCTTAGTTGACATTGAAGTCCCTGATAGACAGTGTCGTTCTCAAACTTCTGTCGGTTGTCCTTAGTTGACATTGAAGTCCCTGTTAGACAGTATCGTTCTCAACCTTCCGTCGGTTGCCCTTAGTTGACATTGAAGTCCTTGTTAAAAAGTATCGTTCTCAACCTTCGGGCGGTTGCCCTTAGTTGACATTGAAGTTCCTGTTAGAAAGTATCGTTCTCAACCTTCTGTCGGTTGCCCTTAGTTGACATTGAAGTCCCTGTTAGAAGGTATCGTTCTCAACCTTCTGTCGGTTGCCCTTAGTTGACATTGAAGTCCCTGTTAGACAGTATCATTCTCTACCTTCTGTCGGTTGCCCTTAGTTGACATTGAAGTTCGCTAGAAAGTATCGTTCTCAGCCTTCTGCCGGTTGCCCTTAGTTGACATTGAAGTCCCTGTTAGACAGTATCGTTCACAACCTTGTCGGTTGTCCTTCGTTGACATTGAAGTCCTTGTTAGACGGTATCGTTCTCAACCTTCTGTCGGTTGCCCTTAGTTGACATTGAAGTCCCTGTTAGACAGTATCGTTCTCAACATTCTGTCGGTTGCCCTTAGCTGGTATTGAAGTCCTTGTTAGAAAGTATCGTTCTCAACCTTCTGTCGGTTGCCCTTAGTTGACATTGAAGTCCCTGTTATAAAGTATCGTTCTCAACCTTCGGTCGGTTGCCCTTAGTTGACATTGAAGTTCCTGTTAGAAAGTATCGTTCTCAACCTTCTGTCGGTTGCCCTTAGTAGACATTGAAGTCCCTGTTAGAAAGTATCGGTCTCAACCTTCTGTCGGTTGCCCTTAGTTGACATTGAAGTCCCTTTTAGAACGTACCGTTCTCAACCTTCTGTCGGTTGCCCTTAGGTGACATTGAAGTAACTGTTAGAAAGTATCGTTCTCAACCTTCTGTCGGTTGCCCTTAGTTGACATTGAAGTCCCTGTTAGAAAGTATCGTTCTCAACCTTCTGTCGGTTGCCCTTAGTTGACATTGAATTCCCTGTTAGAAAGTATCGTTCTCAACCTTCTGTCGGTTGCCCTTAGTTGACATTGAAGTCCCTGTTAGAAAGTATCGTTCTCAGCCTTCTGTCGGTTGCCCTTAGTTGACATTGAAGTCCCTGTTAGAAAGTATCGTTTTCAACCTTCTGTCGGTTGCCATTAGTTGACATTGAAGTCCCTGTTAGAAAGTATCGTTCTCAACCTTCTGTCGGTTGCCCTTAGTTGACACTGAAGTCCCTGTTAGAAAGTATCGTTCTCAACCTTCTGTCGGTTGCCCTCAGTTGACATTGAAGTCCCTGTTAGAATGTATCGTTCTCAACCTTCTGTCGGTTTCCCTTAGTTGACATTGAAGTCCCTGTTAGAAAGTATCGTTCTCAACCTTCTGTCGGTTGCCCTTAGTTGACATTGAAGTCCCGGTTAGAAAGTATCGTTCTCAACCTTCTGTCGGTTGCCCTTAGTTGACATTGAAGTCCTTGTTAAACAGTATCGTTCTCAACCTTCGGGCGGTTGCCCTTAGTTGACATTGAATTTCCTGTTAGAAAGTATCGTTCTCAACATTCTGTCGGTTGCCCTTAGTTGACATTGAAGTCCCTGTTTGAATGTATCGTTCTCAACCTTCTGTCGGTTGCCCTTAGTTGACATTGAAGTCTCTGTTAGAAAGTATCGTTCTCTACCTTCTGTTGGTTGCCCTTAGTTGACATTGAAGTCCGCTAGAAAGTATCGTTCTCAGCCTTCTGCCGGTTGCCCTTAGTTGACATTGAAGTCCCTGTTAGACAGTATCGTTCTCAACCTTCTGTCGGTTGCCCTTAGTTGACATTGCAGTCCCTGTTAGACAGTATCGTTCTCAACATTCTGTCGGTTGCCCTTAGCTGGTATTGAAGTCCTTGTTAGACAGTATCGTTCTCAACCTTCTGTCGGTTGCCCTTAGTTGACATTGAAGTCCCTGTTAGACAGTATCGTTCTCAACTTTCTGTCGGTTGCTCTTAGTTGACATTGAAGTCCCTGTTAGAAAGTATCGTTCTCAACCTTCTGTCGGTTGCCCTTAGTTGACATTGAAGTCCCTATTAGAAAGTATCGTTCTCAACCTTCTGTCGGTTGCACTCAGTTGACATTGAAGTCCCTGTTAGACAGAATCGTTCTCAACCTTCTGTCGGTTGCCCTCAGTTGACATTGAAGTCCCTCTTAGACAGTATCGTTCTCAACCTTCTGTCGGTTGCCCTCAGTTGACATTGAAGTCCCTGTTAGGCAGTATCGTTCTCAACCTTCTGTCGGTTGCCCTTAGTTGACATTGAAGTCCCTGTTAGAAAGTATCGTTCTCAACCTTCTGTCGATTGCCCTCAGTTGACATTGAAGTCCCTGTTAGAAAGTATCGTTCTCAACTTTCTGTCGGTTGCCCTTAGTTGACATTGAAGTCCCTGGTAGAAAGTATCGTTCTCAACCTTCTGCTGGTTGCCCTTAGTTGACATTGAAGTCCCTGATAGACAGTGTCGTTCTCAAACTTCTGTCGGTTGTCCTTAGTTGACATTGAAGTCCCTGTTAGACAGTATCGTTCTCAACCTTCCGTCGGTTGCCCTTAGTTGACATTGAAGTCCTTGTTAAAAAGTATCGTTCTCAACCTTCGGGCGGTTGCCCTTAGTTGACATTGAAGTTCCTGTTAGAAAGTATCGTTCTCAACCTTCTGTCGGTTGCCCTTAGTTGACATTGAAGTCCCTGTTAGAAGGTATCGTTCTCAACCTTCTGTCGGTTGCCCTTAGTTGACATTGAAGTCCCTGTTAGACAGTATCATTCTCTACCTTCTGTCGGTTGCCCTTAGTTGACATTGAAGTTCGCTAGAAAGTATCGTTCTCAGCCTTCTGCCGGTTGCCCTTAGTTGACATTGAAGTCCCTGTTAGACAGTATCGTTCACAACCTTCTGTCGGTTGTCCTTCGTTGACATTGAAGTCCTTGTTAGACGGTATCGTTCTCAACCTTCTGTCGGTTGCCCTTAGTTGACATTGAAGTCCCTGTTAGACAGTATCGTTCTCAACATTCTGTCGGTTGCCCTTAGCTGGTATTGAAGTCCTTGTTAGAAAGTATCGTTCTCAACCTTCTGTCGGTTGCCCTTAGTTGACATTGAAGTCCCTGTTAGAAAGTATCGTTCACAACCTTCTGTCGGTTGCTCTTAGATGAGATTGAAGTCCCTGTTAGAAAGTATCGTTCTCAACCTTTTGTCGGTTGCCCTTAGTTGACATTGAAGTCCGTGTTAGAAAGTATCGTTCTCAACCTTCTGTCGGTTGCCCTTAGTTGACATTGAAGTCCCTGTTAGAAAGTATCGTTCTCAACCTTCTGTCGGTTGCACTTAGTTGACATTGAAATCCCTGTTAGAAAGTATCGTTCTCAACCTTCTGTCGGTTGCCCTTAGTTGACATCGAAATCCCTGTTAGAAAGTATCGTTCTCAACCTTCTGTCGGTTGCCCTTAGTTGACATTGAAGTCCCTGTTATAAAGTATCGATCTCAACCTTCGGTCGGTTGCCCTTAGTTGACATTGAAGTTCCTGTTAGAAAGTATCGTTCTCAACCTTCTGTCGGTTGCCCTTAGTAGACATTGAAGTCCCTGTTAGAAAGTATCGGTCTCAACCTTCTGTCGGTTGCCCTTAGTTGACATTGAAGTCCCTTTTAGAACGTACCGTTCTCAACCTTCTATCGGTTGCCCTTAGGTGACATTGAAGTAACTGTTAGAAAGTATCGTTCTCAACCTTCTGTCGGTTGCCCTTAGTTGACATTGAAGTCCCTGTTAGAAAGTATCGTTCTCAACCTTCTGTCGGTTGCCCTTAGTTGACATTGAATTCCCTGTTAGAAAGTATCGTTCTCAACCTTCTGTCGGTTGCCCTTAGTTGACATTGAAGTCCCTGTTAGAAAGTATCGTTCTCAGCCTTCTGTCGGTTGCCCTTAGTTGACATTGAAGTCCCTGTTAGAAAGTATCGTTTTCAACCTTCTGTCGGTTGCCATTAGTTGACATTGAAGTCCCTGTTAGAAAGTATCGTTCTCAACCTTCTGTCGGTTGCCCTTAGTTGACACTGAAGTCCCTGTTAGAAAGTATCGTTCTCAACCTTCTGTCGGTTGCCCTCAGTTGACATTGAAGTCCCTGTTAGAATGTATCGTTCTCAACCTTCTGTCGGTTTCCCTTAGTTGACATTGAAGTCCCTGTTAGAAAGTATCGTTCTCAACCTTCTGTCGGTTGCCCTTAGTTGACATTGAAGTCCCGGTTAGAAAGTATCGTTCTCAATCTTCTGTCGGTTGCCCTTAGTTGACACTGAAGTCCCTGTTAGAAAGTATCGTTCTCAACCTTCTGTCGGTTGCCCTTAGTTGACATTGAAGTCCCTGTTAGAAAGTGTCGTTCTCAACCTTCTGTCGGTTGCCCTTAGTTGACATTGAAGTCCCTGTTAGAAAGTATCGTTCTCAAGCTTCTGTCGGTTGCCCTTAGTTGACATTGAAGTCCCTGTTAGAAAGTATCGTTCTCAACCTTCTGTCGGTTGCCCGTAGTGGACATTGAAGTCCCTGTTAGAAAGTATCGTTCTCAACCTTCTGTCGGTTGCCCTTATTTGACATTGAAGTCCCTGTTAGAAGCATCGTTCTCAACCTTCTGTCGGTTGCCCTTTGTTGACATTGAAGTCCCTGTAACAAACAGTATCGTTCTCAACCTTTTATCGGTTGCTCTAAGTTGACATTGAAGTCTCTGTTAGAAAGTATCGTTCTCAACCTTATGTCGGTTGTCCTTAGTTGACATTGAAGTCCCTGTTAGAAAGTATCGTTCTCAACTTTCTGTCGGTTGCCCTTAGTTGACATTGAAGTCCCTGGTAGAAAGTATCGTTCTCAACCTTCTGTCGGTTGCCCTTAGTTGACATTGAAGTCCCTGTTAGACAGTGTCGTTCTCAACCTTCTGTTGGTGGTCCTTAGTTGACATTGAAGTCCCTGTTAGAAAGTATCGTTCTCAACCTTCTGTCGGTTGCTCTTAGTTGACATTGAAGTCCCTGTTAGAAAGTGTCGTTCTCAACCTTCTGTCGGTTGCCCTTAGTTGACATTGAAGTCCCTGTTAGAAAGTATCGTTCTCAACCTTCTGTCGGTTGCCCATTGTTGACATTGAAGTCCCTGTTAGAAAGTATCGTTCTCAACATTCTGTCTGTCGCCCTTAGTTGACATTGAAGTCCCTGTTAAAAAGTATCGTTATCAGCCTTCTGTCGGTTGTCCTTAGTTGACATTGAAGTCCCTGTTAGAAAATATCGTTCTCAACCCTCTGTCGGTTGCACTTAGTTGACATTGAAGTCCCTGTTAGAAAGTATCGTTCTCAACCTTCTGTCGGTTGCCCTTGGTTGACATTGAAGTCCCTGTTAGAAAGTATCGTTCTCAACCTTCTGTCGGTTGCCCTTATTTGACAGTGAAGTCCCTGTTAGAAAGTATCGTTCTCAACCTTCTGTCGGTTGCCTTGGTTGACATTGAAGTCCCTGTTAGAAAGTATCGTTCTCAACCTTCTGTCGGTTGCCCTTAGTTGACATTGAAGTCACTGTTAGAAAGTATCGTTCTCAACCTTCTGTCGGTTGCCCTTAGTTGACATTGAAGTCCCTGTTAGAAAGTATCGTTCTCAACCTTCTGTCGGTTGCCCGTCGTGGACATTGAAGTCCCTGTTAGAAAGTATCGTTCTCAACCTTCTGTCGGTTGCCCTTATTTGACATTGAAGTCCCTGTTAGAAGTATCGTTCTCAACCTTCTGTCGGTTGCCCTTTGTTGACATTGAAGTCCCTGTAACAAACAGTATCGTTCTCAACCTTTTGTCGGTTGCCCTAAGTTGACATTGAAGTCTCTGTTAGAAAGTATCGTTCTCAACCTTATGTCGGTTGTCCTTAGTTGACATTGAAGTCCCTGTTAGAAAGTATCGTTCTCAACTTTCTGTCGGTTGCCCTTAGTTGACATTGAAGTCCCTGGTAGAAAGTATCGTTCTCAACCTTCTGTCGGTTGCCCTTATTTGACATTGAAGTCCCTGTTAGACAGTGTCGTTCTCAACCTTCTGTTGGTGGTCCTTAGTTGACATTGAAGTCCCTGTTAGAAAGTATCGTTCTCAACCTTCTGTCGGTTGCTCTTAGTTGACATTGAAGTCCCTGTTAGAAAGTGTCGTTCTCAACCTTCTGTCGGTTGCCCTTAGTTGACATTGAAGTCCCTGTTAGAAAGTATCGTTCTCAACCTTCTGTCGGTTGCCCATTGTTGACATTGAAGTCCCTGTTATAAAGTATCGTTCTCAACATTCTGTCGGTCGCCCTTAGTTGACATTGAAGTCCCTGTTAAAAAGTATCGTTATCAGCCTTCTGTCGGTTGTCCTTAGTTGACATTGAAGTCCCTGTTAGAAAGTATCGTTCTCAACCCTCTGTCGGTTGCACTTAGTTGACATTGAAGTCCCTGTTAGAAAGTATCGTTCTCAACCTTCTGTCGGTTGCCCTTGGTTGACATTGAAGTCCCTGTTAGAAAGTATCGTTCTCAACCTTCTGTCGGTTGCCCTTATTTGACAGTGAAGTCCCTGTTAGAAAGTATCGTTCTCAACCTTCTGTCGGTTGCCTTGGTTGACATTGAAGTCCCTGTTAGAAAGTATCGTTCTCAACCTTCTGTCGGTTGCCCTTATTTGACATTGAAGTCCCTGTTAGAAAATATCGTTCTCAACCTTCTGTCGGTTTACCTTAGTTGACATTGAAGTCCCTGTTAGAAAGTATCGTTCTCAACCTTCTGTCGGTTGCCCTTAGTTGACATTGAAGTCCCGGTTAGAAAGTATCGTTCTCAACCTTCTGTCGGTTGCCCTTAGTTGACACTGAAGTCCCTGTTAGAAAGTATCGTTCTCAACCTTCTGTCGGTTGCCCTTAGTTGACATTGAAGTCCCTGTTAGAAAGTATCGTTCTCAACCTTCTGTCGGTTGCCCTTAGTTGACATTGAAGTCCCTGTTAGAAAGTATCGTTCTCAAGCTTCTGTCGGTTGCCCTTAGTTGACATTGAAGTCCCGGTTAGAAAGTATCGTTCTCAAACTTCTGTCGGTTGCCCGTAGTGGACATTGAAGTCCCTGTTGGAAAGTATCGTTCTCAACCTTCTGTCGGTTGCCCTTATTTGACATTGAAGTCCCTGTTAGAAGTATCGTTCTCAACCTTCTGTCGGTTGCCCTTTGTTGACATTGAAGTCCCTGTAACAAACAGTATCGTTCTCAACCTTCTGTCGGTTGCCCTTAGTTGACATTGAAGTCCCTGTTAGACAGTGTCGTTCTCAACCTTCTGTTGGTGGTCCTTAGTTGACATTGAAGTCCCTGTTAGAAAGTATCGTTCTCAACCTTCTGTCGGTTGCTCTTAGTTGACATTGAAGTCCCTGTTAGAAAGTGTCGTTCTCAACCTTCTGTCGGTTGCCCTTAGTTGACATTGAAGTCCCTGTTAGAAAGTATCGTTCTCAACCTTCTGTCGGTTTCCCATTGTTGACATTGAAGTCCCTGTTAGAAAGTATCGTTCTCAACATTCTGTCGGTTGCCCTTAGTTGACATTGAAGTCCCTGTTAAAAAGTATCGTTATCAGCCTTCTGTCGGTTGTCCTTAGTTGACATTGAAGTCCCTGTTAGAAAGTATCGTTCTCAACCTTCTGTCGGTTGCCCTTATTTGACATTGAAGTCCCTGTTAGAAAATATCGTTCTCAACCTTCTGTCGGTTGCCCTTAGTTGACATTGAAGTCCCTGTTAGACAGTATCGTTCTCAACCTTCTGTCGGTTGCTCTTAGTTGACATTGAAGTCCCTGTTAGAAAGTGTCGTTCTCAACCTTCTGTCGGTTGCCCTTAGTTGACATTGAAGTCCCTGTTAGAAAGTATCGTTCTCAATCTTCTGTCGGTTGCCCATTGTTGACATTGAAGTCCCTGTTAGAAAGTATCGTTCTCAATTTTCTGTCGGTTGCCCTTATTTGACAGTGAAGTCCCTGTTAGAAAGTATCGTTCTAAACCTTCTGTCGGTTGCCTTGGTTGACATTGAAGTCCCTGTTAGAAAGTATCGTTCTCAACCTTCTGTCGGTTGCCCTTATTTGACATTGAAGTCCCTGTTAGAAAATATCGTTCTCAACCTTCTGTCGGTTTACCTTAGTTGACATTGAAGTCCCTGTTAGAAAGTATCGTTCTCAACCTTCTGTCGGTTACCCTTAGTTGACACTGAAGTCCCTGTTAGAAAGTATCGTTCTCAACCTTCTGTCGGTTGCCCTTAGTTGACATTGAAGTCCCTGTTAGAAAGTATCGTTCTCAACCTTCTGTCGGTTGCCCTTAGTTGACATTGAAGTCCCTGTTAGAAAGTATCGTTCTCAAGCTTCTGTCGGTTGCCCTTAGTTGACATTGAAGTCCCGGTTAGAAAGTATCGTTCTCAACCTTCTGTCGGTTGCCCGTAGTGGACATTGAAGTCCCTGTTAGACAGTATCGTTCTCAACCTTCTGTCGGTTGCCCTTATTTGACATTGAAGTCCCTGTTAGAAGTATCGTTCTCAACCTTCTGTCGGTTGCCCTTTGTTGACATTGAAGTCCCTGAAACAAACAGTATCATTCTCAACCTTCTGTCGGTTGCCCTTAGTTGACATTGAAGTCCCTGTTAGACAGTGTCGTTCTCAACCTTCTGTTGGTGGTCCTTAGTTGACATTGAAGTCCCTGTTAGAAAGTATCGTTCTCAACCTTCTGTCGGTTGCTCTAAGTTGACATTGAAGTCCCTGTTAGAAAGTGTCGTTCTCAACCTTCTGTCGGTTGCCCTTAGTTGACATTGAAGTCCCTGTTAGAAAGTATCGTTCTCAACCTTCTGTCGGTTTCCCATTGTTGACATTGAAGTCCCTGTTAGAAAGTATCGTTCTCAACATTCTGTCGGTTGCCCTTAGTTGACATTGAAGTCCCTGTTAAAAAGTATCGTTATCAGCCTTCTGTCGGTTGTCCTTAGTTGACATTGAAGTCCCTGTTAGAAAGTATCGTTCTCAACCTTCTGTCGGTTGCCCTTATTTGACATTGAAGTCCCTGTTAGAAAATATCGTTCTCAACCTTCTGTCGGTTGCCCTTAGTTGACATTGAAGTCCCTGTTAGACAGTATCGTTCTCAACCTTCTGTCGGTTGCTCTTAGTTGACATTGAAGTCCCTGTTAGAAAGTGTCGTTCTCAACCTTCTGTCGGTTGCCCTTAGTTGACATTGAAGTCCCTGTTAGAAAGTATCGTTCTCAACCTTCTGTCGGTTGCCCATTGTTGACATTGAAGTCCCTGTTAGAAAGTATCGTTCTCAATTTTCTGTCGGTTGCCCTTAGTTGACATTGAAGTCCCTGTTAAAAAGTATCGTTATCAGCCTTCTGTCGGTTGTCCTTAGTTGAAATTGAAGTCCCTGTTAGAAAGTATCGTTCTCAACCCTCTGTCGGTTGCACTTAGTTGACATTGAAGTCCCTGTTAGAAAGTATCGTTCTCAACCTTCTGTCGGTTGCCCTTGGTTGACATTGAAGTCCCTGTTAGAAAGTATCGTTCTCAACCTTCTGTCGGTTGCCCTTATTTGACATTGAAGTCCCTGTTAGAAAGTATCGTTCTCAACCTTTTGTCGGTTGCCTTGGTTGACATTGAAGTCCCTGTTAGAAAGTATCGTTCTCAACCTTCTGTCGGTTGCCCTTATTTGACATTGAAGTCCCTGTTAGAAAATATCGTTCTCAACCTTCTGTCGGTTGCCCTTAGTTGACATTGAAGTCTATGTTAGACAGTATCGTTCTCAACCTTCTGTCGGTTGCCCTTAGTTGACATTGAAGTCCCTGTTAGAAAGTATCGTTCTCAACCTTCTGTCGGTTGCCCTCAGTTGACATTGAAGTCCCTGTTAGAAAGTATCGTTCTCAACTTTCTGTCGGTTGCCCTGAGTTGACATTGAAGTCCCTGTTAGAAAGTATCGTTCTCAGCCTTCTGCCGGTTGCCCTTAGTTGACATTGAAGTCCCTGTTAGAAAGTATCGTTCTCAACCTTCTGTCGGTTGCCCTTAGTTGACATTGAAGTCCCTGTTAGAAAGTATCGTTCTCAGACTTCTGCCGGTTGCCCTTAGTTGACATTGAAGTCTCTGTTAGAAAGTATCGTTCTCAACCTTCTGTCGGTTGCCCTTAGTTGACATTGAAGTCTCTGTTAGACAGTATCGTTCTCAACCTTCTGTCGGTTGTCCTTAGTTGACATTGAAGTCCTTGTTAAAAAGTATCGTTCTCAACCTTCGGGCGGTTGCCCTTAGTTGACATTGAAGTTCGCTAGAAAGTATCGTTTTCAGCCTTCTGCCGGTTGCCCTTAGTTGACATTGAAGTCCCTGTTAGACAGTATCGTTCACAACCTTCTGTCGGTTGTCCTTAGTTGACATTGAAGTCCCTGTTAGACAGTATCGTTCTCAACCTTCTGTCGGTTGCCCTTATTTGACATTGAAGTCCCTGTTAGACAGTATCGTTCTCAACATTCTGTCGGTTGCCCTTAGCAGGTATTGAAGTCCTTGTTAGACAGTATCGTTCTCAACCTTCTGTCGGTTGCCCTTAGTTGACATTGAAGTCCCTGTTAGAAAGTATCGTTCACAACCATCTGTCGGTTGCTCTTAGATGACATTGAAGTCCCTGTTAGAAAGTATCGTTCTCAACCTTTTGTCGGTTGCCCTTAGTTGACATTGAAGTCCCTGTTAGAAAGTATCGTTCTCAACCTTCTGTCGGTTGCCCTTAGTTGACATTGAAGTCCCTGTTAGAAAGTATCGTTCTCAACCTTCTGTCGGTTGCACTTAGTTGACATTGAAATCCCTGTTAGAAAGTATCGTTCTCAACCGTCTGTCGGTTGCCCTTAGTTGACATCGAAGTCCCTGTTAGAAAGTATCGTTCTCAACCTTCTGTCGGTTGCCCTTAGTTGACATTGAAGTCCCTGTTATAAAGTATCGTTCTCAACCTTCTGTCGGTTGCCCTTAGTTGACATTGAAGTTCCTGTTAGAAAGTATCGTTCTCAACCTTCTGTCGGTTGCCCTTAGTAGACATTGAAGTCCCTGTTAAAAAGTATCGGTCTCAACCTTCTGTCGGTTGCCCTTAGTTGACATTGAAGTCCCTTTTAGAACGTACTATTCTCAACCTTCTGTCGGTTGCCCTTAGGTGACATTGAAGTAACTGTTAGAAAGTATCGTTCTCAACCTTCTGTCGGTTGCCCTTAGTTGACATTGAAGTCCCTGTTAGAAAGTATCGTTCTCAACCTTCTGTCGGTTGCCCTTAGTTGACATTGAATTCCCTGTTAGAAAGTATCGTTCTCAACCTTCTGTCGGTTGCCCTTAGTTGACATTGAAGTCCCTGTTAGAAAGTATCGTTCTCAGCCTTCTGTCGGTTGCCCTTAGTTGACATTGAAGGCCCTGTTAGAAAGTATCGTTTTCAAACTTCTGTCGGTTGCCATTAGTTGACATTGAAGTCCCTGTTAGAAAGTATCGTTCTCAACCTTCTGTCGGTTGCCCTTAATTGACACTGAAGTCCCTGTTAGAAAGTATCGTTCTCAACCTTCTGTCGGTTGCCCTCAGTTGACATTGAAGTCCCTGTTAGAATGTATCGTTCTCAACCTTCTCTCGGTTTCCCTTAGTTGACATTGAAGTCCCTGTTAGAATGTATCGTTCTCAACCTTCTCTCGGTTTCCCTTAGTTGACATTGAAGTCCCTGTTAGAAAGTATCGTTCTCAACCTTCTGTCGGTTGCCCTTAGTTGACATTGAAGTCCCTGTTAGAAAGTATCGTTCTCAAGCTTCTGTCGGTTGCCCTTAGTTGACATTGAAGTCCCTGTTAGAAAGTATCGTTCTCAACCTTCTGTCGGTTGCCCTTATTTGACATTGAAGTCCCTGTTAGAAAGTATCGTTCTCAACTTTCTGTCGGTTGCCCTTAGTTGACATTGAAGTCCCTGATAGAAAGTATCGTTCTCAACCTTCTGCTGGTTGCCCTTAGTTGACATTGAAGTCCCTGATAGACAGTGTCGTTCTCAAACTTCTGTCGGTTGTCCTTAGTTGACATTGAAGTCCCTGTTAGACAGTATCGTTCTCAACCTTCTGTCGATTGCCCTTAGTTGACATTGAAGTCCTTGTTAAAAAGTATCGTTCTCAACCTTCGGGCGGTTGCCCTTAGTTGACATTGAAGTTCCTGTTAGAAAGTATCGTTCTCAACCTTCTGTCGGTTGCCCTTAGTTGACATTGAAGTCCCTGTTAGAAGGTATCGTTCTCAACCTTCTGTCGGTTGCCCTTAGTTGACATTGAAGTCCCTGTTAGACAGTATCGTTCTCTACCTTCTGTCGGTTGCCCTTAGTTGACATTGAAGTCCCTGATAGACAGTGTCGTTCTCAAACTTCTGTCGGTTGTCCTTAGTTGACATTGAAGTCCCTGTTAGACAGTATCGTTCTCAACATTCTGTCGATTGCCCTTAGTTGACATTGAAGTCCTTGTTAAAAAGTATCGTTCTCAACCTTCGGGCGGTTGCCCTTAGTTGACATTGAAGTTCCTGTTAGAAAGTATCGTTCTCAACCTTCTGTCGGTTGCCCTTAGTTGACATTGAAGTCCCTGTTAGAAGGTATCGTTCTCAACCTTCTGTCGGTTGCCCTTAGTTGACATTGAAGTCCCTGTTAGACAGTATCGTTCTCTACCTTCTGTCGGTTGCCCTTAGTTGACATTGAAGTTCGCTAGAAAGTATCGTTCTCAGCCTTCTGCCGGTTGCCCTTAGTTGACATTGAAGTCCCTGTTAGACAGTATCGTTCACAACCTTCTGTCGGTTGTCCTTAGTTGACATTGAAGTCCCTGTTAGACGGTATCGTTCTCAACCTTCTGTCGGTTGCCCTTAGGTGACATTGAAGTAACTGTTAGAAAGTATCGTTCTCAACCTTCTGTCGGTTGCCCTTAGGTGACATTGAAGTAACTGTTAGAAAGTATCGTTCTCAACCTTCTGTCGGTTGCCCTTAGTTGACATTGAAGTCCCTGTTAGAAAGTATCGTTCTCAACCTTCTGTCGGTTGCCCTTAGTTGACATTGAATTCCCTGTTAGAAAGTATCGTTCTCAACCTTCTGTCGGTTGCCCTTAGTTGACATTGAAGTCCCTGTTAGAAAGTATCGTTCTCAGCCTTCTGTCGGTTGCCCTTAGTTGACATTGAAGGCCCTGTTAGAAAGTATCGTTTTCAAACTTCTGTCGGTTGCCATTAGTTGACATTGAAGTCCCTGTTAGAAAGTATCGTTCTCAACCTTCTGTCGGTTGCCCTTAATTGACACTGAAGTCCCTGTTAGAAAGTATCGTTCTCAACCTTCTGTCGGTTGCCCTCAGTTGACATTGAAGTCCCTGTTAGAATGTATCGTTCTCAACCTTCTCTCGGTTTCCCTTAGTTGACATTGAAGTCCCTGTTAGAATGTATCGTTCTCAACCTTCTCTCGGTTTCCCTTAGTTGACATTGAAGTCCCTGTTAGAAAGTATCGTTCTCAACCTTCTGTCGGTTGCCCTTAGTTGACATTGAAGTCCCTGTTAGAAAGTATCGTTCTCAAGCTTCTGTCGGTTGCCCTTAGTTGACATTGAAGTCCCTGTTAGAAAGTATCGTTCTCAACCTTCTGTCGGTTGCCCTTATTTGACATTGAAGTCCCTGTTAGAAAGTATCGTTCTCAACTTTCTGTCGGTTGCCCTTAGTTGACATTGAAGTCCCTGATAGAAAGTATCGTTCTCAACCTTCTGCTGGTTGCCCTTAGTTGACATTGAAGTCCCTGATAGACAGTGTCGTTCTCAAACTTCTGTCGGTTGTCCTTAGTTGACATTGAAGTCCCTGTTAGACAGTATCGTTCTCAACCTTCTGTCGATTGCCCTTAGTTGACATTGAAGTCCTTGTTAAAAAGTATCGTTCTCAACCTTCGGGCGGTTGCCCTTAGTTGACATTGAAGTTCCTGTTAGAAAGTATCGTTCTCAACCTTCTGTCGGTTGCCCTTAGTTGACATTGAAGTCCCTGTTAGAAGGTATCGTTCTCAACCTTCTGTCGGTTGCCCTTAGTTGACATTGAAGTCCCTGTTAGACAGTATCGTTCTCTACCTTCTGTCGGTTGCCCTTAGTTGACATTGAAGTTCGCTAGAAAGTATCGTTCTCAGCCTTCTGCCGGTTGCCCTTAGTTGACATTGAAGTCCCTGTTAGACAGTATCGTTCACAACCTTCTGTCGGTTGTCCTTAGTTGACATTGAAGTCCCTGTTAGACGGTATCGTTCTCAACCTTCTGTCGGTTGCCCTTAGTTGACATTGAAGTCCCTGTTAGACAGTATCGTTCTCAACATTCTGTCGGTTGCCCTTAGCTGGTATTGAAGTCCTTGTTAGACAGTATCGTTCTCAACCTTCTGTCGGTTGCCCTTAGTTGACATTGAAGTCCCTGTTAGAAAGTATCGTTCACAACCTTCTGTCGGTTGCTCTTAGATGACATTGAAGTCCCTGTTAGAAAGTATCGTTCTCAACCTTCTGTCGGTTGCCCTTAGTTGACATTGAAGTCCCTGTTAGAAAGTATCGTTCTCAACCTTCTGTCGGTTGCACTTAGTTGACATTGAAAACCCTGTTAGAAAGTATCGTTCTCAACCTTCTGTCGGTTGCCCTTAGTTGACATCGAAGTCCCTGTTAGAAAGTATCGTTCTCAACCTTCTGTCGGTTGCCCTTAGTTGACATTGAAGTCCCTGTTATAAAGTATCGTTCTCAACCTTCTGTCGGTTGCCCTTAGTTGACATTGAAGTTCCTGTTAGAAAGTATCGTTCTCAACCTTCTGTCGGTTGCCCTTAGTAGACATTGAAGTCCCTGTTAGAAAGTATCGGTCTCAACCTTCTGTCGGTTGCCCTTAGTTGACATTGAAGTCCCTTTTAGAACGTACTATTCTCAACCTTCTGTCGGTTGCCCTTAGGTGACATTGAAGTAACTGTTAGAAAGTATCGTTCTCAACCTTCTGTCGGTTGCCCTTAGTTGACATTGAAGTCCCTGTTAGAAAGTATCGTTCTCAACCTTCTGTCGGTTGCCCTTAGTTGACATTGAATTCCCTGTTAGAAAGTATCGTTCTCAACCTTCTGTCGGTTGCCCTTAGTTGACATTGAAGTCCCTGTTAGAAAGTATCGTTCTCATCCTTCTGTCGGTTGCCCTTAGTTGACATTGAAGGCCCTGTTAGAAAGTATCGTTTTCAAACTTCTGTCGGTTGCCATTAGTTGACATTGAAGTCCCTGTTAGAAAGTATCGTTCTCAACCTTCTGTCGGTTGCCCTTAGTTGACACTGAAGTCCCTGTTAGAAAGTATCGTTCTCAACCTTCTGTCGGTTGCCCTCAGTTGACATTGAAGTCCCTGTTAGAATGTATCGTTCTCAACCTTCTCTCGGTTTCCCTTAGTTGACATTGAAGTCCCTGTTAGAAAGTATCGTTCTCAACCTTCTGTCGGTTGCCCTTAGTTGACATTGAAGTCCCGGTTAGAAAGTATCGTTCTCAATCTTCTGTCGGTTGCCCTTAGTTGACACTGAAGTCCCTGTTAGAAAGTATCGTTCTCAACCTTCTGTCGGTTGCCCTTAGTTGACATTGAAGTCCCTGTTAGAAAGTATCGTTCTCAACCTTCTGTCGGTTGCCCTTAGTTGACATTGAAGTCCCTGTTAGAAAGTATCGTTCTCAAGCTTCTGTCGGTTGCCCTTAGTTGACATTGAAGTCCCTGTTAGAAAGTATCGTTCTCAACCTTCTGTCGGTTGCCCTTATTTGACATTGAAGTCCCTGTTAGAAAGTATCGTTCTCAACTTTCTGTCGGTTGCCCTTAGTTGACATTGAAGTCCCTGATAGAAAGTATCGTTCTCAACCTTCTGCTGGTTGCCCTTAGTTGACATTGAAGTCCCTGATAGACAGTGTCGTTCTCAAACTTCTGTCGGTTGTCCTTAGTTGACATTGAAGTCCCTGTTAGACAGTATCGTTCTCAACCTTCTGTCGATTGCCCTTAGTTGACATTGAAGTCCTTGTTAAAAAGTATCGTTCTCAACCTTCGGGCGGTTGCCCTTAGTTGACATTGAAGTTCCTGTTAGAAAGTATCGTTCTCAACCTTCTGTCGGTTGCCCTTAGTTGACATTGAAGTCCCTGTTAGAAGGTATCGTTCTCAACCTTCTGTCGGTTGCCCTTAGTTGACATTGAAGTCCCTGTTAGACAGTATCGTTCTCTACCTTCTGTCGGTTGCCCTTAGTTGACATTGAAGTTCGCTAGAAAGTATCGTTCTCAGCCTTCTGCCGGTTGCCCTTAGTTGACATTGAAGTCCCTGTTAGACAGTATCGTTCACAACCTTCTGTCGGTTGTCCTTAGTTGACATTGAAGTCCCTGTTAGACGGTATCGTTCTCAACCTTCTGTCGGTTGCCCTTAGTTGACATTGAAGTCCCTGTTAGACAGTATCGTTCTCAACATTCTGTCGGTTGCCCTTAGCTGGTATTGAAGTCCTTGTTAGACAGTATCGTTCTCAACCTTCTGTCGGTTGCCCTTAGTTGACATTGAAGTCCCTGTTAGAAAGTATCGTTCACAACCTTCTGTCGGTTGCTCTTAGATGACATTGAAGTCCCTGTTAGAAAGTATCGTTCTCAACCTTCTGTCGGTTGCCCTTAGTTGACATTGAAGTCCCTGTTAGAAAGTATCGTTCTCAACCTTCTGTCGGTTGCACTTAGTTGACATTGAAAACCCTGTTAGAAAGTATCGTTCTCAACCTGCTGTCGGTTGCCCTTAGTTGACATCGAAGTCCCTGTTAGAAAGTATCGTTCTCAACCTTCTGTCGGTTGCCCTTAGTTGACATTGAAGTCCCTGTTATAAAGTATCGTTCTCAACCTTCTGTCGGTTGCCCTTAGTTGACATTGAAGTTCCTGTTAGAAAGTATCGTTCTCAACCTTCTGTCGGTTGCCCTTAGTAGACATTGAAGTCCCTGTTAGAAAGTATCGGTCTCAACCTTCTGTCGGTTGCCCTTAGTTGACATTGAAGTCCCTTTTAGAACGTACTATTCTCAACCTTCTGTCGGTTGCCCTTAGGTGACATTGAAGTAACTGTTAGAAAGTATCGTTCTCAACCTTCTGTCGGTTGCCCTTAGTTGACATTGAAGTCCCTGTTAGAAAGTATCGTTCTCAACCTTCTGTCGGTTGCCCTTAGTTGACATTGAATTCCCTGTTAGAAAGTATCGTTCTCAACCTTCTGTCGGTTGCCCTTAGTTGACATTGAAGTCCCTGTTAGAAAGTATCGTTCTCATCCTTCTGTCGGTTGCCCTTAGTTGACATTGAAGGCCCTGTTAGAAAGTATCGTTTTCAAACTTCTGTCGGTTGCCATTAGTTGACATTGAAGTCCCTGTTAGAAAGTATCGTTCTCAACCTTCTGTCGGTTGCCCTTAGTTGACACTGAAGTCCCTGTTAGAAAGTATCGTTCTCAACCTTCTGTCGGTTGCCCTCAGTTGACATTGAAGTCCCTGTTAGAATGTATCGTTCTCAACCTTCTCTCGGTTTCCCTTAGTTGACATTGAAGTCCCTGTTAGAAAGTATCGTTCTCAACCTTCTGTCGGTTGCCCTTAGTTGACATTGAAGTCCCGGTTAGAAAGTATCGTTCTCAATCTTCTGTCGGTTGCCCTTAGTTGACACTGAAGTCCCTGTTAGAAAGTATCGTTCTCAACCTTCTGTCGGTTGCCCTTAGTTGACATTGAAGTCCCTGTTAGAAAGTATCGTTCTCAACCTTCTGTCGGTTGCCCTTAGTTGACATTGAAGTCCCTGTTAGAAAGTATCGTTCTCAAGCTTCTGTCGGTTGCCCTTAGTTGACATTGAAGTCCCTGTTAGAAAGTATCGTTCTCAACCTTCTGTCGGTTGCCCTTATTTGACATTGAAGTCCCTGTTAGAAGTATCGTTCTCAACCTTCTGTCGGTTGCCCTTTGTTGACATTGAAGTCCCTGTAACAAACAGTATCGTTCTCAACCTTTTGTCCGTTGCCCTAAGTTGACATTGAAGTCTCTGTTAGAAAGTATCGTTCTCAACCTTATGTCGGTTGTCCTTAGTTGACATTTAAGTCCCTGTTAGAAAGTATCGTTCTCAACTTTCTGTCGGTTGCCCTTAGTTGACATTGAAGTCCCTGGTAGAAAGTATCGTTCTCAACCTTCTGTCGGTTGCCCTTAGTTGACATTGAAGTCCCTGTTAGACAGTGTCGTTCTCAACCTTCTGTTGGTGGTCCTTAGTTGACATTGAAGTCCCTGTTAGAAAGTATCGTTCTCAACCTTCTGTCGGTTGCTCTTAGTTGACATTGAAGTCCCTTTTAGAAAGTGTCGTTCTCAACCTTCTGTCGGTTGCCCTTAGTTGACATTGAAGTCACTGTTAGAAAGTATCGTTCTCAACCTTCTGTCGGTTGCCCATTGTTGACATTGAAGTCCCTGTTAGAAAGTATCGTTCTCAACATTCTGTCGGTCGCTCTTAGTTGACATTGAAGTCCCTGTTAAAAAGTATCGTTATCAGCCTTCTGTCGGTTGTCCTTAGTTGACATTGAAGTCCCTGTTAGAAAGTATCGTTCTCAACCCTCTGTCGGTTGCACTTAGTTGACATTGAAGTCCCTGTTAGAAAGTATCGTTCTCAACCTTCTGTCGGTTGCTCTTGGTTGACATTGAAGTCCCTGTTAGAAAGTATCGTTCTCAACCTTCTGTCGGTTGCCCTTATTTGACATTGAAGTCCCTGTTAGAAAGTATCGTTCTCAACCTTCTGTCGGTTGCCTTGGTTGACATTGAAGTCCCTGTTAGAAAGTATCGTTCTCAACCTTCTGTCGGTTGCCCTTATTTGACATTGAAGTCCCTGTTAGAAAATATCGTTCTCAACCTTCTGTCGGTTGCCGTTAGTTGACATTGAAGTCCCTGTTAGACAGTATCGTTCTCAACCTTCTGTCGGTTGCTATTAGTTGACATTGAAGTCCCTGTTAGAAAGTGTCGTTCTCAACCTTCTGTCGGTTGCCCTTAGTTGACATTGAAGTCCCTGTTAGAAAGTATCGTTCTTAACCTTCTGTCGGTTGCCCATTGTTGACATTGAAGTCCCTGTTAGAAAGTATCGTTCTCAATTTTCTGTCGGTTGCCCTTAGTTGACATTGAAGTCCATGTTAAAAAGTATCGTTATCAGCCTTCTGTCGGTTGTCCTTAGTTGAAATTGAAGTCCCTGTTAGAAAGTATCGTTCTCAACCCTCTGTCGGTTGCACTTAGTTGACATTGAAGTCCCTGTTAGAAAGTATCGTTCTCAACCTTCTGTCGGTTGCCCTTGGTTGACATTGAAGTCCCTGTTAGAAAGTATCGTTCTCAACCTTCTGTCGGTTGCCCTTATTTGACATTGAAGTCCCTGTTAGAAAGTATCGTTCTCAACCTTTTGTCGGTTGCCTTGGTTGACATTGAAGTCCCTGTTAGAAAGTATCGTTCTCAACCTTCTGTCGGTTGCCCTTATTTGACATTGAAGTCCCTGTTAGAAAATATCGTTCTCAACCTTCTGTCGGTTGCCCTTAGTTGACATTGAAGTCCCTGTTAGACAGTATCGTTCTCAACCTTCTGTCGGTTGCACTAAGTTGACATTGAAGTCTCTGTTAGAAAGTATCGTTCTCAACCTTCTGTCGGTTGCCCTTAGTTGACATTGAAGTCCCTGTTAGAAAGTATCGTTCTCAACCTTCTGTCGGTTGCCCTTAGTTGACATCGAAGTCCCTGTTAGAAAGTATCGTTCTCAACCTTCTGTCGGTTGCCCTTAGTTGACATTGAAGTCCCTGTTATAAAGTATCGTTCTCAACCTTCTGTCGGTTGCCCTTAGTTGACATTGAAGTTCCTGTTAGAAAGTATCGTTCTCAACCTTCTGTCGGTTGCCCTTAGTAGACATTGAAGTCCCTGTTAGAAAGTATCGGTCTCAACCTTCTGTCGGTTGCCCTTAGTTGACATTGAAGTCCCTTTTAGAACGTACTATTCTCAACCTTCTGTCGGTTGCCCTTAGGTGACATTGAAGTAACTGTTAGAAAGTATCGTTCTCAACCTTCTGTCGGTTGCCCTTAGTTGACATTGAAGTCCCTGTTAGAAAGTATCGTTCTCAACCTTCTGTCGGTTGCCCTTAGTTGACATTGAATTCCCTGTTAGAAAGTATCGTTCTCAACCTTCTGTCGGTTGCCCTTAGTTGACATTGAAGTCCCTGTTAGAAAGTATCGTTCTCAGCCTTCTGTCGGTTGCCCTTAGTTGACATTGAAGGCCCTGTTAGAAAGTATCGTTTTCAAACTTCTGTCGGTTGCCATTAGTTGACATTGAAGTCCCTGTTAGAAAGTATCGTTCTCAACCTTCTGTCGGTTGCCCTTAGTTGACACTGAAGTCCCTGTTAGAAAGTATCGTTCTCAACCTTCTGTCGGTTGCCCTCAGTTGACATTGAAGTCCCTGTTAGAATGTATCGTTCTCAACCTTCTCTCGGTTTCCCTTAGTTGACATTGAAGTCCCTGTTAGAAAGTATCGTTCTCAACCTTCTGTCGGTTGCCCTTAGTTGACATTGAAGTCCCGGTTAGAAAGTATCGTTCTCAATCTTCTGTCGGTTGCCCTTAGTTGACACTGAAGTCCCTGTTAGAAAGTATCGTTCTCAACCTTCTGTCGGTTGCCCTTAGTTGACATTGAAGTCCCTGTTAGAAAGTATCGTTCTCAACCTTCTGTCGGTTGCCCTTAGTTGACATTGAAGTCCCTGTTAGAAAGTATCGTTCTCAAACTTCTGTCGGTTGCCCTTAGTTGACATTGAAGTCCCTGTTAGAAAGTATCGTTCTCAACCTTCTGTCGGTTGCCCTTATTTGACATTGAAGTCCCTGTTAGAAGTATCGTTCTCAACCTTCTGTCGGTTGCCCTTTGTTGACATTGAAGTCCCTGTAACAAACAGTATCGTTCTCAACCTTTTGTCCGTTGCCCTAAGTTGACATTGAAGTCTCTGTTAGAAAGTATCGTTCTCAACCTTATGTCGGTTGTCCTTAGTTGACATTTAAGTCCCTGTTAGAAAGTATCGTTCTCAACTTTCTGTCGGTTGCCCTTAGTTGACATTGAAGTCCCTGGTAGAAAGTATCGTTCTCAACCTTCTGTCGGTTGCCCTTAGTTGACATTGAAGTCCCTGTTAGACAGTGTCGTTCTCAACCTTCTGTTGGTGGTCCTTAGTTGACATTGAAGTCCCTGTTAGAAAGTATCGTTCTCAACCTTCTGTCGGTTGCTCCTAGTTGACATTGAAGTCCCTTTTAGAAAGTGTCGTTCTCAACCTTCTGTCGGTTGCCCTTAGTTGACATTGAAGTCCCTGTTAGAAAGTATCGTTCTCAACCTTCTGTCGGTTGCCCATTGTTGACATTGAAGTCCCTGTTAGAAAGTATCGTTCTCAACATTCTGTCGGTCGCCCTTAGTTGACATTGAAGTCCCTGTTAAAAAGTATCGTTATCAGCCTTCTGTCGGTTGTCCTTAGTTGACATTGAAGTCCCTGTTAGAAAGTATCGTTCTCAACCCTCTGTCGGTTGCACTTAGTTGACATTGAAGTCCCTGTTAAAAAGTATCGTTCTCAACCTTCTGTCGGTTGCCCTTGGTTGACATTGAAGTCCCTGTTAGAAAGTATCGTTCTCAACCTTCTGTCGGTTGCCCTTATTTGACATTGAAGTCCCTGTTAGAAAGTATCGTTCTCAACCTTCTGTCGGTTGCCTTGGTTGACATTGAAGTCCCTGTTAGAAAGTATCGTTCTCAACCTTCTGTCGGTTGCCCTTATTTGACATTGAAGTCCCTGTTAGAAAATATCGTTCTCAACCTTCTGTCGGTTGCCCTTAGTTGACATTGAAGTCCCTGTTAGACAGTATCGTTCTCAACCTTCTGTCGGTTGCTATTAGTTGACATTGAAGTCCCTGTTAGAAAGTGTCGTTCTCAACCTTCTGTCGGTTGCCCTTAGTTGACATTGAAGTCCCTGTTAGAATGTATCGTTCTCAACCTTCTCTCGGTTTCCCTTAGTTGACATTGAAGTCCCTGTTAGAAAGTATCGTTCTCAACCTTCTGTCGGTTGCCCTTAGTTGACATTGAAGTCCCGGTTAGAAAGTATCGTTCTCAATCTTCTGTCGGTTGCCCTTAGTTGACACTGAAGTCCCTGTTAGAAAGTATCGTTCTCAACCTTCTGTCGGTTGCCCTTAGTTGACATTGAAGTCCCTGTTAGAAATTATCGTTCTCAACCTTCTGTCGGTTGCCCTTAGTTGACATTGAAGTCCCTGTTAGAAAGTATCGTTCTCAAGCTTCTGTCGGTTGCCCTTAGTTGACATTGAAGTCCCTGTTAGAAAGTATCGTTCTCAACCTTCTGTCGGTTGCCCTTATTTGACATTGAAGTCCCTGTTAGAAGTATCGTTCTCAACCTTCTGTCGGTTGCCCTTTGTTGACATTGAAGTCCCTGTAACAAACAGTATCGTTCTCAACCTTTTGTCCGTTGCCCTAAGTTGACATTGAAGTCTCTGTTAGAAAGTATCGTTCTCAACCTTATGTCGGTTGTCCTTAGTTGACATTTAAGTCCCTGTTAGAAAGTATCGTTCTCAACTTTCTGTCGGTTGCCCTTAGTTGACATTGAAGTCCCTGGTAGAAAGTATCGTTCTCAACCTTCTGTCGGTTGCCCTTAGTTGACATTGAAGTCCCTTTTAGAACGTACTATTCTCAACCTTCTGTCGGTTGCCCTTAGGTGACATTGAAGTAACTGTTAGAAAGTATCGTTCTCAACCTTCTGTCGGTTGCCCTTAGTTGACATTGAAGTCCCTGTTAGAAAGTATCGTTCTCAACCTTCTGTCGGTTGCCCTTAGTTGACATTGAATTCCCTGTTAGAAAGTATCGTTCTCAACCTTCTGTCGGTTGCCCTTAGTTGACATTGAAGTCCCTGTTAGACAGTGTCGTTCTCAACCTTCTGTCGGTTGCCCTTAGTTGACACTGAAGTCCCTGTTAGAAAGTATCGTTCTCAACCTTCTGTCGGTTGCCCTTAGTTGACATTGAAGTCCCTGTTAGAAAGTATCGTTCTCAACCTTCTGTCGGTTGCCCTTAGTTGACATTGAAGTCCCTGTTAGAAAGTATCGTTCTCAAGCTTCTGTCGGTTGCCCTTAGTTGACATTGAAGTCCCTGTTAGAAAGTATCGTTCTCAACCTTCTGTCGGTTGCCCTTATTTGACATTGAAGTCCCTGTTAGAAGTATCGTTCTCAACCTTCTGTCGGTTGCCCTTTGTTGACATTGAAGTCCCTGTAACAAACAGTATCGTTCTCAACCTTTTGTCCGTTGCCCTAAGTTGACATTGAAGTCTCTGTTAGAAAGTATCGTTCTCAACCTTATGTCGGTTGTCCTTAGTTGACATTTAAGTCCCTGTTAGAAAGTATCGTTCTCAACTTTCTGTCGGTTGCCCTTAGTTGACATTGAAGTCCCTGGTAGAAAGTATCGTTCTCAACCTTCTGTCGGTTGCCCTTAGTTGACATTGAAGTCCCTTTTAGAACGTACTATTCTCAACCTTCTGTCGGTTGCCCTTAGGTGACATTGAAGTAACTGTTAGAAAGTATCGTTCTCAACCTTCTGTCGGTTGCCCTTAGTTGACATTGAAGTCCCTGTTAGAAAGTATCGTTCTCAACCTTCTGTCGGTTGCCCTTAGTTGACATTGAATTCCCTGTTAGAAAGTATCGTTCTCAACCTTCTGTCGGTTGCCCTTAGTTGACATTGAAGTCCCTGTTAGAAAGTATCGTTCTCAGCCTTCTGTCGGTTGCCCTTAGTTGACATTGAAGGCCCTGTTAGAAAGTATCGTTTTCAAACTTCTGTCGGTTGCCATTAGTTGACATTGAAGTCCCTGTTAGAAAGTATCGTTCTCAACCTTCTGTCGGTTGCCCTTAGTTGACACTGAAGTCCCTGTTAGAAAGTATCGTTCTCAACCTTCTGTCGGTTGCCCTCAGTTGACATTTAAGTCCCTGTTAGAATGTATCGTTCTCAACCTTCTCTCGGTTTCCCTTAGTTGACATTGAAGTCCCTGTTAGAAAGTATCGTTCTCAACCTTCTGTCGGTTGCCCTTAGTTGACATTGAAGTCCCGGTTAGAAAGTATCGTTCTCAATCTTCTGTCGGTTGCCCTTAGTTGACACTGAAGTCCCTGTTAGAAAGTATCGTTCTCAACCTTCTGTCGGTTGCCCTTAGTTGACATTGAAGTCCCTGTTAGAAAGTATCGTTCTCAACCTTCTGTCGGTTGCCCTTAGTTGACATTGAAGTCCCTGTTAGAAAGTATCGTTCTCAAGCTTCTGTCGGTTGCCCTTAGTTGACATTGAAGTCCCTGTTAGAAAGTATCGTTCTCAACCTTCTGTCGGTTGCCCTTATTTGACATTGAAGTCCCTGTTAGAAGTATCGTTCTCAACCTTCTGTCGGTTGCCCTTTGTTGACATTGAAGTCCCTGTAACAAACAGTATCGTTCTCAACCTTTTGTCCGTTGCCCTAAGTTGACATTTAAGTCCCTGTTAGAAAGTATCGTTCTCAACCTTATGTCGGTTGTCCTTAGTTGACATTTAAGTCCCTGTTAGAAAGTATCGTTCTCAACTTTCTGTCGGTTGCCCTTAGTTGACATTGAAGTCCCTGGTAGAAAGTATCGTTCTCAACCTTCTGTCGGTTGCCCTTAGTTGACATTGAAGTCCCTGTTAGACAGTGTCGTTCTCAACCTTCTGTTGGTGGTCCTTAGTTGACATTGAAGTCCCTGTTAGAAAGTATCGTTCTCAACCTTCTGTCGGTTGCTCCTAGTTGACATTGAAGTCCCTTTTAGAAAGTGTCGTTCTCAACCTTCTGTCGGTTGCCCTTAGTTGACATTGAAGTCCCTGTTAGAAAGTATCGTTCTCAACCTTCTGTCGGTTGCCCATTGTTGACATTGAAGTCCCTGTTAGAAAGTATCGTTCTCAACATTCTGTCGGTCGCCCTTAGTTGACATTGAAGTCCCTGTTAAAAAGTATCGTTATCAGCCTTCTGTCGGTTGTCCTTAGTTGACATTGAAGTCCCTGTTAGAAAGTATCGTTCTCAACCCTCTGTCGGTTGCACTTAGTTGACATTGAAGTCCCTGTTAAAAAGTATCGTTCTCAACCTTCTGTCGGTTGCCCTTGGTTGACATTGAAGTCCCTGTTAGAAAGTATCGTTCTCAACCTTCTGTCGGTTGCCCTTATTTGACATTGAAGTCCCTGTTAGAAAGTATCGTTCTCAACCTTCTGTCGGTTGCCTTGGTTGACATTGAAGTCCCTGTTAGAAAGTATCGTTCTCAACCTTCTGTCGGTTGCCCTTATTTGACATTGAAGTCCCTGTTAGAAAATATCGTTCTCAACCTTCTGTCGGTTGCCCTTAGTTGACATTGAAGTCCCTGTTAGACAGTATCGTTCTCAACCTTCTGTCGGTTGCTATTAGTTGACATTGAAGTCCCTGTTAGAAAGTGTCGTTCTCAACCTTCTGTTGGTTGCCCTTAGTTGACATTGAAGTCCCTGTTAGAAAGTATCGTTCTTAACCTTCTGTCGGTTGCCCATTGTTGACATTGAAGTCCCTGTTAGAAAGTATCGTTCTCAATTTTCTGTCGGTTGCCCTTAGTTGACATTGAAGTCCCTGTTAAAAAGTATCGTTATCAGCCTTCTGTCGGTTGTCCTTAGTTGAAATTGAAGTCCCTGTTAGAAAGTATCGTTCTCAACCCTCTGTCGGTTGCACTTAGTTGACATTGAAGTCCCTGTTAGAAAGTATCGTTCTCAACCTTCTGTCGGTTGCACTTGGTTGACATTGAAGTCCCTGTTAGAAAGTATCGTTCTCAACCTTCTGTCGGTTGCCCTTATTTGACATTGAAGTCCCTGTTAGAAAGTATCGTTCTCAACCTTTTGTCGGTTGCCTTGGTTGACATTGAAGTCCCTGTTAGAAAGTATCGTTCTCAACCTTCTGTCGGTTGCCCTTATTTGACATTGAAGTCCCTGTTAGAAAATATCGTTCTCAACCTTCTGTCGGTTGCCCTTAGTTGACATTGAAGTCCCTGTTAGACAGTATCGTTCTCAACCTTCTGTCGGTTGCACTAAGTTGACATTGAAGTCTCTGTTAGAAAGTATCGTTCTCAACCTTCTGTCGGTTGCCCTTAGTTGACATTGAAGTCCCTGTTAGAAAGTATCGTTCTCAACCTTCTGTCGGTTGCCCTCAGTTGACATTGAAGTCCCTGTTAGAAAGTATCGTTCTCAACTTTCTGTCGGTTGCCCTCAGTTGACATTGAAGTCCCTGTTAGAAAGTATCGTTCTCAGCCTTCTGCCGGTTGCCCTTAGTTGACATTGAAGTCCCTGTTAGAAAGTATCGTTCTCAACCTTCTGTCGGTTGCCCTTAGTTGACATTGAAGTCCCTGTTAGAAAGTATCGTTCTCAGACTTCTGCCGGTTGCCCTTAGTTGACATTGAAGTCTCTGTTAGAAAGTATCGTTCTCAACCTTCTGTCGGTTGCCCTTAGTTGACATTGAAGTCTCTGTTAGACAGTATCGTTCTCAACCTTCTGTCGGTTGTCCTTAGTTGACATTGAAGTCCCTGTTAGAAAGTATCGTTCTCAACTTTCTGTCGGTTGCCCTTAGTTGACATTGAAGTCCCTGATAGAAAGTATCGTTCTCAACCTTCTGCTGGTTGCCCTTAGTTGACATTGAAGTCCCTGATAGACAGTGTCGTTCTCAAACTTCTGTCGGTTGTCCTTAGTTGACATTGAAGTCCCTGTTAGACAGTATCGTTCTCAACCTTCTGTCGGTTGCCCTTAGTTGACATTGAAGTCCTTGTTAAAAAGTATCGTTCTCAACCTTCGGGCGGTTGCCCTTAGTTGACATTGAAGTTCCTGTTAGAAAGTATCGTTCTCAACCTTCTGTCGGTTGCCCTTAGTTGACATTGAAGTCCCTGTTAGAAGGTATCGTTCTCAACCTTCTGTCGGTTGCCCTTAGTTGACATTGAAGTCCCTGTTAGACAGTATCGTTCTCTACCTTCTGTCGGTTGCCCTTAGTTGACATTGAAGTCCCTGTTAGAAAGTATCGTTCTCAGACTTCTGCCGGTTGCCCTTAGTTGACATTGAAGTCTCTGTTAGAAAGTATCGTTCTCAACCTTCTGTCGGTTGCCCTTAGTTGACATTGAAGTCTCTGTTAGACAGTATCGTTCTCAACCTTCTGTCGGTTGTCCTTAGTTGACATTGAAGTCCCTGTTAGAAAGTATCGTTCTCAACTTTCTGTCGGTTGCCCTTAGTTGACATTGAAGTCCCTGATAGAAAGTATCGTTCTCAACCTTCTGCTGGTTGCCCTTAGTTGACATTGAAGTCCCTGATAGACAGTGTCGTTCTCAAACTTCTGTCGGTTGTCCTTAGTTGACATTGAAGTCCCTGTTAGACAGTATCGTTCTCAACCTTCTGTCGGTTGCCCTTAGTTGACATTGAAGTCCTTGTTAAAAAGTATCGTTCTCAACCTTCGGGCGGTTGCCCTTAGTTGACATTGAAGTTCCTGTTAGAAAGTATCGTTCTCAACCTTCTGTCGGTTGCCCTTAGTTGACATTGAAGTCCCTGTTAGAATGTATCGTTCTCAACCTTCTGTCGGTTGCCCTTAGTTGACATTGAAGTCCCTGTTAGACAGTATCGTTCTCTACCTTCTGTCGGTTGCCCGTAGTTGACATTGAAGTTCGCTAGAAAGTATCGTTCTCAGCCTTCTGCCGGTTGCCCTTAGTTGACATTGAAGTCCCTGTTAGACAGTATCGTTCACAACCTTCTGTCGGTTGTCCTTAGTTGACATTGAAGTCCCTGTTAGACGGTATCGTTCTCAACCTTCTGTCGGTTGCCCTTAGTTGACATTGAAGTCCCTGTTAGACAGTATCGTTCTCAACATTCTGTCGGTTGCCCTTAGCTGGTATTGAAGTCCTTGTTAGACAGTATCGTTCTCAACCTTCTGTCGGTTGCCCTTAGTTGACATTGAAGTCCCTGTTAGAAAGTATCGTTCACAACCTTCTGTCGGTTGCTCTTAGATGACATTGAAGTCCCTGTTAGAAAGTATCGTTCTCAACCTTTTGTCGGTTGCCCTTAGTTGACATTGAAGTCCCTTTTAGAAAGTATCGTTCTCAACCTTCTGTCGGTTGCCCTTAGTTGACATTGAAGTCCCTGTTAGAAAGTATCGTTCTCAACCTTCTGTCGGTTGCACTTAGTTGACATTGAAATCCCTGTTAGAAAGTATCGTTCTCAACCTTCTGTCGGTTACCCTTAGTTGACATCGAAGTCCCTGTTAGAAAGTATCGTTCTCAACCTTCTGTCGGTTGCCCTTAGTTGACATTGAAGTCCCTGTTAGAAAGTATCGTTCTCAACCTTCTGTCGGTTGCCCTTAGTTGACATTGAAGTCCCTGTTATAAAGTTTCGTTCTCAACCTTCTGTCGGTTGCCCTTAGTTGATATTGAAGTTCCTGTTAGAAAGTATCGTTCTCAACCTTCTGTCGGTTGCCCTTATTTGACATTGAAGTCCCTGTTAGAAAGTATCGTTCTCAACCTTCTGTCGGTTGCCCTTGGTTGACATTGAAGTCCCTGTTAGAAAGTATCGTTCTCAACCTTCTGTCGGTTGCCCTTATTTGACATTGAAGTCCCTGTTAGAAAGTATCGTTCTCAACCTTCTGTCGGTTGCCTTGGTTGACATTGAAGTCCCTGTTAGAAAGTATCGTTCTCAACCTTCTGTCGGTTGCCCTTATTTGACATTGAAGTCCCTGTTAGAAAATATCGTTCTCAACCTTCTGTCGGTTGCCCTTAGTTGACATTGAAGTCCCTGTTAGACAGTATCGTTCACAACCTTCTGTCGGTTGCTATTAGTTGACATTGAAGTCCCTGTTAGAAAGTGTCGTTCTCAACCTTCTGTCGGTTGCCCTTAGTTGACATTGAAGTCCCTGTTAGAAAGTATCGTTCTTAACCTTCTGTCGGTTGCCCATTGTTGACATTGAAGTCCCTGTTAGAAAGTATCGTTCTCAATTTTCTGTCGGTTGCCCTTAGTTGACATTGAAGTCCCTGTTAAAAAGTATCGTTATCAGCCTTCTGTCGGTTGTCCTTAGTTGAAATTGAAGTCCCTGTTAGAAAGTATCGTTCTCAACCCTCTGTCGGTTGCACTTAGTTGACATTGAAGTCCCTGTTAGAAAGTATCGTTCTCAACCTTCTGTCGGTTGCCCTTGGTTGACATTGAAGTCCCTGTTAGAAAGTATCGTTCTCAACCTTCTGTCGGTTGCCCTTATTTGACATTGAAGTCCCTGTTAGAAAGTATCGTTCTCAACCTTTTGTCGGTTGCCTTGGTTGACATTGAAGTCCCTGTTAGAAAGTATCGTTCTCAACCTTCTGTCGGTTGCCCTTATTTGACATTGAAGTCCCTGTTAGAAAATATCGTTCTCAACCTTCTGTCGGTTGCCCTTAGTTGACATTGAAGTCCCTGTTAGACAGTATCGTTCTCAACCTTCTGTCGGTTGCACTAAGTTGACATTGAAGTCTCTGTTAGAAAGTATCGTTCTCAACCTTCTGTCGGTTGCCCTTAGTTGACATTGAAGTCCCTGTTAGAAAGTATCGTTCTCAACCTTCTGTCGGTTGCCCTCAGTTGACATTGAAGTCCCTGTTAGAAAGTATCGTTCTCAACTTTCTGTCGGTTGCCCTCAGTTGACATTGAAGTCCCTGTTAGAAAGTATCGTTCTCAGCCTTCTGCCGGTTGCCCTTAGTTGACATTGAAGTCCCTGTTAGAAAGTATCGTTCTCAACCTTCTGTCGGTTGCCCTTAGTTGACATTGAAGTCCCTGTTAGAAAGTATCGTTCTCAGACTTCTGCCGGTTGCCCTTAGTTGACATTGAAGTCTCTGTTAGAAAGTATCGTTCTCAACCTTCTGTCGGTTGCCCTTAGTTGACATTGAAGTCTCTGTTAGACAGTATCGTTCTCAACCTTCTGTCGGTTGTCCTTAGTTGACATTGAAGTCCCTGTTAGAAAGTATCGTTCTCAACTTTCTGTCGGTTGCCCTTAGTTGACATTGAAGTCCCTGATAGAAAGTATCGTTCTCAACCTTCTGCTGGTTGCCCTTAGTTGACATTGAAGTCCCTGATAGACAGTGTCGTTCTCAAACTTCTGTCGGTTGTCCTTAGTTGACATTGAAGTCCCTGTTAGACAGTATCGTTCTCAACCTTCTGTCGGTTGCCCTTAGTTGACATTGAAGTCCTTGTTAAAAAGTATCGTTCTCAACCTTCGGGCGGTTGCCCTTAGTTGACATTGAAGTTCCTGTTAGAAAGTATCGTTCTCAACCTTCTGTCGGTTGCCCTTAGTTGACATTGAAGTCCCTGTTAGAATGTATCGTTCTCAACCTTCTGTCGGTTGCCCTTAGTTGACATTGAAGTCCCTGTTAGACAGTATCGTTCTCTACCTTCTGTCGGTTGCCCGTAGTTGACATTGAAGTTCGCTAGAAAGTATCGTTCTCAGCCTTCTGCCGGTTGCCCTTAGTTGACATTGAAGTCCCTGTTAGACAGTATCGTTCACAACCTTCTGTCGGTTGTCCTTAGTTGACATTGAAGTCCCTGTTAGACGGTATCGTTCTCAACCTTCTGTCGGTTGCCCTTAGTTGACATTGAAGTCCCTGTTAGACAGTATCGTTCTCAACATTCTGTCGGTTGCCCTTAGCTGGTATTGAAGTCCTTGTTAGACAGTATCGTTCTCAACCTTCTGTCGGTTGCCCTTAGTTGACATTGAAGTCCCTGTTAGAAAGTATCGTTCACAACCTTCTGTCGGTTGCTCTTAGATGACATTGAAGTCCCTGTTAGAAAGTATCGTTCTCAACCTTTTGTCGGTTGCCCTTAGTTGACATTGAAGTCCCTTTTAGAAAGTATCGTTCTCAACCTTCTGTCGGTTGCCCTTAGTTGACATTGAAGTCCCTGTTAGAAAGTATCGTTCTCAACCTTCTGTCGGTTGCACTTAGTTGACATTGAAATCCCTGTTAGAAAGTATCGTTCTCAACCTTCTGTCGGTTACCCTTAGTTGACATCGAAGTCCCTGTTAGAAAGTATCGTTCTCAACCTTCTGTCGGTTGCCCTTAGTTGACATTGAAGTCCCTGTTAGAAAGTATCGTTCTCAACCTTCTGTCGGTTGCCCTTAGTTGACATTGAAGTCCCTGTTATAAAGTTTCGTTCTCAACCTTCTGTCGGTTGCCCTTAGTTGATATTGAAGTTCCTGTTAGAAAGTATCGTTCTCAACCTTCTGTCGGTTGCCCTTAGTAGACATTGAAGTCCCTGTTAGAAAGTATCGGTCTCAACCTTCTGTCGGTTGCCCTTAGTTGACATTGAAGTCCCTTTTAGAACGTACTATTCTCAACCTTCTGTCGGTTGCCCTTAGGTGACATTGAAGTAACTGTTAGAAAGTATCGTTCTCAACCTTCTGTCGGTTGCCCTTATTTGACATTGAAGTCCCTGTTAGAAAATATCGTTCTCAACCTTCTGTCGGTTGCCCTTAGTTGACATTGAAGTCCCTGTTAGACAGTATCGTTCTCAACCTTCTGTCGGTTGCTATTAGTTGACATTGAAGTCCCTGTTAGAAAGTGTCGTTCTCAACCTTCTGTCGGTTGCCCTTAGTTGACATTGAAGTCCCTGTTAGAAAGTATCGTTCTTAACCTTCTGTCGGTTGCCCATTGTTGACATTGAAGTCCCTGTTAGAAAGTATCGTTCTCAATTTTCTGTCGGTTGCCCTTAGTTGACATTGAAGTCCCTGTTAAAAAGTATCGTTATCAGCCTTCTGTCGGTTGTCCTTAGTTGAAATTGAAGTCCCTGTTAGAAAGTATCGTTCTCAACCCTCTGTCGGTTGCACTTAGTTGACATTGAAGTCCCTGTTAGAAAGTATCGTTCTCAACCTTCTGTCGGTTGCCCTTGGTTGACATTGAAGTCCCTGTTAGAAAGTATCGTTCTCAACCTTCTGTCGGTTGCCCTTATTTGACATTGAAGTCCCTGTTAGAAAGTATCGTTCTCAACCTTTTGTCGGTTGCCTTGGTTGACATTGAAGTCCCTGTTAGAAAGTATCGTTCTCAACCTTCTGTCGGTTGCCCTTATTTGACATTGAAGTCCCTGTTAGAAAATATCGTTCTCAACCTTCTGTCGGTTGCCCTTAGTTGACATTGAAGTCCCTGTTAGACAGTATCGTTCTCAACCTTCTGTCGGTTGCACTAAGTTGACATTGAAGTCTCTGTTAGAAAGTATCGTTCTCAACCTTCTGTCGGTTGCCCTTAGTTGACATTGAAGTCCCTGTTAGAAAGTATCGTTCTCAACCTTCTGTCGGTTGCCCTCAGTTGACATTGAAGTCCCTGTTAGAAAGTATCGTTCTCAACTTTCTGTCGGTTGCCCTCAGTTGACATTGAAGTCCCTGTTAGAAAGTATCGTTCTCAGCCTTCTGCCGGTTGCCCTTAGTTGACATTGAAGTCCCTGTTAGAAAGTATCGTTCTCAACCTTCTGTCGGTTGCCCTTAGTTGACATTGAAGTCCCTGTTAGAAAGTATCGTTCTCAGACTTCTGCCGGTTGCCCTTAGTTGACATTGAAGTCTCTGTTAGAAAGTATCGTTCTCAACATTCTGTCGGTTGCCCTTAGTTGACATTGAAGTCTCTGTTAGACAGTATCGTTCTCAACCTTCTGTCGGTTGTCCTTAGTTGACATTGAAGTCCCTGTTAGAAAGTATCGTTCTCAACTTTCTGTCGGTTGCCCTTAGTTGACATTGAAGTCCCTGATAGAAAGTATCGTTCTCAACCTTCTGCTGGTTGCCCTTAGTTGACATTGAAGTCCCTGATAGACAGTGTCGTTCTCAAACTTCTGTCGGTTGTCCTTAGTTGACATTGAAGTCCCTGTTAGACAGTATCGTTCTCAACCTTCTGTCGGTTGCCCTTAGTTGACATTGAAGTCCTTGTTAAAAAGTATCGTTCTCAACCTTCGGGCGGTTGCCCTTAGTTGACATTGAAGTTCCTGTTAGAAAGTATCGTTCTCAACCTTCTGTCGGTTGCCCTTAGTTGACATTGAAGTCCCTGTTAGAAGGTATCGTTCTCAACCTTCTGTCGGTTGCCCTTAGTTGACATTGAAGTCCCTGTTAGACAGTATCGTTCTCTACCTTCTGTCGGTTGCCCTTAGTTGACATTGAAGTCCCTGTTAGAAAGTATCGTTCTCAGACTTCTGCCGGTTGCCCTTAGTTGACATTGAAGTCTCTGTTAGAAAGTATCGTTCTCAACCTTCTGTCGGTTGCCCTTAGTTGACATTGAAGTCTCTGTTAGAAAGTATCGTTCTCAACCTTCTGTCGGTTGTCCTTAGTTGACATTGAAGTCCCTGTTAGAAAGTATCGTTCTCAACTTTCTGTCGGTTGCCCTTAGTTGACATTGAAGTCCCTGATAGAAAGTATCGTTCTCAACCTTCTGCTGGTTGCCCTTAGTTGACATTGAAGTCCCTGATAGACAGTGTCGTTCTCAAGCTTCTGTCGGTTGTCCTTAGTTGACATTGAAGTCCCTGTTAGACAGTATCGTTCTCAACCTTCTGTCGGTTGCCCTTAGTTGACATTGAAGTCCTTGTTAAAAAGTATCGTTCTCAACCTTCGGGCGGTTGCCCTTAGTTGACATTGAAGTTCCTGTTAGAAAGTATCGTTCTCAACCTTCTGTCGGTTGCCCTTAGTTGACATTGAAGTCCCTGTTAGAAGGTATCGTTCTCAACCTTCTGTCGGTTGCCCTTAGTTGACATTGAAGTCCCTGTTAGACAGTATCGTTCTCTACCTTCTGTCGGTTGCCCTTAGTTGACATTGAAGTTCGCTAGAAAGTATCGTTCTCAGCCTTCTGCCGGTTGCCCTTAGTTGACATTGAAGTCCCTGTTAGACAGTATCGTTCACAACCTTCTGTCGGTTGTCCTTAGTTGACATTGAAGTCCCTGTTAGACGGTATCGTTCTCAACCTTCTGTCGGTTGCCCTTAGTTGACATTGAAGTCCCTGTTAGACAGTATCGTTCTCAACATTCTGTCGGTTGCCCTTAGCTGGTATTGAAGTCCTTGTTAGACAGTATCGTTCTCAACCTTCTGTCGGTTGCCCTTAGTTGACATTGAAGTCCCTGTTAGAAAGTATCGTTCACAACCTTCTGTCGGTTGCTCTTAGATGACATTGAAGTCCCTGTTAGAAAGTATCGTTCTCAACCTTTTGTCGGTTGCCCTTAGTTGACATTGAAGTCCCTTTTAGAAAGTATCGTTCTCAACCTTCTGTCGGTTGCCCTTAGTTGACATTGAAGTCCCTGTTAGAAAGTATCGTTCTCAACCTTCTGTCGGTTGCACTTAGTTGACATTGAAATCCCTGTTAGAAAGTATCGTTCTCAACCTTCTGTCGGTTACCCTTAGTTGACATCGAAGTCCCTGTTAGAAAGTATCGTTCTCAACCTTCTGTCGGTTGCCCTTAGTTGACATTGAAGTCCCTGTTAGAAAGTATCGTTCTCAACCTTCTGTCGGTTGCCCTTAGTTGACATTGAAGTCCCTGTTATAAAGTTTCGTTCTCAACCTTCTGTCGGTTGCCCTTAGTTGACATTGAAGTTCCTGTTAGAAAGTATCGTTCTCAACCTTCTGTCGGTTGCCCTTAGTAGACATTGAAGTCCCTGTTAGAAAGTATCGGTCTCAACCTTCTGTCGGTTGCCCTTAGTTGACATTGAAGTCCCTTTTAGAACGTACTATTCTCAACCTTCTGTCGGTTGCCCTTAGGTGACATTGAAGTAACTGTTAGAAAGTATCGTTCTCAACCTTCTGTCGGTTGCCCTTAGTTGACATTGAAGTCCCTGTTAGAAAGTATCGTTCTCAACCTTCTGTCGGTTGCCCTTAGTTGACATTGAATTCCCTGTTAGAAAGTATCGTTCTCAACCTTCTGTCGGTTGCCCTTAGTTGACATTGAAGTCCCTGTTAGAAAGTATCGTTCTCAACCTTCTGTCGGTTGCCCTTAGTTGACATTGAAGGCACTGTTAGAAAGTATCGTTTTCAAACTTCTGTCGGTTGCCATTAGTTGACATTGAAGTCCCTGTTAGAAAGTATCGTTCTCAACCTTCTGTCGGTTGCCCTTAGTTGACACTGAAGTCCCTGTTAGAAAGTATCGTTCTCAACCTTCTGTCGGTTGCCCTCAGTTGACATTGAAGTCCCTGTTAGAATGTATCGTTCTCAACCTTCTCTCGGTTGCCCTTAGTTGACATTGAAGTCCCTGTTAGAAAGTATCGTTCTCAAGCTTCTGTCGGTTGCCCTTAGTTGACATTGAAGTCCCTGTTAGAAAGTATCGTTCTCAACCTTCTGTCGGTTGCCCTTATTTGACATTGAAGTCCCTGTAACAAACAGTATCGTTCTCAACCTTTTGTCCGTTGCCCTAAGTTGACATTGAAGTCTCTGTTAGAAAGTATCGTTCTCAACCTTATGTCGGTTGTCCTTAGTTGACATTTAAGTCCCTGTTAGAAATTATCGTTCTCAGCTTTCTGTCGGTTGCCCTTAGTTGACATTGAAGTCCCTGGTAGAAAGTATCGTTCTCAACCTTCTGTCGGTTGCCCTTAGTTGACATTGAAGTCCCTGTTAGACAGTGTCGTTCTCAACCTTCTGTTGGTGGTCCTTAGTTGACATTGAAGTCCCTGTTAGAAAGTATCGTTCTCAACCTTCTGTCGGTTGCTCTTAGTTGACATTGAAGTCCATTTTAGAAAGTGTCGTTCTCAACCTTCTGTCGGTTGCCCTTAGTTGACATTGAAGTCCCTGTTAGAAAGTATCGTTCTCAACCTTCTGTCGGTTGCCCATTGTTGACATTGAAGTCCCTGTTAGAAAGTATCGTTCTCAACATTCTCTCGGTCGCCCTTAGTTGACATTGAAGTCCCTGTTAAAAAGTATCGTTATCAGCCTTCTGTCGGTTGTCCTTAGTTGACATTGAAGTCCCTGTTAGAAAGTATCGTTCTCAACCCTCTGTCGGTTGCACTTAGTTGACATTGAAGTCCCTGTTAGAAAGTATCGTTCTCAACCTTCTGTCGGTTGCCCTTGGTTGACATTGAAGTCCCTGTTAGAAAGTATCGTTCTCAAGCTTCTGTCGGTTGCCCTTATTTGACATTGAAGTCCCTGTTAGAAAGTATCGTTCTCAACCTTCTGTCGGTTGCCTTGGTTGACATTGAAGTCCCTGTTAGAAAGTATCGTTCTCAACCTTCTGTCGGTTGCCCTTAGTTGACATTGAAGTCCCTGTTAGACAGTATCGTTCTCAACCTTCTGTCGGTTGCTATTAGTTGACATTGAAGTCCCTGTTAGAAAGTGTCGTTCTCAACCTTCTGTCGGTTGCCCTTAGTTGACATTGAAGTCCCTGTTAGAAAGTATCGTTCTTAACCTTCTGTCGGTTGCCCATTGTTGACATTGAAGTCCCTGTTAGAAAGTATCGTTCTCAATTTTCTGTCGGTTGCCCTTAGTTGACATTGAAGTCCCTGTTAAAAAGTATCGTTATCAGACTTCTGTCGGTTGTCCTTAGTTGAAATTGAAGTCCCTGTTAGAAAGTATCGTTCTCAACCTTCTGTCGGTTGCCCTTAGTTGACATTGAATTCCCTGTTAGAAAGTATCGTTCTCAACCTTCTGTCGGTTGCCCTTAGTTGACATTGAAGTCCCTGTTAGAAAGTATCGTTCTCAACCTTCTGTCGGTTGCCCTTAGTTGACATTGAAGGCACTGTTAGAAAGTATCGTTTTCAAACTTCTGTCGGTTGCCATTAGTTGACATTGAAGTCCCTGTTAGAAAGTATCGTTCTCAACCTTCTGTCGGTTGCCCTTAGTTGACACTGAAGTCCCTGTTAGAAAGTATCGTTCTCAACCTTCTGTCGGTTGCCCTCAGTTGACATTGAAGTCCCTGTTAGAATGTATCGTTCTCAACCTTCTCTCGGTTTCCCTTAGTTGACATTGAAGTCCCTGTTAGAAAGTATCGTTCTCAACCTTCTGTCGGTTGCCCTTAGTTGACATTGAAGTCCCGGTTAGAAAGTATCGTTCTCAATCTTCTGTCGGTTGCCCTTAGTTGACACTGAAGTCCCTGTTAGAAAGTATCGTTCTCAACCTTCTGTCGGTTGCCCTTAGTTGACATTGAAGTCCCTGTTAGAAAGTATCGTTCTCAACCTTCTGTCGGTTGCCCTTAGTTGACATTGAAGTCCCTGTTAGAAAGTATCGTTCTCAAGCTTCTGTCGGTTGCCCTTAGTTGACATTGAAGTCCCTGTTAGAAAGTATCGTTCTCAACCTTCTGTCGGTTGCCCTTATTTGACATTGAAGTCCCTGTTAGAAGTATCGTTCTCAACCTTCTGTCGGTTGCCCTTTGTTGACATTGAAGTCCCTGTAACAAACAGTATCGTTCTCAACCTTTTGTCCGTTGCCCTAAGTTGACATTGAAGTCTCTGTTAGAAAGTATCGTTCTCAACCTTATGTCGGTTGTCCTTAGTTGACATTTAAGTCCCTGTTAGAAAGTATCGTTCTCAGCTTTCTGTCGGTTGCCCTTAGTTGACATTGAAGTCCCTGGTAGAAAGTATCGTTCTCAACCTTCTGTCGGTTGCCCTTAGTTGACATTGAAGTCCCTGTTAGACAGTGTCGTTCTCAACCTTCTGTTGGTGGTCCTTAGTTGACATTGAAGTCCCTGTTAGAAAGTATCGTTCTCAACCTTCTGTCGGTTGCTCTTAGTTGACATTGAAGTCCCTTTTAGAAAGTGTCGTTCTCAACCTTCTGTCGGTTGCCCTTAGTTGACATTGAAGTCCCTGTTAGAAAGTATCGTTCTCAACCTTCTGTCGGTTGCCCATTGTTGACATTGAAGTCCCTGTTAGAAAGTATCGTTCTCAACATTCTGTCGGTCGCCCTTAGTTGACATTGAAGTCCCTGTTAAAAAGTATCGTTATCAGCCTTCTGTCGGTTGTCCTTAGTTGACATTGAAGTCCCTGTTAGAAAGTATCGTTCTCAACCTTCTGTCGGTTGCCCTTGGTTGACATTGAAGTCCCTGTTAGAAAGTATCGTTCTCAAGCTTCTGTCGGTTGCCCTTATTTGACATTGAAGTCCCTGTTAGAAAGTATCGTTCTCAACCTTCTGTCGGTTGCCTTGGTTGACATTGAAGTCCCTGTTAGAAAGTATCGTTCTCAACCTTCTGTCGGTTGCCCTTAGTTGACATTGAAGTCCCTGTTAGACAGTATCGTTCTCAACCTTCTGTCGGTTGCTATTAGTTGACATTGAAGTCCCTGTTAGAAAGTGTCGTTCTCAACCTTCTGTCGGTTGCCCTTAGTTGACATTGAAGTCCCTGTTAGAAAGTATCGTTCTTAACCTTCTGTCGGTTGCCCATTGTTGACATTGAAGTCCCTGTTAGAAAGTATCGTTCTCAATTTTCTGTCGGTTGCCCTTAGTTGACATTGAAGTCCCTGTTAAAAAGTATCGTTATCAGCCTTCTGTCGGTTGTCCTTAGTTGAAATTGAAGTCCCTGTTAGAAAGTATCGTTCTCAACCCTCTGTCGGTTGCACTTAGTTGACATTGAAGTCCCTGTTAGAAAGTATCGTTCTCAACCTTCTGTCGGTTGCCCTTATTTGACATTGAAGTCCCTGTTAGAAAGTATCGTTCTCAACCTTTTGTCGGTTGCCTTGGTTGACATTGAAGTCCCTGCTAGAAAGTATCGTTCTCAACCTTCTGTCGGTTGCCCTTATTTGACATTGAAGTCCCTGTTAGAAAATATCGTTCTCAACCTTCTGTCGGTTGCCCTCAGTTGACATTGAAGTCCCTGTTAGAATGTATCGTTCTCAACCTTCTCTCGGTTGCCCTTAGTTGACATTGAAGTCCCTGTTAGAAAGTATCGTTCTCAAGCTTCTGTCGGTTGCCCTTAGTTGACATTGAAGTCCCTGTTAGAAAGTATCGTTCTCAACCTTCTGTCGGTTGCCCTTATTTGACATTGAAGTCCCTGTAACAAACAGTATCGTTCTCAACCTTTTGTCCGTTGCCCTAAGTTGACATTGAAGTCTCTGTTAGAAAGTATCGTTCTCAACCTTATGTCGGTTGTCCTTAGTTGACATTTAAGTCCCTGTTAGAAAGTATCGTTCTCAGCTTTCTGTCGGTTGCCCTTAGTTGACATTGAAGTCCCTGGTAGAAAGTATCGTTCTCAACCTTCTGTCGGTTGCCCTTAGTTGACATTGAAGTCCCTGTTAGACAGTATCGTTCTCAACCTTCTGTTGGTGGTCCTTAGTTGACATTGAAGTCCCTGTTAGAAAGTATCGTTCTCAACCTTCTGTCGGTTGCTCTTAGTTGACATTGAAGTCCATTTTAGAAAGTGTCGTTCTCAACCTTCTGTCGGTTGCCCTTAGTTGACATTGAAGTCCCTGTTAGAAAGTATCGTTCTCAACCTTCTGTCGGTTGCCCATTGTTGACATTGAAGTCCCTGTTAGAAAGTATCGTTCTCAACATTCTCTCGGTCGCCCTTAGTTGACATTGAAGTCCCTGTTAAAAAGTATCGTTATCAGCCTTCTGTCGGTTGTCCTTAGTTGACATTGAAGTCCCTGTTAGAAAGTATCGTTCTCAACCCTCTGTCGGTTGCACTTAGTTGACATTGAAGTCCCTGTTAGAAAGTATCGTTCTCAACCTTCTGTCGGTTGCCCTTGGTTGACATTGATGTCCCTGTTAGAAAGTATCGTTCTCAAGCTTCTGTCGGTTGCCCTTATTTGACATTGAAGTCCCTGTTAGAAAGTATCGTTCTCAACCTTCTGTCGGTTGCCTTGGTTGACATTGAAGTCCCTGTTAGAAAGTATCGTTCTCAACCTTCTGTCGGTTGCCCTTAGTTGACATTGAAGTCCCTGTTAGACAGTATCGTTCTCAACCTTCTGTCGGTTGCTATTAGTTGACATTGAAGTCCCTGTTAGAAAGTGTCGTTCTCAACCTTCTGTCGGTTGCCCTTAGTTGACATTGAAGTCCCTGTTAGAAAGTATCGTTCTTAACCTTCTGTCGGTTGCCCATTGTTGACATTGAAGTCCCTGTTAGAAAGTATCGTTCTCAATTTTCTGTCGGTTGCCCTTAGTTGACATTGAAGTCCCTGTTAAAAAGTATCGTTATCAGACTTCTGTCGGTTGTCCTTAGTTGAAATTGAAGTCCCTGTTAGAAAGTATCGTTCTCAACCTTCTGTCGGTTGCCCTTAGTTGACATTGAATTCCCTGTTAGAAAGTATCGTTCTCAACCTTCTGTCGGTTGCCCTTAGTTGACATTGAAGTCCCTGTTAGAAAGTATCGTTCTCAACCTTCTGTCGGTTGCCCTTAGTTGACATTGAAGGCACTGTTAGAAAGTATCGTTTTCAAACTTCTGTCGGTTGCCATTAGTTGACATTGAAGTCCCTGTTAGAAAGTATCGTTCTCAACCTTCTGTCGGTTGCCCTTAGTTGACACTGAAGTCCCTGTTAGAAAGTATCGTTCTCAACCTTCTGTCGGTTGCCCTCAGTTGACATTGAAGTCCCTGTTAGAATGTATCGTTCTCAACCTTCTCTCGGTTTCCCTTAGTTGACATTGAAGTCCCTGTTAGAAAGTATCGTTCTCAACCTTCTGTCGGTTGCCCTTAGTTGACATTGAAGTCCCGGTTAGAAAGTATCGTTCTCAATCTTCTGTCGGTTGCCCTTAGTTGACACTGAAGTCCCTGTTAGAAAGTATCGTTCTCAACCTTCTGTCGGTTGCCCTTAGTTGACATTGAAGTCCCTGTTAGAAAGTATCGTTCTCAACCTTCTGTCGGTTGCCCTTAGTTGACATTGAAGTCCCTGTTAGAAAGTATCGTTCTCAAGCTTCTGTCGGTTGCCCTTAGTTGACATTGAAGTCCCTGTTAGAAAGTATCGTTCTCAACCTTCTGTCGGTTGCCCTTATTTGACATTGAAGTCCCTGTTAGAAGTATCGTTCTCAACCTTCTGTCGGTTGCCCTTTGTTGACATTGAAGTCCCTGTAACAAACAGTATCGTTCTCAACCTTTTGTCCGTTGCCCTAAGTTGACATTGAAGTCTCTGTTAGAAAGTATCGTTCTCAACCTTATGTCGGTTGTCCTTAGTTGACATTTAAGTCCCTGTTAGAAAGTATCGTTCTCAGCTTTCTGTCGGTTGCCCTTAGTTGACATTGAAGTCCCTGGTAGAAAGTATCGTTCTCAACCTTCTGTCGGTTGCCCTTAGTTGACATTGAAGTCCCTGTTAGACAGTGTCGTTCTCAACCTTCTGTTGGTGGTCCTTAGTTGACATTGAAGTCCCTGTTAGAAAGTATCGTTCTCAACCTTCTGTCGGTTGCTCTTAGTTGACATTGAAGTCCCTTTTAGAAAGTGTCGTTCTCAACCTTCTGTCGGTTGCCCTTAGTTGACATTGAAGTCCCTGTTAGAAAGTATCGTTCTCAACCTTCTGTCGGTTGCCCATTGTTGACATTGAAGTCCCTGTTAGAAAGTATCGTTCTCAACATTCTGTCGGTCGCCCTTAGTTGACATTGAAGTCCCTGTTAAAAAGTATCGTTATCAGCCTTCTGTCGGTTGTCCTTAGTTGACATTGAAGTCCCTGTTAGAAAGTATCGTTCTCAACCCTCTGTCGGTTGCACTTAGTTGACATTGAAGTCCCTGTTAGAAAGTATCGTTCTCAACCTTCTGTCGGTTGCCCTTGGTTGACATTGAAGTCCCTGTTAGAAAGTATCGTTCTCAAGCTTCTGTCGGTTGCCCTTATTTGACATTGAAGTCCCTGTTAGAAAGTATCGTTCTCAACCTTCTGTCGGTTGCCTTGGTTGACATTGAAGTCCCTGTTAGAAAGTATCGTTCTCAACCTTCTGTCGGTTGCCCTTAGTTGACATTGAAGTCCCTGTTAGACAGTATCGTTCTCAACCTTCTGTCGGTTGCTATTAGTTGACATTGAAGTCCCTGTTAGAAAGTGTCGTTCTCAACCTTCTGTCGGTTGCCCTTAGTTGACATTGAAGTCCCTGTTAGAAAGTATCGTTCTTAACCTTCTGTCGGTTGCCCATTGTTGACATTGAAGTCCCTGTTAGAAAGTATCGTTCTCAATTTTCTGTCGGTTGCCCTTAGTTGACATTGAAGTCCCTGTTAAAAAGTATCGTTATCAGCCTTCTGTCGGTTGTCCTTAGTTGAAATTGAAGTCCCTGTTAGAAAGTATCGTTCTCAACCCTCTGTCGGTTGCACTTAGTTGACATTGAAGTCCCTGTTAGAAAGTATCGTTCTCAACCTTCTGTCGGTTGCCCTTATTTGACATTGAAGTCCCTGTTAGAAAGTATCGTTCTCAACCTTTTGTCGGTTGCCTTGGTTGACATTGAAGTCCCTGCTAGAAAGTATCGTTCTCAACCTTCTGTCGGTTGCCCTTATTTGACATTGAAGTCCCTGTTAGAAAATATCGTTCTCAACCTTCTGTCGGTTGCCCTTAGTTGACATTGAAGTCCCTGTTAGACAGTATCGTTCTCAACCTTCTGTCGGTTGCACTAAGTTGACATTGAAGTCTCTGTTAGAAAGTATCGTTCTCAACCTTCTGTCGGTTGCCCTTAGTTGACATTGAAGTCCCTGTTAGAAAGTATCGTTCTCAACCTTCTGTCGGTTGCCCTCAGTTGACATTGAAGTCCCTGTTAGAAAGTATCGTTCTCAACTTTCTGTCGGTTGCCCTCAGTTGACATTGAAGTCCCTGTTAGAAAGTATCGTTCTCAGCCTTCTGCCGGTTGCCCTTAGTTGACATTGAAGTCCCTGTTAGAAAGTATCGTTCTCAACCTTCTGTCGGTTGCCCTTAGTTGACATTGAAGTCCCTGTTAGACAGTGTCGTTCTCAACCTTCTGTTGGTGGTCCTCAGTTGACATTGAAGTCCCTGTTAGAAAGTATCGTTCTCAACCTTCTGTCGGTTGCTCTTAGTTGACATTGAAGTCCCTTTTAGAAAGTGTCGTTCTCAACCTTCTGTCGGTTGCCCTTAGTTGACATTGAAGTCCCTGTTAGAAAGTATCGTTCTCAACCTTCTGTCGGTTGCCCATTGTTGACATTGAAGTCCCTGTTAGAAAGTATCGTTCTCAACATTCTGTCGGTCGCCCTTAGTTGACATTGAAGTCCCTGTTAAAAAGTATCGTTATCAGCCTTCTGTCGGTTGTCCTTAGTTGACATTGAAGTCCCTGTTAGAAAGTATCGTTCTCAACCCTCTGTCGGTTGCACTTAGTTGACATTGAAGTCCCTGTTAGAAAGTATCGTTCTCAACCTTCTGTCGGTTGCCCTTGGTTGACATTGAAGTCCCTGTTAGAAAGTATCGTTCTCAAGCTTCTGTCGGTTGCCCTTATTTGACATTGAAGTCCCTGTTAGAAAGTATCGTTCTCAACCTTCTGTCGGTTGCCTTGGTTGACATTGAAGTCCCTGTTAGAAAGTATCGTTCTCAACCTTCTGTCGGTTGCCCTTAGTTGACATTGAAGTCCCTGTTAGACAGTATCGTTCTCAACCTTCTGTCGGTTGCTATTAGTTGACATTGAAGTCCCTGTTAGAAAGTGTCGTTCTCAACCTTCTGTCGGTTGCCCTTAGTTGACATTGAAGTCCCTGTTAGAAAGTATCGTTCTTAACCTTCTGTCGGTTGCCCATTGTTGACATTGAAGTCCCTGTTAGAAAGTATCGTTCTCAATTTTCTGTCGGTTGCCCTTAGTTGACATTGAAGTCCCTGTTAAAAAGTATCGTTATCAGCCTTCTGTCGGTTGTCCTTAGTTGAAATTGAAGTCCCTGTTAGAAAGTATCGTTCTCAACCCTCTGTCGGTTGCACTTAGTTGACATTGAAGTCCCTGTTAGAAAGTATCGTTCTCAACCTTCTGTCGGTTGCCCTTGGTTGACATTGAAGTCCCTGTTAGAAAGTATCGTTCTCAACCTTCTGTCGGTTGCCCTTATTTGACATTGAAGTCCCTGTTAGAAAGTATCGTTCTCAACCTTTTGTCGGTTGCCTTGGTTGACATTGAAGTCCCTGCTAGAAAGTATCGTTCTCAACCTTCTGTCGGTTGCCCTTATTTGACATTGAAGTCCCTGTTAGAAAATATCGTTCTCAACCTTCTGTCGGTTGCCCTTAGTTGACATTGAAGTCCCTGTTAGACAGTATCGTTCTCAACCTTCTGTCGGTTGCACTAAGTTGACATTGAAGTCTCTGTTAGAAAGTATCGTTCTCAACCTTCTGTCGGTTGCCCTTAGTTGACATTGAAGTCCCTGTTAGAAAGTATCGTTCTCAACCTTCTGTCGGTTGCCCTCAGTTGACATTGAAGTCCCTGTTAGAAAGTATCGTTCTCAACTTTCTGTCGGTTGCCCTCAGTTGACATTGAAGTCCCTGTTAGAAAGTATCGTTCTCAGCCTTCTGCCGGTTGCCCTTAGTTGACATTGAAGTCCCTGTTAGAAAGTATCGTTCTCAACCTTCTGTCGGTTGCCCTTAGTTGACATTGAAGTCCCTGTTAGAAAGTATCGTTCTCAGACTTCTGCCGGTTGCCCTTAGTTGACATTGAAGTCTCTGTTAGAAAGTATCGTTCTCAACCTTCTGTCGGTTGCCCTTAATTGACATTGAAGTCTCTGTTAGACAGTATCGTTCTCAACCTTCTGTCGGTTGTCCTTAGTTGACATTGAAGTCCCTGTTAGAAAGTATCGTTCTCAACTTTCTGTCGGTTGCCCTTAGTTGACATTGAAGTCCCTGATAGAAAGTATCGTTCTCAACCTTCTGCTGGTTGCCCTTAGTTGACATTGAAGTCCCTGATAGACAGTGTCGTTCTCAAACTTCTGTCGGTTGTCCTTAGTTGACATTGAAGTCCCTGTTAGACAGTATCGTTCTCAACCTTCTATCGGTTGCCCTTAGTTGACATTGAAGTCCTTGTTAAAAAGTATCGTTCTCAACCTTCGGGCGGTTGCCCTTAGTTGACATTGAAGTTCCTGTTAGAAAGTATCGTTCTCAACCTTCTGTCGGTTGCCCTTAGTTGACATTGAAGTCCCTGTTAGAAGGTATCGTTCTCAACCTTCTGTCGGTTGCCCTTAGTTGACATTGAAGTCCCTGTTAGACAGTATCGTTCTCTACCTTCTGTCGGTTGCCCTTAGTTGACATTGAAGTTCGCTAGAAAGTATCGTTCGCAGCCTTCTGCCGGTTGCCCTTAGTTGACATTGAAGTCCCTGTTAGACAGTATCGTTCACAACCTTCTGTCGGTTGTCCTTAGTTGACATTGAAGTCCCTGTTAGACGGTATCGTTCTCAACCTTCTGTCGGTTGCCCTTAGTTGACATTGAAGTCCCTGTTAGACAGTATCGTTCTCAACATTCTGTCGGTTGCCCTTAGCTGGTATTGAAGTCCTTGTTAGACAGTATCGTTCTCAACCTTCTGTCGGTTGCCCTTAGTTGACATTGAAGTGCCTGTTAGAAAGTATCGTTCACAACCTTCTGTCGGTTGCTCTTAGATGACATTGAAGTCCCTGTTAGAAAGTATCGTTCTCAACCTTTTGTCGGTTGCCCTTAGTTGACATTGAAGTCCCTGTTAGAAAGTATCGTTCTCAACCTTCTGTCGGTTGCCCTTAGTTGACATTGAAGTCCCTGTTAGAAAGTATCGTTCTCAACCTTCTGTCGGTTGCACTTAGTTGACATTGAAATCCCTGTTAGAAAGTATCGTTCTCAACCTTCTGTCGGTTACCCTTAGTTGACATCGAAGTCCCTGTTAGAAAGTATCGATCTCAACCATCTGTCGGTTGCCCTTAGTTGACATTGAAGTCCCTGTTATAAAGTATCGTTCTCAACCTTCGGTCGGTTGCCCTTAGTTGACATTGAAGTTCCTGTTAGAAAGTATCGTTCTCAACCTTCTGTCGGTTGCCCTTAGTAGTCATTGAAGTCCCTGTTAGAAAGTATCGGTCTCAACCTTCTGTCGGTTGCCCTTAGTTGACATTGAAGTCCCTTTTAGAACGTACTATTCTCAACCTTCTGTCGGTTGCCCTTAGGTGACATTGAAGTAACTGTTAGAAAGTATCGTTCTCAACCTTCTGTCGGTTGCCCTTAGTTGACATTGAAGTCCCTGTTAGAAAGTATCGTTCTCAACCTTCTGTCGGTTGCCCTTAGTTGACATTGAATTCCCTGTTAGAAAGTATCGTTCTCAACCTTCTGTCGGTTGCCCTTAGTTGACATTGAAGTCCCTGTTAGAAAGTATCGTTCTCAGCCTTCTGTCGGTTGCCCTTAGTTGACATTGAAGGCACTGCTAGAAAGTATCGTTTTCAAACTTCTGTCGGTTGCCATTAGTTGACATTGAAGTCCCTGTTAGAAAGTATCGTTCTCAACCTTCTGTCGGTTGCCCTTAGTTGACACTGAAGTCCCTGTTAGAAAGTATCGTTCTCAACCTTCTGTCGGTTGCCCTCAGTTGACATTGAAGTCCCTGTTAGAATGTATCGTTCTCAACCTTCTGTCGGTTTCCCTTAGTTGACATTGAAGTCCCTGTTAGAAAGTATCGTTCTCAACCTTCTGTCGGTTGCCCTTAGTTGACATTGAAGTCCCGGTTAGAAAGTATCGTTCTCAATCTTCTGTCGGTTGCCCTTAGTTGACACTGAAGTCCCTGTTAGAAAGTATCGTTCTCAACCTTCTGTCGGTTGCCCTTAGTTGACATTGAAGTCCCTGTTAGAAAGTATCGTTCTCAACCTTCTGTCGGTTGCCCTTAGTTGACATTGAAGTCCCTGTTAGAAAGTATCGTGCTCAAGCTTCTGTCGGTTGCCCTTAGTTGACATTGAAGTCCCTGTTAGAAAGTATCGTTCTCAACCTTCTGTCGGTTGCCCTTATTTGACATTGAAGTCCCTGTTAGAAGTATCGTTCTCAACCTTCTGTCGGTTGCCCTTTGTTGACATTGAAGTCCCTGTAACAAACAGTATCGTTCTCAACCTTTTGTCCGTTGCCCTAAGTTGACATTGAAGTCTCTGTTAGAAAGTATCGTTCTCAACCTTATGTCGGTTGTCCTTAGTTGACATTTAAGTCCCTGTTAGAAAGTATCGTTCTCAACTTTCTGTCGGTTGCCCTTAGTTGACATTGAAGTCCCTGGTAGAAAGTATCGTTCTCAACCTTCTGTCGGTTGCTCTTAGTTGACATTGAAGTCCCTGTTAGAAAGTGTCGTTCTCAACCTTCTGTCGGTTGCCCTTAGTTGACATTGAAGTCCCTGTTAGAAAGTATCGTTCTCAACCTTCTGTCGGTTGCCCATTGTTGACATTGAAGTCCCTGTTAGAAAGTATCGTTATCAGCCTTCTGTCGGTTGTCCTTAGTTGACATTGAAGTCCCTGTTAGAAAGTATCGTTCTCAACCCTCTGTCGGTTGCACTTAGTTGACATTGAAGTCCCTGTTAGAAAGTATCGTTCTCAACCTTTTGTCCGTTGCCCTAAGTTGACATTGAAGTCTCTGTTAGAAAGTATCGTTCTCAACCTTATGTCGGTTGTCCTTAGTTGACATTGAAGTCCCTGTTAGACAGTGTCGTTCTCAACCTTCTGTTGGTGGTCCTTAGTTGACATTGAAGTCCCTGTTAGAAAGTATCGTTCTCAACCTTCTGTCGGTTGCTCTTAGTTGACATTGAAGTCCCTGTTAGAAAGTGTCGTTCTCAACCTTCTGTCGGTTGCCCTTAGTTGACATTGAAGTCCCTGTTAGAAAGTATCGTTCTCAACCTTCTGTCGGTTGCCCATTGTTGACATTGAAGTCCCTGTTAGAAAGTATCGTTCTCAACATTCTGTCGGTCGCCCTTAGTTGACATTGAAGTCCCTGTTAAAAAGTATCGTTATCAGCCTTCTGTCGGTTGTCCTTAATTGACATTGAAGTCCCTGTTAGAAAGTATCGTTCTCAACCCTCTGTCGGTTGCACTTAGTTGACATTGAAGTCCCTGTTAGAAAGTATCGTTCTCAACCTTCTGTCGGTTGCCCTTGGTTGACATTGAAGTCCCTGTTAGAAAGTATCGTTCTCAACCTTCTGTCGGTTGCCCTTATTTGACATTGAAGTCCCTGTTAGAAAGTATCGTTCTCAACCTTCTGTCGGTTGCCCTTAGTTGACATTGAAGTCCCTTTTAGAACGTACTATTCTCAACCTTCTGTCGGTTGCCCTTAGGTGACATTGAAGTAACTGTTAGAAAGTATCGTTCTCAACCTTCTGTCGGTTGCCCTTAGTTGACATTGAAGTCCCTGTTAGAAAGTATCGTTCTCAACCTTCTGTCGGTTGCCCTTAGCTGACATTGAATTCCCTGTTAGAAAGTATCGTTCTCAACATTCTGTCGGTTGCCCTTAGTTGACATTGAAGTCCCTGTTAGAAAGTATCGTTCTCAGCCTTCTGTCGGTTGCCCTTAGTTGACATTGAAGTCCCTGTTAGAAAGTATCGTTTTCAAACTTCTGTCGGTTGCCATTAGTTGACATTGAAGTCCCTGTTAGAAAGTATCGTTCTCAACCTTCTTTCGGTTGCCCTTAGTTGACACTGAAGTCCCTGTTAGAAAGTATCGTTCTCAACCTTCTGTCGGTTGCCCTCAGTTGACATTGAAGTCCCTGTTAGAATGTATCGTTCTCAACCTTCTGTCGGTTTCCCTTAGTTGACATTGAAGTCCCTGTTAGAAAGTATCGTTCTCAACCTTCTGTCGGTTGCCCTTAGTTGACATTGAAGTCCCGGTTAGAAAGTATCGTTCTCAATCTTCTGTCGGTTGCCCTTAGTTGACACTGAAGTCCCTGTTAGAAAGTATCGTTCTCAACCTTCTGTCGGTTGCCCTTAGTTGACATTGAAGTCCCTGTTAGAAAGTATCGTTCTCAACCTTCTGTCGGTTGCCCTTAGTTGACATTGAAGTCCCTGGTAGAAAGTATCGTTCTCAAGCTTCTGTCGGTTGCCCTTAGTTGACATTGAAGTCCCTGTTAGAAAGTATCGTTCTCAACCTTCTGTCGGTTGCCCTTATTTGACATTGAAGTCCCTGTTAGAAGTATCGTTCTCAACCTTCTGTCGGTTGCCCTTTGTTGACATTGAAGTCCCTGTAACAAACAGTATCGTTCTCAACCTTTTGTCCGTTGCCCTAAGTTGACATTGAAGTCTCTGTTAGAAAGTATAGTTCTCAACCTTATGTCGGTTGTCCTTAGTTGACATTTAAGTCCCTGTTAGAAAGTATCGTTCTCAACTTTCTGTCGGTTGCCCTTAGTTGACATTGAAGTTCCTGGTAGAAAGTATCGTTCTCAACCTTCTGTCGGTTGCTCTTAGTTGACATTGAAGTCCCTGTTAGAAAGTATCGTTCTCAACCTTCTGTCGGTTGCCCTTATTTGACATTGAAGTCCCTGTTAGAAGTATCGTTCTCAACCTTCTGTCGGTTGCCCTTTGTTGACATTGAAGTCCCTGTAACAAACAGTATCGTTCTCAACCTTTTGTCCGTTGCCCTAAGTTGACATTGAAGTCTCTGTTAGAAAGTATAGTTCTCAACCTTATGTCGGTTGTCCTTAGTTGACATTTAAGTCCCTGTTAGAAAGTATCGTTCTCAACTTTCTGTCGGTTGCCCTTAGTTGACATTGAAGTGCCTGTTAGAAAGTATCGTTCACAACCTTCTGTCGGTTGCTCTTAGATGACATTGAAGTCCCTGTTAGAAAGTATCGTTCTCAACCTTTTGTCGGTTGCCCTTAGTTGACATTGAAGTCCCTGTTAGAAAGTATCGTTCTCAACCTTCTGTCGGTTGCCCTTAGTTGACATTGAAGTCCCTGTTAGAAAGTATCGTTCTCAACCTTCTGTCGGTTGCACTTAGTTGACATTGAAATCCCTGTTAGAAAGTATCGTTCTCAACCTTCTGTCGGTTGCCCTTAGTTGACATTGAAGTCCCTGTTATAAAGTATCGTTCTCAACCTTCGGTCGGTTGCCCTTAGTTGACATTGAAGTTCCTGTTAGAAAGTATCGTTCTCAACCTTCTGTCGGTTGCCCTTAGTAGACATTGAAGTCCCTGTTAGAAAGTATCGGTCTCAACCTTCTGTCGGTTGCCCTTAGTTGACATTGAAGTCCCTTTTAGAACGTACTATTCTCAACCTTCTGTCGGTTGCCCTTAGGTGACATTGAAGTAACTGTTAGAAAGTATCGTTCGCAACCTTCTGTCGGTTGCCCTTAGTTGACATTGAATTCCCTGTTAGAAAGTATCGTTCTCAACCTTCTGTCGGTTGCCCTTAGTTGACATTGAAGTCCCTGTTAGAAAGTATCGTTCTCAGCCTTCTGTCGGTTGCCCTTAGTTGACATTGAAGGCACTGCTAGAAAGTATCGTTTTCAAACTTCTGTCGGTTGCCATTAGTTGACATTGAAGTCCCTGTTAGAAAGTATCGTTCTCAACCTTCTGTCGGTTGCCCTTAGTTGACACTGAAGTCCCTGTTAGAAAGTATCGTTCTCAACCTTCTGTCGGTTGCCCTCAGTTGACATTGAAGTCCCTGTTAGAATGTATCGTTCTCAACCTTCTGTCGGTTTCCCTTAGTTGACATTGAAGTCCCTGTTAGAAAGTATCGTTCTCAACCTTCTGTCGGTTGCCCTTAGTTGACATTGAAGTCCCGGTTAGAAAGTATCGTTCTCAATCTTCTGTCGGTTGCCCTTAGTTGACACTGAAGTCCCTGTTAGAAAGTATCGTTCTCAACCTTCTGTCGGTTGCCCTTAGTTGACATTGAAGTCCCTGTTAGAAAGTATCGTTCTCAACCTTCTGTCGGTTGCCCTTAGTTGACATTGAAGTCCCTGTTAGAAAGTATCGTTCTCAAGCTTCTGTCGGTTGCCCTTAGTTGACATTGAAGTCCCTGTTAGAAAGTATCGTTCTCAACCTTCTGTCGGTTGCCCTTATTTGACATTGAAGTCCCTGTTAGAAGTATCGTTCTCAACCTTCTGTCGGTTGCCCTTTGTTGACATTGAAGTCCCTGTAACAAACAGTATCGTTCTCAACCTTTTGTCCGTTGCCCTAAGTTGACATTGAAGTCTCTGTTAGAAAGTATCGTTCTCAACCTTATGTCGGTTGTCCTTAGTTGACATTTAAGTCCCTGTTAGAAAGTATCGTTCTCAACTTTCTGTCGGTTGCCCTTAGTTGACATTGAAGTCCCTGGTAGAAAGTATCGTTCTCAACCTTCTGTCGGTTGCTCTTAGTTGACATTGAAGTCCCTGTTAGAAAGTGTCGTTCTCAACCTTCTGTCGGTTGCCCTTAGTTGACATTGAAGTCCCTGTTAGAAAGTATCGTTCTCAACCTTCTGTCGGTTGCCCATTGTTGACATTGAAGTCCCTGTTAGAAAGTATCGTTATCAGCCTTCTGTCGGTTGTCCTTAGTTGACATTGAAGTCCCTGTTAGAAAGTATCGTTCTCAACCCTCTGTCGGTTGCACTTAGTTGACATTGAAGTCCCTGTTAGAAAGTATCGTTCTCAACCTTTTGTCCGTTGCCCTAAGTTGACATTGAAGTCTCTGTTAGAAAGTATCGTTCTCAACCTTATGTCGGTTGTCCTTAGTTGACATTGAAGTCCCTGTTAGACAGTGTCGTTCTCAACCTTCTGTTGGTGGTCCTTAGTTGACATTGAAGTCCCTGTTAGAAAGTATCGTTCTCAACCTTCTGTCGGTTGCTCTTAGTTGACATTGAAGTCCCTGTTAGAAAGTGTCGTTCTCAACCTTCTGTCGGTTGCCCTTAGTTGACATTGAAGTCCCTGTTAGAAAGTATCGTTCTCAACCTTCTGTCGGTTGCCCATTGTTGACATTGAAGTCCCTGTTAGAAAGTATCGTTCTCAACATTCTGTCGGTCGCCCTTAGTTGACATTGAAGTCCCTGTTAAAAAGTATCGTTATCAGCCTTCTGTCGGTTGTCCTTAATTGACATTGAAGTCCCTGTTAGAAAGTATCGTTCTCAACCCTCTGTCGGTTGCACTTAGTTGACATTGAAGTCCCTGTTAGAAAGTATCGTTCTCAACCTTCTGTCGGTTGCCCTTAGTTGACATTGAAGTCCCGGTTAGAAAGTATCGTTCTCAATCTTCTGTCGGTTGCCCTTAGTTGACACTGAAGTCCCTGTTAGAAAGTATCGTTCTCAACCTTCTGTCGGTTGCCCTTAGTTGACATTGAAGTCCCTGTTAGAAAGTATCGTTCTCAACCTTCTGTCGGTTGCCCTTAGTTGACATTGAAGTCCCTGTTAGAAAGTATCGTTCTCAAGCTTCTGTCGGTTGCCCTTAGTTGACATTGAAGTCCCTGTTAGAAAGTATCGTTCTCAACCTTCTGTCGGTTGCCCTTATTTGACATTGAAGTCCCTGTTAGAAGTATCGTTCTCAACCTTCTGTCGGTTGCCCTTTGTTGACATTGAAGTCCCTGTAACAAACAGTATCGTTCTCAACCTTTTGTCCGTTGCCCTAAGTTGACATTGAAGTCTCTGTTAGAAAGTATCGTTCTCAACCTTATGTCGGTTGTCCTTAGTTGACATTTAAGTCCCTGTTAGAAAGTATCGTTCTCAACTTTCTGTCGGTTGCCCTTAGTTGACATTGAAGTCCCTGGTAGAAAGTATCGTTCTCAACCTTCTGTCGGTTGCTCTTAGTTGACATTGAAGTCCCTGTTAGAAAGTGTCGTTCTCAACCTTCTGTCGGTTGCCCATTGTTGACATTGAAGTCCCTGTTAGAAAGTATCGTTATCAGCCTTCTGTCGGTTGTCCTTAGTTGACATTGAAGTCCCTGTTAGAAAGTATCGTTCTCAACCCTCTGTCGGTTGCACTTAGTTGACATTGAAGTCCCTGTTAGAAAGTATCGTTCTCAACCTTTTGTCCGTTGCCCTAAGTTGACATTGAAGTCTCTGTTAGAAAGTATCGTTCTCAACCTTATGTCGGTTGTCCTTAGTTGACATTGAAGTCCCTGTTAGACAGTGTCGTTCTCAACCTTCTGTTGGTGGTCCTTAGTTGACATTGAAGTCCCTGTTAGAAAGTATCGTTCTCAACCTTCTGTCGGTTGCCCTTAGTTGACATTGAAGTCCCTGTTAGAAAGTGTCGTTCTCAACCTTCTGTCGGTTGCCCTTAGTTGACATTGAAGTCCCTGTTAGAAAGTATCGTTCTCAACCTTCTGTCGGTTGCCCATTGTTGACATTGAAGTCCCTGTTAGAAAGTATCGTTCTCAACATTCTGTCGGTCGCCCTTAGTTGACATTGAAGTCCCTGTTAAAAAGTATCGTTATCAGCCTTCTGTCGGTTGTCCTTAGTTGACATTGAAGTCCCTGTTAGAAAGTATCGTTCTCAACCCTCTGTCGGTTGCACTTAGTTGACATTGAAGTCCCTGTTAGAAAGTATCGTTCTCAACCTTCTGTCGGTTGCCCTTGGTTGACATTGAAGTCCCTGTTAGAAAGTATCGTTCTTAGCCTTCTGTCGGTTGCCCTTATTTGACATTGAAGTCCCTGTTAGAAAGTATCGTTCTCAACCTTCTGTCGGTTGCCCTTAGTTGACATTGAAGTCCCTTTTAGAACGTACTATTCTCAACCTTCTGTCGGTCGCCCTTAGGTGACATTGAAGTAACTGTTAGAAAGTATCGTTCTCAACCTTCTGTCGGTTGCCCTTAGTTGACATTGAAGTCCCTGTTAGAAAGTATCGTTCTCAACCTTCTGTCGGTTGCCCTTAGTTGACATTGAATTCCCTGTTAGAAAGTATCGTTCTCAACCTTCTGTCGGTTGCCCTTAGTTGACATTGAAGTCCCTGTTAGAAAGTATCGTTCTCAACCTTCTGTCGGTTGCCCTTAGTTGACATTGAATTCCCTGTTAGAAAGTATCGTTCTCAACCTTCTGTCGGTTGCCCTTAGTTGACATTGAAGTCCCTGTTAGAAAGTATCGTTCTCAGCCTTCTGTCGGTTGCCCTTAGTTGACATTGAAGTCCCTATTAGAAAGTATCGTTCTCAACCTTCTGTCGGTTGCCCTTATTTGACATTGAAGTCCCTGTTAGAAAATATCGTTCTCAACCTTCTGTCGGTTGCCATTAGTTGACATTGAAGTCCCTGTTAGACAGTATCGTTCTCAACCTTCTGTCGGTTGCCCTTAGTTGACATTGAAGTCCCGGTTAGAAAGTATCGTTCTCAATCTTCTGTCGGTTGCCCTTAGTTGACACTGAAGTCCCTGTTAGAAAGTATCGTTCTCAACCTTCTGTCGGTTGCCCTTAGTTGACATTGAAGTCCCTGTTAGAAAGTATCGTTCTCAACCTTCTGTCGGTTGCCCTTAGTTGACATTGAAGTCCCTGTTAGAAAGTATCGTTCTCAAGCTTCTGTCGGTTGCCCTTAGTTGACATTGAAGTCCCTGTTAGAAAGTATCGTTCTCAACCTTCTGTCGGTTGCCCTTATTTGACATTGAAGTCCCTGTTAGAAGTATCGTTCTCAACCTTCTGTCGGTTGCCCTTTGTTGACATTGAAGTCCCTGTAACAAACAGTATCGTTCTCAACCTTTTGTCCGTTGCCCTAAGTTGACATTGAAGTCTCTGTTAGAAAGTATAGTTCTCAACCTTATGTCGGTTGTCCTTAGTTGACATTTAAGTCCCTGTTAGAAAGTATCGTTCTCAACTTTCTGTCGGTTGCCCTTAGTTGACATTGAAGTCCCTGGTAGAAAGTATCGTTCTCAACCTTCTGTCGGTTGCCCTTTGTTGACATTGAAGTCCCTGTAACAAACAGTATCGTTCTCAACCTTTTGTCCGTTGCCCTAAGTTGACATTGAAGTCTCTGTTAGAAAGTATCGTTCTCAACCTTATGTCGGTTGTCCTTAGTTGACATTTAAGTCCCTGTTAGAAAGTATCGTTCTCAACTTTCTGTCGGTTGCCCTTAGTTGACATTGAAGTCCCTGGTAGAAATTATCGTTCTCAACCTTCTGTCGGTTGCTCTTAGTTGACATTGAAGTCCCTGTTAGAAAGTGTCGTTCTCAACCTTCTGTCGGTTGCCCTTAGTTGACATTGAAGTCCCTGTTAGAAAGTATCGTTCTCAACCTTCTGTCGGTTGCCCTTAGTTGACAATGAAGTCCCTGTTAGAAAGTGTCGTTCTCAACCTTTTGTCGGTTGCCCTTAGTTGACATTGAAGTCCCGGTTAGAAAGTATCGTTCTCAATCTTCTGTCGGTTGCCCTTAGTTGACACTGAAGTCCCTGTTAGAAAGTATCGTTCTCAACCTTCTGTCGGTTGCCCTTAGTTGACATTGAAGTCCCTGTTAGAAAGTATCGTTCTCAACCTTCTGTCGGTTGCCCTTAGTTGACATTGAAGTCCCTGTTAGAAAGTATCGTTCTCAAGCTTCTGTCGGTTGCCCTTAGTTGACATTGAAGTCCCTGTTAGAAAGTATCGTTCTCAACCTTCTGTCGGTTGCCCTTATTTGACATTGAAGTCCCTGTTAGAAGTATCGTTCTCAACCTTCTGTCGGTTGCCCTTTGTTGACATTGAAGTCCCTGTAACAAACAGTATCGTTCTCAACCTTTTGTCCGTTGCCCTAAGTTGACATTGAAGTCTCTGTTAGAAAGTATCGTTCTCAACCTTATGTCGGTTGTCCTTAGTTGACATTTAAGTCCCTGTTAGAAAGTATCGTTCTCAACTTTCTGTCGGTTGCCCTTAGTTGACATTGAAGTCCCTGGTAGAAAGTATCGTTCTCAACCTTCTGTCGGTTGCTCTTAGTTGACATTGAAGTCCCTGTTAGAAAGTGTCGTTCTCAACCTTCTGTCGGTTGCCCATTGTTGACATTGAAGTCCCTGTTAGAAAGTATCGTTATCAGCCTTCTGTCGGTTGTCCTTAGTTGACATTGAAGTCCCTGTTAGAAAGTATCGTTCTCAACCCTCTGTCGGTTGCACTTAGTTGACATTGAAGTCCCTGTTAGAAAGTATCGTTCTCAACCTTTTGTCCGTTGCCCTAAGTTGACATTGAAGTCTCTGTTAGAAAGTATCGTTCTCAACCTTATGTCGGTTGTCCTTAGTTGACATTGAAGTCCCTGTTAGACAGTGTCGTTCTCAACCTTCTGTTGGTGGTCCTTAGTTGACATTGAAGTCCCTGTTAGAAAGTATCGTTCTCAACCTTCTGTCGGTTGCCCTTAGTTGACATTGAAGTCCCTGTTAGAAAGTGTCGTTCTCAACCTTCTGTCGGTTGCCCTTAGTTGACATTGAAGTCCCTGTTAGAAAGTATCGTTCTCAACCTTCTGTCGGTTGCCCATTGTTGACATTGAAGTCCCTGTTAGAAAGTATCGTTCTCAACATTCTGTCGGTCGCCCTTAGTTGACATTGAAGTCCCTGTTAAAAAGTATCGTTATCAGCCTTCTGTCGGTTGTCCTTAGTTGACATTGAAGTCCCTGTTAGAAAGTATCGTTCTCAACCCTCTGTCGGTTGCACTTAGTTGACATTGAAGTCCCTGTTAGAAAGTATCGTTCTCAACCTTCTGTCGGTTGCCCTTGGTTGACATTGAAGTCCCTGTTAGAAAGTATCGTTCTTAGCCTTCTGTCGGTTGCCCTTATTTGACATTGAAGTCCCTGTTAGAAAGTATCGTTCTCAACCTTCTGTCGGTTGCCCTTAGTTGACATTGAAGTCCCTTTTAGAACGTACTATTCTCAACCTTCTGTCGGTCGCCCTTAGGTGACATTGAAGTAACTGTTAGAAAGTATCGTTCTCAACCTTCTGTCGGTTGCCCTTAGTTGACATTGAAGTCCCTGTTAGAAAGTATCGTTCTCAACCTTCTGTCGGTTGCCCTTAGTTGACATTGAATTCCCTGTTAGAAAGTATCGTTCTCAACCTTCTGTCGGTTGCCCTTAGTTGACATTGAAGTCCCTGTTAGAAAGTATCGTTCTCAACCTTCTGTCGGTTGCCCTTAGTTGACATTGAATTCCCTGTTAGAAAGTATCGTTCTCAACCTTCTGTCGGTTGCCCTTAGTTGACATTGAAGTCCCTGTTAGAAAGTATCGTTCTCAGCCTTCTGTCGGTTGCCCTTAGTTGACATTGAAGTCCCTATTAGAAAGTATCGTTCTCAACCTTCTGTCGGTTGCCCTTATTTGACATTGAAGTCCCTGTTAGAAAATATCGTTCTCAACCTTCTGTCGGTTGCCATTAGTTGACATTGAAGTCCCTGTTAGACAGTATCGTTCTCAACCTTCTGTCGGTTGCTCTTAGTTGACATTGAAGTCCCTGTTAGAAAGTGTCGTTCTCAACCTTCTGTCGGTTGCCCTTAGTTGACATTGAAGTCCCTGTTAGAAAGTATCGTTCTCAACCTTCTGTCGGTTGCCCATTGTTGACATTGAAGTCCCTGTTAGAAAGTATCGTTCCCAATTTTATGTCGGTTGCCCTTAGTTGACATTGAAGTCCCTGTTAAAAAGTATCGTTATCAGCCTTCTGTCGGTTGTCCTTAGTTGAAATTGAAGTCCCTGTTAGAAAGTATCGTTCTCAACCCTCTGTCGGTTGCACTTAGTTGACATTGAAGTCCCTGTTAGAAAGTATCGTTCTCAACCTTCTGTCGGTTGCCCTTGGTTGACATTGAAGTCCCTGTTAGAAAGTATCGTTCTCAACCTTTTGTCGGTTGCCTTGGTTGACATTGAAGTCCCTGTTAGAAAGTATCGTTCTCAACCTTCTGTCGGTTGCCCTTAGTTGACATTGAATTCCCTGTTAGAAAGTATCGTTCTCAACCTTCTGTCGGTTGCCCTTAGTTGACATTGAAGTCCCTGTTAGAAAGTATCGTTCTCAGCCTTCTGTCGGTTGCCCTTAGTTGACATTGAAGGCACTGCTAGAAAGTATCGTTTTCAAACTTCTGTCGGTTGCCATTAGTTGACATTGAAGTCCCTGTTAGAAAGTATCGTTCTCAACCTTCTGTCGGTTGCCCTTAGTTGACACTGAAGTCCCTGTTAGAAAGTATCGTTCTCAACCTTCTGTCGGTTGCCCTCAGTTGACATTGAAGTCCCTGTTAGAATGTATCGTTCTCAACCTTCTGTCGGTTTCCCTTAGTTGACATTGAAGTCCCTGTTAGAAAGTATCGTTCTCAACCTTCTGTCGGTTGCCCTTAGTTGACATTGAAGTCCCGGTTAGAAAGTATCGTTCTCAATCTTCTGTCGGTTGCCCTTAGTTGACACTGAAGTCCCTGTTAGAAAGTATCGTTCTCAACCTTCTGTCGGTTGCCCTTAGTTGACATTGAAGTCCCTGTTAGAAAGTATCGTTCTCAACCTTCTGTCGGTTGCCCTTAGTTGACATTGAAGTCCCTGTTAGAAAGTATCGTTCTCAAGCTTCTGTCGGTTGCCCTTAGTTGACATTGAAGTCCCTGTTAGAAAGTATCGTTCTCAACCTTCTGTCGGTTGCCCTTATTTGACATTGAAGTCCCTGTTAGAAAGTATCGTTCTCAACCTTATGTCGGTTGTCCTTAGTTGACATTTAAGTCCCTGTTAGAAAGTATCGTTCTCAACTTTCTGTCGGTTGCCCTTAGTTGACATTGAAGTCCCTGGTAGAAAGTATCGTTCTCAACCTTCTGTCGGTTGCTCTTAGTTGACATTGAAGTCCCTGTTAGAAAGTGTCGTTCTCAACCTTCTGTCGGTTGCCCTTAGTTGACATTGAAGTCCCTGTTAGAAAGTATCGTTCTCAACCTTCTGTCGGTTGCCCATTGTTGACATTGAAGTCCCTGTTAGAAAGTATCGTTATCAGCCTTCTGTCGGTTGTCCTTAGTTGACATTGAAGTCCCTGTTAGAAAGTATCGTTCTCAACCCTCTGTCGGTTGCACTTAGTTGACATTGAAGTCCCTGTTAGAAAGTATCGTTCTCAACCTTTTGTCCGTTGCCCTAAGTTGACATTGAAGTCTCTGTTAGAAAGTATCGTTCTCAACCTTATGTCGGTTGTCCTTAGTTGACATTGAAGTCCCTGTTAGACAGTGTCGTTCTCAACCTTCTGTTGGTGGTCCTTAGTTGACATTGAAGTCCCTGTTAGAAAGTATCGTTCTCAACCTTCTGTCGGTTGCTCTTAGTTGACATTGAAGTCCCTGTTAGAAAGTGTCGTTCTCAACCTTCTGTCGGTTGCCCTTAGTTGACATTGAAGTCCCTGTTAGAAAGTATCGTTCTCAACCTTCTGTCGGTTGCCCATTGTTGACATTGAAGTCCCTGTTAGAAAGTATCGTTCTCAACATTCTGTCGGTCGCCCTTAGTTGACATTGAAGTCCCTGTTAAAAAGTATCGTTATCAGCCTTCTGTCGGTTGTCCTTAATTGACATTGAAGTCCCTGTTAGAAAGTATCGTTCTCAACCCTCTGTCGGTTGCACTTAGTTGACATTGAAGTCCCTGTTAGAAAGTATCGTTCTCAACCTTCTGTCGGTTGCCCTTGGTTGACATTGAAGTCCCTGTTAGAAAGTATCGTTCTCAACCTTCTGTCGGTTGCCCTTATTTGACATTGAAGTCCCTGTTAGAAAGTATCGTTCTCAACCTTCTGTCGGTTGCCCTTAGTTGACATTGAAGTCCCTTTTAGAACGTACTATTCTCAACCTTCTGTCGGTTGCCCTTAGGTGACATTGAAGTAACTGTTAGAAAGTATCGTTCTCAACCTTCTGTCGGTTGCCCTTAGTTGACATTGAAGTCCCTGTTAGAAAGTATCGTTCTCAACCTGCTGTCGGTTGCCCTTAGCTGACATTGAATTCCCTGTTAGAAAGTATCGTTCTCAACATTCTGTCGGTTTCCCTTAGTTGACATTGAAGTCCCTGTTAGAAAGTATCGTTCTCAGCCTTCTGTCGGTTGCCCTTAGTTGACATTGAAGTCCCTGTTAGAAAGTATCGTTTTCAAACTTCTGTCGGTTGCCATTAGTTGACATTGAAGTCCCTGTTAGAAAGTATCGTTCTCAACCTTCTGTGGTTGCCCTTAGTTGACACTGAAGTCCCTGTTAGAAAGTATCGTTCTCAACCTTCTGTCGGTTGCCCTCAGTTGACATTGAAGTCCCTGTTAGAATGTATCGTTCTCAACCTTCTGTCGGTTTCCCTTAGTTGACATTGAAGTCCCTGTTAGAAAGTATCGTTCTCAACCTTCTGTCGGTTGCCCTTAGTTGACATTGAAGTCCCGGTTAGAAAGTATCGTTCTCAATCTTCTGTCGGTTGCCCTTAGTTGACACTGAAGTCCCTGTTAGAAAGTATCGTTCTCAACCTTCTGTCGGTTGCCCTTAGTTGACATTGAAGTCCCTGTTAGAAAGTATCGTTCTCAACCTTCTGTCGGTTGCCCTTAGTTGACATTGAAGTCCCTGTTAGAAAGTATCGTTCTCAAGCTTCTGTCGGTTGCCCTTAGTTGACATTGAAGTCCCTGTTAGAAAGTATCGTTCTCAACCTTCTGTCGGTTGCCCTTATTTGACATTGAAGTCCCTGTTAGAAGTATCGTTCTCAACCTTCTGTCGGTTGCCCTTTGTTGACATTGAAGTCCCTGTAACAAACAGTATCGTTCTCAACCTTTTGTCCGTTGCCCTAAGTTGACATTGAAGTCTCTGTTAGAAAGTATAGTTCTCAACCTTATGTCGGTTGTCCTTAGTTGACATTTAAGACCCTGTTAGAAAGTATCGTTCTCAACTTTCTGTCGGTTGCCCTTAGTTGACATTGAAGTCCCTGGTAGAAAGTATCGTTCTCAACCTTCTGTCGGTTGCTCTTAGTTGACATTGAAGTCCCTGTTAGAAAGTATCGTTCTCAACCTTCTGTCGGTTGCCCTTATTTGACATTGAAGTCCCTGTTAGAAGTATCGTTCTCAACCTTCTGTCGGTTGCCCTTTGTTGACATTGAAGTCCCTGTAACAAACAGTATCGTTCTCAACCTTTTGTCCGTTGCCCTAAGTTGACATTGAAGTCTCTGTTAGAAAGTATCGTTCTCAACCTTATGTCGGTTGTCCTTAGTTGACATTTAAGTCCCTGTTAGAAAGTATCGTTCTCAACTTTCTGTCGGTTGCCCTTAGTTGACATTGAAGTCCCTGGTAGAAATTATCGTTCTCAACCTTCTGTCGGTTGCTCTTAGTTGACATTGAAGTCCCTGTTAGAAAGTGTCGTTCTCAACCTTCTGTCGGTTGCCCTTAGTTGACATTGAAGTCCCGGTTAGAAAGTATCGTTCTCAATCTTCTGTCGGTTGCCCTTAGTTGACACTGAAGTCCCTGTTAGAAAGTATCGTTCTCAACCTTCTGTCGGTTGCCCTTAGTTGACATTGAAGTCCCTGTTAGAAAGTATCGTTCTCAACCTTCTGTCGGTTGCCCTTAGTTGACATTGAAGTCCCTGTTAGAAAGTATCGTTCTCAAGCTTCTGTCGGTTGCCCTTAGTTGACATTGAAGTCCCTGTTAGAAAGTATCGTTCTCAACCTTCTGTCGGTTGCCCTTATTTGACATTGAAGTCCCTGTTAGAAGTATCGTTCTCAACCTTCTGTCGGTTGCCCTTTGTTGACATTGAAGTCCCTGTAACAAACAGTATCGTTCTCAACCTTTTGTCCGTTGCCCTAAGTTGACATTGAAGTCTCTGTTAGAAAGTATCGTTCTCAACCTTATGTCGGTTGTCCTTAGTTGACATTTAAGTCCCTGTTAGAAAGTATCGTTCTCAACTTTCTGTCGGTTGCCCTTAGTTGACATTGAAGTCCCTGGTAGAAAGTATCGTTCTCAACCTTCTGTCGGTTGCTCTTAGTTGACATTGAAGTCCCTGTTAGAAAGTGTCGTTCTCAACCTTCTGTCGGTTGCCCTTAGTTGACATTGAAGTCCCTGTTAGAAAGTATCGTTCTCAACCTTTTGTCCGTTGCCCTTAGTTGACACTGAAGTCCCTGTTAGAAAGTATCGTTCTCAACCTTATGTCGGTTGTCCTTAGTTGACATTGAAGTCCCTGTTAGAAAGTATCGTTCTCAACCCTCTGTCGGTTGCACTTAGTTGACATTGAAGTCCCTGTTAGAAAGTATCGTTCTCAACCTTTTGTCCGTTGCCCTAAGTTGACATTGAAGTCTCTGTTAGAAAGTATCGTTCTCAACCTTATGTCGGTTGTCCTTAGTTGACATTGAAGTCCCTGTTAGACAGTGTCGTTCTCAACCTTCTGTTGGTGGTCCTTAGTTGACATTGAAGTCCCTGTTAGAAAGTATCGTTCTCAACCTTCTGTCGGTTGCCCTTAGTTGACATTGAAGTCCCTGTTAGAAAGTGTCGTTCTCAACCTTCTGTCGGTTGCCCTTAGTTGACATTGAAGTCCCTGTTAGAAAGTATCGTTCTCAACCTTCTGTCGGTTGCCCATTGTTGACATTGAAGTCCCTGTTAGAAAGTATCGTTCTCAACATTCTGTCGGTCGCCCTTAGTTGACATTGAAGTCCCTGTTAAAAAGTATCGTTATCAGCCTTCTGTCGGTTGTCCTTAGTTGACATTGAAGTCCCTGTTAGAAAGTATCGTTCTCAACCCTCTGTCGGTTGCACTTAGTTGACATTGAAGTCCCTGTTAGAAAGTATCGTTCTCAACCTTCTGTCGGTTGCCCTTGGTTGACATTGAAGTCCCTGTTAGAAAGTATCGTTCTTAACCTTCTGTCGGTTGCCCTTATTTGACATTGAAGTCCCTGTTAGAAAGTATCGTTCTCAACCTTCTGTCGGTTGCCCTTAGTTGACATTGAAGTCCCTTTTAGAACGTACTATTCTCAACCTTCTGTCGGTTGCCCTTAGGTGACATTGAAGTAACTGTTAGAAAGTATCGTTCTCAACCTTCTGTCGGTTGCCCTTAGTTGACATTGAAGTCCCTGTTAGAAAGTATCGTTCTCAACCTTCTGTCGGTTGCCCTTAGTTGACATTGAATTCCCTGTTAGAAAGTATCGTTCTCAACCTTCTGTCGGTTGCCCTTAGTTGACATTGAAGTCCCTGTTAGAAAGTATCGTTCTCAACCTTCTGTCGGTTGCCCTTAGTTGACATTGAATTCCCTGTTAGAAAGTATCGTTCTCAACCTTCTGTCGGTTGCCCTTAGTTGACATTGAAGTCCCTGTTAGAAAGTATCGTTCTCAACCTTCTGTCGGTTGCCCTTAGTTGACATTGAAGTCCCTGTTAGAAAGTGTCGTTCTCAACCTTCTGTCGGTTGCCCTTAGTTGACATTGAAGTCCCGGTTAGAAAGTATCGTTCTCAATCTTCTGTCGGTTGCCCTTAGTTGACACTGAAGTCCCTGTTAGAAAGTATCGTTCTCAACCTTCTGTCGGTTGCCCTTAGTTGACATTGAAGTCCCTGTTAGAAAGTATCGTTCTCAACCTTCTGTCGGTTGCCCTTAGTTGACATTGAAGTCCCTGTTAGAAAGTATCGTTCTCAAGCTTCTGTCGGTTGCCCTTAGTTGACATTGAAGTCCCTGTTAGAAAGTATCGTTCTCAACCTTCTGTCGGTTGCCCTTATTTGACATTGAAGTCCCTGTTAGAAGTATCGTTCTCAACCTTCTGTCGGTTGCCCTTTGTTGACATTGAAGTCCCTGTAACAAACAGTATCGTTCTCAACCTTTTGTCCGTTGCCCTAAGTTGACATTGAAGTCTCTGTTAGAAAGTATCGTTCTCAACCTTATGTCGGTTGTCCTTAGTTGACATTTAAGTCCCTGTTAGAAAGTATCGTTCTCAACTTTCTGTCGGTTGCCCTTAGTTGACATTGAAGTCCCTGGTAGAAAGTATCGTTCTCAACCTTCTGTCGGTTGCTCTTAGTTGACATTGAAGTCCCTGTTAGAAAGTGTCGTTCTCAACCTTCTGTCGGTTGCCCTTAGTTGACATTGAAGTCCCTGTTAGAAAGTATCGTTCTCAACCTTCTGTCGGTTGCCCATTGTTGACATTGAAGTCCCTGTTAGAAAGTATCGTTATCAGCCTTCTGTCGGTTGTCCTTAGTTGACATTGAAGTCCCTGTTAGAAAGTATCGTTCTCAACCCTCTGTCGGTTGCACTTAGTTGACATTGAAGTCCCTGTTAGAAAGTATCGTTCTCAACCTTTTGTCCGTTGCCCTAAGTTGACATTGAAGTCTCTGTTAGAAAGTATCGTTCTCAACCTTATGTCGGTTGTCCTTAGTTGACATTGAAGTCCCTGTTAGACAGTGTCGTTCTCAACCTTCTGTTGGTGGTCCTTAGTTGACATTGAAGTCCCTGTTAGAAAGTATCGTTCTCAACCTTCTGTCGGTTGCCCTTAGTTGACATTGAAGTCCCTGTTAGAAAGTGTCGTTCTCAACCTTCTGTCGGTTGCCCTTAGTTGACATTGAAGTCCCTGTTAGAAAGTATCGTTCTCAACCTTCTGTCGGTTGCCCATTGTTGACATTGAAGTCCCTGTTAGAAAGTATCGTTCTCAACATTCTGTCGGTCGCCCTTAGTTGACATTGAAGTCCCTGTTAAAAAGTATCGTTATCAGCCTTCTGTCGGTTGTCCTTAGTTGACATTGAAGTCCCTGTTAGAAAGTATCGTTCTCAACCCTCTGTCGGTTGCACTTAGTTGACATTGAAGTCCCTGTTAGAAAGTATCGTTCTCAACCTTCTGTCGGTTGCCCTTGGTTGACATTGAAGTCCCTGTTAGAAAGTATCGTTCTTAACCTTCTGTCGGTTGCCCTTATTTGACATTGAAGTCCCTGTTAGAAAGTATCGTTCTCAACCTTCTGTCGGTTGCCCTTAGTTGACATTGAAGTCCCTTTTAGAACGTACTATTCTCAACCTTCTGTCGGTTGCCCTTAGGTGACATTGAAGTAACTGTTAGAAAGTATCGTTCTCAACCTTCTGTCGGTTGCCCTTAGTTGACATTGAAGTCCCTGTTAGAAAGTATCGTTCTCAACCTTCTGTCGGTTGCCCTTAGTTGACATTGAATTCCCTGTTAGAAAGTATCGTTCTCAACCTTCTGTCGGTTGCCCTTAGTTGACATTGAAGTCCCTGTTAGAAAGTATCGTTCTCAACCTTCTGTCGGTTGCCCTTAGTTGACATTGAATTCCCTGTTAGAAAGTATCGTTCTCAACCTTCTGTCGGTTGCCCTTAGTTGACATTGAAGTCCCTGTTAGAAAGTATCGTTCTCAGCCTTCTGTCGGTTGCCCTTAGTTGACATTGAAGTCCCTATTAGAAAGTATCGTTCTCAACCTTCTGTCGGTTGCCCTTATTTGACATTGAAGTCCCTGTTAGAAAATATCGTTCTCAACCTTCTGTCGGTTGCCATTAGTTGACATTGAAGTCCCTGTTAGACAGTATCGTTCTCAACCTTCTGTCGGTTGCTCTTAGTTGACATTGAAGTCCCTGTTAGAAAGTGTCGTTCTCAACCTTCTGTCGGTTGCCCTTAGTTGACATTGAAGTCCCTGTTAGAAAGTATCGTTCTCAACCTTCTGTCGGTTGCCCATTGTTGACATTGAAGTCCCTGTTAGAAAGTATCGTTCCCAATTTTCTGTCGGTTGCCCTTAGTTGACATTGAAGTCCCTGTTAAAAAGTATCGTTATCAGCCTTCTGTCGGTTGTCCTTAGTTGAAATTGAAGTCCCTGTTAGAAAGTATCGTTCTCAACCCTCTGTCGGTTGCACTTAGTTGACATTGAAGTCCCTGTTAGAAAGTATCGTTCTCAACCTTCTGTCGGTTGCCCTTGGTTGACATTGAAGTCCCTGTTAGAAAGTATCGTTCTCAACCTTTTGTCGGTTGCCTTGGTTGACATTGAAGTCCCTGTTAGAAAGTATCGTTCTCAACCTTCTGTCGGTTGCCCTTGGTTGACATTGAAGTCCCTGTTAGAAAGTATCGTTCTCAACCTTTTGTCGGTGGCCTTGGTTGACATTGAAGTCCCTGTTAGAAAGTATCGTTCTCAACCTTCTGTCGGTTGCCTTATTTGACATTGAAGTCCCTGTTAGAAAATATCGTTCTCAACCTTCTGTCGGTTGCCCTTAGTTGACATTGAAGTCCCTGTTAGACAGTATCGTTCTCAACCTTCTGTCGGTTGCACTAAGTTGACATTGAAGTCTCTGTTAGAAAGTATCGTTCTCAACCTTTTGTCGGTTGCCCTTAGTTGACATTGAAGTCCCTGGTAGAAAGTATCGTTCTCAACCTTCTGTCGGTTGCCCTTAGTTGACATTGAAGTCCCTGTTAGACAGTGTCGTTCTCAAACTTCTGTCGGTTGTCCTTAGTTGACATTGAAGTCCCTGTTAGACAGTATCGTTCTCAACCTTCTGTCGGTTGCCCTTAGTTGACATTGAAGTCCTTGTTAAAAAGTATCGTTCTCTACCTTCGGGCGGTTGCCCTTAGTTGACATTGAAGTTCCTGTTAGAAAGTATCGTTCTCATCCTTCTGTCGGTTGCCCTTAGTTGACATTGAAGTCCCTGTTAGAAGGTATCGTTCTCAACCTTCTGTCGGTTGCCCTTAGTTGACCTTGAAGTCCCTGTTAGAAAGTATCGTTCTCTACCTTCTGTCGGTTGTCCTTAGTTGACATTGAAGTCCCTGTTAGACGGTATCGTTCTCAACTTTCTGTTGGTGGTCCTTAGTTGACATTGAAGTCCCTGTTAGAAAGTATCGTTCTCAACCTTCTGTCGGTTGCTCTTAGTTGACATTGAAGTCCCTGTTAGAAAGTGTCGTTCTCAACCTTCTGTCGGTTGCCCTTAGTTGACATTGAAGTCCCTGTTAGAAAGTATCGTTCTCAACCTTCTGTCGGTTGCCCATTGTTGACATTGAAGTCCCTGTTAGAAAGTATCGTTCTCAACATTCTGTCGGTCGCCCTTAGTTGACATTGAAGTCCCTGTTAAAAAGTATCGTTATCAGCCTTCTGTCGGTTGTCCTTAATTGACATTGAAGTCCCTGTTAGAAAGTATCGTTCTCAACCCTCTGTCGGTTGCACTTAGTTGACATTGAAGTCCCTGTTAGAAAGTATCGTTCTCAACCTTCTGTCGGTTGCCCTTGGTTGACATTGAAGTCCCTGTTAGAAAGTATCGTTCTCAACCTTCTGTCGGTTGCCCTTATTTGACATTGAAGTCCCTGTTAGAAAGTATCGTTCTCAACCTTCTGTCGGTTGCCCTTAGTTGACATTGAAGTCCCTTTTAGAACGTACTATTCTCAACCTTCTGTCGGTTGCCCTTAGGTGACATTGAAGTAACTGTTAGAAAGTATCGTTCTCAACCTTCTGTCGGTTGCCCTTAGTTGACATTGAAGTCCCTGTTAGAAAGTATCGTTCTCAACCTGCTGTCGGTTGCCCTTAGCTGACATTGAATTCCCTGTTAGAAAGTATCGTTCTCAACATTCTGTCGGTTGCCCTTAGTTGACATTGAAGTCCCTGTTAGAAAGTATCGTTCTCAGCCTTCTGTCGGTTGCCCTTAGTTGACATTGAAGTCCCTGTTAGAAAGTATCGTTTTCAAACTTCTGTCGGTTGCCATTAGTTGACATTGAAGTCCCTGTTAGAAAGTATCGTTCTCAACCTTCTGTGGTTGCCCTTAGTTGACACTGAAGTCCCTGTTAGAAAGTATCGTTCTCAACCTTCTGTCGGTTGCCCTCAGTTGACATTGAAGTCCCTGTTAGAATGTATCGTTCTCAACCTTCTGTCGGTTTCCCTTAGTTGACATTGAAGTCCCGGTTAGAAAGTATCGTTCTCAATCTTCTGTCGGTTGCCCTTAGTTGACACTGAAGTCCCTGTTAGAAAGTATCGTTCTCAACCTTCTGTCGGTTGCCCTTAGTTGACATTGAAGTCCCTGTTAGAAAGTATCGTTCTCAACCTTCTGTCGGTTGCCCTTAGTTGACATTGAAGTCCCTGTTAGAAAGTATCGTTCTCAAGCTTCTGTCGGTTGCCCTTAGTTGACATTGAAGTCCCTGTTAGAAAGTATCGTTCTCAACCTTCTGTCGGTTGCCCTTATTTGACATTGAAGTCCCTGTTAGAAGTATCGTTCTCAACCTTCTGTCGGTTGCCCTTTGTTGACATTGAAGTCCCTGTAACAAACAGTATCGTTCTCAACCTTTTGTCCGTTGCCCTAAGTTGACATTGAAGTCTCTGTTAGAAAGTATAGTTCTCAACCTTATGTCGGTTGTCCTTAGTTGACATTTAAGTCCCTGTTAGAAAGTATCGTTCTCAACTTTCTGTCGGTTGCCCTTAGTTGACATTGAAGTCCCTGGTAGAAAGTATCGTTCTCAACCTTCTGTCGGTTGCTCTTAGTTGACATTGAAGTCCCTGTTAGAAAGTATCGTTCTCAACCTTCTGTCGGTTGCCCTTATTTGACATTGAAGTCCCTGTTAGAAGTATCGTTCTCAACCTTCTGTCGGTTGCCCTTTGTTGACATTGAAGTCCCTGTAACAAACAGTATCGTTCTCAACCTTTTGTCCGTTGCCCTAAGTTGACATTGAAGTCTCTGTTAGAAAGTATCGTTCTCAACCTTATGTCGGTTGTCCTTAGTTGACATTTAAGTCCCTGTTAGAAAGTATCGTTCTCAACTTTCTGTCGGTTGCCCTTAGTTGACATTGAAGTCCCTGGTAGAAATTATCGTTCTCAACCTTCTGTCGGTTGCTCTTAGTTGAGATTGAAGTCCCTGTTAGAAAGTGTCGTTCTCAACCTTCTGTCGGTTGCCCTTAGTTGACATTGAAGTCCCTGTTAGAAAGTATCGTTCTCAACCTTCTGTCGGTTGCCCTTAGTTGACATTGAAGTCCCTGTTAGAAAGTGTCGTTCTCAACCTTCTGTCGGTTGCCCTTAGTTGACATTGAAGTCCCGGTTAGAAAGTATCGTTCTCAATCTTCTGTCGGTTGCCCTTAGTTGACACTGAAGTCCCTGTTAGAAAGTATCGTTCTCAACCTTCTGTCGGTTGCCCTTAGTTGACATTGAAGTCCCTGTTAGAAAGTATCGTTCTCAACCTTCTGTCGGTTGCCCTTAGTTGACATTGAAGTCCCTGTTAGAAAGTATCGTTCTCAAGCTTCTGTCGGTTGCCCTTAGTTGACATTGAAGTCCCTGTTAGAAAGTATCGTTCTCAACCTTCTGTCGGTTGCCCTTATTTGACATTGAAGTCCCTGTTAGAAGTATCGTTCTCAACCTTCTGTCGGTTGCCCTTTGTTGACATTGAAGTCCCTGTAACAAACAGTATCGTTCTCAACCTTTTGTCCGTTGCCCTAAGTTGACATTGAAGTCTCTGTTAGAAAGTATCGTTCTCAACCTTATGTCGGTTGTCCTTAGTTGACATTTAAGTCCCTGTTAGAAAGTATCGTTCTCAACTTTCTGTCGGTTGCCCTTAGTTGACATTGAAGTCCCTGGTAGAAAGTATCGTTCTCAACCTTCTGTCGGTTGCTCTTAGTTGACATTGAAGTCCCTGTTAGAAAGTGTCGTTCTCAACCTTCTGTCGGTTGCCCTTAGTTGACATTGAAGTCCCTGTTAGAAAGTATCGTTCTCAACCTTCTGTCGGTTGCCCATTGTTGACATTGAAGTCCCTGTTAGAAAGTATCGTTATCAGCCTTCTGTCGGTTGTCCTTAGTTGACATTGAAGTCCCTGTTAGAAAGTATCGTTCTCAACCCTCTGTCGGTTGCACTTAGTTGACATTGAAGTCCCTGTTAGAAAGTATCGTTCTCAACCTTTTGTCCGTTGCCCTAAGTTGACATTGAAGTCTCTGTTAGAAAGTATCGTTCTCAACCTTATGTCGGTTGTCCTTAGTTGACATTGAAGTCCCTGTTAGACAGTGTCGTTCTCAACCTTCTGTTGGTGGTCCTTAGTTGACATTGAAGTCCCTGTTAGAAAGTATCGTTCTCAACCTTCTGTCGGTTGCCCTTAGTTGACATTGAAGTCCCTGTTAGAAAGTGTCGTTCTCAACCTTCTGTCGGTTGCCCTTAGTTGACATTGAAGTCCCTGTTAGAAAGTATCGTTCTCAACCTTCTGTCGGTTGCCCATTGTTGACATTGAAGTCCCTGTTAGAAAGTATCGTTCTCAACATTCTGTCGGTCGCCCTTAGTTGACATTGAAGTCCCTGTTAAAAAGTATCGTTATCAGCCTTCTGTCGGTTGTCCTTAGTTGACATTGAAGTCCCTGTTAGAAAGTATCGTTCTCAACCCTCTGTCGGTTGCACTTAGTTGACATTGAAGTCCCTGTTAGAAAGTATCGTTCTCAACCTTCTGTCGGTTGCCCTTGGTTGACATTGAAGTCCCTGTTAGAAAGTATCGTTCTTAACCTTCTGTCGGTTGCCCTTATTTGACATTGAAGTCCCTGTTAGAAAGTATCGTTCTCAACCTTCTGTCGGTTGCCCTTAGTTGACATTGAAGTCCCTGTTAGAAAGTATCGTTCTCAACCTTCTGTCGGTTGCCCTTAGTTGACATTGAATTCCCTGTTAGAAAGTATCGTTCTCAACCTTCTGTCGGTTGCCCTTAGTTGACATTGAAGTCCCTGTTAGAAAGTATCGTTCTCAGCCTTCTGTCGGTTGCCCTTAGTTGACATTGAAGTCCCTGTTAGAAAGTATCGTTTTCAAACTTCTGTCGGTTGCCATTAGTTGACATTGAAGTCCCTGTTAGAAAGTATCGTTCTCAACCTTCTGTCGGTTGCCCTTAGTTGACACTGAAGTCCCTGTTAGAAAGTATCGTTCTCAACCTTCTGTCGGTTGCCCTCAGTTGACATTGAAGTCCCTGTTAGAATGTATCGTTCTCAACCTTCTGTCGGTTTCCCTTAGTTGACATTGAAGTCCCTGTTAGAAAGTATCGTTCTCAACCTTCTGTCGGTTGCCCATTGTTGACATTGAAGTCCCTGTTAGAAAGTATCGTTCTCAACATTCTGTCGGTCGCCCTTAGTTGACATTGAAGTCCCTGTTAAAAAGTATCGTTATCAGCCTTCTGTCGGTTGTCCTTAGTTGACATTGAAGTCCCTGTTAGAAAGTATCGTTCTCAACCCTCTGTCGGTTGCACTTAGTTGACATTGAAGTCCCTGTTAGAAAGTATCGTTCTCAACCTTCTGTCGGTTGCCCTTGGTTGACATTGAAGTCCCTGTTAGAAAGTATCGTTCTCAACCTTCTGTCGGTTGCCCTTATTTGACATTGAAGTCCCTGTTAGAAAGTATCGTTCTCAACCTTCTGTCGGTTGCCTTGGTTGACATTGAAGTCCCTGTTAGAAAGTATCGTTCTCAACCTTCTGTCGGTTGCCCTTATTTGACATTGAAGTCCCTGTTAGAAAATATCGTTCTCAACCTTCTGTCGGTTTCCCTTAGTTGACATTGAAGTCCCTGTTAGAAAGTATCGTTCTCAACCTTCTGTCGGTTACCCTTAGTTGACATTGAAGTCCCGGTTAGAAAGTATCGTTCTCAACCTTCTGTCGGTTGCCCTTAGTTGACACTGAAGTCCCTGTTAGAAAGTATCGTTCTCAACCTTCTGTCGGTTGCCCTTAGTTGACATTGAAGTCCCTGTTAGAAAGTATCGTTCTCAACCTTCTGTCGGTTGCCCTTAGTTGACATTGAAGTCCCTGTTAGAAAGTATCGTTCTCAAGCTTCTGTCGGTTGCCCTTAGTTGACATTGAAGTCCCTGTTAGAAAGTATCGTTCTCAACCTTCTGTCGGTTGCCCTTATTTGACATTGAAGTCCCTGTTAGAAGTATCGTTCTCAACCTTCTGTCGGTTGCCCTTTGTTGACATTGAAGTCCCTGTAACAAACAGTATCGTTCTCAACCTTCTGTCGGTTGCCCTTAGTTGACATTGAAGTCCCTGTTAGACAGTGTCGTTCTCAACCTTCTGTTGGTGGTCCTTAGTTGACATTGAAGTCCCTGTTAGAAAGTATCGTTCTCAACCTTCTGTCGGTTGCTCTTAGTTGACATTGAAGTCCCTGTTAGAAAGTGTCGTTCTCAACCTTCTGTCGGTTGCCCTTAGTTGACATTGAAGTCCCTGTTAGAAAGTATCGTTCTCAACCTTCTGTCGGTTGCCCATTGTTGACATTGAAGTCCCTGTTAGAAAGTATCGTTCTCAACATTCTGTCGGTTGCCCTTAGTTGACATTGAAGTCCCTGTTAAAAAGTATCGTTATCAGCCTTCTGTCGGTTGTCCTTAGTTGACATTGAAGTCCCTATTAGAAAGTATCGTTCTCAACCTTCTGTCGGTTGCCCTTATTTGACATTGAAGTCCCTGTTAGAAAATATCGTTCTCAACCTTCTGTCGGTTGCCATTAGTTGACATTGAAGTCCCTGTTAGACAGTATCGTTCTCAACCTTCTGTCGGTTGCTCTTAGTTGACATTGAAGTCCCTGTTAGAAAGTGTCGTTCTCAACCTTCTGTCGGTTGCCCTTAGTTGACATTGAAGTCCCTGTTAGAAAGTATCGTTCTCAACCTTCTGTCGGTTGCCCATTGTTGACATTGAAGTCCCTGTTAGAAAGTATCGTTCCCAATTTTCTGTCGGTTGCCCTTAGTTGACATTGAAGTCCCTGTTAAAAAGTATCGTTATCAGCCTTCTGTCGGTTGTCCTTAGTTGAAATTGAAGTCCCTGTTAGAAAGTATCGTTCTCAACCCTCTGTCGGTTGCACTTAGTTGACATTGAAGTCCCTGTTAGAAAGTATCGTTCTCAACCTTCTGTCGGTTGCCCTTGGTTGACATTGAAGTCCCTGTTAGAAAGTATCGTTCTCAACCTTTTGTCGGTTGCCTTGGTTGACATTGAAGTCCCTGTTAGAAAGTATCGTTCTCAACCTTCTGTCGGTTGCCCTTGGTTGACATTGAAGTCCCTGTTAGAAAGTATCGTTCTCAACCTTTTGTCGGTGGCCTTGGTTGACATTGAAGTCCCTGTTAGAAAGTATCGTTCTCAACCTTCTGTCGGTTGCCTTATTTGACATTGAAGTCCCTGTTAGAAAATATCGTTCTCAACCTTCTGTCGGTTGCCCTTAGTTGACATTGAAGTCCCTGTTAGACAGTATCGTTCTCAACCTTCTGTCGGTTGCACTAAGTTGACATTGAAGTCTCTGTTAGAAAGTATCGTTCTCAACCTTTTGTCGGTTGCCCTTAGTTGACATTGAAGTCCCTGGTAGAAAGTATCGTTCTCAACCTTCTGTCGGTTGCCCTTAGTTGACATTGAAGTCCCTGTTAGACAGTGTCGTTCTCAAACTTCTGTCGGTTGTCCTTAGTTGACATTGAAGTCCCTGTTAGACAGTATCGTTCTCAACCTTCTGTCGGTTGCCCTTAGTTGACATTGAAGTCCTTGTTAAAAAGTATCGTTCTCTACCTTCGGGCGGTTGCCCTTAGTTGACATTGAAGTTCCTGTTAGAAAGTATCGTTCTCATCCTTCTGTCGGTTGCCCTTAGTTGACATTGAAGTCCCTGTTAGAAGGTATCGTTCTCAACCTTCTGTCGGTTGCCCTTAGTTGACCTTGAAGTCCCTGTTAGAAAGTATCGTTCTCTACCTTCTGTCGGTTGCCCTTAGTTGACATTGAAGTCCGCTAGAAAGTATCGTTGTCAGCCTTCTGCCGGTTGCCCTTAGTTGACATTGAAGTCCCTGTTAGACAGTATCGTTCACAACCTTCTGTCGGTTGTCCTTAGTTGACATTGAAGTCCCTGTTAGACGGTATCGTTCTCAACCTTTTGTCGGTTGCCTTGGTTGACATTGAAGTCCCTGTTAGAAAGTATCGTTCTTAACCTTCTGTCGGTTGCCCTTGGTTGACATTGAAGTCCCTGTTAGAAAGTATCGTTCTCAACCTTTTGTCGGTGGCCTTGGTTGACATTGAAGTCCCTGTTAGAAAGTATCGTTCTCAACCTTCTGTCGGTTGCCTTATTTGACATTGAAGTCCCTGTTAGAAAATATCGTTCTCAACCTTCTGTCGGTTGCCCTTAGTTGACATTGAAGTCCCTGTTAGACAGTATCGTTCTCAACCTTCTGTCGGTTGCACTAAGTTGACATTGAAGTCTCTGTTAGAAAGTATCGTTCTCAACCTTTTGTCGGTTGCCCTTAGTTGACATTGAAGTCCCTGGTAGAAAGTATCGTTCTCAACCTTCTGTCGGTTGCCCTTAGTTGACATTGAAGTCCCTGTTAGACAGTGTCGTTCTCAAACTTCTGTCGGTTGTCCTTAGTTGACATTGAAGTCCCTGTTAGACAGTATCGTTCTCAACCTTCTGTCGGTTGCCCTTAGTTGACATTGAAGTCCTTGTTAAAAAGTATCGTTCTCTACCTTCGGGCGGTTGCCCTTAGTTGACATTGAAGTTCCTGTTAGAAAGTATCGTTCTCATCCTTCTGTCGGTTGCCCTTAGTTGACATTGAAGTCCCTGTTAGAAGGTATCGTTCTCAACCTTCTGTCGGTTGCCCTTAGTTGACCTTGAAGTCCCTGTTAGAAAGTATCGTTCTCTACCTTCTGTCGGTTGCCCTTAGTTGACATTGAAGTCCGCTAGAAAGTATCGTTGTCAGCCTTCTGCCGGTTGCCCTTAGTTGACATTGAAGTCCCTGTTAGACAGTATCGTTCACAACCTTCTGTCGGTTGTCCTTAGTTGACATTGAAGTCCCTGTTAGACGGTATCGTTCTCAACCTTCTGTCGGTTGCCCTTAGTTGACATTGAAGTCCCTGTTAGACAGTATCGTTCTCAACCTTCTGTCGGTTGTCCTTAGTTGACACTGAAGTCCCTGTTAGAAAGTATCGTTCTCAACCTTCTGTTGGTTGCCCTTAGTTGACATTGAAGTCCCTGTTAGAAAGTATCGTTCTCAACCTTCTGTCGGTTGCCCTTAGTTGACATTGAAGTCCCTGTTAGACAGTGTCGTTCTCAACCTTCTGTCGGTTGTCCTTAGTTGACATTGAAGTCCCTGTTAGACAGTATCGTTCTCAACCTTCTGTCGGTTGCCCTTAGTTGACATTGAAGTCCTTGTTAAAAAGTATCGTTCTCTACCTTCGGGCGGTTGCCCTTAGTTGACATTGAAGTTCCTGTTTGAAAGTATCGTTCTCAACCTTCTGTCGGTTGCCCTTAGTTGACCTTGAAGTCCCTGTTAGAAAGTATCGTTCTCTACCTTCTGTCGGTTGCCCTTAGTTGACATTGAAGTCCGCTAGAAAGTATCGTTGTCAGCCTTCTGCCGGTTGCCCTTAGTTGACATTGAAGTCCCTGTTAGACAGTATCGTTCACAACCTTCTGTCGGTTGTCCTTAGTTGACATTGAAGTCCCTGTTAGACGGTATCGTTCTCAACCTTCTGTCGGTTGCCCTTAGTTGACATTGAAGTCCCTGTTAGACAGTATCGTTCTCAACCTTCTGTCGGTTGTCCTTAGTTGACACTGAAGTCCCTGTTAGAAAGTATCGTTCTCAGCCTTCTGTTGGTTGCCCTTAGTTGACATTGAAGTCCCTGTTAGAAAGTATCGTTCTCAACTTTCTGTCGGTTGTCCTTAGTTGACACTGAAGTCCCTGTTAGAAAGTATCGTTCTCAACCTTCTGTCGGTTGCCCTTAGTTAACATTGAAGTTCCTGTTAGAAAGTATCGTTCTCAACCTTCTGTCGGTTGCCCTTAGTTGACATTGAAGTCCCTATTAGAAAGTATCGTTCTCAAGCTTCTGTCGGTTGCCCTTAGTTGACATTGAAGTCCCGGTTAGAAAGTATCGTTCTCAACCTTCTGTCGGTTGCCCGTAGTGGACATTGAAGTCCCTGTTAGAAAGTATCGTTCTCAACCTTCTGTCGGTTGCCCTTATTTGACATTGAAGTCCCTGTTAGAAGTATCGTTCTCAACCTTCTGTCGGTTGCCCTTTGTTGACATTGAAGTCCCTGTAACAAACAGTATCGTTCTCAACCTTCTGTCGGTTGCCCTTAGTTGACATTGAAGTCCCTGTTAGACAGTGTCGTTCTCAACCTTCTGTTGGTGGTCCTTAGTTGACATTGAAGTCCCTGTTAGAAAGTATCGTTCTCAACCTTCTGTCGGTTGCTCTTAGTTGACATTGAAGTCCCTGTTAGAAAGTGTCGTTCTCAACCTTCTGTCGGTTGCCCTTAGTTGACATTGAAGTCCCTGTTAGAAAGTATCGTTCTCAACCTTCTGTCGGTTGCCCATTGTTGACATTGAAGTCCCTGTTAAAAAGTATCGTTATCAGCCTTCTGTCGGTTGTCCTTAGTTGACATTGAAGTCCCTATTAGAAAGTATCGTTCTCAACCTTCTGTCGGTTGCCCTTATTTGACATTGAAGTCCCTGTTAGAAAATATCGTTCTCAACCTTCTGTCGGTTGCCATTAGTTGACATTGAAGTCCCTGTTAGACAGTATCGTTCTCAACCTTCTGTCGGTTGCTCTTAGTTGACATTGAAGTCCCTGTTAGAAAGTGTCGTTCTCAACCTTCTGTCGGTTGCCCTTAGTTGACATTGAAGTCCCTGTTAGAAAGTATCGTTCTCAACCTTCTGTCGGTTGCCCATTGTTGACATTGAAGTCCCTGTTAGAAAGTATCGTTCCCAATTTTCTGTCGGTTGCCCTTAGTTGACATTGAAGTCCCTGTTAAAAAGTATCGTTATCAGCCTTCTGTCGGTTGTCCTTAGTTGAAATTGAAGTCCCTGTTAGAAAGTATCGTTCTCAACCCTCTGTCGGTTGCACTTAGTTGACATTGAAGTCCCTGTTAGAAAGTATCGTTCTCAACCTTCTGTCGGTTGCCCTTGGTTGACATTGAAGTCCCTGTTAGAAAGTATCGTTCTCAACCTTCTGCCGGTTGCCCTTATTTGACATTGAAGTCCCTGTTAGAAAGTATCGTTCTCAACCTTTTGTCGGTTGCCTTGGTTGACATTGAAGTCCCTGTTAGAAAGTATCGTTCTCAACCTTCTGTCGGTTGCCTTATTTGACATTGAAGTCCCTGTTAGAAAATATCGTTCTCAACCTTCTGTCGGTTGCCCTTAGTTGACATTGAAGTCCCTGTTAGACAGTATCGTTCTCAACCTTCTGTCGGTTGCACTAAGTTGACATTGAAGTCTCTGTTAGAAAGTATCGTTCTCAACCTTTTGTCGGTTGTCCTTAGTTGACATTGAAGTCCCTGTTAGAAAGTATCGTTCTCAACTTTCTGTCGGTTGCCCTTAGTTGACATTGAAGTCCCTGGTAGAAAGTATCGTTCTCAACCTTCTGTCGGTTGCCCTTAGTTGACATTGAAGTCCCTGTTAGACAGTGTCGTTCTCAAACTTCTGTCGGTTGTCCTTAGTTGACATTGAAGTCCCTGTTAGACAGTATCGTTCTCAACCTTCTGTCGGTTGCCCTTAGTTGACATTGAAGTCCTTGTTGAAAAGTATCGTTCTCAACCTTCGGGCGGTTGCCCTTAGTTGACATTGAAGTTCCTGTTAGAAAGTATCGTTCTCATCCTTCTGTCGGTTGCCCTTAGTTGACATTGAAGTCCCTGTTAGAAGGTATCGTTCTCAACCTTCTGTCGGTTGCCCTTAGTTGACCTTGAAGTCCCTGTTAGAAAGTATCGTTCTCTACCTTCTGTCGGTTGCCCTTAGTTGACATTGAAGTCCGCTAGAAAGTATCGTTGTCAGCCTTCTGCCGGTTGCCCTTAGTTGACATTGAAGTCCCTGTTAGACAGTATCGTTCACAACCTTCTGTCGGTTGTCCTTAGTTGACATTGAAGTCCCTGTTAGACGGTATCGTTCTCAACCTTCTGTCGGTTGCCCTTAGTTGACATTGAAGTCCCTGTTAGACAGTATCGTTCTCAACCTTCTGTCGGTTGTCCTTAGTTGACACTGAAGTCCCTGTTAGAAAGTATCGTTCTCAACCTTCTGTTGGTTGCCCTTCGTTGACATTGAAGTCCCTGTTAGAAAGTATCGTTCTCAACCTTCTGTCGGTTGCCCTTAGTTGACATTGAAGTCCCTGTTAGACAGTGTCGTTCTCAAACTTCTGTCGGTTGTCCTTAGTTGACATTGAAGTCCCTGTTAGACAGTATCGTTCTCAACCTTCTGTCGGTTGCCCTTAGTTGACATTGAAGTCCTTGTTAAAAAGTATCGTTCTCTACCTTCGGGCGGTTGCCCTTAGTTGACATTGAAGTTCCTGTTTGAAAGTATCGTTCTCAACCTTCTGTCGGTTGCCCTTTGTTGACCTTGAAGTCCCTGTTAGAAAGTATCGTTCTCTACCTTCTGTCGGTTGCCCTTAGTTGACATTGAAGTCCGCTAGAAAGTATCGTTGTCAGCCTTCTGCCGGTTGCCCTTAGTTGACATTGAAGTCCCTGTTAGACAGTATCGTTCACAACCTTCTGTCGGTTGTCCTTAGTTGACATTGAAGTCCCTGTTAGACGGTATCGTTCTCAACCTTCTGTCGGTTGCCCTTAGTTGACATTGAAGTCCCTGTTAGACAGTATCGTTCTCAACCTTCTGTCGGTTGTCCTTAGTTGACACTGAAGTCCCTGTTAGAAAGTATCGTTCTCAACCTTCTGTTGGTTGCCCTTAGTTGACATTGAAGTCCCTGTTAGAAAGTATCGTTCTCAACTTTCTGTCGGTTGTCCTTAGTTGACACTGAAGTCCCTGTTAGAAAGTATCGTTCTCAACCTTCTGTCGGTTGCCCTTAGTTAACATTGAAGTTCCTATTAGAAAGTATCGTTCTCAACCTTCTGTCGGTTGCCCTTAGTTGACATTGAAGTCCCTATTAGAAAGTATCGTTCTCAAGCTTCTGTCGGTTGCCCTTAGTTGACATTGAAGTCCCTGTTAGAAAGTATCGTTCTCAACCTTCTGTCGGTTGTCCGTAGTGGACATTGATGTCCCTGTTAGAAAGTATCGTTCTCAACCCTCTGTCGGTTGCTCTTAGTTGACATTGAAGTCCCTGTTAGAAAGTATCGTTCTCAACATTCTGTCGGTTGCCCTTAGTTGACACTGAAGTCCCTGTTAGAAAGTATCGTTCTCAACCTTCTGTCGGTTGCCCTTAGTTGACATTGAAGTCCCTGTTAAAAGTATCGTTCAAAACCTTCTGTCGGTTGCCCTTAGTTGACATTGAAGTCCCTGTTAGAAAGTATCGTTCTCTACCTTCTGTCGGTTGCCATTAGTTGACATTGAAGTCCGCTAGAAAGTATCGTTGTCAGCCTTCTGCCGGTTGCCCTTAGTTGACATTGAAGTCCCTGTTAGACAGTATCGTTCACAACCTTCTGTCGGCTGCCCTTTGTTGACATTGAAGTACCTGTTAGACAGTATCGTTCTCAACATTCTGTCGGTTGCCCTTAGTTGGTATTGAAGTCCCTGTTAGACAGTATCGTTTTCAACCTTCTGTCGGTTGCCCTTAGTTGACATTGAAATCCCTGTTAGAAAGTATCGGTCTCAACCTCCTGTCGATTGCCCTTAGTTGACATTGAAATCCCTTTTAGAACGTACCGTTCTCAACCTTCTGTCGGTTGCCCTTAGGTGACATTGAAGTAACTGTTAGAAAGTATCGTTCTCAACCTTCTGTCGGTTGCCCTTAGTTGACATTGAAGTCCCTGTTAGAAAGTATCGTTCTCAACCCTCTGTCGGTTGCCCTTAGTTGACATTGAATTCCCTGTTAAAAAGTATCGTTCTCAACCTTCTGTCGGTTGCCCTTAGTTGACATTGAAGTCCCTGTTAGAAAGTATCGTTCTCAGCCTTCTGTCGGTTGCCCTTAGTTGACATTGAAGTCCCTGTTAGAAAGTATCGTTCTCAACCTTCTGTTGGTTGCCCTTAGTTGACATTGAATTCCCTGTTAGAAAGTATCGTTCTCAAGCTTCTGTCAGTTGCCCTTAGTTGACATTGAAGTCCCTGTTAGAAAGTATCGTTCTCAACCTTCTGTCGGTTGCCCGTAGTGGACATTGAAGTCCCTGTTAGAAAGTATCGTTCTCAACCCTCTGTCGGTTGCTCTTAGTTGACATTGAAGTCCCTGTTAGAAAGTATCGTTCTCAACCTTCTGTCGGTTGCCCTTAGTTGACACTGACGTCCCTGTTAGAAAGTATCGTTCTCAACCTTCTGTCGGTTGCCCTTAGTTGACATTGAAGTCCCTGTTAAAAAGTATCGCTCACAACCTTCTGTCGGTTGCCCTTAGTTGACATTGAAGTCCCTGTTGGAAAGTATCGTTCTCTACCTTCTGTCGGTTGCCCTTAGTTGACATTGAAGTCATCTAGAAAGTATCGTTGTCAGCCTTCTGCCGGTTGCCCTTAGTTGACATTGAAGTCCCTGTTAGACAGTATCGTTTTCAACCTTCTGTCAGTTGCCCTTAGTTGACATTGAAATCCCGGTTAGAAAGTATCTTTCTCAACCTTCTGTCGGTTGCTCTTAGTTGACATTGAAGTCCCTGTTAGAAAGTATCGTTCTCAACCTTTTGTCGGTTGCCCTTAGTTGACATTGAAGTCCTTGTTAGAAAGTATCGTTCTCAACCTTCTGTCGGTTGCCCTTAGTTGACATTGAAGTCCCTGGTAGAAATATCGTTCTCAACCTTCTGTCGGTTGCTCTTAGTTGACATTGAAGTCCCTGTTAGAAAGTATCGTTCACAACCTTCTGTCGGTTGCCCTTAGTTGACATTGAAGTCCCTGTTAGAAAGTATCGTTCTCTACCTTCTGTCGGTTGCCCTTAGTTGACATTGAAGTCCGCTAGAAAGTATCGTTGTCAGCCTTCTGCCGGTTGCCCTTAGTTGACATTGAAGTCCCTGTTAGACAGTATCGTTCACAACCTTCTGTCGGTTGTCCTTAGTTGACATTGAAGTCCCTGTTAGACGGTATCGTTCTCAACCTTCTGTCGGTTGCCCTTAGTTGACATTGAAGTCCCTGTTAGACAGTATCGTTCTCAACATTCTGTCGGTTGCCCTTAGTTGGTATTGAAGTCCCTGTTAGAAAGTATCGTTCTCAACCTTTTGTCGGTTGCCCTTAGTTGACATTGAAGTCCCTGTTAGAAAGTATCGTTCTCAACCTTCTGTCGGTTGCCCTTAGTTGACATTGAAGTCCCTGGTAGAAATATCGTTCTCAACCTTCTGTCGGTTGCTCTTAGTTGACATTGAAGTCCCTGTTAGAAAGTATCGTTCACAACCTTCTGTCGGTTGCCCTTAGTTGACATTGAAGTCCCTGTTAGAAAGTATCGTTCTCAACCTTCTGTCGGTTGCCCTTAGTTGACATTGAAGCGCCTGTTAGAAAGTATCATTCTCAACCTTCTGTCGGTTGCCCTTAGTTGACATTGAAGCGCCTGTTAGAAAGTATCGTTCTCAACCTTCTGTCGGTTGCCCTTAGTTGATATTGAAGTCCCTGTTAGACATTATTGTTCTCAACCTTCTGTCGGTTGCCCTTAGTTGACATTGAAGTCCCGGTTAGACAGTATCTTTCTCAGCCGTCTGTCGGTTGCCCTTAGTTGACATTGAAGTCCCTATTAGAAAGTATCGTTCTCAACCTTCTGTCGGTTGCACTCAGTTGACATTGAAGTCCCTGTTAGACAGTATCGTTCTCAACCTTCTGTCGGTTGCCCTCAGTTGACATTGAAGTCCCTCTTAGACAGTATCGTTCTCAACATTCTGTCGGTTGCCCTTAGTTGACATTGAAGTCCCTGTTAGACAGTATCGTTCTCAACCTTCTGTCGGTTGCCCTCAGTTGACATTGAAGTCCCTGTTAGAAAGTATCGTTCTCAACTTTCTGTCGGTTGCCCTCAGTTGACATTGAAGTCCCTGTTAGAAAGTATCGTTCTCAGCCTTCTGCCGGTTGCCCTTAGTTGACATTGAAGTCCCTGTTAGAAAGTATCGTTCTCAACCTTCTGTCGGTTGCCCTTAGTTGACATTGAAGTCCCTGTTAGAAAGTATCGTTCTCAGACTTCTGCCGGTTGCCCTTAGTTGACATTGAAGTCCCTGTTAGAAAGTATCGTTCTCAACCTTCTGTCGGTTGCCCTTAGTTGACATTGAAGTCTCTGTTAGACAGTATCGTTCTCAACCTTCTGTCGGTTGTCCTTAGTTGACATTGAAGTCCCTGTTAGAAGGTATCGTTCTCAACCTTCTGTCGGTTGCCCTTAGTTGACATTGAAGTCCCTGGTAGAAAGTATCGTTCTCAACCTTCTGTCGGTTGCCCTTAGTTGACATTGAAGTCCCTGTTAGACAGTGTCGATCTCAACTTCTGTCGGTTGTCCTTAGTTGACATTGAAGTCCCTGTTAGACAGTATCGTTCTCAACCTTCTGTCGGTTGCCCTTAGTTGACATTGAAGTCCTTGTTAGACAGTATCGTTCTCAACCTTCGGGCGGTTGCCCTTAGTTGACATTGAAGTTCCTGTTAGAAAGTATCGTTCTCAACCTTCTGTCGTTGCCCCTAGTTGACATTGAAGTCCCTATTAGAAAGTATCGTTCTCAACCTTCTGTCGGTTGCACTCAGTTGACATTGAAGTCCCTCTTAGACAGTATCGTTCTCAACCTTCTGTCGTTGCCCTCAGTTGACATTGAAGTCCCTGTTAGACAGTATCGTTCTCAACCTTCTGTCGGTTGCCCTTAGTTGACATTGAAGTCCCTGTTAGACAGTATCGTTCTCAACCTTCTGTCGGTTGCCCTCAGTTGACATTGAAGTCCCTGTTAGAAAGTATCGTTCTCAACTTTCTGTCGGTTGCCCTCAGTTGACATTGAAGTCCCTGTTAGAAAGTATCGTTCTCAGCCTTTTGTCTGTTGCCCTTAGTTGACATTGAAGTCCCTGTTAGAAAGTATCGTTTTCAACCTTCTGTCGGTTGCCCTTAGTTGACATTGAAGTCCCTGTTAGAAGGTATCGTTCTCAGACTTCTGCCGGTTGCCCTTAGTTGACATTGAAGTCCCTGTTAGAAAGTATCGTTCTCAACCTTCTGTCGGTTTCCCTTAGTTGACATTGAAGTCTCTGTTAGACAGTATCGTTCTCAACCTTCTGTCGGTTGTCCTTAGTTGACATTGAAGTCCCTGTTAGAAAGTATCGTTCTCAACTTTCTGTCGGTTGCCCTTAGTTGACATTGAAGTCCCTGGTAGAAAGTATCGTTCTCAACCTTCTGTCGGTTGCCCTTAGTTGACATTGAAGTCCCTGTTAGACAGTGTCGTTCTCAAACTTCTGTCGGTTGTCCTTAGTTGACATTGAAGTCCCTGTTAGACAGTATCGTTCTCAACCTTCTGTCGGTTGCCCTTAGTTGACATTGAAGTCCTTGTTAAAAAGTATCGTTCTCAACTTTCTGTCGGTTGCCCTTAGTTGACATTGAAGTCCCTGGTAGAAAGTATCGTTCTCAACCTTCTGTCGGTTGCCCTTAGTTGACATTGAAGTCCCTGGTAGAAATATCGTTCTCACCCTTCTGTCGGTTGCTCTTAGTTGACATTGAAGTCCCTGTTAGACAGTATCGTTCTCAACCTTCTGTCGGTTGCCCTTAGTTGACATTGAAGTCCTTGTTAGACAGTATCGTTCTCAACCTTCGGGCTGTTGCCCTTAGTTGACATTGAAGTTCCTGTTAGAAAGTATCGTTCTCAACCTTCTGTCGTTGCCCCTAGTTGACATTGAAGTCCCTATTAGAAAGTATCGTTCTCAACCTTCTGTCGGTTGCACTCAGTTGACATTGAAGTCCCTGTTAGACAGTATCGTTCTCAACCTTCTGTCGGTTGCCCTCAGTTGACATTGAAGTCCCTCTTAGACAGTATCGTTCTCAACCTTCTGTCGTTGCCCTCAGTTGACATTGAAGTCCCTGTTAGACAGTATCGTTCTCAACCTTCTGTCGGTTGCCCTTAGTTGACATTGAAGTCCCTGTTAGACAGTATCGTTCTCAACCTTCTGTCGGTTGCCCTCAGTTGACATTGAAGTCCCTGTTAGAAAGTATCGTTCTCAACTTTCTGTCGGTTGCCCTCAGTTGACATTGAAGTCCCTGTTAGAAAGTATCGTTCTCAGCCTTTTGTCTGTTGCCCTTAGTTGACATTGAAGTCCCTGTTAGAAAGTATCGTTTTCAACCTTCTGTCGGTTGCCCTTAGTTGACATTGAAGTCCCTGTTAGAAGGTATCGTTCTCAGACTTCTGCCGGTTGCCCTTAGTTGACATTGAAGTCCCTGTTAGAAAGTATCGTTCTCAACCTTCTGTCGGTTTCCCTTAGTTGACATTGAAGTCTCTGTTAGACAGTATCGTTCTCAACCTTCTGTCGGTTGTCCTTAGTTGACATTGAAGTCCCTGTTAGAAAGTATCGTTCTCAACTTTCTGTCGGTTGCCCTTAGTTGACATTGAAGTCCCTGGTAGAAAGTATCGTTCTCAACCTTCTGTCGGTTGCCCTTAGTTGACATTGAAGTCCCTGTTAGACAGTGTCGTTCTCAAACTTCTGTCGGTTGTCCTTAGTTGACATTGAAGTCCCTGTTAGACAGTATCGTTCTCAACCTTCTGTCGGTTGCCCTTAGTTGACATTGAAGTCCTTGTTAAAAAGTATCGTGCTCAACCTTCGGGCGGTTGCCCTTAGTTGACATTGAAATTCCTGTTAGAAAGTATCGTTCTCAACCTTCTGTCGGTTGCCCTTAGTTGACATTGAAGTCCCTGTTAGAAAGTATCGTTCTCTACCTTCTGTCGGTTGCCCTTAGTTGACATTGAAGTCCGCTAGAAAGTATCATTCTCAGCCTTCCGCCGGTTGCCCTTAGTTGACATTGAAGTCCCTGTTAGACAGTATCGTTCAAAACCTTCTGTCGGTTGTCCTTTGTTGACATTGAAGTCCCTGTTAGACGGTATCGTTCTCAACCTTCTGTCGGTTGCCCTTAGTTGACATTGAAGTCCCTGTTAGACAGTGTCGTTCTCAACATTCTGTCGGTTGCCCTTAGCTTGTATTGAAGTCCTTGTTAGAAAGTATCGTTCTCAACTTTCTGTCGGTTGCCCTTAGTTGACATTGAAGTCCCTGGTAGAAAGTATCGTTCTCAACCTTCTGTCGGTTGCCCTTAGTTGACATTGAAGTCCCTGTTAGAAAGTATCGTTCTCAACCTTCTGTCGGTTGCCCTTAGTTGACATTGAAGCCCCTGTTAGAAAGTATCATTCTCAACCTTCTGTCGGTTGCCCTTAGTTGACATTGAAGTCCCTGTTAGACAGTATCGTTCTCAACCTTCTGTAGGTTGCCCTTAGTTGACATTGAAGTCCCTGTTAGAAAGTATCGTTCTCAGCCGTCTGTCGGTTGCCCTTAGTTGACATTGAAGTCCCTATTAGAAAGTATCGTTCTCAACCTTCTGTCGGTTGCACTCAGTTGACATTGAAATCCCTGTTAGACAGTATCGTTCTCAACCATCTGTCGGTTGCCCTCAGTTGACATTGAAATCCCTGTTAGACAGTATCGTTCTCAACCTTCTGTCGGTTGCCCTCAGTTGACATTGAAGTCCCTGTTAGAAAGTATCGTTCTCAACTTTCTGTCCGTTGCCCTCAGTTGACATTGAAGTCCCTGTTAGAAAGTATCGTTCTCAACCTTCTGCCTGTTGCCCTTAGTTGACATTGAAGTCCCTGTTAGACAGTATCGTTCTCAGCCGTCTGTTGGTTGCCCTTAGTTGACATTGAAATCCCTGTTAAAAAGTATCGTTCTCAACCTTATGTCGGTTACCCTTAGTTGACATTGAAGTCCCTGTTACAAAGTATCGTTCTCAACCTTCTGTCGGTTGCCATTGGTTGACATTGAAGTCCCTGTTAGAAAGTTTCGTTCTCAACTTTCTGTCGGTTGCCCTTGGTTGACATTGAAGTCCCTGTTAGAAAATATCGTTCTCAACCTTCTGTCGGTTGCCCTTATTTGACATTGAAGTCCCTGTTAGAAAGTATCGTTCTCAACCTTCTGTCGGTTGCACTTAGTTGACATTGAAGTCCCTGTTAGAAAGTATCGTTCTCAACCTTCTGTCGGTTGCCCTAAGTTGACATTGAAGTCTCTGTTAGACAGTATCGTTCTCAACCTTCTGTCGGTTGTCCTTAGTTGACATTGAAGTCCCTGTTAGAAAGTATCGTTCTCAACTTTCTGTCGGTTGCCCTTAGTTGACATTGAAGTCCCTGTTAGAAAGTATCGTTCTCAACCATCTGTCGGTTGTCCTTTGTTGACATTGAAGTCCCTGTTAGACAGTGTCGTTCTCAACTTTCTGTCGGTTGTACTTAGTTGACAATGAAGTCCCTGTTAGACAGTATCGTTCTCAACCTTCTGTCGGTTGCCCTTAGTTGACATTGAAGTCCCTGTTAGAAAGTATCATTCTCAACCTTCTGTCGGTTTCCCTTAGTTGACATTGAAGTCCCTTTTAGAAAGTATCGTTCTCAACCCTCTGTCGGTTGCTCTTAGTTGACATTGAAGTCCCGGTTAGACAGTATCGTTCACAACCTTCTGTCGGTTGCCCTTAGTTGACATTGAAGTCCCTGTTAGAAAGTATCGTTCTCAACTTTCTGTCGGTAGCCCTTAGTTGACATTGAAGTCCCTGTTAGAAAGTGTCGTTATCAACCTTCTGTCGGTTGCCCTTAGTTGACATTGAAGTCCCTGTTAGAAAGTATCGTTCTCAACCTTCTGTCGGTTGCCCTTAGTTGACATTGAAGTCCCTGTTAGAAAGTATCGTTCTCAACCTTCTGTCGGTTGCCCTAAGTTGACATTGAAGTCTCTGTTAGACAGTATCGTTCTCAACCTTCTGTCGGTTGTCCTTAGTTGACATTGAAGTCCCTGTTAGAAAGTATCGTTCTCAACTTTCTGTCGGTTGCCCTTAGTTGACATTGAAGTCCCTGTTAGAAAGTATTGTTCTCAACCTTCTGTCGGTTGTCCTTAGTTGACATTGAAGTCCCTGTTAGACAGTGTCGTTCTCAACCTTCTGTCGGTTGTACTTAGTTGACATTGAAGTCCCTGTTAGACAGTATCGTTCTCAACCTTCTGTCGGTTGCCCTTAGTTGACATTGAAGTCCCTGTTAGAAAGTATCATTCTCAACCTTCTGTCGGTTTCCCTTAGTTGACATTGAAGTCCCTTTTAGAAAGTATCGTTCTCAACCCTCTGTCGGTTGCTCTTAGTTGACATTGAAGTCCCGGTTAGACAGTATCGTTCACAACCTTCTGTCGGTTGCCCTTAGTTGACATTGAAGTCCCTGTTAGAAAGTATCGTTATCAACCTTCTGTCGGTTGCCCTTAGTTGACATTGAAGTCCCTGTTAGAAAGTATCGTTCTCAACCCTCTGTCGGTTGCCCTTAGTTGACATTGAAGTCCCTGTTAGACAGTATCGTTCTCAACCTTCTGTCGGTTGCCTTTAGTTGACATTGAAGTCCCTGTTAGACAGTATCGTTCTCAGCCATCTGTCGGTTGCCCTTAGTTGACATTGAAGTCCCTATTAGAAAGTATCGTTCTCAACCTTCTGTCGGTTGCACTCAGTTGACATTGAAGTCCCTGTTAGACAGTATCGTTCTCAACCTTCTGTCGGTTGCCCTCAGTTGACATTGAAGTCCCTGTTAGACAGTATCGTTCTCAACCTTCTGTCGGTTGCCCTTAGTTGACATTGAAGTCCCTGTTAGACAGTATCGTTCTCAACCTTGTGTCGGTTGCCCTCAGTTGACATTGAAGTCCCTGTTAGAAAGTATCGTTCTCAACTTTCTGTCGGTTGCCCTCAGTTGACATTGAAGTCCCTGTTAGAAAGTATCGTTCTCAACCTTCTGCCGGTTGCCCTTAGTTGACATTGAAGTCCCTGTTAGAAAGTATCGTTCTCAACCTTTTGTCGGTTGCCCTTAGTTGACATTGAAGTCCCTGTTAGAAAGTATCGTTCTCAGCCGTCTGTTGGTTGCCCTTAGTTGACATTGAAATTCCTGTTAAAAAGTATCGTTCTCAACCTTCTGTCGGTTGCCCTTAGTTGACATTGAAGTCCCTGTTAGAAAGTATCGTTCTCAACCTTCTGTCGGTTGCCCTTGGTTGACATTGAAGTCCCTGTTAGACAGTTTCGTTCTCAACCTTCTGTCGGTTACACTTATTTGACATTGAAGTCCCTGTTAGACAGTATCGTTCTCAACCTTCTGTCGGTTGCCCTTGGTTGACATTGAAGTCCCTGTTAGAAAATATCGTTCTCAACCTTCTGTCGGTTGCCCTTATTTGACATTGAAGTCCCTGTTAGAAAGTATCGTTCTCAACCTTCTGTAGGTTGTCCTTAGTTGACATTGAAGTCCCTGTTAAACAGTATCGTTCTCAACCTTCTGTCGGTTGCTCTCAGTTGACATTGAAGTCCCTGTTAGACAGTATCGTTCTCAACCTTCTGTCGGTTGCCCTTAGTTGACATTGAAGTCCCTGTTAGACAGTATCGTTCTCAACCTTCTGTCGGTTGCCCTCAGTTGACATTGAAGTCCCTGATAGAAAGTATCGTTCTCAACTTTCTGTCGGTTGCCCTCAGTTGACATTGAAGTCCCTGTTAGAAAGTATCGTTCTCAACCTTCTGTCGGTTGCCCTTAGTTGACATTGAAGTCCCTCTTAGACAGTATCGTTCTCAACCTTCTGTCGGTTGCCCTCAGTTGACATTGAAGTCCCTGTTAGAAAGTATCGTTCTCAACCTTCTGTCGGTTGCCCTTAGTTGACATTGAAGTCCCTGTTAGACAGTATCGTTCTCAACCTTCTGTCGGTTGCCCTCAGTTGACATTGAAGTCCCTGTTAGAAAGTATCGTTCTCAACTTTCTGTCGGTTGCCCTCAGTTGACATTGAAGTCCCTGTTAGAAAGTATCGTTCTCAGCCTTCTGCCGGTTGCCCTTTGTTGACATTGAAGTCCCTGTTAGAAAGTATCGTTCTCAACCTTCTGTCGGTTGCCCTTAGTTGACATTGAAGTCCCTGTTAGAAAGTATCGTTCTCAACTTTCTGTCGGTTGCCCTCAGTTGACATTGAAGTCCCTGTTAGAAAGTATCGTTCTCAACCTTCTGTCGGTTGCCCTTAGTTGACATTGAAGTCCCTCTTAGACAGTATCGTTCTCAACCTTCTGTCGGTTGCCCTCAGTTGTCATTGAAGTCCCTGCTAGAAAGTATCGTTCTCAACCTTCTGTCGGTTGCCCTTAGTTGACATTGAAGTCCCTGTTAGACAGTATCGTTCTCAACCTTCTGTCGGTTGCCCTCAGTTGACATTGAAGTCCCTGTTAGAAAGTATCGTTCTCAGCCTTCTGCCGGTTGCCCTTAGTTGACATTGAAGTCCCTGTTAGAAAGTATCGTTCTCAACCTTCTGTCGGTTGCCCTTAGTTGACATTGAAGTCCCTGTTAGAAAGTATCGTTCTCAGACTTCTGCCGGTTGCCCTTAGTTGACATTGAAGTCCCTGTTAGAAAGTATCGTTCTCAACCTTCTGTCGGTTGCCCTTAGTTGACATTGAAGTCTCTGTTAGACAGTATCGTTCTCAACCTTCTGTCGGTTGTCCTTAGTTGACATTGAAGTCCCTGGTAGAAAGTATCGTTCTCAACCTTCTGTCGGTTGCCCTTGGTTGACATTGAAGTCCCTGTTAGACAGTGTCGATCTCAACTTCTGTCGGTTGTCCTTAGTTGACATTGAAGTCCCTGTTAGACAGTATCGTTCTCAACCTTCTGTCGGTTGCCCTTAGTTGACATTGAAGTCCTTGTTAAAAAGTATCGTTCTCAACCTTCGGGCGGTTGCCCTTAGTTGACATTGAAGTTCCTGTTAGAAAGTATCGTTCTCAACCTTCTGTCGTTGCCCCTAGTTGACATTGAAGTCCCTATTAGAAAGTATCGTTCTCAACCTTCTGTCGGTTGCACTCAGTTGACATTGAAGTCCCTGTTAGAAGGTATCGTTCTCAACCTTCTGTCGGTTGCCCTCAGCTGACATTGAAGTCCCTCTTAGACAGTATCGTTCTCAACCTTCTGTCGGTTGCCCTTAGTTGACATTGAAGTCCTTGTTAAAAAGTATCGTTCTCAACCTTCGGGCGGTTGCCCTTAGTTGACATTGAAGTTCCTGTTAGAAAGTATCGTTCTCAACCTTCTGTCGGTTGCCCTTAGTTGACATTGAAGTCCCTCTTAGACAGTATCGTTCTCAACCTTATGTCGGTTGCCCTCAGTTGACATTGAAGTCCCTGTTAGAAAGTATCGTTCTCAACTTTCTGTCGGTTGCCCTCAGTTGACATTGAAGTCCCTGTTAGAAAGTATCGTTCTCAGCCTTTTGTCTGTTGCCCTTAGTTGACATTGAAGTCCCTGTTAGAAAGTATCGTTTTCAACCTTCTGTCGGTTGCCCTTAGTTGACATTGAAGTCCCTGTTAGAAGGTATCGTTCTCAGACTTCTGCCGGTTGCCCTTAGTTGACATTGAAGTCCCTGTTAGAAAGTATCGTTCTCAACCTTCTGTCGGTTTCCCTTAGTTGACATTGAAGTCCCTGTTAGAAAGTATCGTTCTCAACCTTCTGTCGGTTGCCCTTAGTTGACATTGAAGTCCCTGTTAGACAGTATCGTTCTCAACCTTCTGTCGGTTGCCTTTAGTTGACATTGAAGTCCCTGTTAGACAGTATCGTTCTCAGCCATCTGTCGGTTGCCCTCAGTTGACATTGAAGTCCCTATTAGAAAGTATCGTTCTCAACCTTCTGTCGGTTGCACTCAGTTGACATTGAAGTCCCTGTTAGACAGTATCGTTCTCAACCTTCTGTCGGTTGCCCTCAGTTGACATTGAAGTCCCTGTTAGACAGTATCGTTCTCAACCTTCTGTCGGTTGCCCTTAGTTGACATTGAAGTCCCTGTTAGACAGTATCGTTCTCAACCTTGTGTCGGTTGCCCTCAGTTGACATTGAAGTCCCTGTTAGAAAGTATCGTTCTCAACTTTCTGTCGGTTGCCCTCAGTTGACATTGAAGTCCCTGTTAGAAAGTATCGTTCTCAACCTTCTGCCGGTTGCCCTTAGTTGACATTGAAGTCCCTGTTAGAAAGTATCGTTCTCAACCTTTTGTCGGTTGCCCTTAGTTGACATTGAAGTCCCTGTTAGAAAGTATCGTTCTCAGCCGTCTGTTGGTTGCCCTTAGTTGACATTGAAATTCCTGTTAAAAAGTATCGTTCTCAACCTTCTGTCGGTTGCCCTTAGTTGACATTGAAGTCCCTGTTAGAAAGTATCGTTCTCAACCTTCTGTCGGTTGCCCTTGGTTGACATTGAAGTCCCTGTTAGACAGTTTCGTTCTCAACCTTCTGTCGGTTACACTTATTTGACATTGAAGTCCCTGTTAGACAGTATCGTTCTCAACCTTCTGTCGGTTGCCCTTGGTTGACATTGAAGTCCCTGTTAGAAAATATCGTTCTCAACCTTCTGTCGGTTGCCCTTATTTGACATTGAAGTCCCTGTTAGAAAGTATCGTTCTCAACCTTCTGTAGGTTGTCCTTAGTTGACATTGAAGTCCCTGTTAAACAGTATCGTTCTCAACCTTCTGTCGGTTGCTCTCAGTTGACATTGAAGTCCCTGTTAGACAGTATCGTTCTCAACCTTCGGTCGGTTGCCCTTAGTTGACATTGAAGTCCCTGTTAGACAGTATCGTTCTCAACCTTCTGTCGGTTGCCCTCAGTTGACATTGAAGTCCCTGATAGAAAGTATCGTTCTCAACTTTCTGTCGGTTGCCCTCAGTTGACATTGAAGTCCCTGTTAGAAAGTATCGTTCTCAACCTTCTGTCGGTTGCCCTTAGTTGACATTGAAGTCCCTCTTAGACAGTATCGTTCTCAACCTTCTGTCGGTTGCCCTCAGTTGACATTGAAGTCCCTGTTAGAAAGTATCGTTCTCAACCTTCTGTCGGTTGCCCTTAGTTGACATTGAAGTCCCTGTTAGACAGTATCGTTCTCAACCTTCTGTCGGTTGCCCTCAGTTGACATTGAAGTCCCTGTTAGAAAGTATCGTTCTCAACTTTCTGTCGGTTGCCCTCAGTTGACATTGAAGTCCCTGTTAGAAAGTATCGTTCTCAGCCTTCTGCCGGTTGCCCTTTGTTGACATTGAAGTCCCTGTTAGAAAGTATCGTTCTCAACCTTCTGTCGGCTGCCCTTAGTTGACATTGAAGTCCCTGTTAGAAAGTATCGTTCTCAACTTTCTGTCGGTTGCCCTCAGTTGACATTGAAGTCCCTGTTAGAAAGTATCGTTCTCAACCTTCTGTCGGTTGCCCTTAGTTGACATTGAAGTCCCTCTTAGACAGTATCGTTCTCAACCTTCTGTCGGTTGCCCTCAGTTGTCATTGAAGTCCCTGCTAGAAAGTATCGTTCTCAACCTTCTGTCGGTTGCCCTTAGTTGACATTGAAGTCCCTGTTAGACAGTATCGTTCTCAACCTTCTGTCGGTTGCCCTCAGTTGACATTGAAGTCCCTGTTAGAAAGTATCGTTCTCAACTTTCTGTCGGTTGCCCTCAGTTGACATTGAAGTCCCTGTTAGAAAGTATCGTTCTCAGCCTTCTGCCGGTTGCCCTTAGTTGACATTGAAGTCCCTGTTAGAAAGTATCGTTCTCAACCTTCTGTCGGTTGCCCTTAGTTGACATTGAAGTCCCTGTTAGAAAGTATCGTTCTCAGACTTCTGCCGGTTGCCCTTAGTTGACATTGAAGTCCCTGTTAGAAAGTATCGTTCTCAACCTTCTGTCGGTTGCCCTTAGTTGACATTGAAGTCTCTGTTAGACAGTATCGTTCTCAACCTTCTGTCGGTTGTCCTTAGTTGACATTGAAGTCCCTGGTAGAAAGTATCGTTCTCAACCTTCTGTCGGTTGCCCTTGGTTGACATTGAAGTCCCTGTTAGACAGTGTCGATCTCAACTTCTGTCGGTTGTCCTTAGTTGACATTGAAGTCCCTGTTAGACAGTATCGTTCTCAACCTTCTGTCGGTTGCCCTTAGTTGACATTGAAGTCCTTGTTAAAAAGTATCGTTCTCAACCTTCGGGCGGTTGCCCTTAGTTGACATTGAAGTTCCTGTTAGAAAGTATCGTTCTCAACCTTCTGTCGTTGCCCCTAGTTGACATTGAAGTCCCTATTAGAAAGTATCGTTCTCAACCTTCTGTCGGTTGCACTCAGTTGACATTGAAGTCCCTGTTAGAAGGTATCGTTCTCAACCTTCTGTCGGTTGCCCTCAGCTGACATTGAAGTCCCTCTTAGACAGTATCGTTCTCAACCTTCTGTCGTGGCCCTCAGTTGACATTGAAGTCCCTGTTAGACAGTATCGTTCTCAACCTTCTGTCGGTTGCCCTTAGTTGACATTGAAGTCCCTCTTAGACAGTATCGTTCTCAACCTTATGTCGGTTGCCCTCAGTTGACATTGAAGTCCCTGTTAGAAAGTATCGTTCTCAACTTTCTGTCGGTTGCCCTCAGTTGACATTGAAGTCCCTGTTAGAAAGTATCGTTCTCAGCCTTTTGTCTGTTGCCCTTAGTTGACATTGAAGTCCCTGTTAGAAAGTATCGTTTTCAACCTTCTGTCGGTTGCCCTTAGTTGACATTGAAGTCCCTGTTAGAAGGTATCGTTCTCAGACTTCTGCCGGTTGCCCTTAGTTGACATTGAAGTCCCTGTTAGAAAGTATCGTTCTCAACCTTCTGTCGGTTTCCCTTAGTTGACATTGAAGTCTCTGTTAGACAGTATCGTTCTCAACCTTCTGTCGGTTGTCCTTAGTTGACATTGAAGTCCCTGTTAGAAAGTATCGTTCTCAACTTTCTGTCGGTTGCCCTTAGTTGACATTGAAGTCCCTGGTAGAAAGTATCGTTCTCAACCTTCTGTCGGTTGCCCTTAGTTGACATTGAAGTCCCTGTTAGACAGTGTCGTTCTCAAACTTCTGTCGGTTGTCCTTAGTTGACATTGAAGTCCCTGTTAGACAGTATCGTTCTCAACCTTCTGTCGGTTGCCCTTAGTTGACATTGAAGTCCTTGTTAAAAAGTATCGTGCTCAACCTTCGGGCGGTTGCCCTTAGTTGACATTGAAGTTCCTGTTAGAAAGTATCGTTCTCAACCTTCTGTCGGTTGCCCTTAGTTGACATTGAAGTCCCTGTTAGAAAGTATCGTTCTCTAGCTTCTGTCGGTTGCCCTTAGTTGACATTGAAGTCCGCTAGAAAGTATCGTTCTCAGCCTTCCGCCGGTTGCCCTTAGTTGACATTGAAGTCCCTGTTAGACAGTATCGTTCAAAACCTTCTGTCGGTTGTCCTTAGTTGACATTGAAGTCCCTGTTAGACGGTATCGTTCTCAACCTTCTGTCGGTTGCCCTTAGTTGACATGGAAGTCCCTGTTAGACAGTATCGTTCTCAACATTCTGTCGGTTGCCCTTAGCTGGTATTGAAGTCCTTGTTAGACAGTATCGTTCTCAACTTTCTGTCGGTTGCCCTTAGTTGACATTGAAGTCCCTGTTAGAAAGTATCGTTCTCAACCTTCTGTTGGTTGCCCTTAGTTGACATTGAAGCCCCTGTTAGAAAGTATCATTCTGAACCTTCTGTCGGTTGCCCTTAGTTGACATTGAAGTCCCTGTTAGACAGTATCGTTCTCAACCTTCTGTAGGTTGCCCTTAGTTGACATTGAAGTCCCTGTTAGAAAGTATCGTTCTCAGCCGTCTGTCGGTTGCCCTTAGTTGACATTGAAGTCCCTATTAGAAAGTATCGTTCTCAACCTTCTGTCGGTTGCACTCAGTTGACATTGAAATCCCTCTTAGACAGTATCGTTCTCAACCTTCTGTCGGTTGCCCTCAGTTGACATTGAAGTCCCTGTTAGAAAGTATCGTTCTCAACCTTCTGTCGGTTGCCCTTAGTTGACATTGAAGTCCCTGTTAGACAGTATCGTTCTCAACCTTCTGTCGGTTGCCCTCAGTTGACATTGAAGTCCCTGTTAGAAAGTATCGTTCTCAACTTTCTGTCGGTTGCCCTCAGTTGACATTGAAGTCCCTGTTAGAAAGTATCGTTCTCAGCCTTCTGCCGGTTGCCCTTAGTTGACATTGAAGTCCCTGTTAGAAAGTATCGTTCTCAACCTTCTGTCGGTTGCCCTTAGTTGACATTGAAGTCCCTGTTAGAAAGTATCGTTCTCAACTTTCTGTCGGTTGCCCTCAGTTGACATTGAAGTCCCTGTTAGAAAGTATCGTTCTCAACCTTCTGTCGGTTGCCCTTAGTTGACATTGAAGTCCCTCTTAGACAGTATCGTTCTCAATCTTCTGTCGGTTGCCCTCAGTTGACATTGAAGTCCCTGTTAGAAAGTATCGTTCTCAACCTTCTGTCGGTTGCCCTTAGTTGACATTGAAGTCCCTGTTAGACAGTATCGTTCTCAACCTTCTGTCGGTTGCCCTCAGTTGACATTGAAGTCCCTGTTAGAAAGTATCGTTCTCAACTTTCTGTCGGTTGCCCTCAGTTGACATTGAAGACCCTGTTAGAAAGTATCGTTCTCAGCCTTCTGCCGGTTGCCCTTAGTTGACATTGAAGTCCCTGTTAGAAAGTATCGTTCTCAACCTTCTGTCGGTTGCCCTTAGTTGACATTGAAGTCCCTGTTAGAAAGTATCGTTCTCAGGCTTCTGCCGGTTGCCCTTAGTTGACATTGAAGTCCCTGTTAGAAAGTATCGTTCTCAACCTTCTGTCGGTTGCCCTTAGTTGACATTGAAGTCTCTGTTAGACAGTATCGTTCTCAACCTTCTGTCGGTTGTCCTTAGTTGACATTGAAGTCCCTGTTAGAAGGTATCGTTCTCAACCTTCTGTCGGTTGCCCTTAGTTGACATTGAAGTCCCTGGTAGAAAGTATCGTTCTCAACCTTCTGTCGGTTGCCCTTAGTTGACATTGAAGTCCCTGTTAGACAGTATCGTTCTCAACCTTCTGTCGGTTGCCCTTAGTTGACATTGAAGTCCTTGTTAAAAAGTATCGTTCTCAACCTTCGGGCGGTTGCCCTTAGTTGACATTGAAGTTCCTGTTAGAAAGTATCGTTCTCAACCTTCTGTCGTTGCCCCTAGTTGACATTGAAGTCCCTATTAGAAAGTATCGTTCTCAACCTTCTGTCGGTTGCACTCAGTTGACATTGAAGTCCCTGTTAGAAGGTATCGTTCTCAACCTTCTGTCGGTTGCCCTCAGTTGACATTGAAGTCCCTCTTAGACAGTATCGTTCTCAACCTTCTGTCGTTGCCCTCAGTTGACATTGAAGTCCCTGTTAGACAGTATCGTTCTCAACCTTCTGTCGGTTGCCCTTAGTTGACATTGAAATCCCTGTTAGACAGTATCGTTCTCAACCTTCTGTCGGTTGCCCTCAGTTGACATTGAAGTCCCTGTTAGAAAGTATCGTTCTCAACTTTCTGTCGGTTGCCCTCAGTTGACATTGAAGTCCCTGTTAGAAAGTATCGTACTCAGCCTTTTGTCTGTTGCCCTTAGTTGACATTGAAGTCCCTGTTAGAAAGTATCGTTTTCAACCTTCTGTTGGTTGCCCTTAGTTGACATTGAAGTCCCTGTTAGAAGGTATCGTTCTCAGACTTCTGCCGGTTGCCCTTAGTTGACATTGAAGTCCCTGTTAGAAAGTATCGTTCTCAACCTTCTGTCGGTTTCCCTTAGTTGACATTGAAGTCTCTGTTAGACAGTATCGTTCTCAACCTTCTGTCGGTTGTCCTTAGTTGACATTGAAGTACCTGTTAGAAAGTATCGTTCTCAACTTTCTGTCGGTTGCCCTTAGTTGACATTGAAGTCCCTGTTAGACAGTATCGTTCTCAACCTTCTGTCGGTTGCCCTTAGTTGACATTGAAGTCCTTGTTAAAAAGTATCGTGCTCAACCTACGGGCGGTTGCCCTTAGTTGACATTGAAGTTCCTGTTAGAAAGTATCGTTCTCAACCTTCTGTCGGTTGCCCTTAGTTGACATTGAAGTCCCTGTTAGAAAGTATCGTTCTCTAGCTTCTGTCTGTTGCCCTTAGTTGACATTGAAGTCCGCTAGAAAGTATCGTTCTCAGCCTTCCGCCGGTTGCCCTTAGTTGACATTGAAGTCCCTGTTAGACAGTTTCGTTCAAAACCTTCTGTCGGTTGTCCTTAGTTGACATTGAAGTACCTGTTAGACGGTATCGTTCTCAACCTTCTGTCGGTTGCCCTTAGTTGACATGGAAGTCCCTGTTAGACAGTATCGTTCTCAACATTCTGTCGGTTGCCCTTAGCTGGTATTGAAGTCCTTGTTAGACAGTATCGTTCTCAACTTTCTGTCGGTTGCCCTTAGTTGACATTGAAGTCCCTGGTAGAAAGTATCGTTCTCAACCTTCTGTCGGTTGCCCTTAGTTGACATTGAAGTCCCTGTTAGAAAGTATCGTTCTCAACCTTCTGTCGGTTGCCCTTAGTTGACATTGAAGCCCCCGTTAGAAAGTATCATTCTCAACCTTCTGTCGGTTGCCCTTAGTTGACATTGAAGTCCCTGTTAGACAGTATCGTTCTCAACCTTCTGTAGGTTGCCCTTAGTTGACATTGAAGTCCCTGTTAGAAAGTATCGTTCTCAGCCGTCTGTCGGTTGCCCTTAGTTGACATTGAAGTCCCTATTAGAAAGTATCGTTCTCAACCTTCTGTCGGTTGCACTCAGTTGACATTGAAATCCCTGTTAGACAGTATCGTTCTCAACCATCTGTCGGTTGCCCTCAGTTGACATTGAAATCCCTGTTAGACAGTATCGTTCTCAACCTTCTGTCGGTTGCCCTCAGTTGACATTGAAGTCCCTGTTAGAAAGTATCGTTCTCAACTTTCTGTCGGTTGCCCTCAGTTGACATTGAAGTCCCTGTTAGAAAGTATCGTTCTCAACCTTCTGCCGGTTGCCCTTAGTTGACATTGAAGTCCCTGTTAGACAGTATCGTTCTCAGCCGTCTGTTGGTTGCCCTTAGTTGACAATGAAATCCCTGTTAAAAAGTATCGTTCTCAACCTTATGTCGGTTACCCTTAGTTGACATTGAAGTCCCTGTTACAAAGTATCGTTCTCAACCTTCTGTCGGTTGCCATTGGTTGACATTGAAGTCCCTGTTAGAAAGTTTCGTTCTCAACTTTCTGTCGGTTGCCCTTGGTTGACATTGAAGTCCCTGTTAGAAAGTATCGTTTTCAACCTTCTGTTGGTTGCCCTTAGTTGACATTGAAGTCCCTGTTAGAAGGTATCGTTCTCAGACTTCTGCCGGTTGCCCTTAGTTGACATTGAAGTCCCTGTTAGAAAGTATCGTTCTCAACCTTCTGTCGGTTTCCCTTAGTTGACATTGAAGTCTCTGTTAGACAGTATCGTTCTCAACCTTCTGTCGGTTGTCCTTAGTTGACATTGAAGTACCTGTTAGAAAGTATCGTTCTCAACTTTCTGTCGGTTGCCCTTAGTTGACATTGAAGTCCCTGGTAGAAAGTATCGTTCTCAACCTTCTGTCGGTTGCCCTTAGTTGACATTGAAGTCCCTGTTAGACAGTGTCGTTCTCAAACTTCTGTCGGTTGTCCTTAGTTGACATTGAAGTCCCTGTTAGACAGTATCGTTCTCAACCTTCTGTCGGTTGCCCTTAGTTGACATTGAAGTCCTTGTTAAAAAGTATCGTGCTCAACCTACGGGCGGTTGCCCTTAGTTGACATTGAAGTTCCTGTTAGAAAGTATCGTTCTCAACCTTCTGTCGGTTGCCCTTAGTTGACATTGAAGTCCCTGTTAGAAAGTATCGTTCTCTAGCTTCTGTCTGTTGCCCTTAGTTGACATTGAAGTCCGCTAGAAAGTATCGTTCTCAGCCTTCCGCCGGTTGCCCTTAGTTGACATTGAAGTCCCTGTTAGACAGTTTCGTTCAAAACCTTCTGTCGGTTGTCCTTAGTTGACATTGAAGTACCTGTTAGACGGTATCGTTCTCAACCTTCTGTCGGTTGCCCTTAGTTGACATGGAAGTCCCTGTTAGACAGTATCGTTCTCAACATTCTGTCGGTTGCCCTTAGCTGGTATTGAAGTCCTTGTTAGACAGTATCGTTCTCAACTTTCTGTCGGTTGCCCTTAGTTGACATTGAAGTCCCTGGTAGAAAGTATCGTTCTCAACCTTCTGTCGGTTGCCCTTAGTTGACATTGAAGTCCCTGTTAGAAAGTATCGTTCTCAACCTTCTGTCGGTTGCCCTTAGTTGACATTGAAGCCCCCGTTAGAAAGTATCATTCTCAACCTTCTGTCGGTTGCCCTTAGTTGACATTGAAGTCCCTGTTAGACAGTATCGTTCTCAACCTTCTGTAGGTTGCCCTTAGTTGACATTGAAGTCCCTGTTAGAAAGTATCGTTCTCAGCCGTCTGTCGGTTGCCCTTAGTTGACATTGAAGTCCCTATTAGAAAGTATCGTTCTCAACCTTCTGTCGGTTGCACTCAGTTGACATTGAAATCCCTGTTAGACAGTATCGTTCTCAACCTTCTGTCGGTTGCCCTCAGTTGACATTGAAGTCCCTGTTAGAAAGTATCGTTCTCAACTTTCTGTCGGTTGCCCTCAGTTGACATTGAAGTCCCTGTTAGAAAGTATCGTTCTCAACCTTCTGCCGGTTGCCCTTAGTTGACATTGAAGTCCCTGTTAGACAGTATCGTTCTCAGCCGTCTGTTGGTTGCCCTTAGTTGACAATGAAATCCCTGTTAAAAAGTATCGTTCTCAACCTTATGTCGGTTACCCTTAGTTGACATTGAAGTCCCTGTTACAAAGTATCGTTCTCAACCTTCTGTCGGTTGCCATTGGTTGACATTGAAGTCCCTGTTAGAAAGTTTCGTTCTCAACTTTCTGTCGGTTGCCCTTGGTTGACATTGAAGTCCCTGTTAGAAAATATCGTTCTCAACCTTCTGTCGGTTGCCCTTATTTGACATTGAAGTCCCTGTTAGAAAGTATCGTTCTCAACCTTCTGTCGGTTGCCCTTAGTTGACATTGAAGTCCCTGTTAGAAAGTATCGTTCTCAACCTTCTGTCGGTTGCCCTAAGTTGACATTGAAGTCTCTGTTAGACAGTATCGTTCTCAACCTTCTGTCGGTTGTCCTTAGTTGACATTGAAGTCCCTGTTAGAAAGTATCGTTCTCAACTTTCTGTCGGTTGCCCTTAGTTGACATTGAAGTCCCTGTTAGAAAGTATCGTTCTCAACCTTCTGTCGGTTGTCCTTAGTTGACATTGAAGTCCCTGTTAGACAGTGTCGTTCTCAACCTTCTGTCGGTTGTACTTAGTTGACATTGAAGTCCCTGTTAGACAGTATCGTTCTCAACCTTCTGTCGGTTGCCCTTTGTTGACATTGAAGTCCCTGTTAGAAAGTATCATTCTCAACCTTCTGTCGGTTTCCCTTAGTTGACATTGAAGTCCCTTTTAGAAAGTATCGTTCTCAACCCTCTGTCGGTTGCTCTTAGTTGACATTGAAGTCCCGGTTAGACAGTATCGTTCACAACCTTCTGTCGGTTGCCCTTAGTTGACATTGAAGTCCCTGTTAGAAAGTATCGTTCTCAACCTTCTGTCGGTTGTCCTTAGTTGACATTGAAGTCCCTGTTAGAAAGTATCGTTCTCAACTTTCTGTCGGTTGCCCTTATTTGACATTGAAGTCCCTGTTAGAAAGTATCGTTCTCAACCTTCTGTCGGTTGTCCTTAGTTGACATTGAAGTCCCCGTTAGACAGTGTCGTTCTCAACCTTCTGTCGGTTGTACTTAGTTGACATTGAAGTCCCTGTTAGACAGTATCGTTCTCAACCTTCTGTCGGTTGCCCTTAGTTGACATTGAAGTCCCTGTTAGAAAGTATCATTCTCAACCTTCTGTCGGTTTCCCTTAGTTGACATTGAAGTCCCTTTTAGAAAGTATCGTTCTCAACCCTCTGTCGGTTGCTCTTAGTTGACATTGAAGTCCCGGTTAGACAGTATCGTTCACAACCTTCTGTCGGTTGCCCTTAGTTGACATTGAAGTCCCTGTTAGAAAGTATCGTTCTCAACCTTCGGTCGGTTGCCCTTAGTTGACATTGAAGTCCCTGTTAGAAAGTATCGTTATCAACCTTCTGTCGGTTGCCCTTAGTTGACATTGAAGTCCCTGTTAGAAAGTATCGTTCTCAACCTTCTGTCGGTTGCCCTTAGTTGACATTGAAGTCCCTGTTAGACAGTATCGTTCTCAACCTTCTGTCGGTTGCCTTTAGTTGACATTGAAGTCCCTGTTAGACAGTATCGTTCTCAGCCGTCTGTCGGTTGCCCTTAGTTGACATTGAAGTCCCTATTAGAAAGTATCGTTCTCAACCTTCTGTCGGTTGCACTCAGTTGACATTGAAGTCCCTGTTAGACAGTATCGTTCTCAACCTTCTGTCGGTTGCCCTCAGTTGACATTGAAGTCCCTGTTAGACAGTATCGTTCTCAACCTTCTGTCGGTTGCCCTTAGTTGACATTGAAGTCCCTGTTAGACAGTATCGTTCTCAACCTTCTGTCGGTTGCCCTTAGTTGACATTGAAATTCCTGTTAAAAAGTATCGTTCTCAACCTTCTGTCGGTTGCCCTTAGTTGACATTGAAGTCCCTGTTAGAAAGTATCGTTCTCAACCTTCTGTCGGTTGCCCTTGGTTGACATTGAAGTCCCTGTTAGAAAGTTTCGTTCTCAACCTTCTGTCGGTTACACTTATTTGACATTGAAGTCCCTGTTAGACAGTATCGTTCTCAACCTTCTGTCGGTTGCCCTTGGTTGACATTGAAGTCCCTGTTAGAAAATATCGTTCTCAACCTTCTGTCGGTTGCCCTTATTTGACATTGAAGTCCCTGTTAGAAAGTATCGTTCTCAACCTTCTGTAGGTTGCCCTTAGTTGACATTGAAGTCCCTGTTAAACAGTATCGTTCTCAACCTTCTGTCGGTTGCTCTCAGTTGACATTGAAGTCCCTGTTAGAAAGTATCGTTCTCAACCTTCTGTCGGTTGCCCTTAGTTGACATTGAAGTCCCTGTTAGAAAGTATCGTTCTCAACCTTCTGTCGGTTGCCCTTAGTTGACATTGAAGTCCCTGTTAGAAAGTATCGTTCCCAACCTTCTGTCGGTTGCCCTTAATTGACATTGAAGTCCCTGTTAGAAAGTATCGTTCTCAACTTTCTGTCGGTTGCCCTTAGTTGACATTGAAGTACCTGGTAGACAGTATCGTTCTCAACCTTCTGTCGGTTGCCCTTAGTTGACATTGAAGTCCCTGTTAGAAAGTATCGTTCTCTACCTTCTGTCGGTTGCCCTTAGTTGACATTGAAGTCCGCTAGAAAGTATCGTTCTCAGCCTTCCGCCGGTTGCCCTTAGTTGACATTGAAGTCCCTGTTAAACAGTATCGTTCAAAACCTTCTGTCGGTTGTCCTTAGTTGACATTGAAGTCCCTGTTAGACGGTATCGTTCTCAACCTTCTGTCGGTTGCCCTTAGTTGACATTGAAGTCCCTGTTAGACAGTATCGTTCTCAACATTCTGTCGGTTGCCCTTAGCTGGTATTGAAGTCCTTGTTAGACAGTATCGTTCTCAACTTTCTGTCGGTTGCCCTTAGTTGACATTGAAGTCCCTGGTAGAAAGTATCGTTCTCAACCTTCTGTCGGTTGCCCTTAGTTGACATTGAAGTCCCTGTTAGAAAGTATCGTTCTCAACCTTCTGTCGGTTGCCCTTAGTTGACATTGAAGCCCCTGTTAGAAAGTATCATTCTCAACCTTCTGTCGGTTGCCCTTAGTTGACATTGAAGTCCCTGTTAGACAGTATCGTTCTCAACCTTCTGTAGGTTGCCCTTAGTTGACATTGAAGTCCCTATTAGAAAGTATCGTTCTCAACCCTCTGTCGGTTGCTCTTAGTTGACATTGAAGTCACGGTTAGACAGTATCGTTCACAACCTTCTGTCGGTTGCCCTTAGTTGACATTGAAGTCCCTGTTAGAAAGTATCGTTCTCAACCTTCTATCGGCTGCCCTTAGTTGACATTGAAGTCCCTGTTAGAAAGTATCGTTATCAACCTTCTGTCGGTTGCCCTTAGTTGACATTGAAGTCCCTGTTAGAAAGTATCGTTCTCAACCTTCTGTCGGTTGCCCTTAGTTGACATTGAAGTCCCTGTTAGACAGTATCGTTCTCAACCTTCTGTCGGTTGCCTTTAGTTGACATTGAAGTCCCTGTTAGACAGTATCGTTCTCAGCCGTCTGTCGGTTGCCCTTAGTTGACATTGAAGTCCCTATTAGAAAGTATCGTTCTCAACCTTCTGTCGGTTGCACTCAGTTGACATTGAAGTCCCTGTTAGACAGTATCGTTCTCAACCTTCTGTCGGTTGCCCTCAGTTGACATTGAAGTCCCTGTTAGACAGTATCGTTCTCAACCTTCTGTCGGTTGCCCTTAGTTGACATTGAAGTCCCTGTTAGACAGTATCGTTCTCAACCTTCTGTCGGTTGCCCTCAGTTGACATTGAAGTCCCTGTTAGAAAGTATCGTTCTCAACTTTCTGTCGGTTGCCCTCAGTTGACATTGAAGTCCCTGTTAGAAAGTATCGTTCTCAACCTTCTGCCGGTTGCCCTTAGTTGACATTGAAGCCCCTGTTAGAAAGTATCATTCTCAACCTTCTGTCGGTTGCCCTTAGTTGACATTGAAGTCCCTGTTAGACAGTATCGTTCTCAACCTTCTGTAGGTTGCCCTTAGTTGACATTGAAGTCCCTATTAGAAAGTTTCGTTCTCAACCTTCTGTCGGTTGCACTCAGTTGACATTGAAATCCCTGTTAGACAGTATCGTTCTCAACCTTCTGTCGGTTGCCCTCAGTTGACATTGAAATCCCTGTTAGACAGTATCGTTCTCAACCTTCTGTCGGTTGCCCTCAGTTGACATTGAAGTCCCTGTTAGAAAGTATCGTTCTCAACTTTCTGTCGGTTGAAGTCCCTGTTAGAAAGTATCGTTCTCAACCTTCTGTCGGTTGCCCTTAGTTGACATTGAAGTCCCTGTTAGACAGTATCGTTCTCAGCCGTCTGTTGGTTGCCCTTAGTTGACATTGAAATCCCTGTTAAAAAGTATCGTTCTCAACCTTATGTCGGTTACCCTTAGTTGACATTGAAGTCCCTGTTACAAAGTATCGTTCTTAACCTTCTGTCGGTTGCCATTGGTTGACATTGAAGTCCCTGTTAGAAAGTTTCGTTCTCAACTTTCTGTCGGTTGCCCTTGGTTGACATTGAAGTCCCTGTTAGAAAATATCGTTCTCAACCTTCTGTCGGTTGCCCTTATTTGACATTGAAGTCCCTGTTAGACAGTATCGTTCTCAACCTTCTGTCGGTTGTCCTTAGTTGACATTGAAGTCCCTGTTAGAAAGTATCGTTCTCAACTTTCTGTCGGTTGCCCTTAGTTGACATTGAAGTCCCTGTTAGAAAGTATCGTTCTCAACCTTCTGTCGGTTGTCCTTAGTTGACATTGAAGTCCCTGTTAGACATTGTCGTTCTCAACCTTCTGTCGGTTGTACTTAGTTGACATTGAAGTCCCTGTTAGACAGTATCGTTCTCAACCTTCTGTCGGTTGCCCTTAGTTGACATTGAAGTCCCTGTTAGAAAGTATCATTCTCAACCTTCTGTCGGTTTGTCTTAGTTGACATTGAAGTCCCTTTTAGAAAGTATCGTTCTCAACCCTCTATCGGTTGGTCTTAGTTGACATTGAAGTCCCGGTTAGACAGTATCGTTCACAACCTTCTGTCGGTTGCCCTTAGTTGACATTGAAGTCCCTGTTAGAAAGTATCGTTCTCAACCTTCTGTCGGTTGCCCTTAGTTGACATTGAAGTCCCTGTTAGAAAGTATCGTTATCAACCTTCTGTCGGTTGCCCTTAGTTGACATTGAAGTCCCTGTTAGAAAGTATCGTTCTCAACCTTCTGTCGGTTGCCCTTAGTTGACATTGAAGTCCCTGTTAAACAGTATCGTTCTCAACCTTTTGTCGGTTGCCTTTAGTTGACATTGAAATCCCTGTTAGACAATATCGTTCTCAGCCGTCTGTCGGTTGCCCTTAGTTGACATTGAAGTCCCTATTAGAAAGTATCGTTCTCAACTTTCTGTCGGTTGCACTCAGTTGACATTGAAGTCCCTGTTAGACAGTATCGTTCTCAACCTTCTGTCGGTTGCCCTCAGTTGACATTGAAGTCCCTGTTAGACAGTATCGTTCTCAACCTTCTGTCGGTTGCCCTTAGTTGACATTGAAGTCCCTGTTAGACAGTATCGTTCTCAACCTTCTGTCGGTTGCCCTCAGTTGACATTGAAGTCCCTGTTAGAAAGTATCGTTCTCAACTTTCTGTCGGTTGCCCTCAGTTGACATTGAAGTCCCTGTTAGAAAGTATCATTCTCAACCTTCTGCCGGTTGCCCTTAGTTGACATTGAAGTCCCTGTTAGAAAGTATCGTTCTCAACCTTCTGTCGGTTGCCCTTAGTTGACATTGAAGTCCCTGTTGGAAAGTATCGTTCTCAGCCGTCTGTTGGTTGCCCTTAGATGACATTGAAATTCCTGTTAAAAAGTATCGTTCTCAACCTTCTGTCGGTTGCCCTTAGTTGACATTGAAGTCCTTGTTAGAAAGTATCGTTCTCAACCTTCTGTCGGTTGCCCTTGGTTGACATTGAAGTCCCTGTTAGAAAGTTTCGTTCTCAACCTTCTGTCGGTTACCCTTATTTGACATTGAAGTCCCTGTTAGACAGTATCGTTCTCAACCTTCTGTCGGTTGCCCTTGGTTGACATTGAAGTCCCTGTTAGAAAATATCGTTCTCAACCTTCTGTCGGTTGCCCTTATTTGACATTGAAGTCCCTGTTAGAAAGTATCGTTCTCAACCTTCTGTCGGTTGCCCTTAGTTGACATTGAAGTCCCTGTTAGAAAGTATCGTTCCCAACCTTCTGTCGGTTGCCCTTAATTGACATTGAAGTCCCTGTTAGAAAGTATCGTTCTCAACCTTCTGTCGGTTGCCATTGGTTGACATTGAAGTCCCTGTTAGAAAGTTTCGTTCTCAACTTTCTGTCGGTTGCCCTTGGTTGACATTGAAGTCCCTGTTAGAAAATATCGTTCTCAACCTTCTGTCGGTTGCCCTTATTTGACATTGAAGTCCCTGTTAGAAAGTATCGTTCTCAACCTTCTGTCGGTTGCCCTTAGTTGACATTGAAGTCCCTGTTAGAAAGTATCGTTCTCAACCTTCTGTCGGTTGCCCTAAGTTGACATTGAAGTCTCTGTTAGACAGTATCGTTCTCAACCTTCTGTCGGTTGTCCTTAGTTGACATTGAAGTCCCTGTTAGAAAGTATCGTTCTCAACTTTCTGTCGGTTGCCCTTAGTTGACATTGAAGTCCCTGTTAGAAAGTATCGTTCTCAACCTTCTGTCGGTTGTCCTTAGTTGACATTGAAGTCCCTGTTAGACATTGTCGTTCTCAACCTTCTGTCGGTTGTACTTAGTTGACATTGAAGTCCCTGTTAGACAGTATCGTTCTCAACCTTCTGTCGGTTGCCCTTAATTGACATTGAAGTCCCTGTTAGAAAGTATCATTCTCAACCTTCTGTCGGTTTGCCTTAGTTGACATTGAAGTCCCTTTTAGAAAGTATCGTTCTCAACCCTCTGTCGGTTGGTCTTAGTTGACATTGAAGTCCCGGTTAGACAGTATCGTTCTCAACCTTCTGTCGGTTGTACTTAGTTGACATTGAAGTCCCTGTTAGACAGTATCGTTCTCAACCTTCTGTCGGTTGCCCTTAGTTGACATTGAAGTCCCTGTTAGAAAGTATCATTCTCAACCTTCTGTCGGTTTGCCTTAGTTGACATTGAAGTCCCTTTTAGAAAGTATCGTTCTCAACCCTCTGTCGGTTGGTCTTAGTTGACATTGAAGTCCCGGTTAGACAGTATCGTTCACAACCTTCTGTCGGTTGCCCTTAGTTGACATTGAAGTCCCTGTTAGAAAGTATCGTTCTCAACCTTCTGTCGGTTGCCCTTAGTTGACATTGAAGTCCCTGTTAGAAAGTATCGTTATCAACCTTCTGTCGGTTGCCCTTAGTTGACATTGAAGTCCCTGTTAGAAAGTATCGTTCTCAACCTTCTGTCGGTTGCCCTTAGTTGACATTGAAGTCCCTGTTAAACAGTATCGTTCTCAACCTTTTGTCGGTTGCCTTTAGTTGACATTGAAATCCCTGTTAGACAATATCGTTCTCAGCCGTCTGTCGGTTGCCCTTAGTTGACATTGAAGTCCCTATTAGAAAGTATCGTTCTCAACCTTCTGTCGGTTGCACTCAGTTGACATTGAAGTCCCTGTTAGACAGTATCGTTCTCAACCTTCTGTCGGTTGCCCTCAGTTGACATTGAAGTCCCTGTTAGACAGTATCGTTCTCAACCTTCTGTCGGTTGCCCTTAGTTGACATTGAAGTCCCTGTTAGACAGTATCGTTCTCAACCTTCTGTCGGTTGCCCTCAGTTGACATTGAAGTCCCTGTTAGAAAGTATCGTTCTCAACTTTCTGTCGGTTGCCCTCAGTTGACATTGAAGTCCCTGTTAGAAAGTATCATTCTCAACCTTCTGCCGGTTGCCCTTAGTTGACATTGAAGTCCCTGTTAGAAAGTATCGTTCTCAACCTTCTGTCGGTTGCCCTTAGTTGACATTGAAGTCCCTGTTGGAAAGTATCGTTCTCAGCCGTCTGTTGGTTGCCCTTAGTTGACATTGAAATTCCTGTTAAAAAGTATCGTTCTCAACCTTCTGTCGGTTGCCCTTAGTTGACATTGAAGTCCTTGTTAGAAAGTATCGTTCTCAACCTTCTGTCGGTTGCCCTTGGTTGACATTGAAGTCCCTGTTAGAAAGTTTCGTTCTCAACCTTCTGTCGGTTACCCTTATTTGACATTGAAGTCCCTGTTAGACAGTATCGTTCTCAACCTTCTGTCGGTTGCCCTTAGTTGACATTGAAGTCCCTGTTAGAAAATATCGTTCTCAACCTTCTGTCGGTTGCCCTTATTTGACATTGAAGTCCCTGTTAGAAAGTATCGTTCTCAACCTTCTGTCGGTTGCCCTTAGTTGACATTGAAGTCCCTGTTAGAAAGTATCGTTCCCAACCTTCTGTCGGTTGCCCTTAATTGACATTGAAGTCCCTGTTAGAAAGTATCGTTCTCAACCTTCTGTCGGTTGCCATTGGTTGACATTGAAGTCCCTGTTAGAAAGTTTCGTTCTCAACTTTCTGTCGGTTGCCCTTGGTTGACATTGAAGTCCCTGTTAGAAAATATCGTTCTCAACCTTCTGTCGGTTGCCCTTATTTGACATTGAAGTCCCTGTTAGAAAGTATCGTTCTCAACCTTCTGTCGGTTGCCCTTAGTTGACATTGAAGTCCCTGTTAGAAAGTATCGTTCTCAACCTTCTGTCGGATGCCCTAAGTTGACATTGAAGTCTCTGTTAGACAGTATCGTTCTCAACCTTCTGTCGGTTGTCCTTAGTTGACATTGAAGTCCCTGTTAGAAAGTATCGTTCTCAACTTTCTGTCGGTTGCCCTTAGTTGACATTGAAGTCCCTGTTAGAAAGTATCGTTCTCAACCTTCTGTCGGTTGTCCTTAGTTGACATTGAAGTCCCTGTTAGACATTGTCGTTCTCAACCTTCTGTCGGTTGTACTTAGTTGACATTGAAGTCCCTGTTAGACAGTATCGTTCTCAACCTTCTGTCGGTTGCCCTTAGTTGACATTGAAGTCCCTGTTAGAAAGTATCATTCTCAACCTTCTGTCGGTTTGCCTTAGTTGACATTGAAGTCCCTTTTAGAAAGTATCGTTCTCAACCCTCTGTCGGTTGGTCTTAGTTGACATTGAAGTCCCGGTTAGACAGTATCGTTCACAACCTTCTGTCGGTTGCCCTTAGTTGACATTGAAGTCCCTGTTAGAAAGTATCGTTCTCAACCTTCTGTCGGTTGCCCTTAGTTGACATTGAAGTCCCTGTTAGAAAGTATCGTTATCAACCTTCTGTCGGTTGCCCTTAGTTGACATTGAAGTCCCTGTTAGAAAGTATCGTTCTCAACCTTCTGTCGGTTGCCCTTAGTTGACATTGAAGTCCCTGTTAGACAGTATCGTTCTCAACCTTTTGTCGGTTGCCTTTAGTTGACATTGAAATACCTGTTAGACAATATCGTTCTCAGCCGTCTGTCGGTTGCCCTTAGTTGACATTGAAGTCCCTATTAGAAAGTATCGTTCTCAACCTTCTGTCGGTTGCACTCAGTTGACATTGAAGTCCCTGTTAGACAGTATCGTTCTCAACCTTCTGTCGGTTGCCCTCAGTTGACATTGAAGTCCCTGTTAGACAGTATCGTTCTCAACCTTCTGTCGGTTGCCCTTAGTTGACATTGAAGTCCCTGTTAGACAGTATCGTTCTCAACCTTCTGTCGGTTGCCCTTAGTTGACATTGAAGTCCCTGTTAGAAAATATCGTTCTCAACCTTCTGTCGGTTGCCCTTATTTGACATTGAAGTCCCTGTTAGAAAGTATCGTTCTCAACCTTCTGTCGGTTGCCCTTAGTTGACATTGAAGTCCCTGTTAGAAAGTATCGTTCCCAACCTTCTGTCGGTTGCCCTTAATTGACATTGAAGTCCCTGTTAGAAAGTATCGTTCTCAACCTTCTGTCGGTTGCCATTGGTTGACATTGAAGTCCCTGTTAGAAAGTTTCGTTCTCAACTTTCTGTCGGTTGCCCTTGGTTGACATTGAAGTCCCTGTTAGAAAATATCGTTCTCAACCTTCTGTCGGTTGCCCTTATTTGACATTGAAGTCCCTGTTAGAAAGTATCGTTCTCAACCTTCTGTCGGTTGCCCTTAGTTGACATTGAAGTCCCTGTTAGAAAGTATCGTTCTCAACCTTCTGTCGGTTGCCCTAAGTTGACATTGAAGTCTCTGTTAGACAGTATCGTTCTCAACCTTCTGTCGGTTGTCCTTAGTTGACATTGAAGTCCCTGTTAGAAAGTATCGTTCTCAACTTTCTGTCGGTTGCCCTTAGTTGACATTGAAGTCCCTGTTAGAAAGTATCGTTCTCAACCTTCTGTCGGTTGTCCTTAGTTGACATTGAAGTCCCTGTTAGACATTGTCGTTCTCAACCTTCTGTCGGTTGTACTTAGTTGACATTGAAGTCCCTGTTAGACAGTATCGTTCTCAACCTTCTGTCGGTTGCCCTTAGTTGACATTGAAGTCCCTGTTAGAAAGTATCATTCTCAACCTTCTGTCGGTTTGCCTTAGTTGACATTGAAGTCCCTTTTAGAAAGTATCGTTCTCAACCCTCTGTCGGTTGGTCTTAGTTGACATTGAAGTCCCGGTTAGACAGTATCGTTCACAACCTTCTGTCGGTTGCCCTTAGTTGACATTGAAGTCCCTGTTAGAAAGTATCGTTCTCAACCTTCTGTCGGTTGCCCTTAGTTGACATTGAAGTCCCTGTTAGAAAGTATCGTTATCAACCTTCTGTCGGTTGCCCTTAGTTGACATTGAAGTCCCTGTTAGAAAGTATCGTTCTCAACCTTCTGTCGGTTGCCCTTAGTTGACATTGAAGTCCCTGTTAGACAGTATCGTTCTCAACCTTTTGTCGGTTGCCTTTAGTTGACATTGAAATACCTGTTAGACAATATCGTTCTCAGCCGTCTGTCGGTTGCCCTTAGTTGACATTGAAGTCCCTATTAGAAAGTATCGTTCTCAACCTTCTGTCGGTTGCACTCAGTTGACATTGAAGTCCCTGTTAGACAGTATCGTTCTCAACCTTCTGTCGGTTGCCCTCAGTTGACATTGACGTCCCTGTTAGACAGTATCGTTCTCAACCTTCTGTCGGTTGCCCTTAGTTGACATTGAAGTCCCTGTTAGAAGGTATCGTTCTCAACCTTCTGTCGGTTGCCCTCAGTTGACATTGAAGTCCCTGTTAGAAAGTATCGTTCTCAACTTTCTGTCGGTTGCCCTCAGTTGACATTGAAGTCCCTGTTAGAAAGTATCGTTCTCAACCTTTTGTCGGTTGCCCTTAGTTGACATTGAAGTCCCTGTTGGAAAGTATCGTTCTCAGCCGTCTGTTGGTTGCCCTTAGTTGACATTGAAATTCCTGTTAAAAAGTATCGTTCTCAACCTTCTGTCGGTTGCCCTTAGTTGACATTGAAGTCCTTGTTAGAAAGTATCGTTCTCAACCTTCTGTCGGTTGCCCTTGGTTGACATTGAAGTCCCTGTTAGAAAGTTTCGTTCTCAACCTTCTGTCGGTTACCCTTATTTGACATTGAAGTCCCTGTTAGACAGTATCGTTCTCAACCTTCTGTCGGTTGCCCTTGGTTGACATTGAAGTCCCTGTTAGAAAATATCGTTCTCAACCTTCTGTCGGTTGCCCTTATTTGACATTGAAGTCCCTGTTAGAAAGTATCGTTCTCAACCTTCTGTCGGTTGCCCTTAGTTGACATTGAAGTCCCTGTTAGAAAGTATCGTTCCCAACCTTCTGTCGGTTGCCCTTAATTGACATTGAAGTCCCTGTTAGAAAGTATCGTTCACAACCTTCTGTCGGTTGCCCTTAGTTGACATTGAAGTCCCTGTTAGACAGTATCGTTCTCAACCTTCTGTCGGTTGCCCTTAGTTGACATTGAAGTCCCTGTTAGACAGTATCGTTCTCAACCTTCTGTCGGTTGCCCTTAGTTGACATTGAAGTACCTGTTAGAAAGTATCGTTCTCAACCTTCTGTCGGTTGCCCTTAGTTGACATTGAAGTCCCTGTTAGAAAGTATCGTTCTCAACCTTCTGTCTTGCCCTTAGTTGACATTGAAGTCCCTGTTAGAAAGTATCGTTCTCAACCTTCTGTCGGTTGCTCTTAGTTGACATTGAAGTCCCTGTTAGAAAGTATCGTTCTCAACCTTCTGTCGGTTGCCCTTGGTTGACATTGAAGTCCCTGTTAGAAAATATCGTTCTCAACCTTCTGTCGGTTGCCCTTATTTGACATTGAAGTCCCTGTTAGAAAGTATCGTTCTCAACCTTCTGTCGGTTGCCCTTAGTTGACATTGAAGTCCCTGTTAGACAGTATCGTTCTCAACCTTCTGTCGGTTGTCCTTAGTTGACATTGAAGTCCCTGTTAGACAGTATCGTTCTCAACCTTCTGTCGGTTGCCCTTAGTTGACATTGAAGTCCCTGTTAGAAAGTATCGTTCTCAACCTTCTGCCGGTTGCGCATAGTTGACATTAAAGTCCCTGTTAGACAGTATTGTTCACAACCTTCTGTCGGTTGCTCTTAGTTGACATTGAAGTCTCTGTTTGACAGTATTGTTCACAACCTTCTGTCGGTTGCCCTTAGTTGACATTGAAGTCCTGTTAGAAAGTATCGTTCTCAACCTTCTGTCGGTTGCCCTTAGTTGACATTGAAGCCCCTGTTAGAAAGTATCATTCTCAACCTTCTGTCGGTTGCCCTTGGTTGACATTGAAGTCCCTGTTAAAAAGTATCGTTCTCAACCTTCGGGCGGTTGCCCTTAGTTGACATTGAAGTTCCTGTTAGAAAGTATCGTTCTCAACATTCTGTCGGTTGACCTTAGTTGACATTGAAGTCCCTGTTAGAAGGTATCGTTCTCAACCTTCTGTCGGTTGGCCTTAGTTGACATTGAAGTCCCTGTTAGAAAGTATCGTTCTCACCTTCTGTCGGTTGCTCTTAGTTGACATTGAAGTCCGCTAGAAAGTATCGTTCTCAGCCTTCTGCCGGTTGCCCTTAGTTGACATTGAAGTCCATGTTAGACAGTATCGTTCTCAACCTTCTGTCGGTTGTCCTTAGTTGACATTGAAGTCCCTGTTAGACAGTATCGTTCTCAACCTTCTGTCGATTGCCCTTAGTTGGCATTGAAATCCCTGTTAGACAGTATCGTTCTCAACCTTCTGTCGGTTGCCCATAGTTGACATTGAAGTCCCTGTTAGAAAGTATCGTTCTCAACCTTCTGTCGGTTGCCCTTAGTTGACATTGAAGTCCCTGTTAGACAGTATCGTTCTCAACCTTCTGTCGGTTGCCCTCAGTTGACATTGAAGTCCCTGTTAGACAGTATCGTTCTCAACCTTCTGTCGGTTGCCCCTAGTTGACATTGAAGTCCCTGTTAGAAAGTATCGTTCTCAACCTTCTGTCGGTTGCCCTCAGTTGACAATGAAGTCCCTGTTAGAAAGTATCGTTCTCAACTTTCTGTCGGTTGCCCTTAGTTGACATTGAAGTCCCTGGTAGAAAGTATCGTTCTCAACCTTCTGTCGGTTGCCCTTAGTTGACATTGAAGTCCCTGTTAGAAAGTATCGTTCTCAACCTTCTGTCGGTTGCCCTTAGTTGACATTGAAGCCCCTGTTAGAAAGTATCATTCTCAACCTTCTGTCGGTTGCCCTTAGTTGACATTGAAGTCCCTGTTAGACAGTATCGTTCTCAACCTTCTGTAGGTTGCCCTTAGTTGACATTGAAGTCCCTATTAGAAAGTATCGTTCTCAACCCTCTGTCGGTTGCTCTTAGTTGACATTGAAGTCCCGGTTAGACAGTATCGTTCACAACCTTCTGTCGGTTGCCCTTAGTTGACATTGAAGTCCCTGTTAGAAAGTATCGTTCTCAACCTTCTATCGGCTGCCCTTAGTTGACATTGAAGTCCCTGTTAGAAAGTATCGTTATCAACCTTCTGTCGGTTGCCCTTAGTTGACATTGAAGTCCCTGTTAGAAAGTATCATTCTCAACCTTCTGTCGGTTGCCCTTAGTTGACATTGAAGTCCCTGTTAGACAGTATCGTTCTCAACCTTCTGTCGGTTGCCTTTAGTTGACATTGAAGTCCCTGTTAGACAGTATCGTTCTCAGCCGTCTGTCGGTTGCCCTTAGTTGACATTGAAGTCCCTATTAGAAAGTATCGTTCTCAACCTTCTGTCGGTTGCACTCAGTTGACATTGAAGTCCCTGTTAGACAGTATCGTTCTCAACCTTCTGTCGGTTGCCCTCAGTTGACATTGAAGTCCCTGTTAGACAGTATCGTTCTCAACCTTCTGTCGGTTGCCCTTAGTTGACATTGAAGTCCCTGTTAGACAGTATCGTTCTCAACCTTCTGTCGGTTGCCCTCAGTTGACATTGAAGTCCCTGTTAGAAAGTATCGTTCTCAACTTTCTGTCGGTTGCCCTCAGTTGACATTGAAGTCCCTGTTAGAAAGTATCGTTCTCAACCTTCTGCCGGTTGCCCTTAGTTGACATTGAAGCCCCTGTTAGAAAGTATCATTCTCAACCTTCTGTCGGTTGCCCTTAGTTGACATTGAAGTCCCTGTTAGACAGTATCGTTCTCAACCTTCTGTAGGTTGCCCTTAGTTGACATTGAAGTCCCTATTAGAAAGTATCGTTCTCAACCTTCTGTCGGTTGCACTCAGTTGACATTGAAATCCCTGTTAGACAGTATCGTTCTCAACCTTCTGTCGGTTGCCCTCAGTTGACATTGAAATCCCTGTTAGACAGTATCGTTCTCAACCTTCTGTCGGTTGCCCTCAGTTGACATTGAAGTCCCTGTTAGAAAGTATCGTTCTCAACTTTCTGTCGGTTGAAGTCCCTGTTAGAAAGTATCGTTCTCAACCTTCTGTCGGTTGCCCTTAGTTGACATTGAAGTCCCTGTTAGACAGTATCGTTCTCAGCCGTCTGTTGGTTGCCCTTAGTTGACATTGAAATCCCTGTTAAAAAGTATCGTTCTCAACCTTATGTCGGTTACCCTTAGTTGACATTGAAGTCCCTGTTACAAAGTATCGTTCTCAACCTTCTGTCGGTTGCCATTGGTTGACATTGAAGTCCCTGTTAGAAAGTTTCGTTCTCAACTTTCTGTCGGTTGCCCTTGGTTGACATTGAAGTCCCTGTTAGAAAATATCGTTCTCAACCTTCTGTCGGTTGCCCTTATTTGACATTGAAGTCCCTGTTAGAAAGTATCGTTCTCAACCTTCTGTCGGTTGCCCTTAGTTGACATTGAAGTCCCTGTTACAAAGTATCGTTCTCAACCTTCTGTCGGTTGCCCTAAGTTGACATTGAAGTCTCTGTTAGACAGTATCGTTCTCAACCTTCTGTCGGTTGTCCTTAGTTGACATTGAAGTCCCTGTTAGAAAGTATCGTTCTCAACTTTCTGTCGGTTGCCCTTAGTTGACATTGAAGTCCCTGTTAGAAAGTATCGTTCTCAACCTTCTGTCGGTTGTCCTTAGTTGACATTGAAGTCCCTGTTAGACATTGTCGTTCTCAACCTTCTGTCGGTTGTACTTAGTTGACATTGAAGTCCCTGTTAGACAGTATCGTTCTCAACCTTCTGTCGGTTGCCCTTAGTTGACATTGAAGTCCCTGTTAGAAAGTATCATTCTCAACCTTCTGTCGGTTTGCCTTAGTTGACATTGAAGTCCCTTTTAGAAAGTATCGTTCTCAACCCTCTGTCGGTTGGTCTTAGTTGACATTGAAGTCCCGGTTAGACAGTATCGTTCACAACCTTCTGTCGGTTGCCCTTAGTTGACATTGAAGTCCCTGTTAGAAAGTATCGTTCTCAACCTTCTGTCGGTTGCCCTTAGTTGACATTGAAGTCCCTGTTAGAAAGTATCGTTATCAACCTTCTGTCGGTTGCCCTTAGTTGACATTGAAGTCCCTGTTAGAAAGTATCGTTCTCAACCTTCTGTCGGTTGCCCTTAGTTGACATTGAAGTCCCTGTTAAACAGTATCGTTCTCAACCTTTTGTCGGTTGCCTTTAGTTGACATTGAAATCCCTGTTAGACAATATCGTTCTCAGCCGTCTGTCGGTTGCCCTTAGTTGACATTGAAGTCCCTATTAGAAAGTATCGTTCTCAACCTTCTGTCGGTTGCACTCAGTTGACATTGAAGTCCCTGTTAGACAGTATCGTTCTCAACCTTCTGTCGGTTGCCCTCAGTTGACATTGAAGTCCCTGTTAGACAGTGTCGTTCTCAACCTTCTGTCGGTTGCCCTTAGTTGACATTGAAGTCCCTGTTAGACAGTATCGTTCTCAACCTTCTGTCGGTTGCCCTCAGTTGACATTGAAGTCCCTGTTAGAAAGTATCGTTCTCAACTTTCTGTCGGTTGCCCTCAGTTGACATTGAAGTCCCTGTTAGAAAGTATCATTCTCAACCTTCTGCCGGTTGCCCTTAGTTGACATTGAAGTCCCTGTTAGAAAGTATCGTTCTCAACCTTCTGTCGGTTGCCCTTAGTTGACATTGAAGTCCCTGTTGGAAAGTATCGTTCTCAGCCGTCTGTTGGTTGCCCTTAGTTGACATTGAAATTCCTGTTAAAAAGTATCGTTCTCAACCTTCTGTCGGTTGCCCTTAGTTGACATTGAAGTCCTTGTTAGAAAGTATCGTTCTCAACCTTCTGTCGGTTGCCCTTGGTTGACATTGAAGTCCCTGTTAGAAAGTTTCGTTCTCAACCTTCTGTCGGTTACCCTTATTTGACATTGAAGTCCCTGTTAGACAGTATCGTTCTCAACCTTCTGTCGGTTGCCCTTGGTTGACATTGAAGTCCCTGTTAGAAAATATCGTTCTCAACCTTCTGTCGGTTGCCCTTATTTGACATTGAAGTCCCTGTTAGAAAGTATCGTTCTCAACCTTCTGTCGGTTGCCCTTAGTTGACATTGAAGTCCCTGTTAGAAAGTATCGTTCCCAACCTTCTGTCGGTTGCCCTTAATTGACATTGAAGTCCCTGTTAGAAAGTATCGTTCTCAACCTTCTGTCGGTTGCCATTGGTTGACATTGAAGTCCCTGTTAGAAAGTTTCGTTCTCAACTTTCTGTCGGTTGCCCTTGGTTGACATTGAAGTCCCTGTTAGAAAATATCGTTCTCAACCTTCTGTCGGTTGCCCTTATTTGACATTGAAGTCCCTGTTAGAAAGTATCGTTCTCAACCTTCTGTCGGTTGCCCTTTGTTGACATTGAAGTCCCTGTTAGAAAGTATCGTTCTCAACCTTCTGTCGGTTGCCCTAAGTTGACATTGAAGTCTCTGTTAGACAGTATCGTTCTCAACCTTCTGTCGGTTGTCCTTAGTTGACATTGAAGTCCCTGTTAGAAAGTATCGTTCTCAACTTTCTGTCGGTTGCCTTAGTTGACATTGAAGTCCCTGTTAGAAAGTATCGTTCTCAACCTTCTGTCGGTTGTCCTTAGTTGACATTGAAGTCCCTGTTAGACATTGTCGTTCTCAACCTTCTGTCGGTTGTACTTAGTTGACATTGAAGTCCCTGTTAGACAGTATCGTTCTCAACCTTCTGTCGGTTGCCCTTAGTTGACATTGAAGTCCCTGTTAGAAAGTATCATTCTCAACCTTCTGTCGGTTTGCCTTAGTTGACATTGAAGTCCCTTTTAGAAAGTATCGTTCTCAACCCTCTGTCGGTTGGTCTTAGTTGACATTGAAGTCCCGGTTAGACAGTATCGTTCTCAACCTTCTGTCGGTTGTACTTAGTTGACATTGAAGTCCCTGTTAGACAGTATCGTTCTCAACCTTCTGTCGGTTGCCCTTAGTTGACATTGAAGTCCCTGTAAGAAAGTATCATTCTCAACCTTCTGTCGGTTTGCCTTAGTTGACATTGAAGTCCCTTTTAGAAAGTATCGTTCTCAACCCTCTGTCGGTTGGTCGTAGTTGACATTGAAGTCCCGGTTAGACAGTATCGTTCACAACCTTCTGTCGGTTGCCCTTAGTTGACATTGAAGTCCCTGTTAGAAAGTATCGTTCTCAACCTTCTGTCGGTTGCCCTTAGTTGACATTGAAGTCCCTGTTAGAAAGTATCGTTATCAACCTTCTGTCGGTTGCCCTTAGTTGACATTGAAGTCCCTGTTAGAAAGTATCGTTCTCAACCTTCTGTCGGTTGCCCTTAGTTGACATTGAAGTCCCTGTTAAACAGTATCGTTCTCAACCTTTTGTCGGTTGCCTTTAGTTGACATTGAAATCCCTGTTAGACAATATCGTTCTCAGCCGTCTGTCGGTTGCCCTTAGTTGACATTGAAGTCCCTATTAGAAAGTATCGTTCTCAACCTTCTTTCGGTTGCACTCAGTTGACATTGAAGTCCCTGTTAGACAGTATCGTTCTCAACCTTCTGTCGGTTGCCCTCAGTTGACATTGAAGTCCCTGTTAGACAGTATCGTTCTCAACCTTCTGTCGGTTGCCCTTAGTTGACATTGAAGTCCCTGTTAGACAGTATCGTTCTCAACCTTCTGTCGGTTGCCCTCAGTTGACATTGAAGTCCCTGTTAGAAAGTATCGTTCTCAACTTTCTGTCGGTTGCCCTCAGTTGACATTGAAGTCCCTGTTAGAAAGTATCATTCTCAACCTTCTGCCGGTTGCCCTTAGTTGACATTGAAGTCCCTGTTAGAAAGTATCGTTCTCAACCTTCTGTCGGTTGCCCTTAGTTGACATTGAAGTCCCTGTTGGAAAGTATCGTTCTCAGCCGTCTGTTGGTTGCCCTTAGTTGACATTGAAATTCCTGTTAAAAAGTATCGTTCTCAACCTTCTGTCGGTTGCCCTTAGTTGACATTGAAGTCCTTGTTAGAAAGTATCGTTCTCAACCTTCTGTCGGTTGCCCTTGGTTGACATTGAAGTCCCTGTTAGAAAGTTTCGTTCTCAACCTTCTGTCGGTTACCCTTATTTGACATTGAAGTCCCTGTTAGACAGTATCGTTCTCAACCTTCTGTCGATTGCCCTTGGTTGACATTGAAGTCCCTGTTAGAAAATATCGTTCTCAACCTTCTGTCGGTTGCCCTTATTTGACATTGAAGTCCCTGTTAGAAAGTATCGTTCTCAACCTTCTGTCGGTTGCCCTTAGTTGACATTGAAGTCCCTGTTAGAAAGTATCGTTCCCAACCTTCTGTCGGTTGCCCTTAATTGACATTGAAGTCCCTGTTAGAAAGTATCGTTCTCAACCTTCTGTCGGTTGCCATTGGTTGACATTGAAGTCCCTGTTAGAAAGTTTCGTTCTCAACTTTCTGTCGGTTGCCCTTGGTTGACATTGAAGTCCCTGTTAGAAAATATCGTTCTCAACCTTCTGTCGGTTGCCCTTATTTGACATTGAAGTCCCTGTTAGAAAGTATCGTTCTCAACCTTCTGTCGGTTGCCCTTAGTTGACATTGAAGTCCCTGTTAGAAAGTATCGTTCTCAACCTTCTGTCGGTTGCCCTAAGTTGACATTGAAGTCTCTGTTAGACAGTATCGTTCTCAACCTTCTGTCGGTTGTCCTTAGTTGACATTGAAGTCCCTGTTAGAAAGTATCGTTCTCAACTTTCTGTCGGTTGCCCTTAGTTGACATTGAAGTCCCTGTTAGAAAGTATCGTTCTCAACCTTCTGTCGGTTGTCCTTAGTTGACATTGAAGTCCCTGTTAGACATTGTCGTTCTCAACCTTCTGTCGGTTGTACTTAGTTGACATTGAAGTCCCTGTTAGACAGTATCGTTCTCAACCTTCTGTCGGTTGCCCTTAGTTGACATTGAAGTCCCTGTTAGAAAGTATCATTCTCAACCTTCTGTCGGTTTGCCTTAGTTGACATTGAAGTCCCTTTTAGAAAGTATCGTTCTCAACCCTCTGTCGGTTGGTCTTAGTTGACATTGAAGTCCCGGTTAGACAGTATCGTTCACAACCTTCTGTCGGTTGCCCTTAGTTGACATTGAAGTCCCTGTTAGAAAGTATCGTTCTCAACCTTCTGTCGGTTGCCCTTAGTTGACATTGAAGTCCCTGTTAGAAAGTATCGTTATCAACCTTCTGTCGGTTGCCCTTAGTTGACATTGAAGTCCCTGTTAGAAAGTATCGTTCTCAACCTTCTGTCGGTTGCCCTTAGTTGACATTGAAGTCCCTGTTAGACAGTATCGTTCTCAACCTTTTGTCGGTTGCCTTTAGTTGACATTGAAATCCCTGTTAGACAATATCGTTCTCAGCCGTCTGTCGGTTGCCCTTAGTTGACATTGAAGTCCCTATTAGAAAGTATCGTTCTCAACCTTCTGTCGGTTGCACTCAGTTGACATTGAAGTCCCTGTTAGACAGTATCGTTCTCAACCTTCTGTCGGTTGCCCTCAGTTGACATTGAAGTCCCTGTTAGACAGTATCGTTCTCAACCTTCTGTCGGTTGCCCTTAGTTGACATTGAAGTCCCTATTAGAAGGTATCGTTCTCAACCTTCTGTCGGTTGCCCTCAGTTGACATTGAAGTCCCTGTTAGAAAGTATCGTTCTCAACTTTCTGTCGGTTGCCCTCAGTTGACATTGAAGTCCCTGTTAGAAAGTATCGTTCTCAACCTTTTGTCGGTTGCCCTTAGTTGACATTGAAGTCCCTGCTGGAAAGTATCGTTCTCAGCCGTCTGTTGGTTGCCCTTAGTTGACATTGAAATTCCTGTTAAAAAGTATCGTTCTCAACCTTCTGTCGGTTGCCCTTAGTTGACATTGAAGTCCTTGTTAGAAAGTATCGTTCTCAACCTTCTGTCGGTTGCCCTTGGTTGACATTGAAGTCCCTGTTAGAAAGTTTCGTTCTCAACCTTCTGTCGGTTACCCTTATTTGACATTGAAGTCCCTGTTAGACAGTATCGTTCTCAACCTTCTGTCGGTTGCCCTTGGTTGACATTGAAGTCCCTGTTAGAAAATATCGTTCTCAACCTTCTGTCGGTTGCCCTTATTTGACATTGAAGTCCCTGTTAGAAAGTATCGTTCTCAACCTTCTGTCGGTTGCCCTTAGTTGACATTGAAGTCCCTGTTAGAAAGTATCGTTCCCAACCTTCTGTCGGTTGCCCTTAATTGACATTGAAGTCCCTGTTAGAAAGTATCGTTCTCAACCTTCTGTCGGTTGCCATTGGTTGACATTGAAGTCCCTGTTAGAAAGTTTCGTTCTCAACTTTCTGTCGGTTGCCCTTGGTTGACATTGAAGTCCCTGTTAGAAAATATCGTTCTCAACCTTCTGTCGGTTGCCCTTATTTGACATTGAAGTCCCTGTTAGAAAGTATCGTTCTCAACCTTCTGTCGGTTGCCCTTAGTTGACATTGAAGTCCCTGTTAGAAAGTATCGTTCTCAACCTTCTGTCGGTTGCCCTAAGTTGACATTGAAGTCTCTGTTAGACAGTATCGTTCTCAACCTTCTGTCGGTTGTCCTTAGTTGACATTGAAGTCCCTGTTAGAAAGTATCGTTCTCAACTTTCTGTCGGTTGCCCTTAGTTGACATTGAAGTCCCTGTTAGAAAGTATCGTTCTCAACCTTCTGTCGGTTGTCCTTAGTTGACATTGAAGTCCCTGTTAGACATTGTCGTTCTCAACCTTCTGTCGGTTGTACTTAGTTGACATTGAAGTCCCTGTTAGACAGTATCGTTCTCAACCTTCTGTCGGTTGCCCTTAGTTGACATTGAAGTCCCTGTTAGAAAGTATCATTCTCAACCTTCTGTCGGTTTGCCTTAGTTGACATTGAAGTCCCTTTTAGAAAGTATCGTTCTCAACCCTCTGTCGGTTGGTCTTAGTTGACATTGAAGTCCCGGTTAGACAGTATCGTTCACAACCTTCTGTCGGTTGCCCTTAGTTGACATTGAAGTCCCTGTTAGAAAGTATCGTTCTCAACCTTCTGTCGGTTGCCCTTAGTTGACATTGAAGTCCCTGTTAGAAAGTATCGTTATCAACCTTCTGTCGGTTGCCCTTAGTTGACATTGAAGTCCCTGTTAGAAAGTATCGTTCTCAACCTTCTGTCGGTTGCCCTTAGTTGACATTGAAGTCCCTGTTAGACAGTATCGTTCTCAACCTTTTGTCGGTTGCCTTTAGTTGACATTGAAATCCCTGTTAGACAATATCGTTCTCAGCCGTCTGTCGGTTGCCCTTAGTTGACATTGAAGTCCCTATTAGAAAGTATCGTTCTCAACCTTCTGTCGGTTGCACTCAGTTGACATTGAAGTCCCTGTTAGAGAGTATCGTTCTCAACCTTCTGTCGGTTGCCCTCAGTTGACATTGAAGTCCCTGTTAGACAGTATCGTTCTCAACCTTCTGTCGGTTGCCCTTAGTTGACATTGAAGTCCCTGTTAGAAGGTATCGTTCTCAACCTTCTGTCGGTTGCCCTCAGTTGACATTGAAGTCCCTGTTATAAAGTATCGTTCTCAACTTTCTGTCGGTTGCCCTCAGTTGACATTGAAGTCCCTGTTAGAAAGTATCGTTCTCAACCTTTTGTCGGTTGCCCTTAGTTGACATTGAAGTCCCCGTTGGAAAGTATCGTTCTCAGCCGTCTGTTGGTTGCCCTTAGTTGACATTGAAATTCCTGTTAAAACGTATCGTTCTCAACCTTCTGTCGGTTGCCCTTAGTTGACATTGAAGTCCTTGTTAGAAAGTATCGTTCTCAACCTTCTGTCGGTTGCCCTTGGTTGACATTGAAGTCCCTGTTAGAAAGTTTCGTTCTCAACCTTCTGTCGGTTACCCTTATTTGACATTGAAGTCCCTGTTAGACAGTATCGTTCTCAACCTTCTGTCGGTTGCCCTTGGTTGACATTGAAGTCCCTGTTAGAAAATATCGTTCTCAACCTTCTGTCGGTTGCCCTTATTTGACATTGAAGTCCCTGTTAGAAAGTATCGTTCTCAACCTTCTGTCGGTTGCCCTTAGTTGACATTGAAGTCCCTGTTAGAAAGTATCATTCACAACCTTCTGTCGGTTGCCCTTAGTTGACATTGAAGTCCCTGTTAGACAGTATCGTTCTCAACCTTCTGTCGGTTGCCCTTAGTTGACATTGAAGTCCCTGTTAGACAGTATCGTTCTCAACCTTCTGTCGGTTGCCCTTAGTTGACATTGAAGTCCCTGTTAGAAAGTATCGTTCTCAACCTTCTGTCGGTTGCCCTTAGTTGACATTGAAGTCCCTGTTAGAAAGTATCGTTCTCAACCTTCTGTCTTGCCCTTAGTTGACATTGAAGTCCCTGTTAGAAAGTATCGTTCTCAACCTTCTGTCGGTTGCTCTTAGTTGACATTGAAGTCCCTGTTAGAAAGTATCGTTCTCAACCTTCTGTCGGTTGCCCTTGGTTGACATTGAAGTCCCTGTTAGAAAATATCGTTCTCAACCTTCTGTCGGTTGCCCTTATTTGACATTGAAGTCCCTGTTAGAAAGTATCGTTCTCAACCTTCTGTCGGTTGCCCTTAGTTGACATTGAAGTCCCTGTTAGACAGTATCGTTCTCAACCTTCTGTCGGTTGTCCTTAGTTGACATTGAAGTCCCTGTTAGACAGTATCGTTCTCAACCTTCTGTCGGTTGCCCTTAGTTGACATTGAAGTCCCTGTTAGAAAGTATCGTTCTCAACCTTCTGCCGGTTGCGCATAGTTGACATTAAAGTCCCTGTTAGACAGTATTGTTCACAACCTTCTGTCGGTTGCTCTTAGTTGACATTGAAGTACCTGTTAGACAGTATTGTTCACAACCTTCTGTCGGTTGCCCTTAGTTGACATTGAAGTCCTGTTAGAAAGTATCGTTCTCAACCTTCTGTCGGTTGCCCTTAGTTGACATTGAAGCCCCTGTTAGAAAGTATCATTCTCAACCTTCTGTCGGTTGCCCTTGGTTGACATTGAAGTCCCTGTTAAAAAGTATCGTTCTCAACCTTCGGGCGGTTGCCCTTAGTTGACATTGAAGTTCCTGTTAGAAAGTATCGTTCTCAACATTCTGTCGGTTGACCTTAGTTGACATTGAAGTCCCTGTTAGAAGGTATCGTTCTCAACCTTCTGTCGGTTGGCCTTAGTTGACATTGAAGTCCCTGTTAGAAAGTATCGTTCTCACCTTCTGTCGGTTGCTCTTAGTTGACATTGAAGTCCGCTAGAAAGTATCGTTCTCAGCCTTCTGCCGGTTGCCCTTAGTTGACATTGAAGTCCATGTTAGACAGTATCGTTCTCAACCTTCTGTCGGTTGTCCTTAGTTGACATTGAAGTCCCTGTTAGACAGTATCGTTCTCAACCTTCTGTCGATTGCCCTTAGTTGGCATTGAAATCCCTGTTAGACAGTATCGTTCTCAACCTTCTGTCGGTTGCCCATAGTTGACATTGAAGTCCCTGTTAGAAAGTATCGTTCTCAACCTTCTGTCGGTTGCCCTTAGTTGACATTGAAGTCCCTGTTAGACAGTATCGTTCTCAACCTTCTGTCGGTTGCCCTCAGTTGACATTGAAGTCCCTGTTAGACAGTATCGTTCTCAACCTTCTGTCGGTTGCCCCTAGTTGACATTGAAGTCCCTGTTAGAAAGTATCGTTCTCAACCTTCTGTCGGTTGCCCTCAGTTGACAATGAAGTCCCTGTTAGAAAGTATCGTTCTCAACTTTCTGTCGGTTGCACTCAGTTGACATTGAAGTCCCTGTTAGAAAGTATCGTTCTCAACCTTCTGCCGGTTGCCCTTAGTTGACATTGAAGTCCCTGTTAGAAAGTATCGTTCTCAACCTTCTGTCGGTTGCCCTTAGTTGACATTGAAGTTCCTGTTAGAAAGTATCGTTCTCAACCTTCTGTCGGTTACCCTTATTTGACATTGAAGTCCCTGTTAGACAGTATCGTTCTCAACCTTCTGTCGGTTGCCCTTGGTTGACATTGAAGTCCCTGTTAGAAAATATCGTTCTCAACCTTCTGTCGGTTGCCCTTATTTGACATTGAAGTCCCTGTTAGAAAGTATCGTTCTCAACCTTCTGTCGGTTGCCCTTAGTTGACATTGAAGTCCCTGTTAGAAAGTATCGTTCTCAACCTTCTGTCGGTTGCCCTAAGTTGACATTGAAGTCCCTGTTAGACAGTATCGTTCTCAACCTTCTGTCGGTTGCCCTAAGTTGACATTGAAGTCCCTGTTAGACAGTATCGTTCTCAACCTTCTGTCGGTTGCCCTTAGTTGACATTGAAGTCCCTGTTAGAAAGTATCGTTCTCAACCTTCTGTCGGTTGCCCTTAGTTGACATTGAAGTCCCTGTTAGAAAGTATCGTTCTCAACCTTCTGTCGGTTGCCCTTAGTTGACATTGAAGTCCCTGTTAGAAAGTATCGTTCTCAACCTTCCGTCGGTTGCCCTTAGTTGACATTGAAGTCCCTTTTAGAAAGTATCGTTCTCAACCTTCTGTCGGTTGCCCTTGGTTGACATTGAAGTCCCTGTTACAAAGTTTCGTTCTCAACCTTCTGTCGGTTACCCTTATTTGACATTGAAGTCCCTGTTAGACAGTATCGTTCTCAACCTTCTGTCGGTTGCCCTTGGTTGACATTGAAGTCCCTGTTAGAAAATATCGTTCTCAACCTTCTGTCCGTTGCCCTTATTTGACATTGAAATCCCTGTTAGAAAGTATCGTTCTCCACCTTCTGTCGGTTGCCCTTAGTTGACATTGAAGTCCCTGTTAGACAATATCGTTCTCAACCTTCTGTCGGTTGCCCTAAGTTGACATTGAAGTCCCTTTTAGACAGTATCGTTCTCAACCTTCTGTCGGTTGTCCTTAGTTGACATTGAAGTCCCTGTTAGACAGTATCGTTCTCAACCTTCTGTCGGTTGCCCTTAGTTGACATTGAAGTCCCTGTTAGAAAGTATCGTTCTCAACCTTCTGCCGGTTGAGCATAGTTGACATTGAAGTCCCTGTTAGACAGTATTGTTCACAACCTTCTGTCGGTTGCTCTTAGTTGACATTGAAGTCCCTGTTAGACAGTATTGTTCACAACCTTCTGTCGGTTGCCCTTAGTTGACATTGAAGTCCTGTTAGAAAGTATCGTTCTCAACCTTCTGTCGGTTGCCCTTAGTTGACATTGAAGCCCCTGTTAGAAAGTATCATTCTCAACCTTCTGTCGGTTGCCCTTGGTTGACATTGAAGTCCCTGTTAAAAAGTATCGTTCTCAACCTTCGGGCGGTTGCCCTTAGTTGACATTGAAGTTCCAGTTAGAAAGTATCGTTCTCAACATTCTGTCGGTTGACCTTAGTTGACATTGAAGTCCCTGTTAGACAGTATCGTTCTCAACCTTCTGTCGGTTGGCCTTAGTTGACATTGAAGTCCCTGTTAGAAAGTATCGTTCTCACCTTCTGTCGGTTGCTCTTAGTTGACATTGAAGTCCGCTAGAAAGTATCGTTCTCAGCCTTCTGCCGGTTGACCTTAGTTGACATTGAAGTCCATGTTAGACAGTATCGTTCTCAACCTTCTGTCGGTTGTCCTTAGTTGACATTGAAGTCCCTTTTAGAAAGTATCGTTCTCAACCTTTTGTCGGTTGCCCTTAGTTGACATTGAAGTCCCTGTTAGACAGTATCGTTCTCAACCTTCTGTCAATGAAGTCCCTGTTAGAAAGTATCGTTATCAACCTTCTGTCTGTTGCCCTTAGTTGACATTGAAGTCCCTGTTAGAAAGTATAGTTCTCAACCTTCTGTCGGTTGCCCTTGGTTGACATTGAAGTCCCTGTTAGAAAGTATCGTTCTCAAACTTCTGTCGGTTGCCCTTATTTGACATTGAAGTCCCTGTTAGAAAGTATCGTTCCCAACCTTCTGTCGGTTGCTCTTAGTTGACATTGAAGTCCCTGTTAGAAAGTATCGTTCACAACCTTCTGTCGGTTGCCCTTAGTTGACATTGAAGTCCCTGTTAGACAGTATCGTTCTCAACCTTCTGTCGGTTGCCCTCAGTTGACATTGAAGTCCCTGTTAGACAGTATCGTTCTCAACCTTCTGTCGGTTGCCCCTAGTTGACATTGAAGTCCCTGTTAGAAAGTATCGTTCTCAACCTTCTGTCGGTTGCCCTCAGTTGACATTGAAGTCCCTGTTAGAAAGTATCGTTCTCAACTTTCTGTCGGTTGCACTCAGTTGACATTGAAGTCCCTGTTAGAAAGTATCGTTCTCAACCTTCTGCCGGTTGCCCTTAGTTGACATTGAAGTCCCTGTTAGAAAGTATCGTTCTCAACCTTCTGTCGGTTGCCCTTAGTTGACATTGAAGTCCCTGTTAGAAAGTATCGTTCTCAACCTTCTGTCGGTTGCCCTTGGTTGACATTGAAGTCCCTGTTAGAAAGTTTCGTTCTCAACCTTTTGTCGGTTACCCTTATTTGAAATTGAAGTCCCTGTTAGACAGTATCGTGCTCAACCTTCTGTCGGTTGCCCTTGGTTGACATTGAAGTCCCTGTTAGAAAGTATCGTTCACAACCTTCTGTCGGTTGCCCTTAGTTGACATTGAAGTCCCTGTTAGACAGTATCGTTCTCAACCTTCTGTCGGTTGCCCTCAGTTGACATTGAAGTCCCTGTTAGACAGTATCGTTCTCAACCTTCTGTCGGTTGCCCTTGGTTGACATTGAAGTCCCTGTTAGAAAGTATCGTTCTCAACCTTCTGTCGGTTGCCCTCAGTTGACAATGAAGTCCCTGTTAGAAAGTATCGTTCTCAACTTTCTGTCGGTTGCACTCAGTTGACATTGAAGTCCCTGTTAGAAAGTATCGTTCTCAACCTTCTGCCGGTTGCCCTTAGTTGACATTGAAGTCCCTGTTAGAAAGTATCGTTCTCAACCTTCTGTCGGTTGCCCTTAGTTGACATTGAAGTTCCTGTTAGAAAGTATCGTTCTCAACCTTCTGTCGGTTGCCCTTGGTTGACATTGAAGTCCCTGTTAGAAAGTTTCGTTCTCAACCTTTTGTCGTTACCCTTATTTGACATTGAAGTCCCTGTTAGACAGTATCGTTCTCAACCTTCTGTCGGTTGCCCTTGGTTGACATTGAAGTCCCTGTTAGAAAATATCGTTCTCAACCTTCTGTCGGTTGCCCTTATTTGACATTGAAGTCCCTGTTAGAAAGTATCGTTCTCAACCTTCTGTCGGTTGCCCTTAGTTGACATTGAAGTCCCTGTTAGAAAGTATCGTTCTCAACCTTCTGTCGGTTGCCCTAAGTTGACATTGAAGTCCCTGTTAGACAGTATCGTTCTCAACCTTCTGTCGGTTGCCCTAAGTTGACATTGAAGTCCCTGTTAGACAGTATCGTTCTCAACCTTCTGTCGGTTGCCCTTAGTTGACATTGAAGTCCCTGTTAGAAAGTATCGTTCTCAACCTTCTGTCGGTTGCCCTTAGTTGACATTGAAGTCCCTGTTAGAAAGTATCGTTCTCAACCTTCTGTCGGTTGCCCTTAGTTGACATTGAAGTCCCTGTTAGAAAGTATCGTTCTCAACCTTCCGTCGGTTGCCCTTAGTTGACATTGAAGTCCCTTTTAGAAAGTATCGTTCTCAACCTTCTGTCGGTTGCCCTTGGTTGACATTGAAGTCCCTGTTACAAAGTTTCGTTCTCAACCTTCTGTCGGTTACCCTTATTTGACATTGAAGTCCCTGTTAGACAGTATCGTTCTCAACCTTCTGTCGGTTGCCCTTGGTTGACATTGAAGTCCCTGTTAGAAAATATCGTTCTCAACCTTCTGTCCGTTGCCCTTATTTGACATTGAAATCCCTGTTAGAAAGTATCGTTCTCCACCTTCTGTCGGTTGCCCTTAGTTGACATTGAAGTCCCTGTTAGACAATATCGTTCTCAACCTTCTGTCGGTTGCCCTAAGTTGACATTGAAGTCCCTTTTAGACAGTATCGTTCTCAACCTTCTGTCGGTTGTCCTTAGTTGACATTGAAGTCCCTGTTAGACAGTATCGTTCTCAACCTTCTGTCGGTTGCCCTTAGTTGACATTGAAGTCCCTGTTAGAAAGTATCGTTCTCAACCTTCTGCCGGTTGAGCATAGTTGACATTGAAGTCCCTGTTAGACAGTATTGTTCACAACCTTCTGTCGGTTGCTCTTAGTTGACATTGAAGTCCCTGTTAGACAGTATTGTTCACAACCTTCTGTCGGTTGCCCTTAGTTGACATTGAAGTCCTGTTAGAAAGTATCGTTCTCAACCTTCTGTCGGTTGCCCTTAGTTGACATTGAAGCCCCTGTTAGAAAGTATCATTCTCAACCTTCTGTCGGTTGCCCTTGGTTGACATTGAAGTCCCTGTTAAAAAGTATCGTTCTCAACCTTCGGGCGGTTGCCCTTAGTTGACATTGAAGTTCCAGTTAGAAAGTATCGTTCTCAACATTCTGTCGGTTGACCTTAGTTGACATTGAAGTCCCTGTTAGACAGTATCGTTCTCAACCTTCTGTCGGTTGGCCTTAGTTGACATTGAAGTCCCTGTTAGAAAGTATCGTTCTCACCTTCTGTCGGTTGCTCTTAGTTGACATTGAAGTCCGCTAGAAAGTATCGTTCTCAGCCTTCTGCCGGTTGACCTTAGTTGACATTGAAGTCCATGTTAGACAGTATCGTTCTCAACCTTCTGTCGGTTGTCCTTAGTTGACATTGAAGTCCCTTTTAGAAAGTATCGTTCTCAACCTTCTGTCAATGAAGTCCCTGTTAGAAAGTATCGTTATCAACCTTCTGTCTGTTGCCCTTAGTTGACATTGAAGTCCCTGTTAGAAAGTATAGTTCTCAACCTTCTGTCGGTTGCCCTTGGTTGACATTGAAGTCCCTGTTAGAAAGTATCGTTCTCAAACTTCTGTCGGTTGCCCTTATTTGACATTGAAGTCCCTGTTAGAAAGTATCGTTCCCAAACTTCTGTCGGTTGCTCTTAGTTGACATTGAAGTCCCTGTTAGAAAGTATCGTTCACAACCTTCTGTCGGTTGCCCTTAGTTGACATTGAAGTCCCTGTTAGACAGTATCGTTCTCAACCTTCTGTCGGTTGCCCTCAGTTGACATTGAAGTCCCTGTTAGACAGTATCGTTCTCAACCTTCTGTCGGTTGCCCCTAGTTGACATTGAAGTCCCTGTTAGAAAGTATCGTTCTCAACCTTCTGTCGGTTGCCCTCAGTTGACATTGAAGTCCCTGTTAGAAAGTATCGTTCTCAACTTTCTGTCGGTTGCACTCAGTTGACATTGAAGTCCCTGTTAGAAAGTATCGTTCTCAACCTTCTGCCGGTTGCCCTTAGTTGACATTGAAGTCCCTGTTAGAAAGTATCGTTCTCAACCTTCTGTCGGTTGCCCTTAGTTGACATTGAAGTCCCTGTTAGAAAGTATCGTTCTCAACCTTCTGTCGGTTGCCCTTGGTTGACATTGAAGTCCCTGTTAGAAAGTTTCGTTCTCAACCTTTTGTCGGTTACCCTTATTTGAAATTGAAGTCCCTGTTAGACAGTATCGTGCTCAACCTTCTGTCGGTTGCCCTTGGTTGACATTGAAGTCCCTGTTAGAAAATATCGTTCTCAACCTTCTGTCGGTTGCCCTTATTTGACATTGAAGTCCCTGTTAGAAAGTATCGTTCTCAACCTTCTGTCGTTTGCCCTTAGTTGACATTGAAGTCCCTGTTAGACAGTATCGTTCTCAACCTTCTGTCGGTTGCCCTTAGTTGACATTGAAGTCCCTGTTAGAAAGTATCGTTCTCAACCTTCTGTCGGTTGCCCTTAGTTGACATTGAAGTCCCTGTTAGAAAGTATCGTTCTCAACCTTCTGTCGGTTGCCCTTAGTTGACATTGAAGTCCCTGTTAGAAAGTATCGTTCTCAACCTTCCGTCGGTTGCCCTTAGTTGACATTGAAGTCCCTGTTAGAAAGTATCGTTCTCAACCTTCTGTCGGTTGCCCTTGGTTGACATTGAAGTCCCTGTTAGAAAGTTTCGTTCTCAACCTTCTGTCGGTTACCCTTATTTGACATTGAAGTCCCTGTTAGACAGTATCGTTCTCAACCTTCTGTCGGTTGCCCTTGGTTGACATTGAAGTCCCTGTTAGAAAATATCGTTCTCAACCTTCTGTCGGTTGCCCTTATTTGACATTGAAGTCCCTGTTAGAAAGTATCGTTCTCCACCTTCTGTCGGTTGCCCTTAGTTGACATTAAAGTCCCTGTTAGACAATATCGTTCTCAACCTTCTGTCGGTTGTCCTAAGTTGACATTGAAGTCCCTTTTAGACAGTATCGTTCTCAACCTTCTGTCGGTTGTCCTTAGTTGACATTGAAGTCCCTGTTAGACAGTATCGTTCTCAACCTTCTGTCGGTTGCCCTTAGTTGACATTGAAGTCCCTGTTAGAAAGTATCGTTCTCAACCTTCTGCCGGTTGCGCATAGTTGACATTAAAGTCCCTGTTAGACAGTATTGTTCACAACCTTCTGTCGGTTGCTCTTAGTTGACATTGAAGTCCCTGTTAGACAGTATTGTTCACAACCTTCTGTCGGTTGCCCTTAGTTGACATTGAAGTCCTGTTAGAAAGTATCGTTCTCAACCTTCTGTCGGTTTCCCTTAGTTGACATTGAAGCCCCTGTTAGAAAGTATCATTCTCAACCTTCTGTCGGTTGCCCTTGGTTGACATTGAAGTCCCTGTTAAAAAGTATCGTTCTCAACCTTCGGGCGGTTGCCCTTAGTTGACATTGAAGTTCCTGTTAGAAAGTATCGTTCTCAACATTCTGTCGGTTGACCTTAGTTGACATTGAAGTCCCTGTTAGAAAGTATCGTTCTCACCTTCTGTCGGTTGCTCTTAGTTGACATTGAAGTCCGCTAGAAAGTATCGTTCTCAGCCTTCTGCCGGTTGCCCTTAGTTGACATTGAAGTCCATGTTAGACAGTATCGTTCTCAACCTTCTGTCGGTTGTCCTTAGTTGACATTGAAGTCCCTTTTAGAAAGTATCGTTCTCAACCTTCTGTCGGTTGCCCTTAGTTGACATTGAAGTCCCTTTTAGACAGTATCGTTCTCAACCTTCTGTCGATTGCCCTTAGTTGGCATTGAAATCCCTGTTAGACAGTATCGTTCTCAACCTTCTGTCGGTTGCCCATAGTTGACATTGAAGTCCCTGTTAGAAAGTATCGTTCTCAACCTTCTGTCGGTTGCCCTTAGTTGACATTGAAGTTCCTGTTAGAAAGTATCGTTCTCAACTTTCTGCCGGTTGCCCTTAGTTGAAATTGAAGTCCATGTTAGACAGTATCGTTCTCAACCTTCTGTCGGTTGTCCTTAGTTGACATTGAAGTCCCTTTTAGAAAGTATCGTTCTCAACCTTTTGTCGGTTGCCCTTAGTTGACATTGAAGTCCCTGTTAGACAGTATCGTTCTCAACCTTCTGTCAATGAAGTCCCTGTTAGAAAGTATCGTTATCAACCTTCTGTCTGTTGCCCTTAGTTGACATTGAAGTCCCTGTTAGAAAGTATAGTTCTCAACCTTCTGTCGGTTGCCCTTGGTTGACATTGAAGTCCCTGTTAGAAAGTATCGTTCTCAAACTTCTGTCGGTTGCCCTTATTTGACATTGAAGTCCCTGTTAGAAAGTATCGTTCCCAACCTTCTGTCGGTTGCTCTTAGTTGACATTGAAGTCCCTGTTAGAAAGTATCGTTCACAACCTTCTGTCGGTTGCCCTTAGTTGACATTGAAGTCCATGTTAGACAGTATCGTTCTCAACCTTCTGTCGGTTGCCCTCAGTTGACATTGAAGTCCCTGTTAGACAGTATCGTTCTCAACCTTCTGTCGGTTGCCCCTAGTTGACATTGAAGTCCCTGTTAGAAAGTATCGTTCTCAACCTTCTGTCGGTTGCCCTCAGTTGACATTGAAGTCCCTGTTAGAAAGTATCGTTCTCAACTTTCTGTCGGTTGCACTCAGTTGACATTGAAGTCCCTGTTAGAAAGTATCGTTCTCAACCTTCTGCCGGTTGCCCTTAGTTGACATTGAAGTCCCTGTTAGAAAGTATCGTTCTCAACCTTCTGTCGGTTGCCCTTAGTTGACATTGAAGTCCCTGTTAGAAAGTATCGTTCTCAACCTTCTGTCGGTTGCCCTTGGTTGACATTGAAGTCCCTGTTAGAAAGTTTCGTTCTCAACCTTTTGTCGGTTACCCTTATTTGAAATTGAAGTCCCTGTTAGACAGTATCGTGCTCAACCTTCTGTCGGTTGCCCTTGGTTGACATTGAAGTCCCTGTTAGAAAATATCGTTCTCAACCTTCTGTCGTTTGCCCTTAGTTGACATTGAAGTCCCTGTTAGACAGTATCGTTCTCAACCTTCTGTCGGTTGCCCTAAGTTGACATTGAAGTCCCTGTTAGACAGTATCGTTCTCAACCTTCTGTCGGTTGCCCTTAGTTGACATTGAAGTCCCTGTTAGAAAGTATCGTTCTCAACCTTCTGTCGGTTGCCCTTAGTTGACATTGAAGTCCCTGTTAGAAAGTATCGTTCTCAACCTTCTGTCGGTTGCCCTTAGTTGACATTGAAGTCCCTGTTAGAAAGTATCGTTCTCAACCTTCCGTCGGTTGCCCTTAGTTGACATTGAAGTCCCTGTTAGAAAGTATCGTTCTCAACCTTCTGTCGGTTGCCCTTGGTTGACATTGAAGTCCCTGTTAGAAAGTTTCGTTCTCAACCTTCTGTCGGTTACCCTTATTTGACATTGAAGTCCCAGTTAGACAGTATCGTTCTCAACCTTCTGTCGGTTGCCCTTGGTTGACATTGAAGTCCCTGTTAGAAAATATCGTTCTCAACCTTCTGTCGGTTGCCCTTATTTGACATTGAAGTCCCTGTTAGAAAGTATCGTTCTCCACCTTCTGTCGTTTGCCCTTAGTTGACATTAAAGTCCCTGTTAGACAATATCGTTCTCAACCTTCTGTCGGTTGTCCTAAGTTGACATTGAAGTCCCTTTTAGACAGTATCGTTCTCAACCTTCTGTCGGTTGTCCTTAGTTGACATTGAAGTCCCTGTTAGACAGTATCGTTCTCAACCTTCTGTCGGTTGCCCTAAGTTGACATTGAAGTCCCTGTTAGACAGTATCGTTCTCAACCTTCTGTCGGTTGCCCTTAGTTGACATTGAAGTCCCTGTTAGAAAGTATCGTTCTCAACCTTCTGTCGGTTGCCCTTAGTTGACATTGAAGTCCCTGTTAGAAAGTATCGTTCTCAACCTTCTGTCGGTTGCCCTTAGTTGACATTGAAGTCCCTGTTAGAAAGTTTCGTTCTCAACCTTCTGTCGGTTACCCTTATTTGACATTGAAGTCCCTGTTAGACAGTATCGTTCTCAACCTTCTGTCGGTTGCCCTTGGTTGACATTGAAGTCCCTGTTAGAAAATATCGTTCTCAACCTTCTGTCGGTTGCCCTTATTTGACATTGAAGTCCCTGTTAGAAAGTATCGTTCTCCACCTTCTGTCGGTTGCCCTTAGTTGACATTAAAGTCCCTGTTAGACAATATCGTTCTCAACCTTCTGTCGGTTGTCCTAAGTTGACATTGAAGTCCCTTTTAGACAGTATCGTTCTCAACCTTCTGTCGGTTGTCCTTAGTTGACATTGAAGTCCCTGTTAGAAAGTATCGTTCTCAACCTTCTGCCGGTTGCGCATAGTTGACATTAAAGTCCCTGTTAGACAGTATTGTTCACAACCTTCTGTCGGTTGCCCTTAGTTGACATTGAAGTCCCTGTTAGACAGTATTGTTCACAACCTTCTGTCGGTTGCCCTTAGTTGACATTGAAGTCCTGTTAGAAAGTATCGTTCTCAACCTTCTGTCGGTTGCCCTTAGTTGACATTGAAGTCCCTGTTAAAAAGTATCGTTCTCAACCTTCGGGCGGTTGCCCTTAGTTGACATTGAAGTTCCTGTTAGAAAGTATCGTTCTCAACATTCTGTCGGTTGACCTTAGTTGACATTGAAGTCCCTGTTAGAAAGTATCGTTCTCACCTTCTGTCGGTTGCTCTTAGTTGACATTGAAGTCCGCTAGAAAGTATCGTTCTCAGCCTTCTGCCGGTTGCCCTTAGTTGACATTGAAGTCCATGTTAGACAGTATCGTTCTCAACCTTCTGTCGGTTGTCCTTAGTTGACATTGAAGTCCCTTTTAGAAAGTATCGTTCTCAACCTTCTGTCGGTTGCCCTTAGTTGACATTGAAGTCCCTTTTAGACAGTATCGTCCTCAACCTTCTGTCGATTGCCCTTAGTTGGCATTGAAATCCCTGTTAGACAGTATCGTTCTCAACCTTCTGTCGGTTGCCCATAGTTGACATTGAAGTCCCTGTTAGAAAGTATCGTTCTCAACCTTCTGTCGGTTGCCCTTAGTTGACATTGAAGTTCCTGTTAGAAAGTATCGTTCTCAACTTTCTGCCGGTTGCCCTTCGTTGAAATTGAAGTCCATGTTAGACAGTATCGTTCTCAACCTTCTGTCGGTTGTCCTTAGTTGACATTGAAGTCCCTTTTAGAAAGTATCGTTCTCAACCTTTTGTCGGTTGCCCTTAGTTGACATTGAAGTCCCTGTTAGACAGTATCGTTCTCAACCTTCTGTCAATGAAGTCCCTGTTAGAAAGTATCGTTATCAACCTTCTGTCTGTTGCCCTTAGTTGACATTGAAGTCCCTGTTAGAAAGTATAGTTCTCAACCTTCTGTCGGTTGCCCTTGGTTGACATTGAAGTCCCTGTTAGACAGTATCGTTCTCAACCTTCTGTCGGTTGCCCTCAGTTGACATTGAAGTCCCTGTTAGACAGTATCGTTCTCAACCTTCTGTCGGTTGCCCCTAGTTGACATTGAAGTCCCTGTTAGAAAGTATCGTTCTCAACCTTCTGTCGGTTGCCCTCAGTTGACATTGAAGTCCCTGTTAGAAAGTATCGTTCTCAACTTTCTGTCGGTTGCACTCAGTTGACATTGAAGTCCCTGTTAGAAAGTATCGTTCTCAACCTTCTGCCGGTTGCCCTTAGTTGACATTGAAGTCCCTGTTAGAAAGTATCGTTCTCAACCTTCTGTCGGTTGCCCTTAGTTGACATTGAAGTCCCTGTTAGAAAGTATCGTTCTCAACCTTCTGTCGGTTGCCCTTGGTTGACATTGAAGTCCCTGTTAGAAAGTTTCGTTCTCAACCTTTTGTCGGTTACCCTTATTTGAAATTGAAGTCCCTGTTAGACAGTATCGTGCTCAACCTTCTGTCGGTTGCCCTTGGTTGACATTGAAGTCCCTGTTAGAAAATATCGTTCTCAACCTTCTGTCGTTTGCCCTTAGTTGACATTGAAGTCCCTGTTAGACAGTATCGTTCTCAACCTTCTGTCGGTTGCCCTAAGTTGACATTGAAGTCCCTGTTAGACAGTATCGTTCTCAACCTTCTGTCGGTTGCCCTTAGTTGACATTGAAGTCCCTGTTAGAAAGTATCGTTCTCAACCTTCTGTCGGTTGCCCTTAGTTGACATTGAAGTCCCTGTTAGAAAGTATCGTTATAAACCTTCTGTCGGTTGCCCTTAGTTGACATTGAAGTCCCTGTTAGAAAGTATCGTTCTCAACCTTCCGTCGGTTGCCCTTAGTTGACATTGAAGTCCCTGTTAGAAAGTATCGTTCTCAACCTTCTGTCGGTTGCCCTTGGTTGACATTGAAGTCCCTGTTAGAAAGTTTCGTTCTCAACCTTCTGTCGGTTACCCTTATTTGACATTGAAGTCCCTGTTAGACAGTATCGTTCTCAACCTTCTGTCGGTTGCCCTTGGTTGACATTGAAGTCCCTGTTAGAAAATATCGTTCTCAACCTTCTGTCGGTTGCCCTTATTTGACATTGAAGTCCCTGTTAGAAAGTATCGTTCTCCACCTTCTGTCGGTTGCCCTTAGTTGACATTAAAGTCCCTGTTAGACAATATCGTTCTCAACCTTCTGTCGGTTGTCCTAAGTTGACATTGAAGTCCCTTTTAGACAGTATCGTTCTCAACCTTCTGTCGGTTGTCCTTAGTTGACATTGAAGTCCCTGTTAGACAGTATCGTTCTCAACCTTCTGTCGGTTGCCCTTAGTTGACATTGAAGTCCCTGTTAGAAAGTATCGTTCTCAACCTTCTGCCGGTTGCGCATAGTTGACATTAAAGTCCCTGTTAGAAAGTATTGTTCACAACCTTCTGTCGGTTGCTCTTAGTTGACATTGAAGTCCCTGTTAGAAAGTATTGTTCACAACCTTCTGTCGGTTGCCCTTAGTTGACATTGAAGTCCTGTTAGAAAGTATCGTTCTCAACCTTCTGTCGGTTGCCCTTAGTTGACATTGAAGCCCCTGTTAGAAAGTATCATTCTCAACCTTCTGTCGGTTGCCCTTGGTTGACATTGAAGTCCCTGTTAAAAAGTATCGTTCTCAACCTTCGGGCGGTTGCCCTTAGTTGACATTGAAGTTCCTGTTAGAAAGTATCGTTCTCAACATTCTGTCGGTTGACCTTAGTTGACATTGAAGTCCCTGTTAGAAAGTATCGTTCTCACCTTCTGTCGGTTGCTCTTAGTTGACATTGAAGTCCGCTAGAAAGTATTGTTCTCAGCCTTCTGCCGGTTGCCCTTAGTTGACATTGAAGTCCATGTTAGACAGTATCGTTCTCAACCTTCTGTCGGTTGTCCTTAGTTGACATTGAAGTCCCTTTTAGAAAGTATCGTTCTCAACCTTCTGTCGGTTGCCCTTAGTTGACATTGAAGTCCCTGTTAGACAGTATCGTTCTCAACCTTCTGTCGATTGCCCTTAGTTGGCATTGAAATCCCTGTTAGACAGTATCGTTCTCAACCTTCTGTCGGTTGCCCATAGTTGACATTGAAGTCCCTGTTAGAAAGTATCGTTCTCAACCTTCTGTCGGTTGCCCTTAGTTGACATTGAAGTTCCTGTTAGAAAGTATCGTTCTCAACTTTCTGCCGGTTGCCCTTAGTTGACATTGAAGTCCCTGTTAGAAAGTATCGTTCTCAACCTTCTGTCGGTTGCCCTCAGTTGACATTGAAGTCCCTGTTAGAAAGTATCGTTCTCAACTTTCTGTCGGTTGCACTCAGTTGACATTGAAGTCCCTGTTAGAAAGTATCGTTCTCAACCTTCTGCCGGTTGCCCTTAGTTGACATTGAAGTCCCTGTTAGAAAGTATCGTTCTCAACCTTCTGTCGGTTGCCCTTAGTTGACATTGAAGTCCCTGTTAGAAAGTATCGTTCTCAACCTTCTGTTGGTTGCCCTTAGTTGACATTGAAATTCCTGTTAGAAAGTATCGTTCTCAACCTTCTGTCGGTTGCCCTTGGTTGACATTGAAGTCCCTGTTAGAAAGTTTCGTTCTCAACCTTTTGTCGGTTACCCTTATTTGACATTGAAGTCCCTGTTAGACAGTATCGTTCTCAACCTTCTGTCGGTTGCCCTTGGTTGACATTGAAGTCCCTGTTAGAAAATATCGTTCTCAACCTTCTGTCGGTTGCCCTTATTTGACATTGAAGTCCCTGTTAGAAAGTATCGTTCTCAACCTTCTGTCGGTTGCCCTTAGTTGACATTGAAGTCCCTGTTAGACAGTATCGTTCTCAACCTTCTGTCGGTTGCCCTAAGATTGACATTGAAGTCCCTGTTAGACAGTATCGTTCTCAACCTTCTGTCGGTTGCCCTTAGTTGACATTGAAGTCCCTGTTAGAAAGTATCGTTCTCAACCTTCTGTCGGTTGCCCTTAGTTGACATTGAAGTCCCTGTTAGAAAGTATCGTTCTCAACCTTCTGTCGGTTGCCCTTAGTTGACATTGAAGTCCCTGTTAGAAAGTATCGTTCTCAACCTTCCGTCAGTTGCCCTTAGTTGACATTGAAGTCCCTGTTAGAAAGTATCGTTCTCAACCTTCTGTCGGTTGCCCTTGGTTGACATTGAAGTCCCTGTTAGAAAGTTTCGTTCTCAACCTTCTGTCGGTTACCCTTATTTGACATTGAAGTCCCTGTTAGACAGTATCGTTCTCAACCTTCTGTCGGTTGCCCTTGGTTGACATTGAAGTCCCTGTTAGAAAATATCGTTCTCAACCTTCTGTCGGTTGCCCTTATTTGACATTGAAATCCCTGTTAGAAAGTATCGTTCTCCACCTTCTGTCGGTTGCCCTTAGTTGACATTGAAGTCCCTGTTAGACAATATCGTTCTCAACCTTCTGTCGGTTGCCCTAAGTTGATATTGAAGTCCCTTTTAGACAGTATCGTTCTCAACCTTCTGTCGGTTGTCCTTAGTTGACATGAAGTCCCTGTTAGACAGTATCGTTCTCAACCTTCTGTCGGTTGCCCTTAGTTGACATTGAAGTCCCTGTTAGAAAGTATCGTTCTCAACCTTCTGCCGGTTGCGCATAGTTGACATTGAAGTCCCTGTTAGACAGTATTGTTCACAACCTTCTGTCGGTTGCTCTTAGTTGACATTGAAGTCCCTGTTAGACAGTATTGTTCACAACCTTCTGTCGGTTGCCCTTAGTTGACATTGAAGTCCTGTTAGAAAGTATCGTTCTCAACCTTCTGTCGGTTGCCCTTGGTTGACATTGAAGTCCCTGTTAAAAAGTATCGTTCTCAACCTTCGGGCGGTTGCCCTTAGTTGACATTGAAGTTCCTGTTAGAAAGTATCGTTCTCAACATTTTGTCGGTTGACCTTAGTTGACATTGAAGTCCCTGTTAGACAGTATCGTTCTCAACCTTCTGTCGGTTGGCCTTAGTTGACATTGAAGTCCCTGTTAGAAAGTATCGTTCTCACCTTCTGTCGGTTGCTCTTAGTTGACATTGAAGTCCGCTAGAAAGTATCGTTCTCAGCCTTCTGCCGGTTGCCCTTAGTTGACATTGAAGTCCATGTTAGACAGTATCGTTCTCAACCTTCTGTCGGTTGTCCTTAGTTGACATTGAAGTCCCTTTTAGAAAGTATCGTTCTCAACCTTTTGTCGGTTGCCCTTAGTTGACATTGAAGTCCCTGTTAGACAGTATCGTTCTCAACCTTCTGCCGGTTGCCCTTAGTTGACATTGAAGTCCCTGTTAGAAAGTATCGTTCTCAACCTTCTGTCGGTTGCCCTTAGTTGACATTGAAGTCCCTGTTAGAAAGTATCGTTCTCAACCTTCTGTCGGTTGCCCTTAGTTGACATTGAAGTTCCTGTTAGAAAGCATCGTTCTCAACCTTCTGTCGGTTGCCCTTGGTTGACATTGAAGTCCCTGTTAGAAAGTTTCGTTCTCAACCTTTTGTCGGTTACCCTTATTTGACATTGAAGTCCCTGTTAGACAGTATCGTTCTCAACCTTCTGTCGGTTGCCCTTGGTTGACATTGAAGTCCCTGTTAGAAAATATCGTTCTCAACCTTCTGTCGGTTGCCCTTATTTGACATTGAAGTCCCTGTTAGAAAGTATCGTTCTCAACCTTCTGTCGGTTGCCCTTAGTTGACATTGAAGTCCCTGTTAGACAGTATCGTTCTCAACCTTCTGTCGGTTGCCCTAAGTTGACATTGAAGTCCCTGTTAGACAGTATCGTTCTCAACCTTCTGTTGGTTGCCCTTAGTTGACATTGAAGTCCCTGTTAGACAGTATCGTTCTCAACCTTCTGTCGGTTGCCCTTAGTTGACATTGAAGTCCCTGTTAGAAAGTATCGTTCTCAACCTTCTGTCGGTTGCCCTTAGTTGACATTGAAGTCCCTGTTAGAAAGTATCGTTCTCAACCTTCCGTCGGTTGCCCTTAGTTGACATTGAAGTCCCTTTTAGACAGTATCGTTCTCAACCTTCTGTCGGTTGTCCTTAGTTGACATTGAAGTCCCTGTTAGACAGTATCGTTCTCAACCTTCTGTCGGTTGCCCTTAGTTGACATTGAAGTCCCTGTTAGAAAGTATCGTTCTCAACCTTCTGCCGGTTGCGCATAGTTGACATTAAAGTCCCTGTTAGAAAGTATTGTTCACAACCTTCTGTCGGTTGCTCTTAGTTGACATTGAAGTCCCTGTTAGAAAGTATTGTTCACAACCTTCTGTCGGTTGCCCTTAGTTGACATTGAAGTCCTGTTAGAAAGTATCGTTCTCAACCTTCTGTCGGTTGCCCTTAGTTGACATTGAAGCCCCTGTTAGAAAGTATCATTCTCAACCTTCTGTCGGTTGCCCTTGGTTGACATTGAAGTCCCTGTTAAAAAGTATCGTTCTCAACCTTCGGGCGGTTGCCCTTAGTTGACATTGAAGTTCCTGTTAGAAAGTATCGTTCTCAACATTCTGTCGGTTGACCTTAGTTGACATTGAAGTCCCTGTTAGAAAGTATCGTTCTCACCTTCTGTCGGTTGCTCTTAGTTGACATTGAAGTCCGCTAGAAAGTATTGTTCTCAGCCTTCTGCCGGTTGCCCTTAGTTGACATTGAAGTCCATGTTAGACAGTATCGTTCTCAACCTTCTGTCGGTTGTCCTTAGTTGACATTGAAGTCCCTTTTAGAAAGTATCGTTCTCAACCTTCTGTCGGTTGCCCTTAGTTGACATTGAAGTCCCTGTTAGACAGTATCGTTCTCAACCTTCTGTCGATTGCCCTTAGTTGGCATTGAAATCCCTGTTAGACAGTATCGTTCTCAACCTTCTGTCGGTTGCCCATAGTTGACATTGAAGTCCCTGTTAGAAAGTATCGTTCTCAACCTTCTGTCGGTTGCCCTTAGTTGACATTGAAGTTCCTGTTAGAAAGTATCGTTCTCAACTTTCTGCCGGTTGCCCTTAGTTGACATTGAAGTCCCTGTTAGAAAGTATCGTTCTCAACCTTCTGTCGGTTGCCCTCAGTTGACATTGAAGTCCCTGTTAGAAAGTATCGTTCTCAACTTTCTGTCGGTTGCACTCAGTTGACATTGAAGTCCCTGTTAGAAAGTATCGTTCTCAACCTTCTGCCGGTTGCCCTTAGTTGACATTGAAGTCCCTGTTAGAAAGTATCGTTCTCAACCTTCTGTCGGTTGCCCTTAGTTGACATTGAAGTCCCTGTTAGAAAGTATCGTTCTCAACCTTCTGTTGGTTGCCCTTAGTTGACATTGAAATTCCTGTTAGAAAGTATCGTTCTCAACCTTCTGTCGGTTGCCCTTGGTTGACATTGAAGTCCCTGTTAGAAAGTTTCGTTCTCAACCTTTTGTCGGTTACCCTTATTTGACATTGAAGTCCCTGTTAGACAGTATCGTTCTCAACCTTCTGTCGGTTGCCCTTGGTTGACATTGAAGTCCCTGTTAGAAAATATCGTTCTCAACCTTCTGTCGGTTGCCCTTATTTGACATTGAAGTCCCTGTTAGAAAGTATCGTTCTCAACCTTCTGTCGGTTGCCCTTAGTTGACATTGAAGTCCCTGTTAGACAGTATCGTTCTCAACCTTCTGTCGGTTGCCCTAAGATTGACATTGAAGTCCCTGTTAGACAGTATCGTTCTCAACCTTCTGTCGGTTGCCCTTAGTTGACATTGAAGTCCCTGTTAGAAAGTATCGTTCTCAACCTTCTGTCGGTTGCCCTTAGTTGACATTGAAGTCCCTGTTAGAAAGTATCGTTCTCAACCTTCTGTCGGTTGCCCTTAGTTGACATTGAAGTCCCTGTTAGAAAGTATCGTTCTCAACCTTCCGTCAGTTGCCCTTAGTTGACATTGAAGTCCCTGTTAGAAAGTATCGTTCTCAACCTTCTGTCGGTTGCCCTTGGTTGACATTGAAGTCCCTGTTAGAAAGTTTCGTTCTCAACCTTCTGTCGGTTACCCTTATTTGACATTGAAGTCCCTGTTAGACAGTATCGTTCTCAACCTTCTGTCGGTTGCCCTTGGTTGACATTGAAGTCCCTGTTAGAAAATATCGTTCTCAACCTTCTGTCGGTTGCCCTTATTTGACATTGAAATCCCTGTTAGAAAGTATCGTTCTCCACCTTCTGTCGGTTGCCCTTAGTTGACATTGAAGTCCCTGTTAGACAATATCGTTCTCAACCTTCTGTCGGTTGCCCTAAGTTGATATTGAAGTCCCTTTTAGACAGTATCGTTCTCAACCTTCTGTCGGTTGTCCTTAGTTGACATGAAGTCCCTGTTAGACAGTATCGTTCTCAACCTTCTGTCGGTTGCCCTTAGTTGACATTGAAGTCCCTGTTAGAAAGTATCGTTCTCAACCTTCTGCCGGTTGCGCATAGTTGACATTGAAGTCCCTGTTAGACAGTATTGTTCACAACCTTCTGTCGGTTGCTCTTAGTTGACATTGAAGTCCCTGTTAGACAGTATTGTTCACAACCTTCTGTCGGTTGCCCTTAGTTGACATTGAAGTCCTGTTAGAAAGTATCGTTCTCAACCTTCTGTCGGTTGCCCTTGGTTGACATTGAAGTCCCTGTTAAAAAGTATCGTTCTCAACCTTCGGGCGGTTGCCCTTAGTTGACATTGAAGTTCCTGTTAGAAAGTATCGTTCTCAACATTTTGTCGGTTGACCTTAGTTGACATTGAAGTCCCTGTTAGACAGTATCGTTCTCAACCTTCTGTCGGTTGGCCTTAGTTGACATTGAAGTCCCTGTTAGAAAGTATCGTTCTCACCTTCTGTCGGTTGCTCTTAGTTGACATTGAAGTCCGCTAGAAAGTATCGTTCTCAGCCTTCTGCCGGTTGCCCTTAGTTGACATTGAAGTCCATGTTAGACAGTATCGTTCTCAACCTTCTGTCGGTTGTCCTTAGTTGACATTGAAGTCCCTTTTAGAAAGTATCGTTCTCAACCTTTTGTCGGTTGCCCTTAGTTGACATTGAAGTCCCTGTTAGACAGTATCGTTCTCAACCTTCTGCCGGTTGCCCTTAGTTGACATTGAAGTCCCTGTTAGAAAGTATCGTTCTCAACCTTCTGTCGGTTGCCCTTAGTTGACATTGAAGTCCCTGTTAGAAAGTATCGTTCTCAACCTTCTGTCGGTTGCCCTTAGTTGACATTGAAGTTCCTGTTAGAAAGCATCGTTCTCAACCTTCTGTCGGTTGCCCTTGGTTGACATTGAAGTCCCTGTTAGAAAGTTTCGTTCTCAACCTTTTGTCGGTTACCCTTATTTGACATTGAAGTCCCTGTTAGACAGTATCGTTCTCAACCTTCTGTCGGTTGCCCTTGGTTGACATTGAAGTCCCTGTTAGAAAATATCGTTCTCAACCTTCTGTCGGTTGCCCTTATTTGACATTGAAGTCCCTGTTAGAAAGTATCGTTCTCAACCTTCTGTCGGTTGCCCTTAGTTGACATTGAAGTCCCTGTTAGACAGTATCGTTCTCAACCTTCTGTCGGTTGCCCTAAGTTGACATTGAAGTCCCTGTTAGACAGTATCGTTCTCAACCTTCTGTTGGTTGCCCTTAGTTGACATTGAAGTCCCTGTTAGACAGTATCGTTCTCAACCTTCTGTCGGTTGCCCTTAGTTGACATTGAAGTCCCTGTTAGAAAGTATCGTTCTCAACCTTCTGTCGGTTGCCCTTAGTTGACATTGAAGTCCCTGTTAGAAAGTATCGTTCTCAACCTTCCGTCGGTTGCCCTTAGTTGACATTGAAGTCCCTGTTAGAAAGTATCGTTCTCAACCTTCTGTCGGTTGCCCTTGGTTGACATTGAAGTCCCTGTTAGAAAGCTTCGTTCTCAACCTTCTGTCGGTTACCCTTATTTGACATTGAAGTCCCTGTTAGACAGTATCGTTCTCAACCTTCTGTCGGTTGCCCTTGGTTGACATTGAAGTCCCTGTTAGAAAATATCGTTCTCAACCTTCTGTCGGTTGCCCTTATTTGACATTGAAATCCCTGTTAGAAAGTATCGTTCTCCACCTTCTGTCGGTTGCCCTTAGTTGACATTGAAGTCCCTGTTAGACAATATCGTTCTCAACCTTCTGTCGGTTGCACTAAGTTGATATTGAAGTCCCTTTTAGACAGTATCGTTCTCAACCTTCTGTCGGTTGTCCTTAGTTGACATGAAGTCCCTGCTAGACAGTATCGTTCTCAACCTTCTGTCGGTTGCCCTTAGTTGACATTGAAGTCCCTGTTAGAAAGTATCGTTCTCAACCTTCTGCCGGTTGCGCATAGTTGACATTGAAGTCCCTGTTAGACAGTATTGTTCACAACCTTCTGTCGGTTGCTCTTAGTTGACATTGAAGTCCCTGTTAGACAGTATTGTTCACAACCTTCTGTCGGTTGCCCTTAGTTGACATTGAAGTCCTGTTAGAAAGTATCGTTCTCAACCTTCTGTCGGTTTCCCTTAGTTGACATTGAAGCTCCTGTTAGAAAGTATCATTCTCAACCTTCTGTCGGTTGCCCTTGGTTGACATTGAAGTCCCTGTTAAAAAGTATCGTTCTCAACCTTCGGGCGGTTGCCCTTAGTTGACATTGAAGTTCCTGTTAGAAAGTATCGTTCTCAACATTCTGTCGGTTGACCTTAGTTGACATTGAAGTCCCTATTAGACAGTATCGTTCTCAACCTTCTGTCGGTTGGCCTTAGTTGACATTGAAGTCCCTGTTAGAAAGTATCGTTCTCACCTTCTGTCGGTTGCTCTTAGTTGACATTGAAGTCCGCTAGAAAGTATCGTTCTCAGCCTTCTGCCGGTTGCCCTTAGTTGACATTGAAGTCCATGTTAGACAGTATCGTTCTCAACCTTCTGTCGGTTGTCCTTAGTTGACATTGAAGTCCCTTTTAGAAAGTATCGTTCTCAACCTTTTGTCGGTTGCCCTTAGTTGACATTGAAGTCCCTGTTAGACAGTATCGTTCTCAACCTTCTGTCAATGAAGTCCCTGTTAGAAAGTATCGTTCTCAACCTTCTGTCTGTTGCCCTTAGTTGACATTGAAGTCCCTGTTAGAAAGTATAGTTCTCAACCTTCTGTCGGTTGCCCTTGGTTGACATTGAAGTCACTGTTAGAAAGTATCGTTCTCAAACTTCTGTCGGTTGCCCTTATTTGACATTGAAGTCCCTGTTAGAAAGTATCGTTCCCAACCTTCTGTCGGTTGCTCTTAGTTGACATTGAAGTCCCTGTTAGAAAGTATCGTTCACAACCTTCTGTCGGTTGCCCTTAGTTGACATTGAAGTCCCTGTTAGACAGTATCGTTCTCAACCTTCTGTCGGTTGGCCTTAGTTGACATTAAAGTCCCTGTTAGACAGTATCGTTCTCAACCTTCTGTCGGTTGCCCTTAGTTGACATTGAAGTCCCTGTTAGAAAGTATCGTTCTCAACTTTCTGTCGGTTGCCCTTAGTTGACATTGAAGTCCCTGTTAGAAAGTATCGTTCTCAACCTTCTGTCGGTTGCCCTTAGTTGACATTGAAGTCCCTGTTAGAAAGTATCGTTCTCAACCTTCTGTCGGTTGCTCTTAGTTGACATTGAAGTCCCTGTTAGAAAGTATCGTTCTCAACCTCCTGTCGGTTGCCCTTGGTTGACATTGAAGTCCCTGTTAGAAAATATCGTTCTCAACCTTCTGTCGGTTGCCCTTATTTGACATTGAAGTCCCTGTTAGAAAGTATCGTTCTCAACCTTCTGTCGGTTGCCCTTAGTTGACATTGAAGTCCCTGTTAGACAGTATCGTTCTCAACCTTCTGTCGGTTGCCCTCAGTTGACATTGAAGTCCCTGTTAGACAGTATCGTTCTCAACCTTCTGTCAATGAAGTCCCTGTTAGAAAGTATCGTTCTCAACCTTCTGTCTGTTGCCCTTAGTTGACATTGAAGTCCCTGTTAGAAAGTATAGTTCTCAACCTTCTGTCGGTTGCCCTTGGTTGACATTGAAGTCCCTGTTAGAAAGTATCGTTCTCAAACTTCTGTCGGTTGCCCTTATTTGACATTGAAGTCCCTGTTAGAAAGTATCGTTCCCAACCTTCTGTCGGTTGCTCTTAGTTTACATTGAAGTCCCTGTTAGAAAGTATCGTTCACAACCTTCTGTCGGTTGCCCTTAGTTGACATTGAAGTCCCTGTTAGACAGTATCGTTCTCAACCTTCTGTCGGTTGGCCTTAGTTGACATTAAAGTCCCTGTTAGACAGTATCGTTCTCAACCTTCTGTCGGTTGCCCTTAGTTGACATTGAAGTCCCTGTTAGAAAGTATCGTTCTCAACCTTCTGTCGGTTGCCCTTAGTTGACATTGAAGTCCCTGTTAGAAAGTATCGTTCTCAACCTTCTGTCGGTTGCCCTTAGTTGACATTGAAGTCCCTGTTAGACAGTATCGTTCTCAACCTTCTGTCGGTTGCTCTTAGTTGACATTGAAGTCCCTGTTAGAAAGTATCGTTCTCAACCTCCTGTCGGTTGCCCTTGGTTGACATTGAAGTCCCTGTTAGAAAATATCGTTCTCAACCTTCTGTCGGTTGCCCTTATTTGACATTGAAGTCCCTGTTAGAAAGTATCGTTCTCAACCTTCTGTCGGTTGCCCTTAGTTGACATTGAAGTCCCTGTTAGACAGTATCGTTCTCAACCTTCTGTCGGTTGCCCTCAGTTGACATTGAAATCCCTGTTAGACAGTATCGTTCTCAACCTTCTGTCGGTTGCCCTTAGTTGACATTGAAGTCCCTGTTAGAAAGTATCGTTCTCAACCTTCTGTCGGTTGCCCTCAGTTGACATTGAAGTCCCTGTTAGAAAGTATCGTTCTCAACTTTCTGTCGGTTGCCCTCAGTTGACATTGAAGTCCCTGTTAGAAAGTATCGTTCTCAACCTTCTGCCGGTTGCCCTTAGTTGACATTGAAGTCCCTGTTAGAAAGTATCGTTCTCAACCTTCTGTCGGTTGCCCTTAGTTGACATTGAAGTCCCTGTTAGAAAGTATCGTTCTCAACCTTCTGTCGGTTGCCCTTGGTTGACATTGAAGACCCTGTTAGAAAGTTTCGTTCTCAACCTTCTGTCGGTTACCCTTATTTGACATTGAAGTCCCTGTTAGACAGTATCGTTCTCAACCTTCTGTCGGTTGCCCTTATTTGACATTGAAGTCCCTGTTAGAAAGTATCGTTCTCAACCTTCTGTCGGTTGCCCTTAGTTGACATTGAAGTCCCTGTTAGACAGTATCGTTCTCAACCTTCTGTCGGTTGCCCTAAGTTGACATTGAAGTCCCTGTTAGACATTATCGTTCTCAACCTTCTGTCGGTTGCCCTTAGTTGACATTGAAGTCCCTGTTAGAAAGTATCGTTCTCAACCTTCTGTCGGTTGCCCTTAGTTGACATTGAAGTCCCTGTTAGAAAGTATCGTTCTCAACCTTCTGTCGGTTTCCCTTAGTTGACATTGAAGTCCCTGTTAGAAAGTATCGTTCTCAACCTTCCGTCGGTTGCCCTTGGTTGACATTGAAGTCCCTGTTACAAAGTTTCGTTCTCAACCTTCTGTCGGTTACCCTTATTTGACATTGAAGTCCCTGTTAGACAGTATCGTTCTCAACCTTCTGTCGGTTGCCCTTGGTTGACATTGAAGTCCCTGTTAGAAAATATCGTTCTCAACCTTCTGTCGGTTGCCCTTATTTGACATTGAAGTCCCTGTTAGAAAGTATCGTTCTCCACCTTCTGTCGGTTGCCCTTAGTTGACATTGAAGTCCCTGTTAGACAATATCGTTCTCAACCTTCTGTCGGTTGCCCTAAGTTGACATTGAAGTCCCTTTTAGACAGTATCGTTCTCAACCTTCTGTCGGTTGTCCTTAGTTGACATTGAAGTCCCTGTTAGATAGTATCGTTCTCAACCTTCTGTCGGTTGCCCTTAGTTGACATTGAAGTCCCTGTTAGAAAGTATCGTTCTCAACCTTCTGCCGGTTGCGCATAGTTGACATTGAAGTCCCTGTTAGACAGTATTGTTCACAACCTTCTGTCGGTTGCTCTTAGTTGACATTGAAGTCCCTGTTAGACATTATCGTTCACAACCTTCTGTCGGTTGCCCTTAGTTGAAATTGAAGTCCTGTTAGAAAGTATCGTTCTCAACCTTCTGTCGGTTGCCCTTAGTTGACATTGAAGCCCCTGTTAGAAAGTATCATTCTCAACCTTCTGTCGGTTGCCCTTGGTTGACATTGAAGTCCCTGTTAAAAAGTATCGTTCTCAACCTTCGGGCGGTTGCCCTTAGTTGACATTGAAGTTCGTGTTAGAAAGTATCGTTCTCAACCTTCTGTCGGTTGACCTTAGTTGACATTGCAGTCCCTGTTAGAAGGTATCGTTCTCAACCTTCTGTCGGTGGCCTTAGTTGACATTGAAGTCCCTGTTAGAAAGTATCGTTCTCACCTTCTGTCGGTTGCTCTTAGTTGACATTGAAGTCCGCTAGAAAGTATCGTTCTCAGCCTTCTGCCGGTTGCCCTTAGTTGACATTGCAGTCCCTGTTAGACAGTATCGTTCTCAACCTTCTGTCGGTTGCCCATAGTTGACATTGAAGTCCCTGTTAGAAAGTATCGTTCTCAACCTTCTGTCTGTTGCCCTTAGTTGACATTGAAGTCCCTGTTAGAAAGTATAGTTCTCAACCTTCTGTCGGTTGCCCTTGGTTGACATTGAAGTCCCTGTTAGAAAGTATCGTTCTCAAACTTCTGTCGGTTGCCCTTATTTGACATTGAAGTCCCTTTTAGAAAGTATCGTTCTCAACCTTCTGTCGGTTGCCCTTAGTTGACATTGAAGTCCCTGTTAGACAGTATCGTTCTCAACCTTCTGTCGGTTGCCCTAAGTTGACATTGAAGTCTCTGTTAGACAGTATTGTTCTCAACCTTCTGTCGGTTGTCCTTAGTTGACATTGAAGTCCCTGTTAGAAAGTATCGTTCTCAACTTTCTGTCGGTTGCCCTTAGTTGACATTGAAGTCCGTGGTAGAAAGTATCGTTCTCAACCTTCTGTCGGTTGCCCTTAGTTGACATTGAAGTCCCTGTTAGACAGTGTCGTTCTCAACCTTCTGTCGGTTGTCCTTAGTTGACATTGAAGTCCATGTTAGAAAGTATCGTTCTCAACCTTCTGTCGGTTGCCCTTAGTTGACATTGAAGTCCCTGTTAAAAAGTATCGTTCTCAACCTTCGGGCGGTTGCCCTTAGTTGACATTGAAGTTCCTGTTAGAAATTATCGTTCTCAACCTTCTGTCGGTTGACCTTAGTTGACATTGAAGTCCCTGTTAGAAGGTATCGTTCTCAACCTTCTGTCGGTTGCCCTTAGTTGACATTGAAGTCCCTGTTAGAAAGCATCGTTCTCAACCTTCTGTCGGTTGCTCTTAGTTGACATTGAAGTCCGCTAGAAAGTATCGTTCTCAGCTTTCTGCCGGTTGCCCTTAGTTGACATTGAAGTCCCTGTTAGACAGTATCGTTCTCAACCTTCTGTCGGTTGTCCTTAGTTGACATTGAAGTCCCTGTTAGACGGTATCGTTCTCAACCTTCTGTCAGTTGCCCTTAGTTGACATTGAAGTCCCTGTTAGAAAGTATCGTTCTCAACCTTCTGTCGGTTGCCCTTAGTTGACATTGAAGTCCCTGTTAGACAGTATCGTTCTCAACCTTCTGTCGGTTGGCCTTGGTTGACATTAAAGTCCCTGTTAGACAGTATCGTTCTCAACCTTCTGTCGGTTGCCCTTAGTTGACATTGAAGTCCCTGTTAGAAAGTATCGTTCTCAACCTTCTGTCGGTTGCCCTTAGTTGACATTGAAGTCCCTGTTAGAAAGTATCGTTCTCAACCTTCTGTCGGTTGCCCTTAGTTGACATTGAAGTCCCTGTTAGAAAGTATCGTTCTCAACCTTCTGTCGGTTGCTCTTAGTTGACATTGAAGTCCCTGTTAGAAAGTATCGTTCTCAACCTCCTGTCGGTTGCCCTTGGTTGACATTGAAGTCCCTGTTAGAAAATATCGTTCTCAACCTTCTGTCGGTTGCCCTTATTTGACATTGAAGTCCCTGTTAGAAAGTATCGTTCTCAACCTTCTGTCGGTTGCCCTTAGTTGACATTGAAGTCCCTGTTAGACAGTATCGTTCTCAACCTTCTGTCGGTTGCCCTCAGTTGACATTGAAGTCCCTGTTAGACAGTATCGTTCTCAACCTTCTGTCGGTTGCCCTTAGTTGACATTTAAGTCCCTGTTAGAAAGTATCGTTCTCAACCTTCTGTCGGTTGCCCTCAGTTGACATTGAAGTCCCTGTTAGAAAGTATCGTTCACAACTTTCTGTCGGTTGCCCTCAGTTGACATTGAAGTCCCTGTTAGAAAGTATCGTTCTCAACCTTCTGCCGGTTGCCCTTAGTTGACATTGAAGTCCCTGTTAGAAAGTATCGTTCTCAACCTTCTGTCGGTTGCCCTTAGTTGACATTGAAGTCCCTGTTAGACAGTATCGTTCTCAACCTTCTGTCGGTTGCCCTCAGTTGACATTGAAGTCCCTGTTAGACAGTATCGTTCTCAACCTTCTGTCGGTTGCCCTTAGTTGACATTGAAGTCCCTGTTAGAAAGTATCGTTCTCAACCTTCTGTCGGTTGCCCTCAGTTGACATTGAAGTCCCTGTTAGAAAGTATCGTTCTCAACTTTCTGTCGGTTGCCCTCAGTTGACATTGAAGTCCCTGTTAGAAAGTATCGTTCTCAACCTTCTGCCGGTTGCCCTTAGTTGACATTGAAGTCCCTGTTAGACAGTATCGTTCTCAACCTTCTGTCGGTTGCCCTTATTTGACATTGAAGTCCCTGTTAGAAAGTATCGTTCTCAACCTTCTGTCGGTTGCCCTTAGTTGACATTGAAGTCCCTGTTAGACAGTATCGTTCTCAACCTTCTGTCGGTTGCCCTAAGTTGACATTGAAGTCCCTGTTAGACAGTATCGTTCTCAACCTTCTGTCGGTTGCCCTTAGTTGACATTGAAGTCCCTGTTAGAAAGTATCGTTCTCAACCTTCTGTCGGTTGCCCTTAGTTGACATTGAAGTCCCTGTTAGAAAGTATCGTTCTCAACCTTCTGTCGGTTGCCCTTAGTTGACATTGAAGTCCCTGTTAGAAAGTATCGTTCTCAACCTTCCGTCGGTTGCCCTTGGTTGACATTGAAGTCCCTGTTACAAAGTTTCGTTCTCAACCTTCTGTCGGTTACCCTTATTTGACATTGAAGTCCCTGTTAGACAGTATCGTTCTCAACCTTCTGTCGGTTGCCCTTGGTTGACATTGAAGTCCCTGTTAGAAAATATCGTTCTCAACCTTCTGTCGGTTGCCCTTATTTGACATTGAAGTCCCTGTTAGAAAGTATCGTTCTCCACCTTCTGTCGGTTGCCCTTAGTTGACATTGAAGTCCCTGTTAGACAATATCGTTCTCAACCTTCTGTCGGTTGCCCTAAGTTGACATTGAAGTCCCTTTTAGAAAGTATCGTTCTCAACCTTCTGTCGGTTGTCCTTAGATGACATTGAAGTCCCTGTTAGATAGCATCGTTCTCAACCTTCTGTCGGTTGCCCTTAGTTGACATTGAAGTCCCTGTTAGAAAGTATCGTTCTCAACCTTCTGCCGGTTGCGCATAGTTGACATTGAAGTCCCTGTTAGACAGTATTGTTCACAACCTTCTGTCGGTTGCTCTTAGTTGACATTGAAGTCCCTGTTAGACATTATCGTTCACAACCTTCTGTCGGTTGCCCTTAGTTGACATTGAAGTCCTGTTAGAAAGTATCGTTCTCAACCTTCTGTCGGTTGCCCTTAGTTGACATTGAAGCCCCTGTTAGAAAGTATCATTCTCAACCTTCTGTCGGTTGCCCTTGGTTGACATTGAAGTCCCTGTTAAAAAGTATCGTTCTCAACCTTCGGGCGGTTGCCCTTAGTTGACATTGAAGTTCCTGTTAGAAAGTATCGTTCTCAACCTTCTGTCGGTTGACCTTAGTTGACATTGCAGTCCCTGTTAGAAGGTATCGTTCTCAACCTTCTGTCGGTTGCCCTTAGTTGACATTGAAGTCCCTGTTAGAAAGTATCGTTCTCAACCTTCTGTCGGTTGCCCTTAGTTGACATTGAAGTCCCTGTTAAACAGTATCGTTCTCAACCTTTTGTCGGTTGCCTTTAGTTGACATTGAAATCCCTGTTAGACAATATCGTTCTCAGCCGTCTGTCGGTTGCCCTTAGTTGACATTGAAGTCCCTGTTAGACTGTATCGTTCTCAACCTTCTGTCGGTTGCCCTCAGTTGACATTGAAGTCCCTGTTAGACAGTATCGTTCTCAACCTTCTGTCGGTTGCCCTTAGTTGACATTGAAGTCCCTGTTAGACAGTATCGTTCTCAACCTTCTGTCGGTTGCCCTCAGTTGACATTGAAGTCCCTGTTAGAAAGTATCGTTCTCAACTTTCTGTCGGTTGCCCTCAGTTGACATTGAAGTCCCTGTTAGAAAGTTTCGTTCTCAACCTTCTGTCGGTTACCCTTATTTGACATTGAAGTCCCTGTTAGACAGTATCGTTCTCAACCTTCTGTCGGTTGCCCTTGGTTGACATTGAAGTCCCTGTTAGAAAATATCGTTCTCAACCTTCTGTCGGTTGCCCTTATTTGACATTGAAGTCCCTGTTAGAAAGTATCGTTCTCAACCTTCTGTCGGTTGCCCTTAGTTGACATTGAAGTCCCTGTTAGAAAGTATCGTTCCCAACCTTCTGTCGGTTGCCCTTAATTGACATTGAAGTCCCTGTTAGAAAGTATCGTTCTCAACCTTCTGTCGGTTGCCATTGGTTGACATTGAAGTCCCTGTTAGAAAGTTTCGTTCTCAACTTTCTGTCGGTTGCCCTTGGTTGACATTGAAGTCCCTGTTAGAAAATATCGTTCTCAACCTTCTGTCGGTTGCCCTTATTTGACATTGAAGTCCCTGTTAGAAAGTATCGTTCTCAACCTTCTGTCGGTTGCCCTTAGTTGACATTGAAGTCCCTGTTAGAAAGTATCGTTCTCAACCTTCTGTCGGTTGCCCTAAGTTGACATTGAAGTCTCTGTTAGACAGTATCGTTCTCAACCTTCTGTCGGTTGTCCTTAGTTGACATTGAAGTCCCTGTTAGAAAGTATCGTTCTCAACTTTCTGTCGGTTGCCCTTAGTTGACATTGAAGTCCCTGTTAGAAAGTATCGTTCTCAACCTTCTGTCGGTTGTCCTTAGTTGACATTGAAGTCCCTGTTAGACATTGTTGTTCTCAACCTTCTGTCGGTTGTACTTAGTTGACATTGAAGTCCCTGTTAGACAGTATCGTTCTCAACCTTCTGTCGGTTGCCCTTAGTTGACATTGAAGTCCCTGTTAGAAAGTATCATTCTCAACCTTCTGTCGGTTTGCCTTAGTTGACATTGAAGTCCCTTTTAGAAAGTATCGTTCTCAACCCTCTGTCGGTTGGTCTTAGTTGACATTGAAGTCCCGGTTAGACAGTATCGTTCACAACCTTCTGTCGGTTGCCCTTAGTTGACATTGAAGTCTCTGTTAGAAAGTATCGTTCTCAACCTTCTGTCGGTTGCCCTTAGTTGGCATTGAAGTCCCTGTTAGAAAGTATCGTTATCAACCTTCTGTCGGTTGCCCTTAGTTGACATTGAAGTCCCTGTTAGAAAGTATCGTTCTCAACCTTCTGTCGGTTGCCCTTAGTTGACATTGAAGTCCCTGTTAGACAGTATCGTTCTCAACCTTTTGTCGGTTGCCTTTAGTTGACATTGAAATCCCTGTTAGACAATATCGTTCTCAGCCGTCTGTCGGTTGCCCTTAGTTGACATTGAAGTCCCTATTAGAAAGTATCGTTCTCAACCTTCTGTCGGTTGCACTCAGTTGACATTGAAGTCCCTGTTAGACAGTATCGTTCTCAACCTTCTGTCGGTTGCCCTCAGTTGACATTGAAGTCCCTGTTAAACAGTATCGTTCTCAACCTTCTGTCGGTTGCCCTTAGTTGACATTGAAGTCCCTGTTAGAAGGTATCGTTCTCAACCTTCTGTCGGTTGCCCTCAGTTGACATTGAAGTCCCTGTTAGAAAGTATCGTTCTCAACTTTCTGTCGGTTGCCCTCAGTTGACATTGAAGTCCCTGTTAGAAAGTATCGTTCTCAACCTTTTGTCGGTTGCCCTTAGTTGACATTGAAGTCCCTGTTGGAAAGTATCGTTCTCAGCCGTCTGTTGGTTGCCCTTAGTTGACATTGAAATTCCTGTTAAAAAGTATCGTTCTCAACCTTCTGTCGGTTGCCCTTAGTTGACATTGAAGTCCTTGTTAGAAAGTATCGTTCTCAACCTTCTGACGGTTGCCCTTGGTTGACATTGAAGTCCCTGTTAGAAAGTTTCGTTCTCAACCTTCTGTCGGTTACCCTTATTTGACATTGAAGTCCCTGTTAGACAGTATCGTTCTCAACCTTCTGTCGGTTGCCCTTGGTTGACATTGAAGTCCCTGTTAGAAAATATCGTTCTCAACCTTCTGTCGGTTGCCCTTATTTGACATTGAAGTCCCTGTTAGAAAGTATCGTTCTCAACCTTCTGTCGGTTGCCCTTAGTTGACATTGAAGTCCCTGTTAGAAAGTATCGTTCCCAACCTTCTGTCGGTTGCCCTTAATTGACATTGAAGTCCCTGTTAGAAAGTATCGTTCTCAACCTTCTGTCGGTTGCCATTGGTTGACATTGAAGTCCCTGTTAGAAAGTTTCGTTCTCAACTTTCTGTCGGTTGCCCTTGGTTGACATTGAAGTCCCTGTTAGAAAATATCGTTCTCAACCTTCTGTCGGTTGCCCTTATTTGACATTGAAGTCCCTGTTAGAAAGTATCGTTCTCAACCTTCTGTCGGTTGCCCTTAGTTGACATTGAAGTCCCTGTTAGACAGTATCGTTCTCAACCTTCTGTCGGTTGCCCTAAGTTGACATTGAAGTCTCTGTTAGACAGTATCGTTCTCAACCTTCTGTCGGTTGTCCTTAGTTGACATTGAAGTCCCTGTTAGAAAGTATCGTTCTCAACTTTCTGTCGGTTGCCCTTAGTTGACATTGAAGTCCCTGTTAGAAAGTATCGTTCTCAACCTTCTGTCGGTTGTCCTTAGTTGACATTGAAGTCCCTGTTAGACATTGTTGTTCTCAACCTTCTGTCGGTTGTACTTAGTTGACATTGAAGTCCCTGTTAGACAGTATCGTTCTCAACCTTCTGTCGGTTGCCCTTAGTTGACATTGAAGTCCCTGTTAGAAAGTATCATTCTCAACCTTCTGTCGGTTTGCCTTAGTTGACATTGAAGTCCCTTTTAGAAAGTATCGTTCTCAACCCTCTGTCGGTTGGTCTTAGTTGACATTGAAGTCCCGGTTAGACAGTATCGTTCACAACCTTCTGTCGGTTGCCCTTAGTTGACATTGAAGTCTCTGTTAGAAAGTATCGTTCTCAACCTTCTGTCGGTTGCCCTTAGTTGGCATTGAAGTCCCTGTTAGAAAGTATCGTTATCAACCTTCTGTCGGTTGCCCTTAGTTGACATTGAAGTCCCTGTTAGAAAGTATCGTTCTCAACCTTCTGTCGGTTGCCCTTAGTTGACATTGAAGTCCCTGTTAGACAGTATCGTTCTCAACCTTTTGTCGGTTGCCTTTAGTTGACATTGAAATCCCTGTTAGACAATATCGTTCTCAGCCGTCTGTCGGTTGCCCTTAGTTGACATTGAAGTCCCTATTAGAAAGTATCGTTCTCAACCTTCTGTCGGTTGCACTCAGTTGACATTGAAGTCCCTGTTAGACAGTATCGTTCTCAACCTTCTGTCGGTTGCCCTCAGTTGACATTGAAGTCCCTGTTAAACAGTATCGTTCTCAACCTTCTGTCGGTTGCCCTTAGTTGACATTGAAGTCCCTGTTAGAAGGTATCGTTCTCAACCTTCTGTCGGTTGCCCTCAGTTGACATTGAAGTCCCTGTTAGAAAGTATCGTTCTCAACTTTCTGTCGGTTGCCCTCAGTTGACATTGAAGTCCCTGTTAGAAAGTATCGTTCTCAACCTTTTGTCGGTTGCCCTTAGTTGACATTGAAGTCCCTGTTGGAAAGTATCGTTCTCAGCCGTCTGTTGGTTGCCCTTAGTTGACATTGAAATTCCTGTTAAAAAGTATCGTTCTCAACCTTCTGTCGGTTGCCCTTAGTTGACATTGAAGTCCTTGTTAGAAAGTATCGTTCTCAACCTTCTGACGGTTGCCCTTGGTTGACATTGAAGTCCCTGTTAGAAAGTTTCGTTCTCAACCTTCTGTCGGTTACCCTTATTTGACATTGAAGTCCCTGTTAGACAGTATCGTTCTCAACCTTCTGTCGGTTGCCCTTGGTTGACATTGAAGTCCCTGTTAGAAAATATCGTTCTCAACCTTCTGTCGGTTGCCCTTATTTGACATTGAAGTCCCTGTTAGAAAGTATCGTTCTCAACCTTCTGTCGGTTGCCCTTAGTTGACATTGAAGTCCCTGTTAGAAAGTATCGTTCCCAACCTTCTGTCGGTTGCCCTTAATTGACATTGAAGTCCCTGTTAGAAAGTATCGTTCACAACCTTCTGTCGGTTGCCCTTAGTTGACATTGAAGTCCCTGTTAGACAGTATCGTTCTCAACCTTCTGTCGGTTGCCCTTAGTTGACATTGAAGTCCCTGTTAGACAGTATCGTTCTCAACCTTCTGTCGGTTGCCCTTAGTTGACATTGAAGTCCCTGTTAGAAAGTATCGTTCTCAACCTTCTGTCGGTTGCCCTTAGTTGACATTGAAGTCCCTGTTAGAAAGTATCGTTCTCAACCTTCTGTCTTGCCCTTAGTTGACATTGAAGTCCCTGTTAGAAAGTATCGTTCTCAACCTTCTGTCGGTTGCTCTTAATTGACATTGAAGTCCCTGTTAGAAAGTATCGTTCTCAACCTTCTGTCGGTTGCCCTTGGTTGACATTGAAGTCCCTGTTAGAAAATATCGTTCTCAACCTTCTGTCGGTTGCCCTTATTTGACATTGAAGTCCCTGTTAGAAAGTATCGTTCTCAACCTTCTGTCGGTTGCCCTTAGTTGACATTGAAGTCCCTGTTAGACAGTATCGTTCTCAACCTTCTGTCGGTTGTCCTTAGTTGACATTGAAGTCCCTGTTAGACAGTATCGTTCTCAACCTTCTGTCGGTTGCCCTTAGTTGACATTGAAGTCCCTGTTAGAAAGTATCGTTCTCAACCTTCTGCCGGTTGCGCATAGTTGACATTAAAGTCCCTGTTAGACAGTATTGTTCACAACCTTCTGTCGGTTGCTCTTAGTTGACATTGAAGTCCCTGTTAGACAGTATTGTTCACAACCTTCTGTCGGTTGCCCTTAGTTGACATTGAAGTCCTGTTAGAAAGTATCGTTCTCAACCTTCTGTCGGTTGCCCTTAGTTGACATTGAAGCCCCTGTTAGAAAGTATCATTCTCAACCTTCTGTCGGTTGCCCTTGGTTGACATTGAAGTCCCTGTTAAAAAGTATCGTTCTCAACCTTCGGGCGGTTGCCCTTAGTTGACATTGAAGTTCCTGTTAGAAAGTATCGTTCTCAACATTCTGTCGGTTGACCTTAGTTGACATTGAAGTCCCTGTTAGAAGGTATCGTTCTCAACCTTCTGTCGGTTGGCCTTAGTTGACATTGAAGTCCCTGTTAGAAAGTATCGTTCTCACCTTCTGTCGGTTGCTCTTAGTTGACATTGAAGTCCGCTAGAAAGTATCGTTCTCAGCCTTCTGCCGGTTGCCCTTAGTTGACATTGAAGTCCATGTTAGACAGTATCTTTCTCAACCTTCTGTCGGTTGTCCTTAGTTGACATTGAAGTCCCTTTTAGAAAGTATTGTTCTCAACCTTCTGTCGGTTGCCCTTAGTTGACATTGAAGTCCCTGTTAGACAGTATCGTTCTCAACCTTCTGTCGATTGCCCTTAGTTGGCATTGAAATCCCTGTTAGACAGTATCGTTCTCAACCTTCTGTCGGTTGCCCATAGTTGACATTGAAGTCCCTGTTAGAAAGTATCGTTCTCAACCTTCTGTCGGTTGCCCTTAGTTGACATTGAAGTCCCTGTTAGACAGTATCGTTCTCAACCTTCTGTCGGTTGCCCTCAGTTGACATTGAAGTCCCTGTTAGACAGTATCGTTCTCAACCTTCTGTCGGTTGCCCCTAGTTGACATTGAAGTCCCTGTTAGAAAGTATCGTTCTCAACCTTCTGTCGGTTGCCCTCAGTTGACAATGAAGTCCCTGTTAGAAAGTATCGTTCTCAACTTTCTGTCGGTTGCACTCAGTTGACATTGAAGTCCCTGTTAGAAAGTATCGTTCTCAACCTTCTGCCGGTTGCCCTTAGTTGACATTGAAGTCCCTGTTAGAAAGTATCGTTCTCAACCTTCTGTCGGTTGCCCTTAGTTGACATTGAAGTTCCTGTTAGAAAGTATCGTTCTCAACCTTCTGTCGGTTGCCCTTGGTTGACATTGAAGTCCCTGTTAGAAAGTTTCGTTCTCAACCTTTTGTCGGTTACCCTTATTTGACATTGAAGTCCCTGTTAGACAGTATCGTTCTCAACCTTCTGTCGGTTGCCCTTGGTTGACATTGAAGTCCCTGTTAGAAAATATCGTTCTCAACCTTCTGTCGGTTGCCCTTATTTGACATTGAAGTCCCTGTTAGAAAGTATCGTTCTCAACCTTCTGTCGGTTGCCCTTAGTTGACATTGAAGTCCCTGTTAGAAAGTATCGTTCTCAACCTTCTGTCGGTTGCCCTTAGTTGACATTGAAGTCCCTGTTAGACAGTATCGTTCTCAACCTTCTGTCGGTTGCCCTAAGTTGACATTGAAGTCCCTGTTAGACAGTATCGTTCTCAACCTTCTGTCGGTTGCCCTTAGTTGACATTGAAGTCCCTGTTAGAAAGTATCGTTCTCAACCTTCTGTCGGTTGCCCTTAGTTGACATTGAAGTCCCTGTTAGAAAGTATCGTTCTCAACCTTCTGTCGGTTGCCCTTAGTTGACATTGAAGTCCCTGTTAGAAAGTATCGTTCTCAACCTTCCGTCGGTTGCCCTTAGTTGACATTGAAGTCCCTTTTAGAAAGTATCGTTCTCAACCTTCTGTCGGTTGCCCTTGGTTGACATTGAAGTCCCTGTTAGAAAGTTTCGTTCTCAACCTTCTGTCGGTTACCCTTATTTGACATTGAAGTCCCTGTTAGACAGTATCGTTCTCAACCTTCTGTCGGTTGCCCTTGGTTGACATTGAAGTCCCTGTTAGAAAATATCGTTCTCAACCTTCTGTCCGTTGCCCTTATTTGACATTGAAATCCCTGTTAGAAAGTATCGTTCTCCACCTTCTGTCGGTTGCCCTTAGTTGACATTGAAGTCCCTGTTAGACAATATCGTTCTCAACCTTCTGTCGGTTGCCCTAAGTTGACATTGAAGTCCCTTTTAGACAGTATCGTTCTCAACCTTCTGTCGGTTGTCCTTAGTTGACATTGAAGTCCCTGTTAGACAGTATCGTTCTCAACCTTCTGTCGGTTGCCCTTAGTTGACATTGAAGTCCCTGTTAGAAAGTATCGTTCTCAACCTTCTGCCGGTTGAGCATAGTTGACATTGAAGTCCCTGTTAGACAGTATTGTTCACAACCTTCTGTCGGTTGCTCTTAGTTGACATTGAAGTCCCTGTTAGACAGTATTGTTCACAACCTTCTGTCGGTTGCCCTTAGTTGACATTGAAGTCCTGTTAGAAAGTATCGTTCTCAACCTTCTGTCGGTTGCCCTTAGTTGACATTGAAGCCCCTGTTAGAAAGTATCATTCTCAACCTTCTGTTGGTTGCCCTTGGTTGACATTGAAGTCCCTGTTAAAAAGTATCGTTCTCAACCTTCGGGCGGTTGCCCTTAGTTGACATTGAAGTTCCAGTTAGAAAGTATCGTTCTCAACATTCTGTCGGTTGACCTTAGTTGACATTGAAGTCCCTGTTAGACAGTATCGTTCTCAACCTTCTGTCGGTTGGCCTTAGTTGACATTGAAGTCCCTGTTAGAAAGTATCGTTCTCACCTTCTGTCGGTTGCTCTTAGTTGACATTGAAGTCCGCTAGAAAGTATCGTTCTCAGCCTTCTGCCGGTTGACCTTAGTTGACATTGAAGTCCATGTTAGACAGTATCGTTCTCAACCTTCTGTCGGTTGTCCTTAGTTGACATTGAAGTCCCTTTTAGAAAGTATCGTTCTCAACCTTTTGTCGGTTGCCCTTAGTTGACATTGAAGTCCCTGTTAGACAGTATCGTTCTCAACCTTCTGTCAATGAAGTCCCTGTTAGAAAGTATCGTTATCAACCTTCTGTCTGTTGCCCTTAGTTGACATTGAAGTCCCTGTTAGAAAGTATAGTTCTCAACCTTCTGTCGGTTGCCCTTGGTTGACATTGAAGTCCATGTTAGAAAGTATCGTTCTCAAACTTCTGTCGGTTGCCCTTATTTGACATTGAAGTCCCTGTTAGAAAGTATCGTTCCCAACCTTCTGTCGGTTGCTCTTAGTTGACATTGAAGTCCCTGTTAGAAAGTATCGTTCACAACCTTCTGTCGGTTGCCCTTAGTTGACATTGAAGTCCCTGTTAGACAGTATCGTTCTCAACCTTCTGTCGGTTGCCCTCAGTTGACATTGAAGTCCCTGTTAGACAGTATCGTTCTCAACCTTCTGTCGGTTGCCCCTAGTTGACATTGAAGTCCCTGTTAGAAAGTATCGTTCTCAACCTTCTGTCGGTTGCCCTCAGTTGACATTGAAGTCCCTGTTAGAAAGTATCGTTCTCAACTTTCTGTCGGTTGCACTCAGTTGACATTGAAGTCCCTGTTAGAAAGTATCGTTCTCAACCTTCTGCCGGTTGCCCTTAGTTGACATTGAAGTCCCTGTTAGAAAGTATCGTTCTCAACCTTCTGTCGGTTGCCCTTAGTTGACATTGAAGTCCCTGTTAGAAAGTATCGTTCTCAACCTTCTGTCGGTTGCCCTTGGTTGACATTGAAGTCCCTGTTAGAAAGTTTCGTTCTCAACCTTTTGTCGGTTACCCTTATTTGAAATTGAAGTCCCTGTTAGACAGTATCGTGCTCAACCTTCTGTCGGTTGCCCTTGGTTGACATTGAAGTCCCTGTTAGAAAATATCGTTCTCAACCTTCTGTCGGTTGCCCTTATTTGACATTGAAGTCCCTGTTAGAAAGTATCGTTCTCAACCTTCTGTCGTTTGCCCTTAGTTGACATTGAAGTCCCTGTTAGACAGTATCGTTCTCAACCTTCTGTCGGTTGCCCTAAGTTGACATTGAAGTCCCTGTTAGACAGTATCGTTCTCAACCTTCTGTCGGTTGCCCTTAGTTGACATTGAAGTCCCTGTTAGAAAGTATCGTTCTCAACCTTCTGTCGGTTGCCCTTAGTTGACATTGAAGTCCCTGTTAGAAAGTATCGTTCTCAACCTTCTGTCGGTTGCCCTTAGTTGACATTGAAGTCCCTGTTAGAAAGTATCGTTCTCAACCTTCCGTCGGTTGCCCTTAGTTGACATTGAAGTCCCTGTTAGAAAGTATCGTTCTCAACCTTCTGTCGGTTGCCCTTGGTTGACATTGAAGTCCCTGTTAGAAAGTTTCGTTCTCAACCTTCTGTCGGTTACCCTTATTTGACATTGAAGTCCCTGTTAGACAGTATCGTTCTCAACCTTCTGTCGGTTGCCCTTGGTTGACATTGAAGTCCCTGTTAGAAAATATCGTTCTCAACCTTCTGTCGGTTGCCCTTATTTGACATTGAAGTCCCTGTTAGAAAGTATCGTTCTCAACCTTCTGTCGGTTGCCCTTAGTTGACATTAAAGTCCCTGTTAGACAATATCGTTCTCAACCTTCTGTCGGTTGTCCTAAGTTGACATTGAAGTCCCTTTTAGACAGTATCGTTCTCAACCTTCTGTCGGTTGTCCTTAGTTGACATTGAAGTCCCTGTTAGACAGTATCGTTCTCAACCTTCTGTCGGTTGCCCTTAGTTGACATTGAAGTCCCTGTTAGAAAGTATCGTTCTCAACCTTCTGCCGGTTGCGCATAGTTGACATTAAAGTCCCTGTTAGACAGTATTGTTCTCAACCTTCTGTCGGTTGCTCTTAGTTGACATTGAAGTCCCTGTTAGACAGTATTGTTCACAACCTTCTGTCGGTTGCCCTTAGTTGACATTGAAGTCCTGTTAGAAAGTATCGTTCTCAACCTTCTGTCGGTTGCCCTTAGTTGACATTGAAGCCCCTGTTAGAAAGTATCATTCTCAACCTTCTGTCGGTTGCCCTTGGTTGACATTGAAGTCCCTGTTAAAAAGTATCGTTCTCAACCTTCGGGCGGTTGCCCTTAGTTGACATTGAAGTTCCTGTTAGAAAGTATCGTTCTCAACATTCTGTCGGTTGACCTTAGTTGACATTGAAGTCCCTGTTAGAAAGTATCGTTCTCACCTTCTGTCGGTTGCTCTTAGTTGACATTGAAGTCCGCTAGAAAGTATCGTTCTCAGCCTTCTGCCGGTTGCCCTTAGTTGACATTGAAGTCCATGTTAGACAGTATCGTTCTCAACCTTCTGTCGGTTGTCCTTAGTTGACATTGAAGTCCCTTTTAGAAAGTATCGTTCTCAACCTTCTGTCGGTTGCCCTTAGTTGACATTGAAGTCCCTGTTAGACAGTATCGTTCTCAACCTTCTGTCGATTGCCCTTAGTTGGCATTGAAATCCCTGTTAGACAGTATCGTTCTCAACCTTCTGTCGGTTGCCCATAGTTGACATTGAAGTCCCTGTTAGAAAGTATCGTTCTCAACCTTCTGTCGGTTGCCCTTAGTTGACATTGAAGTTCCTGTTAGAAAGTATCGTTCTCAACTTTCTGCCGGTTGCCCTTAGTTGACATTGAAGTCCATGTTAGACAGTATCGTTCTCAACCTTCTGTCGGTTGTCCTTAGTTGACATTGAAGTCCCTTTTAGAAAGTATCGTTCTCAACCTTTTGTCGGTTGCCCTTAGTTGACATTGAAGTCCCTGTTAGACAGTATCGTTCTCAACCTTCTGTCAATGAAGTCCCTGTTAGAAAGTATCGTTATCAACCTTCTGTCTGTTGCCCTTAGTTGACATTGAAGTCCCTGTTAGAAAGTATAGTTCTCAACCTTCTGTCGGTTGCCCTTGGTTGACATTGAAGTCCCTGTTAGAAAGTATCGTTCTCAAACTTCTGTCGGTTGCCCTTATTTGACATTGAAGTCCCTGTTAGAAAGTATCGTTCCCAACCTTCTGTCGGTTGCTCTTAGTTGACATTGAAGTCCCTGTTAGAAAGTATCGTTCACAACCTTCTGTCGGTTGCCCTTAGTTGACATTGAAGTCCCTGTTAGACAGTATCGTTCTCAACCTTCTGTCGGTTGCCCTCAGTTGACATTGAAGTCCCTGTTAGACAGTATCGTTCTCAACCTTCTGTCGGTTGCCCCTAGTTGACATTGAAGTCCCTGTTAGAAAGTATCGTTCTCAACCTTCTGTCGGTTGCCCTCAGTTGACATTGAAGTCCCTGTTAGAAAGTATCGTTCTCATCTTTCTGTCGGTTGCACTCAGTTGACATTGAAGTCCCTGTTAGAAAGTATCGTTCTCAACCTTCTGCCGGTTGCCCTTAGTTGACATTGAAGTCCCTGTTAGAAAGTATCGTTCTCAACCTTCTGTCGGTTGCCCTTAGTTGACATTGAAGTCCCTGTTAGAAAGTATCGTTCTCAACCTTCTGTCGGTTGCCCTTGGTTGACATTGAAGTCCCTGTTAGAAAGTTTCGTTCTCAACCTTTTGTCGGTTACCCTTATTTGAAATTGAAGTCCCTGTTAGACAGTATCGTGCTCAACCTTCTGTCGGTTGCCCTTGGTTGACATTGAAGTCCCTGTTAGAAAATATCGTTCTCAACCTTCTGTCGGTTGCCCTTATTTGACATTGAAGTCCCTGTTAGAAAGTATCGTTCTCAACCTTCTGTCGGTTGCCCTTAGTTGACATTAAAGTCCCTGTTAGACAATATCGTTCTCAACCTTCTGTCGGTTGTCCTAAGTTGACATTGAAGTCCCTTTTAGACAGTATCGTTCTCAACCTTCTGTCGGTTGTCCTTAGTTGACATTGAAGTCCCTGTTAGACAGTATCGTTCTCAACCTTCTGTCGGTTGCCCTTAGTTGACATTGAAGTCCCTGTTAGAAAGTATCGTTCTCAACCTTCTGCCGGTTGCGCATAGTTGACATTAAAGTCCCTGTTAGACAGTATTGTTCACAACCTTCTGTCGGTTGCTCTTAGTTGACATTGAAGTCCCTGTTAGACAGTATTGTTCACAACCTTCTGTCGGTTGCCCTTAGTTGACATTGAAGTCCTGTTAGAAAGTATCGTTCTCAACCTTCTGTCGGTTGCCCTTAGTTGACATTGAAGCCCCTGTTAGAAAGTATCATTCTCAACCTTCTGTCGGTTGCCCTTGGTTGACATTGAAGTCCCTGTTAAAAAGTATCGTTCTCAACCTTCGGGCGGTTGCCCTTAGTTGACATTGAAGTTCCTGTTAGAAAGTATCGTTCTCAACATTCTGTCGGTTGACCTTAGTTGACATTGAAGTCCCTGTTAGAAAGTATCGTTCTCACCTTCTGTCGGTTGCTCTTAGTTGACATTGAAGTCCGCTAGAAAGTATCGTTCTCAGCCTTCTGCCGGTTGCCCTTAGTTGACATTGAAGTCCATGTTAGACAGTATCGTTCTCAACCTTCTGTCGGTTGTCCTTAGTTGACATTGAAGTCCCTTTTAGAAAGTATCGTTCTCAACCTTCTGTCGGTTGCCCTTAGTTGACATTGAAGTCCCTGTTAGACAGTATCGTTCTCAACCTTCTGTCGATTGCCCTTAGTTGGCATTGAAATCCCTGTTAGACAGTATCGTTCTCAACCTTCTGTCGGTTGCCCATAGTTGACATTGAAGTCCCTGTTAGAAAGTATCGTTCTCAACCTTCTGTCGGTTGCCCTTAGTTGACATTGAAGTTCCTGTTAGAAAGTATCGTTCTCAACTTTCTGCCGGTTGCCCTTAGTTGACATTGAAGTCCATGTTAGACAGTATCGTTCTCAACCTTCTGTCGGTTGTCCTTAGTTGACATTGAAGTCCCTTTTAGAAAGTATCGTTCTCAACCTTTTGTCGGTTGCCCTTAGTTGACATTGAAGTCCCTGTTAGACAGTATCGTTCTCAACCTTCTGTCAATGAAGTCCCTGTTAGAAAGTATCGTTCTCAACCTTCTGTCTGTTGCCCTTAGTTGGCATTGAAGTCCCTGTTAGACAGTATCGTTCTCAACCTTCTGTCGGTTGCCCATAGTTGACATTGAAGTCCCTGTTAGAAAGTATCGTTCTCAACCTTCTGTCGGTTGCCCTTAGTTGACATTGAAGTTCCTGTTAGAAAGTATCGTTCTCAACTTTCTGCCGGTTGCCCTTAGTTGACATTGAAGTCCATGTTAGACAGTATCGTTCTCAACCTTCTGTCGGTTGTCCTTAGTTGACATTGAAGTCCCTTTTAGAAAGTATCGTTCTCAACCTTTTGTCGGTTGCCCTTAGTTGACATTGAAGTCCCTGTTAGACAGTATCGTTCTCAACCTTCTGTCAATGAAGTCCCTGTTAGAAAGTATCGTTATCAACCTTCTGTCTGTTGCCCTTAGTTGACATTGAAGTCCCTGTTAGAAAGTATAGTTCTCAACCTTCTGTCGGTTGCCCTTGGTTGACATTGAAGTCCCTGTTAGAAAGTATCGTTCTCAAACTTCTGTCGGTTGCCCTTATTTGACATTGAAGTCCCTGTTAGAAAGTATCGTTCCCAACCTTCTGTCGGTTGCCCTTAGTTGACATTGAAGTCCCTGTTAGAAAGTATCGTTCACAACCTTCTGTCGGTTGCCCTTAGTTGACATTGAAGTCCCTGTTAGACAGTATCGTTCTCAACCTTCTGTCGGTTGCCCTCAGTTGACATTGAAGTCCCTGTTAGACAGTATCGTTCTCAACCTTCTGTCGGTTGCCCCTAGTTGACATTGAAGTCCCTGTTAGAAAGTATCGTTCTCAACCTTCTGTCGGTTGCCCTCAGTTGACATTGAAGTCCCTGTTAGAAAGTATCGTTCTCATCTTTCTGTCGGTTGCACTCAGTTGACATTGAAGTCCCTGTTAGAAAGTATCGTTCTCAACCTTCTGCCGGTTGCCCTTAGTTGACATTGAAGTCCCTGTTAGAAAGTATCGTTCTCAACCTTCTGTCGGTTGCCCTTAGTTGACATTGAAGTCCCTGTTAGAAAGTATCGTTCTCAACCTTCTGTCGGTTGCCCTTGGTTGACATTGAAGTCCCTGTTAGAAAGTTTCGTTCTCAACCTTTTGTCGGTTACCCTTATTTGAAATTGAAGTCCCTGTTAGACAGTATCGTGCTCAACCTTCTGTCGGTTGCCCTTGGTTGACATTGAAGTCCCTGTTAGAAAATATCGTTCTCAACCTTCTGTCGGTTGCCCTTATTTGACATTGAAGTCCCTGTTAGAAAGTATCGTTCTCAACCTTCTGTCGGTTGCCCTTAGTTGACATTAAAGTCCCTGTTAGACAATATCGTTCTCAACCTTCTGTCGGTTGTCCTAAGTTGACATTGAAGTCCCTTTTAGACAGTATCGTTCTCAACCTTCTGTCGGTTGTCCTTAGTTGACATTGAAGTCCCTGTTAGACAGTATCGTTCTCAACCTTCTGTCGGTTGCCCTTAGTTGACATTGAAGTCCCTGTTAGAAAGTATCGTTCTCAACCTTCTGCCGGTTGCGCATAGTTGACATTAAAGTCCCTGTTAGACAGTATTGTTCACAACCTTCTGTCGGTTGCTCTTAGTTGACATTGAAGTCCCTGTTAGACAGTATTGTTCACAACCTTCTGTCGGTTGCCCTTAGTTGACATTGAAGTCCTGTTAGAAAGTATCGTTCTCAACCTTCTGTCGGTTGCCCTTAGTTGACATTGAAGCCCCTGTTAGAAAGTATCATTCTCAACCTTCTGTCGGTTGCCCTTGGTTGACATTGAAGTCCCTGTTAAAAAGTATCGTTCTCAACCTTCGGGCGGTTGCCCTTAGTTGACATTGAAGTTCCTGTTAGAAAGTATCGTTCTCAACATTCTGTCGGTTGACCTTAGTTGACATTGAAGTCCCTGTTAGAAAGTATCGTTCTCACCTTCTGTCGGTTGCTCTTAGTTGACATTGAAGTCCGCTAGAAAGTATCGTTCTCAGCCTTCTGCCGGTTGCCCTTAGTTGACATTGAAGTCCATGTTAGACAGTATCGTTCTCAACCTTCTGTCGGTTGTCCTTAGTTGACATTGAAGTCCCTTTTAGAAAGTATCGTTCTCAACCTTCTGTCGGTTGCCCTTAGTTGACATTGAAGTCCCTGTTAGACAGTATCGTTCTCAACCTTCTGTCGATTGCCCTTAGTTGGCATTGAAATCCCTGTTAGACAGTATCGTTCTCAACCTTCTGTCGGTTGCCCATAGTTGACATTGAAGTCCCTGTTAGAAAGTATCGTTCTCAACCTTCTGTCGGTTGCCCTTAGTTGACATTGAAGTTCCTGTTAGAAAGTATCGTTCTCAACTTTCTGCCGGTTGCCCTTAGTTGACATTGAAGTCCATGTTAGACAGTATCGTTCTCAACCTTCTGTCGGTTGTCCTTAGTTGACATTGAAGTCCCTTTTAGAAAGTATCGTTCTCAACCTTTTGTCGGTTGCCCTTAGTTGACATTGAAGTCCCTGTTAGACAGTATCGTTCTCAACCTTCTGTCAATGAAGTCCCTGTTAGAAAGTATCGTTATCAACCTTCTGTCTGTTGCCCTTAGTTGACATTGAAGTCCCTGTTAGACAGTATCGTTCTCAACCTTCTGTCGGTTGCCCTCAGTTGACATTGAAGTCCCTGTTAGACAGTATCGTTCTCAACCTTCTGTCGGTTGCCCCTAGTTGACATTGAAGTCCCTGTTAGAAAGTATCGTTCTCAACCTTCTGTCGGTTGCCCTCAGTTGACATTGAAGTCCCTGTTAGAAAGTATCGTTCTCATCTTTCTGTCGGTTGCACTCAGTTGACATTGAAGTCCCTGTTAGAAAGTATCGTTCTCAACCTTCTGCCGGTTGCCCTTAGTTGACATTGAAGTCCCTGTTAGAAAGTATCGTTCTCAACCTTCTGTCGGTTGCCCTTAGTTGACATTGAAGTCCCTGTTAGAAAGTATCGTTCTCAACCTTCTGTCGGTTGCCCTTGGTTGACATTGAAGTCCCTGTTAGAAAGTTTCGTTCTCAACCTTTTGTCGGTTACCCTTATTTGAAATTGAAGTCCCTGTTAGACAGTATCGTGCTCAACCTTCTGTCGGTTGCCCTTGGTTGACATTGAAGTCCCTGTTAGAAAATATCGTTCTCAACCTTCTGTCGGTTGCCCTTATTTGACATTGAAGTCCCTGTTAGAAAGTATCGTTCTCAACCTTCTGTCGTTTGCCCTTAGTTGACATTGAAGTCCCTGTTAGACAGTATCGTTCTCAACCTTCTGTCGGTTGCCCTAAGTTGACATTGAAGTCCCTGTTAGACAGTATCGTTCTCAACCTTCTGTCGGTTGCCCTTAGTTGACATTGAAGTCCCTGTTAGAAAGTATCGTTCTCAACCTTCTGTCGGTTGCCCTTAGTTGACATTGAAGTCCCTGTTAGAAAGTATCGTTCTCAACCTTCTGTCGGTTGCCCTTAGTTGACATTGAAGTCCCTGTTAGAAAGTATCGTTCTCAACCTTCCGTCGGTTGCCTTTAGTTGACATTGAAGTCCCTGTTAGAAAGTATCGTTCTCAACCTTCTGTCGGTTGCCCTTGGTTGACATTGAAGTCCCTGTTAGAAAGTTTCGTTCTCAACCTTCTGTCGGTTACCCTTATTTGACATTGAAGTCCCTGTTAGACAGTATCGCTCTCAACCTTCTGTCGGTTGCCCTTGGTTGACATTGAAGTCCCTGTTAGAAAATATCGTTCTCAACCTTCTGTCGGTTGCCCTTATTTGACATTGAAGTCCCTGTTAGAAAGTATCGTTCTCCACCTTCTGTCGGTTGCCCTTAGTTGACATTAAAGTCCCTGTTAGACAATATCGTTCTCAACCTTCTGTCGGTTGCCCTCAGTTGACATTGAAGTCCCTGTTAGACAGTATCGTTCTCAACCTTCTGTCGGTTGCCCCTAGTTGACATTGAAGTCCCTGTTAGAAAGTATCGTTCTCAACCTTCTGTCGGTTGCCCTCAGTTGACATTGAAGTCCCTGTTAGAAAGTATCGTTCTCATCTTTCTGTCGGTTGCACTCAGTTGACATTGAAGTCCCTGTTAGAAAGTATCGTTCTCAACCTTCTGCCGGTTGCCCTTAGTTGACATTGAAGTCCCTGTTAGAAAGTATCGTTCTCAACCTTCTGTCGGTTGCCCTTAGTTGACATTGAAGTCCCTGTTAGAAAGTATCGTTCTCAACCTTCTGTCGGTTGCCCTTGGTTGACATTGAAGTCCCTGTTAGAAAGTTTCGTTCTCAACCTTTTGTCGGTTACCCTTATTTGAAATTGAAGTCCCTGTTAGACAGTATCGTGCTCAACCTTCTGTCGTTTGCCCTTAGTTGACATTGAAGTCCCTGTTAGACAGTATCGTTCTCAACCTTCTGTCGGTTGCCCTTATTTGACATTGAAGTCCCTGTTAGAAAGTATCGTTCTCAACCTTCTGTCGTTTGCCCTTAGTTGACATTGAAGTCCCTGTTAGACAGTATCGTTCTCAACCTTCTGTCGGTTGCCCTAAGTTGACATTGAAGTCCCTGTTAGACAGTATCGTTCTCAACCTTCTGTCGGTTGCCCTTAGTTGACATTGAAGTCCCTGTTAGAAAGTATCGTTCTCAACCTTCTGTCGGTTGCCCTTAGTTGACATTGAAGTCCCTGTTAGAAAGTATCGTTCTCAACCTTCTGTCGGTTGCCCTTAGTTGACATTGAAGTCCCTGTTAGAAAGTATCGTTCTCAACCTTCCGTCGGTTGCCTTTAGTTGACATTGAAGTCCCTGTTAGAAAGTATCGTTCTCAACCTTCTGTCGGTTGCCCTTGGTTGACATTGAAGTCCCTGTTAGAAAGTTTCGTTCTCAACCTTCTGTCGGTTACCCTTATTTGACATTGAAGTCCCTGTTAGACAGTATCGCTCTCAACCTTCTGTCGGTTGCCCTTGGTTGACATTGAAGTCCCTGTTAGAAAATATCGTTCTCAACCTTCTGTCGGTTGCCCTTATTTGACATTGAAGTCCCTGTTAGAAAGTATCGTTCTCCACCTTCTGTCGGTTGCCCTTAGTTGACATTAAAGTCCCTGTTAGACAATATCGTTCTCAACCTTCTGTCGGTTGTCCTAAGTTGACATTGAAGTCCCTTTTAGACAGTATCGTTCTCAACCTTCTGTCGGTTGTCCTTAGTTGACATTGAAGTCCCTGTTAGACAGTATCGTTCTCAACCTTCTGTCGGTTGCCCTTAGTTGACATTGAAGTCCCTGTTAGAAAGTATCGTTCTCAACCTTCTGCCGGTTGCGCATAGTTGACATTAAAGTCCCTGTTAGACAGTATTGTTCACAACCTTCTGTCGGTTGCTCTTAGTTGACATTGAAGTCCCTGTTAGACAGTATTGTTCACAACCTTCTGTCGGTTGCCCTTAGTTGACATTGAAGTCCTGTTAGAAAGTATCGTTCTCAACCTTCTGTCGGTTGCCCTTAGTTGACATTGAAGCCCCTGTTAGAAAGTATCATTCTCAACCTTCTGTCGGTTGCCCTTGGTTGACATTGAAGTCCCTTTTAAAAAGTATCGTTCTCAACCTTCGGGCGGTTGCCCTTAGTTGACATTGAAGTTCCTGTTAGAAAGTATCGTTCTCAACATTCTGTCGGTTGACCTTAGTTGACATTGAAGTCCCTGTTAGAAAGTATCGTTCTCACCTTCTGTCGGTTGCTCTTAGTTGACATTGAAGTCCGCTAGAAAGTATCGTTCTCAGCCTTCTGCCGGTTGCCCTTAGTTGACATTGAAGTCCATGTTAGACAGTATCGTTCTCAACCTTCTGTCGGTTGTCCTTAGTTGACATTGAAGTCCCTTTTAGAAAGTATCGTTCTCAACCTTCTGTCGGTTGCCCTTAGTTGACATTGAAGTCCCTGTTAGACAGTATCGTTCTCAACCTTCTGTCGATTGCCCTTAGTTGGCATTGAAATCCCTGTTAGACAGTATCGTTCTCAACCTTCTGTCGGTTGCCCATAGTTGACATTGAAGTCCCTGTTAGAAAGTATCGTTCTCAACCTTCTGTCGGTTGCCCTTAGTTGACATTGAAGTTCCTGTTAGAAAGTATCGTTCTCAACTTTCTGCCGGTTGCCCTTAGTTGACATTGAAGTCCCTGTTAGAAAGTATCGTTCTCAACCTTCTGTCGGTTGCCCTCAGTTGACATTGAAGTCCCTGTTAGAAAGTATCGTTCTCAACTTTCTGTCGGTTGCACTCAGTTGACATTGAAGTCCCTGTTAGAAAGTATCGTTCTCAACCTTCTGCCGGTTGCCCTTAGTTGACATTGAAGTCCCTGTTAGAAAGTATCGTTCTCAACCTTCTGTCGGTTGCCCTTAGTTGACATTGAAGCCCCTGTTAGAAAGTATCATTCTCAACCTTCTGTCGGTTGCCCTTGGTTGACATTGAAGTCCCTGTTAAAAAGTATCGTTCTCAACCTTCGGGCGGTTGCCCTTAGTTGACATTGAAGTTCCTGTTAGAAAGTATCGTTCTCAACATTCTGTCGGTTGACCTTAGTTGACATTGAAGTCCCTGTTAGAAAGTATCGTTCTCACCTTCTGTCGGTTGCTCTTAGTTGACATTGAAGTCCGCTAGAAAGTATCGTTCTCAGCCTTCTGCCGGTTGCCCTTAGTTGACATTGAAGTCCATGTTAGACAGTATCGTTCTCAACCTTCTGTCGGTTGTCCTTAGTTGACATTGAAGTCCCTTTTAGAAAGTATCGTTCTCAACCTTCTGTCGGTTGCCCTTAGTTGACATTGAAGTCCCTGTTAGACAGTATCGTTCTCAACCTTCTGTCGATTGCCCTTAGTTGGCATTGAAATCCCTGTTAGACAGTATCGTTCTCAACCTTCTGTCGGTTGCCCATAGTTGACATTGAAGTCCCTGTTAGAAAGTATCGTTCTCAACCTTCTGTCGGTTGCCCTTAGTTGACATTGAAGTTCCTGTTAGAAAGTATCGTTCTCAACTTTCTGCCGGTTGCCCTTAGTTGACATTGAAGTCCATGTTAGACAGTATCGTTCTCAACCTTCTGTCGGTTGTCCTTAGTTGACATTGAAGTCCCTTTTAGAAAGTATCGTTCTCAACCTTTTGTCGGTTGCCCTTAGTTGACATTGAAGTCCCTGTTAGACAGTATCGTTCTCAACCTTCTGTCAATGAAGTCCCTGTTAGAAAGTATCGTTATCAACCTTCTGTCTGTTGCCCTTAGTTGACATTGAAGTCCCTGTTAGAAAGTATAGTTCTCAACCTTCTGTCGGTTGCCCTTGGTTGACATTGAAGTCCCTGTTAGAAAGTATCGTTCTCAAACTTCTGTCGGTTGCCCTTATTTGACATTGAAGTCCCTGTTAGAAAGTATCGTTCCCAACCTTCTGTCGGTTGCTCTTAGTTGACATTGAAGTCCCTGTTAGAAAGTATCGTTCACAACCTTCTGTCGGTTGCCCTTAGTTGACATTGAAGTCCCTGTTAGACAGTATCGTTCTCAACCTTCTGTCGGTTGCCCTCAGTTGACATTGAAGTCCCTGTTAGACAGTATCGTTCTCAACCTTCTGTCGGTTGCCCCTAGTTGACATTGAAGTCCCTGTTACAAAGTATCGTTCTCAACCTTCTGTCGGTTGCCCTCAGTTGACATTGAAGTCCCTGTTAGAAAGTATCGTTCTCAACTTTCTGTCGGTTGCACTCAGTTGACATTGAAGTCCCTGTTAGAAAGTATCGTTCTCAACCTTCTGCCGGTTGCCCTTAGTTGACATTGAAGTCCCTGTTAGAAAGTATCGTTCTCAACCTTCTGTCGGTTGCCCTTAGTTGACATTGAAGTCCCTGTTAGAAAGTATCGTTCTCAACCTTCTGTCGGTTGCCCTTGGTTGACATTGAAGTCCCTGTTAGAAAGTTTCGTTCTCAACCTTTTGTCGGTTACCCTTATTTGAAATTGAAGTCCCTGTTAGACAGTATCGTGCTCAACCTTCTGTCGGTTGCCCTTGGTTGACATTGAAGTCCCTGTTAGAAAATATCGTTCTCAACCTTCTGTCGGTTGCCCTTATTTGACATTGAAGTCCCTGTTAGAAAGTATCGTTCTCAACCTTCTGTCGTTTGCCCTTAGTTGACATTGAAGTCCCTTTTAGACAGTATCGTTCTCAACCTTCTGTCGGTTGCCCTAAGTTGACATTGAAGTCCCTGTTAGACAGTATCGTTCTCAACCTTCTGTCGGTTGCCCTTAGTTGACATTGAAGTCCCTGTTAGAAAGTATCGTTCTCAACCTTCTGTCGGTTGCCCTTAGTTGACATTGAAGTCCCTGTTAGAAAGTATCGTTCTCAACTTTCTGTCGGTTGCCCTTAGTTGACATTGAAGTCCCTGTTAGAAAGTATCGTTCTCAACCTTCCGTCGGTTGCCCTTAGTTGACATTGAAGTCCTTGTTAGAAAGTATCGTTCTCAACCTTCTGTCGGTTGCCCTTGGTTGACATTGAAGTCCCTGTTAGAAAGTTTCGTTCTCAACCTTCTGTCGGTTACCCTTATTTGACATTGAAGTCCCTGTTAGACAGTATCGTTCTCAACCTTCTGTCGGTTGCCCTTGGTTGACATTGAAGTCCCTGTTAGAAAATATCGTTCTCAACCTTCTGTCGGTTGCCCTTATTTGACATTGAAGTCCCTTTTAGAAAGTATCGTTCTCCACCTTCTGTCGGTTGCCCTTAGTTGACATTAAAGTCCCTGTTAGACAATATCGTTCTCAACCTTCTGTCGGTTGTCCTAAGTTGACATTGAAGTCCCTTTTAGACAGTATCGTTCTCAACCTTCTGTCGGTTGTCCTTAGTTGATATTGAAGTCCCTGTTAGACAGTATCGTTCTCAACCTTCTGTCGGTTGCCCTTAGTTGACATTGAAGTCCCTGTTAGAAAGTATCGTTCTCAACCTTCTGCCGGTTGCGCATAGTTGACATTAAAGTCCCTGTTAGACAGTATTGTTCACAACCTTCTGTCGGTTGCTCTTAGTTGACATTGAAGTCCCTGTTAGACAGTATTGTTCACAACCTTCTGTCGGTTGCCCTTAGTTGACATTGAAGTCCTGTTAGAAAGTATCGTTCTCAACCTTCTGTCGGTTGCCCTTAGTTGACATTGAAGCCCCTGTTAGAAAGTATCATTCTCAACCTTCTGTCGGTTGCCCTTGGTTGACATTGAAGTCCCTGTTAAAAAGTATCGTTCTCAACCTTCGGGCGGTTGCCCTTAGTTGACATTGAAGTTCCTGTTAGAAAGTATCGTTCTCAACATTCTGTCGGTTGACCTTAGTTGACATTGAAGTCCCTGTTAGAAAGTATCGTTCTCACCTTCTGTCGGTTGCTCTTAGTTGACATTGAAGTCCGCTAGAAAGTATCGTTCTCAGCCTTCTGCCGGTTGCCCTTAGTTGACATTGAAGTCCATGTTAGACAGTATCGTTCTCAACCTTCTGTCGGTTGTCCTTAGTTGACATTGAAGTCCCTTTTAGAAAGTATCGTTCTCAACCTTCTGTCGGTTGCCCTTAGTTGACATTGAAGTCCCTGTTAGACAGTATCGTTCTCAACCTTCTGTCGATTGCCCTTAGTTGGCATTGAAATCCCTGTTAGACAGTATCGTTCTCAACCTTCTGTCGGTTGCCCATAGTTGACATTGAAGTCCCTGTTAGAAAGTATCGTTCTCAACCTTCTGTCGGTTGCCCTTAGTTGACATTGAAGTTCCTGTTAGAAAGTATCGTTCTCAACTTTCTGCCGGTTGCCCTTAGTTGACATTGAAGTCCCTGTTAGAAAGTATCGTTCTCAACCTTCTGTCGGTTGCCCTCAGTTGACATTGAAGTCCCTGTTAGAAAGTATCGTTCTCAACTTTCTGTCGGTTGCACTCAGTTGACATTGAAGTCCCTGTTAGAAAGTATCGTTCTCAACCTTCTGCCGGTTGCCCTTAGTTGACATTGAAGTCCCTGTTAGAAAGTATCGTTCTCAACCTTCTGTCGGTTGCCGTTAGTTGACATTGAAGTCCCTGTTAGAAAGTATCGTTCTCAACCTTCTGTCGGTTGCCCTTAGTTGACATTGAAGTTCCTGTTAGAAAGTATCGTTCTCAACCTTCTGTCGGTTGCCCTTGGTTGACATTGAAGTCCCTGTTAGAAAGTTTCGTTCTCAACCTTTTGTCGGTTACCCTTATTTGACATTGAAGTCCCTGTTAGACAGTATCGTTCTCAACCTTCTGTCGGTTGCCCTTGGTTGACATTGAAGTCCCTGTTAGAAAATATCGTTCTCAACCTTCTGTCGGTTGCCCTTATTTGACATTGAAGTCCCTGTTAGAAAGTATCGTTCTCAACCTTCTGTCGGTTGCCCTTAGTTGACATTGAAGTCCCTGTTAGACAGTATCGTTCTCAACCTTCTGTCGGTTGCCCTAAGTTGACATTGAAGTCCCTGTTAGACAGTATCGTTCTCAACCTTCTGTCGGTTGCCCTTAGTTGACATTGAAGTCCCTGTTAGAAAGTATCGTTCTCAACCTTCTGTCGGTTGCCCTTAGTTGACATTGAAGTCCCTGTTAGAAAGTATCGTTCTCAACCTTCTGTCGGTTGCCCTTAGTTGACATTGAAGTCCCTGTTAGAAAGTATCGTTCTCAACCTTCCGTCGGTTGCCCTTAGTTGACATTGAAGTCCCTGTTAGAAAGTATCGTTCTCAACCTTCTGTCGGTTGACCTTGGTTGACATTGAAGTCCCTGTTAGAAAGTTTCGTTCTCAACCTTCTGTCGGTTACCCTTATTTGACATTGAAGTCCCTGTTAGACAGTATCGTTCTCAACCTTCTGTCGGTTGCCCTTGGTTGACATTGAAGTCCCTGTTAGAAAATATCGTTCTCAACCTTCTGTCGGTTGCCCTTATTTGACATTGAAATCCCTGTTAGAAAGTATCGTTCTCCACCTTCTGTCGGTTGCCCTTAGTTGACATTGAAGTCCCTGTTAGACAATATCGTTCTCAACCTTCTGTCGGTTGCCCTAAGTTGATTTTGAAGTCCCTTTTAGACAGTATCGTTCTCAACCTTCTGTCGGTTGTCCTTAGTTGACATGAAGTCCCTGTTAAACAGTATCGTTCTCAACCTTCTGTCGGTTGCCCTTAGTTGACATTGAAGTCCCTGTTAGAAAGTATCGTTCTCAACCTTCTGCCGGTTGCGCATAGTTGACATTGAAGTCCCTGTTAGACAGTATTGTTCACAACCTTCTGTCGGTTGCTCTTAGTTGACATTGAAGTCCCTGTTAGACAGTATTGTTCACAACCTTCTGTCGGTTGCCCTTAGTTGACATTGAAGTCCTGTTAGAAAGTATCGTTCTCAACCTTCTGTCGGTTTCCCTTAGTTGACATTGAAGCTCCTGTTAGAAAGTATCATTCTCAACCTTCTGTCGGTTGCCCTTGGTTGACATTGAAGTCTCTGTTAAAAAGTATCGTTCTCAACCTTCGGGCGGTTGCCCTTAGTTGACATTGAAGTTCCTGTTAGAAAGTATCGTTCTCAACATTCTGTCGGTTGACCTTAGTTGACATTGAAGTCCCTGTTAGAAAGTATCGTTCTCACCTTCTGTCGGTTGCTCTTAGTTGACATTGAAGTCCGCTAGAAAGTATCGTTCTCAGCCTTCTGCCGGTTGCCCTTAGTTGACATTGAAGTCCATGTTAGACAGTATCGTTCTCAACCTTCTGTCGGTTGTCCTTAGTTGACATTGAAGTCCCTTTTAGAAAGTATCGTTCTCAACCTTTTGTCGGTTGCCCTTAGTTGACATTGAAGTCCCTGTTAGACAGTATCGTTCTCAACCTTCTGCCGGTTGCCCTTAGTTGACATTGAAGTCCCTGTTAGAAAGTATCGTTCTCAACCTTCTGTCGGTTGCCCTTAGTTGACATTGAAGTCCCTGTTAGAAAGTATCGTTCTCAACCTTCTGTCGGTTGCCCTTAGTTGACATTGAAGTTCCTGTTAGAAAGTATCGTTCTCAACCTTCTGTCGGTTGCCCTTGGTTGACATTGAAGTCCCTGTTAGAAAGTTTCGTTCTCAACCTTTTGTCGGTTACCCTTATTTGACATTGAAGTCCCTGTTAGACAGTATCGTTCTCAACCTTCTGTCGGTTGCCCTTGGTTGACATTGAAGTCCCTGTTAGAAAATATCGTTCTCAACCTTCTGTCGGTTGCCCTTATTTGACATTGAAGTCCCTGTTAGAAAGTATCGTTCTCAACCTTCTGTCGGTTGCCCTTAGTTGACATTGAAGTCCCTGTTAGAAAGTATCGTTCTCAACCTTCTGTCGGTTGCCCTAAGTTGACATTGAAGTCCCTGTTAGACAGTATCGCTCTCAACCTTCTGTCGGTTGCCCTTAGTTGACATTGAAGTCCCTGTTAGAAAGTATCGTTCTCAACCTTCTGTCGGTTGCCCTTAGTTGACATTGAAGTCCCTGTTAGAAAGTATCGTTCTCAACCTTCTGTCGGTTGCCCTTAGTTGACATTGAAGTCCCTGTTAGAAAGTATCGTTCTCAACCTTCCGTCGGTTGCCCTTAGTTGACATTGAAGTCCCTGTTAGAAAGTATCGTTCTCAACCTTCTGTCGGTTGCCCTTGGTTAACATTGAAGTCCCTGTTAGAAAGTTTCGTTCTCAACCTTCTGTCGGTTACCCTTATTTGACATTGAAGTCCCTGTTAGACAGTATCGTTCTCAACCTTCTGTCGGTTGCCCTTGGTTGACATTGAAGTCCCTGTTAGAAAATATCGTTCTCAACCTTCTGTCGGTTGCCCTTATTTGACATTGAAATCCCTGTTAGAAAGTATCGTTCTCCACCTTCTGTCGGTTGCCCTTAGTTGACATTGAAGTCCCTGTTAGACAATATCGTTCTCAACCTTCTGTCGGTTGCCCTAAGTTGATATTGAAGTCCCTTTTAGACAGTATCGTTCTCAACCTTCTGTCGGTTGTCCTTAGTTGACATGAAGTCCCTGTTAGACAGTATCGTTCTCAACCTTCTGTCGGTTGCCCTTAGTTGACATTGAAGTCCCTGTTAGAAAGTATCGTTCTCAACCTTCTGCCGGTTGCGCATAGTTGACATTGAAGTCCCTGTTAGACAGTATTGTTCACAACCTTCTGTCGGTTGCTCTTAGTTGACATTGAAGTCCCTGTTAGACAGTATTGTTCACAACCTTCTGTCGGTTGCCCTTAGTTGACATTGAAGTCCTGTTAGAAAGTATCGTTCTCAACCTTCTGTCGGTTTCCCTTAGTTGACATTGAAGCTCCTGTTAGAAAGTATCATTCTCAACCTTCTGTCGGTTGCCCTTGGTTGACATTGAAGTCCCTGTTAAAAAGTATCGTTCTCAACCTTCGGGCGGTTGCCCTTAGTTGACATTGAAGTTCCTGTTAGAAAGTATCGTTCTGAACATTCTGTCGGTTGACCTTAGTTGACATTGAAGTCCCTGTTAGACAGTATCGTTCTCAACCTTCTGTCGGTTGGCCTTAGTTGACATTGAAGTCCCTGTTAGAAAGTATCGTTCTCACCTTCTGTCGGTTGCTCTTAGTTGACATTGAAGTCCGCTAGAAAGTATCGTTCTCAGCCTTCTGCCGGTTGCCCTTAGTTGACATTGAAGTCCATGTTAGACAGTATCGTTCTCAACCTTCTGTCGGTTGTCCTTAGTTGACATTGAAGTCCCTTTTAGAAAGTATCGTTCTCAACCTTTTGTCGGTTGCCCTTAGTTGACATTGAAGTCCCTGTTAGACAGTATCGTTCTCAACCTTCTGTCAATGAAGTCCCTGTTAGAAAGTATCGTTCTCAACCTTCTGTCTGTTGCCCTTAGTTGACATTGAAGTCCCTGTTAGAAAGTATAGTTCTCAACCTTCTGTCGGTTGCCCTTGGTTGACATTGAAGTCCCTGTTAGAAAGTATCGTTCTCAAACTTCTGTCGGTTGCCCTTATTTGACATTGAAGTCCCTGTTAGAAAGTATCGTTCCCAACCTTCTGTCGGTTGCTCTTAGTTGACATTGAAGTCCCTGTTAGAAAGTATCGTTCACAACCTTCTGTCGGTTGCCCTTAGTTGACATTGAAGTCCCTGTTAGACAGTATCGTTCTCAACCTTCTGTCGGTTGGCCTTAGTTGACATTAAAGTCCCTGTTAGACAGTATCGTTCTCAACCTTCTGTCGGTTGCCCTTAGTTGACATTGAAGTCCCTGTTAGAAAGTATCGTTCTCAACCTTCTGTCGGTTGCCCTTAGTTGACATTGAAGTCCCTGTTAGACAGTATCGTTCTCAACCTTCTGTCGGTTGCCCTCAGTTGACAATGAAGTCCCTGTTAGACAGTATCGTTCTCAACCTTCTGTCGGTTGCCCTTAGTTGACATTGAAGTCCCTGTTAGAAAGTATCGTTCTCAACCTTCTGTCGGTTGCCCTCAGTTGACATTGAAGTCCTGTTAGAAAGTATCGTTCTCAACTTTCTGTCGGTTGCCCTCAGTTGACATTGAAGTCCCTGTTAGAAAGTATCGTTCTCAACCTTCTGCCGGTTGCCCTTAGTTGACATTGAAGTCCCTGTTAGAAAGTATCGTTCTCAACCTTCTGTCGGTTGCCCTTAGTTGACATTGAAGTCCCTGTTAGAAAGTATCGTTCTCAACCTTCTGTCGGTTGCCCTTGGTTGACATTGAAGTCCCTGTTAGAAAGTTTCGTTCTCAACCTTCTGTCGGTTACCCTTATTTGACATTGAAGTCCCTGTTAGACAGTATCGTTCTCAACCTTCTGTCGGTTGCCCTTATTTGACATTGAAGTCCCTGTTAGAAAGTATCGTTCTCAACCTTCTGTCGGTTGCCCTTAGTTGACATTGAAGTCCCTGTTAGACAGTATCGTTCTCAACATTCTGTCGGTTGCCCTAAGTTGACATTGAAGTCCCTGTTAGACAGTATCGTTCTCAACCTTCTGTCGGTTGCCCTTAGTTGACATTGAAGTCCCTGTTAGAAAGTATCGTTCTCAACCTTCTGTCGGTTGCCCTTAGTTGACATTGAAGTCCCTGTTAGAAAGTATCGTTCTCAACTTTCTGTCGGTTGCCCTTAGTTGACATTGAAGTCCCTGTTAGAAAGTATCGTTCTCAACCTTCCGTCGGTTGCCCTTGGTTGACATTGAAGTCCCTGTTACAAAGTTTCGTTCTCAACCTTCTGTCGGTTACCCTTATTTGACATTGAAGTCCCTGTTAGACAGTATCGTTCTCAACCTTCTGTCGGTTGCCCTTGGTTGACATTGAAGTCCCTGTTAGAAAATATCGTTCTCAACCTTCTGTCGGTTGCCCTTATTTGACATTGAAGTCCCTGTTAGAAAGTATCGTTCTCCACCTTCTGTCGGTTGCCCTTAGTTGACATTGAAGTCCCTGTTAGACAATATCGTTCTCAACCTTCTGTCGGTTGCCCTAAGTTGACATTGAAGTCCCTTTTAGACAGTATCGTTCTCAACCTTCTGTCGGTTGTCCTTAGTTGACATTGAAGTCCCTGTTAGATAGTATCGTTCTCAACCTTCTGTCGGTTGCCCTTAGTTGACATTGAAGTCCCTGTTAGAAAGTATCGTTCTCAACCTTCTGCCGGTTGCGCATAGTTGACATTGAAGTCCCTGTTAGACAGTATTGTTCACAACCTTCTGTCGGTTGCTCTTAGTTGACATTGAAGTCCCTGTTAGACATTATCGTTCACAACCTTCTGTCGGTTGCCCTTAGTTGACATTGAAGTCCTGTTAGAAAGTATCGTTCTCAACTTTCTGTCGGTTGCCCTTAGTTGACATTGAAGCCCCTGTTAGAAAGTATCATTCTCAACCTTCTGTCGGTTGCCCTTGGTTGACATTGAAGTCCCTGTTAAAAAGTATCGTTCTCAACCTTCGGGCGGTTGCCCTTAGTTGACATTGAAGTTCCTGTTAGAAAGTATCGTTCTCAACCTTCTGTCGGTTGACCTTAGTTGACATTGCAGTCCCTGTTAGAAGGTATCGTTCTCAACCTTCTGTCGGTGGCCTTAGTTGACATTGAAGTCCCTGTTAGAAAGTATCGTTCTCACCTTCTGTCGGTTGCTCTTAGTTGACATTGAAGTCCGCTAGAAAGTATCGTTCTCAGCCTTCTGCCGGTTGCCCTTAGTTGACATTGAAGTCCCTGTTAGACAGTATCGTTCTCAACCTTCTGTCGGTTGCCCATAGTTGACATTGAAGTCCCTGTTAGAAAGTATCTATCTCAACCTTCTGTCTGTTGCCCTTAGTTGACATTGAAGTCCCTGTTAGAAAGTATAGTTCTCAACCTTCTGTCGGTTGCCCTTGGTTGACATTGAAGTCCCTGTTAGAAAGTATCGTTCTCAAACTTCTGTCGGTTGCCCTTATTTGACATTGAAGTCCCTGTTAGAAAGTATCGTTCTCAACCTTCTGTCGGTTGCCCTTAGTTGACATTGAAGTCACTGTTAGACAGTATCGTTCTCAACCTTCTGTCGGTTGCCCTAAGTTGACATTGAAGTCTCTGTTAGACAGTATTGTTCTCAACCTTCTGTCGGTTGTCCTTAGTTGACATTGAAGTCCCTGTTAGAAAGTATCGTTCTCAACTTTCTGTCGGTTGCCCTTAGTTGACATTGAAGTCCGTGGTAGAAAGTATCGTTCTCAACCTTCTGTCGGTTGCCCTTAGTTGACATTGAAGTCCCTGTTAGACAGTGTCGTTCTCAACCTTCTGTCGGTTGTCCTTAGTTGACATTGAAGTCCATGTTAGAAAGTATCGTTCTCAACCTTCTGTCGGTTGCCCTTAGTTGACATTGAAGTCCCTGTTAAAAAGTATCGTTCTCAACCTTCGGGCGGTTGCCCTTAGTTGACATTGAAGTTCCTGTTAGAAATTATCGTTCTCAACCTTCTGTCGGTTGACCTTAGTTGACATTGAAGTCCCTGTTAGAAAGTATCGTTCTCACCTTCTGTCGGTTGCTCTTAGTTGACATTGAAGTCCGCTAGAAAGTATCGTTCTCAGCCTTCTGCCGGTTGCCCTTAGTTGACATTGAAGTCCATGTTAGACAGTATCGTTCTCAACCTTCTGTCGGTTGTCCTTAGTTGACATTGAAGTCCCTTTTAGAAAGTATCGTTCTCAACCTTTTGTCGGTTGCCCTTAGTTGACATTGAAGTCCCTGTTAGACAGTATCGTTCTCAACCTTCTGTCAATGAAGTCCCTGTTAGAAAGTATCGTTCTCAACCTTCTGTCTGTTGCCCTTAGTTGACATTGAAGTCCCTGTTAGAAAGTATAGTTCTCAACCTTCTGTCGGTTGCCCTTGGTTGACATTGAAGTCCCTGTTAGAAAGTATCGTTCTCAAACTTCTGTCGGTTGCCCTTATTTGACATTGAAGTCCCTGTTAGAAAGTATCGTTCCCAACCTTCTGTCGGTTGCTCTTAGTTGACATTGAAGTCCCTGTTAGAAAGTATCGTTCACAACCTTCTGTCGGTTGCCCTTAGTTGACATTGAAGTCCCTGTTAGACAGTATCGTTCTCAACCTTCTGTCGGTTGGCCTTAGTTGACATTAAAGTCCCTGTTAGACAGTATCGTTCTCAACCTTCTGTCGGTTGCCCTTAGTTGACATTGAAGTCCCTGTTAGAAAGTATCGTTCTCAACCTTCTGTCGGTTGCCCTTAGTTGACATTGAAGTCCCTGTTAGACAGTATCGTTCTCAACCTTCTGTCGGTTGCCCTCAGTTGACAATGAAGTCCCTGTTAGACAGTATCGTTCTCAACCTTCTGTCGGTTGCCCTTAGTTGACATTGAAGTCCCTGTTAGAAAGTATCGTTCTCAACCTTCTGTCGGTTGCCCTCAGTTGACATTGAAGTCCTGTTAGAAAGTATCGTTCTCAACTTTCTGTCGGTTGCCCTCAGTTGACATTGAAGTCCCTGTTAGAAAGTATCGTTCTCAACCTTCTGCCGGTTGCCCTTAGTTGACATTGAAGTCCCTGTTAGAAAGTATCGTTCTCAACCTTCTGTCGGTTGCCCTTAGTTGACATTGAAGTCCCTGTTAGAAAGTATCGTTCTCAACCTTCTGTCGGTTGCCCTTGGTTGACATTGAAGTCCCTGTTAGAAAGTTTCGTTCTCAACCTTCTGTCGGTTACCCTTATTTGACATTGAAGTCCCTGTTAGACAGTATCGTTCTCAACCTTCTGTCGGTTGCCCTTATTTGACATTGAAGTCCCTGTTAGAAAGTATCGTTCTCAACCTTCTGTCGGTTGCCCTTAGTTGACATTGAAGTCCCTGTTAGACAGTATCGTTCTCAACATTCTGTCGGTTGCCCTAAGTTGACATTGAAGTCCCTGTTAGACAGTATCGTTCTCAACCTTCTGTCGGTTGCCCTTAGTTGACATTGAAGTCCCTGTTAGAAAGTATCGTTCTCAACCTTCTGTCGGTTGCCCTTAGTTGACATTGAAGTCCCTGTTAGAAAGTATCGTTCTCAACTTTCTGTCGGTTGCCCTTAGTTGACATTGAAGTCCCTGTTAGAAAGTATCGTTCTCAACCTTCCGTCGGTTGCCCTTGGTTGACATTGAAGTCCCTGTTACAAAGTTTCGTTCTCAACCTTCTGTCGGTTACCCTTATTTGACATTGAAGTCCCTGTTAGACAGTATCGTTCTCAACCTTCTGTCGGTTGCCCTTGGTTGACATTGAAGTCCCTGTTAGAAAATATCGTTCTCAACCTTCTGTCGGTTGCCCTTATTTGACATTGAAGTCCCTGTTAGAAAGTATCGTTCTCCACCTTCTGTCGGTTGCCCTTAGTTGACATTGAAGTCCCTGTTAGACAATATCGTTCTCAACCTTCTGTCGGTTGCCCTAAGTTGACATTGAAGTCCCTTTTAGACAGTATCGTTCTCAACCTTCTGTCGGTTGTCCTTAGTTGACATTGAAGTCCCTGTTAGATAGTATCGTTCTCAACCTTCTGTCGGTTGCCCTTAGTTGACATTGAAGTCCCTGTTAGAAAGTATCGTTCTCAACCTTCTGCCGGTTGCGCATAGTTGACATTGAAGTCCCTGTTAGACAGTATTGTTCACAACCTTCTGTCGGTTGCTCTTAGTTGACATTGAAGTCCCTGTTAGACATTATCGTTCACAACCTTCTGTCGGTTGCCCTTAGTTGACATTGAAGTCCTGTTAGAAAGTATCGTTCTCAACTTTCTGTCGGTTGCCCTTAGTTGACATTGAAGCCCCTGTTAGAAAGTATCATTCTCAACCTTCTGTCGGTTGCCCTTGGTTGACATTGAAGTCCCTGTTAAAAAGTATCGTTCTCAACCTTCGGGCGGTTGCCCTTAGTTGACATTGAAGTTCCTGTTAGAAAGTATCGTTCTCAACCTTCTGTCGGTTGACCTTAGTTGACATTGCAGTCCCTGTTAGAAGGTATCGTTCTCAACCTTCTGTCGGTGGCCTTAGTTGACATTGAAGTCCCTGTTAGAAAGTATCGTTCTCACCTTCTGTCGGTTGCTCTTAGTTGACATTGAAGTCCGCTAGAAAGTATCGTTCTCAGCCTTCTGCCGGTTGCCCTTAGTTGACATTGAAGTCCCTGTTAGACAGTATCGTTCTCAACCTTCTGTCGGTTGCCCATAGTTGACATTGAAGTCCCTGTTAGAAAGTATCTATCTCAACCTTCTGTCTGTTGCCCTTAGTTGACATTGAAGTCCCTGTTAGAAAGTATAGTTCTCAACCTTCTGTCGGTTGCCCTTGGTTGACATTGAAGTCCCTGTTAGAAAGTATCGTTCTCAAACTTCTGTCGGTTGCCCTTATTTGACATTGAAGTCCCTGTTAGAAAGTATCGTTCTCAACCTTCTGTCGGTTGCCCTTAGTTGACATTGAAGTCACTGTTAGACAGTATCGTTCTCAACCTTCTGTCGGTTGCCCTAAGTTGACATTGAAGTCTCTGTTAGACAGTATTGTTCTCAACCTTCTGTCGGTTGTCCTTAGTTGACATTGAAGTCCCTGTTAGAAAGTATCGTTCTCAACTTTCTGTCGGTTGCCCTTAGTTGACATTGAAGTCCGTGGTAGAAAGTATCGTTCTCAACCTTCTGTCGGTTGCCCTTAGTTGACATTGAAGTCCCTGTTAGACAGTGTCGTTCTCAACCTTCTGTCGGTTGTCCTTAGTTGACATTGAAGTCCATGTTAGAAAGTATCGTTCTCAACCTTCTGTCGGTTGCCCTTAGTTGACATTGAAGTCCCTGTTAAAAAGTATCGTTCTCAACCTTCGGGCGGTTGCCCTTAGTTGACATTGAAGTTCCTGTTAGAAATTATCGTTCTCAACCTTCTGTCGGTTGACCTTAGTTGACATTGAAGTCCCTGTTAGAAGGTATCGTTCTCAACCTTCTGTCGGTTGCCCTTAGTTGACATTGAAGTCCCTGTTAGAAAGCATCGTTCTCAACCTTCTGTCGGTTGCTCTTAGTTGACATTGAAGTCCGCTAGAAAGTATCGTTCTCAGCTTTCTGCCGGTTGCCCTTAGTTGACATTGAAGTCCCTGTTAGACAGTATCGTTCTCAACCTTCTGTCGGTTGTCCTTAGTTGACATTGAAGTCCCTGTTAGACGGTATCGTTCTCAACCTTCTGTCGGTTGCCCTTAGTTGACATTGAAGTCCCTGTTAGAAAGTATCGTTCTCAACCTTCTGTCGGTTGCCCTTAGTTGACATTGAAGTCCCTGTTAGACAGTATCGTTCTCAACCTTCTGTCGGTTGGCCTTAGTTGACATTAAAGTCTCTGTTAGACAGTATCGTTCTCAACCTTCTGTCGGTTGCCCTTAGTTGACATTGAAGTCCCTGTTAGAAAGTATCGTTCTCAACCTTCTGTCGGTTGCCCTTAGTTGACATTGAAGTCCCTGTTAGAAAGTATCGTTCTCAACCTTCTGTCGGTTGCCCTTAGTTGACATTGAAGTCCCTGTTAGAAAGTATCGTTCTCAACCTTCTGTCGGTTGCTCTTAGTTGACATTGAAGTCCCTGTTAGAAAGTATCGTTCTCAACCTCCTGTCGGTTGCCCTTGGTTGACATTGAAGTCCCTGTTAGAAAATATCGTTCTCAACCTTCTGTCGGTTGCCCTTATTTGACATTGAAGTCCCTGTTAGAAAGTATCGTTCTCAACCTTCTGTCGGTTGCCCTTAGTTGACATTGAAGTCCCTGTTAGACAGTATCGTTCTCAACCTTCTGTCGGTTGCCCTCAGTTGACATTGAAGTCCCTGTTAGACAGTATCGTTCTCAACCTTCTGTCGGTTGCCCTTAGTTGACATTGAAGTCCCTGTTAGAAAGTATCGTTCTCAACCTTCTGTCGGTTGCCCTCAGTTGACATTGAAGTCCCTGTTAGAAAGAATCGTTCACAACTTTCTGTCGGTTGCCCTCAGTTGACATTGAAGTCCCTGTTAGAAAGTATCGTTCTCAACCTTCTGCCGGTTGCCCTTAGTTGACATTGAAGTCCCTGTTAGAAAGTATCGTTCTCAACCTTCTGTCGGTTGCCCTTAGTTGACATTGAAGTCCCTGTTAGACAGTATCGTTCTCAACCTTCTGTCGGTTGCCCTCAGTTGACATTGAAGTCCCTGTTAGACAGTATCGTTCTCAACCTTCTGTCGGTTGCCCTTAGTTGACATTGAAGTCCCTGTTAGAAAGTATCGTTCTCAACCTTCTGTCGGTTGCCCTCAGTTGACATTGAAGTCCCTGTTAGAAAGTATCGCTCTCAACTTTCTGTCGGTTGCCCTCAGTTGACATTGAAGTCCCTGTTAGAAAGTATCGTTCTCAACCTTCTGCCGGTTGCCCTTAGTTGACATTGAAGTCCCTGTTAGACAGTATCGTTCTCAACCTTCTGTCGGTTGCCCTTATTTGACATTGAAGTCCCTGTTAGAAAGTATCGTTCTCAACCTTCTGTCGGTTGCCCTTAGTTGACATTGAAGTCCCTGTTAGACAGTATCGTTCTCAACCTTCTGTCGGTTGCCCTAAGTTGACATTGAAGTCCCTGTTAGACAGTATCGTTCTCAACCTTCTGTCGGTTGCCCTTAGTTGACATTGAAGTCCCTGTTAGAAAGTATCGTTCTCAACCTTCTGTCGGTTGCCCTTAGTTGACATTGAAGTCCCTGTTAGAAAGTATCGTTCTCAACCTTCTGTCGGTTGCCCTTAGTTGACATTGAAGTCCCTGTTAGAAAGTATCGCTCTCAACCTTCCGTCGGTTGCCCTTGGTTGACATTGAAGTCCCTGTTACAAAGTTTCGTTCTCAACCTTCTGTCGGTTACCCTTATTTGACATTGAAGTCCCTGTTAGACAGTATCGTTCTCAACCTTCTGTCGGTTGCCCTTGGTTGACATTGAAGTCCCTGTTAGAAAATATCGTTCTCAACCTTCTGTCGGTTGCCCTTATTTGACATTGAAGTCCCTGTTAGAAAGTATCGTTCTCCACCTTCTGTCGGTTGCCCTTAGTTGACATTGAAGTCCCTGTTAGACAATATCGTTCTCAACCTTCTGTCGGTTGCCCTAAGTTGACATTGAAGTCCCTTTTAGACAGTATCGTTCTCAACCTTCTGTCGGTTGTCCTTAGTTGACATTGAAGTCCCTGTTAGATAGTATCGTTCTCAACCTTCTGTCGGTTGCCCTTAGTTGACATTGAAGTCCCTGTTAGAAAGTATCGTTCTCAACCTTCTGCCGGTTGCGCATAGTTGACATTGAAGTCCCTGTTAGACAGTATTGTTCACAACCTTCTGTCGGTTGCTCTTAGTTGACATTGAAGTCCCTGTTAGACATTATCGTTCACAACCTTCTGTCGGTTGCCCTTAGTTGACATTGAAGTCCTGTTAGAAAGTATCGTTCTCAACCTTCTGTCGGTTGCCCTTAGTTGACATTGAAGCCCCTGTTAGAAAGTATCATTCTCAACCTTCTGTCGGTTGCCCTTGGTTGACATTGAAGTCCCTGTTAAAAAGTATCGTTCTCAACCTTCTGTCGGTTGACCTTAGTTGACATTGCAGTCCCTGTTAGAAGGTATCGTTCTCAACCTTCTGTCGGTGGCCTTAGTTGACATTGAAGTCCCTGTTAGAAAGTATCGTTCTCACCTTCTGTCGGTTGCTCTTAGTTGACATTGAAGTCCGCTAGAAAGTATCGTTCTCAGCCTTCTGCCGGTTGCCCTTAGTTGACATTGAAGTCCCTGTTAGACAGTATCGTTCTCAACCTTCTGTCGGTTGTCCTTAGTTGACATTGAAGTCCCTTTTAGAAAGTATCGTTCTCAACCTTCTGTCGGTTGCCCTTAGTTGACATTGAAGTCCCTGTTAGACAGTATCGTTCTCAACCTTCTGTCGATTGCCCTTAGTTGGCATTGAAATCCCTGTTAGACAGTATCATTCTCAACCTTCTGTCGGTTGCCCATAGTTGACATTGAAGTCCCTGTTAGAAAGTATCGTTCTCAACCTTCTGTCTGTTGCCCTTAGTTGACATTGAAGTCCCTGTTAGAAAGTATATTTCTCAACCTTCTGTCGGTTGCCCTTGGTTGACATTGAAGTCCCTGTTAGAAAGTATCGTTCTCAAACTTCTGTCGGTTGCCCTTATTTGACATTGAAGTCCCTGTTAGAAAGTATCGTTCTCAACCTTCTGTCGGTTGCCCTTAGTTGACATTGAAGTCCCTGTTAGACAGTATCGTTCTCAACCTTCTGTCGGTTGCCCTAAGTTGACATTGAAGTCTCTGTTAGACAGTATTGTTCTCAACCTTCTGTCGGTTGTCCTTAGTTGACATTGAAGTCCCTGTTAGAAAGTATCGTTCTCAACTTTCTGTCGGTTGCCCTTAGTTGACATTGAAGTCCGTGGTAGAAAGTATCGTTCTCAACCTTCTGTCGGTTGCCCTTAGTTGACATTGAAGTCCCTGTTAGAAAGTATAGTTCTCAACCTTCTGTCGGTTGTCCTTAGTTGACATTGAAGTCCATGTTAGAAAGTATCGTTCTCAACCTTCTGTCGGTTGCCCTTAGTTGACATTGAAGTCCCTGTTAAAAAGTATCGTTCTCAACCTTCGGGCGGTTGCCCTTAGTTGACATTGAAGTTCCTGTTAGAAATTATCGTTCTCAACCTTCTGTCGGTTGACCTTAGTTGACATTGAAGTCCCTGTTAGAAGGTATCGTTCTCAACCTTCTGTCGGTTGCCCTTAGTTGACATTGAAGTCCCTGTTAGAAAGCATCGTTCTCAACCTTCTGTCGGTTGCTCTTAGTTGACATTGAAGTCTGCTAGAAAGTATCGTTCTCAGCTTTCTGCCGGTTGCCCTTAGTTGACATTGAAGTCCCTGTTAGACAGTATCGTTCTCAACCTTCTGTCGGTTGTCCTTAGTTGACATTGAAGTCCCTGTTAGACGGTATCGTTCTCAACCTTCTGTCGGTTGCCCTTAGTTGACATTGAAGTCCCTGTTAGAAAGTATCGTTCTCAACCTTCTGTCGGTTGCCCTTAGTTGACATTGAAGTCCCTGTTAGACAGTATCGTTCTCAACCTTCTGACGGTTGCCCTTAGTTGACATTGAAGTCCCTGTTAGACAGTATCGTTCTCAGCCGTCTGTCGGTTGCCCTTAGTTGACATTGAAGTCCCTATTAGAAAGTATCGTTCTCAACCTTCTGTCGGTTGCACTCAATTGACATTGAAGTCCCTGTTAGACAGTATCGTTCTCAACCTTCTGTCGGTTGCCCTCAGTTGACATTGAAGTCCCTGTTAGACAGTATCGTTCTCAACCTTCTGTCGGTTGCCCTTAGTTGACATTGAAGTCCCTGTTAGACAGTATCGTTCTCAACCTTCTGTCGGTTGCCCTCAGTTGACATTGAAGTCTCTGTTAGAAAGTATCGTTCTCAACTTTCTGTCGGTTGCCCTCAGTTGACATTGAAGTCCCTGTTAGAAAGTATCGTTCTCAACCTTCTGCCGGTTGCCCTTAGTTGACATTGAAGTCCCTGTTAGAAAGTATCGTTCTCAACCTTCTGTCGGTTGCCCTTTGTTGACATTGAAGTCCCTGTTAGACAGTATCGTTCTCAGCCGTCTGTTGGTTGCCCTTAGTTGACATTGAAGTCCCTGTCAGAAAGTATCGTTCTCAACCTTCTGTCGGTTGCCCTTGGTTGACATTGAAGTCCCTGTTAAAAATATCGTTCTCAACCTTCTGTCGGTTGCCCTTAGTTGACATTGAAGTCCCTGTTAGAAAGTATCGTTCTCAACCTTCTGTCGGTTGCCCTTAGTTGACATTGAAGTCCCTGTTAGACAGTATCGTTCTCAACCTTCTGTCGGTTGCCCTAAGTTGACATTGAAGTCTCTGTTAGACAGTATCGTTCTCAACCTTCTGTCGGTTGTCCTTAGTTGACATTGAAGTCCCTGTTAGAAAGTATCGTTCTCAACTTTCTGTCGGTTGCCCTTAGTTGACATTGAAGTCCCTGGTAGAAAGTATCGTTCTCAACCTTCTGTCGGTTGCCCTTAGTTGACATTGAAGTCCCTGTTAGACAGTGTCGTTCTCAACCTTCTGTCGGTTGTCCTTAGTTGACGTTGAAGTCCCTGTTAGACAGTATCGTTCTCAACCTTCTGTCGGTTGCCCTTAGTTGACATTGAAGTCCCTGTTAGAAAGTATCGTTCTCAACCTTCTGTCGATTGCCCTTAGTTGACATTGAAGTCCCTGTTAGAAAGTATCTTGCTCAACCTTCTGTCGGTTGCCCTTAGTTGACATTGAAGTCCCTGTTAGAAAGTATCGTTCTCAACCCTCTGTCGGTTGCTCTTAGTTGACATTGAAGTCCCTATTAGACAGTATCGTTCACAACCTTCTGTCGGTTGCCCTTAGTTGACATTGAAGTCCCTGTTAGAAAGTATCGTTCTCAACCTTCTGTCGGTTGCCCTTAGTTGACATTGAAGTTCCTGTTAGAAAGTATCGTTCTCAACCTTCTGGCGGTTGCTCTTAGTTGACATTGAAGTCCCTGTTAGAAAGTATCGTTCTCATCCTTTTGTCGGTTGCCCTAAGTTGACATTGAAGTCCCTGTTAGAAAGTATCGTTCTCAACCTTCTGTCGGTTGCCCTTAGTTGACATTGAAGTCCCTGTTATAAAGTATCGTTCTCAATCTTCTGTCGGTTGCCCTTAGTTGACATTGAAGTCCCTGTTAGAAAGTATCGTTCTCAACCTTCTGTCGGTTGCCCTTAGTTGACATTGAAGTCCCTGTTAGAAAGTATCGGTCTCAACCTTCTGTCGGTTGCCATTAGTTGACATTGAAGTCCCTTTTAGAACGTATCGTTCTCAACCTTCTGCCGGTTGCCCTTAGGTGACATTGAAGTCACTGTTATAAAGTATCGTTCTCAACCTTCTGTCGGTTGCCCTTAGTTGACATTGAAGTCCCTGTTAGAAAGTATCGTTCTCAACCTTCTGTCGGTTGCCCTTAGTTAACATTGAAGTCCCTGTTAGAAAGTATCGTTCTCAACCTTCTGTCGGTTGCCCTTAGTTGACATTGAAGTCCCTGTTAGAAAGTATCGTTCTCAGCCTTCTGTCGTTGCCCTTAGTTGACATTGAAGTCCCTGTTAGAAAGTATCGTTCTCAACCTTCTGTCGGTTTCCCTTAGTTTACATTGATGTCCCGGCTAGAAAGTATCGTTCTCAACCTTCTGTCGGTTGCCCTTAGTTGACACTGAAGTCCCTGTTAGAAAGTATCGTTCTCAACCTTCTGTCGGTTGCCCTTAGTTGACATTGAAGTCCCTGTTAGAAAGTATCGTTCTCAACCTTCTGTCGGTTGCCCTTAGTTGACATTGAAGTCCCTGTTAGAAAGTATCGTTCTCAACCTTCTGTCGGTTGCCCTTAGTTGACATTGAAGTCCCTGTTAGAAAGTATCGTTCTCAACCTTCTGTCGGTTGCCCTTTGTTGACATTGAAGTCCCTGTTATAAAGTATCGTTCTCAATCTTCTGTCGGTTGCCCTTAGTTGACATTGAAGTCCCTGTTAGAAAGTATCGTTCTCAACCTTCTGTCGGTTGCCCTTAGTTGACATTGAAGTCCCTGTTAGAAAGTATCGGTCTCAACCTTCTGTCGGTTGCCCTTAGTTGACATTGAAGTCCCTTTTAGAACGTATCGTTCTCAACCTTCTGCCGGTTGCCCTTAGGTGACATTGAAGTCACTGTTATAAAGTATCGTTCTCAACCTTCTGTCGGTTGCCCTTAGTTGACATTGAAGTCCCTGTTAGAAAGTATCGTTCTCAACCTTCTGTCGGTTGCCCTTAGTTAACATTGAAGTCCCTGTTAGAAAGTATCGTTCTCAACCTTCTGTCGGTTGCCCGTAGTTGACATTGCAGTCCCTGTTAGACAGTATCGTTCTCAGCCTTCTGTCGTTGCCCTTAGTTGACATTGAAGTCCCTGTTAGAAAGTATCGTTCTCAACCTTCTGTCGGTTTCCCTTAGTTTACATTGATGTCCCGGCTAGAAAGTATCGTTCTCAACCTTCTGTCGGTTGCCCTTAGTTGACACTGAAGTCCCTGTTAGAAAGTATCGTTCTCAACCTTCTGTCGGTTGCCCTTAGTTGACATTGAAGTCCCTGTTAGAAAGTATCGTTCTCAACCTTCTGTCGGTTGCCCTTAGTTGACATTGAAGTCCCTGTTAGAAAGTATCGTTCTCAACCTTCTGTCGTTGCCCTTAGTTGACATTGAAGTCCCTGTTAGAAAGTATCGTTCTCAACCTTCTGTCGGTTGCCCTAAGTTGACACTGAAGTCCCTGGTATAAAGTTTCGTTCTCAACCTTCTGTCGGTTGCCTTTAGATGACATGAACGTGCCTGTTATAAAGTGGTTAACATCCTGTATTTCTATAGAATGCATATGTAATGTGAGCTGAATTATGTTATTACATTAATAGTTTTATACAGTAATATAAAACCATACAATTCGTTTTTTGTGCTTAATCGTCATGGCACGTTTGATATGGAACGGCATCTGATCTATATCTAGCTGTAGATGAAATCCCAACTAAATTTATAAATTCATCAGCCAATCGTTTCTTACTTCCGGTGCAATGAAGTCACACACACATGACAGTTGGAAATGTGCCCCAGAAGGTTTACAAATGCAGGAGCATGTAGATATGATTTTGTACACACTGAATTAGTACAAGTGTTCTATGATATAAATAGATCAGCTCAGGTGACCTTGAATTTGAAAAGAGAAATAAACAAGAAATAATCTCTAAAATTTGGTATGAATAAATAAAATTGAATTTCAATCACTACCTTGAAAATTTTAATCTTTTTTAAGATTATTATAATTCATTTAACACAAGACACTTAGAAGTAATTAAGCAGACACTATACTGTTCTTGTATAAACTATATATAACATTAATATAAACGTAACCAACATCATAAACCATTTAAAAATACGGAAACTTACTGTGGAAGAACTCAAATTCGTGGATATAAATTTTCGTGGGTTGCCCATGCTAGAAACATTCGTGAATTTTCAAATGCATGACGATTCTGAATTTAAAAAAAAAGACCATGATGAAAAGATTAGGAATTGCTTTATATATTACTGATCTTCTTGTTCATGACATGGAACCTTTTTCAGAGGTGAATTTTACAAGAAAGTATAATTTCTAGACCGATCAGTACCTCCAATGTTCGGGGTACAGAGGGGTTGGCATTTAGAGGAAAGTCTTACTTAAATATATAGTGGAAAATCCCGACCAACACTAAATGTGCGTTTTTTAGAGGAATCCGGTTTTCAGAGGGGTTGGATTTTGGAGGTTTCCACTGTATTTACAATTTCATGGATTGGTTGAGTCACACGTCCACGATAATTGATCCCCACGAATAATAAGTATGTCACAGAGTCACGATAATTGATCCCCACGAATAATAAGTATGTCACAGAGTCACGATAATTGATCCCCACGAATAATAAGTATGTCAAAGAGTCACAATAATTGATCCCCAGGAATAATAAGTAAGTCACAGAGTCACGATAATTGATCCCCACGAATAATAAGTATGTCACAGAGTCACGATAATTGATCCCCACGAATAATAAGTATGTCAAAGAGTCACAATAATTGATCCCCAGGAATAATAAGTATGTCACAGAGTCACGATAATTGATCCCCAGGAATAATAAGTATGTCACAGAGTCACGATAATTGATCCCCACGAATAGAAAGTATGTCACAGTATTTAATGAAATAGAATAACAATGAAGTAATTAAAGCATCAGTAAATAAAACTCTATTATAGTTCAACTACAAGTAGTGTCCTTCAATATTACAACTGATGTCATCCATTACAAAATCACCAGAACTATTCCAGCCGATATCAAAACAACCATGTACATATTCTGTCTCAGAATAGACATCGCTCCAGAATCTGCAAAAAATATAAAAAATAAAAAGAATAAGATGACTAGAATGAAGATTATGGATGCTTAGTGCCACTGTTTAAAATAATTCAGCTAAATCTTGACGATCAGTTTTATTGGTTGACCATACAGAAGTACAAGTGCAAATTACTGACACTTTTGGAGATTGCTTATTTTGGATTTGATAATGTGTTTATTCTGGAATTGATAATGTGTTTATTCTGAATTTGATGATGTGCTTATTCTGGATTTGATACTGTGTATAGTCTGGTTCTGATATTTATTTATTACGTTGTATGTTTTGTTCATTCCATTTCTGCTTATAAACTGAACTTACCAAAATTTAGATTTGCCAATATATGAGCATTGGTGGTTGTCACTGTAGTGGTAAACAATGCGGTAGACGTGGTCGGTACTGTAGTAGTCGTGGTTGGTACTGTAGTAGTGGTAGGTACTGTGGTAGTGGTCGGCACTGTAGTAGTGGTAGGTACTGTAGTAGTGGAAGGTACTGTAGTAGTGGTAGGTACTGTAGTAGTGGTAGGTACTGTAGTAGTGGTAGGTACTGTAGTAGTGGTAGGTACTGTAGTAGTGGTAGGTACTGTAGTAGTGGTCGGCACTGTAGTAGTGGTAGGTACTGTAGTAGTGGTAGGTACTGTAGTAGTGGTAGGTACTGTAGTAGTGGTAGGTACTGTAGTGGTGGTAGGTACTGTAGTAGTGGTAGGTACTGTAGTAGTAGTGGTAGGTACTGTAGTAGTGGTCGGCACTGTAGTAGTGGAAGGTACTGTAGTAGTGGTAGGTACTGTAGTAGTGGTACGTACTGTAGTAGTGGTAGGTACTGTAGTAGTGGTAGGTACTGTAGTAGTGGTAGGTACTGTAGTAGTGGTAAGTACTGTAGTAGTGGTAGGTACTGTAGTAGTGGTAGGTACTGTAGTAGTGGTAGGTACTGTAGTAGTGGTAGGTACTGTAGTAGTGGTAGGTACAGTAGTAGTGGTCGGTACAGTAGTAGTAGTAGGTACTGTAGTAGTGGTCGGTATTGTAGTAGTAGTAGGTACTGTAGTAGTGGTAGGTACTGTAATAGTGGTAGGTACTGTAGTAGTGGTAGGTACTGTAGTAGTGGAAGGTACTGTAGTAGTTGTAGGTACTGTAGTAGTAGTAGGTACTGTAGTAGTGGTAGGTACTGTAGTAGTGGTCGGTACTGTAGTAGTAGTGGTAGGTACTGTAGTAGTGGTAGGTACTGTAGTAGTGGTAGGTACTGTAGTAGTGGTAGGTACTGTATTAGTGGTAGGTACTGTAGTAGTGGTAGGTACTGTAGTAGTGGTAGGTACTGTAGTAGTAGTATGTACTGTAGTAGTAGTGGTAGGTACTGTAGGAGTGGCAGGTACTGTAGTAGTAGTAGGTACTGTAGTAGTGGTAGGTACTGTAGTAGTGGTAGGTACTGTAGTAGTGATATGTACTGTAGTAGTGGTAGGTACTGTAGTAGTGGTAGGTACTGTAGTAGTGGTAGGTACTGTAGAACTGGTCGGTACTGTAGTAGTAGTAGGTACTGTAGTAGTGGTAGGTACTGTAGTAGTAGAAGGTACTGTAGTAGTGGTAGGTACTGTAGTAGTGGTAGGTACTGTAATAGTAGTGGTAGGTACTGTAGTAGTGGCAGGTACTGTAGTAGTAGTAGGTACTGTAGTAGTGGTAGGTACTGTAGTAGTGGTAGGTACTGTAGTAGTGGTAGGTACTGTAGTAGTAGTAGTAGGTACTGTAGTAGTGGTAGGTACTGTAGTAGTGGTAGGTACTGTAGTAGTGGTCGGTACTGTAGTAGTAGTAGGTACTGTTGTAGTAGTGGTAGGTACTGTAGTAGTGGTCGGCACTGTAGTAGTGGTAGGTACTGTAGTAGTGGTAGGTACTGTAGTAGTAGTAGGTACTGTAGTAGTGGTAGGTACTGTAGTAGTGGTAGGTACTGTAGTAGTGGAAGGTACTGTAGTAGTGGTAGGTACTGTAGTAGTGGTAGGTACTGTAGTAGTGGTAGGTACTGTAGTAGTGGTAGGTACTGTAGTAGTGGCAGGTACTGTAGTAGTAGTATGTACTGTAGTAGTGGTAGGTACTGTAGTAGTGGTAGGTACTGTAGTAGTAGTGGTAGGTACTGTAGTAGTGGTCGGCACTGTAGTAGTGGTAGGTACTGTAGTAGTGGTAGGTACTGTAGTAGTAGTAGGTACTGTAGTAGTGGTAGGTACTGTAGTAGTGGTAGGTACTGTAGTAGTGGTAGGTACTGTAGTAGTAGTGGTAGGTACTATAGTAGTAGTAGGTACTGTAGTAGTGGTAGGTACTGTAGTAGTAGTGGTAGGTACTGTAGTAGTGGTAGGTACTGTAGTAGTAGTAGGTACTGTAGTAGTAGTGGTAGGTACTGTAGTAGTGGTAGGTACTGTAGTAGTAGTAGGTACTGTAGTAGTGGTAGGTACTGTAGTGGTGGTAGGTACTGTAGTAGTAGTGGTAGGTACTGTAGTAGTAGTAGGTACTGTAGTAGTGGTAGGTACTGTAGTAGTAGTGGTAGGTACTGTAGTAGTGGTAGGTACTGTAGTAGTAGTAGGTACTGTAGTAGTGGTAGGTACTGTAGTAGTGGCAGGTACTGTAGTAGTGGTAGGTACTGTAGTAGTGGTATGTACTGTAGTGGTGGTAGGTACTGTAGTAGTGGTTGGTACTGTAGTAGTAGTGGTAGGTACTGTAGTAGTGGTCGGCACTGTAGTAGTGGTAGGTACTGTAGTAGTGGTAGGTACTGTAGTAGTGGCAGGTACTGTAGTAGTGGTAGGTACTGTAGTAGTGGTATGTACTGTAGTGGTGGTAGGTACTGTAGTAGTGGTTGGTACTGTAGTAGTAGTGGTAGGTACTGTAGTAGTGGTCGGCACTGTAGTAGTAGTAGGTACTGTAGTAGTGGTAGGTACTGTAGTAGTGGCAGGTACTGTAGTAGTGGTAGGTACTGTAGTAGTGGTATGTACTGTAGTGGTGGTAGGTACTGTAGTAGTGGTTGGTACTGTAGTAGTAGCGGTAGGTACTGTAGTAGTGGTCGGCACTGTAGTAGTGGTAGGTACTGTAGTAGTGGTAGGTACTGTAGTAGTGGTGGTAGGTACTGTAGTAGTAGTAGGTACTGTAGTAGTGGTAGGTACTGTAGTAGTGGTAGGTACTGTAGTAGTGGTGGTAGGTACTGTAGTAGTGGTAGGTACTGTAGTAGTGGTAGGTACTGTAGTAGTGGTAGGTACTGTAGTAGTGGTAGGTACTGTAGTAGTGGTAGGTACTGTAGTAGTGGTGGTAGGTACTGTAGTAGTGGTAGGTACTGTAGTAGTGGTAGGTACTGTAGTAGTGGCAGGTACTGTAGTAGTGGTAGGTACTGTAGTAGTGGCAGGTACTGTAGTAGTGGCAGGTACTGTAGTAGTGGCAGGTACTGTAGTTGTGGTCGGTACTGTAGTAGTGGTAGGCACTGTAGTAGTGGTAGGCACTGTAGCAGTAGAGGTAGGTACAGTAGTAGTAGTGGTAGGTGTTGTGTATTTAATTGTTATTGGAGCAGATGTCAAAAAGGGTGCCACTGTAGATGTCACTTTGCTGGTACCGGAAGTTGGTGTAGTTGTGGACGGATTGCAAGATGCACAGCAATCTATTGGTACTAATGGACAAATATATGGTGCGTTGGCAACCATATCTGCACATGTCCAACCACTTGTAAATACAGACCCCAATCTATCACCGTATAGACAAGAATCTGTAAATTAACAAAAAATTAAAACAAATCTAATTTTCTATTATCAAGAGTTATAAAGGGAACTTCAACGTCTCATTATTAAAAAGAAAGCGTTATTAATAAGAATATATACAAATAAAGCGCCTGCATGTCCATGATCATATGATTTTTCAGGAACAGCGCATGCGCCAGCCTGTGGAAATCAAATCTGTAGTGGGATGTGATCTCTTCCTTTGTGTATAATGTTTATATATTTGTGAACTTGTTCACCTCCTGAATATGCATGAGTATTTGTCCTTTTATGATAAGCAATATATAATCCACATAGTCAGTTTATATAGCTTGTGATGATACTGCAGCTACCAAAGGGGTAATAAGAATCCGTATATCGAAGATGAACAGACAACACAATGGCCAAAAGACAAAGGACAAACAATCATCTAGAAGTACAAGATACCAAAGGAGTAATCAGAATTCTATATCGAAGAAGAACAGACAACACAATGGCCACAAGAAAAAGTACAAAAGTACAAACAATCATCTGCAAAACATACAAATAAAACTAAAGATCGAGTAACATGAACCCCACTAAAAATCGGGGATGAACTCTGGTGCTCCGGAAGGGTAAGCAGTTCCTGCTTCACTAGTAACACCCGTTGTGTTACTCTAGTTACACACCCGGTGATAAGGAAGGGACCGCGAAGTGTATTCGACAAGTGGAACATATCTGTGTAATGTATGTCCTCTGTGATATTCATAATATAATCGCAATCACGAGTAACCACACAACCCAGTAATTAACGAATGCACGATATTTAGATATTGATCGTATCTGATGAAGGTTATCCCAGACACGTGCCGTGCTCTCTAAATGTGATAGATCTACATTTTTGTAAATATCATCAGGAATGTCATCGAAATGTTTAACCTATCTTATTGCTATGTGTATCCTCATATAGTATTGTTTGCCATGGTGGGTAATATCTAGTAGAAGCGTAGCTGATTTTCATTAATTATGGGGCTGATATTCTACTCTATCCTGCAATCATTTCATTTGATGTGGAATAAAGGTATACTTTGTTAGTCTAGAATACCAGAAATAGTTTTATTGTACCTGAAACATGTAAAGTGAGTGGTAAGAAAAGGCAATAATACAGCTCGAACCTGACAGAGGACACCATAGAAAACGATTGCCATGACGCTTGTTTTACTCGGTTGACTCGCTTCAGTATTCTACTTTTTACATTGTAGGATAAAAACATTATACGTACAATTGTGGTTCCAGGATTTCCTTGACAGAGGGTTGTAGCTAACAAGGAAGTTACTGAACCAAGGATTCCTCTTAGCTAAGCTAAGGTCATCACTTCGAAAGTTTGACCGTTATGGAATATATGTGTGACAAATGACCACGATATGTTCCATTTCTCGTCAACACTTCCTGTCCTTTCCCCATTCACGACTTATCACCGGATTTGTAACTAGATTAACACAACTGGTGTCACTAGTGGAGCAGGAACTGCCTACCCTTCCGGAGCACCTGAGTTCACGGATTTGTAGTTAGATTAACACGACGGGTGTCACTAGTAGAGGAGTTTTATATGTATGTTTTGTAAGTCGTTGTTTGTCCCTTTGTACTTTTTCTTTTGGCCATTGTGTTGTCTGTTCTTCTTCTTTTGGCCATTGTGTTGTCTGTTATTCTTCTATTTACGGATTCTGATTACCCCATTGGTATCTTCAAACTCTTGTTACACTCACTGCGAATCCAAAAAAGAAAATGTCACCTTTATATCTGTTTTTAAAGCTTGTAATTTTTTTCTATATTTTCCGACAATGTACATTTATTGAATCAATACAGATAGCATTATGTAACAACTATAAGATTTAATATTGAATTGTATGACTCACCGTCTCCTGTGGGTGCGATCGAATCTGCAGAACATACTCCTGATATGCACCACTAAGTTAAAAAAAGAAAAAAGTTATAACGTGAAAAACACTACAACTGATAGTTTACTGTGCATTCTGGTTACATAACTGTCGGGTACGAGAGTGGGTACGAAATTCATACTTGAACATCTAATGACCCAATTTTCCTGATAAATAGGTTTTGTTGATATTGGTGAAAGAAGAGCTTGAAGATATGAAAGTATCAAAGTAGAACAGACAACACAATGGCCAACACAAGTACAAAAGGACAAACAACGATCTACAAAACAAACACATAAAAGTAAACATCGAGTAACAGGAACATGACAGTGTTGTCTAACACTGTTTGATATTTCTGTTTATAATTTTGTCACATTTATGTTATCATAGGTCCTTTGGTTTTCCTGTTCCCAAAGACTTTTAAATTATTTGGCTTTCAAATATCTTGTCTTTGAGAGTACCTGATGAAGTTATTCCAGAAACACCTCATGCGCACTAAATGTTGATATCTAACTTTTATAACGGCGATAACAGTTTTATTTGTCTAGGTAATATTGTTGAATTGGTCACCTCATCTACTGATGCAACAATAATCCCATAGAACCACTTCGCACGCACTAGATTTGTTATCTACGCTCTTAGTGTAGTAGGAGGGATGAATCACATCAAACACAAATTAGATTCCCCTTTTTGGACAAGAAAATCGGTATATTTTGTCTTCCAATTTTATACCAAAAAACAACACATTGTCATCTTTCAGGCTTTTTCTATATAATGCGGTTCCTAGCTATTTAGTCGGCATAGCATAAGAACACTGACATGACCCCGACAGAAATGTCATTGGATGTGAGTGCATCGCCAACAGTAAGAAGTAAAAAATACACATTTAGAAAAAATTGTATTGAGTATCTGTAACATACCTTTTGATTGCCACATAATGTTCCATCTGAAGCAGTGATTGACTGACATATCGTTGTATTTGTTGGGTTGGAACACCATAAGACTGAACATATCGACGTGAAATCTCCACCATATTGAGCCTAAAGTACAATCAAAATATACAAAAATGTAGTTTTAGTGCAGAAGAAGGACAAATGATGTTAATAAGCCCACATTTAACCCGTATTTGTCTTTTACAATACAACCTTTATGATTTTTTTAACATAACATAATACTTTATTATTTGACTCGCCTATTACCAAAACACCTTAGACGACCAAGTTAGTAAAAAATAACATGCATGCTTAAGATCTGTCTTCAACTGAATTGATATGAACTTTTTCAGATTTGAGTTTGACTTGACAGACATGTGTCGCCTTCTATTTGTTAACTAGAATCTACAAATATTGATATTTCGTTGGTATTGAAGGAATTGTGAATTAGAAATGTGTCCACCTTCTTGTCCACACCAACAGCCTGTTTTTCTTTAGAAAAAAACCATAAGGTTTGTGACAAAAGAATATAATAGCAGGTGCATGATGTCAATTTCTGTATCAGGAAGAAGAGTTTGAAGATCCCAATGGGGTAATCAGAATTCGTTTATCGAAGAAGAACAGACAACAAAATGGTCAAAAGAAAAAAAAGAAAAACAATGATCTATTAAACATACACATCAAGCTAAAGATCGAGTAACACGAACCCCTTGAACAACCATGGGGGAACGCATGTGCTCCAGAGGGGTAAGCAGTTCCTGCTCCACTGGTGGCACCCGTTGTGCTAATCTAGACAATGATGACGAGTTACCAACACACCTTCACTGTAAAATTTTCAAAATCACGTCCATAAAATCAATGTGATCAAAATAAGTAAGCAGTTTTACAACTTCACGGCATGTAGAAAGTAATGGGCAAGTATGGTGGCTTAGGAGGAGATGCGTAACCAGGAAGGAGATCAACGACACAAGACGATGACAACCATGTGGACAACGACATAAGACGACGACAACCGGATGGACAACGACATAAGACGACGACGACATAAGACGACGACAACAATGTGCACAACTACATAAGACGACGACAACCATGTGGACAACGACATAAGACGACCACAACCATGTGGACAACGACATAAAACGACGATAACCATGTGGACAACGACATAAGACGACGACAACCATGTGTACAACGACATCAGAGGACGACAACCATGTGGACAACGACATAAGACGACTGACAACCATGTGGACAACGACATAAGACGACGACAATCATGTGGACAACGACATAAGACAACGACAACAATGTGTACAACGACATAGGAGGACAACAGCCATGTGGACAATGACATAATATGTCGACAACCATGTGAACAACGACACACGACGACCACAACCATGTGGAAAACGACATAAGACGACGCCAACCATGTGGACAACGACATAAGACGACGACAACCATGTTGACAACGACATAAGACGAGACAACGATGTGTACAACGACATAAGACGACGACAACCATGTGAACAACGAAATAGGAGGACAACAACAATGTGGTAAACGACATAAGACGATGACAACCATGTGGACAACGACATAAGATGACGACAACAATGTCCACAACAACATAAGACGACGACAACCATGTGTACAACGAGATAAGACGACAACAACCATGATGTCAACGACATAAGATGACCACAACCATGTGTACAACGACATAAGATGACCACAACCATGTGTACAACTGCATAAGAGGACAACCATGTGTACAACGACATAAGAGGACGACAACCATGTATAAAACGACATAAGACGACAACAACCATGTGTACAACGACATAAGACGACGACAACAATGTGCACAACTACATAAGATGACGACAACCATGTAGACAATGACATAAGACGACTACAACCATGTGGACAACGACATAAGACGACGACAACCATGTGGACAACGACATAAGACGACGACAACCATGTGGACAACGACATAAGACGACGACAACCATGTGGACAACGACATAAGACGACGACAACCATGTGGACAACGACATAAGACGACGACAATCATGTGGACAACGAGATAAGACGACGACAATCATGTGGACAACGACATCAGACGACGACAACCATGTGGACAACGACATAGGAGGACAACAGCCATGTGGACAATGACATAATATGTCGACAACCATGTGATCAACGACACAAGACGACCACAACCATGTGGAAAACGACATAAGACGACGCCAACCATGTGGACAACGACATAAGACGACAACAACCATGTTGACAACGACATAAGACGACGACAACCATGTGTACAACGACATAAGACGACGACAACCATGTGGACAACGACATAGGAGGACAACAACAATGTGGACAACGACATAAGACGACGACAACACATGTGGACAACGACATAAGATGACGACAACCATGTGTACAACAACATAAGACGACGACAACCATGTGTACAACGAAATAAGAGGGCGACAACCATGTGGACAACGACATAAGACGACGAAAACCATGATGTCAACGACATAAGATGACGACAACCATGTGTACAACGACATAAGATGACCACAACCATGTGTACAACTACATAAGAGGACGACAACCATGTGTACAACGACATAAGAGGACGACAACCATGTATAAAACGACATAAGACGACAACAACCATGTGTACAACGAGATAAGACGACGACAACCATGTGGACAACGACATAAGACGACGACAACCATGTGGACAACGACATAGGAGGACAACAGCCATGTGGACAATGACATAATATGTCGACAACCATGTGAACAACGACACAAGACGACCACAACCATGTGGAAAACGACATAAGACGACAACAACGATGTGTACAACGACATAAGACGACGACAACCATGTGGACAACGACATAGGAGGACAACAACAATGTGGACAACGACATAAGACGACGACAACCATGTGGACAACGACATAAGATGACGACAACCACGTGTACAGCAACATAAGACGACGACAACCATGTGTACAACGAAATAAGAGGGCGACAACCATGTGGACAGCGACATATGACGACGACAACCATGATGTCAACGACATAAGATGACCAAAACCATGTGTACAACGACATAAGATGACCACAACCATGTGTACAACTACATAAGAGGACGACAACCATGTGTACACCGACATAAGAGGACGACAACCATGTATAAAACGACATAAGAGGACAACAACCTTGTGTACAACGACATCAGATGTTGACAACCATGTGTACGACGATATAAAATGACCACAACCATGTGTACAACGAAATAGGACGACGACAACATGTGGACAACGACATAAGACGACGACAACATGTGAACAACGACATAAGACGACGACAACCATGTGGACAACGACATAAGACGACGACAACCACGTGGACAACGACATAAGACGACGACAACCATGTGTATAACGTAATAAGTCGACGAAAACCATGTGGACAACTACATAAGACGACGACAACCATGTGGACAACGACATAAGACGACGACAACCATGTGTACAACGTAATAAGTCGACGACAACCATGTGTACAACGACATAAGACGACGTTAACAATGTGGACATCGAGATAAGACGACGACAACCATGTGTACAACGACATAAGACGACGATAACCATGTGGACAACGAGATAAGATGACCACAACCATGTGGACAACGACATAAGACGACGACAACCATGTGTACAACGACATAAGACGACGACAACCATGTGTACAACGACATAAGACGACGACAACCATGTGATCAACGACATAAGAGAACAACAACCATGTGCAAAACGACATAAGTCGACGACAACCATGTGTACAACGACATAAGAGGACGACAACATGTGGACAACGACATAAGACGACGACAACCATGTGGACAACGACATAAGACAACGACATGCATGTGTACAACGACATAAGACGACGATAACCATGTGTACAACGACATAAGACGACGACAACCATGTGGACAACTAAATAAGACGACGACATGCATGTGTACAACGACATAAGACGAAGACAACCATGTGGACAACGAGATAAGACGACGACATGCATGTGTACAACGACATAAGACGACGACAACCATGTGTACAACGATATAAGACGACGATAACCATGTGTACAACGACATAAGACGACGACAACCATGTGGACAACGACATAGGACAACAACCATGTGCACAACGACATAAGTCGACGACAACCATGTGGACAACGACATAAGATGACGACAACCATGTGTATAACGACATAAGACGACGACAACCATGTGTACAACGACATAAGACGACGACAACCATGTGGACAACGACATAAGACGACGACAACCATGTGGACAACTAAATAAGACGACGACAACTATGTGTACAACGACATAAGACGACGACAACCATGTGTACAACTACATAAGATGACGATAACCATGTGGACATCGAGATAAGACGACGACAACCATGTGGACAACGAGATAAGACGACGACATTCATGTGTACAACGACATAAGACGACGACAACCATGTGTACAACGACATAAGACGACGATAACCATGTGTACAACGACATAAGACGACGACAACCATGTGGACAACGACATAGGACAACAACCATGTGCACAACGACATAAGTCGACGACAACCATGTGGGCAACGACATAAGACGACGACAACCATGTGTACAACGATATAAGACGACGATAACCATGTGTGCAACGACATAAGACGACGACAACCATGTGGACAACGACATAGGACAACAACCATGTGCACAACGACATAAGTCGACGGCAACCATGTGGACAACGACATAAGATGACGACAACCATGTGTATAACGACATAAGACGACGACAACCATGTGTACAACGACATAAGACGACGACAACCATGTGGACAACGACATAAGACGACGACAACCATGTCTACAACGACATAAGACGACGACAACCATGTGTACAACGACATAAGACGACGACAACCATGTGGACAACGACATAAGACGACGACAACCATGTGGACAACGACATAGGAGGACGACAACCATGTGTACAACGACATAAGACGACGACAACCATGTTTACAACGACATAAGACGGCGACAACCATGTCGACAACGACATAAGATGTCGACAACCATGTGGACAACGACATAAGACGACGACAACCATGTGTACAACGACATAGGACGACGAAAACCATGTCGACAACGACATAAGACGACGACAACCATGTGTACAACGACATAAGACGACGACAACCATGTCGACAACGACATAAGACGACGACAACCATGTGTACAACGACATAGGAGGACAAAAACATGTGGACAACGACATAAGAGGACAACAACCATATGTACAACTACATAAGAGGACGACAACCATGTGTACAACTACATAAGATGACGACAACCATGTGTACAACTACATAAGAGGACGACAACCATGTGTAAAACGACATAAGAGGACGACAACCATGTGTACAACGACATCAGATGTCGACAACCATGTGTACGACGACATAAAATGACCACAACCATGTGTACAACGAAATAAGAGGACGGCAACCATGTGGACAACGAGATAAGACGACGACAACCATGTGTACAACTACTTAATACGACGACAACCATATCAATAACAACATAAGAGGACGACAACCATGTGTACTACGACATAAGACGACGACAACCATGTGTACAACGACATAAGACGACGACAACCATGTGAGGAACGCCATATGACGACGACAACCATGTGTACAACGAAATCAGATGTCGACAACCAAGTGTACAAGTACATAAGAGGACGACAACCAAGTGGGCATCGACATAAGATGACGATAACCATGTGTACAACGACATCAGATGTCGACAACCATATGTACAACTACAAAAGATGACGACAACCATGTGTACAACGACATAATATGTCGACAACCAAGTGTACAAGTACATAAGAGGACGAAAACCATGTGGGCATCGACATAAGAGGACGACAACCATGTGTACAACGACATCAGATGTCGACAACCACATATACAACTACATAAGAGGACGACAATCATGTGGACAACGAGATAAGACGACGACAACCATGTGGACAACGACATAAGACGACGACAACCATGTGGACAACGACATAGGAGGACAACAGCCATGTGGACAATGACATAATATGTCGACAACCATGTGAACAACGACACAAGACGACCACATTCATGTGGAAAACGACATAAGACGACGCCAACCATGTGGACAACGACATAAGACGACAACAACCATGTTGACAACGACATAAGACGACGACAACCATGTGTACAACGACATAAGACGACGACAACCTTGTGGACAACGACATAGGAGGACAACAACAATGTGGACAACGACATAAGACGACGACAACCATGTGGACAACGACATAAGAAGACGACAACCATGTGTACAACAACATAAGACGACGATAACCATGTGTACAACGAAATAAGAGGGCGACAACCATGTGGACAACGACATAAGACGACGACAACCATGATGTCAACGACATAAGATGACCACAACCATGTGTACAACGACATAAGATGACCACAACCATGTGCACAACTACATAAGAGGGCGACAACCATGTGTACAACGACATAAGAGGACGACAACCATGTATAAAACGACATAAGACGACAACACCCATGTGTAAAACGACATAAGACGACGACAACCAAGTGGACAACGACATAAGACGACGACAATCATGTGGACAACGAGATAAGACGACGACAACCATGTGGACAACGACATAAGACGACGACAACCATGTGGACAACGACATAGGAGGACAACAGCCATGTGGAAAATGACATAATATGTCAACAACCATGTGAACAACGACACAAGACGACCACAACCATGTGGAAAACGACATAAGACGACGACAACGATGTGTACAACGACATAAGACGACGACAACCATGTGGACAACGACATAGGAGGACAACAACAATGTGGACAACGACATAAGACGACGACAACCATGTGGACAACTACATAAGATGACGACAACCATGTGTACAACAACATAAGAAGACGACAACCATGTGTACAACGAAATAAGAGGGCGACAACCATGTGGACAGCGACATAAGACGACGACAACCATGATGTCAACGACATAAGATGACCACAACCATGTGTACAACGACATAAGATGACCACAACCATGTGTACAACTACATAAGAGGACGACAACCATGTGTACAACGACATAAGATGACGACAACCATGTATAAAACGACATAAGACGACAACAACCATGTGTACAACGACATCAGATGTCGACAACCATGTGTACGTCGATATAAAATGACCACAACCATGTGTACAACGAAATAAGACGACGACAACATGTGAACAACGACATAAGACGACGACAACCATGTGGACAACGACATAAGTCGACGACAACCATGTGGACAACGACATAAGACGACGACAACCATGTGTACAACGACATAAGACGACGACAACCATGTGGACAACGACATCAGACGACGACAACCATGTGGACAACGACATAGACGACGACAACCATGTGGACAACGACATAAGACGACCACAACCATGTGGACAACGACATAAGTCGACGACAACCATGTGCACAACGACATAAGAGGACGACAACCATGTGTACAACGACATAAGACGACAACAACCATGTGGACAACGACATAAGACGACGACAACCATGTGGACAACGACATAAGACGACGACAACCATGTGGACAACGACATAAGACGACGACAACCATGTCTACAACGACATAAGACGACGACAACCATGTGTACAACGACATAAGACGACAACAACCATGTGGACAACGAGATAAGATGACGACAACCATGTGGACAACGACATAGGAGGACAACAGCAATGTGGACAATGACATAAGATGTCGACAACCATGTGGACAACGACATAAGACGACGACAACCATGTGTACAACGACATAAGACGACGACAACCATTTTTAAAACGACATAAGACGACGACAACCATGTGGACAACAGCATAAGATGTCGACAACCATGTGGACAACGACATAAGACGACGACAACCATGTGTACAACGACATAAGACGACGACAACCATGTCGACAACGACATAAAACGACGACAACCATGTGTACAACGACATAGGAGGACAAAAACATGTGGACAACGACATAAGAGGACAACAACCATATGTACAACTACATAAGAGGACGACAACCATGTGTACAACGACATAAGATGACGACAACCATGTGTACAACTACATAAGAGGACGACAACCATGTGTAAAACGACATCAGATGTCGACAACCATGTGTACGACGACATAAAATGACCACAACCATGTGTACAACGAAATAAGAGGACGGCAACCATGTGGACAACAAGATAAGACGACGACAACCATGTGTACAACTACTTAATACTACGACAACCATATCAATAACAACATAAGAGGACGACAACCATGTGTACAACGACATAAGACGACGACAACCATGTGTACAACGACATAAGACGACGACAACCATGTGTACAACGACATCAGATGTCGACAACCAAGTGTACAAGTACATAAGAGGACGATAACCAAGTGGGCATCGACATAAGATGACGACAACCATGTGTACAACGACATCAGATGTCGACAACCATATGTACAACTACAAAAGATGACGACAACCATGTGTACAACGACATAATATGTCGACAACCAAGTGTACAAGTACATAAGAGGACGACAATCATGTGGACAACGAGATAAGACGACGACAACCATGTGGACAACGAAATAAGACGACGACAACCATGTGGACAACGACATAGGAGGACAACAGCCATGTGGACAATGACATAATATGTCGACAACCATGTGAACAACGACACAAGACGACAACAACCATGTGGAAAACGACATAAGACGACGCCAACCATGTGGACAACGACATAAGACGACAACAACCATGTTGACAACGACATAAGACGACGACAACCATGTGTACAACGACATAAGACGACGACAACCATGTGGACAACGACATAAGATGACGACAACCATGTGTACAACAACATAAGACGACGACAACCATGTGTACAACGAAATAAGAGGGCGACAACCATGTGGACAACGACATAAGACGAAGACAACCATGATGTCAACGACATAAGATGACCACAACCATGTATAAAACGACATAAGAGGACAACAACCATGTGTACAACGACATAAGACGACGACAACCATGTGGACAACGACATAAGACAACGACAATCATGTGGACAACGAGATAAGACGACTACAACCATGTGGACAACGACATAAGACGACGACAACCATGTGGACAACGACATAGGAGGACAACAGCCATGTGGACAATGACATAATATGTCGACAACCATGTGAACAACGACACAAGACGACCACAACCACGTGGAAAACGACATAAGACGACGACAACGATTTGCACAACGACATAAGACGACGACAACCATGTAGACAACGACATAGGAGGACGACAACAATGTGGACAACGACATAAGACGACGACAACCATGTGGACAACGACATAAGATGACGACAACCATGTGTACAGCAACATAAGACGACGACAACCATGTGTACAACGAAATAAGAGGGCGACAAACATGTGGACAGCGACATATGACGACGACAACCATGATGTCAACGACATAAGATGACCAAAACCATGTGTACAACGACATAAGATGACCACAACCATGTGTACAACTACATAAGAGGACGACAACCATGTGTACACCGACATAAGAGGACGACAACCATGTATAAAACGACATAAGACGACAACAACCATGTGTACAACGACATCAGATGTTGACAACCATGTGTACGACGATATCAAATGACCACAACCATGTGTACAACGAAATAGGACGACGACAACATGTGGACAACAACATAAGACGACGACAACATGTGAACAACGACATAAGACGACGACAACCATGTGGACAACGACATAAGACGACGACAACCACGTGGACAACGACATAAGACGACGACAACCATGTGTACAACGTAATAAGTCGACGACAACCATGTGGACAACGACATAAGACGACGACAACCATGTGGACAACGACATAAGACGACGACAACCATGTGTACAACGTAATAAGTCGACGACAACCATGTGTACAACGACATAAGACGACGTTAACAATGTGGACATCGAGATAAGACGACGACAACCATGTGTACAACGACATAAGACGACGATAACCATGTGGACAACGAGATAAGATGACCACAACCATGTGGACAACGACATAAGACGACGACAACCATGTGTACAACGACATAAGACGACGACAACCATGTGTACAACGACATCAGATGATGACAACCATGTGTACGACGATATAAAATGACCACAACCATGTGTACAACGAAATAGGACGACGACAACATGTGGACAACAACATAAGACGACGACAACATGTGAACAACGACATAAGACGACGACAACCATGTGGACAACGACATAAGACGACGACAACCACGTGTACAACGATATAAGACGACGATAACCATGTGTACAACGACATAAGACGACGACAACCATGTGGACAACGACATAGGACAACAACCATGTGCACAACGACATAAGTCGACGACAACCATGTGGACAACGACATAAGATGACGACAACCATGTGTATAACGACATAAGACGACGACAACCATGTGTACAACGACATAAGACGACGACAACCATGTGGACAACGACATAAGACGACGACAACCATGTGGACAACTAAATAAGACGACTACAACCATGTGTACAACGACATAAGACGACGACAACCATGTGTACAACTACATAAGATGACGATAACCATGTGGACATCGAGATAAGACGACGACAACCATGTGGACAACGAGATAAGACGACGACATTCATGTGTACAACGACATAAGACGACGACAACCATGTGTACAACGACATAAGACGACGATAACCATGTGTACAACGACATAAGACGACGACAACCATGTGGACAACGACATAGGACAACAACCATGTGCACAACGACATAAGTCGACGACAACCATGTGGACAACGACATAAGACGACGACAACCATGTGGACAACGACATAGGAGGACAACAGCCATGTGGACAATGACATAATATGTCGACAACCATGTGAACAACGACACAAGACGACCACAACCATGTGGAAAACGACATAAGACGACAACAACGATGTGTACAACGACATAAGACGACGACAACCATGTGGACAACGACATAGGAGGACAACAACAATGTGGACAACGACATAAGACGACGACAACCATGTGGACAACGACATAAGATGACGACAACCACGTGTACAGCAACATAAGACGACGACAACCATGTGTACAACGAAATAAGAGGGCGACAACCATGTGGACAGCGACATATGACGACGACAACCATGATGTCAACGACATAAGATGACCAAAACCATGTGTACAACGACATAAGATGACCACAACCATGTGTACAACTACATAAGAGGACGACAACCATGTGTACACCGACATAAGAGGACGACAACCATGTATAAAACGACATAAGAGGACAACAACCTTGTGTACAACGACATCAGATGTTGACAACCATGTGTACGACGATATAAAATGACCACAACCATGTGTACAACGAAATAGGACGACGACAACATGTGGACAACGACATAAGACGACGACAACATGTGAACAACGACATAAGACGACGACAACCATGTGGACAACGACATAAGACGACGACAACCACGTGGACAACGACATAAGACGACGACAACCATGTGTATAACGTAATAAGTCGACGAAAACCATGTGGACAACTACATAAGACGACGACAACCATGTGGACAACGACATAAGACGACGACAACCATGTGTACAACGTAATAAGTCGACGACAACCATGTGTACAACGACATAAGACGACGTTAACAATGTGGACATCGAGATAAGACGACGACAACCATGTGTACAACGACATAAGACGACGATAACCATGTGGACAACGAGATAAGATGACCACAACCATGTGGACAACGACATAAGACGACGACAACCATGTGTACAACGACATAAGACGACGACAACCATGTGTACAACGACATAAGACGACGACAACCATGTGATCAACGACATAAGAGAACAACAACCATGTGCAAAACGACATAAGTCGACGACAACCATGTGTACAACGACATAAGAGGACGACAACATGTGGACAACGACATAAGACGACGACAACCATGTGGACAACGACATAAGACAACGACATGCATGTGTACAACGACATAAGACGACGATAACCATGTGTACAACGACATAAGACGACGACAACCATGTGGACAACTAAATAAGACGACGACATGCATGTGTACAACGACATAAGACGAAGACAACCATGTGGACAACGAGATAAGACGACGACATGCATGTGTACAACGACATAAGACGACGACAACCATGTGTACAACGATATAAGACGACGATAACCATGTGTACAACGACATAAGACGACGACAACCATGTGGACAACGACATAGGACAACAACCATGTGCACAACGACATAAGTCGACGACAACCATGTGGACAACGACATAAGATGACGACAACCATGTGTATAACGACATAAGACGACGACAACCATGTGTACAACGACATAAGACGACGACAACCATGTGGACAACGACATAAGACGACGACAACCATGTGGACAACTAAATAAGACGACGACAACTATGTGTACAACGACATAAGACGACGACAACCATGTGTACAACTACATAAGATGACGATAACCATGTGGACATCGAGATAAGACGACGACAACCATGTGGACAACGAGATAAGACGACGACATTCATGTGTACAACGACATAAGACGACGACAACCATGTGTACAACGACATAAGACGACGATAACCATGTGTACAACGACATAAGACGACGACAACCATGTGGACAACGACATAGGACAACAACCATGTGCACAACGACATAAGTCGACGACAACCATGTGGGCAACGACATAAGACGACGACAACCATGTGTACAACGATATAAGACGACGATAACCATGTGTGCAACGACATAAGACGACGACAACCATGTGGACAACGACATAGGACAACAACCATGTGCACAACGACATAAGTCGACGGCAACCATGTGGACAACGACATAAGATGACGACAACCATGTGTATAACGACATAAGACGACGACAACCATGTGTACAACGACATAAGACGACGACAACCATGTGGACAACGACATAAGACGACGACAACCATGTCTACAACGACATAAGACGACGACAACCATGTGTACAACGACATAAGACGACGACAACCATGTGGACAACGACATAAGACGACGACAACCATGTGGACAACGACATAGGAGGACGACAACCATGTGTACAACGACATAAGACGACGACAACCATGTTTACAACGACATAAGACGGCGACAACCATGTCGACAACGACATAAGATGTCGACAACCATGTGGACAACGACATAAGACGACGACAACCATGTGTACAACGACATAGGACGACGAAAACCATGTCGACAACGACATAAGACGACGACAACCATGTGTACAACGACATAAGACGACGACAACCATGTCGACAACGACATAAGACGACGACAACCATGTGTACAACGACATAGGAGGACAAAAACATGTGGACAACGACATAAGAGGACAACAACCATATGTACAACTACATAAGAGGACGACAACCATGTGTACAACTACATAAGACGACGACAACCATGTGTACAACTACATAAGAGGACGACAACCATGTGTAAAACGACATAAGAGGACGACAACCATGTGTACAACGACATCAGATGTCGACAACCATGTGTACGACGACATAAAATGACCACAACCATGTGTACAACGAAATAAGAGGACGGCAACCATGTGGACAACGAGATAAGACGACGACAACCATGTGTACAACTACTTAATACGACGACAACCATATCAATAACAACATAAGAGGACGACAACCATGTGTACTACGACATAAGACGACGACAACCATGTGTACAACGACATAAGACGACGACAACCATGTGAGGAACGCCATATGACGACGACAACCATGTGTACAACGAAATCAGATGTCGACAACCAAGTGTACAAGTACATAAGAGGACGACAACCAAGTGGGCATCGACATAAGATGACGATAACCATGTGTACAACGACATCAGATGTCGACAACCATATGTACAACTACAAAAGATGACGACAACCATGTGTACAACGACATAATATGTCGACAACCAAGTGTACAAGTACATAAGAGGACGAAAACCATGTGGGCATCGACATAAGAGGACGACAACCATGTGTACAACGACATCAGATGTCGACAACCACATATACAACTACATAAGAGGACGACAATCATGTGGACAACGAGATAAGACGTCGACAACCATGTGGACAACGACATAAGACGACGACAACCATGTGGACAACGACATAGGAGGACAACAGCCATGTGGACAATGACATAATATGTCGACAACCATGTGAACAACGACACAAGACGACCACATTCATGTGGAAAACGACATAAGACGACGCCAACCATGTGGACAACGACATAAGACGACAACAACCATGTTGACAACGACATAAGACGACGACAACCATGTGTACAACGACATAAGACGACGACAACCTTGTGGACAACGACATAGGAGGACAACAACAATGTGGACAACGACATAAGACGACGACAACCATGTGGACAACGACATAAGAAGACGACAACCATGTGTACAACAACATAAGACGACGATAACCATGTGTACAACGAAATAAGAGGGCGACAACCATGTGGACAACGACATAAGACGACGACAACCATGATGTCAACGACATAAGATGACCACAACCATGTGTACAACGACATAAGATGACCACAACCATGTGCACAACTACATAAGAGGGCGACAACCATGTGTACAACGACATAAGAGGACGACAACCATGTATAAAACGACATAAGACGACAACACCCATGTGTAAAACGACATAAGACGACGACAACCAAGTGGACAACGACATAAGACGACGACAATCATGTGGACAACGAGATAAGACGACGACAACCATGTGGACAACGACATAAGACGACGACAACCATGTGGACAACGACATAGGAGGACAACAGCCATGTGGAAAATGACATAATATGTCAACAACCATGTGAACAACGACACAAGACGACCACAACCATGTGGAAAACGACATAAGACGACGACAACGATGTGTACAACGACATAAGACGACGACAACCATGTGGACAACGACATAGGAGGACAACAACAATGTGGACAACGACATAAGACGACGACAACCATGTGGACAACTACATAAGATGACGACAACCATGTGTACAACAACATAAGAAGACGACAACCATGTGTACAACGAAATAAGAGGGCGACAACCATGTGGACAGCGACATAAGACGACGACAACCATGATGTCAACGACATAAGATGACCACAACCATGTGTACAACGACATAAGATGACCACAACCATGTGTACAACTACATAAGAGGACGACAACCATGTGTACAATGACATAAGATGACGACAACCATGTATAAAACGACATAAGACGACAACAACCATGTGTACAACGACATCAGATGTCGACAACCATGTGTACGTCGATATAAAATGACCACAACCATGTGTACAACGAAATAAGACGACGACAACATGTGAACAACGACATAAGACGACGACAACCATGTGGACAACGACATAAGTCGACGACAACCATGTGGACAACGACATAAGACGACGACAACCATGTGTACAACGACATAAGACGACGACAACCATGTGGACAACGACATCAGACGACGACAACCATGTGGACAACGACATAGACGACGACAACCATGTGGACAACGACATAAGACGACCACAACCATGTGGACAACGACATAAGTCGACGACAACCATGTGCACAACGACATAAGAGGACGACAACCATGTGTACAACGACATAAGACGACAACAACCATGTGGACAACGACATAAGACGACGACAACCATGTGGACAACGACATAAGACGACGACAACCATGTGGACAACGACATAAGACGACGACAACCATGTCTACAACGACATAAGACGACGACAACCATGTGTACAACGACATAAGACGACAACAACCATGTGGACAACGAGATAAGATGACGACAACCATGTGGACAACGACATAGGAGGACAACAGCAATGTGGACAATGACATAAGATGTCGACAACCATGTGGACAACGACATAAGACGACGACAACCATGTGTACAACGACATAAGACGACGACAACCATGTTTACAACGACATAAGACGACGACAACCATGTGGACAACAGCATAAGATGTCGACAACCATGTGGACAACGACATAAGACGACGACAACCATGTGTACAACGACATAAGACGACGACAACCATGTCGACAACGACATAAAACGACGACAACCATGTGTACAACGACATAGGAGGACAAAAACATGTGGACAACGACATAAGAGGACAACAACCATATGTACAACTACATAAGAGGACGACAACCATGTGTACAACGACATAAGATGACGACAACCATGTGTACAACTACATAAGAGGACGACAACCATGTGTAAAACGACATCAGATGTCGACAACCATGTGTACGACGACATAAAATGACCACAACCATGTGTACAACGAAATAAGAGGACGGCAACCATGTGGACAACAAGATAAGACGACGACAACCATGTGTACAACTACTTAATACTACGACAACCATATCAATAACAACATAAGAGGACGACAACCATGTGTACAACGACATAAGACGACGACAACCATGTGTACAACGACATAAGACGACGACAACCATGTGTACAACGACATCAGATGTCGACAACCAAGTGTACAAGTACATAAGAGGACGATAACCAAGTGGGCATCGACATAAGATGACGACAACCATGTGTACAACGACATCAGATGTCGACAACCATATGTACAACTACAAAAGATGACGACAACCATGTGTACAACGACATAATATGTCGACAACCAAGTGTACAAGTACATAAGAGGACGACAATCATGTGGACAACGAGATAAGACGACGACAACCATGTGGACAACGAAATAAGACGACGACAACCATGTGGACAACGACATAGGAGGACAACAGCCATGTGGACAATGACATAATATGTCGACAACCATGTGAACAACGACACAAGACGACAACAACCATGTGGAAAACGACATAAGACGACGCCAACCATGTGGACAACGACATAAGACGACAACAACCATGTTGACAACGACATAAGACGACGACAACCATGTGTACAACGACATAAGACGACGACAACCATGTGGACAACGACATAGGAGGACAACAACAATGTGGACAACGACATAAGACGACGACAACCATGTGGACAACGACATAAGATGACGACAACCATGTGTACAACAACATAAGACGACGACAACCATGTGTACAACGAAATAAGAGGGCGACAACCATGTGGACAACGACATAAGACGAAGACAACCATGATGTCAACGACATAAGATGACCACAACCATGTATAAAACGACATAAGAGGACAACAACCATGTGTACAACGACATAAGACGACGACAACCATGTGGACAACGACATAAGACAACGACAATCATGTGGACAACGAGATAAGACGACTACAACCATGTGGACAACGACATAAGACGACGACAACCATGTGGACAACGACATAGGAGGACAACAGCCATGTGGACAATGACATAATATGTCGACAACCATGTGAACAACGACACAAGACGACCACAACCACGTGGAAAACGACATAAGACGACGACAACGATTTGCACAACGACATAAGACGACGACAACCATGTAGACAACGACATAGGAGGACGACAACAATGTGGACAACGACATAAGACGACGACAACCATGTGGACAACGACATAAGATGACGACAACCATGTGTACAGCAACATAAGACGACGACAACCATGTGTACAACGAAATAAGAGGGCGACAAACATGTGGACAGCGACATATGACGACGACAACCATGATGTCAACGACATAAGATGACCAAAACCATGTGTACAACGACATAAGATGACCACAACCATGTGTACAACTACATAAGAGGACGACAACCATGTGTACACCGACATAAGAGGACGACAACCATGTATAAAACGACATAAGACGACAACAACCATGTGTACAACGACATCAGATGTTGACAACCATGTGTACGACGATATCAAATGACCACAACCATGTGTACAACGAAATAGGACGACGACAACATGTGGACAACAACATAAGACGACGACAACATGTGAACAACGACATAAGACGACGACAACCATGTGGACAACGACATAAGACGACGACAACCACGTGGACAACGACATAAGACGACGACAACCATGTGTACAACGTAATAAGTCGACGACAACCATGTGGACAACGACATAAGACGACGACAACCATGTGGACAACGACATAAGACGACGACAACCATGTGTACAACGTAATAAGTCGACGACAACCATGTGTACAACGACATAAGACGACGTTAACAATGTGGACATCGAGATAAGACGACGACAACCATGTGTACAACGACATAAGACGACGATAACCATGTGGACAACGAGATAAGATGACCACAACCATGTGGACAACGACATAAGACGACGACAACCATGTGTACAACGACATAAGACGACGACAACCATGTGTACAACGACATCAGATGATGACAACCATGTGTACGACGATATAAAATGACCACAACCATGTGTACAACGAAATAGGACGACGACAACATGTGGACAACAACATAAGACGACGACAACATGTGAACAACGACATAAGACGACGACAACCATGTGGACAACGACATAAGATGACGACAACCACGTGTACAACGATATAAGACGACGATAACCATGTGTACAACGACATAAGACGACGACAACCATGTGGACAACGACATAGGACAACAACCATGTGCACAACGACATAAGTCGACGACAACCATGTGGACAACGACATAAGATGACGACAACCATGTGTATAACGACATAAGACGACGACAACCATGTGTACAACGACATAAGACGACGACAACCATGTGGACAACGACATAAGACGACGACAACCATGTGGACAACTAAATAAGACGACTACAACCATGTGTACAACGACATAAGACGACGACAACCATGTGTACAACTACATAAGATGACGATAACCATGTGGACATCGAGATAAGACGACGACAACCATGTGGACAACGAGATAAGACGACGACATTCATGTGTACAACGACATAAGACGACGACAACCATGTGTACAACGACATAAGACGACGATAACCATGTGTACAACGACATAAGACGACGACAACCATGTGGACAACGACATAGGACAACAACCATGTGCACAACGACATAAGTCGACGACAACCATGTGGACAACGACATAAGACGACGACAACCATGTGTACAACGATATAAGACGACGATAACCATGTGTGCAACGACATAAGACGACGACAACCATGTGGACAACGACATAGGACAACAACCATGTGCACAACGACATAAGTCGACGGCAACCATGTGGACAACGACATAAGATGACGACAACCATGTGTATAACGACATAAGACGACGACAACCATGTGTACAACGACATAAGACGACGACAACCATGTGGACAACGACATAAGACGACGACAACCATGTGGACAACGACATAGGAGGACGACAACCATGTGTACAACGACATAAGACGACGACAACCATGTTTACAACGACATAAGACGACGACAACCATGTCGACAACGACATAAGATGTCGACAACCATGTGGACAACGACATAAGACGACGACAACCATGTGTACAACGACATAGGACGACGAAAACCATGTCGACAACGACATAAGACGACGACAACCATGTGTACAACGACATAAGACGACGACAACCATGTCGACAACGACATAAGACGACGACAACCATGTGTACAACGACATAGGAGGACAAAAACATGTGGACAACGACATAAGAGGACAACAACCATATGTACAACTACATAAGAGGACGACAACCATGTGTACAACTACATAAGATGACGACAACCATGTGAACAACTACATAAGAGGACGACAACCATGTGTAAAACGACATAAGAGGACGACAACCATGTGTACAACGACATCAGATGTCGACAACCATGTGTACGACGACATAAAATGACCACAACCATGTGTACAACGAAATAAGAGGACGGCAACCATGTGGACAACGAGATAAGACGACGACAACCATGTGTACAACTACTTAATACGACGACAACCATATCAATAACAACATAAGAGGACGACAACCATGTGTACTACGACATAAGACGACGACAACCATGTGTACAACGACATAAGACGACGACAACCATGTGAGGAACGCCATATGACGACGACAACCATGTGTACAACGACATCAGATGTCGACAACCAAGTGTTCAAGTACATAAGAGGACGACAACCAAGTGGGCATCGACATAAGATGACGACAACCATGTGTACAACGACATCAGATGTCGACAACCATATGTACAACTACAAAAGATGACGACAACCATGTGTACAACGACATAATATGTCGACAACCAAGTGTACAAGTACATAAGAGGACGAAAACCATGTGGGCATCGACATAAGAGGACGACAACCATGTGTACAACGACATCAGATGTCGACAACCACATATACAACTACATAAGAGGACGACAATCATGTGGACAACGAGATAAGACGACGACAACCATGTGGACAACGACATAAGACGACGACAACCATGTGGACAACGACATAGGAGGACAACAGCCATGTGGACAATGACATAATATGTCGACAACCATGTGAACAACGACACAAGACGACCACAACCATGTGGAAAACGACATAAGACGACGCCAACCATGTGGACAACGACATAAGACGACAACAACCATGTTGACAACGACATAAGACGACGACAACCATGTGTACAACGACATAAGACGACGAAAACCTTGTGGACAACGACATAGGAGGACAACAACAATGTGGACAACGACATAAGACGACGACAACCATGTGGACAACGACATAAGATGACGACAACCATGTGTACAACAACATAAGACGACGATAACCATGTGTACAACGAAATAAGAGGGCGACAACCATGTGGACAACGACATAAGACGACGACAACCATGATGTCAACGACATAAGATGACCACAACCATGTGTACAACGACATAAGATGACCACAACCATGTGCACAACTACATAAGAGGGCGACAACCATGTGTACAACGACATAAGAGGACAACAACCATGTATAAAACGACATAAGACGACAACACCCATGTGTAAAACGACATAAGACGACGACAACCAAGTGGACAACGACATAAGACGACGACAATCATGTGGACAACGAGATAAGACGACGACAACCATGTGGACAACGACATAAGACGACGACAACCATGTGGACAACGACATAGGAGGACAACAGCCATGTGGAAAATGACATAATATGTCAACAACCATGTGAACAACGACACAAGACGACCACAACCATGTGGAAAACGACATAAGACGACGACAACGATGTGTACAACGACATAAGATGAAGACAACCATGTGGACAACGACATAGGAGGACAACAACAATGTGGACAACGACATAAGACGACGACAACCATGTGGACAACTACATAAGATGACGACAACCATGTGTACAACAACATAAGAAGACGACAACCATGTGTACAACGAAATAAGAGGGCGACAACCATGTGGACAGCGACATAAGACGACGACAACCATGATGTCAACGACATAAGATGACCACAACCATGTGTACAACGACATAAGATGACCACAACCATGTGTACAACTACATAAGAGGACGACAACCATATGCACAACGACATAAGAGGACGACAACCATGTATAAAACGACATAAGACGACAACAACCATGTGTACAACGATATCAGATGTCGACAACCATGTGTACGACGATATAAAATGACCACAACCATGTGTACAACGAAATAAGACGACGACAACATGTGAACAACGACATAAGACGACGACAACCATGTGGACAACGACATAAGTCGACGACAACCATGTGGACAACGACATAAGACGACGACAACCATGTGTACAACGACATAAGACGACGACAACCATGTGGACATCGACATCAGACGACGACAACCATGTGGACAACGACATAAGACGACGACAACCATGTGGACAACGACATAAGACGACCACAACCATGTGGACAACGACATAAGACGACGACAACCATGTGCACAACGACATAAGAGGACGACAACCATGTGTACAACGACATAAGACGACAACAACCATGTGGACAACGACATAAGACGACGACAGCCATGTGGACAACGACATAAGACGACGACAACCATGTGGACAACGACATAAGACGACGACAACCATGTCTACAACGACATAAGACGACGACAACCATGTGTACAACGACATAAGACGACAACAACCATGTGGACAACGAGATAAGATGACGACAACCATGTGGACAACGACATAGGAGGACAACAGCAATGTGGACAATGACATAAGATGTCGACAACCATGTGGACAACGACATAAGACGACGACAACCATGTGGACAACGACATAGGAGGACGACAACCATGTGTACAACGACATAAGACGACGACAACCATGTTTACAACGACATAAGACGACGACAACCATGTGGACAACAGCATAAGATGTCGACAACCATGTGGACAACGACATAAGACTACGACTACCATGTGTACAACGACATAAGACGACGACAACCATGTCGACAACGACATAAGACGACGACAACCATGTGTACAACGACATAGGAGGACAAAAACATGTGGACAACGACATAAGAGGACAACAACCATATGTACAACTACATAAGAGGACGACAACCATGTGTACAACTACATAAGATGACGACAACCATGTGTACAACTACATAAGAGGACGACAACCATGTGTAAAACGACATAAGACGACGACAACCATGTGTACAACGACATCAGATGTCGACAACCATGTGTATGACGACATAAAATGACCACAACCATGTGTACAACGAAATAAGAGGACGGCAACCATGTGGACAACGACATAAGACGACGACAACACATGTGGACAACGACATAAGATGACGACAACCATGTGTACAACAACATAAGACGACGACAACCATGTGTACAACGAAATAAGAGGGCGACAACCATGTGGACAACGACATAAGACGACGAAAACCATGATGTCAACGACATAAGATGACGACAACCATGTGTACAACGACATAAGATGACCACAACCATGTGTACAACTACATAAGAGGACGACAACCATGTGTACAACGACATAAGAGGACGACAACCATGTATAAAACGACATAAGACGACAACAACCATGTGTACAACGAGATAAGACGACGACAACCATGTGGACAACGACATAAGACGACGACAACCATGTGGACAACGACATAGGAGGACAACAGCCATGTGGACAATGACATAATATGTCGACAACCATGTGAACAACGACACAAGACGACCACAACCATGTGGAAAACGACATAAGACGACAACAACGATGTGTACAACGACATAAGACGACGACAACCATGTGGACAACGACATAGGAGGACAACAACAATGTGGACAACGACATAAGACGACGACAACCATGTGGACAACGACATAAGATGACGACAACCACGTGTACAGCAACATAAGACGACGACAACCATGTGTACAACGAAATAAGAGGGCGACAACCATGTGGACAGCGACATATGACGACGACAACCATGATGTCAACGACATAAGATGACCAAAACCATGTGTACAACGACATAAGATGACCACAACCATGTGTACAACTACATAAGAGGACGACAACCATGTGTACACCGACATAAGAGGACGACAACCATGTATAAAACGACATAAGAGGACAACAACCTTGTGTACAACGACATCAGATGTTGACAACCATGTGTACGACGATATAAAATGACCACAACCATGTGTACAACGAAATAGGACGACGACAACATGTGGACAACGACATAAGACGACGACAACATGTGAACAACGACATAAGACGACGACAACCATGTGGACAACGACATAAGACGACGACAACCACGTGGACAACGACATAAGACGACGACAACCATGTGTATAACGTAATAAGTCGACGAAAACCATGTGGACAACTACATAAGACGACGACAACCATGTGGACAACGACATAAGACGACGACAACCATGTGTACAACGTAATAAGTCGACGACAACCATGTGTACAACGACATAAGACGACGTTAACAATGTGGACATCGAGATAAGACGACGACAACCATGTGTACAACGACATAAGACGACGATAACCATGTGGACAACGAGATAAGATGACCACAACCATGTGGACAACGACATAAGACGACGACAACCATGTGTAAAACGACATAAGACGACGACAACCATGTGTACAACGACATAAGACGACGACAACCATGTGATCAACGACATAAGACAACGACATGCATGTGTACAACGACATAAGACGACGATAACCATGTGTACAACGACATAAGACGACGACAACCATGTGGACAACTAAATAAGACGACGACATGCATGTGTACAACGACATAAGACGAAGACAACCATGTGGACAACGAGATAAGACGACGACATGCATGTGTACAACGACATAAGACGACGACAACCATGTGTACAACGATATAAGACGACGATAACCATGTGTACAACGACATAAGACGACGACAACCATGTGGACAACGACATAGGACAACAACCATGTGCACAACGACATAAGTCGACGACAACCATGTGGACAACGACATAAGATGACGACAACCATGTGTATAACGACATAAGACGACGACAACCATGTGTACAACGACATAAGACGACGACAACCATGTGGACAACGACATAAGACGACGACAACCATGTGGACAACTAAATAAGACGACGACAACTATGTGTACAACGACATAAGACGACGACAACCATGTGTACAACTACATAAGATGACGATAACCATGTGGACATCGAGATAAGACGACGACAACCATGTGGACAACGAGATAAGACGACGACATTCATGTGTACAACGACATAAGACGACGACAACCATGTGTACAACGACATAAGACGACGATAACCATCTGTACAACGACATAAGACGACGACAACCATGTGGACAACGACATAGGACAACAACCATGTGCACAACGACATAAGTCGACGACAACCATGTGGGCAACGACATAAGACGACGACAACCATGTGTACAACGATATAAGACGACGATAACCATGTGTGCAACGACATAAGACGACGACAACCATGTGGACAACGACATAGGACAACAACCATGTGCACAACGACATAAGTCGACGGCAACCATGTGGACAACGACATAAGATGACGACAACCATGTGTATAACGACATAAGACGACGACAACCATGTGTACAACGACATAAGACGACGACAACCATGTGGACAACGACATAAGACGACGACAACCATGTCTACAACGACATAAGACGACGACAACCATGTGTACAACGACATAAGACGACGACAACCATGTGGACAACGACATAAGACGACGACAACCATGTGGACAACGACATAGGAGGACGACAACCATGTGTACAACGACATAAGACGACGACAACCATGTTTACAACGACATAAGACGGCGACAACCATGTCGACAACGACATAAGATGTCGACAACCATGTGGACAACGACATAAGACGACGACAACCATGTGTACAACGACATAGGACGACGAAAACCATGTCGACAACGACATAAGACGACGACAACCATGTGTACAACGACATAAGACGACGACAACCATGTCGACAACGACATAAGACGACGACAACCATGTGTACAACGACATAGGAGGACAAAAACATGTGGACAACGACATAAGAGGACAACAACCATATGTACAACTACATAAGAGGACGACAACCATGTGTACAACTACATAAGATGACGACAACCATGTGTACAACTACATAAGAGGACGACAACCATGTGTAAAACGACATAAGAGGACGACAACCATGTGTACAACGACATCAGATGTCGACAACCATGTGTACGACGACATAAAATGACCACAACCATGTGTACAACGAAATAAGAGGACGGCAACCATGTGGACAACGAGATAAGACGACGACAACCATGTGTACAACTACTTAATACGACGACAACCATATCAATAACAACATAAGAGGACGACAACCATGTGTACTACGACATAAGACGACGACAACCATGTGTACAACGACATAAGACGACGACAACCATGTGAGGAACGCCATATGACGACGACAACCATGTGTACAACGACATCAGATGTCGACAACCAAGTGTACAAGTACATAAGAGGACGACAACCAAGTGGGCATCGACATAAGATGACGATAACCATGTGTACAACGACATCAGATGTCGACAACCATATGTACAACTACAAAAGATGACGACAACCATGTGTACAACGACATAATATGTCGACAACCAAGTGTACAAGTACATAAGAGGACGAAAACCATGTGGGCATCGACATAAGAGGACGACAACCATGTGTACAACGACATCAGATGTCGACAACCACATATACAACTACATAAGAGGACGACAATCATGTGGACAACGAGATAAGACGACGACAACCATGTGGACAACGACATAAGACGACGACAACCATGTGGACAACGACATAGGAGGACAACAGCCATGTGGACAATGACATAATATGTCGACAACCATGTGAACAACGACACAAGACGACCACATTCATGTGGAAAACGACATAAGACGACGCCAACCATGTGGACAACGACATAAGACGACAACAACCATGTTGACAACGACATAAGACGACGACAACCATGTGTACAACGACATAAGACGACGACAACCTTGTGGACAACGACATAGGAGGACAACAACAATGTGGACAACGACATAAGACGACGACAACCATGTGGACAACGACATAAGAAGACGACAACCATGTGTACAACAACATAAGACGACGATAACCATGTGTACAACGAAATAAGAGGGCGACAACCATGTGGACAACGACATAAGACGACGACAACCATGATGTCAACGACATAAGATGACCACAACCATGTGTACAACGACATAAGATGACCACAACCATGTGCACAACTACATAAGAGGGCGACAACCATGTGTACAACGACATAAGAGGACGACAACCATGTATAAAACGACATAAGACGACAACACCCATGTGTAAAACGACATAAGACGACGACAACCAAGTGGACAACGACATAAGACGACGACAATCATGTGGACAACGAGATAAGACGACGACAACCATGTGGACAACGACATAAGACGACGACAACCATGTGGACAACGACATAGGAGGACAACAGCCATGTGGAAAATGACATAATATGTCAACAACCATGTGAACAACGACACAAGACGACCACAACCATGTGGAAAACGACATAAGACGACGACAACGATGTGTACAACGACATAAGACGACGACAACCATGTGGACAACGACATAGGAGGACAACAACAATGTGGACAACGACATAAGACGACGACAACCATGTGGACAACTACATAAGATGACGACAACCATGTGTACAACAACATAAGAAGACGACAACCATGTGTACAACGAAATAAGAGGGCGACAACCATGTGGACAGCGACATAAGACGACGACAACCATGATGTCAACGACATAAGATGACCACAACCATGTGTACAACGACATAAGATGACCACAACCATGTGTACAACTACATAAGAGGACGACAACCATGTGTACAACGACATAAGATGACGACAACCATGTATAAAACGACATAAGACGACAACAACCATGTGTACAACGACATCAGATGTCGACAACCATGTGTACGTCGATATAAAATGACCACAACCATGTGTACAACGAAATAAGACGACGACAACATGTGAACAACGACATAAGACGACGACAACCATGTGGACAACGACATAAGTCGACGACAACCATGTGGACAACGACATAAGACGACGACAACCATGTGTACAACGACATAAGACGACGACAACCATGTGGACAACGACATCAGACGACGACAACCATGTGGACAACGACATAGACGACGACAACCATGTGGACAACGACATAAGACGACCACAACCATGTGGACAACGACATAAGTCGACGACAACCATGTGCACAACGACATAAGAGGACGACAACCATGTGTACAACGACATAAGACGACAACAACCATGTGGACAACGACATAAGACGACGACAACCATGTGGACAACGACATAAGACGACGACAACCATGTGGACAACGACATAAGACGACGACAACCATGTCTACAACGACATAAGACGACGACAACCATGTGTACAACGACATAAGACGACAACAACCATGTGGACAACGAGATAAGATGACGACAACCATGTGGACAACGACATAGGAGGACAACAGCAATGTGGACAATGACATAAGATGTCGACAACCATGTGGACAACGACATAAGACAACGACAACCATGTGTACAACGACATAAGACGACGACAACCATGTTTACAACGACATAAGACGACGACAACCATGTGGACAACAGCATAAGATGTCGACAACCATGTGGACAACGACATAAGACGACGACAACCATGTGTACAACGACATAAGACGACGACAACCATGTCGACAACGACATAAAACGACGACAACCATGTGTACAACGACATAGGAGGACAAAAACATGTGGACAACGACATAAGAGGACAACAACCATATGTACAACTACATAAGAGGACGACAACCATGTGTACAACGACATAAGATGACGACAACCATGTGTACAACTACATAAGAGGACGACAACCATGTGTAAAACGACATCAGATGTCGACAACCATGTGTACGACGACATAAAATGACCACCACCATGTGTACAACGAAATAAGAGGACGGCAACCATGTGGACAACAAGATAAGACGACGACAACCATGTGTACAACTACTTAATACTACGACAACCATATCAATAACAACATAAGAGGACGACAACCATGTGTACAACGACATAAGACGACGACAACCATGTGTACAACGACATAAGACGACGACAACCATGTGTACAACGACATCAGATGTCGACAACCAAGTGTACAAGTACATAAGAGGACGATAACCAAGTGGGCATCGACATAAGATGACGACAACCATGTGTACAACGACATCAGATGTCGACAACCATATGTACAACTACAAAAGATGACGACAACCATGTGTACAACGACATAATATGTCGACAACCAAGTGTACAAGTACATAAGAGGACGACAATCATGTGGACAACGAGATAAGACGACGACAACCATGTGGACAACGAAATAAGACGACGACAACCATGTGGACAACGACATAGGAGGACAACAGCCATGTGGACAATGACATAATATGTCGACAACCATGTGAACAACGACACAAGACGACAACAACCATGTGGAAAACGACATAAGACGACGCCAACCATGTGGACAACGACATAAGACGACAACAACCATGTTGACAACGACATAAGACGACGACAACCATGTGTACAACGACATAAGACGACGACAACCATGTGGACAACGACATAGGAGGACAACAACAATGTGGACAACGACATAAGACGACGACAACCATGTGGACAACGACATAAGATGACGACAACCATGTGTACAACAACATAAGACGACGACAACCATGTGTACAACGAAATAAGAGGGCGACAACCATGTGGACAACGACATAAGACGAAGACAACCATGATGTCAACGACATAAGATGACCACAACCATGTATAAAACGACATAAGAGGACAACAACCATGTGTACAACGACATAAGACGACGACAACCATGTGGACAACGACATAAGACAACGACAATCATGTGGACAACGAGATAAGACGACGACAACCATGTGGACAACGACATAAGACGACGACAACCATGTGGACAACGACATAGGAGGACAACAGCCATGTGGACAATGACATAATATGTCGACAACCATGTGAACAACGACACAAGACGACCACAACCACGTGGAAAACGACATAAGACGACGACAACGATTTGCACAACGACATAAGACGACGACAACCATGTAGACAACGACATAGGAGGACGACAACAATGTGGACAACGACATAAGACGACGACAACCATGTGGACAACGACATAAGATGACGACAACCATGTGTACAGCAACATAAGACGACGACAACCATGTGTACAACGAAATAAGAGGGCGACAAACATGTGGACAGCGACATATGACGACGACAACCATGATGTCAACGACATAAGATGACCAAAACCATGTGTACAACGACATAAGATGACCACAACCATGTGTACAACTACATAAGAGGACGACAACCATGTGTACACCGACATAAGAGGACGACAACCATGTATAAAACGACATAAGACGACAACAACCATGTGTACAACGACATCAGATGTTGACAACCATGTGTACGACGATATCAAATGACCACAACCATGTGTACAACGAAATAGGACGACGACAACATGTGGACAACAACATAAGACGACGACAACATGTGAACAACGACATAAGACGACGACAACCATGTGGACAACGACATAAGACGACGACAACCACGTGGACAACGACATAAGACGACGACAACCATGTGTACAACGTAATAAGTCGACGACAACCATGTGGACAACGACATAAGACGACGACAACCATGTGGACAACGACATAAGACGACGACAACCATGTGTACAACGTAATAAGTCGACGACAACCATGTGTACAACGACATAAGACGACGTTAACAATGTGGACATCGAGATAAGACGACGACAACCATGTGTACAACGACATAAGACGACGATAACCATGTGGACAACGAGATAAGATGACCACAACCATGTGGACAACGACATAAGACGACGACAACCATGTGTACAACGACATAAGACGACGACAACCATGTGTACAACGACATCAGATGATGACAACCATGTGTACGACGATATAAAATGACCACAACCATGTGTACAACGAAATAGGACGACGACAACATGTGGACAACAACATAAGACGACGACAACATGTGAACAACGACATAAGACGACGACAACCATGTGGACAACGACATAAGACGACGACAACCACGTGTACAACGATATAAGACGACGATAACCATGTGTACAACGACATAAGACGACATCAACCATGTGGACAACGACATAGGACAACAACCATGTGCACAACGACATAAGTCGACGACAACCATGTGTATAACGACATAAGACGACGACAACCATGTGTACAACGACATAAGACGACGACAACCATGTGGACAACGACATAAGACGACGACAACCATGTGGACAACTAAATAAGACGACTACAACCATGTGTACAACGACATAAGACGACGACAACCATGTGTACAACTACATAAGATGACGATAACCATGTGGACATCGAGATAAGACGACGACAACCATGTGGACAACGAGATAAGACGACGACATTCATGTGTACAACGACATAAGACGACGACAACCATGTGTACAACGACATAAGACGACGATAACCATGTGTACAACGACATAAGACGACGACAACCATGTGGACAACGACATAGGACAACAACCATGTGCACAACGACATAAGTCGACGACAACCATGTGGACAACGACATAAGACGACGACAACCATGTGTACAACGATATAAGACGACGATAACCATGTGTGCAACGACATAAGACGACGACAACCATGTGGACAACGACATAGGACAACAACCATGTGCACAACGACATAAGTCGACGGCAACCATGTGGACAACGACATAAGATGACGACAACCATGTGTATAACGACATAAGACGACGACAACCATGTGTACAACGACATAAGACGACGACAACCATGTGGACAACGACATAAGACGACGACAACCATGTGGACAACGACATAGGAGGACGACAACCATGTGTACAACGACATAAGACGACGACAACCATGTTTACAACGACATAAGACGACGACAACCATGTCGACAACGACATAAGATGTCGACAACCATGTGGACAACGACATAAGACGACGACAACCATGTGTACAACGACATAGGACGACGAAAACCATGTCGACAACGACATAAGACGACGACAACCATGTGTACAACGACATAAGACGACGACAACCATGTCGACAACGACATAAGACGACGACAACCATGTGTACAACGACATAGGAGGACAAAAACATGTGGACAACGACATAAGAGGACAACAACCATATGTACAACTACATAAGAGGACGACAACCATGTGTACAACTACATAAGATGACGACAACCATGTGAACAACTACATAAGAGGACGACAACCATGTGTAAAACGACATAAGAGGACGACAACCATGTGTACAACGACATCAGATGTCGACAACCATGTGTACGACGACATAAAATGACCACAACCATGTGTACAACGAAATAAGAGGACGGCAACCATGTGGACAACGAGATAAGACGACGACAACCATGTGTACAACTACTTAATACGACGACAACCATATCAATAACAACATAAGAGGACGACAACCATGTGTACTACGACATAAGACGACGACAACCATGTGTACAACGACATAAGACGACGACAACCATGTGAGGAACGCCATATGACGACGACAACCATGTGTACAACGACATCAGATGTCGACAACCAAGTGTTCAAGTACATAAGAGGACGACAACCAAGTGGGCATCGACATAAGATGACGACAACCATGTGTACAACGACATCAGATGTCGACAACCATATGTACAACTACAAAAGATGACGACAACCATGTGTACAACGACATAATATGTCGACAACCAAGTGTACAAGTACATAAGAGGACGAAAACCATGTGGGCATCGACATAAGAGGACGACAACCATGTGTACAACGACATCAGATGTCGACAACCACATATACAACTACATAAGAGGACGACAATCATGTGGACAACGAGATAAGACGACGACAACCATGTGGACAACGACATAAGACGACGACAACCATGTGGACAACGACATAGGAGGACAACAGCCATGTGGACAATGACATAATATGTCGACAACCATGTGAACAACGACACAAGACGACCACAACCATGTGGAAAACGACATAAGACGACGCCAACCATGTGGACAACGACATAAGACGACAACAACCATGTTGACAACGACATAAGACGACGACAACCATGTGTACAACGACATAAGACGACGAAAACCTTGTGGACAACGACATAGGAGGACAACAACAATGTGGACAACGACATAAGACGACGACAACCATGTGGACAACGACATAAGATGACGACAACCATGTGTACAACAACATAAGACGACGATAACCATGTGTACAACGAAATAAGAAGGCGACAACCATGTGGACAACGACATAAGACGACGACAACCATGATGTCAACGACATAAGATGACCACAACCATGTGTACAACGACATAAGATGACCACAACCATGTGCACAACTACATAAGAGGGCGACAACCATGTGTACAACGACATAAGAGGACAACAACCATGTATAAAACGACATAAGACGACAACACCCATGTGTAAAACGACATAAGACGACGACAACCAAGTGGACAACGACATAAGACGACGACAATCATGTGGACAACGAGATAAGACGACGACAACCATGTGGACAACGACATAAGACGACGACAACCATGTGGACAACGACATAGGAGGACAACAGCCATGTGGAAAATGACATAATATGTCAACAACCATGTGAACAACGACACAAGACGACCACAACCATGTGGAAAACGACATAAGACGACGACAACGATGTGTACAACGACATAAGATGAAGACAACCATGTGGACAACGACATAGGAGGACAACAACAATGTGGACAACGACATAAGACGACGACAACCATGTGGACAACTACATAAGATGACGACAACCATGTGTACAACAACATAAGAAGACGACAACCATGTGTACAACGAAATAAGAGGGCGACAACCATGTGGACAGCGACATAAGACGACGACAACCATGATGTCAACGACATAAGATGACCACAACCATGTGTACAACGACATAAGATGACCACAACCATGTGTACAACTACATAAGAGGACGACAACCATATGCACAACGACATAAGAGGACGACAACCATGTATAAAACGACATAAGACGACAACAACCATGTGTACAACGATATCAGATGTCGACAACCATGTGTACGACGATATAAAATGACCACAACCATGTGTACAACGAAATAAGACGACGACAACATGTGAACAACGACATAAGACGACGACAACCATGTGGACAACGACATAAGTCGACGACAACCATGTGGACAACGACATAAGACGACGACAACCATGTGTACAACGACATAAGACGACGACAACCATGTGGACATCGACATCAGACGACGACAACCATGTGGACAACGACATAAGACGACGACAACCATGTGGACAACGACATAAGACGACCACAACCATGTGGACAACGACATAAGACGACGACAACCATGTGCACAACGACATAAGAGGACGACAACCATGTGTACAACGACATAAGACGACAACAACCATGTGGACAACGACATAAGACGACGACAGCCATGTGGACAACGACATAAGACGACGACAACCATGTGGACAACGACATAAGACGACGACAACCATGTCTACAACGACATAAGACGACGACAACCATGTGTACAACGACATAAGACGACAACAACCATGTGGACAACGAGATAAGATGACGACAACCATGTGGACAACGACATAGGAGGACAACAGCAATGTGGACAATGACATAAGATGTCGACAACCATGTGGACAACGACATAAGACGACGACAACCATGTGGACAACGACATAGGAGGACGACAACCATGTGTACAACGACATAAGACGACGACAACCATGTTTACAACGACATAAGACGACGACAACCATGTGGACAACAGCATAAGATGTCGACAACCATGTGGACAACGACATAAGACTACGACTACCATGTGTACAACGACATAAGACGACGACAACCATGTCGACAACGACATAAGACGACGACAACCATGTGTACAACGACATAGGAGGACAAAAACATGTGGACAACGACATAAGAGGACAACAACCATATGTACAACTACATAAGAGGACGACAACCATGTGTACAACTACATAAGATGACGACAACCATGTGTACAACTACATAAGAGGACGACAACCATGTGTAAAACGACATAAGACGACGACAACCATGTGTACAACGACATCAGATGTCGACAACCATGTGTATGACGACATAAAATGACCACAACCATGTGTACAACGAAATAAGAGGACGGCAACCATGTGGACAACAAGATAAGACGACGACAACCATGTGTACAACTACTTAATACTACGACAACCATATCAATAACAACATAAGAGGACGACAACCATGTGTACAACGACATAAGACGACGACAACCATGTGTACAACGACATAAGACGACGACAACCATGTGTACAACGACATCAGATGTCGACAACCAAGTGTACCAGTACATAGGAGGACGACAACCAAGTGGGCATCGACATAAGATGTCGACAACCATATGTACAACTACAAAAGATGACGACAACCATGTGTACAACGACATAATATGTCGACAACCAAGTGTACAAGTACATAAGAGGACGACAACCATGTGGGCATCGACATAAGAGGACGACAACCATGTGTACAACGACATCAGATGTCGACAACCACATGTACAACTACATAAGAGGACGACAATCATGTGGACAACGAGATAAGACGACGACAACCATGTGGACAACGAAATAAGACGACGACAACCATGTGGACAACGACATAGGAGGACAACAGCCATGTGGACAATGACATAATATGTCGACAACCATGTGAACAACGACACAAGACGACCACAACCATGTGGACAACGACATAAGACGACAACAACCATGTTGACAACGACATAAGACGACGACAACCATGTGTACAACGACATAAGACGACGACAACCATGTGGACAACGACATAGGAGGACAACAACAATGTGGACAACGACATAAGACGACGACAACCATGTGGACAACGACATAAGATGACGACAACCATGTGTACAACAACATAAGACGACGACAACCATGTGTACAACGAAATAAGAGGGCGACAACCATGTGGACAACGACATAAGACGACGACAACCATGATGTCAACGACATAAGATGACCACAACCATGTATAAAACGACATAAGACGACAACAACCATGTGTACAACGACATAAGACGACGACAACCATGTGGACAACGACATAAGACAACGATAATCATGTGGACAACGAGATAAGACGACGACAACCATGTGGACAACGACATAAGACGACGACAACCATGTGGACAACGACATAAGATGACGACAACCATGTGTACAGCAACATAAGACGACGACAACCATGTGTACAACGAAATAAGAGGGCGACAACCATGTGGACAGCGACATATCACGACGACAACCATGATGTCAACGACATAAGATGACCAAAACCATGTGTACAACGACATAAGATGACCACAACCATGTGTACAACTACATAAGAGGACGACAACCATGTGTACACCGACATAAGAGGACGACAACCATGTATAAAACGACATAAGACGACAACAACCATGTGTACAACGACATCAGATGTTGACAACCATGTGTACGACGATATAAAATGACCACAACCATGTGTACAACGAAATAGGACGACGACAACATGTGGACAACAACATAAGACGACGACAACATGTGAACAACGACATAAGACGACGACAACCATGTGGACAACGACATAAGACGACGACAACCACGTGGACAACGACATAAGACGACGACAACCATGTGTACAACGTAATAAGTCGACGACAACCATGTGGACAACTACATAAGACGACGACAACCATGTGGACAACGACATAAGACGACGACAACCATGTGTACAACGTAATAAGTCGACGACAACCATGTGTACAACGACATAAGACGACGTTAACAATGTGGACATCGAGATAAGACGACGACAACCATGTGTACAACGACATAAGACGACGATAACCATGTGGACAACGAGATAAGATGACCACAACCATGTGGACAACGACATAAGACGACGATAACCATGTGTACAACGACATAAGACGACGACAACCATGTGTACAACGACATCAGATGTTGACAACCATGTGTAAGACGATATAAAATGACCACAACCATGTGTACAACGAAATAGGACGACGACAACATGTGGACAACAACATAAGACGACGACAACATGTGAACAACGACATAAGACGACGACAACCATGTGGACAACGACATAAGACGACGACAACCATGTGGACAACGACATAAGACGACGACAACCATGTGTACAACGTAATAAGTCGACGACAACCATGTGGACAACTACATAAGACGACGACAACCATGTGGACAAAGACATAAGACGACGACAACCATGTGTACAACGTAATAAGTCGACGACAACCATGTGTACAACGACATAAGACGACGTTAACAATGTGGACATCGAGATAAGACGACGACAACCATGTGTACAACGACATAAGACGACGATAACCATGTGGACAACGAGATAAGATGACCACAACCATGTGGACAACGACATAAGACGACGACAACCATGTGTACAACGACATAAGACGACGACAACCATGTGTACAACGACATAAGACGACGACAACCATGTGATCAACGACATAGGAGAACAACAACCATGTGCAAAACGACATAAGTCGACGACAACCATGTGTACAACGACATAAGAGGACGACAACATGTGGACAACGACATAAGACGACGACAGCCATGTGGACAACGACATAAGACAACGACATGCATGTGTACAACGACATAAGACGACGATAACCATGTGTACAACGACATAAGATGACGACAACCATGTGGACAACTAAATAAGACGACGACATGCATGTGTACAACGACATAAGACGAAGACAACCATGTGGACAACGAGATAAGACGACGACATGCATGTGTACAACGACATAAGACGACGACAACCATGTGTACAACGATATAAGACGACGATAACCATGTGTACAACGACATAAGACGACGACAACCATGTGGACAACGACATAGGACAACAACCATGTGCACAACGACATAAGTCGACGACAACCATGTGGACAACGACATAAGATGACGACAACCATGTGTATAACGACATAAGACGACGACAACCATGTGTACAACGACATAAGACGACGACAACCATGTGGACAACGACAAAAGACGACGACAACCATGTGGACAACTAAATAAGACGACGATAACCATGTGTACAACGACATAAGTCGACGACAACCATGTGGACAACGACATAAGACGACGACAACCATGTGGACAACTAAATAAGACGACGATAACCATGTGTACAACGTAATAAGTCGACGACAACCATGTGTACAACGACATAAGACGACGTTAACAATGTGGACATCGAGATAAGACGACGACAACCATGTGTACAACGACATAAGACGACGATAACCATGTGGACAACGAGATAAGATGACCACAACCATGTGGACAACGACATAAGACGACGACAACCATGTGTACAACGACATAAGACGACGACAACCATGTGTACAACGACATCAGATGTTGACAACCATGTGTACGACGATATAAAATGACCACAACCATGTGTACAACGAAATAGGACGACGACAACATGTGAACAACGACATAAGACGACGACAACCATGTGGACAACGACATAAGACGACGACAACCACGTGGACAACGACATAAGACGACGACAACCATGTGTACAACGTAATAAGTCGACGACAACCATGTGGACAACTACATAAGACGACGACAACCATGTGGACAACGACATAAGACGACGACAACCATGTGTACAACGTAATAAGTCGACGACAACCATGTGTACAACGACATAAGACGACGTTAACAATGTGGACATCGAGATAAGACGACGACAACCATGTGTACAACGACATAAGACGACGATAACCATGTGGACAACGAGATAAGATGACCACAACCATGTGGACAACGACATAAGACGACGACAACCATGTGTACAACGACATAAGACGACGACAACCATGTGTACAACGACATAAGACGACGACAACCATGTGATCAACGACATAGGAGAACAACAACCATGTGCAAAACGACATAAGTCGACGACAACCATGTGTACAACGAAATAAGAGGGCGACAACCATGTGGACAACGACATAAGACGACGACAACCATGATGTCAACGACATAAGATGACCACAACCATGTATAAAACGACATAAGACGACAACAACCATGTGTACAACGACATAAGACGACGACAACCATGTGGACAACGACATAAGACAACGATAATCATGTGGACAACGAGATAAGACGACGACAACCATGTGGACAACGACATAAGACGACGACAACCATGTGGACAACGACATAGGAGGACAACAACAATGTGGACAACGACATAAGACGACGACAACCATGTGGACAACGACATAAGATGACGACAACCATGTGTACAGCAACATAAGACGACGACAACCATGTGTACAACGAAATAAGAGGGCGACAACCATGTGGACAGCGACATATGACGACGACAACCATGATGTCAACGACATAAGATGACCAAAACCATGTGTACAACGACATAAGATGACCACAACCATGTGTACAACTACATAAGAGGACGACAACCATGTGTACACCGACATAAGAGGACGACAACCATGTATAAAACGACATAAGACGACAACAACCATGTGTACAACGACATCAGATGTTGACAACCATGTGTACGACGATATAAAATGACCACAACCATGTGTACAACGAAATAGGACGACGACAACATGTGGACAACAACATAAGACGACGACAACATGTGAACAACGACATAAGACGACGACAACCATGTGGACAACGACATAAGACGACGACAACCACGTGGACAACGACATAAGACGACGACAACCATGTGTACAACGTAATAAGTCGACGACAACCATGTGGACAACTACATAAGACGACGACAACCATGTGGACAACGACATAAGACGACGACAACCATGTGTACAACGTAATAAGTCGACGACAACCATGTGTACAACGACATAAGACGACGTTAACAATGTGGACATCGAGATAAGACGACGACAACCATGTGTACAACGACATAAGACGACGATAACCATGTGGACAACGAGATAAGATGACCACAACCATGTGGACAACGACATAAGACGACGATAACCATGTGTACAACGACATAAGACGACGACAACCATGTGTACAACGACATCAGATGTTGACAACCATGTGTAAGACGATATAAAATGACCACAACCATGTGTACAACGAAATAGGACGACGACAACATGTGGACAACAACATAAGACGACGACAACATGTGAACAACGACATAAGACGACGACAACCATGTGGACAACGACATAAGACGACGACAACCATGTGGACAACGACATAAGACGACGACAACCATGTGTACAACGTAATAAGTCGACGACAACCATGTGGACAACTACATAAGACGACGACAACCATGTGGACAAAGACATAAGACGACGACAACCATGTGTACAACGTAATAAGTCGACGACAACCATGTGTACAACGACATAAGACGACGTTAACAATGTGGACATCGAGATAAGACGACGACAACCATGTGTACAACGACATAAGACGACGATAACCATGTGGACAACGAGATAAGATGACCACAACCATGTGGACAACGACATAAGACGACGACAACCATGTGTACAACGACATAAGACGACGACAACCATGTGTACAACGACATAAGACGACGACAACCATGTGATCAACGACATAGGAGAACAACAACCATGTGCAAAACGACATAAGTCGACGACAACCATGTGTACAACGACATAAGAGGACGACAACATGTGGACAACGACATAAGACGACGACAGCCATGTGGACAACGACATAAGACAACGACATGCATGTGTACAACGACATAAGACGACGATAACCATGTGTACAACGACATAAGATGACGACAACCATGTGGACAACTAAATAAGACGACGACATGCATGTGTACAACGACATAAGACGAAGACAACCATGTGGACAACGAGATAAGACGACGACATGCATGTGTACAACGACATAAGACGACGACAACCATGTGTACAACGATATAAGACGACGATAACCATGTGTACAACGACATAAGACGACGACAACCATGTGGACAACGACATAGGACAACAACCATGTGCACAACGACATAAGTCGACGACAACCATGTGGACAACGACATAAGATGACGACAACCATGTGTATAACGACATAAGACGACGACAACCATGTGTACAACGACATAAGACGACGACAACCATGTGGACAACGACAAAAGACGACGACAACCATGTGGACAACTAAATAAGACGACGATAACCATGTGTACAACGACATAAGTCGACGACAACCATGTGGACAACGACATAAGACGACGACAACCATGTGGACAACTAAATAAGACGACGATAACCATGTGTACAACGTAATAAGTCGACGACAACCATGTGTACAACGACATAAGACGACGTTAACAATGTGGACATCGAGATAAGACGACGACAACCATGTGTACAACGACATAAGACGACGATAACCATGTGGACAACGAGATAAGATGACCACAACCATGTGGACAACGACATAAGACGACGACAACCATGTGTACAACGACATAAGACGACGACAACCATGTGTACAACGACATCAGATGTTGACAACCATGTGTACGACGATATAAAATGACCACAACCATGTGTACAACGAAATAGGACGACGACAACATGTGAACAACGACATAAGACGACGACAACCATGTGGACAACGACATAAGACGACGACAACCACGTGGACAACGACATAAGACGACGACAACCATGTGTACAACGTAATAAGTCGACGACAACCATGTGGACAACTACATAAGACGACGACAACCATGTGGACAACGACATAAGACGACGACAACCATGTGTACAACGTAATAAGTCGACGACAACCATGTGTACAACGACATAAGACGACGTTAACAATGTGGACATCGAGATAAGACGACGACAACCATGTGTACAACGACATAAGACGACGATAACCATGTGGACAACGAGATAAGATGACCACAACCATGTGGACAACGACATAAGACGACGACAACCATGTGTACAACGACATAAGACGACGACAACCATGTGTACAACGACATAAGACGACGACAACCATGTGATCAACGACATAGGAGAACAACAACCATGTGCAAAACGACATAAGTCGACGACAACCATGTGTACAACGAAATAAGAGGGCGACAACCATGTGGACAACGACATAAGACGACGACAACCATGATGTCAACGACATAAGATGACCACAACCATGTATAAAACGACATAAGACGACAACAACCATGTGTACAACGACATAAGACGACGACAACCATGTGGACAACGACATAAGACAACGATAATCATGTGGACAACGAGATAAGACGACGACAACCATGTGGACAACGACATAAGACGACGACAACCATGTGGACAACGACATAGGAGGACAACAACAATGTGGACAACGACATAAGACGACGACAACCATGTGGACAACGACATAAGATGACGACAACCATGTGTACAGCAACATAAGACGACGACAACCATGTGTACAACGAAATAAGAGGGCGACAACCATGTGGACAGCGACATATGACGACGACAACCATGATGTCAACGACATAAGATGACCAAAACCATGTGTACAACGACATAAGATGACCACAACCATGTGTACAACTACATAAGAGGACGACAACCATGTGTACACCGACATAAGAGGACGACAACCATGTATAAAACGACATAAGACGACAACAACCATGTGTACAACGACATCAGATGTTGACAACCATGTGTACGACGATATAAAATGACCACAACCATGTGTACAACGAAATAGGACGACGACAACATGTGGACAACAACATAAGACGACGACAACATGTGAACAACGACATAAGACGACGACAACCATGTGGACAAAGACATAAGACGACGACAACCACGTGGACAACGACATAAGACGACGACAACCATGTGTACAACGTAATAAGTCGACGACAACCATGTGGACAACTACATAAGACGACGACAACCATGTGGACAACGACATAAGACGACGACAACCATGTGTACAACGTAATAAGTCGACGACAACCATGTGTACAACGACATAAGACGACGTTAACAATGTGGACATCGAGATAAGACGACGACAACCATGTGTACAACGACATAAGACGACGATAACCATGTGGACAACGAGATAAGATGACCACAACCATGTGGACAACGACATAAGACGACGATAACCATGTGTACAACGACATAAGACGACGACAACCATGTGTACAACGACATCAGATGTTGACAACCATGTGTACGACGATATAAAATGACCACAACCATGTGTACAACGAAATAGGACGACGACAACATGTGGACAACAACATAAGACGACGACAACATGTGAACAACGACATAAGACGACGACAACCATGTGGACAACGACATAAGACGACGACAACCATGTGGACAACGACATAAGACGACGACAACCATGTGTACAACGTAATAAGTCGACGACAACCATGTGGACAACTACATAAGACGACGACAACCATGTGGACAAAGACATAAGACGACGACAACCATGTGTACAACGTAATAAGTCGACGACAACCATGTGTACAACGACATAAGACGACGTTAACAATGTGGACATCGAGATAAGACGACGACAACCATGTGTACAACGACATAAGACGACGATAACCATGTGGACAACGAGATAAGATGACCACAACCATGTGGACAACGACATAAGACGACGACAACCATGTGTACAACGACATAAGACGACGACAACCATGTGTACAACGACATAAGACGACGACAACCATGTGATCAACGACATAGGAGAACAACAACCATGTGCAAAACGACATAAGTCGACGACAACCATGTGTACAACGACATAAGAGGACGACAACATGTGGACAACGACATAAGACGACGACAGCCATGTGGACAACGACATAAGACAACGACATGCATGTGTACAACGACATAAGACGACGATAACCATGTGTACAACGACATAAGATGACGACAACCATGTGGACAACTAAATAAGACGACGACATGCATGTGTACAACGACATAAGACGAAGACAACCATGTGGACAACGAGATAAGACGACGACATGCATGTGTACAACGACATAAGACGACGACAACCATGTGTACAACGATATAAGACGACGACAACCATGTGTACAACGACATAAGACGACGACAACCATGTGGACAACGACATAGGACAACAACCATGTGCACAACGACATAAGTCGACGACAACCATGTGGACAACGACATAATATGACGACAACCATGTGTATAACGACATAAGACGACGACAACCATGTGTACAACGACATAAGACGACGACAACCATGTGGACAACGACATAAGACGACGACAACCATGTGGACAACTAAATAAGACGACGATAACCATGTGTACAACGACATAAGTCGACGACAACCATGTGGACAACGACATAAGACGACGACAACCATGTGGACAACTAAATAAGACGACGAAAACCATGTGTACAACGTAATAAGTCGACGACAACCATGTGTACAACGACATAAGACGACGTTAACAATGTGGACATCGAGATAAGACGACGACAACCATGTGTACAACGACATAAGACGACGATAACCATGTGGACAACGAGATAAGATGACCACAACCATGTGGACAACGACATAAGACGACGACAACCATGTGTACAACGACATAAGACGACGACAACCATGTGTACAACGACATCAGATGTTGACAACCATGTGTACGACGATATAAAATGACCACAACCATGTGTACAACGAAATAGGACGACGACAACATGTGAACAACGACATAAGACGACGACAACCATGTGGACAACTACATAAGACGACGACAACCATGTGGACAACGACATAAGACGACGACAACCATGTGTACAACGACATAAGACGACGTTAACAATGTGGACATCGAGATAAGACGACGACAACCATGTGTACAACGACATAAGACGACGATAACCATGTGGACAACGAGATAAGATGACCACAACCATGTGGACAACGACATAAGACGACGACAACCATGTGTACAACGACATAAGACGACGACAACCATGTGTACAACGACATAAGACGACGACAACCATGTGATCAACGACATAGGAGAACAACAACCATGTGCAAAACGACATAAGTCGACGACAACCATGTGTACAACGACATAAGAGGACGACAACATGTGGACAACGACATAAGACGACGACAGCCATGTGGACAACGACATAAGACAACGACATGCATGTGTACAACGACATAAGACGACGATAATCATGTGTACAACGACATAAGACGACGACAACCATGTGGACAACTAAATAAGACGACGACATGCATGTGTACAACGACATAAGACGAAGACAACCATGTGGACAACGAGATAAGACGACGACATGCATGTGTACAACGACATAAGACGACGACAACCATGTGTACAACGATATAAGACGACGATAACCATGTGTACAACGACATAAGACGACGTTAACAATGTGGACATCGAGATAAGACGACGACAACCATGTGTACAACGACATAAGACGACGATAATCATGTGGACAACGAGATAAGATGACCACAACCATGTGGACAACGACATAAGACGACGACAACCATGTGTACAACGACATAAGACGACGACAACCATGTGAACAACGACATCAGATGTTGACAACCATGTGTACGACGATATAAAATGACCACAACCATGTGTACAACGAAATAGGACGACGACAACATGTGGACAACAACATAAGACGACGACAACATGTGTACAACGACATAAGACGAAGACAACCATGTGGACAACGAGATAAGACGACGACATGCATGTGTACAACGACAAAAGACGACGACAACCATGTGTACAACGATATAAGACGACGATAACCATGTGTACAACGACATAAGACGACGACAACCATGTGGACAACGACATAGGACAACAACCATGTGCACAACGACATAAGTCGACGACAACCATGTGGACAACGACATAAGATGACGACAACCATATGTATAACGACATAAGACGACCACAACCATGTGTACAACGACATAAGACAACGACAACCATGTGCACAACGACATAAGACGACGACAACCATGTCTACAACGACATAAGACGACGACAACCATGTGTACAACGACATAAGACGACGACAACCATGTGGACAACGACATAAGACGACGACAACCATGTGGACAACGACATAGGAGGACGACAACCATGTGTACAACGACATAAGACGACGACAACCATGTTTACAACGACATAAGACGACGACAACCATGTCGACAACGACATAAGATGTCGACAACCATGTGGACAACGACATAAGACGACGACAACCACGTGGACAACGACATAAGACGACGACAACCATGTGTACAACGTAATAAGTCGACGACAACCATGTGGTCAACTACATAAGACGACGACAACCATGTGGACAACGACAACCATGTGTACAACGTAATAAGTCGACGACAACCATGTGTACAACGACATAAGACGACGTTAACAATGTGGACATCGAGATAAGACGACGACAACCATGTGTACAACGACATAAGACTACGATAACCATGTGTACAACGACATAAGACGACGACAACCATGTGTACAACGACATAAGACGACGACAACCATGTGATCAACGACATAGGAGAACAACAACCATGTGCAAAACGACATAAGTCGACGACAACCATGTGTACAACGACATAAGAGGACGACAACATGTGGACAACGACATAAGACGACGACAGCCATGTGGACAACGACATAAGACAACGACATGCATGTGTACAACGACATAAGACGACGATAACCATGTGTACAACGACATAAGACGACGACAACCATGTGGACAACTAAATAAGACGACGACATGCATGTGTACAACGACATAAGACGAAGACAACCATGTGGACACGAGATAAGACGACGACATGCATATGTACAACGACATAAGACGACGACAACCATGTGTACAACGATATAAGACGACGATAACCATGTGTACAACGACATAAGACGACGTTAACAATGTGGACATCGAGATAAGACGACGACAACCATGTGTACAACGACATAAGACGACGATAACCATGTGGACAACGAGATAAGATGACCACAACCATGTGGACAACGACATAAGACGACGACAACCATGTGTACAACGACATAAGACGACGACAACCATGTGTACAACGACATCAGATGTTGACAACCATGTGTACGACGATATAAAATGACCACAACCATGTGTACAACGAAATAGGACGACGACAACATGTGGACAACAACATAAGACGATGACAACATGTGAACAACGACATAAGACGACGACAACCATGTGGACAACGACATAAGACCACGACAACCACGTGGACAACGACATAAGACGACGACAACCATGTGTACAACGTAATAAGTCGACGACAACCATGTGGATAACTACATAAGACGACGACAACCATGTGGACAACGACATAAGACGACGACAACCATGTGTACAACGTAATAAGTCGACGACAACCATGTGTACAACGACATAAGACGACGTTAACAATGTGGACATCGAGATAAGACGACGACAACCATGTGTACAACGACATAAGACGACGATAACCATGTGGACAACGAGATAAGATGACCACAACCATGTGGACAACGACATAAGACGACGACAACCATGTGATCAACGACATAGGAGAACAACAACCATGTGCAAAACGACATAAGTCGACGACAACCATGTGTACAACGACATAAGAGGACGACAACATGTGGACAACGACATAAGACGACGACAGCCATGTGGACAACGACATAAGACAACGACATGCATGTGTACAACGACATAAGACGACGATAACCATGTGTACAACGACATAAGACGACGACAACCATGTGGACAACTAAATAAGACGACGACATGCATGTGTACAACGACATAAGACGAAGACAACCATGTGGACAACGAGATAAGACGACGACATGCATGTGTACAACGACATAAGACGACGACAACCATGTGTACAACGATATAAGACGACGATAACCATGTGTACAACGACATAAGACGACGACAACCATGTGGACAACGACATAGGACAACAACCATGTGCACAACGACATAAGTCGACGACAACCATGTGGACAACGACATAAGATGACGACAACCATATGTATAACGACATAAGACGACGACAACCATGTGTACAACGACATAAGACGACGACAACCATGTGGACAACGACATAAGACGACGACAACCATGTGGACAACTAAATAAGACGACGATAACCATGTGTACAACGACATAAGACGACGACAACCATGTGTACAACTACATAAGATGACGATAACCATGTGGACATCGAGATAAGACGACGACAACCATGTGTACAACGACATAAGACGAAGACAACCATGTGGACAACGAGATAAGACGACGACATGCATGTGTACAACGACATAAGACGACGACAACCATGTGTACAACGATATAAGACGACGATAACCATGTGTACAACGACATAAGACGACGACAACCATGTGGACAACGACATAGGACAACAACCATGTGCACAACGACATAAGTCGACGACAACCATGTGGACAACGACATAAGATGACGACAACCATGTGTATAACGACATAAGACGACGACAACCATGTGTACAACGATATAAGACGACGACAACCATGTGGACAACGACATAAGACGACGACAACCATGTCTACAACGACATAAGACGACGACAACCATGTGTACAACGACATAAGACGACGACAACCATGTGGACAACGACATAAGTCAACGACAACCATGTGGACAACTACATTAGACGACGACAATCATGTGGACAACGACAAAATTCGACGACAGCCATGTGCACAACGACATAAGACGACGACAACCATATGGACAACGACATAAGACCACGACAACCATGTGGACAACGACATAAGACGACGACAACCATGTGCACAACGACATAAGACGACGACAACCACGTGGACAACGACATAAGACGACGACAACCATGTGCACAACGACATAAGACGACGACAACCACGTGGACAACGAGATAAGACGACGACAACCATGTACAACGAAAAAAAACGACGACAACCATGTGTACAACTATTTAATACGACGACAACCATATCAATAACAACATAAGAGGACGACAACCATGTGTACTACGACATAAGACGACGACAACCATGTGTACAACGACATAAGACGACGACAACCATGTGAAGAACGCCATATGACGACGACAACCATGTGTACAACGACATCAGATGTCGACAACCATATGTACAACTACAAAAGAGGACGACAACCATGTGTACAACTACAAAAGAGGACGACAACCATGTGTACAACGACATAAGATGTCGACAACCAAGTGTACAAGTACATAAGAGGACGACAACCAAGTGGGCATCGACATAAGATGACGACAACCATGTGTACAACGACATCAGATGTCGACAACCATATGTACAACTACAAAAGAGGACGACAACCATGTGTACAACTACAAAAGAGGACGACAACCATGTGTACAACTACAAAAGAGGACGACAACCATGTGTACAACGACATAAGATGTCGACAACCAAGTGTACAAGTACATAAGAGGACGACAACCATGTGGGCATTGACATAAGAGGACGACAACCATGTGTACAACGACATCAGATGTCGACAACCATATGTACAACTACATAAGAGGACGACAACCATGTGTACAACGACATCAGATGTCGACAACCATGTGTACAACTACATAGGAGGACGACAACCATGTGTACAACGACATCAGATGTCGACAACTATATGTACAAGTACATAAGAGGACGACAACCATGTGGGCATCGACATAAGACGATGACAAACATGTGTACAAGACATCAGATGATGATAACCATGTTGATCTCGACGATGACGACGACGAATAGTGACCATTAAATGTCGACTCTGCAACTCAGGCGAATCATAGCTGCACGTTTTAACATTATCTTAGCTATGATGAGGGTGACTATCACTTGTTTTGTGTTTTCCAGAGAAATCTAGATATTCAAGTGTCTGTACAAACAATGGAAAGTGTGCGATAATGTTTTGCGTGCTAACAGTATCAATTTTATCATTTTCTATGACTTTTCTATTGCGTTTTGGAACTGTTCCAACAGTATGGCATTTGTTTTTGTTTTTCATTATAATATCTGAACGGACTACCATCTTACTTCGAATTATCTAATACATCTATATATCAGAGTTCGCAATAACGAGGACCTACAATATTTGTATACCCTGCACATAAAAGATCCAGATCCACGGATACTTTCACACTGCTCATCCGCATCCGACAGATGAGTTACTACACTAGTGGTTGCAACAGACACCGCTGATGATGACGATTGTGGAGCTACAGTTGATCCACTTCCACTTGTAGTTGGTATCATAGTAGATCCATGTCCTGTTGAACCGGAAGCAGTTGTTATCGTAGTAGTTGATGACAGATATGGAGCGCAGGAATCACAACATTTTATGGGAACTGCGGGGCAATTGTATGAATATGAGTTGGCAATATCAGAACAGTTCCAAGGCTGGTTGGAAAATATTTGTCCTTCCTGGTCTCCATACAAACAAGAACCTGTGGAAACCAGTAGATTAAAATAACTTATTATCATATATTTATCCTGCAATTGTGTTATTTTTGTCATAATAAATGGGTTGAAATAAACTGTTGCTTTATTAATACATTTTCATAAAAACACTTTTCACATTAGCCTAATAAAGCCATTAATCCGCGCCTTCTTACCCGAATTTTAACATGGACAAGTGACCGTGTCACATATGCATGGATCACTACGCATAGCGATGATCCATGGGGTTTCCGTTTGATAATTATTAAATGATGCTTTTTTGCAATTTTATTGCAGGATAAATACAATATTGGTGTATCAACGATAAACATACAATTAATGTGGCTCGGCACGAAACGGATGAAAAGACTCGCTAAAGCTCATCTTCCCCCGTGTTTGCCTATCCAGTTATGAAATCCAACTACCAAGTTATGCCGGCGATGTCGGCCTTCTTTATGCATTGGTTTCTACAGCAAGCATAGTCATATCCAGATGGAAAATATTGCATAGGGCATATGAGAAGAAGAAGTTATTATTACTTACTTTTTCCGGATGGAGCCTCGGAATCATATGTACAAACTCCAGATACACACCACTGAAAAATAACTGGTTGAGTAAAAAACGTTTGAAGATACCTAATGAGTAATCAAAAGTCGTAATTGAATAAGAACATAGAATACAATACCCAAAGGAAAAAGGACAAAAGGACAAACACCGATTTACAAAACACTGCTCACAAATAAGGGTAATAACAAAATTACCGAACTCCGAACAATCTTACAAAGGGAAAGTCAAAACTCATAAGTATATAAACAGACAAAATCAGTCAACAAGCGGAAAACTGTGAAAACCGTAATGACCCTGACTTGGTACAGGCATTTCTAAAGAAATGGTGGGTTGAATCAAATTTAATATTGAGCAACACTAAAAACAGAGGTGAACTCATGTGCTCCGGAAAGGTCACCAGTTCCTGCTCCACTAGTGGCACCCTTTATGTTAATGAATGAGGAAAGGACCGAGCAATGCTTACGACAAGTGGAACATATCCGTGGTCATTTGTGACACAGACATTCCGTAGCGGTTAACCAAGTCATGGTGGAAACCGTAAAACCATCGGAGTGATGACTTCAACTTAACCAAAAGTAATCTCACTACTCCAAGATTGAAAATTTCTTCGGTCGTCATAAAAAATTGAATGATCGTTACGAAATACTCATTTCTGAAATTGCAATGGATAGTTTTACGTAGATTGGTTCTTTTGCCTACTCCCGCCAATACTTTCACCGGACTGGAATATGTGTAACACAGGGGGTTCTTATAAGAAATAGAAGTTGTGTACCCATTGAGATAACACAGAGGGTTCTTATAAGAAATAGAAGCTGTGTACCCATTGAGATCAACTGTGTTGATCCGTGTTTTTTGGTTGCCTCCGTGTGTCTTATCTGTTTTTTTTTTGTTTTCTTTTTTTAGTTATTTTGGTTTGTTTGTGTGTTTGCTTGTGTTATTTCTTTGTAAAGTACACACTATTGCCTGTTTCTCTGGATTTTTCATTCTTGATTTCTCCTTCGAATTACTATACCATGTATTAACTGACTAAAGCGTAGAATTAAAAATCAGATATGATATACAGTAAAAAGTCTACATTGAGTGCTATGTATTCAACTTACTTGTTTGTCACCACAAAGTGTTCCCTCTGCGGCAATCGCAGTAGAACAATAACCAGGGTTGGTAGGTATGGAACACCATAACACTGAACATATGGTGCTGAAATCTCCAGAATACCGATCCTGTAAACATAATAATGTATAATAAAAACACTGTCAACTGAACTTATGGCACAAAAGTGACTGGGAAAAACCCGGAATGTTTTCGTATCTGCTCCGTATATAACTCTCTAGTGGAGAGTGGTATGCGGCTCAAACCTGGAACGACACAAGAGTTTGGTGGCTGAATTATTTAGTCATTATACTCCATTAGAAAATAAAATAGAGGGGAATGAGGTTATTGGTCAGTTATATCGTGACTACGGACTTAATGGTGGAGGCAGACCCTCCTGTCTACTCGCATACCAAGATATTGACCCTATGGACAGTCTCGTACCAAACTGTTATGATAAGCTTTGATATTCCAATAGTAATGTTTTCTTTCTTAGTTAACAACATACCTTTTTTCCGTGCTTTCTTGTCATATTGATACGATATTATTATTAACCAGCACAAACTGGTTACTTCATTCGGAAATCCAATTGTTCAAATGTTTATAATCTGAACTTAATTGGTTTTTGAAATTAGAACGTCAAACTTATTGTCAATTAATTCAACAGCAGATACAAACACTTCAGGATATTTGGCGTTCCTATCGTGTTTTTGTTTGTTTGTTTTTTGAAAATTGAACTTCTTTAAACTGTTATCCACGTTATCATCAAACATTAGCACAGTGTGACAAGAACTATACATCTCTAATTACCGGGAGAGTGTCTATAGTCACATATTGTTATTCAAATATTTCATGATTACTATATTTTTTAATGACGAAATCCCGGATAACTGACGTGGTTTCTGATAGGTGCATATTCAGTTAGCGGTGTGTTCGTGTTGGGCATGCCACACATACTTTGCTGTTATTTTATTTTAATGATGTGATAAGATATCTGTGTGAAAACCAGGCCAAGCAAAAATATTAAACATAAAACAATATTATGTTCAAATTTCTTTTCTGCCTCATGCACGTCATTATCATATTTGGACAGAATATTCTTACAAAAGCGTCTTAAAACTAGGACTTACCTTACAAAAGTATGAACCTGGACCTAGAATGTGTTCACATTGTTTGTCTGCGCCGTACACCTGGCCTGCCACATCATCATCAAATTCAGACAGAGCAGATGTATTGAAATCAGGACTGATAGACACCATACAGTTAATGCCATTTCTGATAAAAGAACGTGTAAATAGTGTGAAATTCATCAGCGGAACATCTTACCGTAAAAGTGCGGATTATATCTACTAAATGTCGGTATCTTGGTTTGGCAAATTACATATGTCTACATCAAACATTAAAAACAAAAGAAGTGACTTTCATGGCTGTTATCGTATAAGTAGTTGGATTTACATCAACCTATGCAATCAGCAATGACCAGTACATATCACCATATCCAATTGCGACCTTCATTGTAGGAAGACATTCCTATTTGTTAACTTGAGAGATGTTGTACTGCCGAGGACTTGCAAGTCTGACCATCTTTATTTTAATATACATTTTGTAGATAATACTGTAACACTATTTTGTTTTTAATCTACTATTTTACAATGTCCTCATAACTGCACCATGCGATTCTCAATGTATCCTCCAGTGTTTTATGAGCTGACGAAACGACAATCGGCAATGTTTTGCAGACGAAGTTGCGCATTTTCTCCATTGTATGGCCAAATGGAATGTATGAAATGTAGCAACAATGTTATAACTGGCAAACGTCATGTTCTGTAAAAAGAGTTAGTTTGTTCCTTAACAACGTGACAGTTTTCATCCAATGAGGATATTCTAAGACATATGAATGGGCCGTCGTGGCCGTGATCGTATGGTAGTTGGATTTACAACTACCTATGCGATAAGGGACTACTACCACTAATGTTGTGAGTTCGGATCTCGATCAGGGTGAAATGTACAACATTATGTGATAAAGTTTGTCAGTGACTTGCGACAATTCGGTGTTTTTTTATGGGTCATCCGGTTTCCTCCGCCAATAAAACTGATCACCACGATATAACTGACATATTGCTGAAAGTGGCGTTAAACACCACTAAACAAACAAGCAAAAATAAAACATATGCAAAGAAATAATTATATTTGAACCCTCCAGTTGCGAAATGTGTTCGATACAGTTTTAAATGCCTAAAATATACGACAGGTTGGTGAGTTCCTACAGGCACACCTACTCCAGATTCCTTCATCCAATAAAACCAACCACCATGATATTACTGAATAATTGTAGCGTTTAAAACTTTTAACCCCGCCAACCGACTTCAAGAACATTTTGAAAATATCTAAGAGATAACCAGATGCAATAAATCGACGGACTGACAACACAGCGACTTCAAAAGGGACAAAGAACAAAAAAAAGGTCGACAAAACTCTACCGTTATTGACTATCTGTGTCACAAATGACCATGGATATGTTCCACTTGTCGTAAACACTCCCCGGTCCTTTTCTCAGTCACGACTTATTACCGGGTTTGTAACTAGATTAACACGACGGATGTCACTAGTGGACCAGAAACTACTTACACTCCCGGAGCGCCTGAGTTTACCCCCGGTTTTTAGTGGGGTTCGTGTTGCTCGATCTTTAATTTTATGTGTAAGTTTTGTGGATCGTTGTTTGTTCTTTTGTACCTTTACTTTTTGACCATTGTGTTGTCTGTTCTTCTTCGATATACGGAATGCGATTACCTCTTTGGTACCTTCAAGCTCTTCATATTGCATAATACCAAAGGATGAGCAACATGAACCCCGAGTAACACTCGTTAGTATTTAGATTACTATTTATAATTTGAATTAATTTTAAGTATCATTCTCCAGTATCAACCATCACGGGACTGAACATTTGATATCTTAGAGGGGGACACGGAGGCTATGCGATTATTATATTAAATGGTCGCTCCCTCAATATTATGATGTTTACCACCATTTTCGCATAGAAAAGTGTAAGATACCAACGAGGTAATCAGAGGGAATCAGAGATAATCGAACAAATAATGATCTACAAAACACAGAAAACAAAAAATTGTGAAAATCTGAATCCCACTAAAACAGGGGATGAACTCCGATACTCTGGAAGGGTAAGCTGCTCCTAGTTTAAACATATTTTATTGTCCAAAAACATGACAATAGGATCAGATACAAGTTTTTCAACTTAGAACATCTTCTCATTTATATAAACAATATACAAATACAATTGAACATAATTACAAAAGCTACAGTCTTTCTTAATAATTAGAAAAACAACAAAAAACAACAACATGAAATGTACGAGTGCAACACTATTTGAAATTTACCCATTTATTGCACCCGTTATGTTACTCTTGTAGCACTCCCGGTGATACCATAGGATTTTCGTATCTTTGTTAATCATAAAGTGTATCAAGCCTTGATCAGGATTCATTTTTTTTCTTTTTTGTTTTCCATTGGAACAATATGTCTTACACATTGATAGGTTCATGTTCTCACTCTGCAATGTTCGATCTTTTATTTAATTTCTGATTAGATTTATCTGATTTGCTAGTATGTGTATGTGGATATCTGTTCAATAGTATACATACAGTTCCAAAGATTCAATGTACGATGTGAAATAGTTGGTTGAACATGACGAAAACACCCAAGGGTTTGCGGAAGTACTTCCTGTCTGTGGGCTGCTAGACGATGCCATGATATTAGCGTCACTAAAGCTGCAGGAATTACCATCACCATCGTGCTCTGCACTTAAACTGTGATAAAAACAATATTAACAGTATCAATATATATAATATGTATAATATGAGTCTTGGCATTATATTTACCCTTAGACAACACTTGCATAACTGCATCATCTCACAAAGAGGTGAAGGCTGAGTCCATACATAGAGTGTGACATCGCCACTTTTCATTGAAGTGCTTGTACCAGGCCAACGAAAGTGAGCGAACGTGGATTTGTGTATTTTCTATAATTGTGTCTATTAGATTTTAGAACTATTCTGACCGTGTGGTATTTTTGTCTTTCATTCTACAAGATTCATCAGCTACATACATACATTAAAACTTCTTTATCTTGAATTCTAATAAGTTGTTTACTTGGATAAGTCGAAGTAATAATTTGTTCAGTACATAGTAATAATACCCGGTTAACTCGACATTAAATACAGTTGTTTCATTTTTATTGGTTGAATGCTAATTTCGCAGTTTACGTTGGTACCATAAAACAACGAAATTCAGTGCACCATGAATTATGTAGGAATATGTATTAGTCATCTTCAAATTGGTATATAATCATTAATGACAATTCTACTGTGACAGTGAAAAGTAGAACAGCAACACAAGTGGTTTTCCCTTATACCTTAATCTGTGTCTAAGTTGGTGTTTCGTACCTTAATCTGTGTCTAAGTGGGTTTTTCGTACCTTAATCTGTGTCTAAGTGGATTTTTTGTACCTTAATCTGTGTCTAAGTGGGTTTTTTGTACCTTAATATGTGTCGAAGTGTTTATTTTTTTGTATCCTAATCTCTGTTTATGTGTAAAGTTGCATAGTCTCTCATGTTTATTACATCCATAGCATTTCTTACTAATAACTAGCGACGTTGTCAGCATCAAAACGACGAAATAATAGGATGACGAACATATCAGTTTACCGCTAAACCACAAATATTAATACAACGAAAAAGTGACCCAAAGCTAGCATATCTCTTCACTATCGACATTATGGGAAATAAATGTAATAAGATTAAAATAAAACATCCAACAGATGGATCATACATAAAACTAAGGTTCTCCTCCGTCACGCATAGGTGATCTTAGCCGATTTTGGTTACCTGTTTAGGCCCATTGGTTTTATTACTCCCAAAACTTTAAATTATTTGGCTTTCCAATCTTTCGATTTTAAGCGTACCTGATGAAGGTTATTCCAGAAACGCTTCGTGCGCACTAAATTTCATATCTACGTTTTTATTATTTTACCAATTATATTCTTGGGTGCAGAAACATTGCGTCATACACATAACATTTATATTGTCCGAAACTGTATTAATATTGCATACATATTCTCATATGTTTTCGGATTATTTATTTTAAATAAATTCGCTCACATCATAATAGTTCAATTGTATTATTCAGAGAAGTCACGTGACTTGAGCTATAAACAATTACAACAAACAAGAAGACAACTTTGTGGATTAGAACTAAAGGATATTATAATGCAATAGGAATTCAATTTTACTGGGAACGAAATCGAACTACTATACCGGAAGTGCAAAGAGCATTAATGCCAATGGATTTAACTGTGACAATTCAGGCCAGTTGTAGATTTTATCAATTAGTAATTGTATATTATCATTAATAGATTGTTATTATTTTTATCAAAGTAGAGAAGCTTAATTAATTGTTGGTTTTTCTATCTTTCTGTTGCAAGAATTTAATAGAAAAATAAACATTTCGTAACACATAATATAGATTAAATTGACCTGCCCCCAAGTCCATGAGAGGTCATTTTAACATAATACAACAGCAACGGTAGTTTTATACTAACCTATAACCAAGTTCATGAGAGTTAATTTTTAACATAATACAGCAGAAACAATCGCTTTATACTAACCTGTGACCAAGTCCATGAGAAGCTATTGTTAACAAAATACAGCAGAAACAATTGTTTTATACTAACCTGTGACCCAGTTCATGAGAGGTAATTTTAACATAATACCGCAGAAACAATTGTTTTATACTAACCTGTGACCAAGTTCATGAGAAGCCACTGTTAACATGATAAAGTTGAAATGGTCTTCTACAATAGACTGGCTACTATCTGTACAAACAGCGCCGATATATGCAAGTCCTAAAACGAGAACCCCCGAGATTAAGGTATTTCATTAACCATTCGACGCCAAAACAAAATGAAAACTGAAAAATTAAAGTGCAAATGACCCAAATCTAATGTTTAGCATCATTAAGGTATAATATATTACTACAGGAAGTGGAACCATCTTATATTAAATGTAAGCTTAATTTTGTTCCATCAAATGGCTTTACTTTATGAGTTGCAACGTTGTGATCTCCGCTACGATTTCCGCATAAAAGCAATATTAGGTTCGCCTTTACCCCCAGTTATTTGTAGGAGGACTCATTTACGCTATTTGTGTTTGTTTGGGTATAGTAGTGTGTTGCATGCTTTTTTTTGTTTGTCTTCGTCTTGTGACTTGTATGCCCAATGTTGTCAGTTTCTCTAGGTTGCCATATTTGATAGCCCCTTCGGTTCTCTCTACCGTTTATGTTAATTGGTATCCGAGTTTTGATGATTTAATTTGATAGGACGACGTATCCTGCTGTTGACTGTTTTCTCAAGGAGTAATCAATACAAACGTGCAGCTCAATGTATTGGTGCAGTACAACAAAGGAATCATAATCATTGTATCACGTGTTCTACTTGAGTGGTTTAATCGTATTGACTGAATACTATTTCGTTATATTTTACCTCCTACATAAATGTAAGAAAATGATTGGTTTAGCGTGAACACGTGGACACCCTGTATAACTCATACAGGGCGTCTGAGCCTCTTGTATGTTTTTCATACAGGGTTAGTAAATTTCAAACAGGGTTAGTAAATTTCATACAGGGTTAGTAAATTCTATACAGGGTTAGTAAATATTTTATAGACTCATAAAAGTAAGAAAAAACTGAGAACTTCAAATCCAAAGGGTGGTCGGTAAGATATATTCGTTACACAGTGTGTTAGTGACCTAATACGTTATATACTTCGTCTCCCTCCATATGGAATTTATTGACCCCGTATATAACGTATTAGGTTAGGTCACTAACAGACTTCGTCTCGCCCCATGTGGAATTTACTGACCCCGTGTATAACGTATTAGGTCACTAACAAACTGTGTAACTAATAATATTCTCTCACTGAACAAAATATAGCTTTCTCTGGTACCCCTGTCATATGCTTATATGCTAGCTGTTGAGCTTTGGCAACTAGTTGTAAATCAAGTTCACTTCTGGTTGACAGTAATATCAAAAGCGGCAATCAAGAGACAATTGTATCATTTTATTAGTTAAATCGAGATATTACCGACCATGGATTAATATGATTTTTCTACAGGAAGAACACAATATAAATGCAATGTTTTAAAATATAAAGTTTATGTGTATTCGTCTCAAACGTCGGAACAGCTCATTGAACATCGCCTTTATTCCCGCTTTTAAGCATTATACACACAATCTTGATATTCTAAGAGGCTATACTAATATTGTCTATATCTCTTCAAGAAGTAATGTGTGCTCGTCTTGTTCCAATTGCAATATTTTTAGTGGGGCTCGTGTTTCTCGATCTTTAGTTTTATAGATCGTTGTTTGTCCTTTTGTGCTTTTTCCTTTGGTCATTGTGTTGTCTGTTTTTCTTCTATATACGGCTTCCGATTACCCCTTTGGTATCTTCAAACTCTTATAAACATTAAAGAAATCAAGAATGGACAATAAGGAGACACTAGCAACATTGGTCACACAAGGAGGGAGAAAATATGCACAAAATAGTACTTTTTATGGAGTTATTTTTAATCAAATATAATCCAGTAAAACATTGATTTACAAATTCATATTGCACTCAGCACAAATCAGAATTAACGACATGACCACGTTAACTGGAACTATGTTATATTAAACGTAAGAATAAATCTGTTTATAATAAAGTATAACCGATTCCGCGATAAATAGAACAAGCTTATATATAAAAACCTGCAATCACATGTTCGTTCTTATTCATGAATATCAGGGCCCCGGTGGCCCAATGAGTTAAGTAGTTAGATTACCTAACAACTCATACAAGCATATCGCCAATACGGCGTGGGTTCGCACCCGGCTTCGCAATTGATAAAGTTTACCAGTTACTTGCCCATGGACGGTGGTTCTCACCGGGTACTCCGGCTTCTTCCACCACTAAAATTGGTTGCCATGATATAACTGAAATATTGCTTAAAGTGGCGTTAAACACAATAAATGAATCAAGCAATCAATCATTATTCATACATAAATAACAACACTTACCTGCATTTCCGGTTGATCCTCCCGAGGTCAGGTCATATCTGAAAATAGTATCAACAAATAATTATTAGATTTTTAATTATAGGTTTTTTCCACCTTTATCAAAATTATTTCAGTTATATTGTGGCGTGTACTCGATATAACTGAAATATTGCTGAAAGTGCCATTATACACTCTATCCCCCTTATCCTACACTGTGACAATCAGTCTTATTGGTGGTGACAGGAGTCCCCGAATGCAACAATCACGTAACTAGTCAAATAACAAAACATAAAAATACCACACTGTCGGAACAATTCAAATATCAAATCTAATTTTACAAAAAGTGGATAGGCATGGGTGCAAATCAAAATCACAGTTATTAGTTTAGATTAAACAATGTTTATTTCATGAAGTTTCAGCAAACAATTATTCAAATATATTTTAGCAATTAGTTTATTGATGTGGCACACCGAGTGCCGAGAATAAACCAGCGACATGCATACAAACACAACAAGTACCTAACAGATAAACGTTAAGTTGTATTAAGTACTCCTCCAAACGGACGGTATTCGAACTCACAGAATCTAGTTTTAAGATATCATCGGTATATACAATAAACAAGCATGTGATCACGGTCACGGTCACGGTCACGGTCACGGCTCACTCTAATTCCAACATCTATGCAAACGACAAACACCATAACACTAACCCTATGACATGCATAAATTAATTTGGAGTTTATTCGGATCTCCGATTCCGCGACATACCAGGAAAATGAAGCAAGTGAGAGGACTAATTTTAATCACATTCATATTGAAGGTCTCTACATACATTATCACTAGTATCACCATTTTTTCTATCGGACTCCCTTTGATGTTACCGACAATGTCTGTCTCGACCTTCATAGCTGATGTTATTATAAATTTCCGTTACGATTTCCTCATAAAAACGACGTTCGGTTTGTCTTTACCACCAATTGTTTGTAGGAAGTGTCATGTTTTATTTACGTTATTTGTGTTTGCTTGCGTATCATGGTATTCAACTTATAGTGTGTTGTGTTTTTTGTTTTGTTTGTCTTTGTCCTGTGGCTTGTATGCCCTATGTTGTCAATATCTCTGAATTTCTACAGTCTTTATTGCTCCTTTGGTATTCTCTAGCGTTTATTCATGACAAATTGACGAGACGAATCAAATAAATTTCTAAAATACAAGAATATGGACTTACCTTGTAAATAGCATGGCATGATCATGTCTCGGCAAACTACTAGTCGACTGTATCCAGGTTCTGTAGTTACTAAGAGCTGTAGAAGAATCCACTTGATATGGACTGGTAGAGGTAACAGCTACCGATTCCGTCCACGTGGAATCAGATGGAGTCTGACAGGAAAATAAAATATCAATTCCGACTAGATTTTGGAACAGTGTCTGACGTTGTGAGATATATTGTGTTTTTTTTATAATTCTATTACATCGTATATTTAGTAGTTAGTGTTTCGGCATTGACGTATTTTATTATATATCTTCAGCATTTAATTTTACAGTTCTCAAATAATATTATTTTTATCAAAACTAAGGTTCTCCTACCTTGTTATTTTAACAAATTATGGTTATCCTGTTTAGGGCTCTCGACCTACTTGGTTCTAACAATTTTTAAATAATTTCACTTTCCGATCTGTCGATTTTTAGCGTGCCTGATGAAGGTTATTACAGGGACGCGTCGTGCGCACTGAATTTGATATCTACGTTTTTATTACATTTAATTATTTACATATTTATTAAAGATTCTAAATATCCAATAGGTGAGTGAGTGAGTGATTGTTGTTTAGCACCAATTCAGACAAGTTAATTTTCAATGAGATGATGATGAGGTCCGCGTGCTTAGCGGAGAAGCAACACATACCAATTTTGTAGTCATTGGTTTGACCCGACCGGGGCTCGAACACACGATCTACCGCACTCGAGCCGAGAACGCTAACCATAACGCCACCGATGCGGTATATATATATAAATTATATACCCCTATTTCTTCATTGAATTGTATAAAACTAATCCTGTGTTGTATCTGTTATGAGTGATCTTAAAGCTAATGTTAACAAAATTGTGAAAAAAAAGTTGAAACAGTGATTGGCAATAATTCAAAAAAGATCAACAAAACAAATATTCACCTCTCTCCTAAAGAAAGTTTAAACAGTGATGATTGTTGATTCCATCAAAATCAATAAAACGAACATTCTTAACTAAACGCATTGACTACACTAAAAATCACCACATATGAGGTTGGAAATCCAGATCATGGATTCATATACAGCTATATCGTAGCAGATCGGTGTCATTATTGCGGGACAACAGAGTTCGCAAAGAAAACCTGCTACAAAAAAGTAGCAATCCTATATTGTATTTAGTACTAAGCGCCACGGGATGTCCAGGTGTGCATCAGTAGGAATCTTATATTGTATCTAGTACTAAGCGCAACGAGATGTCCAGGTGTGCATCAGTAGGAATCCTATATTGTATCTAGTACTAAGCGCCACGAGATGTCCAGGTGTGCATCAGTATCAATCCTATGTTGTACCTAGTACTAAGCGCCACGGGATGTCTAGGTGTGCATCAGTAGGAATCCTATATTGTATCTAGTACTAAGCGCCACGAGATGTCCAGGTGTGCATCAGTAGCAATCCTATGTTGTATCTAGTACTAAGCGCCACGAGATGTCCAGGTGTGCATCAGTAGCAATCCTATGTTGTATCTAGTACTAAGCGCCACGAGATGTCCAGATGTGCATCAGTAGCAATCCTATGTTGTATCTAGTACTAAGCGCCACGAGATGTCCAGGTGTGCATCAGTAGCAATCCTATATTGTATCTAGTACTAAGCGCCACGAGATGTCTAAATGTGCATCAGTAGCAATCCTATGTTGTATCTAGTACTAAGCGCCACGAGATGTCCAGGTGTGCATCAGTAGCAATCCTATATTGTATCTAGTACTAAGCGCCACGAGATGTCTAGGTGTGCATCAGTAGCAATCCTATGTTGTATCTAGTACTAAGCGCCACGAGATGTCTAGGTGTGCATCAGTAGCAATCCTATGTTGTATATAGTACTAAGCGCCACGAGATGTCCAGGTGTGCATCAGTAGCAATCCTATGTTGTATCCAGTACTAAGCGCCACGAGATGTCCAGGTGTGCATCAGTAGCAATCCTATGTTGTATCTAGTACTAAGCACCACGAGATGTCTAGGTGTGCATCAATAGCAATCCTATATTGTATCTAGTACTAAGCGCCATGAGATGTCCAGGTGTGCATCAGTAGCAATCCTATGTTGTATCTAGTACTAAGGACCACGAGATGTCCAGGTGTGCATCAGTAGCAATCCTATATTGTATCTAGTACTAAGCGCCACGAGATGTCTAGGTGTGCATCAGTAGCAATCCTATATTGTATCTAGTACTAAGCGCCACGAGATGTTCAGGTGTGCATCAGTAGCAATCCTATGTTGTATCTAGTACTAAGCACCACGAGATGTCCAGGTGTGCATCAGTAGCAATCCTATATTGTATCTAGTACTAAGCGCCACGAGATGTCTAGGTGTGCATCAGTAGGAATCCTATATTGTATCTAGTACTAAGCGCCACGAGATGTCCAGGTGTGCATCAGTAGCAATCCTATGTTGTATCTAGTACTAAGCGCCACGAGATGTCCAGGTGTGCATCAGTAGAAATCCTATATTGTATCTAGTACTAAGCGCCACGAGATGTTCAGGTGTGCATCAGTAGCAATCCTATATTGTATCTAGTACTAAGCGCCACGAGATGTCCAGGTGTACATCAGTAGCGATCCTATGTTGTATCTAGTACTAAGCGCCACGAGATGTCCAGGTGTGCATCAGTAGCAATCCTATGTTGTATCTAGTACTAAGCGCCACGAGATGTCTATGTGTGCATCAGTAGCAATCCTATATTGTATCTCGTACTAAGCGCCACGAGATGTCCAGGTGTGCATTAGTAGCAATCCTATGTTGTATCTAGTACTAAGCGCCACGAGATGTACAGGTGTGCATGTAACTTCCAAGATTCTTAATGTCCCTATTTTGAAAATAAATTCAGAAGATTTCTGAACTGTTATTTCTATTCTACCAACCACTGCTACCTGTGATATATTTATTTCAATAAACATTGATATCAGTTAGATATTTCATAGATGCATATCTTATTGTTATTCCACTACGAAATGCTACCTATATGTTATTGTTTTCCGCTGCGTAATGTGTCCTATGCTAATGTTATATCGGTAAGAAAGGTTTCCTGGTTTACCTGTTTCATGGTTAATCTAGAAAGTAATGCTATTATTATTTTTAATCTACCAGCCAGTGTTACCCGTGACATAAATATTCAAATAAACATCAGATAGATATTGCATAAAAGGGTGTTTTTTTTGTAATTCCACTCAGTAATGTTACATGTGCTATTGTAATTCCACTCAGTAATGTTACCTGTGCTATTGTAATTCCCCTCAGTAATGTTACCTGTGCTATTGTAATTCCACTATGTAATGTTACCTATGCTACTGTAATTTCACTCAGTAATGTTACCTGTGCTATTGTAAATCCACTATGCAATATTACATGTGCTATTGTAAATCCACTATGTAATGTTACATGTGCTATTGTAATTCCACTCAGTAATGCTACCTGTGCTATTGTAAATCCACTATGTAATGTTACATGTGCTATTGTAATTCGACTATGTAATGTTACCTATGCTATTGTAAATCTACTATGTAATATTACATGTGCTATTGTAAATCCACTATGTAATGTTACATGTGCTATTGTAATTCCACTCAGTAATGCTACCTGTGCTATTGTAAATCCACTATGTAATATTACATGTGCTATTGTAAATCAATTATGTAATGTTACATGTGCTATTGTAATTTCACTCAGTAATGCTACCTGTGCTATTGTAAATCCACTATGTAATGTTACATGTGCTATTGTAATTCCACTATGTAATGTTACCTATGCTACTGTAATTCCACTCAGTAATGTTGTCTGTGCTATTGTAATTCCACTCAGTAACGTTACCTGTACTATTGTAATTCCACTCATCAATGATACCTGTGCTATTGTAATTCCACTCAGTAATGCTACCTGTGTTATTGTAATTCCACTCAGTAGTACTACCTGTGTTATTGTTATTCCATTAAATAACATACATGTGCTATTGTAAATCCACTATGTAATATTACATGTGCTATTGTAATTCCACTAAGCACTGTTACCTGTGATATTGTAATTCCACTCAGTAAGGTTACATGTGCTATTGTAATTCCACTAAGTAATGTTACCTGTGCTATTGTAAATCCACTATGTAATGTTACCTATGCTATTGTAATTCCACTAAGTAATGTTACCTGTGTTATTGTAATTCCACTAAGTAATGTTACCTGTGCTATTGTAAATCCATTCAGTAATGTTACCTGTGCTATTGTTATTCCACTACGTAATGTTACCTGTTTTATTGTTATTCCACTACGTAATGATACCTGTATTTTTGTTATTCCATTAAATAATGCTACCCGTGGTATTGTAATTCCACTCAGTAATGCTACCTGTTCTATTGTAATTCCACTCAGTAAAGCGACCTGTGTTACTGTAATTCCACTAAGTAATGTTATCTTTGCTATTTCTAATTCCATTAAATAATGCTACCTGTTCTATTGTAAATCCACTATGTAATTTTACCTGTGCTATTGTAATTTCACTATGTAACATCACCTGTGCTATTGTAATTCCACTAAGTAATGTTACCTGTGCTCTTGTAATTATACCTCTCTTATTTGTAATTCCACTCAGTAGTACTGCCTGTGTTATTGTTATTCCATTACGTAATGCTACCCGTGGTATTGTAATTCCATTCAGTAATGTTATATGTGTTATTGTTATTCCACTAAGTAATGTTACCTGTGCTATTGTAATGCCACTCAGTAATGCTACCTGTGTTATTGTAATTCCACTAAGTAATGTTTCCTGTGCTATTGTAATTCCACTATGTAATTTTTCCTGTACTATTGTAATTCCACTCAGTAATGTTACCTGTGTTATCGTAATTCCACTAAGTAATGTTACCTGTGCTATTGTAAATCCATTCAGTAATGTTACCTGTGTTATTGTAAATCCACTAAGTAATGTTGCATGTGCTATTGTAAATCCACTATGTAATGTTACCTGTGCTACTGTAAATCCACTATGTAATGCTACCTCTGCTATTGTAAATTCACTATGTAATGCTATCTCTGTTATTTGTAATTCCACTCATCAATGCTACCCGTGTTATTCATATTCCACTACGTAATGCTACCTGTGTTATTGTAATTCCACTATGTAATTTTACCTGTACTATTGTAATTCCACTATGTAATATCACCTGTGCTATTGTAATTCAACTAAGGAATGTTACCTGTGCTATCGTAAATCCATTCAGTAATGTTACATGTGCTATTGTAAATCCACCAAGTAATGTTGAATGTGCTATTGTAAATCCACTATGTAATGTTACATGTGCTACTGTGAATCCACTATGTAATGTTACCTATGCTATTGTAAATCCACTATGTAGTGCTATCTCTGTTATTTGTAATTCCACTCATCAATGCTACCTGTGTTATTGTTATTCCACTACGTAATGTTACCTGTGTTATTGTTATTCCACTACGTAATGCTACCTGTGTTATTGTAATTCCACTATGTAATGCTACCTGTGTTACTGTAATTCCACGAAGTAATGCTGTCTCTGCTATTTCTAATTCCATTAAATAATGCTACCTGTGCTATTGTAATTCTACTAAGTAATATTACCTATGCTATTGAAATTCCATAAAGTAATGCTATCTGTGTTATTGTTATTTCACTAAGTAAAGTTACCTGGGATATTGTAATAAGTAATTTAATTCGGTGCTGTTGTTTTTCCACTAAGTAATTAAGTAATATTACCTGTGTCATTGTTATTTCACCAAGTAAAGTTACCTGGGCTATTTTAATAAGTAAAGTTACCTGGGCTATTGTAATAAGTAATGTTACCTGTGTCATTGTTATTTCACCAAGTAAAGTTACCTGTGCTATTGTAATAAGTTATGTTACCTGTGCTATTGTTATTCCAGCAAATGCTATAGATATGGTATAAGTTGATGTTTGTATGTTTTTATACATGGCATCCATCTGCAACATACAATATATGTAGTACAATTCTTTGCTTGCGATTTCTAAGAATAAAAATGCCCGAACATTAGAAATACAGATCAAGTTTCCTTTCATTTCCAAAGTTATATCTGTTAACATGGACAGGGGCTCAGATTAAAGCATTATACAGTTTTTATCAGTACACTATGCATTCATGTCAATTTTATCACACTGTTTCACGTGAAATGTGGTTATATATCATATTAAGTCATTATGTTTATATTGTTTTTGTTTCTTTTTGTACAATCTTTTACAGCGAAGGGACTAAATGAAATAAGTCAAAAATAATAACCTCGCTTCATATATTTCCTCATGCATATACAATCGCTGATCCGGGCAAAATATTCGCGTAATCTACACATTTTTCAAATACAAAAATGGCTACATTTATAGAGAAAAACGTGTATTACTCTCTGACTTCTAGGTTAATTTCCTTTCAAATCAATTTGTTTCTGTGAGTTTATCGCCAATGAATCATTAATGGCTAAACCTGGTTGTCAACTTATCCTATTAACAACAACATATACATGAGGAGAGCTACTAGTAGCCTTTGGCTGCATGTAATCATCATAAAATAAATAAAGAATCAAATTAGCATATACAATTTACGACAACTCTCCCCGTTTACGACAACTTACCCCATTTACCACAACTTACCCCATTTATGACAACTCACCCCATTTACAACAAAGGCGTAAAATTGTCTAATTGTGACCATTGTATCTGTTTCCTTTTCCATGATAGTTGACTTCGTACTTTTATCATACCAGCTACAAAATTAGGTTGAGTAGTAGGTAATTCTGGGATAACAAACATTATCCTGTGTACAATAGCGAAGAATGGAATTTGCGAATCGAATTCTTGGCTTCACAAAATTGTGTCCATTTTGATATACGAAAAAGTGAACTAAGTAAATATGTAAATGTAAGCATCATGATTAAATACGTAGCGTAGATGTTCTCAATATTGTTGATCACAGTCTAATCTCCTATCTCGAACGCAGAGGGACTGATGATTCTATTTCGACATATCCGAGTGTTTCGAGTTATCCGTGTTGATTTAAGCTAGAAATAAAGGGTTCTAAGTTTCATATTGCGGTTTCTAAGGTAACGACTTCTAAAAGTGTGTACACATTTTGAAATCTTCACTTTCATTTAATATAGAAAATAATCTCACGGCGGCAGTATAATTAAAATGAATATTCATGAAATAGCATGAAGTCTGCCAATAGGTCTTTTTGCTTATCACCAACGAAAATAATGAAGAAGGAATACCATGAGAGGTAACTTGGGTATATTAAAACTGTATTATGTGTATTAAGAGAGTATATAAAATATTAGATATACACAATACAAATATTACACCTACGATAAAGCAATAGCTTACAGAAAAGAAAATGAGAATTTACAGAGTTGGATAACTTGCAAGAAGCAGGATACTATTTCCCTTTCGAAGGGTTTATGTTCACTCCCTAAATCAACCGCATCGGTGGTGTTATTATTAGCGTGCTCGCCTTTAGTGTGGTAGACCGTGGGTTCGAGTCCCAATGGGTTCAAACCGAACACTATAACATTGGTATTTGCCCATTATCCGCTAAGCATGCAGCAGTAAGAAAAAACGTAAAGACTGGATGGCTCAGAATCAGATGAAATGTGTCCGAGTGGGGGACATGACTATTCATGGACTGTTTTATCATTGAGCTGGCACTATACAAATCCAACTAAGCGTGTTGGTGTAGTACAAAGCGGGCCTCATTATCATATAATTGACAATTAACTTATTGTCGCCATGTAATAGCTGAAAAATTGTTGAATTGGGATTTGGGATACTTTTATCATGTTAAAATTTAATGCCTAAATTCCATTATTTTGTTTCTCTGAATGATTATTCTGCGTACTATTAATTGTATTGCAATTGTCTGTCTTTGTCTATCTTGCGCATAGTGTGTTACTTTTCGATAAATTCTGTATTTTATTGTTTTTTTTCTGGTGTTGTTGTTTTTCTTTTATTGTATATCTGGTTTGTGAATGTTTGATTACTTTTAGCGGCGTTAAACAACAATCATTCACTCCCTAAACCGTCTTTTATTGTATATCTGGTTTGTGAATGTTTGATTACCTTTAGCGGCGTTAAACAACAATCATTCACTCCCTAAAGAAGAAATATTGCTGTATTTTGTTGCTCATTATTAAATTATCATTATTATTTCATATTTCATGTTCTCTTGTTCATTCGGAAATTTGTATTGTTATCGCGTAAAAAAATCATTTTTTGATTGGTCAATAATCTTTAATCTGTTTTGACGATTAACCACCATCAAGGTAAATAAAAACGTAGATATCTAATTTAATGCGCACTAGGCATTTCTGGAGCAACCTTCATGATGTACGCCTAACATCAGACTATATATATGGGTGTGTCTAGTAAGCGTGAGAGAAAACCGAGTGGGCAACCAAGAATAGAGAATTCAGAGTCGCTGGCAACAGTGACTGTACAAGACACAAGATTGATGGATTTGATTGATTTTTGTGTTTAACGCCACTCTCAGCATATATCATGGCGACCAGTTTTAGTGGTGGAAGAAGCCGGAGTACCCGGAGAGAATCACCGACCATGGGCAAGCAACTGGTAAACTTTATCACTTGCGGTTGCGAGTCGAGTGCACCCTTTTTGTAATGTACACATCCGGGCTTATTAGTGACACAGGACGAATACAAATAAAATAAAACAGAAAACAGAAAACTAAAAAGATGAGTAACTAACAAAATACAATTTACATATAATTACAAGATGATATTTGATACTGGATAAAGTCCCATACTGACAGAATAATAATAATGTACCCAACAAAAACCAGGGTGAACCCAGGTGCTCGGGAAAGGTAAGCAGTTCTTGTCTCTTATAAGATACCTGCCATTGTACTCAAATAGTCAATGCGTGTTCATCAGAACTTCATGCAAGTAATATACAGACTTACTACTGATATACTGAGAAATCCACGGTAATTAGTAGTTCTATCTTGTATGAGCCAGCAGCGGATCTCTTCTGTCGGTGATGTGCTCCATTCTGTATTCTTGTTTGTGTTATTTCTGTTCACAGCATAATAACAAAACAATATATATATTAGTATTTACAGTAACTAGATGTGCACAATTTGTTGGGTCACAGTTCTAATTTACAATAAAAATGAAATAATGAGTTAGTAAGTGATTGTTGTTTACCGACAACTCAGCCATGTTTCAACTATATCATAACGAGAACATGTTAATTTTCAATGGAATGATGATGAGGTCCGCCTTGTACTAGCCGAATACACTCAGTTGGATTATATAGTGTTAGCTCATCAAAACAACAGTCCGTGGATATACATGTCACCCCAATCGGACACATTATCCTGATTCCGAGTCAACCAGGCCTTGCTCTTTCTCCTTGCTGCTGCGGAGAATGAACAAATACCAGTTTCATAGTCCTTGGTTAGACCCGATCGGGGCTCGAACCCACGATCTACGGCACTCGAACCCACAATCTACCGCACTCGAACCCACGATCTACCGCACTCGAAACCACGATTTACCGCACTCGAACCCACGATATACCGCACTCGAACCCACGATCTACCGCACTCGAACCCACGGTATACCGCACTTGAACCCACTATTTACCGCACTCGAACCCACGGTATACCGCACTCGAACCCACGATCTACCGCACTCGAACCCACGGTCTACCGCACTTGAACCCACGATCTACCGCACTCGAACCCACGGTATACCGCACTCGAACCCACGATCTACCGCACTCGAACCCACGATATACCGCACTCGAAGCCATCACACTAATCATTACACCACCAATGCGGTTAACATGGGGATACAACCCGCGTTACGTTGTATTTCTATTTAGTCATGTATTCCCAATTTGACGCCTCTAAGTTTGTATTTGAGGGCTAATTGAAAATATTTAAAAACAAATATGGTATAATGCACCATTTTTCTCAAGCCAAAATATCCTCAAATTATAAACCTCAACGCCATATGTCGTGGTAATTTTTGTGTCCAGTAAGTTAAGATGAGAGATGATGGTTCATTTTGTTGATATTGGTGAAATTGATGACGTCACTGTATTCATTTTCTGTTTCATAATACTAGTCAAAAACGTAGTCGACGATTATCATTGTTTTTCTAATTTGTTAGACAGATATTCGACGATTATCATTGTTTTTCTAATTTGTTAGACAGATATTCGACGATTATCATTGTTTTTCTAATTTGCTAAACAAATATTCGAACAAGATTTTCATGACATGTATTTGTTGTCTCACATTTCAGTCTGGTTTCACATCAAATAAATAACAACAGTTTACTATGACATTTTATCCCGATCAAGTCGTACATATTTATTCACATATGTTAAAAACACTTCATTGACCATATTATTTAATATAAGAAGGAAGTTTCACCCTGCCACTATATATTGAGGGTATCCATTTCGTCTCTGTCCTATATTTGTTCTGACGGTGTAACATTTTTTTTACTTTTCATTTTATTTTCTATACTTACTTTTTCTTATAAAATCATTAAATGTAATATTTTGATTTTTCTCTTTGAATATTTGAAATTTGTTGTATCCCTTCCGAAACGAAGTCTTTCTGTTTGTTTCTGGTGTCTGTAGAACATATTCTTCACCTTCAACATTGAAGACACCAAACTACAATTGATAGAACAAGAATGTTTACCAAAGAAATTGTTTTCTGAACATTTCAACCCTCCTTGTTTTTATTCTTGACTCTATTAAGCAGTCACCTGTATTAAAAGTAACCTTTTCTTGTCCTGTCATAGTAAATTTCATATAAATTCAACTTCTTTTAAGAGGTTACCTGTCTTATAAGGCCACCTTTTCTGTGTACCAAAGGTGACCTCTTGTATATATTATTTCAAGAAATGTGAAAATAACGTATTGTCTTTTAAACTTTAACCTGAACCACCGGAGTTGATTGGTGTTTCGGTAAGTAGTAAGATTGCCGACATTTCTTATTTAACGTGTTTTGCTCTATAATAAACTATGAATTTAAACTTGCCATATTCTTTGCCTTTGTCCTGTCTTCTTGAACGACAAACACAGCTCCATGATTTATGTCTTGGTAGAATACAGAATCCTAAATATAAAAGAATCATATGTTTAGAAACATATCTAATTCCACATAATGGTTAGGGTTATGGTGTTTAACGCCACTTTCAACCCTTTTTCAGCTATATTGTGTGGTCAGTTATTTTGGTGGAGGAAACCGGAGTACCCTGAGAAAACCAACGACCTGCGGCAAGTTACTGTCAAACTTTACCACATAATGTTGTATCGAGTACACCTCGCCATAAGAGGGATTACAACTCCAACTTTAGTGGTGAGAGACACTGATTGCACAGGTAGTTGTTATTGCAACTAACATAAAATAACAGGGTGCGATATCAAGATTATAGAGAAGGACATTTTTTCCACTTGACTATGTCTGTAAGACGGATTTAACTATGAAATTGTAATTGATGTCTGTATAAAAAAGGAAAATTTTAAAAGTTCTAGTAAAAAGCAGGGTTCTCTTGTAAAAAGATGATCGCTCTAATACGTAGTCAAAAGAACTATGTACCATTTTAAGGAGATGATCGCTCTAACACGTAATCAAAGAACTATGTACCATTGTAAGGAGATGATCGCTTTAATACGTAATCAAAGAACTATGTACCATTGTAAGGAGATGATCGCTTTAATACGTAATCAAAGAACTATGTACCATTGTAAGGAGATGATCGCTTTAATACGTAATCAAAGAACTATGCACCATTGTAAGGAGATGATCGCTTTAATACGTAATCAAAGAACTATGTACCATTGTAAGGAGATGATCGCTCTAATACGTAATCAAAGAACTCTGTACCATTGTAAGGAGATGAGCGCTCTAATACGTAATCAAGGAACTATGTACCACTTTAAGGAGATGATCGCTCTAATACGTAATCAAAGAACTCTGTACCGCTGTAAGGTGATGATCTCTCTAATACGTAATCAAAGAACTATGTACCATTGTAAGGAGATGAGCACTCTAATACGTAAACAGAGAAATATGCACCATTGTAAGGAGATGATCGCTCTAATAAGTAATGAAATAACTATGTACTGCTGTAAGGAGATGATCGCTCTAATACGTAATCAAAGAACTCTGTACCATTGTAAGGAGATGTTCGCTCTTATGCTTAATCAAAAGAACTCTGTACCATTGTAAGGAGATGATCACTCTTATGCTTAATCAAAAGAACTATGTACCATTGTAAGGAGATGATCGCTCTTATACTTAATCAAAAGAACTCTGTACCATTGTAAGGAGATCATCTCTCTTATACTTAATCAAAAGAACTATCTACCATTGTAAGCAGATGATCGCTCTTATGCTTAATCAAAAAAACTATGCACCAGTGTAAGGAGATGATCGCTCTTATGCTTAATCAAAAGAACTCTGTACCATTGTAAGGAGATGATCACTCTTATGCTTAATCAAAAGAACTCTGTACCATTGTAAGGAGATGATCGCTCTTATACTTAATCAACAGAACTATGTACCATTGTAAGGAGATGATCTCTCTTATACTTAATCAAAAGAACTATCTACCATTCTAAGGAGGTGATCGCTCTTATGCTTAATAAAAAGAACTATGTACCAGTGTAAGGAGATGATCGCCCCTTATGCTTAATCAAAAGAACTCTGTACCATTGTAAGGAGATGATCGCTCTTATGCTTAATCAAAAGAACTATCTACCATTGTAAGGAGATGATCGCTCTTATACTTAATCAAAAGAACTCTGTACCAGTGTAAGGATATGATCGCTCTTATGCTTAATCAAAAGAACTATGTACCATTGTAAGGAGATAATCGCTCTTATACTTAATCAAAAGAACTATCAGAACTCTGTACCATTGCAAGGAGATGATCGCTCTTATACCTAATGAAAAGAACAATGTACCATTGCAAGAAGATGATCGCTCTAATACATAATCAAAGAACTCTGCACCATTGTTAGGAGATGATCGCTCTAATACGTAATCAAAGAACTCCGTACCGCTGTAAGAAGATGATCGCTCTAATACGTAATCAAAGAACAATATACAACTGTAAGGAGATGATCGCTCTAATTCGTAATCAAAGAACTATGTACCGCTGTAAGAAGATGATCGCTCTAATAAGTAATCAAAGAACTATGTACTGCTGTAAAGAGATGATCACTCTGATAAGTAATGAAAGAACTATGTACCGCTGTAAGGAGATGATCGCTCTAATACGTAATCAAGAAACATTGCACACTTGCAAGGAGATGATCGCTCTAATACATAATAAAAGAACTATGTACCTCTGTAAGGAGATGATCACTATGATACATTCTTGTATACAATGTACGTATTTTGTGTTTATCCTGCAATGTCAAACATGTCGAAAACTTGTCAGATTTAAGCAAAAAGGACAGAAACAAACGTCATTCCTCGCCTTTCATAAATGTTGCCAAGGGTGTCTTCTTCGTGGTCCGCGTTAATTAGTACCAGCTTCATACTTGTCCGCGCCCTCCGCTGTACATAGCTACAGGGTACCAGGAAAGATTATTCGTAGGTTGAAAAGTTTATTCGTAGGCTGAAAAGTGTATTCGTATAGTACGGAAAGTGTATTCGTCTAGTACGAATAAAGCAAAAATGTATTCGTATTGCATATATGTACAGCAAATGTACTGATTGCAGGATAAACAGATGATCGCTCTAATACGTAATCAAAGACCTCTGTACCATTGTTAGGAGATGATCACTCTAATACGTAATCAAAGAACTATGTACCGTTGTAATGAGAAGATCGCTCTAATACGTTGGGGTGTCTTACCTCGTTGTCATGTAGTATCTGCGATTTAAATGAACCTCTCTTCAATGTTAGTGTTGGTACGTTAGTGGACAAATGATCATTGCGTGTCAAATGCACGTTCAACTTAGAACCAGCTACGAGTAGATCGAAATCATAGGTCAGCGGATGGAAACTGTCTTCTGTAGATCTGCGCGTTCTTTTGCCTTCTTTTAGACGAATATATACATCATCTAGGAAAAGACAGAAATAGATTAACATTGGAAATGTTGTTTCCCGTCGAGGGAAGAACAAAAATTGTCAGCTCAAAGATCTAATATATATAAGTTTGAAAATTAAACCAAACAGTTTTAGAATTAGATCTTTGAGCTGTCAAATTTTTTTTCTCCCCTCGAAGGGATTTGAACTCACACCATTGATACACTGCAGCACCAATCGCTAGTCTTATGTCCAGCGCCCTAGACCACTCGGCCACACCCGCTATGTAAGAATATAGCTTGAATAGTCGAAGTGTTACCTTGTCTCATAGGGAAAATCTAGAGATAGACATAAGACATGTGTCTAAGCGTGTGCAGATAGTACATATATACTTAATATTATAATTTGACAGCAATCTAACTCAGCAATTTTTAATATATTGTATAGGATGATGAAGAATTCATCATACAGTCACAGGAAATATTTATACTATAAACTGATTGACGAGTTTCATTATCAAAAATATGTCACGAATGACCAAATAACGCAGTAACTCACAAATGCGCGACATATTTTTTATAATGAAACTCGTCAACTTATTATATAGATAAAAAACGTTTCGAATCGAATTTAATATAAAATGAGTTTAATTGCACTATATTACGTGTGTAGCGTAGAATTACATAATTTTCCGAGTTAAATAAAAACGATAATTTCACATTGAAATTATCGTTTTTAATTTCATTCTCGCTATATTTCGCGCCACTTCGTTGTCAGAAAAGTAGTTCCGAAAACGAAACGGCACGAAGGTTATTCCAGAAACGTGTCGTGCGCACTAAATTAGATATCTATGTTTTTATTGACTTTCCGATCTTTTAACTCATAGCATACCTGATGAAGGTTATTCCAGAAACGTGTCGTGTGCACTAAATTAGATATCTACGTTTTTATTTTATTATTGGTGGAAGAAATCTTAGTACACTGATAAACGAAATCTTACACACCTTGTGTAAACATAGCAAAATAACGTTAAAATATTTACATAACAAAATGTCAAGTTGTCAAAAATTTCCAACAATTGAAATAATTTGACTTATTGAAATTTACTTTAATGTAAAATATTTAAGGTTAAAATGTTATCCGTATATATTACAAATAAACAAAACATCGTCAATGACAAACACAGGTATTATACATATACTTTGTATAACTAAGTGTTTCAATCAATGCCATACTGAACATTTTTCAATTAAATTTCCAACACTATTAAAAAGTTAAATATTTATTTTGAAATGTAGACCACGGAAAATTGAAATGAATTATGATTTATTTAAATAGACGTCAAAAACTTCAGTAAATATTATAAACATGGCTTAATAACTTGTTTCTTTTGTGATGTTTAAAAAAAAAGACATGAATGAAAATTAATCCCACATATATTTGTTAGTCAATTACATATATTTAATTGAAGGATAATTACGTTCACCTTGTTCATACATTTAGATATTTAGAGTAAAAGTGTCAAATCAATGCCCTGGGTATTGACGTCAGCTCCCAGGTCTCAACAGACACAGGGGGGGTCGTCGTGGTTGTGATCGTACGATAGTTGGATTTACAACTACCTGTGCAATCAGTGCCTATCACCACTAACTTTGTGAGTTCCAGGTGCAACCAGTGCCTATCACCACTAACGCTGTGAGTTCGAACCCCGTTCATGGCGAGGTGTACTCGATACAACATTATGTGATAAAGTTTACCAGTGACTCGTGACATGTCGATGGGATTTTTTTTCGGGCACCGCGGTTTCCTCTACCAATAAAACTGATCGCCACGATATAGCTGAAATATTGTTGAAAGTGGCGTTAAACACCATAAAAACTAACCTAACATCAACAGACACAACTTCCCATCGCGTTCACAGCTGTTGAATAATGGATGTCCTATAGATGGGGGAAGGGGGAATGCCTGACTGTAGAACATATAAAGTAAAATATAAAGTAACATATAACATGTGTCACTCTCCCTACACGTTAAAGACCCCTTTTGTAAATTTATAAAAAGAGAGGGCACATCGTAGTAGCTACAATATACTAACTATTTCGTCCCTACCCAACTCCTCATATTTTTCCAGTGGTAGTTGTTTCTCCGGTTGTACAACTTCTCCTCCGTCTCAGTAAATTTATATTTATTGTCGAAACATGTTTTCGTCTTAATCATGCGATACATTTTGCCAGTGGACTTTAAGAAATAATATTTTAGTCAATTAATCAAATCAATGTGTAACACACGCCACCGCACGTCCCCTTTTTGTATCCTACATGTGAGAGCATATCTAAAAAAATTAAGTTAGACAAATTCCCGGCACACACACACACAAATAATGAAAAATAAATACATTAATTAATAAATAAAAATAAATAAATAAATAAATAAATAAATAAATAAATTAATTAATTAATTAATTAATTAATTAATTAATATGTACAGATATGTATAAAAAATGGGACACAAACGAATGTTTCACACTGAAATGTTAGCCTACATCACTGAACACAGACACATACGTCTAATATGTAAGATAGCGAGTCCGGTATAAAGTTAAATTTAGACCCCTGTTGAAAATTTCTTTAAGGTTTGTTTGTTTTGTTTGATGGTACTTAGCGCCACTTTCAACAATATTTCAATTATATTGTGGCGGTCAGTTCTATTGGTGGAGGAAACCGGAAGATCCGGAGAAAACCACCGACCTGTCGCAAGTCACTGAAAATGTTTATCATATACTGTTGTACACTTCGCCCTGATCGAGAATCGAACTCACATCAGTGGTGATAGGCACTGATTACATTGATAGTTGTAAACCCAACTACCATGCAATCACGGCCACGAAGGACCCTCATTTCTTAAAGAGAAGGGACACCCAGTCATAATGCAGTATTATAAAAGTAATTACTTATGAAGAAAATATTTAAAAAAATACATGATCTGCTTTAAAGGGCTAGGGTTGGGGTTATGACATTTAACGTCACTTTCATCAATATTTTAGCTATATCCTGGTGTTCAGTTTAATTGGAGCAGGAAATCGGAATACACAGCGAAAACCTGTCGCAACTCGCTGACAAACTTGGTCACATAATGTTGTATTGAGTACACCTCGCCATGAGCGGGATTAAAACTCACATCTTTGTTGGTGATAGGCACTGATTACATTGGTAGGTTTAAATTCAACTACCACACCATCACGACCACGAAGACCCCTCATTTCTTAAAGGGAAGGACACCCAGTCATAATGCAGTGTTATTAAAGCGTAGTTACTCATGAAAAAAAACCATGATCTGGTTAAAAGGGCCAGGGGTTATTGCATTTAATGACACTTTCAACAATATTTCAGTTATTTCAGTTAAGACAATCGCTAAATGCATTTTAATTGAGCATACTTAAATCAAGTTTTACATATTTCCCGGCGGCATTGCAGCTGCCATGTTTAGAAAAAGGTAGTGAGGGTCACACTAAGCCATCTGTTCCTGGTAATGTAAGGATATGTTATAATCAGCCGCAGATTGTCAACTAACAAAGCACATGAGTATTTCCGAATTTTAATGAATAGGGAATCAGACAATATAGGCATAGTTCATTACAATTTGGATCCGAATATTCAGTAGATGAAATTAACAGTCAACAGGTTGATCACAAAAGCGCAACCATGCACCCCCTCCCCTTTCTATACGACTCCAATCGGATTTTTGAGAACGTTAGCAACCCTTCTAAAATATTGCTTTGGTTTTCTTCCAAAACTAAATGTGTGAAAAAAATGTAGTTCGATAATTTTGCTTAACTTTTTTAGAGTATTTTAGAATCTGTGTCGTTATCGATGGTTGTTTGGTATATGCGCAAGAAAACCGGAAGAGCAGATGCGATTTTAAATAATGCAATTTTTGTGCTCTTTAATTAGTTAGCAGACTTTTTTTAAACATAAACTGGTGACTGTGGAGGGGAGAATAACCAACATATGTTTGTCAACTTATCAGATGTCGTGAGAACATCCATAATCGTTTTTATCACATACATTTTATATATTTTAATAACAGTTACTTCCCTTTAATGTATAGGTGAGCGGTTTTCTCAATAATTATAGCATATATTATATCTTTTTGATATGTGCACAATTTTAATATATAACATGTGCATTTTCTGTTTGCCATAAAATTATCTTCTTGCTTTTTACAAGATTCAAATGTCTACAGATTTTAAAATCATACTCATCCGCCCTTTTTCCTTCCGGTCGACCCGATTCCCTTTGCCAATGTCAATAAACTCTACATGTTGTCATCTTTGTCGTTTCTATGCCATTCAGTGTATACATATAGTTGTATTTCCGAGATGTATGACAAACACCTTTTCATACGCGTACCGTGATTCGTGTGGTGTTCATAGTGCCACGTGTGGAGCAGGAACTACCTACCTTTCTGGAGGACCTGAGTTCACTCTCGGAATGTAGAGGAGTTCGTGTTGCTCTATCTTTAGTTTTCGGTATAATGCTTTGTAGATCGTTGTGGCCTATTTGTTTTGCCCATTGTGATGTTTGTCCTTCGATTATTGCTTTTGATTACCCTTTTTGCATCTTCAAGCTTTTTTGTTCACTTGTAGACCGCATCGGTGACGTAATGGTTAGCGTGCTCGTTTCGAGTGCAGTATATCGTGGGTTCGAGCCCCAGTCGGTTCAAACCAAAGACTATAAAATTGGTATTTGTTGCTTCTCCGCTAAGCACGCAGCATTAAGGAGAAAGAGCAAAAACTGGTTGGCTCGGAATCCGAATAATGTGTCCGAGTAGAGCGATCTGTTGTTTCAGTGAGCTAACACTATAAAAATCCAACTCAGCTTAGCGTGTTGGTCTAGTAGAAAGCGGACTTCATAATCATCTCATTGAAATTAACTTATTCTCGCCATGATATAGCTGAAAAATTGCTGAATTGGCGTTAAGCAACAATCACCCACTCACTTTTCACTTGCATATCTTATTAAAAAAAATGTGCAGTGTTTTGAAATTATTGCGACAATAGTGATTGTCGGTGAAAATTAGATTCCGAAGCCTTATGTATATCGTCATTTAAAAAAATAAATAAATGCATATCCATGCTACATCTCTTACAGGACTATCTTTTCTTAACTAAATATTTTTCATCGAAATTCAATGACTCTCACTCTTTTAAATTTCTATTTAAAGAATACATGAAACATAGTTTTGTGTCAACAAACAAAATTAATTAAACAAGACGAGAATAATTCTCACTCACGCAAAGCCCGCACCTTTTGTACAGCCCCCCCCCCCCCCCCCCCCCCCCCCACAAAGCAAACAACAAAAAACAACAAAAAAACACTAATACCTTAAAGCAGAAACGTAACTCACGCGTTAGAGTTACCATCTTAGACACAATTGTGCTAAGTTTAGTGTTCTTTTAACTTGATTTATTCTTAACATTAAATCTCACTTACTAATATTTCTTGAGATTTAATAACATCATCGGTGGTGTTATGGTTTGCGTGCTCGCCTCGAGTGTGGTAGATCGTGAGTTCGATTCCCGACGGGTCAGACCAAAGACTATACAATTGGCATTTGTTGTTCTCCGTTAAGCACACGGCATTAAGGAATAAGAACAAAGACTGGTTGGCTCGGAAACAGGATAGATAACAGGGGCGGATCCAGGAATACAAGTTAGGGGGGGGGGGGGGGGGGGGGGGGGACAAGGTGGGGGGGGGGGGGGGGGGGGGGGGGGGCGCGAAAATTGTTGGGGTATTTCGTGTGAAAATCACGATTTTACGCCAAAAATCATATTTTTCCAATTGCGGAGGGAGGCGCGAAAATTGTTGGGGTATTTCGTGTGAAAAATCACGATTTTACTCCCAAAAAATCATATTTTCTCCAATTTTAGGGGGCGCGGCGGCCGGGTGCACCCTCCTTCCTGGATCCGCCCCTGGGTAATATGTCCGAGTGGGACGACGTGACTAAACGCGGACTGTTGTTTCAGTGAGCTGGCACTATACAAATCCAACTAAGCGTGTTGGTGTAGAACAAAGCGGACCTCATCATCATCTCATTGAAAATTAACTTGTTCTCGCCATGATATAACTTAAAAATTGCTGATCTGGCGTTGAACAACAATCACTTACTCAATCACTTACGATATATTAGAACTCCTATGCCTTTCAACATGATATGAATGGCCCTTCTAGTTCACTGTGACTTAATTCCCCAGAAAAAAAGTCGATTCCCTAAAAATTGACACACAGTAATAGGCCACAACTCTTTCCACACTATAACATATGATCCTACATATTCATATAACCCCTATTTCTTAAATACTTGTCGAGTAATTTCTTGCTCAATTTACATCAAATTTCAGCATATAAATACGAGTTTATTTTTTTTCCAGCAAATTATACATAATTTTAGAAAATTGTGACATCAACAATAAACATTTGTGTTTAAATCGTAAATAGCTGCAAAAAAAAGTTCGAAAAAATTATATAGCAATTAATAAAATATAATATTACAATAAATTATTATTAATTCTGCTTTTAAAAAGGAAAATTTCAAGAAAATCGGATAAGAAATGACTTAAGGAGAATATTTTTGAAAATATGTGATTTCATATGTAATAATATATAGGGACATATCTTAGTGCGGAAAGACTTTTGACATGTGAATTTAGGAAAAATTAAACTATGAAATTGGAAGTAAATTTATATATGAAAACATAGAGTTAGGCTTATGGTGTATACCGCCACTTTCAACAATATATCAGCTATTATATCGTGGCTGCCAGTTGTATTGATAGAGGAAACCAGCGAAAACCACCGACCTTCCGCAAATCACTGAAAACTTTATCATATAATATTGTATCGAGTACATCTCGTCATGAGCAGGAATCGGACTGACAACGTTAGTTGTAGTAGGTTCTGATTGCAAAAGAAGTTATCAATCCACCCCCCCCCCCCCCTCTCCTGGGAGCCTTCACCAGCATCTATTGAGTACACCTGACCTGAGTGGGATTCGAACTCATAACGTTAGTCATTAAATGTACTGATTGTATAGGTAGTTGTAAATTCAACAACCAACCGATCACGACCACGACTCCCTTCCCCCTCCCCCAAAAAGATATAGGCAACCATAATGCATATTTCATGTGAATTACCGTAACCGTACCTTTATATAGAACTTCAACATCCGGAGTAAGTCTCAAAAAGCAGCCGACTGTTGTTATAGAAACGAAAATTACATGCGCAGCGAAAAACAATAGCTGCATCCTCCTTCGACTACGTGTAACAATGTTTAGCTTACAACAACATTATTCAAATTTATTGAACAGAAGAAAATTTCTAATAGACCAAAAGTAAAGTTTCTTTTATACTTGATAAATAATATTATTTGAGTAAATATTTGACCTTCATATTGTATGAACAACTTTTATCAATATTTGGAAACGAGACTGAACGGTGTCAATACGATTGTATTTATCTTATGATATATGTCTATATTTCTTGATATTTTTAATTAACGTTTAGTAGTAGTGTGTCAGTGTGACATGATTCATACGAAATGGAATTAAAAAAAAGAATATGTCGATTCCTAGGTTTTACAAATCACAGGAAATACTCATTAAGTTGAATATTTTTGATTAATGAAAATAAATTGAAATTTTAGTTTACTACCCCCCCCCTCCAACCTTTGCATCCAGGCTCTGAGGAATTCTCTAGATGTTAACGTTTTGGAATGGAAAATGTCATAAAGCAGCAATGGTTGTTTTAAAAATAAAAATAATAATTTGTTTCATCCTCAATAATACAAGAAGAAAAACATCACTTTTAAATGGTACAAATGTCTGTTTGAATTAGTTATATCTACACAATGAATTGTAAAATAAATCGATTTCTTGCAGAATGATGCAGTTGCACATGGGAGAGGGTTAAAAACCTCACCTCGAATCGCCAAACAGAGAAATCCACTAATAAAGATAATCACAGTATATATCAGCATTGATCAAAAGTTGTGGACATTTCTCTTCTAGTTTGTTTTTCATGAAATCTAGATACTACTAGATGACAGACAAGATTATTCTAATATGGTGAGTGGATGTAGTCGAGTGGTCTAGGGCGCTGGACGTAAGGCTAAGTGAATGGTGTTGCAGTGTATCAATGGTATGTGTTCAAATCCCGTCGAGGGAAGAACACAAATTTGACAGCTCTAAAATCTAATTCTAACACTGTTTGGTTTACTTTTCAGACGTATATATATATACTCATTATTGATCTAAGAAAACTATTATGCCTTCTTCATTTTCTTCGTCTACGTATTGTATTATGTCTTGTATCATTCTGTTTGCTTCATTTATGTTCCGACCCTTTACAAATCCTGTTTGGTCCGGATGAATTAGCTTAGTTAAAACATTTTTTAATCGTTTGACCACCATCATCATCATCATCATCTCATCAAACTTGCCATGCAATAGCTGTGAAATTACTCATGTGGCGTTAAAGAGTAATCGCTTACTGACTTTATGATTTTATGATATAAATCTTTCAGGAGTTGGGTGTGTTTGTATTGTTCCATCTATATGGTATTGTATGATTAGAATTATAGCTACACAAATCCCCTATCAACGATTAACACTCCACAGCATGTGGTTCCTATCAGATGTTTCTTCAATAGATGGTTTGGTCTGGTTTTATGGTGATTACCGCCACTTTCAACAATATATCAGCTATATCGTGGCGGTTCTTCAATAGAGGGTTGCTGCCAGAATGGAAGCTATTGAACCTGACACGAGTCACTGACAAACTATCAGATAAGGTCGATTGAGTATAGCTCCCCGTGGCCGGAATCGAACTAGCAAGCATTAGCTGTTATAGGCACGGATCGAACATGTATAACTGTACCATTTACCATTCGATCGCGGCCACGGTGGTAGCTGTATATTAGTATCGTTACCGGTATCCTATCGTTAGTATTATATTGCATTGCAAGTCGAACACTCTTAATTGCTTGGACAGATATTTAATAATGGTTGCCAAAACTACCTCTTAATTTTGACATGACCTTGACTTGAACCCTGAACACACTGATCATGGTTACAATATTGACTGGTGTATAATAACTAACCTTGTAAGATGAAAGTAAAATCAGCTTACACTAAGTGTTTACTTAAGATTTACAAACATAGCTATAAATAGCTTGTATGTCAGCGTGGCATGCTTATCACGAGGAGGTATATGTTGTTGATGTAATACACTTGTTGGTTATATACAGTATACGATGATGTGTTTTAAGTTCCTAAATGTGTATATTTATAAACAGTCAGGCCGTTAAGTATGTCGAAAGGTGTCTGTGGAGAGCAAAGAAATATTTAAAAATTTAAATCAAAGCTGAATTCATAGTACGGAAGCTAAACAAATATTATCCAGTTAATAAAGAGATGCAAGTGTATGTTTTTAAAGGTCTTTTTCGTCTTTTGTGGTGCTTTGTTTTGTGTGTTGTCTTAACACTTGCTTCCCACTGTCCGGTTGCATTCTACCATCCCCCTCCACCAGCACACACACACACACACACACACACACTGTCTGGTCCATACCTACAAAATATATATGGTAGGATACGTGTTGCTTATTTATATTTTTTTAGCTTTGTGTGCTTATTTCTGTTATGTTGGTCTTCGTTCTGTGTTTTATGTGTGACTAATGTTACCGATATCTCTGGGTTGTCCATTCTTACTTACCTCTTCAGATTTCTCTAACGTTTATATAATTTCTAGATAATGTTCTGTCCTTAAAATCGATCGTGAAGAACACAATTATACTTTTTGTATCATCAAAACATCTCAATAATTGTATATTTATATATAACATTAGTAATATATGGGGACGGACAAAGTCACATTTGCGGTGGAGCGATGCGGTGGAACAACCGGAAGTCACGTGACCACGTGCCCGGAAGTGACGTGACCAGAGCCCTGTCCGAAGTATGTTCTGTGCATGCGTAACCGAAGTTGTGCAATATCCGGCCTAGTGGGGCCTTTTCACCGGAAGTGACGTCAGTCACGTGACCAGAAGAGGCTCTGTCCGGCAACGGCCATGACCGGAAATATGCTATGCGCATGCCCGTTTTTCCCTGGGGTTTTTTCTTAGTAGTAGTACAAAATGTTGGTTGGGGTGTTCTCTACGACGTCCTCGTCCTATAACCATAGGAAACTCCCCCATTTATTTTCATATAATATATATATATATAGGTTGTGTAGTACTCCAAGTATTTCTACTTTACTAAGAATACATTTGAAAATTCAAACTGCAAACATGTTTTTTTTAATATTTTTTACACTTTTAATGTTTAGAAAACCAAATAAGACAACAATTAACAAAAATAAAACGACCACTACAGCAGCAGCCACCACCACCACCACAGCAGCAGCCACAATTTATCGTTTAATTTTTTTTAATTGTTGTCTTATTTGTTTTTCTAAACATTAAAAGTTTAAAAAATATAAAAAAACCTTTTTGTAGATGGAAATTTCACGTGACTTCCGGTTGTTCCACCGCATCGCTCCACCACAAATGTGACTTTGTCCGTCCCCATATACTACAAACATTTTATACGATATCTGTTGGTTTCTAAGAGTGCAATTTACAATTAAATAGGAAGATCATTACGATACCTGCTGGTTTCCAGGTGTGTAATTCATGATACAGTAATATCGTTAATGGGAATTGGCTATGGGTGTCAACAATATTTCAGCTATATTGTATCAGTCAGTTGTATTTGGTGGTGGAATCGGCAGCGCTCACAGAAAGCCGTTCAGCTGTCGTAAGTAACTTAGACACTTTATGTCATGTAGTTGTAAACATGTCACTACAGGAAATCTAATTCACTAGAAAATATTGACGATTCTCAAAAGTATAACCAGACATCGTGTATTGAAGAACAGACACTACAATGACCAAAAGAATAAAGATATACAATGATCTACAAAAGATTGAGCAACAACACGAATCCCTCTAATAATAAAACAAATACCACCAACAGAGTAAAAACTGGTAGCCCTTCCGGAGCACCTGAGTTCAACCCTGTTTTAAGTTAGATTTGAATCGCTTAATCTTCAGTGTTTTGTGTAGTAGTTTGTCGATCGTTGTTTCCCCTTGTCTTTGTTTCATTGTCAGTACTTTGTCCAATTGACTCCCATTTTGGTTTCTCATTTTCTTTGCTACAATTGCAAACACTTTTTATACACCAATGCATCTACGTCAACTGTGAAGAAATATACATGTAAGTAATTAATGCATTTACTTTAATTTTGCATTAAAGTTCCCATTTTTATTATAATAACTAATAAAATAATACATTTAGTATACAGACAAATCCATATTACTTGTCAAAAATGTATTGCATTTGCTATTTCATTTATTATTGCATTAAATAACAATAATTACAGATTAATACATGAGCATTTCCATATTGGCCTGGTTATCATCCCGAAACCCCCATATTGGCCCGAGACGCAGTCGAGGGTCAATATGGGTCGAGGGATGATAACCAGGCCAATATGGAAATGCCCATGTATTAAACTATTTATTACATACTTCCGACATCTAGAAAAGAGACACCCATATTGGCCTGAGACGAAGTCGAGGCCCATGTTGACCCGGGCCAATATGGGCCTCGATATGGAAATGATCTTGTAGTAATCCAATAACCGGTTATTTTCCCGGAGTGTGAAAATATGGACAGTTTACTTCCGGTCATATTGGTCATACAAAAATGCCTTTATTTGAACTAAGTATGTAATAATCTACAATAATAATTCACTTAGTAACAGAAGCCTATGCTTCCACCAAAAAGTGAGGGGGGTAATTTCCCACTGAATAATATCTTGCATAAATGTTACAAACCATATCAGTTAATAGGTAATTAATAGCAATTGTTCTGCAATGGTCGTTTTAAAAAGTATCTAACATCACAGGAAGTCAGTCTTAATGAACATGAAAGACAACACCAAATTGCATTTGAACTCATTATATTGTTCTACATCATCTTACACTCACTGAGAGATCTTAAGCATAAGTATAATGACTTATTATTCAGTGAGGACCAGTAAACAATTGTTTCAGCTATATCATGACAAGACCAAATTAATCTACATTTTGATCAGATGTTGTTATCATTCCAACACCAATTCGGTTCAGCACGAGTATGGATTACAATTTAACGAATTTAGTGAGACAAAGCCGTTTGTCTAGCATATGACCGGAAGATGTAACATTTAACAAATAAACACAACATTACGTCATACCTTATAGATAAGTAGTGAGAGTTCAGAATTAGAATATAAAGTACGGCTAATCTCAGATATATATGCTTCGTTTGTCATAATCACAATTCCGTCCGTTCTTCATTCATGACTTATCACATGTAACAACTGTAACACGACGAATTCCATTAGTGGAGCAGGAACTGCTTATCCATTGTAATTATCTGAGACACCCCCGTTCGTGGTGTTCAATGTTTTATATTCTGTGTAGTATTTAGTCGAACATTACGGGTCCTTTTGTCCTTTTTTATTCGGTCATTGTATTGTTTGTCCATCTGAGAAGTACAGGTTTGGCTATCTATTTGGTATATCAAAACTGACCTTACAAACACTGTCTTGAAATTTTCTAGAACTCGTTTGTATCATATGTACGCACAAATCATCTTTCTTAGAAAAAATAGCAGGCACAACAAATAACTATCACATTAACGTACCATCTTTCAACCAGTAAAGACTGGTTAGCGTCCAGTAATATTACGATAAAGTAAAAATCATTAAATTGGCCATTGGTTATATAAATTTATATCCGAATAAAGCGCATAAATATATAAATATTATTTACTTTTATAATTGGTGTCAATAAAACCAGTTATTCAATAACATTGGTCGATTTGTGTCAGTAAAACATTGGTTAATTTGTGAGAAATAAACATGTTACATCTAAATATCATTGGTACAGTTAATCAACTTTCAGGCAAAACGTATCAATCCTGAAGCTTGTTTGTCTTTGTAGAATTGTCAATTAATTTTCTACAGTAATCGGATTTGTTTCACTTCCACACACACAAATATGAAATTGTCTATTTACTAATACTATAGCTACTCTTCAAAATACTTCAAGAAATAATTCAAGTCGTAATCTTTCGTGTTCAAACCGAGAACAGTACCGACGTTTAGAAGTTTTTGTTTTGCATTCGTTCTATCCGATTCGGTCACGGCGATATTACAGAAAGGCTCCTCTTCGTCTTCACTTCCACAATCATCTAATGATGCCTCGATCTGGTTGTATTGAACTACGCCCTTTTGAATCATAGTATTAATGAGTTAAGTTTATGGGAATCTTTCAGTTGTTCTTTATGTGCAGACGAACACACATTGTACCCATCAATTGACACCTCGGTGTTTGCCTTGCAATGATTGGACGAATACCCAAGTAGCACATAAATGAATAAGAGAAGATCAATTCCATAACAGGTCAGAATCCAGTTTCTAAGGTAAAAACCGCCCATTCTCGCATTTATTTCTATCAAATTTGGTCCTGTCTTTGTCATTTTCATTTCAACATTAAATACTCCATCGACCAATCCTATTTCAGTACAGCACTGGTATGCAGCAGTCACAAGCTGTCCCTCTCTATCTGGCAACAGACAGCTTGGCATTAAGACAGGCGTTTCTGTAAAACGCCCTTGACGTGTTGGACCGTTATCTGAAACGAACGCTGCAATTAATTGCCGTTGAAATATGATAATGTCAACATCGTGTTCGGTCCCCTCAATATATTCCATCAGTAAAAGATCGTTGCTGTATCCCAGTCCAATACCAGGATGGTCCTTTTCCGATTGTAGCTTTGTCTTAATATTCTGATATATATGTGTGCAGTCTTTGTGATCTGTGATAGGCTTCACACCTACATGACTTAAGCCGTATTCTAGTTTCAAAACAGCAGGAATTCCGATATAATTGACGGCGTTGTAAATGTCTGACTCACCTTTTATATGGTAACACTTTGCTGCATACAGATACGTCCTTGGAAAATGAGGGATAGCCCCTGTCTTGGTCCGCAGTATCGCATGGGTCCAACTTTTCTTTTTGCAATTTCTGCTGCATGTTGACCGGGACCGTTTAAATGCAAGAGATCACTGATCTTGGCTGCTAAAGGATCACAATCTTCCCAAATCGTTACATATCCATCAATTGGATAATATGGAGCAGCCGGCCGCTATACTGGTATTACCAGTATTGTAATATTTACAATACTGGTATTACCAGTATTATAATGTTTACAATACTGGAAATACCAGTATTGTAAATATTACAATACCGGTAATACCAGTATTGTAACACTGTACAATACTAGAAATACCAGTATTGTAATGTTACAATACCGGAAATCCAGTATCGTATATATACAATACTGGATGTACCAGTATCGTGCATTTACAATACTGGAATACCAGAATCGTTGATCTATGCACAATATCGGAAGCTCCAGTATTCTTCATCCAACAATACTGGTAATATTAGTATTGTAAAACACACAATACTGGAAGCTCCAGTATTCTGCATCCAGCAATACTGGTAATACTAGTATTGTAAAACACACAATACTGGAAACTCTAGTATCCTGAATTCACCATGAGAGAGTAAAAGTGACAGTCAAAAGACACCAAAATGACTATTTCAAAGGTATGTGCATGTATACTTTCATATTATACAGTCCGTTTGATTTCTAGAATCATTCCAATTAGGCTTATTGAAAATAATACTATTTTTTAAATAATTTTGTTTGAAAATTTATTTCCAATATTAATATATAGTAAACCCTTGATAAAAATACTCATAATAAAATATAAGATGCAAATAAAAAAAAATCAACTTCATTTATTTTTTACGCTGCATCCCATGAGTCTGTTTCTTATTTTCTTTAATTCGCAGTTATACGTAGTTCTGAATACGATATATAACTAATGTGTAGCACTTTTTTATAATGAAGTACAGTCATTACCGTTATTTTTTTGTGTGGTTACTTTCGAGTGAGCTGATTTCAAATTTTCAATGAATTACAGATTAAAGATGAACAAAAGATATCTCGTGCGCCATTTAAATTATATTAGAAAAAACATTCTTAATTTACTTCTTCCTGTTGGACCGACATGTCATATCTCTTCGCTTCACCTTTCTCCCATCCCTCTTCCTCCCCCCTCTCTTCTCCTTTCTCCCGTCCCTAGTCTCCTTTCTCCCGGTCTCCCTTTTCACTGTCCGTCCTCTCATAACAGACGCACAGACAGGACAAAAAAAAACAATATACAAGTACATTCCGCAACTTCGTACCTAATCTTCCAGTATCTGCAATACTGGTATTACCAGTATTTTCTAGAATCTTCCAGTATCTGCAATACTGGTATTACCAGTATTTTCCAGAATCTTCCAGTATCTGCACTACTGGTATACCCAGTATTTCCTAGAATCTTCCGGTATCTGCAATACTCATATTTTGGCAATGACCAGTATCTTCTAGTATTGCAGATACTGGAAAATTCTGGAAGATACTGGGATACTAGTATTTACCAGTAGTATCTGTACCAGTATTGCAGACACTGGAAGAGTCTGGTAAAATACTGGTTGCTTCATAATATCCCATTAATTTTAAGTCCTTTCTCTTTTAGTATTTTTACTATTTCGACTGCATGTTCACAGTCTTTTTTATGATTAAGGAAAACATAATTGACGAAGGTAGATGCCATTGACGAACCATGGCTGGTTTGGTCTGGATCTACCAGAATAACCTGTAATTAGAAATAATAACAATTAAAACGATGATATTTAGTGGACATGACGCGTTTACTGGAATAACTTTCACCAGGTACACTGAAAGTCAAAAGACTGGAAAGCCAAATAATTAAATAGTTCTAGAAGCAGGCATGCTAAAGGCCCTAATACCAATACCAACCCAGGTTATCGAGTATAGCCAAAATTTTCTCCAGGCGGATTAGCCAATCAGATTGAAATATTCAAATTAAATTAAATTATTTATCATTGTATTGTCTTCCTGTACGTCTTCTGGTTACCTCTCATATATCTTGACATTTGTTTTGCTTTATGCAACTTATTCTAATTTAATTACTCAATATTTCTGAAGACGAAAGACAAAAGAAGTATATGTTTCCCCTGACCTCACGTGAGGAAATGAGCGGTCATGTATGTGTATGTTAGAAATATATGTTTCACCTGACCTCACGTGAGGAAATGAGCGGTCATGTATGTGTATGTTAGAAGTACCTGCTTCACCTGACCTCACGCCAGGAAATGAGCGGTCATGTATGTGTATGTTAGAAGTACCTGCTTCACCTGACCTCACGCCAGGAAATGAGCGGTCATGTATGTGTATGTTAGAAGTACCTGCTTCACCTGACCTCACGCCAGGAAATGAGCGGTCATGTATGTGTATGTTAGAAGTATATGTTTCACCTGACCTCACGCCAGGAAATGAGCGATCATGTATGTGTATGTTAGAAGTATCTGTTTCACCTGACCTCACGCCAGGAAATGAGCGATCATGTATGTGTATGTTAGAAGTATCTGTTTCACCTGACCTCACGCCAGGAAATGAGCGGTCATGTATATGTATGTTAGAAGTATCTGTTTCACCTGACCTCACGCCAGGAAATGAGCGGTCATGTATGTGCATGTTAGAAGTATCGATTTTGATTCTTTCTACGTTTCTTTCTGTTAGATTTTAGAAATGTTCCTACAATGTTGTATTGTTTTATATGTTATTTCATTGACACGTTCTTGAACAATGAGAGCATATCTTTGTAGCAGAGAAGCTGGAGTTATCTGTCCTGTTTATTTGAGTTTGTCAAATTCATTGTTTAAAGTCTGTGTACATTGAAAACACAATTCTTGTGATGTATTTGTTAAATATATCTTTCGTATTTTACAGCCAGTACACGTTAAAGATAAATTAATATAATCTATTTGTGCTTGGAATTTGCAAAACAGATGTTTGTTTGTTTGTTTGCTTGATGGTGTTTAACGCCACTTTCAACAATTGTTCAGCTATATCGTTGCGGTCAATTTTATTAGTGGAGGAAACCGGAGGACCCGGACAAAACTACCGACCTGTTGCAAGTCACTGACAAACTGATCGAGATCCGAACTCACAACATCAGTGGTGATAGGCACTGATTGCATAGGTAATTATAAATCCAAACACTACACGATCCGCGACGGCCCGAAAAACGGTTGGTATATATGTTCCATGATGTCATATTGTAAAAATGCTGGGGTCTTTTTTTATGATATAGGAGGTCAGATCATAACGTTCTCCCTTTTCAAGAGACAAACATGTATTGAAATAATACATGAGTATAAGTTTCAAAATGGATAATATATGTGAAAATGTAATCCTTAAACTAGTGAAATGAACAATAAGTTTAGCTATATTTAGTATATGTCTGATAGCTTAATATACATTTAGGAAAATTATTCCCTTGATATGGTATTGTTATGTAAAATAAAATCATGCCTTTGATAGAGTTTGAGAAGAGCACTGTATATATCATTAGAACAGCGCTGTATATGGACTTTGATTGTTATATAACACACACTACGCCTTGTTTCAGCTCTAATGTTAAATATGCATATGTAATTAATTTTAAATTGATGCCGCTATCATTTGCTATTTCAATTTTTCAGAATTCTGGTTGACTGGTTTTATTTATAAATGAAACGCGTGCAGTACATATAAACTCCTATATAATAAGTTAAAGCAAGCAAGTTTCTGATATATAAGTACTTAGGGTAAGTGTGATGTTGCTATATCAAACTTGGTGACAAATCTGTATTACCTCCCTTTCATTGTAAAACATTAGCTGTGAGTAGGTAGATTTCAAATTAGGATAATCAACTTTGTTTTAATTCCAGATCAATTTATGACATGAAAGCATTTTTCCCTTTCCTTTATTACAATTGTTATTTTAGTTTTATGTTTTGGCAACTGATATGATATATATAATGTTATGTATTCACAACTAGGTATATTGTTGTTTGTTTGTGTTTATTATTTAATTGACAGATATTTGAGACAAGAGACATATTTCTTTTCTTTATGTATATAAAGTTAATTCCATTGTCAGTAAATTACTAACTTAACAATTCCTACAACTGTCAAAGCTTGAATTCTAAAGAAAAAAAACGGAGAGACGTATTCAGTCATCTGAAATCCAAGAATTGTAATATATATTATTTATAAGATACAAAGCATATATATAACAAGATATGATTATAATCTAACGATTATGAAGTCTCCCAAACCGGCCACTGACAATAGGTTTAAAAAATAAATAAAAAGCTACTTTTGAAATCGAACAATGTTGAATTTTTGCGGTATTGTGGCGGCCATTTTGAAAATGGAGACCGGTAGAAATTTTTCGATGTCGGGAATCAATTCAGGACATCATAATCTACCTACATATGAAATTGTGTTGAAATCGAACAATGTTGAATTGTGCAGTATTGTGGTGGCCATTTTGAAACTGGTGACCGGTAACAATTTTTCGATGTCAGGAATCAATTCGGGACATCATAATCTATCCACATATGAAATGTCGTTAAAATCGGACAATGTTAAATTTTATGCCGTGTTTTGGTAGCCCTTTTGAAAATTTAAATGGCAGACATCTTGAAAATTTTGAAAATGCAGAAATGCTCCTCTAATGGTGACTTATCACTATGTCAAATTTTATGTCCCTATCATTATCCATTTAGAAGTTATCAACATTAATGTACGAAATTTCAAGTTTCCCATAGGATTCTATAGTAACCACCACCCTTTTGAACCCCTAAAAATATAGTTTTGACCCCCTTTACCACAAATCTGAAAATTTTATGATCAACTAGAAACATATATCTATAACTCCACCAAGTTTCATACAATTCTGTCCAATAGTTTCTGAGATCTGCTGCGGACACGTTCATGTTGCGCGGAAAGAAAGAAGAAGAATAATAATAATAAAACAAATAATAATAATAATAAGATATAAGATACAAACCTGAGAGAAAAAGTCCTGACTACTTTCATCTGTAATGGTGACTGGTTCTGTAGATTGTGATGGAAAGAACCTCTGAAATGACATCCAACCACAATTTGTACATACAGTAAACCAACTTATTTTCGTGAGCGAATTATTTTCACAATGACATTGCAAAAATTATTTATCAGAAATGCAGCCGTACTTAATGTCACTAACACAAATAAATTTGTTTATTGCGAAAACATGTCGAAGTGAATTTGTAAATACAGTGAAACCTGTGTAAACCTATTTTCTGGGGGGATTGAAGGATTTGGTCAGTTTAGGCAGGAATCCGGTTTACACAAGTTTAAAATACATTGCAACTGATATGTAGTGACTTCAGAAGATGTCCATTTAAGACAGGTTTTTGGTTTATTTAGGGTTCAGCTTAAACAGATTTCACTATAAAATGAAAGTGCAAGAAATAGTCTCAGCATAAATAAGTTGGTTTACAACTTATAACAAACTGATTGACAAAGTTGTTCAGTTAACCACTAGTCCATTACTATATAACTGGTGAGTAATGTTGTATATTTGAATGTGTAAATCAGTGAACTTGGAAATTTTGCTTGTGAAAGGAAAAAGCTTGACCAGCTTTTTGTTTCTTCAATAAGTGAACCACCATGTGACCCTTTTAATCTACTTTAACTTATTACTATAGTCTATTTTGCTATATAAATTACAAGAGGATTACTTGTTATCAATTTGAAATTGAATAACTCAAGCTGATATTTTGCCATTTCCAACTCTAAATTGTTTTGAAACGAAACCTATCATAATAAGAGTGATATATGAATCTTCCACATATAACAGGTACTTTTAAAGTAACACTAAATATATATATCTACCTCTTCACTTTGTCCTTGAGTGGAGTCTGACTGATGTAGACATGAAAGGCTGGGACTGTGTAGTTTTTGCTACGAAAAGAACCGTTTATCATTAATTAAGCATAAAATCCAAGGCTTATGATTTTGTTTAAAACAATCCAGATACACTCACATTTCAAAAATCAGCTCAACATCTGCCAGCGTTTAGAAAAAAAAGTCCAGAAGGTGTTATTTGAATAAAATTTTCAAAGTCCAAGGCCCTTAATTTTGTCAAAAATCAGCAGAGCGAAACGATGTGTAAACTTTACCTCTAAAACATCATGAAACACTCACATTTATGTACAATAAATAAGCTGAACACCCTCAATCATTTAGAAAAAATCCTGAAAGGTTTTTTTTTTAGAATTTACAAAATTTTGTCAAAAATCAATGGAGGGGACCGAAACATAAAATTAATCTGTAACTCATCAAGATACAATCACACACCAATAATCTGCAATCATTTAGAAAAAAATGAAGAAAACTGTTTGTTGCAACTTTGTGGCAGGGGTATAAAAAACACAAGAATCATAAAGGCTGGAAGTTCTTAACTTGGAACAAGTGCAAAAAATGTAGCATAGTTGCTTTGTGGGATCCCACTAAGTCTTGATACAGAATGTTTTCTTCATTAACAAATTTGTTTTTTTGGTTTGTCTCGCAAAACAATACATAAAATACCCTGGGTTGTCTGTTAGTCAACTTTTCAAAGAATGTCATGTTACCATCTTACCTTCTTTGGTGCAGTTGACTCCATTGCCTGTTCTTCATCACACCATAAATTTTCATCTGGAAATTGTGATGTAGCTGTACTCAAAATACTCTAGAAAATTTAAAAAAAATCATTTTGGTTATTACATAAATTTTTTCTATTCTTATGAAAATACTGTAAATTGTAAGTCAGATTATCTCCTCTTACAGTTGTTCATTGGTAATCGTCTAGCTTCACACACATCTACATAGCATGTACTACCACTGTATGAAACTGAAGTTGTGCTTACAATCTTGAGATTTCACAGACAAAAAACGCTTAGCATTTATAAATTAAACCACTAGATTTGTTAGCCATACCCGGCCCAAGTATTGCATTGATCAAAACATTTAACTGCAAAATATTTTCCTTCTATGAAACGATGAAGCTGGTATAGATGTTTGGGAGTCTTAAGATGTTGAATCTAAGGTCTAAAATTAACGCGGATTAGAAGAATTTTTAAAAGCAGTTCAAAAATCAGTAAGGTATCGCCATTTTTTGAGACTATTGATATGTTAAATTTAGGATCATCAGGTCCAGCTACAAAATTGTAAAAATCCTCTCTGACAAGAAGTGCTTAATACATAGAATGACGTTCACAAGAAACAAATAACATTAAGTTATGGGGCCATCGTGGCTGTGAAAGAATGGTAGTTTAATTTACAACTATCTATGCAATCAGTGCTTATCATTACTAGTGTTGTGAGTTCGAATCCCGCTCAGAGGGGATATACTCGATGCAACATTATATGATAAAGTTTGTCACTGATATGCCGCAGGTCGGTGGTCTTATCCAGTTTCCCCCACCAATAAAACTGACTCTCACGATATAACAGAAAACTTGCTAATTTAAGCAATATTTATTTAGAAAATAATCAGAAAATACAGTACATCAAATATAGTAAATACAGACAGGATTCAGAAGCAAGCAATTATTGCTTTTATAAATCTGTCTCCTAAAACTTGTTGAAAGTGGCGTTAAGCACCATGATCTCCCCCCGTAATCAAGTTGTGAAGATTTAAGCACCAGAAGTATTTGGAACAATAATAAATTTCCCAAAGGTAATCAAACAATTGTTTACTTAAATAGGATAAAAAGGAATATTTCTACTGATTTGGTTGATATATTTAAAGTCAACTAATGGCTTTAACAAAATTTAAATTTAAAGAAACTTATAATGTTAAAATTAACTTCCTTAGCTACCAAAGGGTAATTTAAGCAATTACATCTTATTTAAAATTGTTTAATATATCCAGTAGTGATTTACAAAAAGAGAACCCCCCTACTGGTGTCTTCCCATTTATCCAACTTTGGAAAATCAGATATTCCCATTTATCCAACTTTTTGAAAAATAGATAGTACAGGTAAAAAATAAAAGTGGGATAATAAATAAGGGTAATAGCAAAATTACCGAACTCCGAACAATCTTACAAAGGGAAAGTCAAAACTCATAATTATATAAACAGATAAATGAGATCAAAGCTAATCAAGAACAAAGGACACTTAAATAAAGCTTGGGTTGTGTGACAGGTGAATAAGTGGACAACAATTTGGACCAGGACAATGTATACATGTCTAGGTATACATGTGCATTTTTATTTCCTTATATTTGATTTAAAAAAGAAAACATTTAAAAAATATTATTACTATTTTTGAATGAAATCTAAATTTAATCGGCTGTGATACATGTATTTCTTTCTTTTTCTTTTTGAGTCGATCGCGTCTTTCTCTGGAATAACTTGATGAAAATTCATACTGAAATTGTATATAATATACATTTGTACCTTTATTGACAGGATATTATCATCTACCTCCTGCCTTTTACAATTAATAGCATTCTCTTGAATTGTTTTTCTGTATGTAAAGTGTGCACCATGGAAGAGGAATTTATTAAATGCACCATTTTTCTCTTGTGATCATGACAAGAAATAGAAGAGTTTGACAATACCAAAGGGGCTATCATAATCCGTAAATAGAAAAACAAATGGGCAAACAACGATCTACAAAACATACATATACAACTAAAGATCGAGTAACACGAACTCCACTAAAAACCGGGAGTGAACTTAGGTGCCCCGGAATTGTAAGTAGTTCCTGCTCCACTAGTGGCACCCTTCATGTTAATCTAGTTAGAAACCCGGTGATAAGTCATGAATGAAGAAAGGGCCTGGTTTACGACAAATGGAGCATTTTCGTGTGGTCAATTGTGACACAGATATCCCATAGCGGTCAAGCAAGGCATGGAAAACTTTCGACGTGATGACTTCAACATAACCAAGAGGAACCCTTGATTCAGTAGCTTCATTGTTAGCAGCAACCCTCTATCAAGGAAATCCTGATAGAAACCACAAGCTATAGAATATTGTATCAAATGAGATATATATACCACTTACGGAGGTGCTGCTGGAATGTTGCTAGGATATATCCTTTCATAATGGAAAACAAGTATGCAAAGTTCCTCAATTGAATTGGTTTCTCTTGACCTTGTAAAGTGTACAATATTTCCTTTAGTGACCCTAATCTCTGATTGTGAATGCATAAGATGTGTGAGTTGCATGTTTGCAATCTTTTCATCAGTAAATAAGGTTTAATGATATATTATAAGCTAATAATTACAATGTGCATGTACAATTGAAATAAAGAATATTATGTACATTGCACATTAAATTTATCCTAAAACTCAGTTTGCATAAAGAGAAAGTTTTCAAAACTTGACATGTATTTACATGCAAATTATAACTTTTCCCCCTTTTCATTTATTCAAACCTTATACATATACATATACTGGAACAATTATCAGGTATTTTGGTCGAATAAATACCTAATTAATGCTTAATAAACAATCCTACAGGTAAGAAATTAAAATTTTGATAAATGGGAAGACACCTTCCCATGTATCCAACTTTTAATTTCTTACCTGTAGGATTGATTATTTAACATTAATTAGGTGTTTATTTAACCAAAATACCTGATAATTTGTTCCAGTAGATGTATATGTATAAGAATACGTCTGTCATCTCACAATCTTTTTATTGAAACTGCACGATATACAGATATTGTTAGAAATGAAAGAAAATGTATTTTATGTAACTTGAAAGCACTGGAGGACGAATTCCATTTTGCTTTGCAATGTACAAAGTATAATGATCTGCGCACAAAATACATCCAAGAAATATTATTGGTCTAGACCATCTACTTTTAAACTGGTTCAACTATTGTCAGTGGAAAACAGGAAAGAACTTTGTAATTTAGGAAAGTTTAAAGTTTAAAGCTAGAAATAATTTGGTATCATTATGTGTGTTGTTCATAATCTTCTGACCTACTTATGCTATTTGTTAATATGTCACATATACATGCTGTATAATCATGTTATTATAATATGCCACATTGTATACTGATGAACTGTTATGTTCAATGTTAATAAAGAATTTGAATTTGAATAAATGAAAAGGGAAAAAAGTTATAATTTGTGTGTAGACAAATGTCAAGTTTTGAAAACTTTCTATTTATGCAAAGTGGGTTTTAGGATAAATTCAAAGTGCAATGTACAAAAATATTTTTAATTTCAATTTTGCATGTACATTGTAATAATTAGCTCATAATATATATCATTATAAAAGAAAAGGGGGAAACGTTATACTTTGTATTATTTGTAATTTGTCAAGTTTTGAAAATTTTCTATTTATCCAAAGTGAGTTTTGGGATAAATTTCGAGCGTATGCTCCGTCTTACAGCCTTGCTTTAAGATTAAAATGAAATCGTTTCTTTTCATTAAAAATAGTTCATTTCCTTACCTGAATTTATCTCATTTATTTCCCACCTAATGCAGCTGTAATGAGTAGACCATTTTAATTTCAAATGAAGGGGACTAGCCTGGGAGACATAGAGAGATCAAATTATCTTTTAACTCGTTCGCCACTATTTTTTTCCGCCAAAGCCGAGGAAAGTTAACATTTTTCATACAATTCATAATAAGAGCGGTCATGTATATGTGTTTTAGAAGTACCTGCTTCACCTGACCTCACATGAGGAAATGAGCGGTCATGTATGTGTGTGTTAGAAGTATCTGTTTCACCTGACCTCACTCCAGGAAATGAGCGGTCATGTATGTGTGTGCTAGAAGTACCTGCTTCATCTGACCTCACGTGAAGAAATGAGCGATCATGTATGTGTATGTTAGAAGTATCTGTTTCACCTGACCTCACGCCAGGAAATGAGCGGTCATGTATGTGTGTGTTAGAAGTACCTGCTTCACCTGACCTCACGCCAGGAAATGAGCGGTCATGTATGTGTATGTTAGAAGTATCTGTTTCACCTGACCTCACGCCAGGAAATGAGCGGTCATGTATGTGTGTGTTAGAAGTACCTGCTTCACATGACCTCACGCCAGGAAATGAGCGGTCATGTATGTTTGTGTTAGAAGTACCTGCTTCACCTGACCTCACGCCAGGAAATGAGCGGTCATGTATGTGTATGTTAGAGGTATATGTTTCACCTGACCTCACGCCAGGAAATGAGCGGTCATGTATGTGTGTGTTAGAAGTACCTGCTTCACATGACCTCACGCCAGGAAATGAGCGGTCATGTATGTTTGTGTTAGAAGTACCTGCTTCACCTGACCTCACGCCAGGAAATGAGCGGTCATGTATGTGTATGTTAGAGGTATATGTTTCACCTGACCTCACGCCAGGAAATGAGCGGTCATGTATGTGTGTGTTAGTAGTACCTGCTTCACCTGACCTCACGCCAGGAAATGAGCGGTCATGTATGTGTATGTTAGAAGTACCTGCTTCACCTGACCTCACGCCAGGAAATGAGCGGTCATGTATGTTTGTGTTAGAAGTACCTGCTTCACCTGACCTCACGCCAGGAAATGAGCGTCATGTATGTGTATGTTAGAAGTATATGTTTCACCTGACCTCACGCCAGGAAATGAACGGTCATGTATGTGTGTTAGAAGTACCTGCTTCACCTGACCTCACACCAGGAAATGAGCGGTCATGCATGTGTGTGTTAGAAGTACCTGCTTCACCTGACCTCACGCCAGGAAATGAGCGGTCATGTATGTGTGTTAGAAGTACCTGCTTCACCTGACCTCACGCTAGGAAATGAGCGGTCATGTATATGTGTTTTAGAAGTACCTGCTTCACCTGACCTCACGTGAGGAAATGAGCGGTCATGTATGTGTGTGTTAGAAGTATCTGTTTCACCTGACCTCACTCCAGGAAATGAGCGGTCATGTATGTGTGTGCTAGAAGTACCTGCTTCATCTGACCTCACGTGAAGAAATGAGCGGTCATGTATGTGTATGTTAGAAGTACCGGTTTCACCTGACCTCACGCCAGGAAATGAGCGGTCGTGTATGTGGATGTTAGAAGTATCTGCTTCACCTGACCTCACGACAGGAAATGAGCGGTCATGTATGTGTGTGTTAGAGGTATCGATATTGATTCTTTCTACGGTTTTTTTATTGGATGTTGGAAATGTTCTGACAATGTTGTATTGTGTTTCTTAATTTTATTTCATTGACAATTGTTTCTTGGATATTGAAATAAAATATCATAAAAACGTGTGATGTTGTACTTAATCACACTCGTTTATAAACCTCAATGTGTTTTCTTCTATTTTTTGATTTATTGATAAACATATCTCAAGATAACAGACAGTAAATATTATGTAACACTATCATATATAAATATCTCAAGATAACAGACAGTAAATATTATGTAACACTATCATATATAAACATCTCAAGATAACAGACAGTAAATATTATGTAACACTATCATATATAAACATCTCAAGATAACAGACAGTAAATAGTATGTAACACTATCATATATAAACATCTCAAGATAACAGACAGTAAATAGTATGTAACACTATCATATATAAACATCTCAAGATAACAGACAGTAAATATTATGTAACACTATCATATATAAACATCTCAAGATAACAGACAGTAAATATTATGTAACACTATCATATATAAACATCTCAAGATAACAGACAGTAAATAGTATGTAACACTATCATATATAATAATCTTGTAGTGGGTTTTCAGTGATATATTAACTGCTATCCAAGCACGTTCTTGAACAAGGAACGCATATCTTTGTAGCAAAGCAGCTGGAGTTATCTGTCCTGTTTATTTGTGCTTGCCAAATTCATTGTTTAAAGTCTGTCTACATTGAAAACATAATTCTTGTTGTGTATTTGCTAAATATATTTTTCGTATTTTACAGCCAGTAGACGTTAACGATAAATTGATATAATCTATTTGTGCTTGCAATTTGCAAAAAAGATGTTTGTTTGTTTGCTTGATGATGATTAACGCCACTTTAAACAATTGTTCAGCTATATCGTTGCGGTCAATTTTATTAGTGGAGACAACCGGAGGACCCGGACAAAACTACGACCTGTTGCAAGTCACCGACAAACTGATCGAGATACGAACTCACAACATCAGTGGTGATAGGCATTGATTGCATAGGTAATTATAAATCCAAACACTACACGATCACGACCACGACGGCCCGAAAACGATGACATAGACTAGATGGTATATATGTTCCATAATATCATATTGTGAAAGTGTTGTGGTCTTTTCTACGATTTCCATGGAAAAGCGATAGTCGATTCTCTATGATTCCCATTTGTTTCGTAGATCGCTCATATTTTGTTTCTGTTATATATATAAACTTATTTAAGTATACTGGTGTCCAATACGATTTCCATATTGGATGATAGTCGTGTCATTAAACACTGCGGGTGTCACATGTGGAGCAGCTATCAGATATCTTATGCATAGAGTACATTATTAAATGTACTTTGATTGTATTGCAGTACTATATGACATATGTACTTATTGCAATTAATATTTTCTTTATCGTAATAAGAAGATAATCACATTTTTACTTGTATAACTGTTTTGTGTTTAAATGATTGGACATATATGATATAGGAGGTCAGATCATAACTTTCTCCCTTTTCAAGAGACAAACATGTATTGAAATAATACATGAGCATAATTTTCAAAATGGATATTATATGTGAAAATGTAATCCTTAAACTAGTGAAATGAACAATAAGTTTAGTTATATTTAGTATATGTCTGACAGCTTAATATACACTTAGGAAAATTATTCCTCTTGATATGGTATTGTTATGTAAAATAAAACCATGCATTTCAGGGGTTTCAAAGTTTTTTATAATAGGAGGTACTTCTTAAATTTTAGGAGGTACCTAAAAAATTAGGCTGAGGGCCGTAAGAGGTCCAGGGGGCGGAAGCTCCTGAAATCTAGCATTTTGTGGACCAAAAAATGTACTTCAGAGACTGCAAAACATTAAGTGTTTTTGAAAGAAAAATCCTATTAACTTTAGAGTTCAGATTTCACCAAGAGTGAAGACCATGCATAATGCCTGGATTTTTTCCCCCAATTTCTTTATTGAATATTTCAGTTTACAGACTTCAGCCAAGATTATTCATAGATAGTCCGCCATATCTTTAAAAATAACAAAAAGACCATACAGAGCTACTGTTCCGCAGCTAGGCTTGACCTAGTTCTAATAATACAACCCTAAATGCTCGCTTACTCGCAAGTTTGTCACAGGAGCTACATTATTGCAGCTAGGCTTGACCAAGACATTGTTATCAAAGCTTAAACTTCTCAAAATTCTTTTGTTGGCTTTGTCCTTTTCTTTTTCACAATACCTTGGCTTGTGTGTTTTTTTACTTTATTACCAGTAATTAAGCTCATCAAAGACCATTGGCACGGATCAAGACATAATTTGCAATCATCAATCTTTAATAAAATTTATAATTTTAATAGATCAATACAAATATAATTATGCAAAAACAATATATATTGTTACTTTCACGACTTATGTGCAAAAAAAATGTTCGAACAAAAACGATTCGTGGGAAGACATTTATTAACATTTGAATCACAAAAGTTAAATTATTTTGGAAAAAAAGTGGGGCCGGCGTTTTGACATTACAATGTAATTCGCATTTGAGCCATGTCCGGTCCTTTTTCAAGATTTCTAGTAATTTTCTATCCCTTATCTCCTCGTACCCCCTTTTAAAAAAGTTTTTCAGCACACTTTCATTTCTGTGAACGACCACGGTAGGGCCCCGTCAAAATATATAAATAAATTAGCCATAGGTTTTTATTTTTTTAGACCGAAAGTTAAACAATATGGACGGAGCTAAGCAACAGGACAGTACGCCCCAGAATGATTCGACCCCGGGTTTTAAATGGATAAAAAAAATCGCACAAAATATTGTGTAGTCATATATTCATAATACATTATGATCATACTTATATTACTGAAGATTACACTAAATTGTGTTTGAACATGATTTGTAATCGGTCATTTTATATTTTGAAATGATGTCAGCTTTGTTCCGGCCCGAGTTTTACACAAGGATGAAAAGATATTGGGGCGAAAACATATCTATTTACCGCATGCGCAAACTGCTATTTACGATTCCAAGGTAAATTTATTTTTAAAACAGGGAATACATATCCCATCAACTTGGTCGTGACGCAGTTGTTCGATTTGAATGCGAGAATTCAGCAATTGACGTGACCATGAATTTTTTATGAAAAATATTCCACAAGCGTATCGTACTTGTGGTTTTGACCACCGCTAATTTGGGGGGTTCAGTAATTTCTGACGGTACTATTCACGATCTCAGACGGGTAAAAGTACCGGGTACCGGCCCACTTTGAAACCCCTGGCTTTTGATAGAGTTCGAGAAGAGCACTGTATATATTATTAGAACAGCGCTGTATATGGACTTTAATTGTTATATAACACACACTACGCCTTTTTTCAGTTCTAATGTTAAATATGCACATGTAATTAATTTTAAATTGATGCCGCTATCATTTGCTATTTCAATCTTTCAGAATTCTGGTTGACTGGTTTTATTTATAAATGAAACGCGTACAGTACATATAAACTCCCATATAATAAGCTAAAGCAAGCAAGTTTCTGATATACAAGTACTTAGGGTAAGTGTGATGTTGCTATATCAAACTTGGTGACAAATCTGTATTACCTCCCTTTCATTGTAAAACGTCAGCTGTGAGCAGGTAGATTTCAAACTGGGATAGTCAAACTTTGTTTTAATTTCAGATCAATTTATGACATGAGAAAAAGTTTTCCCTTTTCCTTATTACAATTGTTATCTTAGTGTTATGTATTGGCAACTGATAAGGCATATATAATGCTATGTATTCACAACTATGTATATTGTTGTTTGTTTGTGTTTATTATTTAATTGACAGATATTTGAGACAAGAGACATATATCCTTTCTTTATGTACAACGTTAATTCCATTGTCAGTAAATTACTACCTTAAAGATTGTCTCCTACAGCTTTCAAGGTTTGGATTCTAAAAGAAAAAAACGGAGAGACCTATTCAGTTATCTGAAATTCAAGAATTATACACATTTCACATATATAGATTAACCATTTAATATCAGAAACTAATGAGGGAGGAGAATGCATCTTTAACTCTTTTTTCTTCTAATCAAAGAGGAGTAGCAATTATAATTAATACAAATTTTGAATATAAAATAATTACAAAAAACAAAAAAGATGATAATTGAAATTTACTAACCTAAGATATTGAAATTGAAGATAAAAAGCCATTAAATAATTTTTACGGCGCCAAAAAATGGTATTCCCAATTTCTACTGGGGAATATGTGAAAGACCTCAAAATGTTGACACTAAGTCACTTGTAGTAACTGGATATTTCATTTTGGTCCAAAATCAAACATAGATACTAATAATTATTGTAATATAAATAAACCAAGCGCAAAGGAAAAAGTTTTAGAATTGAGAGATTTATAATTTAACTGATGCATTCGGAAAATGTTATCCATAATTGAAGTGATTTACCAAAACAAAATCCATTGAGTGAAACAACAGTTGATTTCTAAAGTGTCTCAATGTTTTTACTATCATATTTCAGAATAGTTTTCGTTCTGATCACCCACCAGTAATTTTACAGTTTAAACTCAATGATTTTGTTAGTAGGAACTCTCTGGAAATTGAAGAACTCTACTGTATTATATTGAATATGTAACAATTGCAAATATTGTAAAAGAAACAATAAAAGATACCTCCAAAAAGCAATATTCCCGACCTAGTATATGATACTTCAAAAATACAATTGTGTTTACCTTAATCATAAAACTTTACCATATTTGTCATGAAAGGTTTGGGAATCCGAAAAGGTCATTTGTATGTCAACAATTGTAGTAATGAAAATAAATAACACAAGACGAGAATAATTATCCCTCACCCAACCCCATCATCATTTTTTCAGTCTCCCGTTAAAGTTACCATCTTAGCCACAATGAAGATAGATTCGGTTTTCTTTTAATTATTCTGAGCCTTAAAATTAAAGTTTAAAATGACATCCCCAGCTAATAATAACGAAGTATGGAACGTTTCTATTTTAATCGGTTGTAGTTTATATTTGCATAATGTGTAAATAAACTGTTCTCTTTTTCATTGAATAGAAAAATTACGTAAACAATTGTCATTTCTCAATATGAAGGAGCTGTATTGAAAGGAACGTAAGTATTTTATCAACAATTTTTCTACTTTTTCCAGACGTTTTTTTTGTGCATGAAAAACTGTTATAATGTTTGTCGGTATTTCTGTATATATTTTAGCGATCATATTTCACATGTTAACACAATGGACATGATTATTTTACCATCATTTTTTTTTATAATTGTCAAATTAATTAGAAATGGCAATGTGTATTATAGTAGCATTATTGAAATAGATCAATATGGCATTTTGGGTTCCTTTTATCAACTATGGTATTAACATATGTACACATGTACGCAACAGTATCAGTTGGATCAGCTATGATCACGGAAATCCTTCACGGAAATTTTGCATAGCCGCAAACTATTCGTCACCAGATTACATTTATAATTAATTATCGGAAAAAAAAACGTGTCTCCTTAATATATTTCTGTACAGTAATGAATATCTGCGCTATTTGTGTTTATGTAAAACTTTTGCTAACAAAGGTTAAGACAATATGTAGAATTTCAGACAACGGAATCGATGATTGATTGATTGATTGATTGATTTCTGGTGTTTAACGCCATTTTCAGTAATATTTCAGCTATACCATGGCGACCAGCTTTAGTGGTGGAAGAAGCCGGAGTACCCGGAGAGAACCACCGACCATGGGCAAGCAACTGGCAAACTTTATCACTTGCGGCTGCGAGTCGAGTGCACCCTTTTTGTAATTTGCAAAGCCGGGTGCGAACCCACGCTGTATTGGTGATAGGCTTGTATGAATTGTTAGGTAATCCAACTACTTAACTCACTGAGCCACTCTGGCCCTCAACGGAATTGAAGCAAAATATTTCTTTGGGCAAATATTTCTAGCAAAAACAAAATCAACTGTTCAGCATTCTCAGTGGAATATCAGCAAGAAGAAGATGGGCTATGTATCAAATTAGCATGAATTAAAGCATTATGTAATGCACTACAAGTATTCCTTATTCCAATATGTACTATATTTAAATGTCTACATCTGATATCATAATAGGACGGAGATCTAGCGTCTTTGAAGTAGTTTTGTTTCAAATCGGTTCTTAAACGATTCAAAATGTTGGAAATTGACTTATGTCCAAATCTAACAAATTCAAAAATTTGATCGTTGACGGAAAGAGTGATTGGTGGGATATCGATAATATGTTGTGCATTGACTAATAGTATGCCGATTTCGTAAATTATGGCTATTAGTCTCAATAAGACTGAGAGGGATCAACTCATGTAAGAACTCGAGAGAATGACAAACATTTAATTCATTAGACATACAAGACAAACACAGAGTACTCAGGTCTGAAGTTATATTACAGTAAAGTGATGATCTGGATACACAACATAGCAACAATACAAGTATAAAAATAAAACAATGTAGAAGTAATAACAAGACAAACACAGAGTACTCAAGTCTGAAGTTATATTACAGTAAAGTGATGATCTGGATACACAACATAGCAACAATACAAGTATAAAAATAAAACAATGTAGAAGTAATAACAAGACAAACACAGAGTACTCAAGTCTGAAGTTATATTACAGTAAAGTGATGATCTGGATACACAACATAGCAACAATACAAGTATAAAAATAAAACAATGTAGAAGTAATAACAAGACAGACACAGAGTACACAATTCTGAAGATATATTACAGAAATGTAATGATCTGGATACACAACATAACGACAGTACAAGTATAAAGATAGCCAAAGTTCATGAAAAAACAAGACAAGCACAGAGCACAGAGTACACATGTCTGAAGGGATATTACAGTAAAGTGATGATCTAGCTACACAACATAGCAACAGTACAGAAATGTAATGATCTGGATACACAACATAACGACAGTACAAGTATAAAGATAAAACAATGTAGAAATAATAACAAGACAAGCACAGAGTACACAAGTCTGAAGGTATATTACAGTTAAGTGATGATATGCATACACAAAATAACGACAGTATAAGTATAAAGATAAAACAATGTAGGAATAATAACAAGACAAACACAGAGTACATAGGTCTGAAGGTATATTACAGTAAAGTAATGATCTGTATACATAACATAACAACAGTACAAGCATAAAGAAAAAGCAATGTAGAAGTAATAACAAGACAAGCACAGATTACTCAAGTCTGAAGGTATATTACAGTAAAGTGATGATCTGTATGCACAACATGACAACAGCACAGGTATAAAGATGAAACAATATCGCAGAAATAACAGGACAAACACAGAAGATACAAGTCTGAAGGTATATTACAGTAAAGTGATGATCTGATACACAACATAACAACAGGTTTATTTATCTGGTACAACCAGTTGGTATAACTACTAATTGAATAAGTACATTTATACTACTATTTTATGTTCTCTGGTTTATCGTTTAGTCGTTGTCGAGTGATCAAGAGAGGAGGGTTGGGATCCCATTAACCGGTTTAATACTGCCACATGTTTGTGTCTGTTCCAAACCAGGACCTAAATTTCCAATATCCACTGTCGTTGTCTACCCCCTTTTTAGTGTCCACTGTGCTGAGATGAGAGGTGATATTTCGCTTTGTTGATATCGGGGGAGTTGTTGACCATCACTGTTTAAAATTTGATTTGATATTACCTTATAATGAATTTATTATCAATATATATATACAATTGGATTGGGAACAAGTTTTTACAACTTACTAGTCCCTCTCCATACAAATAAACAAAACAAATCAAATGACAGCAAATGTACAGGCTATATCAATTATAATTAGTAAATTAAGCAAAATCATGTCAAACTAAGCATACATATTAAATATTGTTTTAATATTTAACATCAAAATAGGGGGGGGGGGGGGGGGGGGGGGGGTAAAACTAATAAATTGTGTTGAGATAATATCACGGTTGGGGATAATAATTATTAAATCTACAAGTTTGTCGAATAAATTTTTGCACTGATTTGAACAATAAAGTATTCAATTCTTCACTAATTACGTTACATCCAAAGAGTATATATTCTATAGAGATTTGATAATTGTCATAGAAACCAAAGGAAGGGAAATATAACTATTTATCCTGAAGACCAAACTAGGCAACAACAAAGACACAATCATGGCATATTTCAGATTAACTTAAATGGTCTGGTCTCATATTACAGATTAATATAAGTATAATCATGCTTGTTTCTGAAACCTTTGTGTTATTTTTACGATTTCTATTTCTATTTTGTATTGCGTATGTTGTAAGAATATTATAATATTATAATAATAATATAATATAAAACACAGATACATCTGAATTTACGTCATATAATATCATCCCGTGGGAACCCTAATACATTGAACAAAGACCTGTGAGGGTATTTAAATTGTAAAATGCACAGCTTGCTTCAAACCCGTTAAACTTCGTCTTTGATAGGTGTTTAAACATTTATAAGAAAATTTGCGAGCTGTTTTATTTTCTACGCAAAGGAAACTTTTGTGTTATTTTACTTTTCCACGAAAACGAACATTAAAAGGATCGTCACTGTATCAAACAAGAAAGAACTAAGCTGATTACCATTTCGTCATTCAAGCTAGAAGGTAATTATATGTATTGTATTTTTCTATATTGTGTGTTGTGGTGGTGTCCATCACTTATTGTGTTGTGCTTCTTTGTTTTGTTTGTCTTGATTACCCAATGTTGCCAGTTTCTCCCGATTGTCTATTATTGATTACCCTTCGCTTTCTATAACGTTTATTTAAAATACACTATTTTACTCTAGTTTTGATATTCTATATTTTTACCAAGTTATAAGACCAACGAGGATTGTCACTTACGAATTACGTAAATAAATCTGTGAAAACATAAAGTGATGCGTGAATTATTAAATACTTTGATTATATCGTAGAAATACCAATGACACAAAATGAACAACAAATAATAATGAATACAATAAAATACGGAAACATCTAACTCCTAAGATTTGTTTCGTTTCCAAAACACAATTGTTATTCTGCGAAATGTATAACGGTAAACATTTCATCGACCAGGAGGATATCATAGATGGGAATTTCTCGATTGGTATTGTTTTTCGGCTGAAATAAGAATGTATTCTATTTTTTTAGCAAACAAATATCTTGAAAGAAACCGAGGGAAACAGCCGAGCGATTTGAATTTTCCTATTAGATGCGATGGGAAACACGTAATTTCGTATGAAATATTCTAGCATACAAAAGAATGAGGGAAAATCCAATAAAATTAAATACAAATCAATGGTTAGAAACACAGGCAGTCTTATGTGACAACGTGAACCTGCTTCTGTTGATTTATGTTTATGTGGTTGTCATTTATATGTTGTTTGTGATTTAATCTATGCATGTACGGGGTTTTTGGTGTTTGTTGAAATTCTTTCAGGATCTCATGCTACCAATTGCAGGATTTGAACTCCATTATTATGCTTAATAACGGAACTATTTTCTGCTTGAGCCAACTCAGGACCTATATTTTCACCAGCTTATGGGGAAGTGTTCTAGTTATGCGTAGAGGTGTGAAATATAAACTTCATGTGTGGAACCTGTTGTAATAATACTTAAATTCTCCGAATTTAAATTATTTCGATTTTCTACTATTTGGCTAAATAAGAGACAAATCAGTATAAATAGGATTGTTTGCTCGCAGTAACTTCATATTGTTCTATGCGAATGCAAAATTTTATTAATCAACAATAGTCATACAAATAATATTTTAAATTACTAGATAAATGAAACATTGTCAAAGTCATCAATGCAGGACTTCAACACCTCCCTTTTCTCCAAGTCACTGTGAGCAATCTCGATGCAATATCGTATACACGCCCCATGTTATAGCCTCATTTAATTAACCGCCAAAGCTTATCCCGTGCAACTACATGTAATACCATACAAATGATACATATCAAACAGACCCATCATAAACTGACAAACGAACAGACCGCATTAAAAATAGAAAACCCAAATAGACACAAATAGAAATACATTTAAATTCTCCCTCTTGACATCGTCCGACTTTAAATTTCTATTATCTACTATTTGGCTAAATAAAAGACAAATCAGTATATATAGGATTGTTTGCTCGCAGTAACTTCGATGAACAAAGGAGGAATCGAATTATATGCCAAGATTCAAGGAAACAGCCATTTGAGATTCTAAATTATCTTTGATGTAACCATCCTTAGACATATCTGTGACCCAACGACCATGTATTTTCAATGATCTATCTGAAACTCCATGATTAGCCCCTGAAGAAGCACCACCACTTCCTAAGCTATGGAGACCGAAACTGGACTTATCTAAACCAACCCTGTCTAAACTGCTTAATAAGATTTCCCTAGCTCTGGTATATGATAGCGGAACATTCCTTGTACAAAGTTTGTGTACACCCTTAGACTTAAAAAAAAGAAAGTGACCTAAAAATGTATTCATCAGAATTGTATTTTAAATCAGTCAACTCAATATACCTCTTCAGCCAGAAAACCGGGCACAAATCATTGTCAGTCTTGGTTATAATGACTGAACTTCCTATCATATACATGTCTGTCTTGCTTTTTGCAATGGTAATCTTGACATATGCATCTTGAAATCCTAAATTCTTCATTTTAATATTAGACAACTCACTATATCTCAAAAACCCAGAAAATCACAACAAAAATAAAACACAAATTCTCAATTTACTAACATCATTACGATCTCCAACAACTGCTATAATACGTTGTAAAATATCGGGTGTAATGGGGTCTTTTTCACAAACGGGTTTACTCAACAACCTCTTACCACCTTCAAGAATAAGAGATAACAGTTTATTTGAACAAGGATCATTTTCAAAATAAAAATCATGATACCACTTTATTGCATAAAAACTGGAATCCAAAATTGCGACACTGATTCCTTGTTGAATAAGTCCACCAATGTATATAGAAACAGTTGCAGAAGTGGCCGGCAAGTATTGAAGCGAACCAGATTTAAACCACCGCTCAAATTTCTTTAAATAACACTTGTATTTTTTTAAAGTGGAATCCGACTTAGAAGATTGAACAAATGATGGCAAATGGTGTACTATATTGGCAAATCTTGAATCATTGGCATAACCATCAAATTGTTTTCATTGACCAATTGAAACTGTAAAATACAAAAAGGAATAAGGAATATCATTGTAACTAAAACAATATATATGTATTTACAAATGTAATATCAATTTAACAAATCATACATTGCGGCATTCAATCCTCGCAATTAAAACACTGCGGCATTCAACCATCACAGTAAAATAATCAACATACATAATCTGCGGCATAACACCTCGCAGTATGCAAATAGTTTATATTCAATAAATCGCTGTCACATACATATCATTTCATTGCACATTCAAGAAAAGTCTATCAATAATACAAGCACATTGCTTCTAAACGGTTTCTGTACAAATACACTGTTTTCTTGTGAACCGTCAACAAAAAACATCATAGGATGTTTGTACTCTCTAAAATCTATAACAAATTTCTTAAAGTGTTCTGTAAATTTATCAACAAGCATAGGTCAAAATAAGGCCGACTTCCATTTTTGGTATAACTTGAGTGCCTTTAGCTTTACACAATTGCATATGTATTAAACATCTACTAACTAAATGTATAGGCGATACTAACCAATTGTTATGACCGGACCAATCATCAGCAAATGCGTCGACCCCAGAAGATTCAGGTGTAAAATATTTTGGGTTAAATACAGTAACTTTTCTATTGTTATTATCGGCAAAACGATCACAAGTGTAAGGTCCCCATAATAAATTGAAATAATCAAAATCATTTTTACAGACAAAATCGAACAACTTGCTTCGATAGTCCGCATAACTGTTGTCATCTCTTGGAATCCATTCCATTTCTAAAACAATATTGTTAGATATACACATATGAAACATATGTAATGTAATATTTTGTAGCTCTGGTTTCATGCTACCTTTGGTAACAATACTAACCACATTTTTATTATCTGTATATATTTTTACAAATTTACCCGATAAATCATTTTTGAGAGACTGAATATTATTTGCAACAGTTTTCAATTCTCTCCATGTGGAACTTTTGTCTCTATCCTGTTTTTCCCACATGAAATGTACAATTGTATTGTCTCCTACAGTAAAACCAGCTCCTGCAATCTGACTTGCATCAGTAAGAATAACACGTTGTGGTTGTCTATACATTGGAACAATACTTTTAAAAGATAGGAAATTACAATGAAAATACCAAAATTGTAATTCTCTAAAAATATCCTCGTTCATAATGATATTTTCATCCCATGCATTTCTACAACAAATTGACATATGTAAATGTTTGGTCATTATCTGACAGATTTTTGATGTTCCGGGTGAATTTCAAGATGATGCTAACCCGATTTTAAATCAAATTTTATTGCATATTTAGAATAATTAGTATATACCATAGCGTCCTTTACACTTACAAATTTAACCTTTTGTTTATCAACAAATTTATTGACATGTCTCAAATCCAATGCTAATCTCTCTTTACCCGAACCCCTCACCGACACGGTTAACGAATATACAATAAAAGGATGTGCTACCTCTGTTATACAATGTTTATCTAACAGTTCCGTTAGAAATACATTGTCAATTTGTTAAAAATCTAAAATGGCAACATTGATGTCGTCTGTTTTGTCATACGGAGTGGGAGCAAGTTAACCATTGGCGTCAAATTGGAAGTAAAGGTCCAGAATTAAGACAGATGTGGCTATTTCTGTTGTTTCCTTTATCTCACATTCGTTGTTGGCATATTAATGGAATCCAGTTAGCAAAATGAAAAGGTTGATAATACCAAAGGGATAATCAGAATCCGTAAATCGAAGAAGAACAGACAACACAATGGCCAACGAAAAAGAAAAAAAGGACAAACAAAGATCTACAAAACATACACATAAAACTAAAGATCGAGTAACACGAACCCCACTGAAAACCGTAGGATAACTCATGTGCTACGGCAGGGTAGGCAGTGGACAGAACATCATCAATATAATATAATTGAATGTCAGATGAAAGGCTTTAGCTTGTATATCTTATTTTTGCTTTGAAAAGTGTTTGCATATATTCTCCCTCATCGGAGTAAAGAGAAAGATCGGCATGGTGAGGGGATCAGTTTGTTCTGTTAGGAATACCGATGATTTGCTAAAAAATCGATCCCTCCGATCTCGACAAATATGTTATCGATAAAGAACTCCAATATGCTGATGATTTCATTTTCTGTGTAGCTTGCAACGTTACCAACCATTTTTAAAACTAAATTTTCTTTAGCGGATTTTTTATTTTTCATTGCGAATTGCATTGTAAAGTGTAGAAAAATCAAATGATTGGATAGATGAAATTTTCGAGAGAAAGAAAAGTACGAGAATTAAAAATATCCAGAACCTTTTTGGAGTTTTTCAGTATCCACATTTAATTAATGCTATTACGTCAGTAGACTTTGTCACAGTATGGTTGTAGTCCTTTTTTAATTGTTGTAGTCATAGTCATAGACGTTGTTTTGTTGAACAAGTAGAAAAAACAGCAACATAGCTATAGGGATATTACTATATATACACATGTCTATACAATTTATGTCTGTATAATCATGCCATTTTTTATTTGCTTTTGTGTCACTGACATGGTTTATTGGATATACATTTTGGTATTTGTATTGGAATTTACAATTCATAAGTCATGTAATTATTATTAAAACTAATTAGGTACTCCTCTCTCATTTGTAAGTAACATTAACTGATTGTGACCATTCTGTTTCTGTTTCTGTTTTTGGTTTTCTTGCTCCCAATTTTTTTTTAATTATTTGACTTTCAAATAATTTATCTTTTAACATTTACCTGATGAAGGTTATTCGATAAACGCGTCGTCCGCTTTACATTTGATATCTACGTTGTTTTATTCCAATATAATGCCATATACATGTTTTATGATAACAAGATAGCGTGACTAAGCCTCCCGAATTTTATTTCTGTAAAGCAAATATTTTTTACAACAATTACAAAATGAGATAAGGGATATATATATATGACCGTAAATATTTAAATTGTATACATATATTGATGGGTTTTGTCAGTTGTTCTGTTATGTTGATCTCATTACATTTTGTTTAAAGAGCAAACACTAATTATTCTTATACAAATATTTTAATATATTATCAGATAAGCCAGGTGACACGACATTGAAATGTCCTCTGTAGAAATGATTTAAATTCGATACCAAACCTAATGTAGGGCTTCTACAGTATCATTAATGTAAATCTAGTTGGTTGTTGTTCTATACATGGTATTATAAATATTTAAACGGGCCTGAGTGTTAGCGGTAGTTATATTAGATACTGTGAAAGTAATTTTCTTCGTGGGCATCAATTTTTGTGGTTTGGTATATTCGTGGATTTTATATTTGTACCCAACATAAAATTTCGTGGATTTTATATTTTCAACATCATCAATTTCATTGGGTAGCAAATCTTTGAGAAAGCTTCAATACAATAGACAGATGAGCCGTAAAATCATATAATCGGAAGTGGAACATGCACAGTAAAATGTTTATTTTAACAGTTCTGGAAAATTCTGGCATTTGTAAATTTAGCAGAATTTATTTGATCCAATTTGAAAATTTTTAGAAAATCAACTGAAATTACTTTATTAGCACATACACTAGCAATTTCCTTTAATATATGTTAAATTCGTTTTTATGTCTTACAAATATGTACTCTCAGTTAATCTTCAGTTCTTGTTTATCACAATTAAAAAAGGAACGATATTTGTTTCTCATTATTTGTATTCCAAAAACAGATTGTACTGTAAACTTATTTTAAAATTGTCGATCCTTTATTATCTTTTATCTTAAATTGAAACCACTCGTAGTCGTGTCAAAAGATTAATCCTGGTCCCGTGGCAAAAGTACAGTTAACTTACGCATACCGTATAAGTAATCATTAATTGTTTAAAGAAAGGTGATAACATATGTTTATGGAAGGCTGTTTTTTAATGCTTTAATAGAGAAATGTTTATACAACACTCAGAAACGTGTCACCGTCAGTGTACCGTTTATGTATATCTTTTATTCTCATAAACCATTGCAAGTTAAAATATGGTATAGAGATGTGCAAAGTCATGAAACAGTATGTACAATATTTACATAATAAATATGAAATTCTAGCCTGGAGCACACATATGTACAGACCGTTATCTATCTCCTTAATTAGTTTACAGATGTTAGTAAGTTCTTTTCTATTTTGGAAGTCATTAAATATTTTAACTGTTTCATATTCGGGTTCTGTATATACTTTTGTTTAATTAATAGTTTTCTTTAACATTTAAAAAATGGACATTCCTAAATATATTGAAATTTATCACCAATTTCCTGTTTTTGACATAATTTACACAATCTTCTGTTTCTTTCTATGCCTTGCCATCTGCCACACTCAATCGGAAGTTTATGGTTCCTAGTTCGAAGCTTGAAAGAGTCGAATAAGTATTTATGATCCAGAATTTCTAAATATTTTTTTCAAATTTCAATGCTTCCTTGAAACATCAAGAAAAAAAATGTTTTTGGTGAATTTTGGATTGAAGTGTGCCATGATTGTTTGAATTTATCTTTTAAATAAAGGTAATAACAAAATTACCGAACTCCGAACAATCTTACAAAGGGAAAGTCAAAACTCATTATTATATAAACAGACAAAATCAGTCAACAACCGGAAAACTGTGAAAACCGTAATGACCCTGACTTGGTACAGGCATTTCTAAAGAAATGGTGGGTTGAATCAGATTTTAAGGCGCCAAACCTCCCGCTCTCATTACGGTTCAAAGGTTCCGGCTGTCACTGTAACAGTATTTAAATACAGGAACAAAATAGGTAAAATAGTTGTCAAAAGCAGTACCATATTCGGTGACGTAAATGTCAAAAATATTTTTACGTCACACATTGACAAAAAAATTCTTGACATTTGTGACTTCTTTATCTTTATACATTTTCACTATATGAAAATGCATCGCTTATAATTTTTTCTGCAGAGACGGAATATATTTCGACAAGATATTGGTATCGGAATATAAACTTCTCAAGAGATCGAATAAGGCGAATCTTTTTATAGCCCTGGTCCAGTAGCCTGTTTCTCAGATGAAGATGACGTTTCAGGAAATCAGAATAATTGCTACTGGCCCTTGCATAGCGAATCAATTGCGAGATGTAAACACCATATGCAGGAGAAGCTGGTATATTGCTGCACATGTTTGGAAAATTTATGATTTTAAAATTGAAGTCGTCCCGCTTATCATATATTTTAGTACTGAGTTGACCACTGTCGTCAAATTCGAGGTATAAGTCCAAAAATGATGCGGACGAAGCTGTATCGGTGGTCACTTTAACTTCCAGCTCTGGAGGATATATCAATGGAAGAAATTCTGCAAATCTAGAATTATTGATAGATAAAACGTCATCAATATACCTGTATGTGAAATTAAAGGCTCTAGCCTCATGAATCTTCTTATCTTTTACAAGCTTTTGAAGAAACTCCGACTCATATGAGTATAAAAATAAATCGGCTAGAAGAGGGGCACAATTCGTACCCATTGGTATGCCGACGACCTGCTGAAACAGTGTCCCTCCAAAGGAGACAAATATGTTGTCGATGAGGAACTCCAGCATACTGATCACTTGTTCCTCGGAGTAGCATGTTTTACCTTTATAAATTTTGTTTGAAAAATATGTGGAATTGTAGCCTAACACAACAAATTTGGAGCCATAGTTTCTATGACTAAAAGCTTTATGAATTGTTTCTTTTAAGCGGGTTTTTAATTTGTCATGCGGTAGGGTGGTATATAGAGTTGAAAAATCAAATATTTTGATGGAGGATACCTGAGAGAAAGATCTTGATTTCAGGTTATCCAAAAGATCTTTAGAGTTTTTCAAAATCCACATGTGATTTATGCCACTACGCGAGTAAACAGTTTCACAATATTTCTGTTGTCCCTCTTTTACTGCAGACAGAATCTTTGTCAGGTGAATAGACAATTATTTCGTCGAACAAGTTGATGACTTAACCACATTTACAATCCAATAAGAATTAATAAAAGTATGTGTGTACCAGATATATGGCATCCCATATTCATTCAATATATTTTGTTCAAATTTTAACCATGTCACAGTATGGTTGTAGTCCTTATTTGTTATTGTAGACAATATTGTAGTCATAGTCATAGACAGTTCTTTTGTTGAACAAATAGAAAAAACCAGCAGAGTAGCTATTGTGATATTACTATAGAAACAAATGTCTATATAATTTATGTCTGTATAATCATACAACTTTTAATTTGTTTTTGTGTCACTGACATGGTTTATTAGATATACATTTTTGTATTTGTATTGGAATTTACAATTCATATATCATGTAATTATGATTTAAGCTAATTAGGTACTTCTCCCTCAGTTGTAAGTAACATTAAATGATTGTGACAAATTTGTTTCTGTTTCTGTTTCTGTTTCTGTTTTTGTTTTTGGTTTCTTGCTCCCAATTTGTTTTACAATTTTTTGACTTTCAAATATTTTGTCTTTTAGCGTACCCGATGAAGATTATTCGATAAACGCGTCGTCCGCATTGATTTATTCAAAAATATAATGCCATATAAATGTTTTATAATAACAAGATAGCGTGATTAAGCCCCCCGAATGTTATTGCTGTAAAGAAAATATTGTTTCCAACAATTACACAATATTATAGGGGATATCTATGAGCGTAGAGATTTAAATTGTATACATATATTGATGGGTTTTGTCAGTTGTTCTGTTATGTTGATCGCATTGTATTTTGTTTAAGGAACAAACACTAATTATTCTTATACAAATATTTTAAAATATTATCAGATAATAGTGATGCAATGCACTAAGCCATGTCACACAACATTGAAATGTCCTCTGTAGAAATTATTTAAAATTTGATACCAAACATAACCTAGTACTTACATAGTATCATTGACGTAAATCTATTTGGTTGTTTGTATGCATGGTATTACAAATATTTAAAGGGGTCTGAGGGAAAGCGGTAGTTATATTTAGATATTGTGAAAGTAATTTTCTTCGTTGGCATCAATTTTCGTGGTTTGGTAAATTCGTGCATTTTATATTTGTACCCAAAATAATATTTCGTGTATTTTATATTTTCAACATCATAAATTTGATCAAATTTCATTGGTTAGCAAATCTTTGAGAAAACTTCAATACAATAGACAGATGAGCCGTAAAATCATGTAATAGGAAGTGGAACATGGATAGTAAAATGTTTATTTTAACAATTCTGGAAAATTCTGGCATTTGTAAATTGAGTAGAATTTATTTGATCTAATTTGAAAACTTAAAAAAATCAACTGAAATTACTTTATTAGCACGTAGATTAGTAATTTCCTTTAATATATGTTAAATTCGTTTTTATGTCTTACAAATATTTACTCTCAGTTAATTTTCTTTTTTTGTTTATCACAATTTAAAGCTACCTAAATTCATATCAAATATGAGAAAGTTTTCTCCTATTTTCTCAAAGTACTTTTGTGGTATAATTTTCAAGTTTTCGTTACTATTTTCCAATAATCTGAATTTCCATTTTATTTGTAAGGCTTTTATATATGAAAGAGTATTATTAGAATTATTGAAATGTACAATTTAACAAAACCCTAATTATAAAAATAATAAAACAGAATTAAATCAATCATAATATTGAGCGAAGCTTGTAATGATACCAAGACAACGTGATTAAGTTTCACGGAGTTTATTACTGTAAAGAAATATATTTATTTTTAACAATTACAAAATAAGATAATGGATAATTTATGACCGGAAAGTTTTTAATTCTTTGCATATATCGTTGAGTTTAGTGTTAGTCTATCTGCAACGTTGATCGCATTGTATTTTGTTAAAACCACAAACATTATTAGTATATTATTATTTTATCAGATAATAGGTGTACAACACCCTAAGACCAGCGACATGTCATTGAAATGTCCTCTGTAGGAATGATTTGAAATTTGATACCAAGAATAAGGAAAAAAAGGGGGGGGTGGGTAAATTGTCACACAGTGAATCTTTCTATCAGGCATTAAAATGTCTTGGCTTTACAAACTTCTTGATCCCATGAATATGTCCCCTTTGAAAACGATAGATACAAGTAATTATTCAAATATGAATAACCCAAAGGGAAGAAAAAAGAATTTACGAAAATCTATAATTTAGCTGATGTATTCAAGTAACTTTTTCCAGAATTGTAGCGATTTACATTGAAACAGAATAATGCATTGAAACAAGGAAGACTCTCAATGTTTTTACCATCATGTTGCAGAATATTTAATTAATTAATGGGTTAAATTGTTCTTACACGTTTTAATATGAAATATTACTTCAAAATTACATTTGTTTATACTTTAAATCATAAAACTTTACCATATATACAGTTGATATGAAATTTATTCAACTCGGTACCAATTCGTGATCATTTTTGTACAAAACCATTGATCATAATGTAGGATGTCAGATCCCTAATTCGGCAGCCATTTTGTCACTCTTGAAGGCATTACTTTTAGCATTATTTATTGTAAGGATAACATTTAATGTGATAGTGCGTCAAAAGCCTCTAAATACCCACTAAGCAACAGTATATCCTTCGTTCAAAAGCATGTTGTCAAACTGTACATCATAACGTAGGATAGTTCGTAACGGTCAACCAGATCGTGATGACGACCATATATTTTTTGTAGCGATGACGGCAACTTAGGAGGAACGTAGCCTTGTTTGAGTAGATTTTGCGTCAGCAGCTGAGCCCTGTCCAGAAAATCACTGTACTGGGCACAATGTCTAGAATAATGGATAAGTTGTGAAATGTAAGCTCCATCCGTTGGTGATACTGGAATATTGCTACTTAAGTCATGATAGTATGTGTGTAAAGTGGGGCTTGGAATGGGGCTCCGACAAAGCAGATGTTCATTCTATACACTTTTCAGTTGGTATAACCATTATAGGTGAAATTGTATCTCCTAACTTTAAGCCTAAGTTCAAAGCTATAGAACATATCATGAAACTTTGGACCTTACAAATTTAAGCACAAATAGGGAAAATCACAATCATTAAGAGCTGTTCTCTGTAAAAATCTAAAATTTCTGAAGGATGGTTCTGGGTGAGGTAATAGATTCTAAAGATATTTTTGTTATGACACTCTTTTTAAGTGGTGGTTATGAGAATAACAAAATTTTTACATTTTTGTACTCCGTTGCTATGGAAACCGAGAACCCCAATTTAGTGGGCCAAATTTCAGCCCAAAATCCTCATAATTGACCATTTTCATGTTTGTATTTTAGAAAAGCTAGACTAAACACAGCTCAAATGCCAACATAATATTAAAGAACCACCTGTGTTTGATTGTAATAACAAGGCAAAACAGGAATCAATGAGTTTCATTTTTATTTCAGAACAACTTGAAAATTGCTGATTCAGCCATTTTGAAAAATATTAAAAAAACACAATATTTGTTAATTTTCAAAAGCATATATTTTTATTTTCCAACATACAATTTTAAAATCGTTCTGGTTTCTTATTATTTCAAGATTGTTCTTTGAAATAGTAAAACATTGGATGTGTGTAATTTGCTTACTTCGAAAAAAAACTGAGTTAAACTTAGGTGGCTATTGTCAGATAGAGAATTGTAAGTAGAAAAATGTAATAAAAAATTATAAACTTCTTCAGAAAAAAAGTGATTTAGGTTTATTTTAGAATAATTAAAACATTAAAATTTAAATCTAATGGTTATTTTCAGTTTTTGTAAAACAGTGAAATACACACAAATAAATGGAAAAATCTACCCATGAATCAACAAATGTTATCATTAAATAATATATATTTATATTCAAGATACTAGACCTTTAACAACTTGTCCCCTTACACACAAAGGATACATCCCCCCTCCAGGTACAAAACATGTAGGTTAAAATTTATAAGTAATTATATCTTTGGCCAATATTCCAGTGTCATCCTTTGGATCATTTCCTTTTTTTAAACAGTGCAAATACACTACCTTATAAATAATCTTCACCAATTTTTGAATTCATCTTATATATACCAAGGTCTGAATAATCTATGATTTTGACGACCATAGGTGAAAGGTAAAGGTCACTATCAATCATGAATGTAGAAGCAGTGTTACAAAGGTCATATTGTTGCGATTTTAAAGCAGGATTTTTAGGATATTAGCCATTGCACACACTCGATAATGAAGCACATTATTAATTGAGTAATCCAAATAAATGGGACATTTCTGTTCCACATAAATCACATCAATAAGCATGGAAATTTGGATTTTATTCATTCATTTATAAATTTTTGATGAATCTTTGAATTATACCTGGTCTTAAAATCAACTGTTTTCATAAAGTGTATCTCGTGTGAGGGAAATGGACCATGCATATGTGGACATATACGTAAAGTCAAAATAAACAAGATGTTGCACGCTACGTCGTGCTAAGAATACCACCACTCATTCATTTGTAAGTCGCACGGTAAACAGGAAGTAGATGTGCGGTAAACCTGGAAAGGGGAGACATGGTACAAGTCACCATGCCAAAGCCATATATCAAATATAAAATCATTTCTTCCAGTAGAAGCTGAGATAACTATTACGAATGTTTTCATTACAGCAAACATGAAAAATTCTAAGTCGCACTGTAAACAGGAAGTAGATGTGCGGTAAACCTGGAAAGGGGAGACATGGTACAAGTCACCATGCCAAAGCCATATATCAAATATAAAATCATTTCTTCCAGTAGAAGCTGAGATAACTGTTACGAATGTTTTCATTACAGCAAACATGAAAAATTCTAAGTCGCACTGTAAACAGGAAGTAGATGTGCGGTAAACCTGGAAAGGGGAGACATGGTACAAGTCACCATGCCAAAGCCATATATCAAATATAAAATCATTTCTTCCAGTAGAAGCTGAGATAACTGTTACGAAAGTTTTCATTACAGCAAACATGAAAAATTCTAAGTCGCACTGTAAACAGGAAGTAGATGTGCGGTAAACCTGGAAAGGGGAGACACGGTACAAGTCACCATGCCAAAGCCATATATCAAATATAAAATCATTTCTTCCAGTAGAAGCTGAGATATCTGTTACGAAAGTGTGAACGGACGGACGGACAAGGTGATTGCAATATAGCCCCCACTCTATGAGTGGGGGTATAATTAGTTAATTCATTCATTCAGAATTTCTTGTCTGATCTTATCAATTTCTATCTCTCTCCTTGCTTCCACATCATCTTCGAGGTATTTGTTTTGCTTAATCATTCTAGAGAAGAAGCTGGTAACTTGTTGCACAGATAATATTTCATCATAAGAAAACCTCCTTGTGCCATCAGGATTTTTTACATGCAACATGCTTTCAGATACATGGAAAGGGTCTTTCTTCCTACCAGTTTTGAGGCCAATATTAAATTTGTCAACCAAGAAATCTTTTTGGTTCTTGTTAAACCTCTTGCATTTCCTTTCTGTCTTAAGGGCCCAACCAATTGTCATGTTATTCTGTTCACCAGCTGATTGTTTAGTCTCAGCTGACAAATTCAGCACACCTCACAGAAAGGAAGATTCTGATAATTTTTCAAAGTACTTTTTCTTAGTAATATCTGAATTGGCACTGGATTTAAATTCTATTTCAAAATGGCATTTTCCAACAAATTGATGGTGCAGAAGATCTTTTTCATTTGCAAATTCGTCAGTACAGCCATCATTTGTGCATTGTATAGGCGTATTTTCTTTGTCCATCTGAACATTGTTTCTAGGCAACTGATGGAACTGGATGTCCTCTGGTCCCTTCAAAACTGTAAGTTCTTTAGCTTCTATAGTAGGAATTTCATCTTTTTTAATCAACAAGCCTGAAAAAGTTACATAAATGCACATATCAGTTACATTATACCAGTGATTGATTGCATGGAACATAAGCTTTACAATAACACTTAAAACAATAAATTGGAAAATTTAGGCCATACTTAAAAAATATCTTGGTTGGGTTTTGCCTACTGACCACTATGGGTTAAGGGTCTGTAGGCATTTTTTTTCTTTTTTGATACGATATCAGTGGACATTGTGAAACATATACAGCATGCTGTATTGCATTTAATAAAATGTATTTTCAACTGTACCTTTGTCATTACACATTCTAGGTTCAAAATTTTATCATTTAGTTAACACAGAAACTGACCAAAAAAAATCTATCTTCAAAATGGCATTAAAAAATTTGAGTAGGCACCATTTCACTAGGTAGATAAGCAACACCCAACAACCATTTTTTAAATATTTGGCCTTACCTGTATTACAATTAATTGGTTTCACCATTTGTCTTTTCACAACAGATATTGAGACAACTTTGTTGAGATATGATATAAATCTAGCCAAGAAAAAATAGTCATTAAATTTTTCAGAAGTTAATAATTTGGTCTGTTTGCTATTTCTGTTCTCCAAAGCGATTTTCTGTTGGGAAAAAATACGATTTGAAAAGCTTGAAATCTGAGATACATGTATGTCTAACAATTTACAATATCATACTAAATAACATATAGTCTGACATGTTGTTTTTGTTTGTTTGGTGGATTTCAGTTGGTTCAGCTTTTGTGTTTGTCTCTTTTGCACATTCCCCATTTTTTCTTTGTGTCATTGAATATTTACTAAATATTAAAAAAGACATTTTCATAATAATTATCCCCCAAATTAGCTACAATTACAGTTGCAAACAGCAAATTTGAATTGTTTAGAAGGAGTTGGCCTTCCAAGCTTTAAAGCATGTAAAACCCTTAAGTTGGATTATCTCCCTTTCTAAGCATCAGGCAGCAATAATCTTGCTTCATGCATTTCTACATATGATGCCCAACTTTTCATCAAAATCCATTGAACGGTTTAGGAGGAGTTGCATTTACAAGGTACATGGATGGACGGAAGGGCGAACAGACAGACAGGGTGATTCCTATATACCCCTAAAATAAATAGTTGAACTGAAGCATGCATGTACCTTCTCCTACTCCAAAGGCTTTCCATACACGTATACCTCCTTCTTCAAAAGAGAAGTTCGAGTAAGAGCCTATAGCTGTAATTCCTTTCACTGTCGTCTTTTGAGAGGTGATCTCTACAACACTTACTCTGTACTTCACTGATTTCATCATTGTCTCAATTCCTTAAAATGAATAAAATATATCCATTTTGAAATAGGAGTAACAAGATCATGAACTGTGAACTAATGCTCACTTATGATACCCCCGCTCTTCGGCAAACAGGAAGTAGGAATCTTGACGGGTCAAAAAACGCTTCCCACGAAATGGCGTACCTATATGAAGCTTGTGACCAAATATCAGATCTCTGCCATCAATAGTTGCTGAGAAAAATATGACGAAAAATGTGCATATATGTTCAATGTGTATAAAAAGCAACTAAGTCGGCAAACAGGAAGTACATTTTTGTTGGAATCTGACGGGTCCAAAAACGCTACCCACAACAATTACTCCCATAAATATCTTGGACGGACAGACGGACAGAGGTAAAACAGTATATCCCCTCCCCCTTTGGGGAGCGGGGGTATAAAAATAATTTAGAGTGTATTGAACTCAAAACAATGTGTACAACTATACATTGAGGTCAACAACTTTGCCAAGTTTTATGAAATTTGCTTCAATGGTTCTTGAGATTTCACAGACAAACTGACAAAGTGAATCAACCTCAGAATCCCATATCAGGGCCAAGAGATTTGTTGAGGGTCAATATTGGTGCAAGGTTGATGAAATGGGACAATGCAATAGTAATGATTTTTTTATTACATTTTAAAATATTGTACCTTAAAGGACTAACTGAAACGGGCTTCAAACCTTCTTAAAATATTGATCATGTTGGTAATAAGGACTTGATAAAATTAGACTTATAAATAAATACCTGTTTCATTGAAAAAGCAGTCAACACATCATTTCCCTGATTTATATATCTTATGATTGCTGACTTAAGAGTTGCACCAGTTCTGTCACCCGGTCCTTTCCCGTTTTGAGATTCACAAAAATTATAGCTTAAAACATTCTCATTTCTGCTCAAAATTGACATTGTTTCTGTTGATTTGTAGCATCCAGCATTGTCTGACCACAGATGGAATTTGGCAGATTCTTTGAACTTCAGAATGTTGTTTATGACATCGAGGTTGATAGCTGTTGTTGTCAGGCTATCTTGAGATAAATATATGCACAAAACCTAAGCTCTCAACAATGCCATTGACTTTTTGGAATGCCATTGTGATGTGCCAAGGCAACCCACGTTTCCCAAACCAATCTGTCTGATCTTCTCTATATCTTCATGGTAGAAATTTCATGGACCAATCACATATCAACAAGACTTCAACTTCACTCATAGTGTCAAACAAAGTACTTTTAGCAATGTCTTGGTTCTTGCAGCGAACGATGTGTCTCTTTAGAATGGTAATGCTTAATATTGCTTGGGTAGCTTTAAAACTAATATCATTCAGTTGTTCGGTCCTATCTGGTTTATCTTGGACAGCACATTGAACTGTTTTGAGAAGGGAAGAGGTTGAATCTTTCAAATGCTCACAGGAAACACACACATAATCGTGGTTGTGCTGACATCTTTTAGCAAATTCAGCATGAGAAGGATCACTTAGGGCATAATTCTGGCAATGATCTGCTACTTCACAGCTCTCTGCTAAATGAACCTAAGCATAATAGATAAAATAAAAAAATAAGCTATTGTAATCACATTTTGTACCCAATATACAAGTGCAAAGCGAAGCGTGGCATCCCCTTGCCATATAAAAATATTATTCCCAGAGCTCCAGATAATTTTCAAGTCCAAAGGATAATTACCCCCTACTTTTGAAAATGATGGGTATTTGCATATTTCCTTTGCACTGTTGTATTCTCTACTTCAGAAAAGATTGCTTACATGTACACTTTTAAAATTATGTTTGACACAAGTGTTATTCAATAAACGAAGGATTCAAGTGAAATGTATATCTCTGTTTATTTTGACACGATTGTGTCATGTTTATTAATAAAATGTTGTAAATATTTTGTTTTTATGCTTGTCGACTTCGGCAGTTTTCACAGCCGTGTTGATAATGTCATCAATGATTCCTTTAACTATACTGTCACTAGACACAGACGAAATTGTCAGGAACTTAAGTATAGAATTTTCCGTAGCGTGCTTATTCATGTTCTTGCTCATTTTCAACGAACAACGTGTTCCCAAATTTACTTTCGTTTTAGTTCTTACTTGTTACGTAAACCACATACACACCAATATGTATACGTAATGTGTACACTCTGATCTGATAATACATGCGTTTTTACTCGTTTTCATAGCGCAAAAAACGCAAATACGCAGCTTATCTGGAGCTCTGCAAACCTCTGGTAAAATAATGATTTACCATGGCCAAGCGTCATAAATGATCAACGGCAAGATTAGCAAGTTCATAGATCACTTTTTTTTTACATGTTTTCATGATGTCATAAAAGATGTTTGCTTCATTATGGCGGACATCTTGAACATAACATAGATTGCAAATTTTTCAAAAGATTATAATTGAGTCTTATTAGAATCGAAATAATTTTGTCCTATTGTGACTGGTAAACACAGAGTGGTGATCCAACAGATCTGAAAGGTTTTTTTTAACAACTTATCATTGTGAAGCTGCATACCAAATTTAAAATCATTTCCTACTGTGATAGCTATAAGATATGCCTGAAAAAAATTGTGTGTTAGAATTAATATATGCATTTTAAAAGTACAGCAGAGTAGTAAACAAAAGGTGGTGTTCCCACAAAATGAAATCATTTTCAAGATATTTGCAATTTATTTTTTAAATTAATGTTTTAACCTTATGTCAAAGATTTTTAAAGGAAATTTTACACCAGGCGACCATGACGACTGATGCAAAGTGATAACAAAATATGCTACAAGAGGCTGCAGACAATTCTTGCCTTGAAATCTGTCCTGAGATACTGTTTGCACTGTAAAAGAAAGGATGTTGCATCTTTGCTCTGTTGTTGATTCAAAACCTCAATTTGTACAAGTTCATCTAAAATATCAGCTAAAGTTGTGAATTCACGACTTCCCTCAGCCACAAAGTAATCAAGCCCTTCCAAGCTTGTTCTCACTTTGGCACCACACTGTGAAATAATTCTGTACATAGTGCTCTCACCTGAAAAATAATGTTTGCGTAAGTTTCTGTTGGTAAAAATTGTAGAATACAAATTAGAATTGATTTAACGTTTTTAAAAATACCCTCCAACAAATGGATGAAAACCAAAACAAATTGGAAAACTGCACGTAATTGTCACAGAAAATGTTGCAAACTCACATGTATTGTTCGTTCTTTATATTTTATTGTGAAAATGCATGGAAGAACGTAATTTCACAAAGTTCAAGATCAAACTGAAATTTAACAGATACTGCGGGGTGGGCTATGTCCTTCATGAAACGAGTGCATTTTTAAAGTAAAATGTTCTCTTACGATCATGTAACTGGGTACTCAATCGGAAAGATGATCGAATAACCGTTTACATGAAATTAACCGATGTGTCATCTCTAATAAAAAGATTTGCTTTACAATTATAGAATTTGGTAAAGTTGCTTTACCTAAAGGAGTAATCTCATTTTCAGCACAAAAGGATTTGCATTGATGAATGACATCACTTGCTCCCATCGAGTGTACTACATTGGGCATTTCCATGACAGTTCCATCTGCCAACCTGATCTTTCTTTCACCAAAGGGTAAATCACGCACAATGTGCTCTGATGTAATGAAGTCAAGAAAGTTGTCAAGTTTAACTGGGTCCATTTTTTGTCTTGTTGCAGGCACTGTTATTGGAAGACCAAGTCCAACAAGTTTGGCATGGTTTTTAGCTGCATATAATTTACTATGAGTCACTTCAGGCAGTATTTGAACAATCTCTTTGTATGACATAGTCTGAGTAAGGAAGGATAAAATTTGGCATCTGTGGCGACAAGTTTCAGCATCTCTGTATGCCTGAAGAAGAGGGCCACAGCTTTGAGTCTTAGAAACACCATCAGCTTCAGGTTTTGACATTATATAGTCCAGGATTTCTTCTACAGAATAAGAAAACACTGAGGAAACAATGGAATGAAATATTTCCGGAAATCTTTTACAATATGCTGACTTCGCACTTTTTACATATTTGTTCCATGGATTTCTCTCTTCTGTTGAAAATCTGGGTAATTTCATTCCCTCAAGGTAATTGTTCAGGACATCAACTCCATAGGTCTGTGTGTAACTACTGCCAGTAGAGTTCTGCCAAAATGTGAAGTCAATAGAAAAAATAATAAATAATCTACACTTATGGCATTTATTCTCCAAGAAAAAAAATCCCTAAAGCATATATATAACAAGATATTATTATAATCTAACGATTATGAAGTCTCCCAAACCGGCCACTGACAATATGTTTAAAAAATAAATAAAAAGCTACTTTTGAAATCGAACAATGTTGAATTTTTGCGGTATTGTGGCGGCCATTTTGAAAATGGAGACCGGTAGAAATTTTTCTATGTCGGGAATCAATTCAGGACATCATAATCTACCTACATATGCAATTTTGTTGAAATCGAACAATGTTGAATTTGTGCAGTATTGTGGTGGCCATTTTGAAACTGGTGACCGGTAACAATTTTTCGATGTCAGGAATCAATTCGGGACATCATAATCTATCCACATATGAAATGTCGTTGAAATCGGACAATGTTGAATTTTATGTCGTGTTTTGGTAGCCCTTTTAAAAATTTAAATGGCAGACATCTTGAAAATTTTGAAAACGCAGAAATGCTCCTCTAATGGTGACTTATCACTATATCAAATTTTATGTCCCTATCATTATCCATTTAGAAGTTATCAACATTAATGTACGAAATTTCAAGTTTCCCATAGGATTCTATAGTAACCACCACCCCTTTGAACCCCTAAAAATATAGTGTTGACCCCCTTTACCACAAATCTGAAAACTTTAGGATCAACTAGAAACATATATATATAACTCCACCAAGTTTCATACAATTCTGTCCAATAGTTTCTGAGATCTGCTGCGGACACGTTCATGTTGCGCGGAAAGAAAGAAGAAGAATAATAATAATAAAACAAATAATAATAATAATAAGATATAAGATACAAACCTGAGAGAAAAAGTCCTGACTACTTTCATCTGTAATGGTGACTGGTTCTGTAGATTGTGATGGAAAGAACCTCTGAAATGACATCCAACCACAATTTGTACATACATAAACCAACTTATTTTCGTGAGCGAATTGTTTTCACAATGACATTGCAAAAATTATTTATCACAAATGCAGGCGTACTTAATGTCACTAACACAAATAAATTTGTTTATTGCGAAAACATGTCGAAGTGAATTTGTAAATACAGTGAAACCTGTGTAAACCTTTTTTCTGGGGGGATTGAAGGATTTGGTCAGTTTAGGCAGGAATCCGGTTTACACAAGTTTAAAATACATTGCAACTGATATGTAGTGACTTCAGAAGATGTCCATTTAAGACAGGTTTTTGGTTTATTTGGGGTTCAGTTTAGACAGATTTCACTATAAAATGAAAGTGCAAGAAATAGTTTCAGCATAAATAAGTTGGTTTACAACTTATAACAAACTGATTGACAAAGTTGTTCAGTTAACCACTAGTCCACTACTATATAACTGGTGAGTAATGTTGTATATTTGAATGTGTAAATCAGTGGACTTGGAAATTTTGCTTGTGAAAGGAAAAAGCTTGACCAGCTTTTTGTTTCTTCAATAAGTTGAAAGTGAACCACCATGTGACCCTTTTAATCTACATTAGCTTATTAGTATAGTCTATTTTGCTATATAAATTACAAGAGGATTACTTGTTATCAATTTGAAATTGAATAACTCAAGCTGATATTTTGCCATTTCCAACTCTAAATTGTTTTGAAACGAAACCTATCATAATAAGAGTGATATATGAATCTTCCACATATAACAGGTACTTTTAGAGTAACACTAAATATATATATCTACCTCTTCACTTTGTCCTTGAGTGGAGTCTGACTGATGTAGACATGAAAGGCTGGGACTGTGTAGTTTTTGCTACGAAAAGAACAGTTTATCATTAATTAAGCATAAAATCCAAGGCTTATGATTTGGTTTAAAACAATCCAGATACACTCACATTTCAAAAATCAGCTCAACATCTGCAAGCGTTTAGAAAAAAAAGTCCAAAAGGTGTTATTTGAATAAAATTTTCAAAGTCCAAGGCCCTTAATTTTGTCAAAAATCAGCAGAGCGAAACGATGTGTAAACTTTACCTCTAAAACATCATGAAACACTCACATTTATGTACAATAAATAAGCTGAACACCCTCAATCATTTAGAAAAAATCCTGAAAGTTTTTTTTTTTAGAATTTACAAAATTTTGTCAAAAATCAATGGAGGGGACCGAAACATAAAATTAATCTGTAACTCATCAAGATACAATCACACACCAATAATCTGCAATCATTTAGAAAAAAATGAAGAAAACTGTTTGTTGCAACTTTGTGGCAGGGGTATAAAAAACACAAGAATCATAAAGGCTGGAAGTTCTTAACTTGGAACAAGTGCAAAAAATGTAGCATAGTTGCTTTGTGGGATCCCACTAAGTCTTGATACAGAATGTTTTCTTCATTAACAAATTTGTTTTTTTGGTTTGTCTCGCAAAACAATACATAAAATACCCTGGGTTGTCTGTTAGTCAACTTTTCAAAGAATGTCATGTTACCATCTTACCTTCTTTGGTGCAGTTGACTCCATTGCCTGTTCTTCATCACACCATAAATTTTCATCTGGAAATTGTGATGTAGCTGTACTCAAAATACTCTAGAAAATTTAAAAAAAATCATTTTGGTTATTACATAAATTTTTTCTATTCTTATGAAAATACTGTAAATTGTAAGTCAGATTATCTCCTCTTACAGTTGTTCATTGGTAATCGTCTAGCTTCACACACATCTACATAGCATGTACTACCACTGTATGAAACTGAAGTTGTGCTTACAATCTTGAGATTTCACAGACAAAAAACGCTTAGCATTTATAAATTAAACCACTAGATTTGTTAGCCATACCCGGCCCAAGTATTGCATTGATCAAAACATTTAACTGCAAAATATTTTCCTTCTATGAAACGATGAAGCTGGTATAGATGTTTGGGAGTCTTAAGATGTTGAATCTAAGGTCTAAAATTAACGCGGATTAGAAGAATTTTTAAAAGCAGTTCAAAAATCAGTAAGGTATCGCCATTTTTTGAGACTATTGATATGTTAAATTTAGGATCATCAGGTCCAGCTACAAAATTGTAAAAATCCTCTCTGACAAGAAGTGCTTAATACATAGAATGACGTTCACAAGAAACAAATAACATTAAGTTATGGGGCCATCGTGGCTGTGAAAGAATGGTAGTTTAATTTACAACTATCTATGCAATCAGTGCTTATCATTACTAGTGTTGTGAGTTCGAATCCCGCTCAGAGGGGATATACTCGATGCAACATTATATGATAAAGTTTGTCACTGATATGCCGCAGGTCGGTGGTCTTATCCAGTTTCCCCCACCAATAAAACTGACTCTCACGATATAACAGAAAACTTGCTAATTTAAGCAATATTTATTTAGAAAATAATCAGAAAATACAGTACATCAAATATAGTAAATACAGACAGGATTCAGAAGCAAGCAATTATTGCTTTTATAAATCTGTCTCCTAAAACTTGTTGAAAGTGGCGTTAAGCACCATGATCTCCCCCCGTAATCAAGTTGTGAAGATTTAAGCACCAGAAGTATTTGGAACAATAATAAATTTCCCAAAGGTAATCAAACAATTGTTTACTTAAATAGGATAAAAAGGAATATTTCTACTGATTTGGTTGATATATTTAAAGTCAACTAATGGCTTTAACAAAATTTAAATTTAAAGAAACTTATAATGTTAAAATTAACTTCCTTAGCTACCAAAGGGTAATTTAAGCAATTACATCTTATTTAAAATTGTTTAATATATCCAGTAGTGATTTACAAAAAGAGAACCCCCCTACTGGTGTCTTCCCATTTATCCAACTTTGGAAAATCAGATATTCCCATTTATCCAACTTTTTGAAAAATAGATAGTACAGGTAAAAAATAAAAGTGGGATAATAAATAAGGGTAATAGCAAAATTACCGAACTCCGAACAATCTTACAAAGGGAAAGTCAAAACTCATAATTATATAAACAGATAAATGAGATCAAAGCTAATCAAGAACAAAGGACACTTAAATAAAGCTTGGGTTGTGTGACAGGTGAATAAGTGAACAACAATTTGGACCAGGACAATGTATACATGTCTAGGTATACATGTGCATTTTTATTTCCTTATATTTGATTTAAAAAAGAAAACATTTAAAAAATATTATTACTATTTTTGAATGAAATCTAAATTTAATCGGCTGTGATACATGTATTTCTTTCTTTTTCTTTTTGAGTCGATCGCGTCTTTCTCTGGAATAACTTGATGAAAATTCATACTGAAATTGTATATAATATACATTTGTACCTTTATTGACAGGATATTATCATCTACCTCCTGCCTTTTACAATTAATAGCATTCTCTTGAATTGTTTTTCTGTATGTAAAGTGTGCACCATGGAAGAGGAATTTATTAAATGCACCATTTTTCTCTTGTGATCATGACAAGAAATAGAAGAGTTTGACAATACCAAAGGGGCTATCATAATCCGTAAATAGAAAAACAAATGGGCAAACAACGATCTACAAAACATACATATACAACTAAAGATCGAGTAACACGAACTCCACTAAAAACCGGGAGTGAACTTAGGTGCCCCGGAATTGTAAGTAGTTCCTGCTCCACTAGTGGCACCCTTCATGTTAATCTAGTTAGAAACCCGGTGATAAGTCATGAATGAAGAAAGGGCCTGGTTTACGACAAATGGAGCATTTTCGTGTGGTCAATTGTGACACAGATATCCCATAGCGGTCAAGCAAGGCATGGAAAACTTTCGACGTGATGACTTCAACATAACCAAGAGGAACCCTTGATTCAGTAGCTTCATTGTTAGCAGCAACCCTCTATCAAGGAAATCCTGATAGAAACCACAAGCTATAGAATATTGTATCAAATGAGATATATATACCACTTACGGAGGTGCTGCTGGAATGTTGCTAGGATATATCCTTTCATAATGGAAAACAAGTATGCAAAGTTCCTCAATTGAATTGGTTTCTCTTGACCTTGTAAAGTGTACAATATTTCCTTTAGTGACCCTAATCTCTGATTGTGAATGCATAAGATGTGTGAGTTGCATGTTTGCAATCTTTTCATCAGTAAATAAGGTTTAATGATATATTATAAGCTAATAATTACAATGTGCATGTACAATTGAAATAAAGAATATTATGTACATTGCACATTAAATTTATCCTAAAACTCAGTTTGCATAAAGAGAAAGTTTTCAAAACTTGACATGTATTTACATGCAAATTATAACTTTTCCCCCTTTTCATTTATTCAAACCTTATACATATACATATACTGGAACAATTATCAGGTATTTTGGTCGAATAAATACCTAATTAATGCTTAATAAACAATCCTACAGGTAAGAAATTAAAATTTTGATAAATGGGAAGACACCTTCCCATGTATCCAACTTTTAATTTCTTACCTGTAGGATTGATTATTTAACATTAATTAGGTGTTTATTTAACCAAAATACCTGATAATTTGTTCCAGTAGATGTATATGTATAAGAATACGTCTGTCATCTCACAATCTTTTTATTGAAACTGCACGATATACAGATATTGTTAGAAATGAAAGAAAATGTATTTTATGTAACTTGAAAGCACTGGAGGACGAATTCCATTTTGCTTTGCAATGTACAAAGTATAATGATCTGCGCACAAAATACATCCAAGAAATATTATTGGTCTAGACCATCTACTTTTAAACTGGTTCAACTATTGTCAGTGGAAAACAGGAAAGAACTTTGTAATTTAGGAAAGTTTAAAGTTTAAAGCTAGAAATAATTTGGTATCATTATGTGTGTTGTTCATAATCTTCTGACCTACTTATGCTATTTGTTAATATGTCACATATACATGCTGTATAATCATGTTATTATAATATGCCACATTGTATACTGATGAACTGTTATGTTCAATGTTAATAAAGAATTTGAATTTGAATAAATGAAAAGGGAAAAAAGTTATAATTTGTGTGTAGACAAATGTCAAGTTTTGAAAACTTTCTATTTATGCAAAGTGGGTTTTAGGATAAATTCAAAGTGCAATGTACAAAAATATTTTTAATTTCAATTTTGCATGTACATTGTAATAATTAGCTCATAATATATATCATTATAAAAGAAAAGGGGGAAACGTTATACTTTGTATTATTTGTAATTTGTCAAGTTTTGAAAATTTTCTATTTATCCAAAGTGAGTTTTGGGATAAATTTCGAGCGTATGCTCCGTCTTACAGCCTTGCTTTAAGATTAAAATGAAATCGTTTCTTTTCATTAAAAATAGTTCATTTCCTTACCTGAATTTATCTCATTTATTTCCCACCTAATGCAGCTGTAATGAGTAGACCATTTTAATTTCAAATGAAGGGGACTAGCCTGGGAGACATAGAGAGATCAAATTATCTTTTAACTCGTTCGCCACTATTTTTTTCCGCCAAAGCCGAGGAAAGTTAACATTTTTCATACAATTCATAATAAGAGCGCAGATTGAGGAAATTTAAGGCTTCTATAGTGATAGAATAAAACTATGTGTATTTATTTTCACAAATATTAAGATAATCATATTTATTTGAAAAATCAACACTGGCGACCGTTTCACTAAAAGTCGTAAGTCGTAAGCGTACTCTTAAGAGATACGACCGTTTCACTTATAGTTAGGATTTACGATTTACGATTTACGATAAAAAGTGATCGCAAAGTTAAAAGTGGTGGTAGGTACTCGTCAGTCATAAATGATAAACTTATGTGCATGTAGCAAAGATGACCGCATTGTTTGTAGTTCTTTCTCATGAATAGGGACATGTAGAGGAGACATGGCGGATTTTTCGAGATAACCTCAATCCACTTTTACTAACACCGCGCAACAAATAAATAGAACCTGCATCAAATCATTATTTGAACCTAGTTCTTCAATTCATTTATTGATTAAAGCATTACTTGGAAAATGATTAAACGGCTCTCTAGAAATTATTGAAGGCGAAGTTTACGATCAATTACAACTCTCTTAAGCACAAACCATTTTACCACAGAGGGTAAAGGGGCTGTGATTTTTATGCTTGATAGAATTCTTGTTTCATGGCAGTAGAAAACCAAATTTCAAGCAGATATTTATCAAAGACTCCCTGTAGAGCTCAATCTTTACAAAAAGAGATGAGAAGTCTACATACATTAATCAGAACAACAAACACATTTATTGATCCCCAATATCGTGTGTTACTTGTAAGCAAATTTTCTAAACTTAGTGCGCTTTCCTGTAACTACAAATACCGCGTCGGTGGCGTATTGGTTAGCGTGCTGGCCTCAAGTGTTGTAGATCATTGGTTCGAGCCCTGGTCGGGTTATACCAAAGACTGATATTTGTATTTGTTTCTTCTCTGCTAAGCACACAACTTTAAGGATAAAGAGCACAGACTGTTTCGCTCGGAATTACTATAATGTGTCCGAGTGGAGCGACATGTCTACCCGTGAATTGTTGTTTCAGTGAGCTTGCACTATGAAAATCCAACCCAGCGTGTTGTTCTAGAACAAAGCGGACCTCATCATTATCTCGTCGAAACCTGCAAAAAATGCTAAATTGGCCATAAACAACAATCACTCACTCATTCTGTAACTACAAAAGAGACTTTGTATATTCTAGTCACAATTCCTACTGTTTAACTTGATTTTGATAGTGTTCATATATTCCAGCAGTGTTATGCTATGTTTTAGTTTCAACTTGTTCAAGCATCTTGCATGTTTATGTTGCTTCTTGTTTTTTCATAAAAATGTTTATTTGCAAATAGTTATAATTCAATAGAGTTGAATAAACATAATGTCATAATTAGACTATAATTATCTCAAACACCATTTTATTCCCTTAAATAAAGTTCTTCTTTTCCAAGACTTCAATTTTTTTCACATAGAGCAAAATAAAATATTTTTTAGACTAAGACAATATTTTTTTCTTAAAACAAATACCACTATATCGATAGGAACGATATCGGGTACATATATCATGTAATCTATCGAAAAACATTATTCTATAAAAATAAGTTTGGTAACGTTTTACTCTTAACACATACACTTTATTCTAATAGCTTTTGTTTATTTATTATTCAAAATTCCTTAAAGCGAATATATTTAAGAATTAGTTGGATATAAAATGTGAATATTGTTTTTTTATTATCAAAGGGTGAAATGAAAACAAGCCAATAGGTATATCTTGTATTGCCAGAAAAAATAAATTCAATAAACATATACATATATCAAACAATATCAATATTTTTCACAAATCATATCAATTTCATAAAAAAAAGAATGGCAACAGAGTCCCCTATCGTTTCCTCATTTAAATAAATGCATAAACATAAATTAAGAGGTGGGAGGTGGGTTTTTTTTAAACAAATCACAGTAAAACTTTCAATATAAATACTAACAGCCATATATGTAATATAACGCGTTTTAAAATAATCGTTTTCTTAGTATTTGTTTATTAAATTTAAAAATATGCAATAGAACAACGTCATCCCGAAGACTGATCTTGGAAAAATTTTAACAGTCAATAGACTTTATCATTAAGTACGATATTTTTTAACACGTATCTTTATAATCATGGATTTTTAATTATTCTTTTGGGCCACTTCACATAACGACCTTGTATATGATACCAAGACAACGTGATTAAGATTCACGAATTGTATTACAGTCAAGAAAATATTTTTTCCAACAATTACAAATGATATAGCCGATATTTTTTACCGCAAGATTTTAAATTGTATACATCTATCATTGAGTTTTGTGTTAATTTTTTTACAATTTTGATCGAATTGGATTGTGTTTAAACCACAAATACTATTATTATTTTACTTTTTTTTATCAGATAATTGTTGTACAGCACGCTAAGCCAGGGCAGGTGTCCTCTGTAGGAATGATTTAAAATTTGATACCAAAATTTGGAAAGGGAGGGGGGGTAATATTGCCACAATATATTAAATCTTTCTGTAAGGCACTAAAATGTCTTGGCGTTACAAACTTCTTGATCCCATGAATATGTCCCCTTGCAAAATTTTACTTCTAAGTTATATAGAAAAATATAGCGGATATTATATAAGATATTATACTTAAAAACGGAGTGTTTGGAACGTATATTTCTGATAAGCTAAATCCATTTCGAAGAGATATTGCTCTTAATTTGTCAGACTTTTTGCCAATAAAGGATGAAGAGGAAAACAATATTATTAACATCATGAGTCAACCCATTAAGCTTAATTTTAATATTAAAAGAAATATATTTTTTTCATTATTGAAAAATATTGTTATAATTGTGTCTTTTTTATTAGTGATATTGTCTCTGAAGAAAATAAAAAATGTTTGTCATATCAGGAATTACAAAACAAAGAACAGTTTGAAGATACCCAAGGGGTAATCAGCAATACATATGTAAAGTACAACATGTCTTATTTGCGTTATTTCTGTTTGTTTATGTAGAGTGGCGCCCAACACTTATTGTGTTGTGTTTTTGCTTTGTTTGTCTTCGTCTTGTGTACCCTATGTTGCTGCTAACAAGGGAGCTACTGAACCAAATGTTCCTCTTGGTTAAGTTGAAGTCATCACTTCGAACGTTTTACGGTCGCTACCATGACTTGGTTGACCGTTATGGAATATCTGTGTCACAGATGACCACGGATATGTTCCACCTATCGTAAGCACTTCCCGATCCTTTCCTCATTCATGACTTATCACCGGATTTGTAACTAGATTGACACAACGGGTGCCCCTAGTGGAGCAGGAACTGCTTTCCCTTCCGGAGCACGTGAGTTCACCCCCGGTTTTTAGTGGAGTTCATGTTACTCGTTCTGCAGTTTTATGTGTATGTTGTTTGTCCTTTTGTACTTTTTATTTTGGTCATTGTGTTGTCTCTACTTCTTCGATATACAGATTTTCATTACCCCTTTGGTATCTTCAAACTTCTTTTCTCTGGATTGTCTATATTTAATTGCCTCTGCTGTATTCTCTAACGCTTATTTAGATATTTACTCTGACCTTGATTTCCAACATTACCCCCCTTTTTTTCAGTGTTCATTGAGTTAAGATCAGAGGTGATTATTCGTTTTATCGACATTGATGGATTTGCTGACCATCATTGTTTAAACTTTCTTTTCTTATTTGTCATAGAAACAAAGAGAAAGGCAAAATAACTCTTAGTCCTTGAAAAATAGCTAAGGAACTATGAGGACACACTTATATATACCACAAGCTAGCTATAGGGAACAACCAGATTCTGGTCTATTAAAGAAACCATGTAAGGAGACAGATAAATATAGCATAGTTATGTTTCTTTCTGAATGCTTTGTGTTATTCTTACAATTTGTATTTAGTATTAGGTATGCTTAAACCAAAGACAAAAAAAAATGAATTTACATCATATAATATTATAATCCCCATGGGAACCCCAAAACATTGAACAAAAGCTTCTCGTAGTTTAAAAATTTTTAAATGCACAACTTTGCTAAGTTACGTTATATTTCATATTTGAAAGCCTTGAACCATTTATAGAGACAATATCATTGCAGTGATTTAAAATATAAAGTTTATGTGAATGAGGCTCTCTAACTGGGATAACAACGAGGTTCACCGAGTCATTTCCCAGTTTTGTGCCGAATACACATGAACTTTATATTTTATCACACTGCAATAATATTGTGGTTATCCTGCAGAAAAATCTTTTTAATCCAATCACGTTTATATTTTGAATTAAATAATGAAATTATATAGCAATCCCTTGATTGGCCCCTTTTAACATAGGTGGGTACGTGACAGAATTTAGCAAATGATTTTCCGGTTAGAAACACACGGTGTCGTACGTCTTATTCTAAGAATATGTCCAGTTCGATATCACCTCTCTTATCCTATGTTATGGCGTATTCGTCAACGGAATCCATCATTATTTTGATAAAAAGAAGAGTATTCCACAAAGTTCTGTAAATCCTTTTTGTAATTTGAAATTGTAAATGTAAATTTAATTGATGTAATTGTAAAATACAAATGACAGTTTTATTCTGCAATTACTGAGGAACATGGGAAGTGAATTCTATATGATTCATGAGGTTGTTAAGATTGACAGCATCGATTCCTTTATTGGTAAAACTAAAAGGAAGGAACGGTTTATTGTCTTATGATTATTAGTCCGTCAGGACTGTTTTAGAAATCTGAAATTTAGTCGTATCACAAATAATACTAACCAGTGTGCAATAATTGAGTAAAACCCAGTAGAGTTGATAATGTTGAGCAATCTCACAAATAATACTTATAACCAGTGTGTGATTATTGAGTAAAACCCAGTAGAGTTGATAATGTTGATCAATCTCACTTATTAAATGAATGTCAATATTTTAAGTGTATGAAAACATATCTGCAATTTTAAAAGTCTATATTGAATTTTTTAATTTCATTGCAGTCTTTTAAGTTATAAAATCGTCTCTATGAATTTGAAATGAAGTTAAGATTTTTATATATACAGGTGTCTATGAAATATTATCTCTGTATACTCATGCATTTTTTATTTGCTTTTTGACAACTGTCCCAATATATTGCCAAATCAATCTTTCATGATACCAAGGTACCTGTAGGTGATTAAGTTTTCCGAAAACACATTCTCCAAGAAGTGTGGTAATCACGATTGAGTTGAAACAATCTCTGAAATAAAATTGTATATATCTAATGAGTTCGCACAGCGCGTTCATAAGATACATGTGACGATACACATCGATAGACCAAACTGAATATTTGCATGTCTACTGTGGTCGTTGCTATATTAAGATATCCACCATGGCCGTAGCTATGTTTAGATATACACAGTGGCTGTAGTTATATTTAGATATCCACTGTGGTCATAGCTATATTAAGTTACTCACTGTGAGTGTAGTTATATTTAGATATCCACTGAGGTGGCAGCTATATTCATATATCTATTGTAGTCGTAGTATATTTAGATATCTATTGTGATCGTGGCTATTTTAAGATATCCACTATGGTCGTAGCTATATTTAGATATCTCCGGTGGCCATAGTTATATTTAGTTATTTTCTTCCAACACTTCGTTCGTCCTAAAATAAATATTTTCTTGTTCTACACAAATAATAGCAAACTAGGTACATGTAATAGGATTCAGCCGCTCGCTACGATTTATTTTTAATATTTTACATTACATAATCAAGCATAAACATATCGCAACGACATAGAAATATTAATAAACATACAACGATGCTAGAAGTATCCAAGCTCACCCTTAAAGGAAACGTTAAAGCCATAGAGAGAATGAAAAAATAAACGAATACGTGCAGACTGTTACCGTAGCGAGACTCGATAAATTAAATACCCGCCAATCCTTTGTATATATACCACCCACAATCAAGTCTGTGGGTTTACTCGACTGGTAACACAAACTAACGAATCTAACAATTCCGAAAAGAAATGAATATATCTACTGTGATCATGGTTATTTTTAGATATCCGCTATGGTCGTAGCTATATTTAGATATCCACTATGGTCGTAGCTATATTTAGATATCTACTGTGACAGTGTTTTTTTTCTTAAATATCCACTGTGGGCGTAGCTATATTTAGATATCCACTGTGTACATAGGTATAGTAGGTACATAGATGTCCACTGTGACAGTGGTTATTTTTAGATATCCACTATGGTAGTAGTTATATTTAGATATCTACTGTGACGTGGTTATTTTTAGATATCCATTATGGTCGTAGTTATATTTAGATATCTAGTGTGACAGTGGTTATTTTTAGATATCCATTATGGTCGTAGTTATAATTAAATATTTACCGTGACCGTGGTTATTTTTAAACCATGCCACTAAGATTCTATCTATTGTAGATATCCTTGACGGTGTCCTGTAACAGAAGCACTATAAACCATGCCACTAATGTTCTATATAGTGCAGGTATACTTGACGGTGTCCTGTAACAGAAGCACTATAAATCATGCCACTAATGTTCTATCTATTGTAGGTATCCTTGACGTGTCCTGTAACAGAAGCACTATAAATCATGCCACTAATGTTCTATGTAGTGCAGGTATCCTTGACGGTGTTCTGTAACAGAAGCACGATAAACCATGCCACTAATGTTCTATCTATTGTAGGTATTCTTGACGGTGTCCTCTAACTGAAGCACTAAAAGCCATGCCACTAATGTTTAATCTATTGTAGGTATCCTTCACGGTGTCCTCTAACAGAAGCACTATAAACTAATGTTCTATCTTTGTCTATGCATCAAGAACGATGTACTGAGTTACATTTACTTTGATCAGCCGTGTCACTAAGGCTCTATCTTTTGTAGGTATCAATGACGGAGTCTTGTTACATTTTACAGTAACATAAATTGAGTGATAAACCGTACAACCGGTACCGAGGTCCTATATTTTGACAGTTGTCAGTATCACGAACGGTGACTGTACAATTGATCTTGTACCATAAAGTATCATGCAACTCTGTGATATATCATGCTGCTAACATTCTCTCAACAGACAATACCAACAACGGTGTCCGGTCTCACAGAAACACTGTGATATATCGTGCTGCTAGCATTCTCTTAACAGACAATACCAACAACGGTGTCCAGTCTCACAGAAACACTGTGGTATATCGTGCTGCTAACATTCTCTCAACAGACAATACCAACAACGGTGTCCAGTCTCACAGAAACACTGTGATATATCGTGCTGTTAACATTCTCTCAACAGACAATACCAACAATGGTGTCCAGTCTCACTGTTAATGAACAAAAACACTGATATATCGTGCTGCTACATTCTATTTTCAGTCAACATCAACAACGGTGTCCAGTTTCGTGGTTAAGCAACAGAAACACTCCGATATATCGTACTGCTAACATTCTATCTCCAGTCAATATCAACAACGGTGTCCAGTTCCACTGTTAAACAACAGAAACACTGCGATATATCGTGCTGCTAACAATATCTCTTCAGTCATCAACAACGGTGTTCAGTTCCACTGTTAAACAACAGAAACACTGATATATCGTACTGCTAACATTCAATCTTCACTCAACATCAACAACGGTGTCCAATTCCAATGTTAAAGAACAGTTCACTGTGATATATCGTGCTGCTAACATCCTATCTTCAATCAACATATAAAACGATGTCCGGTTCCACTGCTAAGCAACAGAGCCAGTATGATATTTCGTGCTGCTAACATTGTTCATCGGAAAATACCAACAACAGTGTCCAATTTCAGTGTTAAACAACAGAAACACTAATATATCGTGCTGCTAACATTCTATCTTCAGTCATCAACAACAGTGTCCAGTTACACTGCTAAGCAACATAAACATTGTGATATATCGTGCTGCTCACATTCTATCTTCAGTCAATATCAACAACGGTATACAATTCCACTATTAAACAACAGAAACACTGTGAAATATCGTGCTGGTAACATTCTATCTTCAGTCAATTTCAACAATGGTGTCCAGTTTTACTGTTAAACAACAGAAACACTGTGATATATCGTGCTGCTAACATCCCATCTTCAGTCAACATCAGCGACGGTGTTCCGTTCCACTGTTAGACAACAGAAGCACTGTGAAATATCGTGCTGCTAACATTATATCTTCAGTCAATGTCAACAACGGTGTACAGTTCCACTATTAAGCAACATAAACACTGTAATATATCGTGTTGCTAACGTTCCGTCTACAGTCAACATCAACAGCGGTGTCCAGTTCCACTGTTAAACCTCATGACAGTGAGATACATTGTTGTAAGGCTGTTTACCTCATCACCGTTGTAAGGTACTATAATAATTGTAGTCTATAATGTAAATTGATTGATTGATTGATTGATTAACATCTAGTGGTATATATAGACATTCAGGACGAGAAGAAGGTCATCAATCAGTGTTCATGGCGAGGTGTACTCGATACAACATAATGTGATAAAGTGTGTCAGTGACCGCCGAAAAGTCGATGGTTTTCTTCGGATACTCTAGTTTCCTCCATCAATAAAACTTACCCCAAGAAATAACTGAAATACTGTTGAAAGTGGTATTAAATAGCATAAGCCAAAATCAATATATAAAAAATATACAGAAATGAGAGAGGGGAATGACAATCGAGACAACCCCTGTGAAATATGAAATCGACAAGTCCAAAAATCACGAAAACACCAATCAACACGAACATCACAAAAACATTAGAAAACAAACATCGACCAACACATTTACGATCTACGTCAAGCTTGAAATAAATTACATAAACAGTACATGTATGTTACCTAATTGAGTAAACCACTGCACTGAAAGCCACAACAATGTTGTGCTTCCTCCAATTCTACAACGTTCCATTCACATAAAAGGACAGAGGGATGGGAATTATGACATGTATATTACATACTGAATTCTCCTAAGGTTACTAGTTGCTCTCTCTGTTTTCTTTCTCTTTTCTCTCCTTTTTTTAATTTTGTAAGACAAATTATTTTTATGGGGTTATGCCTTAAAAAAAACCTTTGAATCCGCCACTGCAAATACAACTGACATTCAGGTGTTGCACATGATAGTTGTTTAAGCTAGAATTATATGCATGACCTATTTCTGAATCGATCACTTGTTTTCTATTTTAATTGGCATTTGAGTCAATTCAACGTGTAAATAAACCTTACATACACTATTTACAGAGATTGTACATCAGACAGCCGGAGTGTAAGTAGACTGTTTGATAAAAAATTCAATTCGATTGTTTTAAAAGAAGTATTATTGAAACAACAACGTTTGCTAAACACATCCAACTTCATTATTATACCCCCCGCAACGAAGTTGTTATGGGGTATACTGGTTTCATCATGTCCGTCCGTCCGTCTGTAGACAAATCCTATGTCGTACGATAACTTGAGTTGTGTTTCTTAGAATCTTTTAAAATTTTGTCAGCTGTTTACTGGTGGAGAGAGGAGGATCCCTTTCATTATTGACGATTTTCACTTTTGTCGTTCCAGAGTTATTGGACTTGATATGACGGAAAATGGGATGCTTACCCTATGTCGTATGATAACTTGAGTAGTGTTTTTCAGAATGTTTTGAAATTTTATCAGCAGCTTATAGGTGAAGAGAGGAGGATATCTTTCATTTTTGACGATTTTCACTTTTGCCGTTCCAAAGTTATTGGACTTGATATGACGGAAAATAGGATTGTTATCCTATGTTGTATGATAACTTGAGTAGTGTTTCTCAGAATGTTTTGAAATTTTATCAGCAGCTTATCGGTGAAGAGAGGAGGTTATCTATCATTTTTGACGATTTTCACTTTTGCCGTTCCAAAGTTATTGGACTTGATATGACGGAAAATAGGATTTTTATCCTATGTTGTATGATAACTTGAGTAGTGTTTCTCAGAATGTATTGAAATTTTATCAGCAGCTTATCGGTGAAGAGGGAAGGATATCTGTCATTTTTGACGATTTTCACTTTTGCTGTTCCAGAGTTATTGGACTTGATATGACGGAAAAGAGGATTTTTACCTTATGTCGTATGATAACTTGAGTAGTGTTTTTCAGAATGTTTTGAAATTTTATCAGCAGCTCACCGGTGAAGAGAGGAGGACCCCCTATATTTTTGACGATTTTCACTTTTACCGTTCCAAAGTTATTGGACTTGATATGACGGAAAATAGGATTTTTACCCTATGTCGTATGCTAACTTGAGTAGTGTTTCTCAGAATGTTTTGAAATTTTATCAGCAGCTTACCGGTGAAGAGAGGAGGATCTCTTTCATTTTTGACGATTTTCACTTTTGCTGTTCCAGAGTTATTAGACTTGATATGACGGAAAATAGAATTTTTACCATATGTCGTATGATAACTTGAGTAGTGTTTCTCAAAATGTTTTTAAATTTTATCAGCAGCTTACTGGTGAAGACAGGAGGGCCCTTTTCATTTTTGGTCGGAACAACCAGCAATGTTTTGGTTATGGAAATAGGTTGGATAGATGTGGGGAGCGGGGGGTATATCTTAGTGAGTTGTGCTCACAGTAATACTAGTTGTATTCTAATATGATCATAAATTTGTTCTCTACAGAATTAAAGAATATACAGACAATGGAAGCTCTTAACAAGGTATGCACAGTGGCGTAGAGTAAAGTGATGTATGCACAAAGTAGGTGGCAGTGACAGGGGTGCTAATATAATTGTGGACGTCTACCGCTGCCATCCGGTCAAGGGCTGTTCTTGGTGGGTCAGGAGCCTGAAGCTCACACATTTAAGTGATTTGAAATGATAATTTGCACGCGACTATTTGTAGAAAAATCAGAGAAGTATAAAACTATCCTGCACACATCCCGTCCTCCTTCTGATGGAATCATATCGATCGTTTTAGGACAGTACGTCAGTAACACAATTTTGCACTCTCAACTCCTACAGTTTAAACAGGACTTCTTCAACACTTTGCATGATTGATTATTGCAATACGAAGATTACCATCAATTTGAAAGAATCCTATCGCTTCTGTCTCAATCATTTGAATTATATATTGTATTGAATGACACTTTCATTTGGTAGGGTTATGGTGTTTAACGCCATTTTCAACAATATTTCAGTTATATCGTCACATCCGTTGCCGATTTGTGGAAGCCAGCTAAGATTTCTAAGATGACTTTGATTTTTAAAGTTCACTTATCAGTATACATGTACATGTAGTATATATTTGCTATCATTTGACCATGTTGACTGTTACTTTGTTTGTATTTAAGATCATAGTGTATCTAAGGAATATCTATTGTTGTCGGCGTCCGATTCACAATTGACACCGAAACATATCCAAGTACAATACTGCCATTTCTATTGTAATGCAAGATTTTTTATTTTTGGTGCTTAATCCCACTTTCAGTAATATTTCAGCTTTATCATGGCAACCAGTTTTAGTGGTGGAAGAAGCCGGAGTACCCGGAGAAAACCACCTACCATGGGCAAGCAACTGGTAAACTTTATCACTTGCGGCTGCAAGTCGAGTGCACCCTTTTGGAATTTACAAAGCCAGGTGCGAACCCACACCATATTGGTGATAGAATTGTATGAGTTTTTAGGTAATCCAACTACCTAACTCATTGAGCAACCCGGGCCCTTTACCTATATTTAATATTTTGTTAACAATTGATGGTTGGTTTAGTTTTATGGCGTTTAACCCACTTTTAACAATATTTCAGTAATATCGTGGCGGTCAGTTTTATTGGTGGAGGAAGCCAGAGTACCAGGAGAAAACCACTGACATGTCGCACGTCACTGACAAACTTTATCACTTTATACACGTCGCAACAAATCGTGACATCATATGCACATTTTCAGCATAGTGCGTAAACGCTTTTCTGTCATAACATCCGTGAGATGTACGCTTGAATTTCAGATAAAATTGAGCAAGAGTGTATATTAAAGGTATACCATGTCTATATGTTATATCATATTGTAGTAATTAACATTTTTAAGAATTCAATATGGTGGCTAGAATCCTTAATTACAACATGTTTGTTGATTTGACGGCACACATTACCCAATGAAAGAACGTGTTATATAGTATTTGATTTTTTTTTAAATGTTTCACAATTATCTTTAACTCTTCTCATATTATTTCAGAAACTTTGCAATGCTTCAGAAATAGGGAATGCAGATTTGGTACAGGATTGTCTTCAGAAAGGTGCTGATGTCCACTATAAAGATGTCCTTGTAAGTATTATATAGTATAGAGCACAGATTCTGAGATCATTAAAATAATATAATTACATAAAAATTGAACAGAACATCAAGTGTATGTAAATACATAGTACACTAGTTAAAGTCAAACACACCTCACAAAGAGTGGGTATGAGACTACTACATTGTCTTAGCAAATTGTGATTGACAGCTCTGCCCTCCATTCAAAATGGCTGCTGTTACAAAAAATAGAAATGTTTTCAATTGTCCATTGCTGCTTTAGTATAAGTCAAAATGAGCTAAAATTTTAACTGCACCTACACGGCAAGGAGTAGTTTTAACAAATATTCCAGGTTTTTCTGTGAAATTTTTCTTTCAGGCGATTTATACCGATTATGCAAATTAGGCATATTTTGATAAAAGATCACATTTAAATCTTCTCCTCTGAAACTGCTGAACCAAATTAAACCAAACCTGGCAAGGATGGTCCCTGGGTGGGTCCCTTTCAAAATTGTGTCCGACAGCACCGCTCTCCATTCAAGATGGCTGGTGTTACTTAAAATAGAAATTTCTTCAATTGTTGATTGCTGCTTTAGTATAAGTCAAAATGAGCTCAAATTTTAACTGCAGCTACATGACTGACAAGGAGTAGTTTAATATATATTACGGTTTTTTTCTGTGAAATTTTTCTTTCACCCGATTTATACCGATTATGCAAATTCGGCATATTTTGATGAAAGATAACATTTAAATCTTCTCGTCTGAAACCGCTGAACCAAATGAAAGCAAATTTAACTGGGATGGTCCTTGCGTGGTCCCCTTTTAATATTGTGTCCTATAGCCCCGCCCTGCATTCAAAAAGGCTGCTGTTACAAAAAATAGACATTTCTTCAATTTTCCATTGCTGTTTTAGTATAAGTCAAAATGGCAATGAGTATTTTAAGATTTATTCTGGGGTTTTTTGAGAGATGTTCTCTGCCAGTTTATTCCGTTTAGGAATATTATGAGATAAAAATCACATCTAAATCTTTTGCTCAGAAATTTGAGTTGAAATGATCTTTGGGTGGCCCACTTTCAAAATTATGTGTAACACCCCCATTTTCTATTAACTTTAGATGTCAAATTGAAAACCAGGTGAACGGGCTCCTGGGAGCCTCTAGTTTTATTTTCTATCCAAGCTTCATGTTTTTGTTTTTAAGTCATTAGGTTAGTTCTAAATTTATTTTTAGAAATACGAAAATTCATACGGAGTTATCTTTCTTGATTGACAATTTTTCTGAATCTGAATAATTTTCGGCACTAAAAGCTGGCAGAAACTCTTATTAATGAATAAAAACGTGTACCAGAGAAACATTTCGTTAAATAAATATATAACCTAGCGCAGTGTGAAGTTTTGGAATGTCATTCTACTGCAAACTTGATATATTTGCATTTTATTTCAATGTGATCGTACAGAGTTATCTTCCTTGGCTGACAATTTTTTGGCACTAAAAGCTTACATAATTTTCTATTAATGAATAAAAACGTGTACCAGAGAAACATTTAGTTAAATAAATATACAACTTAGCGCAGTGTGAAGTTTGGGAATGTCACTCTACTGCAAGCTTAATATATTTGCATTGTATTCCAATGCGATGGCGACATTCCATCGAGGGGGGTCACCTTCTAAATCATCAAAATTTTAATAATAATCTCCCGTTTTAACTCAAATCTAATAAACAAATCGTGGAAGTAATTATTGCTAAAAAGAAAACAATATAAGACGTTTCGATATTTTCTACGGTATAAATAAGCAAGGTCTTTGTTCTACAATTTTCATGACCGACGAAAATGTCAACATTTTCAAATTAGAATCACGTGACCCGTGGTTTTACCAGCAACGCCATTAATGAATTTGCTTTTCGACTGTGTAGCTTTCATATTAAAATGATCAAGAGAACCAAAGGGATAATTAAACACTCAAAATAATAACTTTTTTATTTGAAGTCAAATTTTTCGGCAGTTTTTTCAATGAATTCCTTCTCAGCAGATATGTGTTGCAACTTTTTCCCTTTTCAACATACAAATGTGTAAAAAAAAAAAAAGTGACCAACACTCAAAATGTTTATTTTGTGTTTACTTGTTAATCAGATTAGCTCAAAGTTGGTTGTGACTACAGCTATCTTGCATTTTTATATCAACACATTTACATCATATTATAATTCTGAGATTTCAAAAAATAATAACATATTTGACAGTACACTATTAAAACGGTTAAACTAATCAGACTTAGGGTTACTATGCGGATTTGAGGATGTTGTTTTAGCATGTCCTAAATGCTTGCCAGAAATTGTTTTCTTCCGGTGAAGCAATAAGCTGAAGGTAATGGATTGCTTGCACGTTGTTAATGATACACGTGGCATTCTCAGATTTCAGGATAGACTGCATTAAAAATATTTGCAGGTTTGTAATAATTAATATGGATTAGGCACAGCCTACAGGCGAGCACCGCATCTACGCATGTACATGCATTTTAATATGTCAGAGTAGGATTGGCCTGTATAGAGAGGATGTTAGTATTTGAAATTAAAATTTGAGTAGGCACGGCCTATAGAGAGGACGGAAGTATTTGAAATTAAATGATACTAAAAATACATTTATATCCCCTATGACATCCACTGGAAAGTTAAATGAAGTAGAATAGAAAATTAGGATAAAACATGTGTGGTATCTTTTATTGTAGGACTAGGGACAGTGCAAGCATTGAAGGCTAACTAATACGCGGGTGGTATCAACCATTAGAAAGTGCCTTAAGTGGTATTAGACGCCGGTGTATGTAAAATGAAGTATGGTCTTTTAAGTCATAAGAACAGAGTTTTATTACGAAAATACCAGTTAATGCAACCAACATATCCTACCGTGACATCTGCTCGGTCATGCAATAATGTCGGTCATTTGTTTTGATTTACAATTCTCGCGCAGCACGAGACCAATGAGGTCATTTTGTATATTCATAGCGTACATAAACACTGAGGGAATACTTTTCATCGTCAAAATTACAAGATGAGATTAAAACAGAGAAGTTTGAATTGAATAAATTCCATGCAAGTAAAAAAGATCCCTTTTACTAATGTCTTTTTTTCCTGATCATTATGCTTGTTAAATATGTTTCCATCGATGGTATCCTCCAAACATTTGTATTTTTCCGGTTTGTTGACATAATCGACATCACAGTTCATGACCGTTTCTGGAATGTAGGCCAAGCAAATTGTATTTTAAAATACTTTGAAAATATGATGATTGATCATTCAGATTCCAACATTTTCTAGAAAATGGCCGATTTTACCGGGAAAATACATGTGCAAGTGCTCTCCATTAGTCACAAAATGGCAGATTATTTTGCATTTTCACTGCTGCTTTAATAACAAATATACCCCTTACTGCTTGGGGTAATGAGATGAAATTCACAGAGAAGATAGAAAAAGAATTAATTTAACAGCAATAATCAAAATGTATAGCATAAATTGAACGGGGAATTAAATTAAACCAGACAGAAAAATGAGATTGTCTGGGTAAAAAAACCTGTCATTATTACAAATAGCATCAACAAAACTGTATTGTTACCACTCTGTGATAACAAATGTGATTAAAATAAACTGAAATCAGTCATTAATTGTTTTACCAAAATATGTCGGTCTAATAGATTGTATTGACAAAAGCAAAAACACCAAATTCACTCGATTAAATACTTTTTATGTGGGTAAGCAAGTTTAATATTTGCATCAAATAATTAATTTCTAATACTTCAATTTCAAACTATTTAAGAAAAACATCTTTTGAAATTTTTCCGACAAATCAATTACACTGGAAAAGCTCAAATACTGTACTTTCTTAATCTGGTTTACTTTTTAAGTTTGGTTGGCCTATGACAAAATCATGTGCTTTATTGAACTTTGACTGACTTTATGTGACGTCATACGACGCCATTTGGAAAAGGGAGGGTAAGCAAATTTTGGTCAGTATGTAATTATTATCGATCTTTTTTCCATGGAACTTTACACATGTGAGCAAGAATAGATGAGGAACATAATTAAAAAGAAAAAAATGTTTACTTTTCAAATATGAAAAAAGTAATCAAACATTATCCAATGACTGACCGACTTATTGTCAGACGAGGATACATACGCAATAATGGCCTATACCATGATACAGTACAGCTCAAACGGAAAACGCAAAGTCCGTGTCTTTTCAAGGATTATCACAACGCGGAATTAACGAGAAGTCCGTGTGTATACGTGGACGGTCCGCGAAACAACATGGACATGATGGACAGAACGCGATGTCTTCATGAGGCCATCACGGATTGTAATTATTGAAATGTTCCTTCATAATGAATACTACACGTGATTATTCCGGCAATCATTTATTCCTTGTCATCACAATGCTTCGTAATCTTAATATGCACATTGGAATTTATTTGTGCAGTTGATCATTTGATTCCGTTTTTTTTTCAGGGATGGCATAGTATACAGGGGTTAAAAAATTCACTAGCCCGACGCCTGGGGCTAGTAATTTCCACATTTGGGCTAGCTGAAATAAACAGCTGGCTAGTAACAAAATATATCGGATATTATTGACAAACTTGTCAATATTCGCGTATCTACTTATATTCATATATGTTTTATGTTGTTTAATCAGCTGCAATGTTTTATTTATTCAACCGCTAGCTTTTTGTCGAAATTGAGAGCAAAGAAGGTAGAAAAAATGCGTAACTCGACATAACACAGCTTCAACATATGACGGCTTACCGGAAATTTCGAAAATGATATACCGGAATCGGATTCCGGAACCGGGAACGACTATTTCCGGTTTTGCCGATAGTAAAAAAAAAAAAATATTAATGCAGACCGACCCTAGATTTTTTTGACATGTGACCGTAAACACACATATTTTTTTATTTTGGCCTTACAGTGACCTGAACTGTGGAAAATAAGTGAAAATGAAACGCAATACCAGTTCTGAAAAGAAAGATAGTTAAACTAATATACATTGTACATATTGTACAAGGGTTCAAGTCTGCAAGTCGGATTCATGAAATCACGGTATTGACCAGGACTAGTGGTTCATAGATTCGGGCTAGTAATATTTGGGAGTATGCTCGCCCTGGTATATTTTATTTATAGGATATATGAGCACCCATCTTGTTTATTTCACTATCTATACTTACCTGCATCAACTTTTTGCAATGTTCTCGGGTCGTCTTCAGCATGTGACTGAATTCAAATTCCCGCCTCAACAACCCATCGGTTACCTCCCTTAAAATACAAGCCTCGTTATCAGTTTTTTTCGGGCAGCCATGCTATGTCTTCAGCAAAATGGTCCTGATATTTTATAACTATTTTGGAGTATATTAAATGATTTTTAGTTGAGAAAATACGTTTTTTTCTGAAGCAGAAACCTTTATTTACCCTTTTTATCATTTATTTTATTTGGATTACGTATATATTACGTGATGTCAGCGGATTTCAAACTTTGTATAAAGTGTGATAAATTGGTTAATATTTTGGATGATCACGATGATTGTTACCGTCATCGTGTTTGTAATAGTGAATTTCCGTGCGAGATTTGTAAATCTTGGACATCGGAAAAACGTCAGTCGGTGGAACGTATGATTGACAAAGCTCGCTTGGCGGCTACCAAGAAACAGTCGAGATCGACTGATGTTGAGACTTGTCCTTCAAGTTCAACTTCAAGTCCTCTTACGGGGACACGACAATTTGTTGCTTCAAGCCTTCTTACGAGGGCCGACAACCAAAACAATCAAAGTCTTCTTACGGGGACAGTAACCACCCAAAGTCCTCTTACGGGGACAGGAGCCATACAAAGTCCTCTTGTGGGGACAGGGACCTTCCAAAGTAACTCCCCTCTAGGGGTTGGCAGTGTCCATGATATTCACGCATCTAATATCGACATTAATGCTCAGGTAGAACTGAAATGTCGTCTAATCCATTTATGTGGATGTTTAATATGCCAAATCAACAAGACTTTTGGAAAGATTTTGTAGACAAGAGAGTTCAAGAGGCCCTTAATCCTACCCTCTTGAGGTCTGCGGCAACGTCTGCCACTTTTATCTCAAATACTACAACCTCTGTATCCACTAGTGTGTCATGTACTGCAAACACGATTACGTCAACTTTCTCAAATGTCAGACGTAGGTTTGACAAGTTCTCCAATAATAATGATTATGAGGATGTCTCGGAAGACGAGTCCGAGTTTTCAGTTTTGGCTCGTAACCAGTCAGAGTCCAAGAGTGATAATGGGGATAATGAAAATCCAGACCAGAATTCAGTGGCTGGTACTTGCTCAGACCAAGTTTTTGTAGATCATACAGATATTAACAATAATTTTGGCTACACTAACCTTATGTGTAAAGTAGCATCAGAACTTGGTATCACGGTTGATAGTGAAAAATCACAGGAGGTCCAGTACCAATCTGTCTCGGATCACTTGTCATGCGACAAGCAAAATAACTCCTCACCAAGATGTATGCTTCCCTTAGATGGGGTGGTCTTGAATGCTTTACATTCAGTCAATAAGGAATTTGTGAATAAAGTACCCTACGTACTTTCAAAGCCTCAGATGATGAGAAATTCCAGATTAGTAGTAATCATTTCAATCAATTCTGTACCCCTCCTCATTTAGATGAAAATGCAGAGGAAGGTTTGACAAGTTGCAATGTACAACAGGGTCAGAATAAACATTTTGAATCTAAAAAATCACATTTTCATTTTAAGAACAGGGAATTGTTTTTACAAAACATAGAATTAAAAAACATTGATTCTCAGTCTAGGCTTTTGTTGCGCCAAATATCACATGGTGTCTTGCTAACTTCGTATATTGCCAAGGTTAATATTGATGATGATCGACTTGATGCATTAAAGGCTTTGCTTCAAGTTTTCAAAGCAATGTCTGATGTTACTGCTCGTATTGCAGTTAATTCTGTGAAATGTAGACGAATCTTGCATATTAAGGAGATGTCCTTTAAGAATAAGTCTACATAAAACAAACTGAAACAATTATCTACCCTTGGTCCTAATTTATTTGCCGGCGAATTTTTTGATTTGCTTCATGACAGTGCTGAAAATATCCGTGATGCAAAGGAGACTCAGCATCTAAGAAAAATAAAAGTCGTTGACAAACAAGAGTCTAAGCCCTCAAACTTACATGTAGGGGCTAAACGCAAGGTTGTGGATGGTGATTACTCAGCTGACTCTGCTAAAAGATTCAAGTCCTCTGGTCCACATCAAAAACACAAATCAAACAACCAAGACAGAAGGGGTCAAAGTTCAGTTTCTGACTCCTTTCAAAAAAAGGGACCACGGCAGCTGGGGTTTCGTCCCCAGAAGTAAAAAGATTAATAAGTTATGCACAGTTAGCCCAGGATCAGACCCAGGTAGGGTGTCATGTACAGAATTTTGTCGACAAATGGAAGCAGGTAACTTCCGATCCCTGGGTGTTGAAAATAGTAGAGGAAGGGTTGCGTCTAATATTTGTAAGCAAACCTCCAAAGTCCGGAGAGCGGACAACAAATTTGTTAAATATTGTACAAATGTCAAATATTTTAGAAGAGGTAAACAAATTATTAGGAAAAGGTGCTATAGAATTAGTACCACCAGGTCAGGAAGGCCAGGGTTTTTACAGCACCTTTTTCATTGTTCCAAAAAAAGACGGAGGTCTCCGCCCAATATTAAACTTGAAACCTCTCAATGTATACATGGAAAAATCTCATTTCAAGATGGAAACACTAAGATCAATCATTCAAGCCCTCCATGTGGGGGAGTGGGGTCCACCTTAGATCTGCGAGATGCATACCTACAAATTCCCATGTTTCCACCTCACAGGAAGTATCTGAGGTTTTGTGTACAGGGAGTTCATTACCAATTTCGAGCCATGCCCTTCGGCATCACAGTTGCACCAAGGGTTTAGCACCCATCTTGTTTTGCATATTATGTAAACCCAACATTTCGATTGGTTTACATATGTGCTATTTTTCTGTCTCACGAGTTGATAATCACCTGTTTTTTATCTATGTACGGGTGTGTCTATTTTTATGTAGTGCACACATTGAACTCGGTCACTAAAAGGTCAAATACAGTTACCTGAGGCTGAGGGATTGATTTAAAAACAAACCGGGAAGGATTGAAAAAAAAATTGATGTAAATTTTTATCTAAGCGTGCTATTTCGTTTTCGTATTTGTACATTGTATGTCGTTCATCCCCTTGCACGCCACGTGTCGTTTTACCTTTATCAAAAGTGGATACACATTTTTGACGTGAATGAGAATCTAGAAAGATTTCTACATGTTGGTAATATAATATCGATCAAAGCGTAATTTGGGAGATCTTGAAACTTTTATAACACGTGAACTTTAGTGACGTGCCGAGTTGACAGTAATTGAACATCCGATGACTTGGGGCTCGGCTTGGGTGGTATAAAGGTTAATGAAATTTCAAAGCGCACAAAATAAATTGGTAAACAAAAATATGTTAGGCATAACTTTATATCATTACCTGATACCATACGACAAGGAATGTAAGATAGTTGAAAATATTGTAGTTTCTCATCTGCATATAGCCTCTTTAAAAATAAAATGAAATAAAAATCGGGCATTTATTAACACAGTTATTATATAATTAGATCGATGAGAAACCAATCTAATTAAAATTAGCACTACGCACTTGCTCCCCCCTTTTTTTTTGGTCGCTGCGTGTATATTTTGTTTGTTTATTATAGGATTAAACGCATTTTTCCCGGAGTTTATTGATCTATGACCTGGACCAATTCACTCACAAACAAATAAAAGAGTTGGTGAGTGTCTTGGTCCAGGTTATACATCAATAAACTCCGGAAAAATGCGTTTAATCCTTATAATTCTGTAACTAAGTATACTTTTTTTTCATTTGTTTTGAAAATTTACCTTTGGGGATCCCCAGTACGCACACATACATTCCATCGATGTGTGTCGGTCATGAATAAAAAAATGAACTTACCTTGTTTAAGTTGTTTTCCTACATTGATAACTAGACGGTGATGTAATTAAGTTACTGATATTTTCCAATTTTATGGCATTTTGCATTTAGCTACTCAAACAAGTAAAATGCTCACAAAATCGTAAAATAAATCAGTAACCAGCTTGTGTCAATCAGCGTCCCTTGTAAACAACGTCACAGGATAACGATATATTACAAAAGTCAAAGTCGATAGATGGTTGTCTTAAGTATTTTTTGCGGAATTTTTTTGTACAAGCTTTTTTTTTCCATTGGCATTTATTTTTTTTATTTCATATCTAACAATAATGGTTGATTATTAACAATAAACATTGTTTCTTCCATCTTTTTTTATTATCGGGAATCCAAGCCGCCATTTTGTTTACATTACAAAAAAAGTAGTCCGGTGAACATCGTCTATCGAAAAATAAACTGACAAAAACCCCGCCTCCACAAGTGCTTATACCCAATCAGAGTATAGGATTTCTAATTATGTAAATCATATAAGAATTATTTCCTCATTATGTTTATATGAGCAGTTTTTATTTGTACATAATTTTTCCATGATTTTTAATTTTTAGGATTTATTTTTAGTTGAAATATATAGGAAAATCAAAGTCAATTTTTATTTGTTGTGTTTAAATTATGTACAAATGAAAATCACTCATAACAACATAATGAGTAAATAAACAATCAAAATATTGACAATTCCGAATGTTTTGGTGTAACATTTGTTAAAATCTATCCAGAAATGACTTCATAATAATGTTTTGAAAAAATATGGTTTTGGTTGATTATATAGGGATTTTTTACATTTCCGAATACTTTTGACAGATGACTGTATGAATAAGGCCAGAAAAAAAATATATCTCTGTTCAAGGTTTCCCTACAGTACCGTCCCTATTTTCTGCCTACCCTAGCACATTTTATTTTTTTATTTTTTATTTTTTTTATTATTTTTTTTTTAATGAAAACTTTATATTTATTGTACAAAACACATATATAAATAGTACAACATACAGAAACGAGACATGCACATTAGTATAAACACAAGGATATTGAACTTAATAAAACATTTATAATTTGACTGCAAAGGTAGCAAAGCCATAACCAAACACATAAAATTTGCATAAATATAGCGCTGTTAATCAAAAGTATACGAGGTAGGAAACAATACCTTAATACTATATAAATATTGATCAACGTTCCAGTATAGGTAACCAGGGACTCCAGTACGTATTGTATTTTTCTAGAGTTAAGTTCTTGAAAGAAATGTGTTTTTCTAAAATCAGATTTTCTTTTAAATAATTCTTTAATGCTTCAAAGTTGACCATTCATTCATTTACCTTTGTTCTATTCTAAAAATATAAAATTTTGTTAACAAGATTATCTTATTTTTAATTAAATTAGCATCATAAGGATGTAGTAGGCCAAACATAGCTATCTCCAAGTTCAATGGAATTTCAATATATGTCATTTCAAAAATCCATCTGTTCAATTCATGCCATAAGTCCGAGACTTTATGACACCCCCATAGTAGATGTTCAATAGTTTCTGGTTCTTCTTTACAAAATTTACACAAGTTACAATCCTTTACTTTTATTTTGTAAAGAAAAGTGTTTGCTCCCAATATTCTATGGATAATTCTATATTGAAACCAGCAAAGTTTTGTGTTTTCTGTATGCTTTGTACAATGCAAATGAATGTTTTTCCACTCAATATCATATTTGTTTAAGATGTTTTCCCACTTCCGTTCTGCAGATATTTGTACTGTCTTTCTATTTAAGACATTGTACATATCCTTTGAGCCTTTCCTAGATTTAAGAAAAAGGCCAATGTTGAATGGCATTAATGGCTGAGGATTTTTCTCATGTACATTTAGACCAGTATAATGCGGTTCCGTGGCGTTAGTCCGAAGGTTCATTGGTCCGAAGGTCCATTAGTCCGAAGGTTCGTTAGTCCGAAAGTCCATTAATCCGAAGGTTCGTTAGTCCGAAGGTCTGTTAGTCCGAAGGTTCGTTTGTCGTAATGTCGGCCACCCATACGTTTGAACTCTGTTATTTCTGGTTTGAATAAACATATATATTCAACCCGTATTAGTTTAATATTATTTTATTGCGAATAAAACAGCAATGGGATTGGACAAAAAGTTATCACAACTCGTGGACTGTCCTCTCCCTACAAATAATACACATATAATAATGTCAACAAAAATAGCACATACACAAATATAAATAATATTTAACACAATATAGTGAAACATGGGAAATAAATTGATGCAGATGTAGACCAGATGACAGACCACTGATTAAAATCTTTTTGTTTGTCTACAACCCGCATACCCATAGTGACGGTCTGCGTTCGTCCGTCCGTCCTTCCGTCCTTGTGCAAACATGTATCTTAAAGTAGTGTTACTAGAAATTAAGGTATAAAACAACAAAGTACCGAAATTGCAGGAAATAATGATTTTTTTCTAGTTTAACCCGTACGTTTTTTCCTAGTATGTAATATGCATAAAACATTTGTTAGATGATCTTTTATGATATTATATTATTTTTTGTTTCTGATGCGTGTATGTATACCTACATTGTGTAAGTACCAATCTTTTGAATTTCTACACTAACAACAGACTGTTTATTCCTCTACAGTATGCCACTTGGTTAAAATATCTAAGGAGACCCCCCATCTGGTACACGTATCTGGTAAAGGGTACTTGTATATGTCGAGCCATGGAACATGGTATTCTGGAATTACGTAGATGTAGAATTTGGTACGCATATGCTTAAGTTGTTGCGGTAGTTGATTGGAGTTTTCAATATTCCATAATAATTGGTATATATTTGAAGGTACACACCGTATTTTGCGACCATCATGCGAAACATTAGAATGCCCGCTTAATGATTTTATGTATTCTCTTTTTAATGTAATGTACTTGTCCCTCACAAAGCTTAATTTCAGATGTGCTTTTATGTTTTCTAATCCCTTTCTCAGAGATCGTCTCGTTTGTGTCGTACCAAAAGGGACTCTTTCAGTATTTGTAAAGAGTAAATGACAAGTCTGAATTTGTTTTCATTTTATTTGTATGTTGTTACTATGTCTTTGTTTATTTAACTTGTGTACGTTGTTTAATTTGTATATATTCTTGTAAAGTTGTATATGCCTTCAACCCTTCGGGGTAAAATTGTGCATTTAATACAGCTATTATTATTCTGAAGTGTTTGTTAAGCAAAAAAATCCCAGTTGTTAATTGGATCAACAACAGGTCTTACAAATAATATAATGTTTAGATATCTTTTAAGTTTTAAGCTTAAACATATTTGGTTAAGATCAGAGTTTTAGTAGAGGGTTTGCTCCAATGGAATGATTTCCATATAATTCAGAGATGACACATTTAAAAAAAAAAAAAATTTAGACTTAGCACGCTTGGATCCATAATTACAAAACAGGGGTTTGGTGTAATTTTTCACAGGCGCTCGTGGCACGGATTTACCACTACCCTTTTTTCTAACTTTCTGTTTAAAAATTTATTTTCAATAAAATTTCTTTATTTCTTTATTTTTTCATCTCTTTTTCCTTATTTTAACTTGTTCGTGTCAATATTCTTACAATCTTATGCTTACATCAAATTGCTCTGTGTCGACCCTATATAGATACTAATAGTCCGTGCCACGAGCGCCTGTGCAATTATTGGCATGTTTTCTACAAAATGCTTTAAGTTTTACCTATATTTGCCGATTACACTTTTTTTGTTTGCTAGCAAAAGCCGGGCGTACAGCCTACAACCCACTTGGATAGGCCACTGTTTAGTCAGGTTGTGAATATGAGTATCTTGCTTCTCTTACTTAATTTGATAAAAGACTGAATATTAAATAAATTCAACACTGTTCGATACCTATCCTTTGGTCGAAAAACAAGACTAACGGACCTTAAAAAGTTCGGACTAACGGACCGTCGGACTAATGAACCTTCGGACTAACAGACCTTCGGAATAATGAACTTTCGGAGTAATGGACCTTCGGACTATCGAGATGTCACCGTATAATGCAGCCATTTTTTAACCATAAGAGTTATACCATAAAACTGCAAAAACATTGGTCTGAAAATTCCCCTTTTTGCCCAATTTTTGTAATAAACCGTAGAATTGCCAACTTTAATACTATTATTATTCCATAATGAAGTCGACAGGACATCTCCTGGATATCGAGGTAAATGTAGTTATTCCAGGAATCAAAGACTTCTTTCCAAAATTTATTTTTTGAAGCTTTTACTGGTCCAAGATAGGCTAACTCAGTAAAATCTATTTTTTCACTATATTTGTACAATTTAACCCAATTTGACTGAATGGAATTGTCTCTGTACCCAAGTAAGTTTGAGCCCTTGAATAAAAGCCTTTAAGTTTATCATTTTCAGGCCACCCCAGCATTAGTCCTGAGAAATTAAATCTCTTTACTTTATCTGGTTTATCATCCCAAATAAATGAATAAATTGTACTGATCAGTGGCGTATCATATTCTCATCTGGTCTTGGGATGGCTAAAAATAGATGATTCAATTTTGATATGATCAAAGTTTTGATAATAGTAATTTTTCCAAATGGAGTAAGTGTTTGTTTTGACCATCTGTTTATAGTATTTTCTATTTCTTTGATTCTAGGTTTGTAGTTAAGTACTATCATCTGATCTAAATCAACAGAAAAAGTAATTCCCAATAGTTTAATTGTACTGGAGCCCCATTTCAGTCCCCACTTGACACATATTTTGTCCTGACTATGTTTCTTACTACCTATCCAAATCACATTTGTTTTTTCTAAATTAATTTTGAGTCCCGAGATTTCAGCATAAAATTGGAGAAGGCGGAGAGATGCATCAAGTGAAGCAGGAGATCCATCCAGAATCAGTGAGGTATCATCAGCGTACTGAGATAATCTATATTCTGCGTCGTCAATTGTTATACCCTTTATTTCCCTACTCTTCTTCACTAAAATGCCTAAAATTTCAGCACATAGTAAAAAGATGTAGGGAGACAAAGGGTCCCATGGTCTGAAACCTCTTTGTACATTAAAGAATTCTGACAAAGAGCAATTTTGTGCAGAGCAATTTTGTGTAACGGCTGAGGTAATTTCCTCATAAAAGATTTTTACCCATTCTATCACAGACTCTCCAAAATTAAAGAATATCAATGTGTCATAAATGAATGACCAAGAAATCGAATCAAATGCTTTTTCAAAATCAATAAGTAAGAGTATACCAGGAATGTCATTTTCTTCTGTAAAATGTAATATATCATAGATAAGACGACAATTTTCCCCAATGTATCTTCCTGGGATAAAACCAGTTTGATCAGTGCTGATTAAATGTGACAAAACTGATTTTATCCTTTCTGCTATACAGCTAGAGGCCAATTTATATGTAGAATTCAAGAGGGTAATTGGACGACAATTTTTTAAGAATTCTTTCGATTTACCTTCTTTTGGGATACAAGTGATCACTCCCTGTCGCTGTGTGACAGACATTTTTTTTTGTTGATATCCATAATTAACAGATCTGAAGACAAATTTTCCCGCATCAATCCAGAAAAATTTAAAGAAGTCAGCTGTAAAGCCATCTGATCCCGTGCTCTTATTATTTTTCATGCGTTTTAACGCTGACGTCAATTCGGGTAAACTAATTTCCCCTTCCAATGATTGCTTTTGATTTTCAGTTAATTTTTAGGCAGTCTTACTTTTTGTAAAGCTTCTCATAAAATTGTTTTGTTTGCTTCAGGATTTCCTTTTGGTCATCAACAGCAACATTTTCATCTTTTACCAACTTCTTGATAGTTTTTGAAACAAAATTTTTATTTTCTAAGTTACGACAAAAAATTGTAGGTTTTTCTCTTTCTTCAATCCACTGAGTCCGTGACCGAATATATTGACCCCCTCATCTCATTTTGCCTAAATATGCGTAATTGTGATTTCTTTTCCTCAATTTCAATTAAATTTTGGTCTGATTGTGCATTTTCCTCCAGTTTACGGATCTCTCTTGTAAGTGTGTTTTCTAATTTTATTCTTTCCCGTTTTTTAACAGTAGCATAAGAAATAGTTTTGCCCCTTATTTCTGTAAGAAGAATCTCTAGAAAGAGCTGATCATCAATTGTTAATTGAATATCAAGGTTGTCAATATCTCTTAATTCCTCTTTATTATATACATGTACTGAATATTGTTCCTTTACATCTTTGATTTGTTTCTTGACTAATTTTTCATACTCGGTGTCATGAAGAAGAAAATTGTTAAACTTCCAAAACAGAATTTTTTAAATTCGTCGGACCTATCGGGCCTAGGGGGCAGAAAATCATGAGATCCGCCAATAACGTCGGTAATGCCGGTCCCCATGTCCGCCAAACATTTTTGAATGATGTGTTTACTTTTTTAACGGAAGTCGGAAACGCAGGTCGTGTTGTAAATACCGGAACAAATTCGGTCAACTCGGAATTCGTAACCGCATTGATATACGTGATATTTTATCTGTTTTTGGTAAATATTATTGGTAACTGTCATGAAAATAAATATATTTGAATATATTGTGATGCGTAAGATGATCTTTTCGAGTGAAAAGCCCCTAGAAAAAATTCATAAAATAAAAAAACACGACATCCCTGATTTGTATCGTTCCCTTCACCGAATCCGTTTCTATTTAGAATTTTGTTTACAGTTCCAGCAGGGGATATCATAGGGAAAGGGGATGGAATCAGCAAATAATGATGCTAGAAAATGGCCGATTATACCATTCGATGTATCTCGGGATTTTATAATAAGTAAGGAAATTCTCGTCTAGTTGTCGTATATCAAGAACCTTTTCATTGGATAATTTTTTGACGTATTTGAAGTGTCTATGCAAATTTAGAATTGACCGAAATAAATCGGAAAGTACCGAAGTATAATTATAATATACGGAAAATATCGAAGGAAATTCGGCAATATATTTATAATAAAGTGGGCGTTGATTGTATAAATAAATCGAAAGTTCTTCAAAGTAGGTATATTTAATTTAAATAATTGCAACTATAATATTCATATAAATATGAACATACAATTTTTTTATTGTTTAATATTGATAACAATTTTAAAATATAACAATTAAATGCAAAATGTTGAATTAACAGTAATTATTGGGGAAAATGCTTTTTAAGGAATATAAATAAAGGGAGATAATCATAGTACTGTATAGTATTATAAAATTACTACTGAAAAACTTTTTGTAAAAAAAAAATGAACCAATAGTGATTAAAAAAAAATGAAATAAATATTTTACAATACTGTCTGTACTCCTGTAGGAGTATGAAGCCCGTCTATGATCTAAATAGATCCTCTGTATTTATAAACAATTTATATTCATAAAATAAAATAATCAAAATGCATATGCTAAATAAAATTTGGATTAAATGTTAGCTATGTTAGATACAATGTATCTACGTACCATTAGTTGTTTACAAAATACACTTATATATATATAATTATTGTTTGTAAACAAACATCTGCTTTGCATATCATAAATCCTCGGATTTACCATATTCTAAGAATACACGTGTTTTTTTTAATTAATTTATTTTATAAAAATATATAACCAATATTTTCTATTTTTATATATTATTATTAAGGTAAAAATACCATACAAAAGAACAAAAAACCATTCAGAAAAATTTGTCAAACTAAAAATCTTTCTGATTCTGATCCTGATCTCACCAGCAGCTCGCTGGTAACATTTGGCCCAAAATTTGATTACATTTTACTTCACATCTAAAATTTTACAAGAAGACGTATGTTGAATGTAAAATAATACAAACCTCCTTGGGAAATATATATTTCAAACAATTACATCCATATTTTGTCACAATATACCCATAAATAAATGTCTGGCAAACTCATTTACCTAACACGATACACACATTAGCACCCCCTTTTGGTTGTAATGGTTGAGTATATAGCCAAGGGAGATAATCGTTTCCATAACCTGGTTCCAGCAACATGGCAATGTGTCGATCATAAAAATGTGGTCGTTAAATGACAACACGATTGTGAGACTGCTTAGGGAAATTGAACTGGAGATTGAGAGAGTCTAATGACTTTTAGAATATTGTTATGGTAATCTCAATAACAAATTTAAAAATTATGTTTTAAATCTGGTAAATTTTTCAAAGTTTGAGGGTATCCCTAGGCCTAGCTGGATTTGGCTACTCCTTTTTGGTGCATGGTTTCAACTTTTTGGTTTATTCTGGATGGTGACTGGTCTTCTTATTTTAGGCCTCTACCATTACTAATGAAGTTAAATACAGAAAGCGCTCCGCTCTGCTAGACTAAAATAATAATAACGGTATCACATTGCTTGGCTTTAAAACAATTTTACATAAAAAACGTAGGTCCGGCAAAAATTCAGAGGGTTCAGCAGAAAATTCCTAGGTGCTGGACCTATGTCCAGCAAAATGAAAACAAATTTCAAAAAGTCTGCCAAAGGCCTTTGCCTTTCATAAACTCATTTATTTTGAATGAAAATATGACTGGCGAATGGTCTGACCTATAGCTATTATCAATTTTAACATCACATACACTATGAAAGAGGCTATCGGAGACCAAAAAGAAATCTAACCAAGACTGCTTGAAAAGATTCCGTTTTTGCCAAGAAAATCTTTTAAGAACAGCATATAACTCTCTAAAAGGATCAACTAAATTATATTCTTCCTTAATGTCTAAAAGTTTGTCTCTAGATTTGGGGTTATTGATGTTAACATAATTCTGAGTGTCAAGATTGAAATTCTGAATTAAATTAAAATCTCCACATAAAATACAGGACTGATTATCAAAGTTTTCAATTACATCTGCCACTTTATTATAGAAACAGGGAGTGTCCACATTTGGACCATTAATATTAATTAAAGTAATTCTCTTGTCTTCAATATTAAGGTCTAATCCAAGAAGGTTGCCATTATCATCTTTTTTAACTTGGTTAGTTTTAAATTCAAAGTTATTTTTGAAAAATATAGCAACACCTCTCTGGTTACATGCAAATGAATTAAAAATGCATTCTCCCTGCCACTGATTCTTGATCTGTACTTCATCTTGTTCTACAACATGTGTGTCTTGAAGACAATAAATATTATAGTCTTTTGAGTATAAATAATTAAGTACATCTGCCCGCTTTTCCTTCATATTAAGTCCTTGACAATTATAAGAGACCATTTTAAGGACTTGACCTTTCATAGTATACTATCTATATAACATGCAAATAATAACAAGCATGTCTGAACCAAAAAACAATAGAATAAAAAAGTTACCTGCGAAATTCCGGGACAGTTCATATTGTTCTTCTGTACATATATAAATTTTGCATGCACCTCATGTCTAAGCAAAGTTGAAAAAGTATGTAATACAATAAATATAAAGGATAAAATACACAAAACACAAAAAAAACTATGCATTAAAAGCAGATGTGTTGCCTGAATCTAGAGATATTCATTGTTTAGTGATGAATTTCGGTGTACATGGACTAGGGGAGTTAACTCTGATACAAAAGAAAACAGAAGGAATTTCAAAACTACATGTAATATAGGACTTTTCAAATGAATATCTCTATATCTTTATTGTTTCATATTGGCACTAATTGTTTCTATCATTTATTACATGGAAATTATCTATTCTTATATATTTTTTTTTTACTTCTGAAAATTAACAATTCTGATAAATTTAAATTAATGACAAAAGAGAAGAGATCACACATGATGAACATTTATACAACAGTCCTTTGTTTTGTGCAATCCTATCTGATCCAGTCAAGTTTGGCAATATGGATTGGATCATCTTGAGTTGAAGTATAATATTTTCATTTTATCCGACAACATATGATATGTGCCTTTAAGACTAGATAAACAATGTAAGACATATAAATACATTTGTAGATACTATTTACTATATTTTTATACATAAAGTCATATATACCATGATATACTATAGTACACATATTTATTTAATGAGAAACTCCCTGTTTTATGTTGACCCCCAAATGAGTTCAAACACCTGTATTGTCATTCAATTTTGATTATATTTACAGAGTACTTTTCAATTTATAAAGTGTATATAATGAATAGTGAAGAAATAGCGGATTCTCTTTTAAAATATTCCCTGTCTATTTTTATAAATTAATAACAGTATATATTTAAATGGAATCACATTCATGTGTATGTATACTAAAACATATCTATATATATTAATAATAGTTAATGAAGATATAGGTGTATAAAATTAAAGAGTGCATATGTCTCCCCTATGCTGTGTAATGGAAATCAGTGTCTAATATAATTTATGCAGCCATTACATACACAAGCTTAAACAATAAGTATTTAGTAACAGTGAATTTAATTAGTAATTTTGTCATTAGTCAATAAACCAACCCCAACTTATGATTAATTAAATGCTACATTAAAACAGGACCCTAAAACTATAAATTAGGCTAAAGAATCCATCAAACCTGATCAAAAGTTCACAGAAGTGCCCCTGTGTCACGCCATATTAGATATATAGTACATATATGTACTATACATGTATACTCTATACTCACACAGGCACCCTAGTTACTTTTTTTTGCGGGGAGGAGGGAGTAGTTACATTCAATAATTTCATGTATCAGGCAGGGCATACACACTCAATAATTTAAACTACCTGTACTATTCAAGAGCCCCAGCAGCTCAAACTTGTCTAGATTTGTCACATTTTTATAAGACAGCAATTAATGTATATCTTAGCATAAGAGCTGCGACAGTAATTTGTGATTACGTTTTGAACTGCCAAAGCTCTATATAGTTTGTTCCACTTGAGGTTATACTGTGTAGATATAACTTATAAGCCAGGGAAAATAACTAACATGCACAACACAAATGACAGAAATAAAGAAATAAATATACATGTATATACATATATACGGTATGTATACATATACACATAAACATAATACACAAAACATTACACATGCAAATAACAAAGGCTATTACAATGGTTACTCCCATTTATGATCTATTTTGATTAAAGTGAGCAGAAATAAGAGCAAAAACAAAAGCTTAATTAAATATGATAAACAATAAAATAGACTAAAGCAAAAATAAATATGAAAAGCAAACATAAAGTATTGTAGGAAAATAATCAAAATTCTTTTTTTTTGTCAGCTTTCCATACTTACAATAGGCTTCCTGACCTGTCCAAAAAGAGTATAGTATTAAATAGCACTTTATAAACAAGATAAATAGACAAAAAGTACAAGGTCATGTCAATATTAGTCATATCAATGTACAACATTATTTGTTTTAGATATTTTATTCTCTACGGCTCCACTTGTCGGAAATGCTTTTACGTGTCTCTAGCATCATATGAGCTCCGTCATCACGAATTCTTGTTAGTAACTTCTCATTTTAACGAATTTTATAGGCTACATGTGATAGTAGGAATCTCTCTTCCTTCCTTGATACTAGGAGGTCATCTAAAATACGTATTTGCTTGCCAGCTAACTTGTGAGCTCTAGACATAACCAGTTGTTTATCTCCGAAGTGTAAAAAACACACGATAATTGGCTTTGGACCTTTCGATCTTGTTGGCAATCTATGTGCATTAGCAATGGGGATGGCATTTGCTTTCCTGTGATCAATTTCAAGGTCCTGAGTAAAGAGGTGACGGGTTACGGCATATATGTTCTCATCTTGATCACTGTCGTCAATACCATAAATAAGAATGTTTTATTTTCTCTCATGTTTCTCGAGCAGGACCACTTTCTCAGAGAGACTCTCAATTTGTTTTTGGAGGTCAGTTTTCTGTTTTTCCAATTTCTCGTTTTCAATTTCCTGGACTTGCAAATCCATAGCCGACACCCCCCGTTCAAGCTCAGTAAAATCTCTGCGTAACTCTTTGATGTCGTTATTGAAGTGTTACATTCTACTTTCAGAACGTTGACGTCTGCCTTCACTTCATTAACCATAGTTTTTAAACTACGTTCAACATTATCGAGCTTTTCCGAAAAGTCACCAACCTTTTTATCAACTCCTAAAATCAGTGTTTCCAGCTCTCGAAATTCAGCTGACGAAGCCATATTACATGTATAAGATTGTATGTATATAAATACTCTTCAATATTTATTGTAACTATAAATGTTAATTATACTATCATGTGTGTGAAACTACATGTCTATACAGTAAAAAAAATATGTGAGATAACATACTCATTGTAGATCAGCTGATCGAATCAACATACACAGGTTTTACAGGTAAAATGCGTTTTCACTGCATCACCGCTTTCAAGACAGCTTCAAATAGTTATATTTTTCAATTATTCATGTTATCTTGTAAATCATAGTTATTGTAGAATATCTCCTATTTTGGTCTATCAAAAAATGTTCATGGGTGCAGCCATTCTGTTCGTTTTATTGGTATTTTTTGTAAAACGCCGCTAAGTCATCACATTTTGGCTAAGCACTGTTAAAGTCAAGAAATCAAAATAATTTTGAAAAATAAAATGGTTTTACCTACCTACCTACCCTATTTTTTCTATGTGCCCTTTTTGGTAAATTCTACGTGCAAAGTGTCCTTTAAAAAAAATACCATGCCCCTTTTCAGTCTTAGATAAAACACTATACTATGTAAAAAAAATATTCTTTTCTTTATATTTTTCACAATGTATCTATTGATATTTTGTATAAATTCTTTTTTTCTTCTTCTTTTGAGTAGTAAAATGAATAAATAAATGGGTACTGATAGAAACAAGAATTCTGAGAGTATTGCACATACATGTAGCAATACATTGTCCCCTACCAGCCGCAAAAATCAGAGGACCTAAAATATTAGAAGTATCACCTTGCAGTGACTGCATGTAGATTTTAAATTACAAGTTCAAGGGCCATAGCTCAGCCAGAAATCATTCGACCGGAACGAAATTCGAACTTAAGCTGTAACTCATCAAGATATAGCCACATACCAAATATCAAGTCAATATATCAAACACGTCAAAAAAAGTTTGGACAACTTAAAAGTTTAATGTGATGGACGGACAGACGGACGTAACCTAAAACTATTGCCCCCTTCGGCTTTCGCCGGTAGGGGACTAATAATTAACACTAACAGAAATAAGGAAAAACTAATGCATCCTTGTTCCATGCCAGCACATCATGGTTAGAAAGTGTTTGTTTTATCATCGTAGCTAAAGAAATAAAATTGTATAAAAATAAAAAATGTTAATGTTCAACTATCTTTTCTTATCAGAGACATACGAGCTGGTGGCAAGGGGCACATGTCCCCTTATTTTGGAAAAATTTTAAAAAGCTGGATTTTTAGTATAGAAGCATGCATTGAAATGATATTTTTTTCATTATTTTTTTTTGCTTATCAGTTTTGAAACCTGACCACTTTTCGTCTGTCGTCCGTCGTTCGTCCGTCAACATTTCACATTTTAATCTTCTCCTCAAAAACCACTGGGCCAATTGCAACCAAACTTTGGTGGAATGGTCCTTGGATGGTCCCCTTCCACAATTGTGTCCGGTGATCCCGATTTCCAACCAAGATGGCCGCCAAGCTAAAAATAGAAAAAAAGGGGGATGCAATTTTAATTGTCCATTGCTGCTTTAGTGCAAGTCTAAATGAGCTCAAATTGTAACTGCAGCTACATGGCAAGGAGCAGTTTAACATATATTCCGGGTTTTTCTGTGAAATATTTCTTTCAGCCCATATATACCGATTATGCAAATTAGGCATATTTTGATAACAGATCACATTTAAATCTTCTCCTCTGAAACTGCTGAACCAAATTAAACCAAATCAGGCAGGGATGGTACCTGGGTAATTCCCTTTCAAAATTGTGTCTGACAGCCCCGCCCTCCATTCAAGATGGTTGATGTTACTAAAAATAGAAAGTTCTTCAATTGTCCATTGCTGCTTTAGTATATAGGTCAAAATGAGTGCAAATTTTAACTGCAGCTACATGGCAAGGAGTAGTTTAACATATATTCCAGGTTTTTCTGTGAAATTTTTCTTTCACCCGATTTATACCGATTATGCAAATTAGGCATATTTTGATATAAGATCACATTTAAATCTACTCCTCTGAAACCGCTGAACCAAATTAAACCAAGCCTGGCAGGGATGGTCCCTGGGTGGGTCCCTTTCAAAATAGTGTCCGTCAGCGCCGTCTTGTATCCAAGATGGCCGCCGTTGATAAAGATAGAAATTTCTTCAAATGGCCAAAACTGCTCTATTTTAAGCCAGATTGTGCCCAAACTTGAACTGTATAAGCATAATGATGAGCCTTTTAACATATATTACAGGATTTGTTATCATCTTTCAACTTTTGCTGATTTTGACCAATTATGCAAATTAGAAAAAGGGGGGATGAAATTAAACAAAAATCTTCTCCTCTGAAACTACTGAGCCAATCTCAACCAAACTTTGCTAAGATCATTCTTGGGTGGTCCTCTTCAAAAATTGTGTCCGTCATTTCAGAACTCCTACCAAGATGTCCACCACAGCCAAACTTAATTTAACATAGGACCCTATGGGAAATTCCCCTAAAAATCTTCTTGTCTGAAACCATTTGCTCATTAAAAACTAAATGTTGATGAAATAGTCATTGGAAGGTTCTCTTCCAAAAATATGCTAGGTGGTTCGGCCCTTCGACCAAGAAGGCCCCACACAGCCGAACTTAGTTTAACATAAGAACCTATCAGAAATTCACATACAAATCTTCTTTTCTGGAACCAGTTGCTCAATTGGAACCAAACTTTGATAAAATAGTCATTGAATGGTCCTTTTCCAAAATTGTGTCTGGTGGTCCCGCCCTCTGACCAAGATGGCTGCACAGCTATACTTAGTTTAACATAGGACCCTATGGGAAATTCACATACAAACCATCTTGTCTGGAACCAGTAGCTCAATTAGAACCAAATTTCGATGGAATAGTCATTGGATGGTCCTCTTCCAAAATTGTGTCCGGCAGTCACGCTCTCCCACGAAGATGGCCGCCACAGTGCAGTTGCGTTGTTATTGAAAGCAGCTTTGATCCAGCTGAGTGATTACAGGCTCCTGGGAGCCTCTGGTTCTGGTTCATCCTCAAAATTAGTCCCCCATTTTCCGGTCCACTCCAAGGATTTATATAAATCTATATATCCTTGTCCACTCCTACTCACCTGCAATGCATGTTTAGTCACCATCCCAATTATGTTTCCAAGATAGAAAGGGTCATAGGGAGTTAAAACTGACCAACATTTAAAATATTTATTTTTATTTTGATACTCTTTTTAGCTCACCTGGCCATTGCCCATGTGAGCTTTTATCATGGGTAAGCGTCCGTCGTCGGTCTGTTCGTTAGCTTTTCACATTTAACTCTTCTTCTCTGCAACCGCTGAACAGATTTCAACCAAACTTGATAGACATGTTTATTGGATGGTCCTCTGCCAGATTTGTGTTCTGATTGTTGAAACTTTGAAAATCTTCTTGTCAAAAACCACTAAACCAATTGAATTGTGACTTTGCAGGAATAATCATTGGGTGGTCCTGTACTAAACATGTGAATCGTTTGCCGATCGGAGATTCAAGATGGCAACCATGACTCGACTTAGTTTAACATTGGACCCTATAGGAATTTCACATTTTCATCTTTTTTTCTGAAACCAGAAAACAGATTTGAACCAAACTTGGCAGAAATTCATTGGATGGTCATATACAAGATTTTTGTTTTTGGCGCTGATCGAAAATCCAACATGGCTGCCAGGGCCCATAATGTGTTCTGATTGGTCGAAATTTTAAAAATCTTCTTGTTAGAAACCACTAAGCCAATTGAATTGTGACTTTGCAGGAATGATCATTGGGTGGTCCTGTACTAAACTTGTGAATCGTGTGCTGATCGGAAATTCAAGATGGCCACCATGACGCGACTTAATTTAAACATACAGAAGGGCCCTATGGAAAAAATGTTTAAAGTCTTCTCCTCTGAAACCAGTAAGTCAATTTAAAGCAAACATGGCATGAATGGTCCTTAGGTTGTCAACTTTCAAAATTATGTCCTGTAACCCTGACTTCCATCCAAGATGGCCACCGTCAGCAGACATAGCTTTAACATAGGACCCTATGGGAAAAATGTTTAAATATGTGTTCCTCTGAAACCAGTAAGCCAATTTAAAGCAAACATGGCATGAATGGTCCTTAAATGGTCAACTTTCAAAATTATATCCAGTGACCCAGACCTCCATCCAAGATGGCCACCATCAGCGGACATAATTTTAACATAGGATCCGATGGGAAATATGTTAAAAATCTTCTCCTCTGAAACCAGTAAGCCAATTTAAAGCAAACATGGCATGGATGGTTCTTAAGTGGTCAATTTTCAAAATTGTGTCTGGTGACCCTGTCCTCCATCCAAGATGGCCACCTTCAGTGGACATAGTTTTAACATAGGACCCTATGGGAAAAAAATGTTCTAAAATCTTCTCCTCTGAAACCAGTCAGCCAATTTAAAGCAAACATAGCATGGATAGTATACTTTCAAAATTGTGTCCGTTGGCCACGACCTCCATCCAAGATGGCTGCCATGTGCAGACATAGTTTTAACATAGAACCCTATGGCAGTTTTGGATTTGAATAGTAACTTAGATGTATTCGGCATTCACACATTCTTAAGAGGACTTATTTATGTCAGGTGAGCGATACAGGCTCACCGTGAGCCTCTAGTTTTGTATGCAATTTATTTTCTGTATTTTGTTTTTTAAGCTGTTTGATTCCTTTGAAAAAATCTTCTCTTAGTGTTTCAACAAATTTGTTGTAATTTATCATTTCAAATATAGGGGTGGGGCAAGTGGTCAACGCCCAAAATTATGTATTGTATTTCGAGTCTGATATATCTACGGTTTATCCCTTCAGACCTAGGGTCATCTGTCAAAATTATTGGGGAATGTTAAAACATCCCTATATAATTAACCAAAACCATATTTTTTTCAAAAAATAATTTTTCCATGATTGTTCATTTTTAAGATTTATTATGCTCTCACTCTCAGAGTGGTGGGTATACTGGAATACCCTTGTCTGTCTGTCCGTCCGTCTGTTCATTCGTCCCTAAACCTTGTGTACGTAACTAATCATTTGTCTTTAGTTGGATATTATTCATATTTAGTATCTTGGTTGACCATGATCTGAGCATGCGCATATTATACCGATTTCATGGATGGTTGATTTTTGCGAGAGTTATAGCCCTTTTCATGTTTGTTTGACCATGCATCCGTCCGCACATCTTGTGTACCCAACTAGTTTTTGTCTTTTGTCGCATTTTATTCATATTTGGTATCTTGGTTGGCCATGATCTGAGCATGCGCATATTATACCGATTTCACGGATGGTTGATTTTTGCGAGAGTTCTAGCCCTTTTCATGTTTGTTTGACCATACGTCCATTCGCACATCTTGTGTACGCAACTAGTCATTTGTCTTTTGTCGCATTTTATTCATATTTGGTATCTTGGTTGGCCATGATCTGAGCATGCGCATATTATACCGATTTCACGGCTGGTTGATATATGCAAGAGTTATAGCCCTTTTCATGTTTGTTTGACCATACGTCTGTTCGCACATCTTGTGTACGCAACTAGTCGTTTGTCTTTCGTCGCATTTTATTCATATTTGGTATCTTGATTGGCCATGATCTGAGCATGCGCATATTATACCGATTTTACGGATGGTTGATTTTTGTGAGAGTTTTAGCCCTTTTCATGTTCCCTTCCGAGCTGCTGCTATAAATTATTTCCTTAATTAGTTATGTATAATAATTATATCTAATAATCTGTAATACATCATTTTTCATCATTCCAAACGTTTACTAGCCAACTGCCCTGGGAGGATACACATCTCTTGATTCCAACACCCTTTACACTCCTTAATGCCTCTCCACCACATTAAGTCCCACTATAATCTAATACTTTACTACACACCAACTTATGTAGAGCGAGTGGGGGTATCACAACACAACAACGCGTGCAGTTTCATTTTTAGTTGAAATATATAGGAAAATTTTATTTGTTGTGTTTAAATTATGTACAAACAAAAACCACTCTATAAACATAATGAGCAAATAAAGAAACAAAATATAGACAATTCTGAATGTATTGGTGTAAAATTTGTTAAAATCTATCCAGAAATGACTTCACAATAATATTTTGAAAAAAATATGGTTTTGGTTGATTATAATATATAGGGATTTTTTTTACATATCCCAATACTTTTGACAGATGACTGTACCTGTAGTTCTTATGATTCTGAGATAATAAAAAAAGGCAAAAAGTGAGCCGAAAAGAGAGTGAACAAATGTGGCAAACTTGGATTAACTAGTTATTGTATGTGTACTATAGATGCGTATTAAAAATATACTGTACAAAAATATAAACGGAATCTGTCCTAAATTTAATTTATGACAGAGCTAAAAAATTACAATTAATTCTGTCATCATCACTAATTATGCTGTTTACGGTACCATTTGTTAAAAAGTCGATAGCACTGAGGAGAGTGGGCTCTACTGCTGCATAATTGTACAGTTTGTGAATGTAGATCAATTTGTTCTTATTTTATTTGTAGTTGTTAAATATGTCTTTGTCTATTTGACGTGTGTATTTGCTTGTATATATTCCTTGTACATGTATATGCCTTCAACCCTTCGAAATGTCAATAATCTGGACTTCGACTGTGAAATACAGTTGGGCGTGACATACAAACGACAAGACTTTGAATGGGTTTTTTTTCTGTCTCATGTGTACAAAAATGGGTTTAAAAAAATCATCTTTACACTCTTACATTTTTTCTTTCTTTGTTTTGAAACCATGAGCGACATGATCAACGAAATCGTGTGGTCTAACGATTGTCTAATTTTTAAATAAATTAATCGTTTCATGTAAAGAAGCTGTACGGGTTCCTTTCTATTTTTTTTTTTTTGTTATTTTTAAACTGAATAGTTATTTTTATTCAAATTAATAGGCTATTTCCGGTACTTCACTCTGATTGTCCATTCTATGCTGAATATTAAACTTTTCAAGTGACACATGAGGAATGTGATCTAAAATGAAGAAATTGAAATATTAGAAGCATCGTATGATATCTTGTTCTAATCGTGTGATTGAACTGAATCAGAAAATGTTAATTCTTTCAAGATTTGTGACGAAAAATGATTTCTTATGTGATGATGACAACTGAATTGTTTATAAAATACTTTTGTAGTATAAAGTTGTGTTGTTTGTGAAGATTTGATGAGAAATTGTTTGTGTTTAAATATTGTTTTATATTTATTGTTTTAGGGCAGGACACCTCTACACAAGGCAGCATGGAAGGGATACACAGATGCGACAAAGGTTCTAATGGAGGCAGGGGCCTCACTGTCTGCTGTGGACCAATGGGTAATTAAACCTTCAGTAAAACTAATACAATCAAATATTAAACTCTTGAAGTGACACATGAGGAATGTCATCTAAAATGATGAGAATAAAATATTAGAAGCATCGTATGAGATATTGTTCTAATCGTGTGATTGAACTGAATCCGAAAATGTTAATTTTAACAAGATTTGTGACGAAAAATGATTTTGTTATGTGATGATTACAACTGAATTGTCAAAAAAATACTTTTGTAGTATATAGTTGTGTTGTTTGTGAAGATTTGATGAGAAATTGTTTGTGTTTAAATATTGTTTTATATTTATTGTTTTAGGGCAGGACACCTCTACACTTGGCAGCAGAGAGGGGATACACAGAGGTGACAAAGGTTCTAGTGGAGGCGGGGGCCTCACTGTCTGCTGTGGACAATCATGTAATTAAACACTCAGTAAAACTAATACAATCAAATATTAAACTCTTCAAGTGACACATGAGGAATGTGATCTAAAATGATGAAAATAAAATATTAGAAGCATCGTATGAGATCTTGTTCTAATCGTGTGATTGAACTGAATCAGAAAATGTTAATTTTAACCAGATTTGTGACGAAAAATGATTTTTTTATGTGATGATGTCATCTGAATTGTTTATAAAAATACTTTTGTAGTATAAAGTTGTGTTGTTTGTGAAGATTTGATAAGAAATTGTTTGTGTTTAAATATTGTTTTATATTTATTGTTTTAGGGCAGGACACCTCTACACAAGGCAGCATGGAAGGGATACACAGATGTCACAAAGGTTCTAGTGGAGGCAGGGGCCTCAATGTCTGCTGAGAACAATGAGGTAATTAAACCTTCAGTAAAACTAATACAATCAAATATTAAACTCTTCAAGTGACACATGAGGAATGTGATCTAAAATGATGAAAATAAAATACTATAAGCATCGTATGAGATCTTGTTCTAATCGTGTGATTGAACTGAATCAGAAAATGTTAATTTTAAAAAGATTTGTGACGAAAAATGATTTTTTTATGTGATGATGACAACTGAATTGTTTATAAAATACTTTTGTAGTATAACGTTGTGTTGTTTGTGAAGATTTGATGAGAAATTGTTTGTGTTTAAATATTGTTATATATTTATTGGTTTAGGGTGAGACACCTCTACACAAGTCAGCATGGAGGGGATACACAGATGTGACAAAGGTTCTAATGGAGGCAGGGGCCTCACTGTCTGCTGTTGACAATGAGGTAATTGAACCCTCAGTAAAACTGATACAATCAAATATTAAACTCTTCAAGTGACACATGAGGAATGTGATCTAAAATGATGAAAATAAAATATTAGAAGCATCGTATGAGATCTTGTTGTAATCGTGTGATTGAACTGAATCAAAAAATGTTAATTTTAACCAGATTTGTGACGAAAAATGATTTTGTAATGTGATGATTACAACTGAATTGTCTATAAAATACTTTTGTAGTATATAGTTGTGTTGTTTGTGAAGATTTGATGAGAAATTGTTTGTGTTTAAATATTGTTTATATTTATTGTTTTAGGGCAGGACACATCTACACTTGGCAGCAGCGAGGGGATACACAGAGGTGACAAAGGTTCTAGTGGAGGCAGGGGCCTCACTGTCTGCTGAGAACAGTGAGGTAATTAAACACTCAGTAAAACTAATACAATCAAATATTAAACTCTTCAAGTGACACATGAGGAATGTGATCTAAAATGATGAAAATAAAATATTAGAAGCATCGTATGAGATCTTGTTCTAATCGTGTGATTGAACTGAATCAGAAAATGTTAATTTTAAAAAGATTTGTGACGAAAAATGATTTCTTATGTGATGATGACAACTGAATTGTTTATAAAATACTTTTGTAGTATAAAGTTGTGTTGTTTGTGAAGATTTGATGAGAAATTGTTTGTGGTTAAATATTGTTTTATATTTATTGTTTTAGGGTGAGACACCTCTACACAAGTCAGCATGGAAGGGATACACAGATGTGACAAAGGTTCTAGTGGAGGCAGGGGCCTCACTGTCTGCTGTGGACAATGAGGTAATTAAACCCTCAGTAAAACTGATACAATCAAATATTATACTCTTCAAGTGACACATGAGGAATGTGATCTAAAATGATGAAAATAAAATATTAGAAGCATCGTATGAGATCTTGTTCTAATCGTGTGATTGAACTGAATCAGAAAATGTTAATTTTAACAAGATTTGTGACGAAAAATGTTTTTTTTATGTGATGATGACAACTGAATTGTTTATAAAATACTTTTGTAGTATAAAGTTGTGTTGTTTGTGAAGATTTGATGAGAAATTGTTTGTGTTTAAATATTGTTTTATATTTATTGTTTTAGGGCAGGACACCTCTACACAGGGCAGTAGAGGAGGGAAACACAGATATGACACAAATTTTAATGGAGGCAGGGGCCTCACTGTCTGCTGTGGACAATGAGGTAATTAAACCTTCAGTAAAACTAATACAATTAAATATTAAATTCTTCAAGTGACACATGAGGAATGTCATCTAAAATGATGAAAATAAAATATTAGAAGCATTGTATGAGATCATGTTCTAATCGTGTGATTGAACTGAATTCGAAAATGTTAATTTTAACAAGAGTTGTGACGAAAAATGATTTTTTTATGTGATGATGACAACTGAATTGTTTATAAAATACTTTTGTAGTATAAAGTTGTGTTGTTTGTGAAGATTTGATGAGAAATTGTTTGTGTCTAAATATTGTTTTATATTTAATGTTTTAGGGCAGGACACCTCTACACAGGGCAGTAGAGGAGGGAAACACAGATATGACACAAATTTTAATGGAGGCAGGGGCCTCACTGTCTGCTGTGGACAATGAGGTAATTAAACCTTCAGTAAAACTAATACAATTAAATATTAAATTCTTCAAGTGACACATGAGGAATGTCATCTAAAATGATGAAAATAAAATATTAGAAGCATTGTATGAGATCATGTTCTAATCGTGTGATTGAACTGAATTCGAAAATGTTAATTTTAACAAGAGTTGTGACGAAAAATGATTTTTTTATGTGATGATGACAACTGAATTGTTTATAAAATACTTTTGTAGTATAAAGTTGTGTTATTTGTGAAGATTTGATGAGAAATTGTTTGTGTCTAAATATTGTTTTATATTTAATGTTTTAGGGCAGGACACCTCTACACAGGGCAGTAGAGGAGGAAAACACAGATATGACACAAGTTTTAATGGAGGCAGGGGCCTCACTGTCTGCTGTGGACAATGAGGTAATTAAACCTTCAGTAAAACTAATACAATCAAATATTAAACTCTTCAAGTGACACATGAGGAATGTGATCTAAAATGATGAAAATAAAATATTAGAAGCATCGTATGAAATTTTGTTCTAATCGTGTGCTTGAACTGAATCCGAAAATGTTAATTTTAACAAGATTTGTGACGAAAAATGATTTTTTTATGTGATGATGACAACTGAATTGTTTATAAAATACTTTTGTAGTATAAAGTTGTGTTGTTTGTGAAGATTTGATGAGAAATTGTTTGTGTTTAAATATTGTTTTATATTTATTGTTTTAGGGCAGGACACCTCTACACAAGGCAGCATGGAAGGGATGCACAGATGTGACAAAGGTTCTAATGGAGGCAGGGGCCTCACTGTCTGCTGTGGACCAATGGGTAATTAAACCTTCAGTAAAACTAATACAATCAAATATTAAACTCTTCAAGTGACACATGAGGAATGTCATCTAAAATGATGAGAATAAAATATTAGAAGCATCGTATGAGATATTGTTCTAATCGTGTGATTGAACTGAATCCGAAAATGTTAATTTTAACCAGATTTGTGACGAAAAATAATTTTTGATGTGATGATGACAACTGAATTGTTTATAAAATACTTTTGTAATATAACGTTGTGTTGTTTGTGAAGATTTGATGAGAAATTGTTTGTGTTTAAATATTGTTTTATATTTATTGTTTTAGGGCAGGACACATCTACACTTGGCAGCAGCGAGGGGATGCACAGAGGTGACAAAGGTTCTAGTGGAGGCAGGGGCCTCACTGTCTGCTGTGGACGATCATGTAATTAAACACTCAGTAAAACTAATACAATCAAATATTAAACTCTTCAAGTGACACATGAGGAATGTGATCTAAAATGATGAAAATAAAATATTAGAAGCATCGTATGAGATCTTGTTCTAATCGTGTGATTGAACTGAATCCGAAAATGTTAATTTTAACCAGATTTGTGACGAAAAATTATTTTTTTATGTGATGATGACCACTGAATTGTTTATAAAATACTTTTGTAGTATAAAGTTGTGTTGTTTGTGAAGATTTGATGAGAAATTGTTTGTGTTTAAATATTGTTTTATATTTATTGTTTTAGGGCTGGACACCTCTACACCTGTCAGCACAGGAGAGAAACACAGATGTGATACAGGTTCTAGTGGAGGCAGGGGCCCCACTGTCTGCTATGGACAATAAGGTGATTAAACCCTCAGTAAAACTAATTCAATCAAATATTAAACTCGTCAAGAGACACATCAGGAATGTGATCTAAAATGAAGAAAATAAAATATTAAAAGCATCGTATGAGATCTTGTTCTAATCGTGTGATTGAACTGAATCCGAAAATGTTAATTTTAACCAGATTTGTGACGAAAAATGATTTTTTTATGTGATGATGACCACTGAATTGTTTATTAAAATACTTTTGTTGTATAAAGTTGTGTTGTTTGTGAAGATTTGATGAGAAATTGTTTGTGTTTAAATATTGTTTTATATTTATTGTTTTAGGGCAGGACACATCTACACTTGGCAGCAGCGAGGGGATACACAGAGGTGACAAAGGTTCTAGTGGAGGCAGGGGCCTCACTGTCTGCTGTGGACGATCATGTAATTAAACACTCAGTAAAACTAATACAATCAAATATTAAACTCTTCAAGTGACACATGAGGAATGTCATCTAAAATGATGAAAATAAAATATTAGAAGCATCGTATGAGATCTTGTTCTAATCGTGTGATTGAACTGAATCAGAAAATGTTAATTTTAACCAGATTTGTGACGAAAAATGATTTTTTTATGTGATGATGACCACTGAATTGTTTATAAAATACTTTTGTATTATAAAGTTGTGTTGTTTGTGAAGATTTGATGAGAAATTGTTTGTGTTTAAATATTGTTTTATATTTATTGTTTTAGGGCTGGACACCTCTACACCTGTCAGCACAGGAGAGAAACACAGATGTGATACAGGTTCTAGTGGAGGCAGGGGCCCCACTGTCTGCTATGGACAATAAGGTGATTAAACCCTCAGTAAAACTAATACAATCAAATATTAAACTCGTCAAGAGACACATCAGGAATGTGATCTAAAATGAAGAAAATAAAATATTAAAAGCATCGTATGAGATCTTGTTCTAATCGTGTGATTGAACTGAATCCGAAAATGTTAATTTTAACCAGATTTGTGACGAAAAATTATTTTTTTATGTGATGATGACAACTGAATTGTTTATAAAATACTTTTGTAGTATAAAGTTGTGTTGTTTGTGAAGATTTGATGAGAAATTGTTTGTGTTTAAATATTATTTTATATTTATTGTTTTAGGGCTGGACACCTCTACACTGGACAGCATGGAAGGGATACACAGATGTGATAAAGGTTCTAGTGGAGGCAGGGGCCCCACTGTCTGCTGTGGACAATAAGGTGATAAAACCCTCAGTAAAACTAATACAATCAAATATTAAACTCTTCAAGAGACACATCATGAAGGTGATCTAAAATGAAGAAAATAAAATATTAAAAGCATCGTATGAGATCTTGTTGTAATCGTGTGATTGAACTGAATCAGAAAATGTTAATTTTAACAAGATTTGTGACGAAAAATGATTTTTTTTATGTATGATGACAACTGAATTGTTTATAAAATACTTTTGTAGTATAAAGTTGTGTTGTTTGTGAAGATTTGATGAGAAATTGTTTGTGTTTAAATATTATTTTATATTTATTGTTTTAGGGCTGGACACCTCTACACTGGACATCATGGCAGGGATACACAGATGTGATAAAGGTTCTAGTGGAGGCAGGGGCCCCACTGTCTGCTGTGGACAATAAGGTGATAAAACCCTCAGTAAAACTAATACAATCAAATATTAAACTCTTCAAGAGACACATCATGAAGGTGATCTAAAATGAAGAAAATAAAATATTAAAAGCATCGTATGAGATCTTGTTGTAATCGTGTGATTGAACTGAATCAGAAAATGTTAATTTTAACAAGATTTGTGACGAAAAATGATTTTTTTATGTATGATGACAACTGAATTGTTTATAAAATACTTTTGTAGTATAAAGTTGTGTTGTTTGTGAAGATTTGATGAGAAATTGTTTGTGTTTAAATGTTGTTTTATATTTATTGTTTTAGGGCATGACACCTCTACACAGGGCAGCATGGAGGGGATACACAGAGGTGACAAAGGTTCTAGTGGAGGCAGGGGCCTCACTGTCTGCTGTGGACAATGAGGTAATTAAACCTTCAGTAAAACTAATACAATTAAATATTAAACTCTTCAAGTGACACATGAGGAATGTGATCTAAAATGATGAAAATAAAATATTAGAAGCATCGTATGAGATCTTGTTCTAATCGTGTGATTGAACTGAATCAGAAAATGTTAATTTTAACAAGATTTGTGACGAAAAATGATTTTTTTATGTGATGATGACAACTGAATTGTTTATAAAATACTTTTGTAGTATAAAGTTGTGTTGTTTGTGAAGATTTGATGAGAAATTGTTTGTGTTTAGATATTGTTTTATATTTATTGTTTTAGGGCAGGACACCTCTACACAAGTCAGCATGGAAGGGATACACAGATGTGACAAAGGTTCTAATGGAGGCAGGGGCCTCACTGTCTGCTGTGGACCAATGGGTAATTAAACCTTCAGTAAAACTAATACAATTAAATATTAAACTCTTCAAGTGACACATGAGGAATGTCATCTAAAATGATGAAAATGAAATATTAGAAGCATTGTATGAGATCATGTTCTAATCGTGTGATTGAACTGAATTCAAAAATGTTAATTTTAACAAGATTTGTGACGAAAAATGATTTTTTTATGTGATGATGACAACTGAATTGTTTATAAAATACTTTTGTATTATAAAGTTGTGTTGTTTGTGAAGATTTGATGAGAAATTGTTTGTGTTCAAATATTGTGTTATATGTATTTTCTAAGGGCTGGACACCTCTACACAGGGCAGCATGAAAATGTTAATTTTGATAAGATTTGTTGCAATTTGTTTTATGTCAGAGTCAATAAAACTGATTTTGTAATGGCAGAGAGAGAATGAGTTTTACTTTATAAATGATACCTGTCATGTACAGATCACACAACTATCTTTTTAATGAAGAATTCATGGTGGATAAAACAGTACAAATTAAATAAACACATGAAATATAAAGTTTTAATAAAACCTTGAATAAATATGTAATTAGCATCATAATGTTATTTAGTTTATTGTTTTGTATCAATATATTACAGGGAAAGACCCCACACGATGTTGCACAAGATAACTTGAAAAAACTGCTACAGGTAATAATTAACTAATATAGAACATTTTAGAACTAAATACATTATTTTGTATTTTTATTGGAATATAATAGAAATTGGTAATGCACATTTTTAGTCTTCGCAATGAGTACCGCTACTCTGACCCAAGACCAGTGAAACTTTGATCGGTCTAGTAAATTCAAATTGTCATTTCGAGGACTGCATTTTGCATTATCTGCAGATTTGATTTCATAGTATGTTGCACATGTAATGTATGTGTACTACATGTCAATCAGTAAATACACTGTCTATGCCCTCTGTTACACGAAGTGACTACAACTACAATTACAAAAGTTTCTAGATCCCCAAAAGCACGCTTTGATCAATAATATATTCATTTGCCCTAGTAAACGGTATGAAAACAATGCTAATCATCACCACTGAGAGATACCATAATGTGTGTGCATGTGCCAAGCTGATTGATTCATAACAGCGGGGGAACTATTGTGATCATTGCAACCTTTTATTAGCTCACCTGGCCTCTTTAGGCCATGTGAGCAGTTGTCATCACTTTTCGTCCGTCGTCTGTCGTCTGTCGTCCGTTCGTCAACATTTCACATTTTAATCTTCTCTTCAGAAACCACTGGGCCAATTGCAACCAAACTTTGGTGGATTGGTTCTTGGATGGCCCCCTTCTAAAATTGTGTCCGGTGATCCCAACTTCAAACCAAGATGGCCACCATGCAATAAATAGTTAAAAGGGGGGATGCAATTTTAATTGTCCATTGCTGCTTTAGTGTAAGTCAAAATGAGCTCAAATTTTATTTGCAGCTACATGGCAAGGAATAGTTTAACATATATTCCGGGTTTTTCTGTGAAATTTTTCTTTCAGCCGATATATACCGATTATGCAAATTAGGCATATTTTGATAAAAGATCACATTTAAATCTTCTCCTCTGAAACCACTGAACCAAATTAAACCAAACCTGGCAGGGATGGTCTCTGGGTGGGTCCATTTCAAAATTGTGTCCGACAGCGCTGTCCTCCATTCAAGATGGCTGCTGTTACTAAAAATAGAAATTTCTTCAATTGTCCATTGCTGCTTTAGTATCAGTCAAAATGAGCTGAAATTTTAACTGCAGCTACATGGCAAGGAGTAGTTTAGCATATGTTCGGGGTTTTTGTTTGAAATTTTTCTTTCAGCCGATTAATACCGATTATGCAAATTAGGCATATTTTGATATAAGATCACATTTAATTCTTCTTCTCTGAAACCGCTGAACCAAATTAAACGAAACCTGGCAGGGATGGTCCCTGGGTGAATCCCTTTGAAAACTGTGTCCGTCAGCGCCGTCCTGTATCCAAGATGGCCGCCATTACTAAAAATAGAAATTTCTTCGAATGGCCAAAACTGCTCTATTTTAAGCCAGAATGTGCCCAAATTTGAACTGTATCAGCATAATGATGAGCTGTTTAACATATATTAGAGGATTTTTTGCCGATTTTGAGTGATTATGCAAATTACAAAAAAGGGGGGACGAAATTTAAAAAAAATCTTCTCCTCTGAAACTACTGAAACAATCTCAACCAAACTTTGTTGAAATGATTCTTGGGTGGTCCTCTTCCAAAATTGTGTCCGGCATTTCAGAACTCCGACCAAGATGGCCACCACAGCCGAACTTAATTTAACATAGGACCCTAGGGAAAATTCTCATAAAAATCTTCTTGTCTGAAACCATTTGCTCAATAAGAACAAAATATTGATGAAATAGTCATTGGATGGTTCTCTTCCAAACATGTGTCTGGCGGTTCTGCCCTTCGACCAAGATGGCCCCCACAGCCGAACTTAGCTTAACATAGGACCCTATGGGATATTCACATAAAAATCTTCTCCTCAGAATCCACTGGGCCAATTGCAACAAATTGATCCTTGGATGGACCCTTCCAAAATTTTGTCCGGTGATCCCGACTTCCAACCAAGATGGCCACCAAGCTAAAAATAGAAAAAAAGGGGGATGAAATTTAAAAAAAATCTTCTCCTCTGAAACTACTGAGCCAATCTCAACCAAACTTTGCTGAAATGATCCTTGGGTGGTTCCCTTCCAAAAATGTGTCCGGAATTTCATACCTCCAACCAAGATGGCTGCCACAGCCGAACTTAATTTAACATAGAACACTATGGGAAATTCCCATAAAAATCTTCTTGTCTGAAACCATTTGCTCAATAAGAACTAAATGTTGATGAAATAGTCATTGGATGGTTCTCTTCCAAAAATATGTCAGGCCCTTCAACCAAGAATGCCTCCACAGCCGAACTTAGTTTAACATAGGAACCTATGGGAAATTCACATAAGAGTCTTCTTGTCTGGAACCGGTTGCTCAATTGGAACCAAACTTTGATAAAATAGTCATTGGAAGGTCCTCTTCCAAAATTGCGTCTGGTGGTCCCACTCTCTGACCAAGATGGCTGCACAGCTGTACTTAGTTTAACATAGGACCCTATGGGAAATTCACGTAAAAACCATCTTGTCTGGAACCAGTAGCTCAATTAGAACCAAACTCTGATGGAATAGTCATTGGATGGTCCTCTTCCAAAATTGTGTCCGGCAGTCGCGCTCTCCCACCAAGATGGCCGCCACAGTGAAGTTGCGTTGTTATTGAAAGCAGCTTTGATCCAGGTGAACGATTACAGGCTCCTGGAAGCCTCTGGTTTTATAAGTGTTGTTGTACACTGTTCTATTTGTGAAATTGGGGTAGACCACGTGATTTTCTTCTGAATAAATTTAGGCAAATACATGCCATTGTAGCTGTGAATATTGTTTAGAGATTTAGAAGTAACATGATATGAAAAAAAAGAAACAAGAGGAGAGAGAAAAAATGGACGATGAATGCTAACTGGAAAACTGGATAAAGGATCACTCACGATTTTAAACTTGATATGGAGTATATATATATATCTGTTGATACAATATTCCAGAGCTTGTTATTCCTATCAGGATTTCCTTGATAGAGGGTTACTGCTAACAAGGAAGCTACTGAACCAAAGGTTCCTCTTAGTTATGTTGAAAGTTTTATGTTCGCCACCAAGGCTTGGCTGACCGTTATAAAATATCTGTGTCACAAATGACAACGGACATGTTCCACCTGTCATAAACACTTCCCGGTCCTTTCCTCATTCATGATATCACCGGTTTGTAACTAGATTATCACGACAGGTGTCACTAGTGGAGCAGGAACTGTCCACCCTTCCGGAGCACACGAGTTCACCCCCTCCCCCGGGTTTTAGTGGGGTTCGTGTTACTCGATCTTTAGTTTTATATGTATGTTTTCTAGATCGTTGTTTGTCCTTTTGTACTTTTTCTTTGGCAATTGTGTTGTCTGTTCTTCGATGTACGGATTCTGATTACTCCCTTTGGCATCTTCAAACTCTTCCTACATTGGTTGATTTGATTTGATTTTTGGTGTTTTAACTTTTCAACAATATTTCAGATATATCATGGCGACCAGTTTTAGTGGTGGAGGAAGCCGGAGAGAACCACCGACCATGGGCAAGCAACTGTTAAGCTTTATCACTTGCGGATGCGAGTCGAGTGCACCCTTTTTGTAATTTACAAAGCCAGGCGCGAACCCACGCCATATTGGTGATATGCTTATATGAGTTGTTAGATTCAACGACCTAACTCATTGAGTCACCCGGGCCCCCTCTTACATTGGTGTTCTTAATTACTACACTTATCCATTACGGACTCAGTAATAGTTCCATATGGCCTGGTAGGTTTGAAAAAGTCGTGGATGGTTCGTTTCATTTTGAAACTAATTAACATATCCCATTCTATTTCCAAAATTAATTTTGTTTGTAATCAAGAGATGTATAATACCCTCGGTTGCCCCTCACATCCGATTTAATACTGACCAATCGGAAAATTTTGTAAGTTTTAACAGTTGATTATCCCACAAACATGTGCTAAATTTTACCCGTAGATACATACATTAATCGGGTGAACTCTTTTGTCTTCCAATTGGGATATTGATATATTCTTTAATTTCTCTTGTACAGATATATATATATATAAATCAACAATTTTCAATTATAAATTACAAAATTGGAGTTGAATATACCGAGCAGGACACCGTTTCACTCTTACGATATCCTTACTAACCTAGTAATACTAACGAAATATGCCAAGTAACAAGACATCTCCTGTAAACAGTATCTGTGCTCGTGGGAACATCAATAGCTCGGAGGCAGATTACATTAACAATTCACATTAAAAAAAAAAATCATACATTTTTAATATTCAACTAATTCTTAGATATAAATGTCTTAAAGGGGAATTTGTGGTAGTGTCTACCGCCAAAATTTGTGGGCGGAGCTTATCATCAAAAATCCCCGTTAATATGAACAGCATATTTATGAAACTGTCACATGACAAACGTGACCTAAAGGTCATATACCTCAGAAATTTTTATTTTCGAAGTGATTTTTGTAGATTTTAGATTGACGAAGAATATTTTTTTTAATGGGAGGAACACTAGTAACCATGACTGTCAAATATTTTTTCGCCAAAAGTAACTGTGAAACTATGTATCATTGATTTTTCCTCCTCGAGGTAACCGTGGTAAAAAAAAATGAACCAATCTAAATGTTTGCTCCGCTCACAGCTATTAATACCCACGGTCCCGGTTTAAGTGATGTTTTAAAGATAAATAAACCACAGCTATTATGTGAAAACGTATTTGTTAAGTGTAACATTTTACCGATATTTGAGAAGAAATTAATTTTATAGAATATAGTTTAACAAATTTCATGCAATATGTAAGGGAAATTTTCAAAGGTGTGACCATATATTTGGCAATACATTCATATTCTGTACTGATATTATGTTTGCTGTACATTATATTTGCGTGGATTTTTGCTTACCTTTTTAGCTCACCTGGCCAAAGGCAATATGAGCTTTTGCCATCACTTGGCGTCCGTCGTCCGTCTCCGTCCGTTGTACGTCGTAAACTTCCACATTTAAATCTTCTCCTCTGAAAACCCTGAACCAAATTAAATCAAACCTGGCAGGGTGGGTCCCTTTCAAAGTTGTGTCCGACAGCCCTGCCCTTTATTCAAGATGGCTGCTGTTACTAGAAATAGAAATTTCTTCAATTGTCCATTGTTGCTTTAGTATAAGTCAAAATGAGCTCAAATGTTACCTGCAGCTGCATGGCAATGAGTAAATTAACATATATTCGGTTTTTTTCTGTGAAATATTTTTTTCAGTCGATTTATACCGATTATGCAAATTAGGCATATTTTGATAAAAGATCACATTTAAATTTGGCAGGGATGGTCCTTGGGTGGCCCCCTTTCAACATTGTGTCTGACAGCCCCGCCCTCCATTCAAAATGGCTGCTGTTACTAAAAATAGAAATGTCTTCAATTGTCCATTGCTGCTTTAGTATAAGTCAAAATGAGCTAAAATTTTAACTGCAGCTACATGGCAATGAGTAGTTTAACATACATCCTGGGTTTTTCTGTGAGATTTCTTCAGCCAGTTTATTCCGTTTAGGAATATTATGAGAAAAAAATCACATCAAAATCTTTTGCTCAAAAATTTGAGTTGAAATGATCTTTGGGTGGCCCACTTTTAAAATTATGTGAGACACTCCCATTTTCTATCAACTTTAGATGTCAAATTGAAAACCAGGTGAGCGATTACAGGCTCCTGGGAGCCTCTAGTTTCAAAGAATATTTCGTATTTTATAATATTTTATGTTTTTTATAATCACTGATGCTACAATTATTTACATCTTCCGTCAACCAGAAATTAGTTGATGTATGCTACCCCTCCCCACCACTTGAGAGAAAGGGGGGTGGGTGGGTGGTAGTAAGATTTTGGACAGAATCTATATTCACACATATAAAATAACATGTTTCAGCATCACATAAATTTCAAAGGCTGACGAAAGAGGTGAATAATTTATTTTGTATCATTAGTCATGTAGATAATATTATGAATAAATTAAATATATTCTAAATAACGGGTAATCCACGCAATTGTAAGAAGGCACTTTCTCCTGGCAAATGTAATACCTGTTAATTCCAAAATACACACAAATGTAATGTGCTCTCTGTTTTTTGTTTAATTCTATTTTTGAAGAATTGTTTGTCAGGGCCGGATTTAGACAAAGACAGTAGCTAGGCTATTCCACTTGCAAATCCTCTCCAAATCCCCACCCTTGCGACTAGAGGAAGATGGAAGAGTATTTTAAACAAAATTCGGTGAAGCCAAGGATGATGATGGGTGTTTTAAATATTGCAATTCATAATTCCTTTTATAAAGGACATAAGCCACTACGTCGAAACAAATCTGCCCCCCTCCCCCTGCCGTCGCCGCCGTGATCGTATGATAGCTGGATTTACAACTACCTATACAATCAGTCCCTATCACCATTAAAGTTTCGAGTTTGATCCTCGTTCATGGCGAGGTGTACTCGATGCAACATCAATTTTTTTCATAATTTATAATGAATAAAACATGTAATATTCAATGTAAAGTAACGTACATAAAAATTACAAATACGTTAATTTAAGTATTAAGAAGAAAGTCACTGAAAGAATCATATGATCTTTTTGTACATAATTCATTATATTTCGAGTTATTTATTCATTATTCAAAATTTCTTTCCTAGTAATTAAAACATTATACATGTATTTATAAACAAAATTTACGGCACCCCTTTTATTAGTTTTGCAATATTTAAACTTTCGTTCAAAAAGTTATATTCGTTATTATAAAAATAAAAGTAATTGCTTGTTAAAGATCCAAACATTCAGTAGTAATACCGGTATCTTTTGAGAAAGAGTTATATTGATTCCTTTTTTCAACAAAAAACTACCACCGTACATGTTAATAATACTAAAAAGTTGTGATTAAAGGTTATCGATTAATGAAAAATGTCGATGTTTTTCTTTATTGTCCTTTTAATTTCTATTCAAAATTCTGTTCATCGATGAATGAAAAATGGCGATGTTTTTCTTTATTGTCCTTTTAATTTCTATTCACAATTCTTTTCTAGTAATTAAAACCTTAAACATATACATGCATTTATTTATAAGCCGCTCCTTTAAGTGACTTCGAAATATTTCAAACTTTCGACGAATAGTTCTATGAATTATTACTATAAAAAGAAATATTAATTGTTTTAAAGAAATTCAAACATCCAATAGTAATACCAGCCTCCTTTGAGAAAGGGACGAGTCTGAAAATATTTGATTGATTTAATTGTCAAAGTTCGAATTCATGAATCGTTGTTTGGACAAGTAAATTATGAACTAGAATGTGCATTTCAACATTTATATACACCCCACACCGAATGGACCAGCAACACAACAACAGAAAAAGAAAAGATCTTCGCCAGATTCTTAAAGAACCGAAACTTAAACACAAAATAATCCAGTCGTTGGATGGGAAACTGACAGTACCCAATGTGAAACGTTTGGCTCGTAAGCCGGGTCAATGACACAAACTAAAAACATTAGCAGCTAGGACCATCCCTGTTACACCTAAAATGACATCAAAATTGAGATAATAAACAGTACCGCATAAAAGTACCCTTTAAGGGATTGTTATTGTTGTATGACTAATAGTAATAATTTATATTATATAAAATATAAACTTTCAGATTTCATTTTTATTATTTTATAATTAGTTGGTCATAGTTTATAGATAGCAGACAATCACCATACACATTATCTATTAAATAACTACACAAGCCATAAACTGAAACACTTGACTGAACATGATCTGCCTTGTGTAATCACAGGTAATTAATTGGCTGTCGCCACGCGCCAAGAAAATATGGTATGATTTTAATATTTTTTAATCAATCAAAATCAGTTTTAGGAAATAGGCAAAATATTGTATTATCTATCATTGGGAACCTCCCTTGTGTTGGGCCATTCTAACATGTTCTTAGTGCAGTTTATAGGTCCTTAGTGCACTAAGGAGGTCCTTTGCGGTATTTCTACGCACCCCAAAAATTGATATATTTTAAAGTATGCATGGCTCATAAAAGTTAGTTGAATTTGACACAGGTTTGAAAATGAAAATATACGAAAATATATTTTTCATATTGAAAATTAAGATACAATCAATGACAAAATCAGCAGGCACGCTTTAAAGAAACTTTATTTCAAACATGCTCTGTTTTGTTTTAATATGAATCAGTGAGAAATGAAGCGGGTGGTTTAGATGATCGTGCGATTTAACTGGTAAAATGCAAAATAATACGACAATGCATTTAACCGGAGAATGCAAATTTAAATCGACGATGCAAATATAACATGACCAAAACGAATTTAAAAGGAAAAACGCAAATATAAAAATAATGTGCAAATTTAATATGACAAATGCAAATTTAACTCGACGATGCAAATATAACAAGAAAATGACAAATATAAACAAGAATTGTAAAATTTAACCGGTAAACGCTAATATAACTGGTAATGTTTAATTATTAGCATTTTACCGGTTATATTTGCCAAAAAACGAGCATATTTGCATCTTCTATTTCCTAGTGAGTGTCTATGTCGTTCTACAAAGAATCATATTGGTACAAATAGAGACTCCAGGGTCTATATGGTTCTACAAAGAATAATACTGGTACAAATAGAGACTCCAGGGTCTATGTGGTTCTATAAAGAATCATACTGGTACAAATGGAGGTTCCAGTGTCTATGTGGCTCTACAAAGAATGATAATGGTACAAATAGACCTTCCAGGGTTTAGGTTATTCTACAATGAATAATACTGGTACATATAGGGACTTCAGGTTCTATTTGGCTCTACAAAGAATCATACTGGTACAAATAGAGAATCCAGGGTATATGTGGTTCTGGTACAAATAGAGAAACCAGGACTTATGCTATTCTACAAAGAATCCTACTGGTACAAATGAAGGCTCAAGTGTCTATGTGGTTCTACAAAGAATCACACTGGTACAAATAGCGACTCCAGAGTCTATTTTGTTCTACAAAGAATCATACTACTACAAATAGAGACTCCAGGGTCTATTTTGTTCTACAAAGAATAAAACTGGTACAAATAGAGACTTCATGTTCTATGTGGTTCTACAAAGAATCATACTGGTACAAATGAAGGCTCCAGTGCTTAGGTTATTCTACACAGAATCATATTGGTACAAATGGAGGCTCCAGTACTTATGTTATTCTACACAGTATCATACAGGTACAAATGGAGGCTCCAGTGCATAGGTTATTCTACACAGAATCATACTGGTACAAATGAAGGATCCTAGTGTCTTATGTGGTTCTACAAAGTATCATACTACATTTAATCCTAATTAGTATGACGGTCTTGTCGCAATTTCAAAGATAATATCGCCAGTTTTCAGTGGGGTTCATGTTGCTCGATCTTTCGTTTTCTGTATAGTATTTTGTTTGTGGTTCTACAAAGATTCATGCTGGTACAACTAGAGATTCCAGGGTCTATTTTGTTCTACCAAGACTATTGCTGGTACAAATAGAGACTCCAGAACTGTGTAGTTCTACAAAGAAGCATACTGGTACAAATAGAGACTCCATAACTATGTAGTTCTACAAAGAAGTATACTGGTACAAATAGAGACTCCAGAACTATGTAGTTCTACAATGAATCATTCTCTTACAAATAGAGACTCCAGGGTTTAGGTTATTCTACAGAGAATCATACTGGTACAAATGAAGGCTCCAGTGTCTATCTGGTTCTAGTGCCTATCACCAATATAACTTTATAAATTACAAAAAGGGTGCACTCGACTCGCAGCCACAAGTGATAAAGTTTACCAGTTGCGTGCCCATGGTCGGTGGTTCTCTCCGGGTACTCCGGCTTCTTCCACCACTAAAACTGGTCGCCATGTTATAGCTGAAATATTGCTGAAAGTGGCATTAAGCACCAAAAAGCAATCAATCTATGTGGTTCTACAAAGAATCATACTTGTACAACTAGAGATTTCATGGTATATGTGATTCTACAAAGAATCATACCGGTACAACTAGAGATTCCAGGGACTATGTGGTTCTACAAACAATCATACTGCTATAAATAGAGGCTCCAGTGCCAATGTAGTTCTACAAAGAATCATACTGGTACAAATAGAATCTCCAGGCTATATGTGGTTCTACAAAGAATAATACTGGTACAAATAGGGACTCCAGTTTCTATGTGGTTCTACAAAGAATCATACTGCTACAAATGGAGGCTCCAGTGCGTAGGTTATTCTACAAAGAATAATACTGGTACAACTAGAGATTCCAGGATTTATGTGGTTTTACAAAGAATAATACTGGTACAAATAGAGACTCCAGGGATTAGGTTATTCTACAAAGAATCCTACTGCTACAAATGAAGGCTCCAGTGTCTATGTGGTTCTACAAAGAATCATGCTGGTACAACTAGAGATTCCAGGGTCTATGTGGTTCTACAAAGAATAACACTGGTACAAATAGGAACTTCAAGGTCTATGTTGTTCTACCAAGAATAATACTGGTACAAATAGAGACTCCAGAACTATGTAGTTCTACAAAGAAGCATACTAGTACAAATAGAGACTCCAGAACTATGTAGTTCTACAAAGAAGCATACTGGTACAAATAGAGATTCCAGAAGTATGTAGTTCTACAAAGAATCATACTAGTACAAATAGAGACTCCAGAACAATGTAGTTCTACAAAGAATCATACTAGTACAAATAGAGACTCCAGAAGGATGTAGTTCTACAAAGAAGCATACTGGTACAAATAGAGACTCCAGAACTATGTAGTTCTACAAAGAATCATACTAGTACAAATAGAAACTCCAGAAGTATGTAGTTCTACAAAGAAGCATACTGGTACAAATAGAGACTCCAGAACTATGTAGTTCTACAAAGAAGCATACTAGTACAAATAGAGACTCCAGAACAATGTAGTTCTACAAAGAATCATACTAGTACAAATAGAGACTCCAGAAGGATGTAGTTCTACAAAGAAGCATACTGGTACAAATAGAGACTCCAGAACTATGTAGTTCTACAAAGAATCATACTAGTACAAATAGAGACTCCAGAAGTATGTAGTTCTACAAAGAAGCATACTGGTACAAATAGAGACTCCAGAACTATGTAGTTCTACAAAGAATCATACTAGTACTAATAGAGACTCCAGAAGTATGTAGCTCTACAAAGAATCATATTGGTACAAATAGAGACTCCAGAAGTATGTAGTTCTACAAAGAAGCATACTGGTACAAATAGAGACTCCAGAAGTATGTAGTTCTACAAAGAATCATACTGGTACAAATAGAGACTCCAGAAGTATGTAGTTCTACAAAGAAGCATACTAGTACAAATAGAGACTCCAGAAGTATGTAGTTCTACAAAGAAGCATACTGGTACAAATAGAGACTCCAGAACTATGTAGTTCTACAAAGAAGCATACTAGTACAAATAGAGACTCCAGAAGTATGTAGTTCTACAAAGAAGCATACTGGTACAAATAGAGACCCCAGAAGGATGTAGTTCTACAAAGAATCATACTAGTACAAATAGAGACTCCAGAACTATGTAGTTCTACAAAGAAGCATACTAGTACAAATAGAGACTCCAGAACTATGTAGTTCTACAATGAAGCATACTGGTACAAATAGAGACTCCAGAACTATGTAGTTCTACAAAGAATCATACTAGTACAAATAGAGACTCCAGAACTATGTAGTTCTACAAAGAAGCATACTGGTACAAATAGAGACTCCAGAAGTATGTAGTTCTACAAAGAAGCATACTAATACAAATAGAGACTCCAGAAGTATGTAGTTCTACAAAGAATCATACTAGTACAAATAGAGACTCCAGAAGTATGTAGTTCTACAAAGAATCATACTAGTACAAATAGAGACTCCAGAACTATGTAGTTCTACAAAGAAGCATACTAGTACAAATAGAGACTCCAGAAGTATGTAGTTCTACAAAGAATCATACTAGTACAAATAGAGACTCCAGAACTATGTAGTTCTACAAAGAAGCATACTAGTACAAATAGAGACTCCAGAAGTATGTAGTTCTACAAAGAAGCATACTAGTACAAATAGAGACTCCAGAACTATGTAGTTCTACAAAGAAGCATACTAGTACAAATAGAGACTCCAGAAGTATGTAGTTCTACAAAGAAGCATACTAGTACAAATAGAGACTCCAGAACTATGTAGTTCTACAAAGAAGCATACTAGTACAAATAGAGACTCCAGAAGTATGTAGTTCTACAAAGAAGCATACTAGTACAAATAGAGACTCCAGAACTATGTAGTTCTACAAAGAAGCATACTAGTACAAATAGAGACTCCAGAACAATGTAGTTCTACAAAGAAGCATACTAGTACAAATAGAGACTCCAGAACAATGTAGTTCTACAAAGAAGCATACTAGTACAAATAGAGACTCCAGAAGTATGTAGTTCTACAAAGAATCATACTAGTACAAATAGAGACTCCAGAAGGATGTAGTTCTACAAAGAAGCATACTAGTACAAATAGAGACTCCAGAACTATGTGGTTCTACAAAGAATCATACTGGTACAAATAGAGATTCCAGGGTATATGTGATTCTACAAAGAATAATACTGGTACAAATAGAGATTTCAGGGACTATGTGGTTCTACAAACAATCATACTACTATAAATAGAGGCTCCAGTGCCAAGGTAATTCTACAAGAATCATACTGGTACAAATAGAGTCTCCAGGGTCTATGTGTTTCTACAAAGAATCATGCTGAAATAAATAGAGACTTCAGGGTCTATGTGGTATTAAAATTTTATATATTGTTTTTTTAAGTTTTGACATAGGATGCAAAGCAATATATTTAAGTAACATTTTGTATTGACAATTTCAGGATTGGGAACTCAAATTACAGACTGGTAAGTTAGCTTAATACCCTTATCTTGTTCATATTTCAACATATGTCATCTATCCATTGTCTGTTCTTCTATATTATGCATCAGTTATGTTGGTATGTTAGCTTGATTGGACCAACAGATCATGTGACCCATTATTATATTGTTATTACTTGATGTCAGTCATCATTATAATATATACATTTCACATTTTTGAACATTTTCGTCTTCGATGCTACTTAACAACATATACAAAACCTAGCAGCAGTGTTTCCTTTGTGGCCATTTTATTAAGATTAAAATTCTGGTTTTGCTGTGGTGGTAAAATTAACGATAGCGGTTGGCAGAGACAACAATTCAGATGGATATTCTATGAAGTTTATGATTTGCTACTGGTCAGAACGCCGTATGTTACGATTGGTAATAGCTAAATATAATTTGACTGCAAATTTATATTGCATTCTACCAAGTTTATGATTTGTTACTGGACAGAACGCCATATGTTACGATTAGTAATAGTTACATATAAAGTGACTGCTGTATTCATATTGTATTCTACCAAGTTTATGATTTGTTACTGGTCAGAACACTATGGTATGACCAAGTTTGTGATTTGTTACTGGTCAGAATGCCATATGTTACGATTAGTAATAGTTTACATATAAATTGACTGCTGTGTTCATATTATATTCTACCAAGTTTATGATTTGTTACTTTTCAGAACGCCATATGTTACGATAAGTAATAGTTACATATAAATTGACTGCTGTTCTCATATTGTATTCTACCAAGTTTATGATTTGTTACTGGTCAGAACGCTGTATATTACGACCAAGTCTATGATTTGTTACTTGTCAGAACGCTGTATGTTACGACCAAGTTCATGATTTGTTACTGGTCAGAACACTGTATGCTACGACCAAGTTTATGATTTGTTACTGGTCAGAATGCCATATGTTACGATTAGTAATAGTTTCATATAAATTGACTGCTGTGTTCATATTGTATTCTACCAAGTTTATGATTTGTTACTGGTCAGAACACTGTATGGTATGACCAGGTTTATGATTTGTTAATGGTCAGAACACTATGTTACGACCAAGTTTATGATTTGTTACTTTTCAGAACGCAATATATTACGATAAGTAATAGTGACATATAAATTGACTGCTGTGTTCATATTGTATTCTACCAAGTTTACGATTTGTTACTGGTCAAAACACTGTATGTTACGACCAAGTTTATGATTTGTTACTGGTCAGACCACTGTATGTTACGACCAAGTTTATGATTTGGGACCGGCCAGAACGCCATATGTTACGACCAAGCTTACGATTTGTTATTGGTCAGAACGCTGTATGTTACGACCAAGTTTCTGATTTGTTACTGGTGAGAACGCTGTATACTACGATTAATAATAGTTACATATAAATTGCCTGCTGTGTATTCTACTAAGTTTATGATTTGTTACCGGTCAGAACGCCACATGTTACGATTAGTAATAGTAACAAATCAATTGACAATCTGTGTTCACAGATCTACTTAAGATACTGTAGAAATGATTGAATGTATTGAAATAGAATATAAATCAGCAGCTGTGTTTTTTCATGTACTTAAGTTGTTGTAGGGAAACCCTTGGGGTATTAGAATTTGACAAGAAATGGACATCTGTATTCTTTAATATACCACCATTGTTGGAAGAATGTTCTTTGGGTTATTAAAACTAGACAAGAAATTTAGATATGTGTTCTCAAATATAGTTTAAATGTTATTGGGATACACATGAAGGTATTTAAACTGGACAAGAAATTGACATCTGTGTTCACAAATATACTTACAATGTTGTAGGAATACCCTTGGAGGTGAAACAACTGGACACACAATCTGCGGCGGTTTTCACCAATTTAATAAAAGAAGAAAGCTACCACCAGTTTGAAGCACGTGCTATGTTACTGGGGGAAAAGGGGACAGGTAAAACAACTGTAGCAAGATTTCTTGTGGGAAAAGGGCCAACGAAAGTCAGAATATCTACTGAAGGCATAGATCTTTATACTGCTCTGGCATTTATTGACCGAGAGACAGATGAATGGCTGAATGGTAAACAAGGTAAGTAATTGTTGATTGGTATTTGGGAACGATTTATTTACTAATAACCCAAATAGAAGACAGTGTAAAATATGTGGAAAAATATCAAATAAAAATATACTTCAATGGAGAAAAAATTGAAATAGGGATTTAATACGACCCAATTGTATTTAGCATGAGTTATCCATGTTAAATGAGGTTCAATCTTTCACAGATAAAGACCTCAGGTTCTACAGGGTATGAAACACCTTTGTGCTTAAACAGTAAAGCATATGCTGCATAAACGGGAATGTGTTTTAATCCTTTTCATGACATACTGAGTACTGGAGATGCTGTTGTGAATGACATGCATCATCATTGTGTTATACAGAACCAAATATACACAAAGGAAGACCAAGTGGTTTATGGGATCTAATGGCATAAACGTCCTAATGGACATTAATCATTATGATATATAGATTCAAGGTTTCCTTAGGAGGCATTATATATCCCAAATTTAAGGTTCTATAGTTTCAATGTCATTGGGGTCTAAGGTTTAATAGTAGGCTGCAATAGGGGTAATATAAGAATCAGGAATAAATATTGTGTTTTGCATGACAGCTGGTCACGTTTGGATCACTGTGAAATGAAAATTGTTTTGAGATCGATCAAGAAATGGATGCCATCTTATTAATTATCGACATTGTTTACGGAGTTTGCCGAATCGTCATTAAATCAGTACAACAATGCACTTATTTCTTATTTTCTGTGAATCTGCTTTCAGTCTGCGTTAATTACGGACAAAGAACCATGCAAGTTTGCAGTTAATATGCGACAAAATACAAATTATTCGTTTTTACCTGTCACTAGTAAGGTCAGTTGCATACGGAGAAAGCGAGGTCAAATTATTTGCTTGCAAGGAAATAATAAATCAATGGTAATTTTCGTTCTCAAAAGGCGAAAAGTGGTACGATAATCTGTTTAATGTGAAATATTTACCTTTATTTCATCATTTTAAAGCTATTTACCAATTTCCTAAACATATAATTTGTCTGGTCAAAATCGTAGCTAATGCCCCTTTAAATACATCAGGTGAGCTATACAACAACCATACATTTCTGTAACTAGACGAACAATACCTGATATATGGAAGAATATGATTTCAAATTATTTGAAATAAAGTTTGCATAGATATTAACAGCAGAGAATATAACATACAGAACATGGTTCATTTGTTTTCTTATTTGTAGTAACAATGGATTTATTTTAATTTGTGTGTTCTTTTCAACATTATTTGTGATAGGTCTACCCTATTCACATCAGAACTAAGCATATAACCAACCAGTGTATATTTTTCTTTTCCATGTAGATTTTATATTGGAGGATATCATGTTTAGTAGATCTCTCAGGCAAGCTATAGATCCAATGAATCCAGAGTTGCTTGACACTCCTGTCATCGGGGCTTTAAGTAAACTCAAACAATCTTCTCTGCATGTACCAGTCAACAAAGAGTTGTCTGTCCCTATTGCTTCCGGGGCCTTTAGTAAACTGCAACAATCAACACTGACAGAAACAGAAAACAGAGAAGTGTCTGTCCCGACTGCTGGCGGGGCCTTTAGGAAACTGGAACAATCATCGCTGCATGATCCAGAAAACAAAGAGGTGTCTGTACCTAGTGCTGCCAGTGTTGTTAGAACACCAAGCATAATTGATGGTCTGAAGTCTTTCTTTGGAGTAAGAAAGGAGGTAGAAGAGATAAAAATATCAGTAACACAGGAAGAATTCTTAAAAAGGTCATGGGAAGTCAGCAAGAAGAAATTACATCGGAGAAAAATAGTTCCAGTAATAATTTGGGATTTTGGTGGACAAGATGTGTTCTACAGTACCCATCAGACGTTTCTTACATACAGAGCAATATACATGCTTGTTTTAGATGGTAGTAGGACCCTAGATGAACCTTGTCCCTTTGAACAGTACCTTCCAGGAAAAGGTGGAGCTAAAACACAAAGAGGTAGTAGGTTTTTTTATACATAGGGTATGATGTTCTATTATTCTACCATGACACCAACTATTGAGTGGATGTGGTCGAGTGGTCTAGGGCGATGGACGTAAGGCTAAGCGAATGGTGCTGCAGTGTATCAATGGTGTGGGTTCAAATCCCGTCGAGGGAAGAACAAAAATTTCACAGCTCTAAAATCTAATTCTAACACTGTTTGGCTTAATTTTCAGATGTATATATACGTATATATATATACAGTATAACTTTTATTTGAACAAGCTTTACAAATAGCTATAAACGTGAGTCAATGTATCAAGGTTTTCAGGACTGTTTTGTAGCGTGTGCAAGTCATTTATTTTACAATGTACGTACATGTATAACGTTGTTATTCTGTCGAAACATCGAAAAGAACTCACAAATTATTCTACAAAGAGCACCCAAAATCACACAATTACATGATGAAATTATCTTTTGCTTTAAATACAAATTTACTATCTCCTTGATATAGGATATTACTGATCATGGCAAGAAAAAACACAGAAAAGAAAGTTTAAACAATGATGGTCAGCAATTCTATCTATATCAACAAAATGAACTATCACCTCTCATCTCAAGTCATTGAACAAAGTTAAGACTATGACATATGACATTGGAAATCCAGGTCATGGCTTACATTTCTAAGTCAAACACTAATATGTTGTGAGGATTGATAGGCAATTATTACATATGATGAACAGGAGGCTGTCGTGGTCGTGATCATATTGTAGTGGCATTTACAACCTACATGTATGCCATCAATGCATATCACGACTAAAGTTGTGAGTTCTGATCCAGCTCATGCTCAGGTGTAATCGATACAACATTATCTGATAAAGTTTGTCAGTGACTTGCGGCAGGTTGGTGGTTTTCTCAGAGTACTAATGTTTCCTCCACCAATAAAACTGACTGCCAAGATGTAATTCAAATATTGCTGACAGAACTGTAACCCTCATTATTATGGACACTCAATATACAATTATGGCCTTCATGAAAAGTAAATATCCATAATTATCAAATTCAGAAGGAGTTACATTAAAAAGCCTGACGACTGATATATTTGATACAATATACATGAATCACGAAGTTTGATATACTACTGATAATAATGAATCCTCAATACATATTACAAACATTATAACTCCAAGGAGAGATACAGACTCTTGAGTGTCTCTATTTATTATCCTATTTTTGTTTTACAGATTATGCCAAATTTTGGATCAATACAATAGTCACCTACTGCAAAGGTAGTGGAGAAGGATATCCTAAAATTATGGTTATTTTGACACACAAAGATAAAATAGAAGAGGTGAGTTCTCGTTTCCATTATATCCATAAGATAAAATAACGTGTGTAAGTCAATGATGGGCACTGTGTGTTGGTAAGTTACAAGGCAGTGCGTGAGTAAATTAGTTTGAACATGATGATAAGATCACAGGAATAAGCTATAGGCAGTGAGTGTCAGTCAGTCTGAACATGAGATTACGGTCTGCAGAGTAAGTTATAGACAGTGTGCTGGTAAATTAGTATGAACATCAGAATAAAGTCTGAAGAATAAGTTATAGACAGTGTGCTGGTAAATTAGTATGAACATCAAAATAAAGTCTGAAGAGTACGCTATAGACAGTGTGCTGGTACGTTAGTCTGAACATCAGAATAAGGTCTGAAGAGTAAGTTATAGATAGTGTGCTGGTAAGCTAGTCTGGACATGAGAATACGGTCTGAAGAGTAAGTTATAGACAGTGTGCTGGTAAGTTAGTCTGAACATCAAAATAAGGTTTGAAGACTACGTTATAGACAGTGTACTGGTAAGTTAGGATGAACATCAGAATAAATTCTGAAGAGTAAGTTATAGACAGTGTGCTGGTAAGTTATTCTGAACATCAGAAAAAGGTCTGAAAAATAAGTTATAGAAAGTGTGCTGGTAAGTTAGTCTGAACATCAGAATAAGGTCTGAAGAGTAAGTTATAGACAGTGTGCTGGTAAGTTAATCTGAACATAAGAATAAGACCTGAAGAGTACGCTATATACAGTGTGCTGGTACGTTAGTCTGACGATCAGAATAAGGTCTGAAGAGTAAGTAATAGACAGTGTTCTGGTAAGTTAGTCTGAACATCAGAATAAGGTCTGAAGAGTAAGCTATAGACAGTGTGCTGGTTAGTTAGTCTGAACATCAGAATAAGGTCTGAAGAGTAAGTTATATACAGTGTGTTGGTAAGTTAGTCTGAACATCAGAATAAAGTCTGGAGAGTATGTTATAGACAGTATGCTGATAAGTTAGTCTGAACATCAGAATAAGATCTGAAGAGTAAGTTATAGACAGTGTGCTTGTAAGTTAGTCTGAACATCAGAATAAGGTCTGAAGAGTAAGTTATAGACAGTGTGCTGGTAAGTTAGTCTGAACATCAGAATAAGGTCTGAAGAGTAAGTTAGTCTGACCATCAGAATAAGGTCTGAAGAGTAAGTTATAAACAGTGTGCTGGTATGTTTGTCTGAACATCAGAATAAGGTCTGAAGATTAAGCTATAGAGAGTGTGCTGGTAAGTTAGTCTGAACATCAGAATAAGGTCTGAAGAGTAAATTATAGACAGTATGCTGGTAAGTTAGTCAGAACATGAGAATACGGTCTGTGTATTAAGTCACAGGTAAATTTCTCGATAAGTAAGTATGAATATGAAGATACCAAAGGGGTAAACAGAATCCTTATATCGAAGAAGAACAGACAACACAATGGCCAAAATAAAAAGTACAAAAGGATTAACAACTAAACATCGCGTAACACGAACCCCACTAAAAACCGGGGGTGTTTGTGTAGTAAGTTACAGGCAGTGTGTTAGATAGACGGAACATGAGTATAATATCTGAGGAGTACGTTGCAGGCAGTGTGTTGGTAAGTTAGTCTGAACATGATGATAAGGTCTGTGTAGTAAGCTATAGACAGTATGCTGGTAAGTTAGTCTGAACATAATCATGATAATGAAACTGTCTGAGGAGTAAGGTACATTTACATGCAGTACGTGTGTAAGTTAGTCTGAACATGTGGATAAGATCTGTGGAGTAAAGTTCAGGCGGGGCGTTCAAGTTTGTCTTAAGCATACGAATAAGGTCTGAGTAGTAAGTTGCAGGCAGTCCGTGATATTTTTATTGAAATCTGTACATTTGTTAGTTGAATACATAGAGTACCGGTACCTTATCCCGCCCTCGTTAACATTAGTAAAGCACATACATGTAACATATAAAGATGTTAGTATTTGTTAGTAATTTACATACAGAATGGCATACTATTTCTATTTGAATAACATGACAGAAAATACCAAATAATGTGATTCCACAAAAAGATGATTTTTTCAATCATAATAAACCAAATTAACAAATATACAGATAAACAAAAAATAGGGTTTTAAATAGTTATAGAAGAAAAAGAAAAAAATTGAAAAAGTTTAATTTATTGAGTTTTTTAAGGCATAAAAATAATTAAAGAGAAAGAAAAAGTTTTTTAATTTGCTTTGATGAATAGGTAATTTTAGCATTCATAAAAACAAAAGGCTATTTCTTTTCTATCATGTTATATACAGAATGAATATTTGCATAAATCTTTATATCTAATTAAACAATAAAGTGAAAGCATTCCATATCTGGTTGAAAAGATCCATTTTTTTTATTTTTAATAGCAATAGATTTCTCAATGTTATATAGTGACTGTATTTTCCTCTGCATTGTGACCAATGATAATTTTTTCTGAGAATATTTACAGTTAAAAATATACTTCTTTATTTGTAATAAAATGAGGTTGATAGCATCTCCTCGAGACAATTTAGAAGTATCACCAAAAAGACAAAATTGCATAGTAAATGGAATACTAACACCATTTGTCAATAACCAAGAATCAGTTTCATCAATAAAAGCTTGTACAATCTCACAGTTCCAAAATAAATGTTCTATAGTTTCCTCATCTTCCTGACAAAAAGCACAAAAGGCATTGTCTTTTACTTTAATTTTATAGAAAAATGTATTTGTTCCTAGGATACGTTGGTTAATTATGTACTGTAACCATTGTAGTTTGGTATTTTGTGTGACTATAAAGGGTAGTTTGAATATTTCTCTCCACTTTGTTTCATCTAAACATAAGGCTAAAGTTTCCTCCCACTTTTTCTGACCATTTGACACTATGTTATTCCTTATTAGTAACAAATACATATCTTTAGTTCCCATTGTACTCTTCAAAATGGTCTTAACAAACGAAGGAATAAATGTAACTATTATACACATTTTGTTTTCCAGCATGTTTAACAGCTGAAATTATATTATTAAATTTCATAATATTTTTGGAAATGTTAAATTTTGTCTCTAATTGATCAATGGAGAGAAATTTTCCATCTTCTGACATAATATCATTAACAAAACAAATACATTTTCTGAACCAGTCTTCATAGACTACTGGTTTGTTTTCTATTTTTATAATTTTGTTCATCCACAGTGGAGAAGACAACAAATATTTACATGTAAAGTTTTCTTCTTTATCAATAAAGGTGTTCCAAGCATGGAACACATCTTTCCAAAATTTATTTTTTACAACATTTTCTTTTATGTAAGAAATATAACCATTACCAAAATTGAATATTTTTTCTTGATTTATTGTCGAAAATAAGATATTATCCCATTTACATTCAGTTCGAAATAGCTTACATACCCAGGTTGTTTTTAGGGCTAAAATAAATAAATTTAGATTAATCATTTTTAATCCTCCTTCACAGAAGTCTTTTTGTAACAATTCCTTTTTAACTCTGTGCACAGGTGAACTCCATATAAAGGTAAAAATAAGCTTGTTCACCTTCTTTAAGATGTCTTGAGTAGGATTAGGCAATGTAATGATGGGTGCGTATCATTGCTCCGACAGCCCGTTTTTCCGACGGCCCATTATTCCGACAACCCATTACTCCGACGGCCCATTTTTCTGACAATGCAAATAGAACTCAATCCACAAATCCATGGTTTAACCAGCTGGTGTATCCAACAGGATGGTCTGTCGGTCAGGCTAATCTTGACGGACCATGGCCTAGACAGAATGTTCTGGAAAGGAAAAGGAGCTTTTATCCTAGGCTGTACATCCCCGCTCAAGGCAATTATGATCGACTGACCTGGTATGGGGAAAGTTAAAAATTGAAGAAAACGTTGTGCACATTGCACAAAGGAACCAGAAAAGAGGAGTGAAGGAAAAAAGTGTGAACCGGGAGAAGCATGAGAAAGACAAAATGACGGAAAATAGCAATACGCATGGAAGCGAGGAGAGTTAAGAATTGAAGAAGGATGTATATAGTAGAAAAGGAGAGAAAGGGAGCACAATGTACATGCAGAAGAATGGAAAAAGTTCCGAAGATAGGTAGACAGTTCCCTTGTTCAGGTCAATAAATACATCGATCACCTCTGTTGAAGCACGATTGGCAACCAACATATGCGGCTAATAGAATGCCTTCCATATGCATTATGCCGCTTCCACACACGTTCATTTATTCTGCGTTCCCACGTACGTTTAATGCGAATTGAATGCGCATCCATCACGGTTAGTGCCTTCACACGTACATCAAAACGTTTGCGATTTCCATTATTTACGTGAAAATATTTACATGTCCTCTACATGCAAAAAATATATTATTACAGTCGTAACTTATGCCAACTGAAAACTCCTTGTCATAGGTGTGAAGCATTTAGAGCATGTGATGCGCATTTAATGGGCATTAAATGCACATGTGAAGGAAGCATTCATCGGTTTACAATGCATCTAAAACGTATTAGAAAACGCAATACGGTTGAACAGCATAAGGCAGTGTCTCTCCGGTCACAAATTGTGGAAGTCTAGACGTGATACTCCCGACAACAACCGAATTTTGCTAAAAATTAAATCTTTATTATTTAATTCCCCCCCCCCCCCCCCCCCTCCTGGAGTTTATGGACATTTTGTATTGTATTAATCATAATGTACGGTAATGGCATTTTTTTCCCTCCAGATCCAGGATCAAACTAGACTAGCACACTCACAATGGTTACCTCCACCCTCTGTATCCTAAATGCAACCGTTAATGTCAGAACAAACCTTTATAATTATTTCATGCACATCTACATATGGTGTACTCCTTTGTGTAAAATTTAATAAACAAAAATACTTTGGACGGTTTTGAAGGGTTACAAGGTTTATGGACGGGCGGGGGCTGAGATTATCGTCCGGACAGATTTTTTTTTCCCGTAAAAATCAGGGCAAGAAATTAACCCCCCCCCTCCAATAATTTTTGTGTCGTCTCGCGTAACGGTGGCGGTGTAAACTTTTCATCATTAAATCCAAAATGTAGTAGTGTTAGACCATCCGAAATTGGTACTGATATTGCTCATGTCGTCATGATGTAAGGAATCTGCTAGCACCATGACATTTGACTTTAACCCCATATTTACCCTTTAGTTTAATACAGAAAAACAATCCACCCAGTGAGTATAAAGATTAAAGTCAGTCTTCCGTTAGGTATAGAAGAAAAACAACAGGTTTTAAGATAATTATACTACTTTTAACCATTTTTGACGGAATAATGGGTTGTCAGAGAAATGGGCTGTCGGAGCAATGGGCTGTCGGAATAATGGGCCGTCGGAACAATGGGATGTCGGAATAATGACCTGACCCCGTAATGATTAGGTGATTTAAGACAGGTAAAATCAGAGACTTCACAACAGTAATCTTTCCAATGACAGTAAGATTCCTTTTTCACCATATCTTAATTAGTTTTTTTATTTGCAAAATTCTCTCATTATAATTAATATTTACAATTTTATCCAAATCAACATCAAAATTAATACCCAATAGCTTGAAGGATGTTTTACCCCAGGATAAGTTTATGTGTTGACCTAAAGTGTCATTACTGTATGCTTTACTCCCAATCCATACTATTTGTGTCTTAGTAAAATTAATGTTTAGCCCAGAGAGTTTTGCATACCAATCTAATTCAAGTAATGCTTCATTTAGAGTCTTTTCACTGCCATCTAAAATTAATGATGTGTCATCTGCAAACTGTGATACCTTATGTCCAATCCTTGTCACATTTATACCACCAATATTTGTATTACCCCGTATCTTAATGGCTAAAATTTCTGCACATAAAATAAAAAGATAAGGCGATAACGGATCTCCTTGTCTACAACCACGGCCTATTTGAAAAAATTCTGAAAGATTACCACCCTGAATAACTGCTGATGATATATTATTATAAAATACTTTAACTCAGTTTATAATAGATTCCCTAAGGTTGAAAAAATTTAATACAGATAAAAGAAAGTCCCAAGATATAGAATCAAATGCCTTTTCAAAGTCTATTAAAAGTAACAAACCAGGTATGTCATTTTCTTCTGTAAATTGTAGCATATCATAGATTAATCTAATGTTATCCCCAATGTATCTTCCACTAATAAAACCTGTTTGATCTAAATCAATCAATGTTTCCAGAAGTCTCTTCAATCTACTAGCAATAACACCAGAACCAATTTTGTATACAGTATTTAGTAGTGATATTGGTCTCCAAATTTTGAGAAGTGTCTTGGTTTGTTATCTTTTGGTAAACAAGTAATGATTCCCTGTTTTTGAGTCACTGATAGCTCACCTAAAAGTGACCCAAAATTTATAGAATTTACAATAAATGACTTCAAATCTATCCAGAAAAAATTGAAAAATTCTGTTGAAAAACCGTCTGACCCAGGTGATTTATTATTATTCATTTTTTGTAAAGCCTTACTTGCTTCATTTACATTTATTTCCCCTTCTAAACTTAATTGTTCATCTAAAGACAATTTATTAAAGTTTAAGACTCTTAAATCTCTTTCTAAATCACTCATTTTACACCCATTTCCTTTTCTAAATTTATATAGTTCTTCATAAAATACCTTTGTTTCTTTTAAGATATCAAATTGTTTATTTATAGTTTTGCCATCATTTCTTTCTATTTTGGGAATTATTTTACTAGTAAAAATATTTGATTCTAGCCCACAAAAACATTTTGTAGGTTTTCCCCCCTCTTTAATCCACTGCACTTTAGAACGTATTATTTTACCCTTTATTTTTTCATTTCTTATATTTTCTAAATCTTGCTTCTTATTCTCTAAAAGTTGTATGGAGGCTTGGTTTACATTATATTCTAAAGTGTCAATATCTTTCAATAAATCTCTTTCTATTTTATCTCTTTCTTTTCTCTTGTAGCTTGAATAAGAAATAGTTTTGCCTCTAATTTCCATCAACAGTGTTTCTAGAAACAATTGACTATTAATAGTGAATTGAAGATCATCGTTAGAAATTTCGTGTATATTCTCAAAGTTATAAACCAAGGCACCATACTGTTTTTTAACCTCTAAAATCTGGGTTTTTTTTTTACAATATTACTATATTCCAAATCATAAAGTAATGAATTGTTGAACTTCCATAATCCTTTACCACGCACAAAAGGTATAAACTCTAATTCTAAAATTACCATGGAGTGATCTGAACGATAACTTGGTTCAATTTTACAGTTTACTAAATTTGTCAACATACTATCAGGAAAAAGAAAAAAATCAAGTCGAGCTTGTTTAAAAGGTGTTTTTTTTCTCCAAGTATATCGTTGTAATTCTGGAAAAAGTTCTCTAAAGGGGTCCACTAGGGAGCATTGATCTACTATTTCAATAAGTTTATCTCTAGCATTGGGGTTATTAACATGTATATAGTTGTAACAATCAATATGTGGGCAAAGTACCAAATTAAAATCACCACAAAGTAAATAACGTTCATTTCCAAAATTTTCAATGATATTCATAATCTGATCATAAAAATCAGGATTATCCATATTGGGTCCATAAAGTGACAGAAGTGTAAGTTTCCGTTTATCAATTACAACATCTAATGCTAAATAATTACCATTCAGATCCCTTTTCTCTTTCAGGACTTCATATTCAAAATTGTTATTAAACAGAATTGATACCCCCTGGAATTTGAAGAAAAAGATGAAAAGAAACAATCAAATCCCCACATAGATCTAATGCTAGACTCTATTTCAGAAGTAAAATGTGTGTCCTGTAAGCAATAAATGTTGTAATTTTTGGATTTTAGAAAATGAAAGACATCTTTTCTTTTTTCAATATTACCAAGGCCTTGACAGTTAACTGTTAGAAATTTTACGGAACCCATTGCAAGGGGAATACAATTCTTCTAAATAAGTAGATATATACAAAACTTGACAATGCATATTCATCAAGCAAATAAGAATAGAACTATTGTAAATGTAAATGAATTCTACCAAATAATCTTTTGAAAATAACTGAAAAAATGATAGATAAAAACATGTATTTAGAACTAAGATGACAAGTGTCATAATATACCTGTTGTAAACTGGTACAATTTTTGCAAAATCTGCAGTGAAATTTTCAATCAATTGTATAACATTATTGTTTTTTTATACTTGAAGCATAAATATATTTATGATATTAAATATTTAATACAATAAAGACAGATCTTTTCAGTTGTCTAAATATTTTTCAACATCAAAAATTTAAAGTTACCACCCAGGACGTTGTGAAGGCCATTGTCTGAGTTTAAAGTTAATGTCATCATACATCTGAAACTTCGTCTGTAATCCATTCTCTGTTCTACCATAACTGCCACAATTAAAGTACCACACCTGGTCGAAAAGCTGACTTCGTTCTAGTCTTTTGATAAGCTCCATGTTCCTTTGTGTGACGTCATCCACAAATTTCACTCTTCCTTTCAGTTCCTTCCTTACCCGCATTACACTCCTTTTTACATCACTACTGAACAAGTGCACAATTAAAGGGCTCGGCTCATGTTCTGCTGGTAGCCTATGTATTGCTACTACATCCCTTTCTTCTAAGGTTACATTCAGATCTCGTTTGACCAAATTAATAAAATCCTGACGTAGGTTTTGCTTCTCTCTCCTAGGAAAGTTGAACACTTTGATATTGTTTTTCCTCGCGTACTGCTCGTTGTAGTTGCTGCTCATATTTGCTTGCTTAGCAACTTGTACTGTTTCTGAAAATTCTTTTTTGATTGATGTTATTTGGGCTGTACCTACTTCTAGTCTCTTTTACAAGTCTTCATTTGCAATACTAAGCGCCTCAACCTTTTCTTCCATCTCATTCTGAATTTTTATAATTTTTTCATTCATCTTTTTTTCTAACAAGGACTCAAACTTGCTAAAGAGCTTTTTCACAATACCAGTGACAATATTTTCTAAGTCAGAAGTCTTGACAAGGTCTTTTGTCATTTCATTCAGATCATCTTTTGTAGTTACATCCCTCAAGCTAATTTTAATTTCATCAAGATCTTTTTGAAAGTTAATTAGTCCTGATAGATCATGAATGGTGTTAGAGTCGTTAGAGACTTCAGAGTGAGTTACTTTTGCTCTAGGCTCTTTGTTACTAGTATCTTTCTTTTTGGCTGCTAATAATGTCTGAACTGTTTTTACTGGATTAGGTTGACCAGGTTTACTTACAGGTCTAGTGGAAGTATTATTTCCTCCAGGCATATTATTATATATGTGAATACTATCTATTGTAGAAAATCCAGAATTTCACAAATTTAGCATGAGAATTAAATCTTAAATTCCACAATTTTATGGCTTAAAACTCCATATATGTGTTCTTCATTCCATTATGCATCACTTTATCACAAATATAATTATATAAATCCACATCAAATTAACAAATAAGGGTAATAACAAAATTACCGAACTCCGAACAATCTTACAAAGGGAAAGTCACAACTCATAATTATATAAACAGACAAAATCAGTCAACAACCGGAAAACTGTGAAAACGTAATGACCCTGACTTGGTACAGGCATTTCTAAAGAAATGGTGGATTGAATCAGATTTTAAGGCGCCAAACCCCCAGCTCTCATTACGGATTTTGGATTTTGCAAAAAATGCAGGAGCTGACTTTTAGTGTGTGAACAGCTCGGCTACCATCTTAATCTTAATCTTAATCTTAATGTGTGGAAATGTTAGTCTTTACATTAGAATAAAGTCTAAGGAGTAAGGTGCACACAGTGCAAGTGTAAGTTAGTCTGAACATGAGAATAAGGTCCCATGAATAAGTTACAGGCAGTGTGTGGACAAGTTAGTCTGAACATGAGAATAAAATCTAAGGAGTAAGGTACACGCAGTGCAAGTGTAAGTTAGTCTGAACATGAGAATAAGGTCCCAGGAGAAAGTTACAGGCAGTAGATGGGTAAGTTAGTCTGAACATGATGAGCAGGTCTCGGGAGTAAGCTACAGGCAGTGTGTGTGTAAGTTATTCTGAACATGATATTAGGATCTCAGGAGTAAGTTACAGGCAGTGCGTGAGTACGTTTATCTGAACATCAGAATAAGGTCTCAGAAGTAAGGTACAGGCAGTGTGTGGAAAAGTTAGTGTGAACATGAGAATAAAGTCTAAAGAGTAAGGTACACACAGTGTGTGGGTAGGTTAGTCTGAACATGAGAATAAGGTCTGAGGAGTAAGGTACACGTAGTGTGTGTGTAGTTTATTCTGAACATGAGAATAAGTTCTGAGGAGTAAGTTACAGGAAGTGTGTGGGTAGGTTAATCTGAATATGACAATAAGGTCTCGGGAGTAAGTTACAGGAAGTGTGTGGGTAAGTTAGTCTGAACATGATAATAGGGTCTGAGGAGAAATTTACAGGAAGTGTGTGGTTTAGGTTAGTCTGAGCATGATAATAAGATCTGAGGAGTAAGTTACAGGCAGTGTGTGGATAGGTTAATCTGAACATGAGAATAAGGTCTGACTGAGGAGTAAGTTACAGGCAGTGTGTGTGTAATTTATTCTGAACATGAGAATAAGGTCTGTGGAGTAAGTTATGGGAAGTGTGTGAGTAGGTTAATCTGAACATGACAATAAGGTCTCGGGAGTAAGTTACAGGAAGTGTGTGGGTAGGTTAGTCTGAACATGATAATAAGGTCTAAGGAGTAAGTTACAGGAAGTGTACATGTGTGGGTAGGTTAGTCTGAACATGAGAATAAGGTCTGAGGAGTAAGTTACAGGCAGTGTGTGGGTAGGATAGTCTGAACATGAGAATAAGGTCTGAGGAGTAAGTTACAGGCAGTGTGTTGGTAACGAGTTCTGGGGAGCAATATACGGTCATTCTGATGAAGGTTACATGTATTCCAGAAATGGCTGATGCATATAACCCATCTTTTGTTGATATAAATGTTGCCATTTTTATAACATTTTATCAACGTTATTTTAACATCCTAATGATCTGCTAAGCGGTAGTGCATCACTTTGCGATACTTATCACGCTTGTTTTTCAAAAGTTTATTTTTTTTTTACAGAGTGCTGTGAGCAATAGACGACTGGAGATCTTCAGTGAAATCAAGAAAATGTTTGAAGGTACACCAGTAGCATCACATTTGGTCATCGATGATCAAATATTCGTTAACGCTAGAGACAAGACTGATCCTGGAATGGAACAAATAAAGAAAACTATTATTCAACAAGCCAAACATCAACCAACATGGGGTCAAACCTTACCAAAATGTTTCCTGCCACTAGAGTTAGAGATTGCAGCCCTAGTCCGTAAAGGGGTTGCTTTGATTACAATGGATGACATGAAGAAAATAAACTCTCAACAAGCTATTCGTCCATTAACCGACCCTGAATTAAAGGTTTTTCTAAAATTCCACCACGCCGTTGGTACAATTCTATATTTTGATGAATTAAGCTTGGATCAGCATATTATACTTATGCCTACACATCTGATTGATGCTTTCAAGTCCATTATTACTGACAAGATTTTCTGTAAGGGAGACAGAAAGAAAGAACAAGTATTGGACATAATGGATAGCAAAGGAATTATCTTGAAAAAAGATGTCGATCAAATATGGAGAAAGGAAAAATACTCAAAGTTTAGGAAGGAAAAAGACTATCTTTTAACAGTTATGACACATCTTGATATCTTGGTAGAACCTAAGCGTTATGATTCACACACCCACTGTCGAAAACCAACAGATTTCTACTACGTAGCAAGTATGATACGTAAATTAGATAATACAGGATATCTTCAGTCTCCTTCCTTCTATCAGAGAAATATAGCCATAGTCTTTGATATGAATGGTACAATTATACCTCCAGCCTTATCCTTCAGATTCATCAGCTATTGCTTAAGTATATGGGGGGTGAAGACCTATGGAAAAACCAATGAACTTATGCTGTTCCATAAATCTGCTGTTTTCACAATAGATCCGTCGCTTGATATGTATGTTCAGTGTAAAGATGAACATATCATTGTCCGCCTTGTACATGCTAGAAACAGAGCATTAATCATAAGTGATCTTGCCTCTAGTATCCGTGAATGCTTGATTTCTGCTCTACATAAGATCAGTCGGCTGTATATCAACACTAGCAGTGATAGAACAGAAGTAGAAGTAGGTTCATTTAGGTTAAAAGTGTGTTGTAGTTCACCATGCGATCCTTGCTTCCTCCTATTAGAAGAAGTAAGAATACTTGGTGGTATCTGGAAGTGTCCCACTCATCACATGGAGATGGGAAAAGGCATGTTGTTATCCTGGTCAGCAGAAAAGGTCAGTTTGTGTGTATGATAAAAATAACTTAAAACTATGGCAATAACAAGATGCTTCCTTATTAACTAGGGTATATTATATTCCAGAGTGAATAGTAACTCACAAACGGTATGCTGAGTAGTAACTCACAAACGGTATATCGTTGTTATTAGTAGTAACTCACAAACGGTATATCGTTGTTATTAGTAGTAACTCACAAATGGTATATTGATATTATTAGTAGTAACTCACAAACAGTATTAGTAGGTTATTATACAGTGTTATGTACAATATGGAAAGATATTGTACTAGTCTGTATTGTATTGAAACCCCGTATTGGCGTCGAGTCCAATATGGGTTTTCAATATATTTCCATATCATAGCCTCATGGGTGATTTTGCCCATGAATATTCATAAACCAAATCGCGTCATGTATGACGTCAGCAAATAAACGTTGAACCATATTTGGAAGACGCTGATGAAAACTCGTATCTATTTTTTTTAAATAATATTTCATCACAGATTTGATCACATAAATAACTTCCTAATTTGTGATCGGATCAAAATTAATTGTCATCATATGTTTATTAGGAATCCGATGATGTGTGTAAAAGATCGAAAATATATTTAATGCACTGCCCCCCCCCCCCCCCTTTTTCCACGAAATAAAAGTATGTAAATAAAAAATATATTGTGCATTTTTTTTCAATTTCTGCCCCACATAAGTATTAGTATGTCATTGAAATCGTTTAGTATATATATTGTTAAATTTTTGGAACTTTATATATCAGCAGTATTGTTACCAATTGTATTATAGTTATGTACATGTACTTCTGTTGTTTTGTCGAAATAAAAAAATACCCTTGTGGAGCCTTTTTCTAATTGTTTATTTACATTTACAATGGAATGCGGTGCTTACTCAAATAATGCTATGTCTAGCAGAAGCAGTTTTACGAAATAGTAGATTTTTTTTGCGTGAACTCCTATTGAATCTCTACTAGAAAGGTAAAAAAAACTTGTCAAGCCCTCTTTTAAATTATCGTGGGAACCTTTAATTTTTCAGCAAAATATTTATCGAAGAAAGATTCCTCAACAATGTTACCGGAACTGACCGAATTTGTCCCGGCAACTAGAATGGGGATTGTAAGAAAAGTGCTTTTAGGTCATGAAAACCGTGCAGGATGCATTTTTTCACTTCTTCTCAATGCTTTTGAAAGGTGCTTATGCTTCAAAATTTGAAACTGGGTGGAAACCTTGAGTTTTCATGGTACAGCTGTAATAGTTTGAGATATTGTTCAAACCGGTGCATAGTTTGATTTTTTATCCCGGCAAATTGTCCGGCCCAAGCTAACAGAAAGTTTCCCGTTCAACTATATGTTAAAATCCAAATTGCCTTTGAGCCGCCATTTTGAATATACAAATGAACAAATCACCTATCATTTCTGGCTATGTTGTACAAAACACTGTATAATAACATATTTATTATACAACTGAAATGATCAAAACTATAAGAACAATTGTATGTTTAACTTTTAAATAAATAGAACAACTGCACACCAGAATTTCGTTAGGAAAATGTTCTGTATCAATACAGATCTCTTAATCTCTAAAATGAATCAAAAACAGCAAAATAACTGATGAACAATTATTCTAAGCATCTTTTTTCCCTCAAACTGTTAAATATCGAACAAGTTAATTTGATTGTAGATTACAATTAAAAATAATTTACCAGCAGACGACAAAAACCAACGAGTTACTTCCCTCACATTATAAATGTACAATACGAAGAAAAAAGCGCATTGAACGTCCAATCCGGAAAAAATACGGCTTCCGGTTGTACAATACGGGAAAAATAATGTACGGTCACATGTCTTAAATGGGTGTTTTTGATTGGATTAAAATTATAGCTGTATGATAAATTGATATTATTAGTGGTAACTCACAAACGGTATATTGTTATTATTAGTAGTAACTCACAAACGGTTTATTGATAGTATTAGTAGTAACTCACAAACGGTATATTGATATTATTAGTAGTAACTCACAAATGGTATATTGTTATTATTAGTATTAACTCACAAACGGTATATTGTTATTATTAGTAGTAACTCACAAATAGTATATTGATATTATTAGTAGTAACTCACAAACGGTATATTGTTATTATTATTAGTAACTCACAAACGGTATATTGATATTATTAGTAGTAACTCACAAACGGTATCTTGTTATTATTAGTAGTAACTCACAAATGGTATATTGATATTATTAGTAGTAACTCACAAACGGTATATTGATATTATTAGTAGTAGCTCACAAATGGTATATTGATATTATTAGTAGTAACGCACAAATGGTATATTGATATTATTAGTAGTAACTCACAAATGGTATATTGTTATTAGTAGTAACTCACAAATAGTATATTGATATTATTAGTAGTAACTCACAAACGGTATATTGTTATTAGTAGTAACTCACAAACAGTATATTGTTATTAGTAGTAACTCACAAATAGTGTATTGATATTATTAGTAGTAACTCACAAACGGTATATTGTTATTAGTAGTAACTCACAACTGGTATATTGATATTATTAGTAGTAACTCACAAACGGTATATTGTTATTAGTAGTAACTCACAAATAGTATATTGATATTATTATTAGTAACTCACAAATGGTATATTGATAGTATTAGTAGTAACTCACAAATGGTATATTGTTATTAGTAGTAACTCACAAATGGTATATTGATATTATTAGTAGTAACTCACAGATGGTATATTGATATTATTAGTAGTAACTCACAAATGGTATATTGTTATCAGTAGTAACTCACAAATAGTATATTGATATTATTAGTAGTAACTCACAAACGGTATCTTGTTGTTATTAGTAGGAACTCACAAACGGTATATTGATATTATTAGTAGTAACTCACAAATGGTATATTGTTATTATTGGTAGTAACTCACAAACGGTATATTGATATTATTAATAGTAACTCACAAACAGTATATTGATATTATTAGTAGTAACTCACAAACAGTATATTGATATTATTAGTAGTAACTCACACAGTATATTAATATTATTAGTAGTAATTCACAAACAGTATATTGATATTATTAGTAGTAACTCACAAATGGTATATTGTTATTATTGGTAGTAACTCACAAACGGTTTATTGATATTATCCCAATAGATGAATGAAAGTAAATATGTCCATTGCCACGTAGTACGCATTTGGGTCTGTTCGATATGTATCAATAGGTTATCTATATGTTGATCATATAGTCAATGAGGCTCCATGAGGGTTTCAATTGTTTTACTGTTTATATTTTTCTTCATGCCTTCATTTACTATAAACGTTTACTATAAATTTGTGTAATTAAATATCATTATGTTCAATTGTGTATTTTGAAATATATGTAATGGGAGAAGACTGTCTAAGTTGTTTAACTTGTGTCTTATCCTTTTGTCTTTTTGAACAATAAAATATGTTTAAAGTAAAAAAGTATGAGTTGTCACTCACAAATGGTATATTGTTATTATTGGTAGTAACTCGCAAACAGTACATGATATTATGAGTTTTCACTCACAAATGGTATATTGGTATTATGAGTTGTCACTCACAAATGGTATATTGGTATAATGAATAATAACTCAAAAAGGGTATTTGCTTAGTATTTTGACATTATCTAATTACAAGTAGGGTCTAATGATATTTAATCTGCTGAAATATAAAACCAATAGACCATCTGTCTGGTTCTGTGTATGAAGAATCAATAGATTATCCTAAAAATAAGATGAATTTCGATATGGTTTAAATATGGACAAAATATGACATAAATTTCACAATATGTTTTGCTTTGCATTGGAGAAATCTGCTCTTCAGAATGTTTCATTAACGCTTTGAAGATATTAACTATTTATTTACACGTGGTGCTAAAAATGTTATATTTTTTTCGCTATTTGTTATCTAATATCCAATTCAGTAATTATATGGAGTGGTAATTTAGTATTTAGTTGAGTGATTACTCGCTCTAAGTTTACGTTAAACTATTAATCTTATTTTTTTCAGGAACATGAGACTTGTAAACCAGGATGCCCAGGTAATGTACATTTATAAAGAGACTTGTAAACCTGAGGATGTCCAGGTAATGTACATTCATAATGAGACTTGTAAACCATGATGTCCAGGTAATGTACATTTATAATTAGACTTGTAAACCAGAATGTCCAGGTAATGTACATTTATAATTTATGAAAGAACAAAGACACCAGTACAAAACCAAACTTTAACTGGACAACACATAATTTTGTTTAAACACAAACTTACCTAGACAAAGCTTAATTTTGTTTAAACACAAACTTTAACTCCACACCGGACAAAGCCTAATTTTGCTTAAGCACTATCTCTAACTTGACAAAGCCTAATTTTGTTTAAGAACAAACTTAAGTGAAAAAAGCATAATCTTGCTTAAACATGGACAAAGCCTAATTTTGTTTAAGCACATACTTTAACTGGACAAAGCCTAATTTTATTTAAACACTAACTTTTACTGGACAAAGTATAATGTTGTTTAAGCACTAACTTTTACTGGACAAAGCCTAATTTTGTTTAAGCACTAACTTTTACTGGACAAAGTATAATTTTGTTTAAACACAAACTTCAACTGATCAAAGTTTAACTTTGTTTAAACACAGACTTTAACTGGACAAAATATAATTTTGCTTAAGCACAAACTTTATCTGGACAGAGCCTAATTTTGTTTAAACACAAACTTTAACCACAGGCACTTAGGTCCAGGATATTTGTTTTCTTCAATTTTATCAATAAAATGTGCATCTACAACGTATATGAACCCATTTGACATGCTTTGTTGTGAAATAAACACCTTTATGAACTATGCCCCATTTTCTTAATATCTTCCTAATACAATGTATCTACTATATACAAGGCAAGAATGTCGAGTTTGTTCTAAAAATAGCAACAAATGTACTTACCGGTATCCCCGCTGTTATCCGCCAGAAAAAAATCATTTCTGATGACTCGTGGCATATTCCCGGTTTCCTTTCAACCTTATCTAACTGTTGAACACAAAAGTTTCTTGTGGCGGAGTGCTTAAACGGTTACAGTCGGGTTTGTTTCTCTCAAGCGAGCTGAATTTCTAATCGGGGACGGAAGTGCTTTCAATTTTCCAAGGGACGCAACTCTTCTCGCAATCTGAGGATTTCCGAGTGGACTAAAACAAGGTAAAACATAAATGAGTTACGAACATCAATTATTGGTGCAAAAAACGAAAACTTGGAAAACTGAAAAAATACTTTTTTATCCAAACAGAAGAAGAAAAGCATTTAGCCATGGATGAAAAACATGGAAAAAGATAAAATAACTGATAATGGAAACCTTATTTCATGGTACAAATGTCATTTAAATTGCTCTGGTGATTTATTATAAAAAAAAAAAGATGAGAGGTGTGGGGGGGGGGGGGGGGGGGGGCTTTAGCTCAAACTTTAACTGGACAAAGCCTACTTGTGTTTAAGCACAGACTTTATCAGGACAAAGCCTAATTTTGCTTAGACACAAACTTTAACTGGACACTGGACAAAGCCTAATTTTTTTTTAACACAAACTTTAACTCCACACTGGACAAAGCCTAATTTTGTTTAAGCACAAACTTTAACTGGACAAAGCCTAATTTTGCTTAAGCACAAACTTTAACATGACAAAGTATATATATAAACACATACTTTAACTGGACAAGAGCTAATTTTGTTTAAGCACAAATTTTAACTGGACAAAGCCTAATTTTGTTTAAACAGTGTTTTGACATATAAGTTAAGTGTGATATTTGGCTTGTTATAGGTTATCGTGTAGTGTAAGAGTATTTTTTATAAACGATGGATTTTCATATATAGTGAAAATGTATAAAGATAAGGTGTCAACAAAAATGTCAAAAATATTATTTTTATCAAAAGCGTAAAAGTGTTTTTGACATTTACTTCACTGAGTTTGGCGCTGATTTGACAACTGTTTTACCTGTTTTGTTCAAGTATTGTTGTAAATAATGTTATAGTGACAGCCGGAAACTTTGAGCCGTAATGAAAGGGGGGGGGGGGGGGGTTGGCGCTTTAAAATCTGATTCAACCCACCATTTCTTTAGAAATGCCTGTACCTGTATCATTACGGTTTTCACAGTTTGCGGTTGTTGACTGATTTTGTCTGTTTATATACTTATGAGTTTTGACTTTCCCTTTGTAAGATTGTTCGGAGTTCGGTAATTTTGTTATTACCCTTATAAGACCTCCAGTATAAAGTTACTGTATTTTGTATAGCTTGTGAATATCTCCATTTCAGCTGACCTGGACCAATTATTGTTTAACCGATTTCAGCGATTTTCCTTAAAAAAAAATGATTTTTACCTATTTTATCTTCTAACCGGAATCAGCCTGAAAATATGTCGGTATTATAATCTCTTTTGTTCCATCATTATCTCGTTATCGTATGTTGTGTTTGTTAGCTTTTCACATTCCAATATCTTTTCTCTGAAATTACTTGAACCAAACTTAGGAGATAATTGGGTGACATTTTTACTTGTTTAAGCATTTTAGTATGGTAGCTAGAAAAAAGTATATTTTATGCGATCTGATTAGTGCAATTTAATAAGAAAACAATTGTATATGCATAGTTGCTGTCGTCAGTTGGGGATGGTGACAAGTGCAGTTTTATGTGCAACACTTTACATACAATACTGTTATTCCTATTATAATTGATTTCAAAATAACTTCTTTTGTTTTCATCATAGCAAAAGATGACATCATATTTACATTTTCAGAGGATAACTTAGACATTGGCCATTCTTTTTTATTTGTTTTTATTGGGCTATTTGTACGTCTCATATTTGCATGAATATAACACTGATTTTTTATGTTACTTACTTTACTTTTACTTATCCTCGTCGTCCCCGATGGGACATAAGACATCAACGAATAGTCTACTATTTTCTATTGTTAACGTTTCAGAAACTTAATCTTTTTTGACAGGGTGGGATTATTAGCCCTACGCCACATGATTGCATTCACACTGCTCACACGTTTCATCTAACTGTATTTTCTTTCAGGGTTATTTCCCTTAACCTTTCACTTTCCCCAGTTATTCACAAGGCAGTGGAACTATTTAACTCACAGCTGGGACCCTCTTCCATTAGCCCGATATTAAGTCTGTTGTCCCTTGCTCACCACAGGGAGGGGGAAGTAGGTTTTTGATTGTCCCTTGCTCACCACGGGGAGAGGGAAGTAGATTTTTGATTGTCCCTTGCTCACAACGGGGAGGGGGAAGTAGGTTTTTGATTGTCCCTTGCTCACCACGGGGAGGGGGAAGTATGTTTTTGATTGTCCCTTGCTCACCACGGGGAGGGGGGAGTAGGTTTTTGATTATCCCTTGCTCACCACAGGGAGGGGGAAGTTGATTTTTGATTGTCCCTTGCTCACCACGGGGAGGGGGAAGTAGGTTTTTGTCCCTTGCTCACAACGGGGAGGGGGAAGTAGGTTTTTGATTGTCCCTTGCTCACCACGGGGAGGGGGAAGTATGTTTTTGATTGTCCCTTGCTCACCACAGGGAGGGGGAAGTAGATTTTTGATTGTCCCTTGCTCACAACGGGGAGGGGGAAGTATATTTTTGATTGTCCCTTGCTCACAACGGGAAGGAGGAAGTAGGTTTTTGAGATGTCCCTTGCTCACCACGTGGAGGGGGAAGTAGATTTTTGATTATCCCTTGCTCACCACGGGGAGGGGAAAGTAGGTTTTTGATTGTCCCTTGCTCACCACAGGGAGGGGGAAGTAGATTTTTGATTGTCCCTTGCTCACAACGGGGAGGGGAAAGTAGGTTTTTGATTGTCCCTTGCTCACCACGGGGAGGGGGAAGTAGGTTTTTGATTGTCCCTTGCTCACCACGGGGAGGGGGAAGTAGGTTTTTGATTGTTCCTTGCTCACCACGAGGATGGTAAGTAGGTTTTTGAGATGTCCCTTGCTCACCACGGGGAGGGGGAAGTAGGATTTTGATTGTCCCTTGCTCACCACGGGGAGGGGGAAGTAGTTTTTTTTCCCTTACTCACCACGGGAAGGGGAAAGTAGGTTTTTGATTGTCTCTTGCTCACCACGGGGTGGGGGAAGTAGGTTTTTTATTGTCCCTTGCTCACCACGGGGAAGGGGAAGTAGGTTTTTTATTGTCCCTTGCTCACTACGGGGTGGGGTAAGTAGGTTTTTGATTGTCCCTTGCTCACCACGGGGAGGGGGAAGTAGGTTTTTGATTGTTCCTTGCTCACCACGGGGATGGGGAAGTAGGTTTTTGATTGTCCCTTGCTCACCACGGGGAAGGGGAAGTAGGTTTTTGATTGTCCCTTGCTCACCACAGGGTGGGGGAAGTAGGTTTTTGAGCAAGGAATCGTTTAGGTAGGTGGCTTTTTTATTTGATCTTATTTCAATAATTTGGAAAATATTTTATAGTTCTTTGATGAACCCACTGAACCATTTGAAAATAATATAAAGGTAAATATCAAATTGAGTATGCAAGAGCCGTTTCTGCAATAATGTTTATCAGTACACTGAGTCAAATAAGCATACCCCCGCTCCCCGAAGGGGGAAGGGGTATACTGTTTTACCTCTGTCCGTCCAAGATATGTGTCGTCACATTTTTCTCAGTAACTATTGATGGCAGAAATCTGATATTTGGTCACAAGCGTCATATAGGTATACCATATTGTGGGTAGCGTTTTTGGACCCGTCAGATTCCTACTTCCTGTTTGCCGACTTAGTTGGTTTTTATACACATTGAACATATATGCTCATTTTTCGTCGCATTTTTCTCAGGAACTATTGATGGCAGAAATCTGATATTTGGTCATAAGCTTCATATAGGTACCCAATATCGTGGGAAGCGTTTTTGGACCCATCAGATTTCTACTTCCTGTTTGCCGACTTAGTTGATTTTTATACACATTGAACATATATGCTCATTTTTCGTTCCATTTTTCTAAGCAACTATTGATGACAGGAATCTGATATTTGGTCACAAGCTTCATATAGGTATGTCATATTGTGGGAAGCGTTTTTGGACCCGTCAGATTCTTACTTCCTGTTTGCCGAAGAGCGGGGGTATCATAAGTGAGCATTAGCTTACAATTCATCTTGTTTGAAAAAAAATTGGGGCAAGAAAGCCGTCAGACCTAAACCAGATAGTTAAAATCAGCAAAAATCACAACATTTTTTGAGGTCGGAGTACCTAGTTACCGAGATTTATACATTTATTTCATATTTGGTAAGAACATTTCTTACTTTTATTTTTAGTAACAAACGATGAATTTTTACAGCAGCGTCCTACTGGTCGCCACATACAAAGACTCTCGTTGGAATATAACATCGATGAAGTGCGTGACATCGTTATATTTTCTGGATTACCACACAGAGATTGGCATGAGGTTTCTACCTCCACCGAATTCTCCAATGAGATAAAGAAATTTGAAGGACTGAGAAGATGTTGTAAGAAGAATGCTTTAACATTTAAAGATTTAAAAGAAGTAGTTGAAAAGGGAAAAATACAAACTGCACATACCATCTGTAAAGTAAGATTAAAATAGTTAACCTGTCTAGGTAGAACAACTAGATGAAATAATGTGTACAACTATGATAAATTAGTCCCTAATTTGGAAACCTAAAGTAGTATGTGTTACATTAAAATCATCTTAAGTCTCTCATTTGGAAACCTGAAGTAGTATGTGTTACATTAAATTCGTCTTAAGTCTCTCATTTGGAAACCTGAAGTAGTATGTGTTACATTAATTGTCTTAAGTCTCTCATTTGGAAACCTGAAGTAGTATGTGTTACATTAATTGTCTTAAGTCTCTCATTTGGAAACCTGAAGTAGTATGTGTTACATTAAAATCGTCTTAAGTCTCTCATTTGGAAACCTGAAGTAGTATGTGTTACATCAATCGTCTTAAGTCTCTCATTTGGAAACCTGAAGTAGTATGTGTTACATTAATTGTCTTAAGTCTCTCATTTGGAAACCTGAAGTAGTATGTGTTACATTAATTGTCTTAAGTCTCTCATTTGGAAACCTGAAGTAGTATGTGTTACATTAAAATCGTCTTAAGTCTCTCATTTGGAAACCTGAAGTAGTATGTGTTACATTAAACACGTCTCAAGTCTCTCATTTGGAAACCTGAAGTAGTATGTGTTACATTAATCATCTTAAGTCTCTCATTTGGAACCCTGAAGTAGTATGTGTTACATTAAAATCGTCTTAAGTCTCTCATTTGGAAACATGAAGTAGTATATGCACGTCAATCGTCTTTGGATTGATTGATTGATTTTTGGTGTTTCAGCAATATTTCAGCTATATCATGGCGACAAGTTTTAGTGATGGATGAAGCCGGAGAGAACCACCAACCCTGGGCAAACAACTGGTAAAATTTTATCACTTGTGGCTGCATGTCGATTGTACCTTTTTTGTAATTTACAAAGCCAGGCGCGAACCCACGCCGTATTGGTGATAGGCTTGTATGAGTTGTTAGGTAATCCAACTGCCTAACTTATTGAGCTACCCGGGCCCTTACAATCGTCTTTGGTCCCTAATTTTGAACCCTGAAGTAGTATGTGTACGTAAATCGTCTTTAGTCCCTAATTTTGAAGCCTGAAGTAGCATGTATAATTCAATCGTCTTTAGTCCCTAATTTTGAATCCTGAAGTAGCATGTTTAGATTAATCGACCTTAGTCCCTAATGTTAACCCTGAAGTAGTATGTATAATTCAATCGTCTTTAGTCCCTAATTTTGAATCCTGAAGTAGCATGTTTAGATTAATCGACTTTAGTCCCTAATGTTAACCCTGAAGTAGCATGTATAATTCAATCGTCTTTAGTCCCTAATTTTGAATCCTGAAGTAGCATGTTTAGATTAATCGACCTTAGTCCCTAATGTTAACCCTGAAGTAGTATGTATACTTCAATTGTCTTTAGTCCCTAGTTTTGAATCCTGAAGTAGCATGTTTACATGAATTGTCTTTAGTCCATACGTTTGAACTCTGAAGTAGCATGTATACATCAATCGTCTTTAATCCCCAATGTTGTACTCGTGAGGTAGTATGGGTACATAATCGTTTTGAGTAACCCACAGCTGATCACGCTTCTATTACTCTCCACTCACAACACATGGGTCAACTAACAGAGGAATCATCGTAAGAATGCGATCGTTTTAAAACACTTTGATATTTCCCCGACTACTGTCTGTATAGCCATTCATATCGCAACTTTATGTATTCTGATTACCCCTTTGGTATTTTCAAACTCTTCCTTTAAATGTTTATAATTTAAGAAAGAAGTTCCTTGTAAATTATGGAAGCACCCATTTGTCTCTACAGCTTCTTTACCTCATAAAAGGAGATTAACAATATCAAACAATTTTGATTTGTAAATATTAATAAGCTTTTTATTTCAACAAAGCAAGGATTTTTCCGCCAGTTGATCCACGTGTGGTGAGGGAAAAGTATTCGGGTAGATCATATGTACAGCAACCTTTAAGTCCCCCATTTGAAATCAATAAATACATGCATGTTTGTTAATTACTGATAAATAGAGGTCACTTGAGTCAAGAACAACATTGCTATTATAAATTATTAATTGATGAACAAAATGATAAACGGTGGAGATTAAAGTATACATCTATTGGTGATCTATACATAGAAATTATCTTTCTATAATTTTAGTTAATTGTATTCGTGGTTTGATAATTATATAAGATCATGTGGTGTGCAGTACATTATATTTCTATCTTTTTATTAGAGCTATATTACAGCCAATTATAATTTTATTTAACCTTAACTTCAAAAGATCTGCCTATTACATGTAATTATATATGTCATGTTACACACTTCTTGCTAACATGATTGTTAGGTATATTATTGTCTATTAATATTCATTTAATTAATTACAGGTTCTACGTGACAAATTTATAGATTATGGTAAGTATGATAATTATGATGAACAGATATCAAACGAAAATCTCGATTGACAAAACAGCAAAACTTAAGCAAACCAAAACAAAAGATCAAACAATACAATACGTTTTTTCATTATTTAGGCTCAAAAAGCGTAATCTGACAACAAATATAAGAGCATCACAACTTTTAAAAAAAAACAAAAGATTGAATATTACAATTAAGCTGTCATTATAATCATGGCCACGACAGCCACCATAGGTAGAAGTAAATCTTACTGTCTTACAATCATGGCCACGACAGCCACCATAGATAGAAGTAAATCTTATTATCATACAAACATGACATCTACCATAGGTAGAAGTAAATCCTACTCTCATGCAATCATGACCATGACAGCTATGATAGGTAGAAGTAAATCTTACTATCATACAATCCATGACCATGACAGCCATCAGAGGTAGAAGTAAATCTTACTATCATACAATCATGACCATGACAGCCATCAGAGGTAGAAGTAAATCATACTATCATACAATCATGACCATGACAGCCACCATAGGTAGAAGTAAATCCTACTCTCATGCAATCATGACCATGACAGCTACCATAGATAGAAGTAAATCTTACTATCATACAATCATGACCATGACAGCCGTCAAAGTTAGAAGTAAATCCTATTATCATGCAATCATGACAATGACAGCTACCATAGAAAGAAGTAAATCCTGCTATCATACAATCATCACCATGACAACTATTATAGATAGAAGTAAATCTTACTATCATGCAATAATGACCATGACAGCCACCATAGGTAGAAGTAAATCCTACTATCATACAATCATGACCATGACAGCTACCATAGGTAGAAGTAAATCCTACTATCATACAATCATGACCATGACAGCCACCATAGGTAGAAGTAAATCCTACTATCATACAATCATGACCATGACAGTCATCATAGGTAGAAGTAAATCCTACTTTCATACAATCATGACCATGACATCTACCATAGGTAGAAGTAAATCCTACTTTCATACAATCATGACCATGACAGCTACCATAGGTAGAGGTACATCCTACTATCATACAATCATGACCATGACATCTACCATAAGTAGAAGTAAATCCTACTTTCATACAATCATGACCATGACAGCCACCATAGGAAGAAGTAAATCCTACTATCATACAATCATGACTATGACAGTCATCATAGGTAGAAGTAAATCCTACTATCATACAATCATGACCATGACATCTACCATAGGTAGAAGTAAATCTTACTATCATACAATGATGACCATGACAGCTACCATAGGTAGAAGTACATCCTACTATCATACAATCATGACCATGACATCCACCATAGGTAGAGGTAAATCTTACTATCATACAATCATGACCATGACATCTACCATAGGTAGAAGTAAATCCTACTATCACACAATCATGACATCTACCATAGGTAGAAGTAAATCCTACTCTCATGCAATCATGACCATGACAGCTATGATAGGTAGAAGTAAATCTTACTATCATACAATCCATGACCATGACAGCCATCAGAGGTAGAAGTAAATCTTACTATCATACAATCATGACCATGACAGCCATCAGAGGTAGAAGTAAATCATACTATCATACAATCATGACCATGACAGCCACCATAGGTAGAAGTAAATCCTACTCTCATGCAATCATGACCATGACAGCTACCATAGATAGAAGTAAATCTTACTATCATACAATCATGACCATGACAGCCGTCAAAGTTAGAAGTAAATCCTATTATCATGCAATCATGACAATGACAGCTACCATAGAAAGAAGTAAATCCTGCTATCATACAATCATCACCATGACAACTATTATAGATAGAAGTAAATCTTACTATCATGCAATAATGACCATGACAGCCACCATAGGTAGAAGTAAATCCTACTATCATACAATCATGACCATGACAGCTACCATAGGTAGAAGTAAATCCTACTTTCATACAATCATGACCATGACAGCCACCATAGGTAGAAGTAAATCCTACTATCATACAATCATGACCATGACAGTCATCATAGGTAGAAGTAAATCCTACTTTCATACAATCATGACCATGACATCTACCATAGGTAGAAGTAAATCCTACTTTCATACAATCATGACCATGACAGCTACCATAGGTAGAGGTACATCCTACTATCATACAATCATGACCATGACATCTACCATAAGTAGAAGTAAATCCTACTTTCATACAATCATGACCATGACAGCCACCATAGGAAGAAGTAAATCCTACTATCATACAATCATGACTATGACAGTCATCATAGGTAGAAGTAAATCCTACTATCATACAATCATGACCATGACATCTACCATAGGTAGAAGTAAATCTTACTATCATACAATGATGACCATGACAGCTACCATAGGTAGAAGTACATCCTACTATCATACAATCATGACCATGACATCCACCATAGGTAGAGGTAAATCTTACTATCATACAATCATGACCATGACATCTACCATAGGTAGAAGTAAATCCTACTATCACACAATCATGACCATGACATCTACCATACGTAGAGGTAAATCCTACTATCATACAATCATCACCATGACAGGTATCATAGGTAGAAGTAAATCCTACTATCGTACAATCGTGACCATGACAGCTATGATAGATAGAAGTAAATCTTACTATTATACAATCATGACCATGACAGCTAGCATAGGTAAAACTAAATCTTATTTTCATACAATCATGACCATGACAGCTAGCATAGGTAGAACTAAATCTTACTATCATACAATCATGTTCATGACAGCTGACATAGATAGAACTAAATCTTACTATCATACAATCATGACCATGACAGCTAGCATAGGTAGAACTAAATATTACTATCATACAATCATGTTCATGACAGCTACCATAGATAGAAGTAAATCATACTATCATACAATCATGACCATGACAGCTACCATAAGTAGACGTACATCCTACTGGCACACATTCATGACCATGACAGCTATCACAGGTAGAGGTAAATATTACTGTCATACAAGCATGACCATGACAGCTACCATATGTAGAAGTAAATCCTGCTATCATACAATCATGACCATGACAGCCACCATAGGTAGAAGTAAATACTACTCTCATGCAATCATGACCATGACAGCTACCATAGATAGAAGTAAATCTTACTATCATACAATCATGACCATGACAGCCGTCAAAGGTAGAAGTAAATCCTATTATCATACAATCATGACAATGACAGCTACCATAGATAGAAGTAAATCCTGCTATCATACAATCATCACCATGACAACTATCATAGATAGAAGTAAATCTTACTATCATGCAATAATGACCATGACAGCCACCATAGGTAGAAGTAAATCCTACTATCATACAATCATGACCATGACAGCTACCATAGGTAGAAGTAAATCCTACTATCATACAATCATCACCATGACAGCCACCATAGGTAGAAGTAAATCCTACTATCATACAATCATCACCATGACAACTATTATAGATAGAAGTAAATCTTACTATCATGCAATAATGACCATGACAGCCACCATAGGTAGAAGTAAATCCTACTATCATACAATCATGACCATGACAGCTACCATAGGTAGAAGTAAATCCTACTATCATACAATCATGACCATGACAGCCACCATAGGTAGAAGTAAATCCTACTATCATACAATCATGACCATGACAGTCATCATAGGTAGAAGTAAATCCTACTTTCATACAATCATGACCATGACATCTACCATAGGTAGAAGTAAATCCTACTTTCATACAATCATGACCATGACAGCTACCATAGGTAGAGGTACATCCTACTATCATACAATCATGACCATGACATCTACCATAAGTAGAAGTAAATCCTACTTTCATACAATCATGACCATGACAGCCACCATAGGAAGAAGTAAATCCTACTATCATACAATCATGACTATGACAGTCATCATAGGTAGAAGTAAATCCTACTATCATACAATCATGACCATGACATCTACCATAGGTAGAAGTAAATCTTACTATCATACAATGATGACCATGACAGCTACCATAGGTAGAAGTACATCCTACTATCATACAATCATGACCATGACATCCACCATAGGTAGAGGTAAATCTTACTATCATACAATCATGACCATGACATCTACCATAGGTAGAAGTAAATCCTACTATCACACAATCATGACCATGACATCTACCATACGTAGAGGTAAATCCTACTATCATACAATCATCACCATGACAGGTATCATAGGTAGAAGTAAATCCTACTATCGTACAATCGTGACCATGACAGCTATGATAGATAGAAGTAAATCTTACTATTATACAATCATGACCATGACAGCTAGCATAGGTAAAACTAAATCTTATTTTCATACAATCATGACCATGACAGCTAGCATAGGTAGAACTAAATCTTACTATCATACAATCATGTTCATGGTTCATGACAGCTGACATAGATAGAACTAAATCTTACTATCATACAATCATGACCATGACAGCTAGCATAGGTAGAACTAAATATTACTATCATACAATCATGTTCATGACAGCTACCATAGATAGAAGTAAATCATACTATCATACAATCATGACCATGACAGCTACCATAAGTAGACGTACATCCTACTGGCACACATTCATGACCATGACAGCTATCACAGGTAGAGGTAAATATTACTGTCATACAAGCATGACCATGACAGCTACCATATGTAGAAGTAAATCCTGCTATCATACAATCATGACCATGACAGCCACCATAGGTAGAAGTAAATACTACTCTCATGCAATCATGACCATGACAGCTACCATAGATAGAAGTAAATCTTACTATCATACAATCATGACCATGACAGCCGTCAAAGGTAGAAGTAAATCCTATTATCATACAATCATGACAATGACAGCTACCATAGATAGAAGTAAATCCTGCTATCATACAATCATCACCATGACAACTATCATAGATAGAAGTAAATCTTACTATCATGCAATAATGACCATGACAGCCACCATAGGCAGAAGTAAATCCTACTATCATACAATCATGACCATGACAGCTACCATAGGTAGAAGTAAATCCTACTATCATACAATCATGACCATGAAAGCCACCATAGGTAGAAGTAAATCCTACTATCATACAATCATGACCATGACAGTCATCATAGGTAGAAGTAAATCCTACTTTCATACAATCATGACCATGACATCTACCATAGGTAGAAGTAAATCCTACTTTCATACAATCATGACCATGACAGCTACCATAGGTAGAGGTACATCCTACTATCATACAATCATGACCATGACATCTACCATAAGTAGAAGTAAATCCTACTATCATACAATCATGACCATGACAGCCACCATAGGTAGAAGTAAATCCTACTATCATACAATCATGACTATGACAGTCATCATAGGTAGAAGTAAATCCTACTATCATACAATCATGACCATGACATCTACCATAGGTAGAAGTAAATCTTACTATCATACAATGATCACCATGACAGCTACCATAGGTAGAAGTACATCCTACTATCATACAATCATGACCATGACATCCACCATAGGTAGAGGTAAATCTTACTATCATACAATCATGACCATGACATCTACCATAGGTAGAAGTAAATCCTACTATCACACAATCATGACCATGACATCTACCATACGTAGAGGTAAATCCTACTATCATACAATCATCACCATGACAGGTATCATAGGTAGAAGTAAATCCTACTATCGTACAATCGTGACCATGACAGCTATGATAGATAAAAGTAAATCTTATTTTCATACAATCATGACCATGACAGCTAGCATAGGTAGAACTAAATCTTACTATCATGCAATCATGACCATGACAGCTAGCATAGGTAGAACTAAATCTTACTATCATACAATCATGTTCATGACAGCTGACATAGATAGAACTAAATCATACTATCATACAATCATGACCATGACAGCTACCATAAGTAGACGTACATCCTACTGGCACACATTCATGACCATGACAGCTATCACAGGTAGAGGTAAATATTACTGTCATACAAGCATGACCATGACAACTACCATATGTAGAAGTAAATCCTGCTATCATACAATCATGACCATGACATCTACCATAGGTAGAAATAAATATTACTATCACACAATCGTGACCATGACAGCTACCATAAGTAGAAGTAAATCCTTCTATCTTACAATCATGACCATGACAACTACCATTGGTAGAAGTAAATGTGACTATCACACAATCATGACAATGACAGCTACCATAGGTAGAAGTAAATCCTACTATCATACAATCATGACCATGACAGCCATCATAGGTAGAAGTAAATCTTACTATCATAACCATGACAGCTACCATTGGTAGAAGTAAATCTTACTATCATACAATCATGACCATGACAGCCACCATAGGTAGAAGTAAATGTGACTATCACACAATCATGACCATGACAGCTACCATAGGTAGAACTAAATCCTACTATCATACAATCATGACCATGACAGCCATCATAGGGAGAAGTAAATCTTACTATCATAACCATGACAGCTACCATTGGTAGAAGTAAATCTTACTATCATACAATCATGACCATGACAGCCATCATAGGTAGAAGTAAATCCTACTATCATACAATCATGCCCATGACAGCTACCATAGGTAGAAGTACATCCTACTATCATACAATCATGACCATGACATCCACCATAGGTAGAGGTATATCTTACTATCATGCAATCATGACCATGACAGCCATCAAAGATAGAAGTAAATCCTATTATCATACAATCATGACAATGACAGCTACCATAGGTAGAAGTAATTCCTACTTTCATACAATCATGACCATGACAGCCACCATAGATAGAAGTAAATCCTACTTTCATACAATCATGACCATGACAGTCATCATAGGTAGAAGTAAATCCTACTATAATACAATCATGACCATGACAGCTACCATAGGTAGAAGTACATCCTACTATCATACAATCATGACCATGACATCTACCATAGGTAGAAGTAAATCCTACTATCATACAATCATGACCATGACAGTCATCATAGATAGAAGTAAATCTTACTATTATACAATCATGACCATGACAGCTAGCATAGGTAAAACTAAATCTTATTATCATACAATCATGACCATGACAACTACCATAGGTAGAAGTAAATCTTACTATCATACAATCATGACCATGACATCCACCCTAGGTAGAGGTAAATCTTACTATCATGCAATCATGACCATGACATCTGCCATAGGTAGAAGTAAATCCTACTATCTTACAATCATGACCATGGCATCTACCATACGTAGAAGTAAATCCTACTATCATACAATCATGACCATGACAGGTATCATAGGTAGCAGTAAATCCTACTATCGTACAATCAAGACCATGACAGCTATGATAGATAGAAGTAAATCTTACTATTATACAATCATGACCATGACAGCTAGCATAGGTAAAACTAAATCTTATTATCATACAATCATGACCATGACAACTACCATAGGTAGAAGTAAATCTTACTATCATACAATCATGACCATGACAGCTAGCATAGGGAAAACTAAATCTTACTATCATACAATCATGTTCATGACAGCAGACATAGGTAGAACTAAATCTTACTATCATACAATCATGACGATGACAGCTAGCATAGGTAGAACTAAATATTACTATCATACAATCATGTTCATGACAGCTACCATAGATAGAAGTAAATCATACTATCATACAATCATGACCATGACAGCAACCATAAGTAGACGTACATCCTACTGGTACACATTCATGACCATGACAGCTATCACAGGTAGAGGTAAATATTACTGTCATACAAGCATGACCATGACAGCTACCATATGTAGAAGTAAATCCTGCTTTCATACAATCATGACAATGACAACTACCATTGGTAGAAGTAAATCTTACTATCATACAATCATGACTATGACAGCCACCGTAGGTAGAAGTAAATGTGACTATCACACAACCATGACAATGACAGCTACCATAGGTAGAAGTAAATCCTACTATCATACAATCATGACCATGACAGCCATCATAGGTAGAAGTAAATCTTACTATCATAACCATGACAGCTACCATTGGTAGAAGTAAATCTTACTATCATACAATCATGACCATGGCAGCCACCATAGGTAGAAGTAAATGTGATTATCACACAATCATGACCATGACAGCTACCATAGGTAGAAGTAAATCCTACTATCATACAATCATGACCATGACAGCCATCATAGGGAGAACTAAATCTTACTATCATAACCATGAGAGCTACCATTGGTAGAAGTAAATTTTACTATCATACAATCATGACCATGACAGCTACCATAGGTAGAAGTAAATCCTACTATCATACAATCATGACCATGACAGCCATCATAGGGAGAACTAAATCTTACTATCATAACCATGAGAGCTACCATTGGTAGAAGTAAATCTTACTAGCATACAATCATGACCATGGCAGCCACCATAGGTAGAAGTAAATGTGACTATCACACAATCATGACCATGACAGCTACCATAGGTAGAAGTAAATCCTACTATCATACAATCATGACCATGACATCCACCATAGGTAGAGGTAAATCTTACTATCATGCAATCATGACCATGACAGCCATCAAAAGTAGAAGTAAATCCTATTATCATACAATCATGACAATGACAGCTACCATAGATAGAAGTAAATCCTGCTATCATACAATCATGACCATAACAACTATCATAGATAGAAGTAAATCTTACTTTCATGCAATCATGACCATGACAGCCACCATAGGTAGAAGTAAATCCTACTATCGTACAATCATGACCATGACAGCTACCATAGGTAGAAGTAAATCCTACTATCATACAAACATGACCATGACAGTCATCATAGGTAGAAGTAAATCCTACTATCATACAATCATGACCATGACATCTACCATAGGTAGAAGTAAATCCTATTATCATACAATCATGACCATGACAGCTACCATAGGTAGAAGTAAATCCTACTTTCATACAATCATGACCATGACAGTCATCATAGGTAGAAGTAAATCCTACTATCATACAATCATGACCATGACAGCCACCATAGGTAGAAGTAAATCCTATTTTCATACAATCATGACCATGACAGTCATCATAGGTAGTAGTAAATCCTACCATCATACAATCATGACCATGACATCTACCATACGTAGAAGTAAATCCTACTTTCATACAATCATGACCATGACAGTCATCATAGGTAGAAGTAAATCCTATTATCGGACAATCATGACCATGACATCTTCCATAGGTAGAAGTAAATCTTACTATCATACAATCATGACCATGACAGGTATCATAGGTAGAAGTAAATCCTACTATCGTACAATCATGACCATGACAGCTATGATAGATAGAAGTAAATCTTACTATCATACAATCATGACCATGACAGCTAGCATAGGTAAAACTAAATCCTACTATCTTACAATCATGACCATGACAACTACCATTGGTAGAAGTAAATGTGACTATCATAACCATGACAGCTACCATTGGTAGAAGTAAATCTTACTATCATACAATCATGACCATGACAGCCACCATAGGTAGAAGTAAATGTGACTATCACACAATCATGACAATGACAGCTACCATAGGTAGAAGTAAATCCTACTATCATACAATCATGACCATGACAGCCATCATAGGTAGAAGTAAATCTTACTATCATAACCATGACAGCTACCATTGGTAGAAGTAAATCTTACTATCATACAATCATGACCATGACAGCCACCATAGGTAGAAGTAAATGTGACTATCACACAATCATGAACATGACAGCTACCATAGGTAGAAGTAAATCCTACTATCATACAATCATGACCATGACAGCCATCATAGGGAGAAGTAAATCTTACTATCATAACCATGAGAGCTAACATTGGTAGAAGTACATTTTACTATCATACAATCATGACCATGACAGCCATCATAGGTAGAAGTAAATCCTACTATCATACAATCATGACCATGACAGCTACCATAGGTAGAAGTACATCCTACTATCATACAATCATGACCATGACATCCACCATAGGTAGAGGTAAATCTTACTATCATGCAATCATGACCATGACAGACATCAAAGGTAGAAGTAAATCCTATTATCATACAATCATGACAATGACAGCTACCATAGATAGAGTAAATCCTGCTATCAAACAATCATGACCATAACAACTATCATAGATAGAAGTAAATCTTACTTTCATGCAATCATGACCATGACAGCCACCATAGGTAGAAGTAAGTCCTACTATCATACAATCATGACCATGACAGCTACCATAGGTAGAAGTAAATCCTACTATCATACAATCATGACCATGACAGCCACCATAGGTAGAAGTAAATCCTACTATCATACAATCATGACCATGACAGCCACCATAGGTAGAAGTAAATCCTACTATCATACAATCATGACCATGACAGCCACCATAGGTAGAAGTAAATCCTACTATCATACAATCATGACCATGACAGCACCATAGGTAGAAGTAAATCCTACTATCATACAATCATGACCATGACATCTACCATAGGTAGAAGTAAATCCTACTATCATACAATCATGACCATGACAGCCACCATAGGTAGAAGTAAATCCTACTATCATACAATCATGACCATGACAGTCATCATAGGTAGAAGTAAATCCAACCATCATACAATCATGACCATGACATCTACCATAGGTAGAAGTAAATCTTACTATCATACAATCATGACCATGACAGCTACCATAGGTAGAAATACATCCTGCTATCATACAATCATGACCATGACATCCACCATAGGTAGAGGTAAATCTTACTATCATGCAATCATGACCATGGCATCTACCATAGGTAGAAGTAAATCCTACTATCATACAATCATGACCATGACAGTCATCATAGGTAGAAGTAAATCCTATTATCAGACAATCATGACCATGACATCTTCCATAGGTAGAAGTAAATCTTACTATCATGCAATCATGACCATGGCATCTACCATAGGTAGAAGTAAATCCTACTATCATACAATCATGACCATGACAGTCATCATAGGTAGAAGTAAATCCTATTATCAGACAATCATGACCATGACATCTTCCATAGGTAGAAGTAAATCCTACTATCATACAATTATGACCATGACAGCCACCATAGGTAGAAGTAAATCCTACTTTCATACAATCATGACCATGACAGTCATCATAGGTAGTAGTAAATCCTACCATCATACAATCATGACCATGACATCTACCATAGGTAGAAGTAAATCCTACTATCATACAATCATGACGATGACATCTACCATACGTAGAAGTAAATCCTACTATCATACAATCATGACCATGACAGTCATCATAGGTAGAAGTAAATCCTATTATCAGACAATCATGACCATGACATCTTCCATAGGTAGAAGTAAATCTTACTATCATACAATCATGACCATGACAGGTATCATAGGTAGAAGTAAATCCTACTATCGTACAATCATGACCATGACAGCTATGATAGATAGAAGTAAATCTTACTATCATACAATCATGACCATGACAGCTAGCATAGGTAAAACTAAATCCTACTATCTTACAATCATGTCCATGACAACTACCATTGGTAGAAGTAAATGTGACTATCATAACCATGACAGCTACCATTGGTAGAAGTAAATCTTACTATCATACAATCATGACCATGACAGCCACCATAGGTAGAAGTAAATGTGACTATCACACAATCATGACAATGACAGCTACCATAGGTAGAAGTAAATCCTACTATCATACAATCATGACCATGACAGCCATCATAGGTAGAAGTAAATCTTACTATCATAACCATGACAGCTACCATTGGTAGAAGTAAATCTTACTATCATACAATCATGACCATGACAGCCACCATAGGTAGAAGTAAATGTGACTATCACACAATCATGAACATGACAGCTACCATAGGTAGAAGTAAATCCTACTATCATACAATCATGACCATGACAGCCATCATAGGGAGAAGTAAGACTTACTATCATAACCATGAGAGCTAACATTGGTAGAAGTACATTTTACTATCATACAATCATGACCATGACAGCCATCATAGGTAGAAGTAAATCCTACTATCATACAATCATGACCATGACAGCTACCATAGGTAGAAGTACATCCTACTATCATACAATCATGACCATGACATCCACCATAGGTAGAGGTAAATCTTACTATCATGCAATCATGACCATGACAGACATCAAAGGTAGAAGTAAATCCTATTATCATACAATCATGACAATGACAGCTACCATAGATAGAGTAAATCCTGCTATCAAACAATCATGACCATAACAACTATCATAGATAGAAGTAAATCTTACTTTCATGCAATCATGACCATGACAGCCACCATAGGTAGAAGTAAGTCCTACTATCATACAATCATGACCATGACAGCTACCATAGGTAGAAGTAAATCCTACTATCATACAATCATGACCATAACAGCCACCATAGGTAGAAGTAAATCCTACTATCATACAATCATGACCATGACAGCCACCATAGGTAGAAGTAAATCCTACTATCATACAATCATGACCATGACAGCCACCATAGGTAGAAGTAAATCCTACTATCATACAATCATGACCATGACAGCACCATAGGTAGAAGTATATCCTACTATCATACAAACATGACCATGACATCTACCATAGGTAGAAGTAAATCCTACTATCATACAATCATGACCATGACAGCCACCATAGGTAGAAGTAAATCCTACTATCATACAATCATGACCATGACAGTCATCATAGGTAGAGGTAAATCCTACCATCATACAATCATGACCATGACATCTACCATAGGTAGAAGTAAATCTTACTATCATACAATCATGACCATGACAGCTACCATAGGTAGAAATACATCCTGCTATCATACAATCATGACCATGACATCCACCATAGGTAGAGGTAAATCTTACTATCATGCAATCATGACCATGGCATCTACCATAGGTAGAAGTAAATCCTACTATCATACAATCATGACCATGACAGTCATCATAGGTAGAAGTAAATCCTATTATCAGACAATCATGACCATGACATCTTCCATAGGTAGAAGTAAATCTTACTATCATACAATCATGACCATGACAGGTATCATAGGTAGAAGTAAATCCTACTATCGTACAATCATGACCATGACAGCTATGATAGATACAAGTAAATCTTACTATTATACAATCATGACCATGACAGCTAGAATAGGTAAAACTAAATCTTAGTATCATACAATCATGACCATGACAGCTACCATAGGTAGAAGTAAATCTTACTATCATACAATCATGACCATGACAGCTAGCATAGGTAGAACTAAATCTTACTATCATACAATCATGTTCATGACAGCTGGCATAGGTAGAACTAAATCTTACTATCATACAATCATGACCATGACAGCTAGCATAGGTAGAACTAAATATTACTATCATACAATCATGTTCATGACAGCTACCATAGATAGAAGTAAATCATACTATCATACAATCATGACCATGACAGCTACCATAAGTAGACGTACATCCTACTAGCACACATGCATGACCATGACAGCTATCACAGGTAGAGGTAAATATTACTGTCATACAAGCATGACCATGACAGCTACCATATGTAGAAGTAAATCCTGCTATCATACAATCATGACCATGACATCTACCATAGGTAGAAATAAATATTACTATCACACAATCATGACTATGACAGCCACCGTAGGTAGAAGTAAATGTGACTATCACACAACCATATCAATGACAGCTACCATAGGTAGAAGTAAATCCTATTTTCATACAATCATGACCATGACAGCCATCATAGGTAGAAGTAAATCTTACTATCATAACCATGACAGCTACCATTGGTAGAAGTAAATCTTACTATCATACAATCATGACCATGACAGCCACCATAGGTAGAAGTAAATCCTGCTATCATACAATCATGACCTTAACAACTATCATAGATAGAGGTAAATCTTACTTTCATGCAATCATGACCATGACAGCACCATAGGTAGAAGTAAATCCTACTATCATACAATCATGACCATGACATCTACCATAGGTAGAAGTAAATCCTACTATCATACAATCATGACCATGACAGCCACCATAGGTAGAAGTAAATCCTACTATCATACAATCATGACCATGACAGTCATCATAGGTAGAAGTAAATCCTACCATCATACAATCATGACCATGACATCTACCATAGGTAGAAGTAAATCTTACTATCATACAATCATGACCATGACAGCTACCATAGGTAGAAATACATCCTGCTATCATACAATCATGACCATGACATCCACCATAGGTAGAGGTAAATCTTACTATCATGCAATCATGACCATGGCATCTACCATAGGTAGAAGTAAATCCTACTATCATACAATCATGACCATGACAGTCATCATAGGTAGAAGTAAATCCTATTATCAGACAATCATGACCATGACATCTTCCATAGGTAGAAGTAAATCTTACTATCATACAATCATGACCATGACAGGTATCATAGGTAGAAGTAAATCCTACTATCGTACAATCATGACCATGACTGCTATGATAGATAAAAGTAAATCTTACTATTATACAATCATGACCATGACAGCTAGAATAGGTAAAACTAAATCTTAGTATCATACAATCATGACCATGACAGCTACCATAGGTAGAAGTAAATCTTACTTTCATACAATCATGACCATGACAGCTAGCATAGGTAGAACTAAATCTTACTATCATACAATCATGTTCATGACAGCTGGCATAGGTAGAACTAAATCTTACTATCATACAATCATGACCATGACAGCTAGCATAGGTAGAACTAAATATTACTATCATACAATCATGTTCATGACAGCTACCATAGATAGAAGTAAATCATACTATCATACAATCATGACCATGACAGCTACCATAAGTAGACGTACATCCTACTGGCACACATTCATGACCATGACAGCTATCACAGGTAGAGGTAAATATTACTGTCATACAAGCATGACCATGACAGCTACCATATGTAGAAGTAAATCCTGCTATCATACAATCATGACCATGACAGCCACCATAGGTAGAAGTAAATACTACTCTCATGCAATCATGACCATTACAGCTACCATAGATAGAAGTAAATCTTACTATCATACAATCATGACCATGACAGCCGTCAAAGGTAGAAGTAAATCCTATTATCATACAATCATGACAATGACAGCTACCATAGATAGAAGTAAATCCTGCTATCATACAATCATCACCATGACAACTATCATAGATAGAAGTAAATCTTACTATCATGCAATAATGACCATGACAGCCACCATAGGTAGAAGTAAATCCTACTATCATACAATCATGACCATGACAGCTACCATAGGTAGAAGTAAATCCTACTATCATACAATCATGACCATGACAGCCACCATAGGTAGAAGTAAATCCTACTATCATACAATCATGACCATGACAGTCATCATAGGTAGAAGTAAATCCTACTTTCATACAATCATGACCATGACATCTACCATAGGTAGAAGTAAATCCTACTTTCATACAATCATGACCATGACAGCTACCATAGGTAGAGGTACATCCTACTATCATACAATCATGACCATGACATCTACCTTAAGTAGAAGTAAATCCTACTATCATACAATCATGACCATGACAGTCATCATAGGTAGAAGTAAATCCTACTATCATACAATCATGACCATGACATCTACCATAGGTAGAAGTAAATCTTACTATCATACAATGATCACCATGACAGCTACCATAGGTAGAAGTACATCCTACTATCATACAATCATGACCATGACATCCACCATAGGTAGAGGTAAATCTTACTATCATACAATCATGACCATGACATCTACCATAGGTAGAAGTAAATCCTACTATCACACAATCATGACCATGACATCTACCATACGTAGAGGTAAATCCTACTATCATACAATCATCACCATGACAGGTATCATAGGTAGAAGTAAATCCTACTATCGTACAATCGTGACCATGACAGCTATGATAGATAAAAGTAAATCTTACTATTATACAATCATGACCATGACAGCTAGCATAGGTAAAGCTAAATCTTATTTTCATACAATCATGACCATGACAGCTAGCATAGGTAGAACTAAATCTTACTATCATGCAATCATGACCATGACAGCTAGCATAGGTAGAACTAAATCTTACTATCATACAATCATGTTCATGACAGCTGACATAGATAGAACTAAATCATACTATCATACAATCATGACCATGACAGCTACCATAAGTAGACGTACATCCTACTGGCACACATTCATGACCATGACAGCTATCACAGGTAGAGGTAAATATTACTGTCATACAAGCATGACCATGACAACTACCATATGTAGAAGTAAATCCTGCTATCATACAATCATGACCATGACATCTACCATAGGTAGAAATAAATATTACTATCACACAATCGTGACCATGACAGCTACCATAAGTAGAAGTAAATCCTTCTATCTTACAATCATAACCATGACAACTACCATTGGTAGAAGTAAATGTGACTATCACACAATCATGACAATGACAGCTACCATAGGTAGAAGTAAATCCTACTATCATACAATCATGACCATGACAGCCATCATAGGTAGAAGTAAATCTTACTATCATAACCATGACAGCTACCATTGGTAGAAGTAAATCTTACTATCATACAATCATGACCATGACAGCCACCATAGGTAGAAGTAAATGTGACTATCACACAATCATGACCATGACAGCTACCATAGGTAGAACTAAATCCTACTATCATACAATCATGACCATGACAGCCATCATAGGGAGAAGTAAATCTTACTATCATAACCATGACAGCTACCATTGGTAGAAGTAAATCTTACTATCATACAATCATGACCATGACAGCCATCATAGGTAGAAGTAAATCCTACTATCATACAATCATGCCCATGACAGCTACCATAGGTAGAAGTACATCCTACTATCATACAATCATGACCATGACATCCACCATAGGTAGAGGTATATCTTACTATCATGCAATCATGACCATGACAGCCATCAAAGATAGAAGTAAATCCTATTATCATACAATCATGACAATGACAGCTACCATAGGTAGAAGTAATTCCTACTTTCATACAATCATGACCATGACAGCCACCATAGATAGAAGTAAATCCTACTTTCATACAATCATGACCATGACAGTCATCATAGGTAGAAGTAAATCCTACTATAATACAATCATGACCATGACAGCTACCATAGGTAGAAGTACATCCTACTATCATACAATCATGACCATGACATCTACCATAGGTAGAAGTAAATCCTACTATCATACAATCATGACCATGACAGTCATCATAGGTAGAAGTAAATCCTACCTTCATACAATCATGACCTTGACATCTACCATAGGTAGAAGTGAATCCTACTGGCATACAATCATGACCATGACAGCTACCATAGGTAGAAGAATATCCTACTATCATACAATCATGACCATGACATCCACCCTAGGTAGAGGTAAATCTTACTATCATGCAATCATGACCATGACATCTGCCATAGGTAGAAGTAAATCCTACTATCTTACAATCATGACCATGACATCTACCATACGTAGAAGTAAATCCTACTATCATACAATCATGACCATGACAGGTATCATAGGTAGCAGTAAATCCTACTATCGTACAATCAAGACCATGACAGCTATGATAGATAGAAGTAAATCTTACTATTATACAATCATGACCATGACAGCTAGCATAGGTAAAACTAAATCTTATTATCATACAATCATGACCATGACAACTACCATAGGTAGAAGTAAATCTTACTATCATACAATCATGACCATGACATCCACCCTAGGTAGAGGTAAATCTTACTATCATGCACTCATGACCATGACATCTGCCATAGGTAGAAGTAAATCCTACTATCTTACAATCATGACCATGGCATCTACCATACGTAGAAGTAAATCCTACTATCATACAATCATGACCATGACAGGTATCATAGGTAGCAGTAAATCCTACTATCGTACAATCAAGACCATGACAGCTATGATAGATAGAAGTAAATCTTACTATTATACAATCATGACCATGACAGCTAGCATAGGTAAAACTAAATCTTATTATCATACAATCATGACCATGACAACTACCATAGGTAGAAGTAAATCTTACTATCATACAATCATGACCATGACAGCTAGCATAGGGAAAACTAAATCTTACTATCATACAATCATGTTCATGACAGCAGACATAGGTAGAACTAAATCTTACTATCATACAATCATGACGATGACAGCTAGCATAGGTAGAACTAAATATTACTATCATACAATCATGTTCATGACAGCTACCATAGATAGAAGTAAATCATACTATCATACAATCATGACCATGACAGCAACCATAAGTAGACGTACATCCTACTGGTACACATTCATGACCATGACAGCTATCACAGGTAGAGGTAAATATTACTGTCATACAAGCATGACCATGACAGCTACCATATGTAGAAGTAAATCCTGCTTTCATACAATCATGACAATGACAACTACCATTGGTAGAAGTAAATCTTACTATCATACAATCATGACTATGACAGCCACCGTAGGTAGAAGTAAATGTGACTATCACACAACCATGACAATGACAGCTACCATAGGTAGAAGTAAATCCTACTATCATACAATCATGACCATGACAGCCATCATAGGTAGAAGTAAATCTTACTATCATAACCATGACAGCTACCATTGGTAGAAGTAAATCTTACTATCATACAATCATGACCATGGCAGCCACCATAGGTAGAAGTAAATGTGACTATCACACAATCATGACCATGACAGCTACCATAGGTAGAAGTAAATCCTACTATCATACAATCATGACCATGACAGCCATCATAGGGAGAACTAAATCTTACTATCATAACCATGAGAGCTACCATTGGTAGAAGTAAATTTTACTATCATACAATCATGACCATGACAGCCATCACAGGTAGAAATAAATCCTACTATCATACAATCATGACCATGACAGCTACCATAGGTAGAAGTACATCCTACTATCATACAATCATGACCATGACATCCACCATAGGTAGAGGTAAATCTTACTATCATGCAATCATGACCATGACAGCCATCAAAAGTAGAAGTAAATCCTATTATCATACAATCATGACAATGACAGCTACCATAGATAGAAGTAAATCCTGCTATCATACAATCATGACCATAACAACTATCATAGATAGAAGTAAATCTTACTTTCATGCAATCATGACCATGACAGCCACCATAGGTAGAAGTAAATCCTACTATCGTACAATCATGACCATGACAGCTACCATAGGTAGAAGTAAATCCTACTATCATACAAACATGACCATGACAGTCATCATAGGTAGAAGTAAATCCTACTATCATACAATCATGACCATGACATCTACCATAGGTAGAAGTAAATCCTACTATCATACAATCATGACCATGACAGCTACCATAGGTAGAAGTAAATCCTACTTTCATACAATCATGACCATGACAGTCATCATAGGTAGAAGTAAATCCTACTATCATACAATCATGACCATGACAGCCACCATAGGTAGAAGTAAATCCTATTTTCATACAATCATGACCATGACAGTCATCATAGGTAGTAGTAAATCCTACCATCATACAATCATGACCATGACATCTACCATACGTAGAAGTAAATCCTACTTTCATACAATCATGACCATGACAGTCATCATAGGTAGAAGTAAATCCTATTATCGGACAATCATGACCATGACATCTTCCATAGGTAGAAGTAAATCTTACTATCATACAATCATGACCATGACAGGTATCATAGGTAGAAGTAAATCCTACTATCGTACAATCATGACCATGACAGCTATGATAGATAGAAGTAAATCTTACTATCATACAATCATGACCATGACAGCTAGCATAGGTAAAACTAAATCCTACTATCTTACAATCATGACCATGACAACTACCATTGGTAGAAGTAAATGTGACTATCATAACCATGACAGCTACCATTGGTAGAAGTAAATCTTACTATCATACAATCATGACCATGACAGCCACCATAGGTAGAAGTAAATGTGACTATCACACAATCATGACAATGACAGCTACCATAGGTAGAAGTAAATCCTACTATCATACAATCATGACCATGACAGCCATCATAGGTAGAAGTAAATCTTACTATCATAACCATGACAGCTACCATTGGTAGAAGTAAATCTTACTATCATACAATCATGACCATGACAGCCACCATAGGTAGAAGTAAATGTGACTATCACACAATCATGAACATGACAGCTACCATAGGTAGAAGTAAATCCTACTATCATACAATCATGACCATGACAGCCATCATAGGGAGAAGTAAATCTTACTATCATAACCATGAGAGCTAACATTGGTAGAAGTACATTTTACTATCATACAATCATGACCATGACAGCCATCATAGGTAGAAGTAAATCCTACTATCATACAATCATGACCATGACAGCTACCATAGGTAGAAGTACATCCTACTATCATACAATCATGACCATGACATCCACCATAGGTAGAGGTAAATCTTACTATCATGCAATCATGACCATGACAGACATCAAAGGTAGAAGTAAATCCTATTATCATACAATCATGACAATGACAGCTACCATAGATAGAGTAAATCCTGCTATCAAACAATCATGACCATAACAACTATCATAGATAGAAGTAAATCTTACTTTCATGCAATCATGACCATGACAGCCACCATAGGTAGAAGTAAGTCCTACTATCATACAATCATGACCATGACAGCTACCATAGGTAGAAGTAAATCCTACTATCATACAATCATGACCATGACAGCCACCATAGGTAGAAGTAAATCCTACTATCATACAATCATGACCATGACAGCCACCATAGGTAGAAGTAAATCCTACTATCATACAATCATGACCATGACAGCCACCATAGGTAGAAGTAAATCCTACTATCATACAATCATGACCATGACAGCACCATAGGTAGAAGTAAATCCTACTATCATACAATCATGACCATGACATCTACCATAGGTAGAAGTAAATCCTACTATCATACAATCATGACCATGACAGCCACCATAGGTAGAAGTAAATCCTACTATCATACAATCATGACCATGACAGTCATCATAGGTAGAAGTAAATCCTACCATCATACAATCATGACCATGACATCTACCATAGGTAGAAGTAAATCTTACTATCATACAATCATGACCATGACAGCTACCATAGGTAGAAATACATCCTGCTATCATACAATCATGACCATGACATCCACCATAGGTAGAGGTAAATCTTACTATCATGCAATCATGACCATGGCATCTACCATAGGTAGAAGTAAATCCTACTATCATACAATCATGACCATGACAGTCATCATAGGTAGAAGTAAATCCTATTATCAGACAATCATGACCATGACATCTTCCATAGGTAGAAGTAAATCTTACTATCATGCAATCATGACCATGGCATCTACCATAGGTAGAAGTAAATCCTACTATCATACAATCATGACCATGACAGTCATCATAGGTAGAAGTAAATCCTATTATCAGACAATCATGACCATGACATCTTCCATAGGTAGAAGTAAATCCTACTATCATACAATTATGACCATGACAGCCACCATAGGTAGAAGTAAATCCTACTTTCATACAATCATGACCATGACAGTCATCATAGGTAGTAGTAAATCCTACCATCATACAATCATGACCATGACATCTACCATAGGTAGAAGTAAATCCTACTATCATACAATCATGACGATGACATCTACCATACGTAGAAGTAAATCCTACTATCATACAATCATGACCATGACAGTCATCATAGGTAGAAGTAAATCCTATTATCAGACAATCATGACCATGACATCTTCCATAGGTAGAAGTAAATCTTACTATCATACAATCATGACCATGACAGGTATCATAGGTAGAAGTAAATCCTACTATCGTACAATCATGACCATGACAGCTATGATAGATAGAAGTAAATCTTACTATCATACAATCATGACCATGACAGCTAGCATAGGTAAAACTAAATCCTACTATCTTACAATCATGTCCATGACAACTACCATTGGTAGAAGTAAATGTGACTATCATAACCATGACAGCTACCATTGGTAGAAGTAAATCTTACTATCATACAATCATGACCATGACAGCCACCATAGGTAGAAGTAAATGTGACTATCACACAATCATGACAATGACAGCTACCATAGGTAGAAGTAAATCCTACTATCATACAATCATGACCATGACAGCCATCATAGGTAGAAGTAAATCTTACTATCATAACCATGACAGCTACCATTGGTAGAAGTAAATCTTACTATCATACAATCATGACCATGACAGCCACCATAGGTAGAAGTAAATGTGACTATCACACAATCATGAACATGACAGCTACCATAGGTAGAAGTAAATCCTACTATCATACAATCATGACCATGACAGCCATCATAGGGAGAAGTAAGTCTTACTATCATAACCATGAGAGCTAACATTGGTAGAAGTACATTTTACTATCATACAATCATGACCATGACAGCCATCATAGGTAGAAGTAAATCCTACTATCATACAATCATGACCATGACAGCTACCATAGGTAGAAGTACATCCTACTATCATACAATCATGACCATGACATCCACCATAGGTAGAGGTAAATCTTACTATCATGCAATCATGACCATGACAGACATCAAAGGTAGAAGTAAATCCTATTATCATACAATCATGACAATGACAGCTACCATAGATAGAGTAAATCCTGCTATCAAACAATCATGACCATAACAACTATCATAGATAGAAGTAAATCTTACTTTCATGCAATCATGACCATGACAGCCACCATAGGTAGAAGTAAGTCCTACTATCATACAATCATGACCATGACAGCTACCATAGGTAGAAGTAAATCCTACTATCATACAATCATGACCATAACAGCCACCATAGGTAGAAGTAAATCCTACTATCATACAATCATGACCATGACAGCCACCATAGGTAGAAGTAAATCCTACTATCATACAATCATGACCATGACAGCCACCATAGGTAGAAGTAAATCCTACTATCATACAATCATGACCATGACAGCACCATAGGTAGAAGTATATCCTACTATCATACAAACATGACCATGACATCTACCATAGGTAGAAGAAAATCCTACTATCATACAATCATGACCATGACAGCCACCATAGGTAGAAGTAAATCCTACTATCATACAATCATGACCATGACAGTCATCATAGGTAGAGGTAAATCCTACCATCATACAATCATGACCATGACATCTACCATAGGTAGAAGTAAATCTTACTATCATACAATCATGACCATGACAGCTACCATAGGTAGAAATACATCCTGCTATCATACAATCATGACCATGACATCCACCATAGGTAGAGGTAAATCTTACTATCATGCAATCATGACCATGGCATCTACCATAGGTAGAAGTAAATCCTACTATCATACAATCATGACCATGACAGTCATCATAGGTAGAAGTAAATCCTATTATCAGACAATCATGACCATGACATCTTCCATAGGTAGAAGTAAATCTTACTATCATACAATCATGACCATGACAGGTATCATAGGTAGAAGTAAATCCTACTATCGTACAATCATGACCATGACAGCTATGATAGATACAAGTAAATCTTACTATTATACAATCATGACCATGACAGCTAGAATAGGTAAAACTAAATCTTAGTATCATACAATCATGACCATGACAGCTACCATAGGTAGAAGTAAATCTTACTATCATACAATCATGACCATGACAGCTAGCATAGGTAGAACTAAATCTTACTATCATACAATCATGTTCATGACAGCTGGCATAGGTAGAACTAAATCTTACTATCATACAATCATGACCATGACAGCTAGCATAGGTAGAACTAAATATTACTATCATACAATCATGTTCATGACAGCTACCATAGATAGAAGTAAATCATACTATCATACAATCATGACCATGACAGCTACCATAAGTAGACGTACATCCTACTAGCACACATGCATGACCATGACAGCTATCACAGGTAGAGGTAAATATTACTGTCATACAAGCATGACCATGACAGCTACCATATGTAGAAGTAAATCCTGCTATCATACAATCATGACCATGACATCTACCATAGGTAGAAATAAATATTACTATCACACAATCATGACCATGACAGCTACCATAAGTAGAAGTAAATCCTACTATCTTACAATCATGACCATGACAACTACCATAGGTAGAAGTAAATCGGACTATCATACAATCATGACTATGACAGCCACCGTAGGTAGAAGTAAATGTGACTATCACACAACCATATCAATGACAGCTACCATAGGTAGAAGTAAATCCTATTTTCATACAATCATGACCATGACAGCCATCATAGGTAGAAGTAAATCTTACTATCATAACCATGACAGCTACCATTGGTAGAAGTAAATCTTACTATCACACAATCATGACCATAACAGCTACCATAGGTAGAAGTAAATCCTGCTATCATACAATCATGACCTTAACAACTATCATAGATAGAAGTAAATCTTACTTTCATGCAATCATGACCATGACAGCACCATAGGTAGAAGTAAATCCTACTATCATACAATCATGACCATGACATCTACCATAGGTAGAAGTAAATCCTACTATCATACAATCATGACCATGACAGCCACCATAGGTAGAAGTAAATCCTACTATCATACAATCATGACCATGACAGTCATCATAGGTAGAAGTAAATCCTACCATCATACAATCATGACCATGACATCTACCATAGGTAGAAGTAAATCTTACTATCATACAATCATGACCATGACAGCTACCATAGGTAGAAATACATCCTGCTATCATACAATCATGACCATGACATCCACCAAAGGTAGAGGTAAATCTTACTATCATGCAATCATGACCATGGCATCTACCATAGGTAGAAGTAAATCCTACTATCATACAATCATGACCATGACAGTCATCATAGGTAGAAGTAAATCCTATTATCAGACAATCATGACCATGACATCTTCCATAGGTAGAAGTAAATCTTACTATCATACAATCATGACCATGACAGGTATCATAGGTAGAAGTAAATCCTACTATCGTACAATCATGACCATGACTGCTATGATAGATAAAAGTAAATCTTACTATTATACAATCATGATCATGACAGCTAGAATAGGTAAAACTAAATCTTAGTATCATACAATCATGACCATGACAGCTACCATAGGTAGAAGTAAATCTTACTTTCATACAATCATGACCATGACAGCTAGCATAGGTAGAACTAAATCTTACTATCATACAATCATGTTCATGACAGCTGGCATAGGTAGAACTAAATCTTACTATCATACAATCATGACCATGACAGCTAGCATAGGTAGAACTAAATATTACTATCATACAATCATGTTCATGACAGCTACCATAGATAGAAGTAAATCATACTATCATACAATCATGACCATGACAGCTACCATAAGTAGACGTACATCCTACTAGCACACATGCATGACCATGACAGCTATCACAGGTAGAGGTAAATATTACTGTCATACAAGCATGACCATGACAGCTACCATATGTAGGAGTAAATCCTGCTATCATACAATCATGACCATGACATCTACCATAGGTAGAAATAAATATTACTATCACACAATCATGACCATGACAGCTACCATAAGTAGAAGTAAATCCTACTATCTTACAATCATGACCATGACAACTACCATAGGTAGAAGTAAATCGGACTATCATACAATCATGACTATGACAGCCACCGTAGGTAGAAGTAAATGTGACTATCACACAACCATATCAATGACAGCTACCATAGGTAGAAGTAAATCCTACTTTCATACAATCATGACCATGACAGCCATCATAGGTAGAAGTAATTCTTACTATCATAACCATGACAGCTACCATTGGTAGAAGTAAATCCTGCTATCATACAATCATGACCTTAACAACTATCATAGATAGAAGTAAATCTTACTTTCATGCAATCATGACCATGACAGCCACCATAGGTAGAAGTAAATCCTACTATCGTACAATCATGACCATGACATCTACCATAGGTAGAAGTAAATCCTACTATCATACAATCATGACCATGACAGCCACCATAGGTAGAAGTAAATCCTACTATCATACAATCATGACCATGACAGTCATCATAGGTAGAAGTAAATCCTACCATCGCACAATCATGACCATGACATCTACCATAGGTAGAAGTAAATCTTACTATCATACAATCATGACCATGACAGCTACCATAGGTAGAAATACATCCTGCTATCATACAATCATGACCATGACATCCACCATAGGTAGAGGTAAATCTTACTATCATGCAATCATGACCATGGCATCTACCATAGGTAGAAGTAAATCCTACTATCATACAATCATGACCATGACAGTCATCATAGGTAGAAGTAAATCCTATTAGCAGACAATCATGACCATGACATCTTCCATAGGTAGAAGTAAATCTTACTAGCATACAATCATGACCATGACAGGTATCATAGGTAGAAGTAAATCCTACTATCGTACAATCATGACCATGACAGCTATGATAGATAAAAGTAAATCTTACTATTATACAATCATGACCATGACAGCTAGAATAGGTAAAACTAAGTCTTAGTATCATACAATCATGACCATGACAGCTACCTTAGGTAGAAGTAAATCTTACTATCATACAATCATGACCATGACAGCTAGCATAGGTAGAACTAAATCTTACTAAGATACAATCATGTTCATGACAGCTGGCATAGGTAGAACTAAATCTTACTATCATACAATCATGACCATGACAGCTAGCATAGGTAGAACTAAATATTACTATCATACAATCATGTTCATGACAGCTACCATAGATAGAAGTAAATCATACTATCATACAATCATGACCATGACAGCTACCATAAGTAGACGTACATCCTACTAGCACACATGCATGACCATGACAGCTATCACAGGTAGAGGTAAATATTACTGTCATACAAGCATGACCATGACAGCTACCATATGTAGAAGTAAATCCTGCTATCATACAATCATGACCATGACATCTACCATAGGTAGAAATAAATATTAGTATCACACAATCATGACCATGACAGCTACCATAAGTAGAAGTAAATCCTACTATCTTACAATCATAACCATGACAACTACCATAGGTAGAAGTAAATCTCACTATCATACAATCATGACTATGACAGCCACCGTAGGTAGAAGTAAATGTGACTATCACACAACCATATCAATGACAGCTACCATAGGTAGAAGTAAATCCTACTTTCATACAATCATGACCATGACAGCCATCATAGGTAGAAGTAAATATTACTATCATAACCATGACAGCTACCATAGGTAGAAGTAAATCTTACTATCATACAATCATGACCATGACAGCCACCATAGGTAGTAGTAAATGTGACTATCACACAATCATGACCATGACAGCTACCATAGGTAGAAGTAAATCCTGCTATCATACAATCATGACCATAACAACTATCATAGATAGAAGTAAATCTTACTTTCTTGCAATCATGACCATGACAGCCACCATAGGTAGAAGTAAATCCTACTATCGTACAATCATGACCATGACAGCTACCATAGGTAGAGGTAAATCCTACTATCATACAATCATGACCATGACAGCCACCATAGGTAGAAGTAAATCCTAATATCATACAAACATGACCATGACAGTCATCATAGGTAGAAGTAAATCCTACTATCATACAATCATGACCATGACATCTACCATAGGTAGAAGTAAATCCTACTATCATACAATCATGACCATGACAGCTACCATAGGTAGAAGTAAATCCTACTATCATACAAGCATGACCATGACAGTCATCATAGGTAGAAGTAAATCCTACTATCATACAATCATAACCATGACAGCCACCATAGGTAGAAGTAAATCCTACTATCATACAATGATGACCATGACAGTCATCATAGGTAGAAGTAAATCCTACCATCATACAATCATGACCATGACATCTACCATAGGTAGAAGTAAATCCTACTATCATACAATCATGACCATGACAGCTACCATAGGTAGAAGTACATCCTACTATCATACAATCATGACCATGACATCCACCATAGGTAGAGGTAAATCTTACTATCATGCAATCATGACCATGACATCTACCATAGGTAGAAGTAAATCCTACTATCATACAATCATGACCATGACAGTCATCATAGGTAGAAGTAAATCCTATTATCAGACAATCATGACCATGACATCTTCCATAGGTAGAAGTAAATCTTACTATCATACAATCATGACCATGACAGGTATCATAGGTAGAAGTAAATCCTACTATCGTACAATCATGACCATGACAGCTATGATAGATAGAAGTAAATCTTACTATTATACAATCATGACCATGACAGCTAGCATAGGTAAAACTAAATCTTATTATCATACAATCATGACCATGAAGGCTACCATAGGTAGAAGTAAATCTTACTATCATACAATCATGACCATGACAGCTAGCATAGGTAAAACTAAATCTTACTATCATACAATCATGTTCATGACAGCTGACATAGGTAGAACTAAATCTTACTATCATACAATCATGACCATGACAGATAGCATAGGTAGAACTACATATTACTATCATACAATCATGTTCATGACAGCTACCATAGATAGAAGTAAATCATACTATCATACAATCATGACCATGACAGCTACCATAAGTAGACGTACATCCTACTGGTACACATTCATGACCATGACAGCTATCACAGGTAGAGGTAAGTATTACTGTCATACAAGCATGACCATGACAGCTACCATATGTAGAAGTAAATCCTGCTATCATACAATCATGACCATGACATCTACCATAGGTAGAAATAAATATTACTATCACACACTCATGACCATGAAAGCTACCATAAGTAGAAGTAAATCCTACTATCTTACAATCATGACCATGACAACTACCATTGGTAGAAGTAAATGTGACTATCATACAATCATGACCATGACAGCCATCATAGGTAGAAGTAAATCTTACTATCATAACCATGACAGCTACCATTGGTAGTAGTAAATCTTACTATCATACAATCATGACCATGACAGCCACCATAGGTAGAAGTAAATGTAACTATCACACAATCATTACCATGACAGCCACCGTAGGTAGAAGTAAATCCTACTATCATACAATCATGACCATGACAGCCATCATAGGTAGAAGTAAATCTTACTATCATAACCATGACAGCTACCATTGGTAGAAGTAAATCTTACTATCATACAATCATGACCATGACAGCCACCATAGGTAGAAGTAAATGTGACTATCACACAATCATGACCATGACAGCTACCATAGGTAGAAGTAAATCCTACTGGCATACAATCATGACCATGACAGCCATCATAGGGAGAAGTAAATCTTACTATCATAACCATGAGATCTACCATTGGTAGAAGTACATTTTACTATCATACAATCCTGACCATGACAGCCATCACAGGTAGAAGTAAATCCTACTATCATACAATCATGACCATGACAGCTACCATAGGTAGAAGTACATCCTACTATCATACAATCATGACCATGACATCCACCATAGGTAGAGGTAAATCTTTCTATCATGCAATCATGACCATGACAGCCATCAAAGGTAGAAGTAAATCCTATTATCATACAATCATGACAATGACAGCTACCATAGATAGAAGTAAATCCTGCTATCATACAATCATGACCATAACAACTATCATAGATAGAAGTAAATCTTACTTTCATGCAATCATGACCATGACAGCCACCATAGGTAGAAGTAAATCCTACTATCATACAATCATGACCATGACAGCTACCATAGGTAGAAGTAAATCCTACTTTCATACAATCATGACCATGACAGCTACCATAGGTAGAAGTAAATCCTACTATCATAACCATGAGAGCTACCATTGGTAGAAGTACATTTTACTATCATACAATCATGACCATGACAGCCACCATAGGTAGAAGTAAATGTGACTATCACACAATCATGACCATGACAGCTACCATAGGTAGAAGTAAATCCTACTTTCATACAATCATGACCATGACAGCCATCATAGGTAGAAGTAAATCCTACTATCATACAATCATGACCATGACATCCACCATAGGTAGAGGTAAATCTTACTATCATGCAATCATGACCATGACAGCCATCAAAGGTAGAAGTAAATCCTATTATCATACAATCATGACAATGACAGCTACCATAGATAGAAGTAAATCCTGCTATCATACAATCATGACCATAACAACTATCATAGATAGAAGTAAATCTTACTTTCATGCAATCATGACCATGACAGCCACCATAGGTAGAAGTAAATCCTACTTTCATACAATCATGACCATGACAGCCACCATAGGTAGAAGTAAATCCTACTATCATACAATCATGACCATGACAGCCACCATAGGTAGAAGTAAATCCTACTATCATACAAACATGACCATGACAGTCATCATAGGTAGAAGTAAATCCTACTATCATACAATCATGACCATGACATCTACCATAGGTAGAAGTAAATCCTACTTTCATACAATCATGACCATGACAGCTACCATAGGTAGAAGTACATCCTACTATCATACAATCATGACCATGGCATCTACCATAGGTAGAAGTAAATCCTACTATCATACAATCATGACCATGACAGCCACCATAGGTAGAAGTAAATCCTACTATCATACAATCATGACCATGACAGTCATCATAGGTAGAAGTAAATCCTACCATCATACAATCATGACCATGACATCTACCATAGGTAGAAGTAAATCTTACTATCATACAATCATGACCATGACAGCTACCATAGGTAGAAGTACATCCTACTATCATACAATCATGACCATGACATCCACCATAGGTAGAGGTAAATCTTACTATCATGCAATCATGACCATGACATCTACCATAGGTAGAAGTAAATCCTACTATCATACAATCATGACCATGACATCTACCATACGTAGAAGTAAATCCTACTATCATACAATCATAACCATGACAGTCATCATAGGTAGAAGTAAATCCTATTGTCAGACAATCATGACCATAACATCTTCCATAGGTAAAGTAAATCTTACTAGCATACAATCATGACCATGACAGGTATCATAGGTAGAAGTAAATCCTACTATCGTACAATAATGACCATGACAGCTATGATAGATAGAAGTAAATCTTACTATTATACAATCATGACCATGACAGCTAGCATAGGTAAAACTAAATATTATTATCATACAATCATGACCATGACAGCTACCATAGGTAGAAGTAAATCTTACTATCATACAATCATGACCATGACAGCTAGCATAGGTAGAGCTAAATATTACTATCATACAATCATGTTCATGACAGCTGGCATAGGTAGAACTAAATCTTACTATCATACAATCATGAACATGACAGCTAGCATAGGTAGAACTAAATATTACTATCATACAATCATGTTCATGACAGCTACCATAGATAGAAGTAAATCATACTATCATACAATCATGACCATGACAGCTACCATTAGTAGACGTACATCCTACTAGCACACATGCATGACCATGACAGCTATCACAGGTAGAGGTAAATATTACTGTCATACAAGCATGACCATGACAGCTACCATATGTTGAAGTAAATCCTGCTATCATACAATCATGACCATGACATCTACCATAGATAGAAATAAATATTACTATCACACAATCATGACCATGACAGCTACCATAAGTAGAAGTAAATCCTACTATCTTACAATCATGACCATGACAACTACCATAGGTAGAAGTAAATCTCACTATCATACAATCATGACTATGACAGCCACCGTAGGTAGAAGTAAATGTGACTTTCACACAACCATGACCATGACAGCTACAATAGGTAGAAGTAAATCCTACTATCATACAATCATGACCATGACAGCCACCATAGGTAGAAGTAAATCCTACTTTCATACAATCATGACCATGACAGTCATCATAGGTAGAAGTAAATCTTACTATCATACACTCATGACCATGACAGCCACCATAGGTAGAAGTAAATGTGACTATCACACAATCATGACCATGACATCTACCATAGGTAGAAGTAAATCCTACTATCATACAATCATGACCATGACAGCCACCATAGGTAGAAGTAAATCCTACTTTCATACAATCATGACCATGACAGTCATCATAGGTAGAGGTAAATCATACCATCATACAATCATGACCATGACAGCTACCATAGGTAGAAGTAAATCCTACTATCATACAATCATGACAATGACAGCTACCATAAGTAGAAGTACATCCTACTATCATACAATCATGACCATGACATCCAGCATAAGTAGAGGTAAATCTTACTATCATGCAATCATGACCATGACATATATCATAGGTAGAAGTAAATCCTACTATCATACAATCATGACCATGACATCTTCCATAGGTAGAAGTAAATCTTACTATCTTACAATCATGACAATGACAGGTATCATAGGTAGAAGTAAATCCTACTATCGTACAATCATGACCATGACAGCTATGATAGGTAGAACTAAATATTACTATCATACAATCATGTTCATGACAGCTACCATAGATAAAAGTAAATCATACTATCATACAATCATGACCATGACAGCTACCATAAGTAGACGTACATCCTACTAGCACACATTCATGACCATGACATCTACCATTGGTAGAAATAAATATTACTATCACACAATCATGACTATGACAGCCACCGTAGGTAGAAGTAAATCCTACTATCATAGAATCATGACCATGACAGCCATCATAGGTAGAAGTAAATCTTACTATCATAACCAAGACTGCTACCATTGGTGGAAGTAAATCTTACTATCATACAATCATGGCCATGACCGCCATCATAGGTAGAAGTAAATGTGACTATCACACAATCATGACCATGACAGCTACCATAGGTAGAAGTAAATCCTACTATCATACAATCATGACCATGACAGCTACCATAGGTAGAAGTAAATCCTACTATCATAACCATGAGAGCTACCATTTGTAGAAGTACATTTTACTATCATACAATCATGACCATGACAGCCACCATAGGTAGAAGTAAATGTGACTATCACACAATCATGACCATGACAGCTACCATAGGTAGAAGTAAATCCTACTTTCATACAATCATGACCATGACAGCCATCATAGGTAGAAGTAAATCCTACTATCATACAATCATGACCATGACAGCTACCATAGGTAGAAGTACATCCTACTATCATACAATCATGACCATGACATCCACCATAGGTAGAGGTAAATCTTACTATCATGCAATCATGACCATGACAGCCATCAAAGGTAGAAGTAAATCCTATTATCATACAATCATGACAATGACAGCTCCCATAGATAGAAGTAAATCCTGCTATCATACAATCATGACCATAACAACTATCATAGATAGAAGTAAATCTTACTTTCATGCAATCATGACCATGACAGCCACCATAGGTAGAAGTAAATCCTACTTTCATACAATCATGACCATGACAGCTACCATAGGTAGAAGTAAATCCTACTATCATACAATCATGACCATGACAGCCACCATAGGTAGAAGTAAATCCTACTATCATACAAACATGACCATGACAGTCATCATAGGTAGAAGTAAATCCTACTATCATACAATCATGACCATGACATCTACCATAGGTAGAAGTAAATCCTACTTTCATACAATCATGACCATGACAGCTACCATAGGTAGAAGTACATCCTACTATCATACAATCATGACCATGGCATCTACCATAGGTAGAAGTAAATCCTACTATTATACAATCATGACCATGACAGCCACCATAGGTAGAAGTAAATCCTATTATCATACAATCATGACCATGACAGTCATCATAGGTAGAAGTAAATCCTACCATCATACAATCATGACCATGACATCTACCATAGGTAGAAGTAAATCTTACTATCATGCAATCATGACCATGACATCTACCATAGGTAGAAGTAAATCCTACTATCATACAATCATGACCATGACATCTACCATACGTAGAAGTAAATCCTACTATCATACAATCATGACCATGACAGTCATCATAGGTAGAAGTAAATCCTATTGTCAGACAATCATGACCATGACATCTTCCATAGATAAAGTAAATCTTACTAGCATACAATCATGACCATGACAGGTATCATAGGTAGAAGTAAATCCTACTATCGTACAATAATGACCATGACAGCTATGATAGATAGAAGTAAATCTTACTATTATACAATCATGACCATGACAGCTAGCATAGGTAAAACTAAATATTATTATCATACAATCATGACCATGACAGCTACCATAGGTAGAAGTAAATCTTACTATCATACAATCATGACCATGACAGCTAGCATAGGTAGAGCTAAATATTACTATCATACAATCATGTTCATGACAGCTGGCATAGGTAGAACTAAATCTTACTATCATACAATCATGACCATGACAGCTAGCATAGGTAGAACTAAATATTACTATCATACAATCATGTTCATGACAGCTACCATAGATAGAAGTAAATCATACTATCATACAATCATGACCATGACAGCTACCATAAGTAGACGTACATCCTACTAGCACACATGCATGACCATGACAGCTATCACAGGTAGAGGTAAATATTACTGTCATATAAGCATGACCATGACAGCTACCATATGTTGAAGTAAATCCTGCTATCATACAATCATGACCATGACATCTACCATAGATAGAAATAAATATTACTATCACACAATCATGACCATGACAGCTACCATAAGTAGAAGTAAATCCTACTATCTTACAATCATGACCATGACAACTACCATAGGTAGAAGTAAATCTCACTATCATACAATCATGACTATGACAGCCACGTAGGTAGAAGTAAATGTGACTTTCACACAACCATGACCATGACAGCTACAATAGGTAGAAGTAAATCCTACTATCATACAGTCATGACCATGACAGCCATCATAGGTAGAAGTAAATCTTACTATCATACACTCATGACCATGACAGCCACCATAGGTAGAAGTAAATGTGACTATCACACAATCATGACCATGACATCTACCATAGGTAGAAGTAAATCCTACTATCATACAATCATGACCATGACAGCCACCATAGGTAGAAGTAAATCATACTTTCATACAATCATGACCATGACAGTCATCATAGATAGAAGTAAATCATACCATCATACAATCATGACCATGACAGCTACCATAGGTAGAAGTAAATCCTACTATCATACAATCATGACAATGACAGCTACCATAAGTAGAAGTACATCCTACTATCATACAATCATGACCATGACATCCAGCATAAGTAGAGGTAAATCTTACTATCATGCAATCATGACCATGACATATATCATAGGTAGAAGTAAATCCTACTATCATACAATCATGACCATGACATCTTCCATAGGTAAAAGTAAATCTTACTATCTTACAATCATGACAATGACAGGTATCATAGGTAGAAGTAAATCCTACTATCGTACAATCATGACCATGACAGCTATGATAGGTAGAACTAAATATTACTATCATACAATCATGTTCATGACAGCTACCATAGATAAAAGTAAATCATACTATCATACAATCATGACCATGACAGCTACCATAAGTAGACGTACATCCTACTAGCACACATTCATGACCATGACATCTACCATTGGTAGAAATAAATATTACTATCACACAATCATGACTATGACAGCCACCGTAGGTAGAAGTAAATGTGACTATCACACAATCATGACCATGACAGCTACCATAGGTAGAAGTAAATCCTACTATCATACAATCATGACCATGACAGCCATCATAGGTAGAAGTAAATCTTACTATCATAACCAAGACTGCTACCATTGGTGGAAGTAAATCTTACTATCATACAATCATGGCCATGACGCCATCATAGGTAGAAGTAAATGTGACTATCACACAATCATGACCATGACAGCCACCATAGGTAGAAGTAAATCCTACTATCATACAATCATGACCATGACAGCCATCATAGGTAGAAGTAAATCTTACTATCATAACCATGACAGCTACCATAGGTAGAAGTAAATCTTACTATCATACAATCATGACCATGACAGCCATCATAGATAGAAGTACATCCTACTATCATACAATCATGACCATGGCATCTACCATAGGTAGAAGTAAATCCTACTATCATACAATCATGACCATGACAGCCACCATAGGTAGAAGTAAATCCTACTATCATACAATCATGACCATGACAGTCATCATAGGTAGAAGTAAATCCTACCATCATACAATCATGACCATGACATCTACCATAGGTAGAAGTAAATCTTAATATCATACAATCATGACCATGACAGCTACCATAGGTAGAAGTACATCCTACTATCATACAATCATGACCATGACATCCACCATAGGTAGAGGTAAATCTTACTATCATGCAATCATGACCATGACATCTACCATAGGTAGAAGTAAATCCTACTATCATACAATCATGACCATGACATCTACCATACGTAGAAGTAAATCCTACTATCATACAATCATGACCATGACAGTCATCATAGGTAGAAGTAAATCCTATTGTCAGACAATCATGACCATGACATCTTCCATAGGTAAAGTAAATCTTACTAGCATACAATCATGACCATGACAGCTAGCATAGGTAAAACTAAATATTATTATTATACAATCATGACCATGACAGCTACCATAGGTAGAAGTAAATCTTACTATCATACAATCATGACCATGACAGCTAGCATAGGTAGAACTAAATCTTACTATCATACAATCATGTTCATGACAGCTGGCATAGGTAGAACTAAATATTACTATCATACAATCATGTTCATGACAGCTACCATAGATAGAAGTAAATCATACTATCATACAATCATGACCATGACAGCTACCATAAGTAGACGTACATCCTACTAGCACACATGCATGACCATGACAGCTATCACAGGTAGAGGTAAATATTACTGTCATACAAGCATGACCATGACAGCTACCATATGTTGAAGTAAATCCTGCTATCATACAATCATGACCATGACATCTACCACAGATAGAAATAAATATTACTATCACACAATCATGACCATGACAGCTACCATAAGTAGAAGTAAATCCTATTTTCTTACAATCATGACCATGACAACCACCATAGGTAGAAGTAAATCTCACTATCATACAATCATGACTATGACAGCCACCGTAGGTAGAAGTAAATGTGACTTTCACACAACCATGACCATGACAGCTACAATAGGTAGAAGTAAATCCTACTATCATACAGTCATGACCATGACATCCATCATAGGTAGAAGTAAATCTTACTATCATACACTCATGACCATGACAGCCACCATAGGTAGAAGTAAATGTGACTATCACACAATCATGACCATGACATCTACCATAGGTAGAAGTAAATCCTACTATCATACAATCATGACCATGACAGCCACCATAGGTAGAAGTAAATCCTACTATCATACAATCATGACCATGACAGTCATCATAGGTAGAAGTAAATCATACCATCATACAATCATGCCCATGACAGCTACCATAGGTAGAAGTAAATTCTACTATCATACACTCATGACAATGACAGCTACCATAAGTAGAAGTACATCCTACTATCATACAATCATGACCATGACATCCAGCATAAGTAGAGGTAAATCTTACTATCATGCAATCATGACCATGACATATATCATTGGTAGAAGTAAATCCTACTATCATACAATCATGACCATGACATCTTCCATAGGTAGAAGTAAATCTTACTATCTTAAAATCATGACAATGACAGGTATCATAGGTAGAAGTAAATCCTACTATCGTACAATCATGACCATGACAGCTATGATAGGTAGAACTAAATATTACTATCATACAATCATGTTCATGACAACTACCATAGATAGAAGTAAATCATACTATCATACAATCATGACCATGACAGCTACCATAAGTAGACGTACATCCTACTAGCACACATTCATGACCATGACATCTACCATTGGTAGAAATAAATTTTACTATCACACAATCATGACTATGACAGCCACCGTAGGTAGAAGTAAATGTGACTATAACACAATCATGACCATGACAGCTATCATAGGTAGAAGTAAATCCTACTATCATACAATCATGACCATAACAGCCATCATAGGTAGAAGTAAATCCTACTATCATACAATCATGACCATAACAGCTATCATAGGTAGAAGTAAATCTTACTATCATAACCAAGACTGCTACCATTGGTGGAAGTAAATCTTACTATCATACAATCATGACCATGACCGCCATCATAGGTAGAAGTAAATGTGACTATCACACAATCATGACCATGACAGCCACCATAGGTAGAAGTAAATCCTACTATCATACAATCATGACCATGACAGCCATCATAGGTAGAAGTAAATCTTACTATCATAACCATGACAGCTACCATTGGTAGAAGTAAATCTTACTATCATACCATCATGACCATGATAGCCATCATAGATAGAAGTAAATCCTACTATCATACAGTCATGACAATGACAGCTACCATAGATAGAAGTAAATCCTGCTATCATACAATCATGACCATGACAACTATCATAGATAGAAGTAAATCTTACTAGCATACAATCATGACCATGACAGCTACCATAGGTAGAAGTAAAACCTACTCTCATACAATCATGACCATGACAGCCACCATAGGTAGAAGTAAATCTTACTATTATACAATCATGACTATGACAGCCACCGCAGGTAGAAGTAAATGTGACTATCACACAACCATGACCATGACAGCTACCATAGGTAGAAGTAAATCCTACTATCATACAATCATGACCATGACAGCCATCATAGGTAGAAGTAAATCTTACTATCATATCCATGACAGCTACCATTGGTAGATGTACATCTTACTATCATACAATCATGACCATGACAGCCATCATAGGTAGAAGTAAATCCTACTATCATACAATCATGACAATGACAGCTACCATAGGTAGAAGTACATCCTAAAATCATACAATCATGACCATGAGATCCACCATAGGTAGTGGTAAATCTTACTATCGTGCAATCATGACCATGACAGTCATCAAAGGTAGAAGTAAATCCTACAATCATACAGTCATGACAATGACAGCTACCATAGATAGAAGTAAATCCTGCTATCATACAATCATGACCATGACAACTATCATAGATAGAAGTAAATCTTACTATCATGCAATCATGACCATGACAGCCATCATAGGTAGAAGTAAATCCTACTAGCATACAATCATGACCATGACAGCCACCATAGGTAGAAGTAAATCCTACTATCATACAATCATGACCATGACAGACATCATAGGTAGAAGTAAATCCTACTATCATACAATCATGACCATGACATCTACCATAGGTAGAAGTAAATCCTACTATCATACAATCATGACCATGACAGCTACCATAGGTAGAAGTACATCCTACTATCATACAATCATGACCATGACATCTATCATAGGTAGAAGTAAATCCTACTATCATACAATCATGACCATGACAGCCACCATAGGTAGAAGTAAATCCTACTATCATACAATCATGACCATGACAGTCATCATAGGTAGAAGTAAATCCTACTATCATACAATCATGACCATGACATCATCCATAGGTAGAAGTAAATCTTACTATTATACAATCATGACCATGACAGTCATCATAGGTAGTAGTAAATCTTACTATCCTACAATCATGACCATGACAGGTATCATAGGTAGAAGTAAATCCTACTATCGTACAATCATGACCACGACAGCTATGATAGTTAGAAGTAAATCTTACTTTTATACAATCATGACCATGACAGCTAGCATAGGTAAAACTAAATCTTATTATCATACAATCATGACCATGACAGCTACCATAGGTAGAAGTAAATCGTACTATCATACAATCATGACCATGACAGCTAGCATAGGTAGAACTAAATCTTACTATCATACAATCATGTTCATGACAGCTACCATAGATAGAAGTAAATCCTACTATCATACAATCATGACCATGACAGCTACCATAAGTAGACGTACATCCTACTAGCACACATTCATGACCATGACAGCTATCACAGGTAGAGGTAAATATTACTATCACACAATCATGACCATGACAGCTACCATAAGTAGAAGTAAATCCTACTATTTTACAATCAGGACCATGACAACTACCATAGGTAGAAGTAAATCTTACTATCATACAATCATGACCATGACAGCCACCATAGGTAGAAGTAAATGTGGCTATCACACAATCATGACCATGACAGCTACCCTATGTAGAAGTAAATCCTGCAATCATACAATCATGACCATGACATCTACCATAGGTAGAAATAAATATTACTATCACACAATCATGACCATGACAGCTACCATAAGTAGAAGTAAATCCTACTATCTTACAATCATGACCATGACAACTACCATAGGTAGAAGTAAATCTTACTATCATACAATCATGACTATGACAGCCACCGTAGGTAGAAGTAAATGTGACTATCACACAACCATGACCATGACAGCTACCATAGGTAGAAGTAAATCCTACTATCATACAATCATGACCATGACAGCCATCATAGGTAGAAGTAAATCTTACTATCATATCCATGACAGCTACCATTGGTAGAAGTAAATCTTACTATCATACAATCATGACCATGACAGCCATCATAGGTAGAAGTAAATCCTACTATCATACAATCATGACAATGACAGCTACCATAGGTAGAAGTACATCCTAAAATCATACAATCATGACCATGACATCCACCATAGGTAGTGGTAAATCTTACTATCATGCAATCATGACCATGACAGTCATCAAAGGTAGAAGTAAATCCTACAATCATACAGTCATGACAATGACAGCTACCATAGATAGAAGTAAATCTTACTATCATGCAATCATGACCATGACAGCCATCATAGGTAGAAGTAAATCCTACTAGCATACAATCATGACCATGACAGCCATCATAGGTAGAAGTAAATCCTACTAGCATACAATCATGACCATGACAGCTACCAGAGGTAGAAGTAAAACCTACTCTCATACAATCATGACCATGACAGCCACCATAGGTAGAAGTAAATCTTACTATCATACAATCATGACTATGACAGCATCCGCAGGTAGAAGTAAATGTGACTATCACACAACCATGACCATGACAGCTACCATAGGTAGAAGTAAATCATACTATCATACAAGCATGACCATGACAGCCATCATAGGTAGAAGTAAATCTTACTATCATATCCATGACAGCTACCATTGGTAGAAGTAAATCTTACTATCATACAATCATGACCACGACAGCCATCATAGGTAGAAGTAAATCCTACTATCATACAATCATGACAATGACAGCTACCATAGGTAGAAGTACATCCTAAAATCATACAATCATGACCATGAGATCCACCATAGGTAGTGGTAAATCTTACTATCGTGCAATCATGACCATGACAGTCATCAAAGGTAGAAGTAAATCCTACAATCATACAGTCATGACAATGACAGCTACCATAGATAGAAGTAAATCCTGCTATCATACAATCATGACCATGACAACTATCATAGATAGAAGTAAATCTTACTATCATGCAATCATGACCATGACAGCCATCATAGGTAGAAGTAAATCCTACTAGCATACAATCATGACCATGACAGCCCCCATAGGTAGAAGTAAATCCTACTATCATACAATCATGACCATGACAGTCATCATAGGTAGAAGTAAATCCTACTATCATACAATCATGACCATGACATCTACCATAGGTAGAAGTAAATACTACTATCATACAATCATGACCATGACAGCTACCATAGGTAGAAGTACATCCTACTATCATACAATCATGACCATGACATATATCATAGGTAGAAGTAAATCCTACTATCATACAATCATGACCATGACAGCCACCATAGGTAGAAGTAAATCCTACTATCATACAATCATGACCATGACAGTCATCATAGGTAGAAGTAAATCCTACTATCATACAATCATGACCATGACATCTTCCATAGGTAGAAGTAAATCTTACTATTATACAATCATGACCATGACAGTCATCATAGGTAGTAGTAAATCTTACTATCCTACAATCATGACCATGACAGGTATCATAGGTAGAAGTAAATCCTACTATCGTACAATCATGACCACGACAGCTATGATAGTTAGAAGTAAATCTTACTACTATACAATCATGACCATGACAGCTAGCATAGGTAAAACTAAATCTTATTATCATACAATCATGACCATGACAGCTACCATAGGTAGAAGTAAATCTTACTATCATACAATCATGACCATGACAGCTAGCATAGGTAGAACTAAATCTTACTATCATACAATCATGTTCATGACAGCTACCATAGATAGAAGTCAATCCTACTATTATACAATCATGACCATGACAGCTACCATAAGTAGACGTACATCCTACTAGCACACATTCATGACCATGACAGCTATCACAGGTAGAGGTAAATATTACTATCACACAATCATGACCATGACAGCTACCATAAGTAGAAGTAAATCCTACTATTTTACAATCAGGACCATGACAACTACCATAGGTAGAAGTAAATCTTACTATCATACAATCATGACCATGACAGCTACCCTATGTAGAAGTAAATCCTGCAATCATACAATCATGACCATGACATCTACCATAGGTAGAAATAAATATTACTATCACACAATCATGACCATGACAGCTACCATAAGTAGAAGTAAATCCTACTATCTTACAATCATGACCATGACAACTACCATAGGTAGAAGTAACTCTTACTATCATACAATCATGACTATGACAGCCACCGTAGGTAGAAGTAAATGTGACTATCACACAACCATGACCATGACAGCTACCATAGGTAGAAGTAAATCCTACTATCATACAATCATGACCATGACAGCCATCATAGGTAGAAGTAAATCTTACTATCATATCCATGACAGCTACCATTGGTAGAAGTAAATCTTACTATCATACAATCATGACCATGACAACCATCATAGGTAGAAGTAAATCCTACTATCATACAATCATGACAATGACAGCTACCATAGGTAGAAGTACATCCTAAAATCATACAATCATGACCATGACATCCACCATAGGTAGTGGTAAATCTTACTATCATGCAATCATGACCATGACAGTCATCAAAGGTAGAAGTAAATCCTACAATCATACAGTCATGACAATGACAGCTACCATAGATAGAAGTAAATCCTGCTATCATACAATCATGACCATGACAACTATCATAGATAGAAGTAAATCTTACTATCATGCAATCATGACCATGACAGCCATCATAGGTAGAAGTAAATCCTACTAGCATACAATCATGACCATGACAGCTACCATAGGTAGAAGTAAAACCTACTCTCATACAATCATGACCATGACAGCCACCATAGGTAGAAGTAAATCTTACTATCATACAATCATGACTATGACAGCCACCGCAGGTAGAAGTAAATGTGACTATCACACAACCATGACCATGACAGCTACCATAGGTAGAAGTAAATCATACTATCATACAATCATGACCATGACAGCCATCATAGGTAGAAGTAAATCTTACTATCATATCCATGACAGCTACCATTGGTAGAAGTAAATCTTACTATCATACAATCATGACCATGACAGCCATCATAGGTAGAAGTAAATCCTACTATCATACAATCATGACAATGACAGCTACCATAGGTAGAAGTACATCCTAAAATCATACAATCATGACCATGAGATCCACCATAGGTAGTGGTAAATCTTACTATCTTGCAATCATGACCATGACAGTCATCAAAGGTAGAAGTAAATCCTACAATCATACAGTCATGACAATGACAGCTACCATAGATAGAAGTAAATCCTGCTATCATACAATCATGACCATGACAACTATCATAGATAGAAGTAAATCTTACTATCATGCAATCATGACCATGACAGCCATCATAGGTAGAAGTAAATCCTACTAGCATACAATCATGACCATGACAGCCACCATAGGTAGAAGTAAATCCTACTATCATACAATCATGACCATGACAGTCATCATAGGTAGAAGTAAATCTTACTATTATACAATCATGACCATGACAGTCATCATAGGTAGTAGTAAATCTTACTATCCTACAATCATGACCATGACAGGTATCATAGGTAGAAGTAAATCCTACTATCGTACAATCATGACCACGACAGCTATGATAGTTAGAAGTAAATCTTACTATTATACAATCATGACCATGACAGCTAGCATAGGTAAAACTAAGTCTTATTATCATACAATCATGACCATGACAGCTACCATAGGTAGAAGTAAATCTTACTATCATACAATCATGACCATGACAGCTAGCATAGGTAGAACTAAATCTTACTATCATACAATCATGTTCATGACAGCTACCATAGATAGAAGTAAATCCTACTATCATACAATCATGACCATGACAGCTACCATAAGTAGACGTACATCCTACTAGCACACATTCATGACCATGACAGCTATCACAGTTAGAGGTAAATATTACTATCACACAATCATGACCATGACAGCTACCATAAGTAGAAGTAAATCCTACTATTTTACAATCAGGACCATGAAAACTACCATAGGTAGAAGTAAATCTTACTATCATACAATCATGACCATGACAGCCACCATAGGTAGAAGTAAATGTGGCTATCACACAATCATGACCATGACAGCTACCATAAGTAGACGTACATCCTACTAGCACACATTCATGACCATGACAGCTATCACAGTTAGAGGTAAATATTACTATCACACAATCATGACCATGACAGCTACCATAAGTAGAAGTAAATCCTACTATTTTACAATCAGGACCATGAAAACTACCATAGGTAGAAGTAAATCTTACTATCATACAATCATGACCATGACAGCCACCATAGGTAGAAGTAAATGTGGCTATCACACAATCATGACCATGACAGCTACCCTATGTAGAAGTAAATCCTGCAATCATACAATCATGACCATGACATCTACCATAGGTAGAAATAAATATTACTATCACACAATCATGACCATGACAGCTACCATAAGTAGAAGTAAATCCTACTATTTTACAATCAGGACCATGAAAACTACCATAGGTAGAAGTAAATCTTACTATCATACAATCATGACCATGACAGCCACCATAGGTAGAAGTAAATGTGGCTATCACACAATCATGACCATGACAGCTACCCTATGTAGAAGTAAATCCTGCAATCATACAATCATGACCATGACATCCACCATAGGTAGTGGTAAATCTTACTATCATGCAATCATGACCATGACAGTCATCAAAGGTAGAAGTAAATCCTACAATCATACAGTCATGACAATGACAGCTACCATAGATAGAAGTAAATCTTACTATCATGCAATCATGACCATGACAGCCATCATAGGTAGAAGTAAATCCTACTAGCATACAATCATGACCATGACAGCCATCATAGGTAGAAGTAAATCCTACTAGCATACAATCATGACCATGACAGCTACCAGAGGTAGAAGTAAAACCTACTCTCATACAATCATGACCATGACAGCCACCATAGGTAGAAGTAAATCTTACTATCATACAATCATGACTATGACAGCATCCGCAGGTAGAAGTAAATGTGACTATCACACAACCATGACCATGACAGCTACCATAGGTAGAAGTAAATCATACTATCATACAAGCATGACCATGACAGCCATCATAGGTAGAAGTAAATCTTACTATCATATCCATGACAGCTACCATTGGTAGAAGTAAATCTTACTATCATACAATCATGACCACGACAGCCATCATAGGTAGAAGTAAATCCTACTATCATACAATCATGACAATGACAGCTACCATAGGTAGAAGTACATCCTAAAATCATACAATCATGACCATGAGATCCACCATAGGTAGTGGTAAATCTTACTATCGTGCAATCATGACCATGACAGTCATCAAAGGTAGAAGTAAATCCTACAATCATACAGTCATGACAATGACAGCTACCATAGATAGAAGTAAATCCTGCTATCATACAATCATGACCATGACAACTATCATAGATAGAAGTAAATCTTACTATCATGCAATCATGACCATGACAGCCATCATAGGTAGAAGTAAATCCTACTAGCATACAATCATGACCATGACAGCCCCCATAGGTAGAAGTAAATCCTACTATCATACAATCATGACCATGACAGTCATCATAGGTAGAAGTAAATCCTACTATCATACAATCATGACCATGACATCTACCATAGGTAGAAGTAAATACTACTATCATACAATCATGACCATGACAGCTACCATAGGTAGAAGTACATCCTACTATCATACAATCATGACCATGACATATATCATAGGTAGAAGTAAATCCTACTATCATACAATCATGACCATGACAGCCACCATAGGTAGAAGTAAATCCTACTATCATACAATCATGACCATGACAGTCATCATAGGTAGAAGTAAATCCTACTATCATACAATCATGACCATGACATCTTCCATAGGTAGAAGTAAATCTTACTATTATACAATCATGACCATGACAGTCATCATAGGTAGTAGTAAATCTTACTATCCTACAATCATGACCATGACAGGTATCATAGGTAGAAGTAAATCCTACTATCGTACAATCATGACCACGACAGCTATGATAGTTAGAAGTAAATCTTACTATTATACAATCATGACCATGACAGCTAGCATAGGTAAAACTAAATCTTATTATCATACAATCATGACCATGACAGCTACCATAGGTAGAAGTAAATCTTACTATCATACAATCATGACCATGACAGCTAGCATAGGTAGAACTAAATCTTACTATCATACAATCATGTTCATGACAGCTACCATAGATAGAAGTCAATCCTACTATCATACAATCATGACCATGACAGCTACCATAAGTAGACGTACATCCTACTAGCACACATTCATGACCATGACAGCTATCACAGGTAGAGGTAAATATTACTATCACACAATCATGACCATGACAGCTACCATAAGTAGAAGTAAATCCTACTATTTTACAATCAGGACCATGACAACTACCATAGGTAGAAGTAAATCTTACTATCATACAATCATGACCATGACAGCTACCCTATGTAGAAGTAAATCCTGCAATCATACAATCATGACCATGACATCTACCATAGGTAGAAATAAATATTACTATCACACAATCATGACCATGACAGCTACCATAAGTAGAAGTAAATCCTACTATCTTACAATCATGACCATGACAACTACCATAGGTAGAAGTAACTCTTACTATCATACAATCATGACTATGACAGCCACCGTAGGTAGAAGTAAATGTGACTATCACACAACCATGACCATGACAGCTACCATAGGTAGAAGTAAATCCTACTATCATACAATCATGACCATGACAGCCATCATAGGTAGAAGTAAATCTTACTATCATATCCATGACAGCTACCATTGGTAGAAGTAAATCTTACTATCATACAATCATGACCATGACAACCATCATAGGTAGAAGTAAATCCTACTATCATACAATCATGACAATGACAGCTACCATAGGTAGAAGTACATCCTAAAATCATACAATCATGACCATGACATCCACCATAGGTAGTGGTAAATCTTACTATCATGCAATCATGACCATGACAGTCATCAAAGGTAGAAGTAAATCCTACAATCATACAGTCATGACAATGACAGCTACCATAGATAGAAGTAAATCCTGCTATCATACAATCATGACCATGACAACTATCATAGATAGAAGTAAATCTTACTATCATGCAATCATGACCATGACAGCCATCATAGGTAGAAGTAAATCCTACTAGCATACAATCATGACCATGACAGCTACCATAGGTAGAAGTAAAACCTACTCTCATACAATCATGACCATGACAGCCACCATAGGTAGAAGTAAATCTTACTATCATACAATCATGACTATGACAGCCACCGCAGGTAGAAGTAAATGTGACTATCACACAACCATGACCATGACAGCTACCATAGGTAGAAGTAAATCCTACTATCATACAATCATGACCATGACAGCCATCATAGGTAGAAGTAAATCTTACTATCATATCCATGACAGCTACCATTGGTAGAAGTAAATCTTACTATCATACAATCATGACCATGACAGCCATCATAGGTAGAAGTAAATCCTACTATCATACAATCATGACAATGACAGCTACCATAGGTAGAAGTACATCCTAAAATCATACAATCATGACCATGAGATCCACCATAGGTAGTGGTAAATCTTACTATCTTGCAATCATGACCATGACAGTCATCAAAGGTAGAAGTAAATCCTACAATCATACAGTCATGACAATGACAGCTACCATAGATAGAAGTAAATCCTGCTATCATACAATCATGACCATGACAACTATCATAGATAGAAGTAAATCTTACTATCATGCAATCATGACCATGACAGCCATCATAGGTAGAAGTAAATCCTACTAGCATACAATCATGACCATGACAGCCACCATAGGTAGAAGTAAATCCTACTATCATACAATCATGACCATGACAGTCATCATAGGTAGAAGTAAATCTTACTATTATACAATCATGACCATGACAGTCATCATAGGTAGTAGTAAATCTTACTATCCTACAATCATGACCATGACAGGTATCATAGGTAGAAGTAAATCCTACTATCGTACAATCATGACCACGACAGCTATGATAGTTAGAAGTAAATCTTACTATTATACAATCATGACCATGACAGCTAGCATAGGTAAAACTAAATCTTATTATCATACAATCATGACCATGACAGCTACCATAGGTAGAAGTAAATCTTACTATCATACAATCATGACCATGACAGCTAGCATAGGTAGAACTAAATCTTACTATCATACAATCATGTTCATGACAGCTACCATAGATAGAAGTAAATCCTACTATCATACAATCATGACCATGACAGCTACCATAAGTAGACGTACATCCTACTAGCACACATTCATGACCATGACAGCTATCACAGTTAGAGGTAAATATTACTATCACACAATCATGACCATGACAGCTACCATAAGTAGAAGTAAATCCTACTATTTTACAATCAGGACCATGAAAACTACCATAGGTAGAAGTAAATCTTACTATCATACAATCATGACCATGACAGCCACCATAGGTAGAAGTAAATGTGGCTATCACACAATCATGACCATGACAGCTACCATAAGTAGACGTACATCCTACTAGCACACATTCATGACCATGACAGCTATCACAGTTAGAGGTAAATATTACTATCACACAATCATGACCATGACAGCTACCATAAGTAGAAGTAAATCCTACTATTTTACAATCAGGACCATGAAAACTACCATAGGTAGAAGTAAATCTTACTATCATACAATCATGACCATGACAGCCACCATAGGTAGAAGTAAATGTGGCTATCACACAATCATGACCATGACAGCTACCCTATGTAGAAGTAAATCCTGCAATCATACAATCATGACCATGACATCTACCATAGGTAGAAATAAATATTACTATCACACAATCATGACCATGACAGCTACCATAAGTAGAAGTAAATCCTACTATTTTACAATCAGGACCATGAAAACTACCATAGGTAGAAGTAAATCTTACTATCATACAATCATGACCATGACAGCCACCATAGGTAGAAGTAAATGTGGCTATCACACAATCATGACCATGACAGCTACCCTATGTAGAAGTAAATCCTGCAATCATACAATCATGACCATGACATCCACCATAGGTAGTGGTAAATCTTACTATCATGCAATCATGACCATGACAGTCATCAAAGGTAGAAGTAAATCCTACAATCATACAGTCATGACAATGACAGCTACCATAGATAGAAGTAAATCTTACTATCATGCAATCATGACCATGACAGCCATCATAGGTAGAAGTAAATCCTACTAGCATACAATCATGACCATGACAGCCATCATAGGTAGAAGTAAATCCTACTAGCATACAATCATGACCATGACAGCTACCAGAGGTAGAAGTAAAACCTACTCTCATACAATCATGACCATGACAGCCACCATAGGTAGAAGTAAATCTTACTATCATACAATCATGACTATGACAGCATCCGCAGGTAGAAGTAAATGTGACTATCACACAACCATGACCATGACAGCTACCATAGGTAGAAGTAAATCATACTATCATACAAGCATGACCATGACAGCCATCATAGGTAGAAGTAAATCTTACTATCATATCCATGACAGCTACCATTGGTAGAAGTAAATCTTACTATCATACAATCATGACCACGACAGCCATCATAGGTAGAAGTAAATCCTACTATCATACAATCATGACAATGACAGCTACCATAGGTAGAAGTACATCCTAAAATCATACAATCATGACCATGAGATCCACCATAGGTAGTGGTAAATCTTACTATCGTGCAATCATGATCATGACAGTCATCAAAGGTAGAAGTAAATCCTACAATCATACAGTCATGACAATGACAGCTACCATAGATAGAAGTAAATCCTGCTATCATACAATCATGACCATGACAACTATCATAGATAGAAGTAAATCTTACTATCATGCAATCATGACCATGACAGCCATCATAGGTAGAAGTAAATCCTACTAGCATACAATCATGACCATGACAGCCCCCATAGGTAGAAGTAAATCCTACTATCATACAATCATGACCATGACAGTCATCATAGGTAGAAGTAAATCCTACTATCATACAATCATGACCATGACATCTACCATAGGTAGAAGTAAATACTACTATCATACAATCATGACCATGACAGCTACCATAGGTAGAAGTACATCCTACTATCATACAATCATGACCATGACATATATCATAGGTAGAAGTAAATCCTACTATCATACAATCATGACCATGACAGCCACCATAGGTAGAAGTAAATCCTACTATCATACAATCATGACCATGACAGTCATCATAGGTAGAAGTAAATCCTACTATCATACAATCATGACCATGACATCTTCCATAGGTAGAAGTAAATCTTACTATTATACAATCATGACCATGACAGTCATCATAGGTAGTAGTAAATCTTACTATCCTACAATCATGACCATGACAGGTATCATAGGTAGAAGTAAATCCTACTATCGTACAATCATGACCACGACAGCTATGATAGTTAGAAGTAAATCTTACTATTATACAATCATGACCATGACAGCTAGCATAGGTAAAACTAAATCTTATTATCATACAATCATGACCATGACAGCTACCATAGGTAGAAGTAAATCTTACTATCATACAATCATGACCATGACAGCTAGCATAGGTAGAACTAAATCTTACTATCATACAATCATGTTCATGACAGCTACCATAGATAGAAGTCAATCCTACTATCATACAATCATGACCATGACAGCTACCATAAGTAGACGTACATCCTACTAGCACACATTCATGACCATGACAGCTATCACAGGTAGAGGTAAATATTACTATCACACAATCATGACCATGACAGCTACCATAAGTAGAAGTAAATCCTACTATTTTACAATCAGGACCATGACAACTACCATAGGTAGAAGTAAATCTTACTATCATACAATCATGACCATGACAGCTACCCTATGTAGAAGTAAATCCTGCAATCATACAATCATGACCATGACATCTACCATAGGTAGAAATAAATATTACTATCACACAATCATGACCATGACAGCTACCATAAGTAGAAGTAAATCCTACTATCTTACAATCATGACCATGACAACTACCATAGGTAGAAGTAACTCTTACTATCATACAATCATGACTATGACAGCCACCGTAGGTAGAAGTAAATGTGACTATCACACAACCATGACCATGACAGCTACCATAGGTAGAAGTAAATCCTACTATCATACAATCATGACCATGACAGCCATCATAGGTAGAAGTAAATCTTACTATCATATCCATGACAGCTACCATTGGTAGAAGTAAATCTTACTATCATACAATCATGACCATGACAACCATCATAGGTAGAAGTAAATCCTACTATCATACAATCATGACAATGACAGCTACCATAGGTAGAAGTACATCCTAAAATCATACAATCATGACCATGACATCCACCATAGGTAGTGGTAAATCTTACTATCATGCAATCATGACCATGACAGTCATCAAAGGTAGAAGTAAATCCTACAATCATACAGTCATGACAATGACAGCTACCATAGATAGAAGTAAATCCTGCTATCATACAATCATGACCATGACAACTATCATAGATAGAAGTAAATCTTACTATCATGCAATCATGACCATGACAGCCATCATAGGTAGAAGTAAATCCTACTAGCATACAATCATGACCATGACAGCTACCATAGGTAGAAGTAAAACCTACTCTCATACAATCATGACCATGACAGCCACCATAGGTAGAAGTAAATCTTACTATCATACAATCATGACTATGACAGCCACCGCAGGTAGAAGTAAATGTGACTATCACACAACCATGACCATGACAGCTACCATAGGTAGAAGTAAATCCTACTATCATACAATCATGACCATGACAGCCATCATAGGTAGAAGTAAATCTTACTATCATATCCATGACAGCTACCATTGGTAGAAGTAAATCTTACTATCATACAATCATGACCATGACAGCCATCATAGGTAGAAGTAAATCCTACTATCATACAATCATGACAATGACAGCTACCATAGGTAGAAGTACATCCTAAAATCATACAATCATGACCATGAGATCCACCATAGGTAGTGGTAAATCTTACTATCTTGCAATCATGACCATGACAGTCATCAAAGGTAGAAGTAAATCCTACAATCATACAGTCATGACAATGACAGCTACCATAGATAGAAGTAAATCCTGCTATCATACAATCATGACCATGACAACTATCATAGATAGAAGTAAATCTTACTATCATGCAATCATGACCATGACAGCCATCATAGGTAGAAGTAAATCCTACTAGCATACAATCATGACCATGACAGCCACCATAGGTAGAAGTAAATCCTACTATCATACAATCATGACCATGACAGTCATCATAGGTAGAAGTAAATCTTACTATTATACAATCATGACCATGACAGTCATCATAGGTAGTAGTAAATCTTACTATCCTACAATCATGACCATGACAGGTATCATAGGTAGAAGTAAATCCTACTATCGTACAATCATGACCACGACAGCTATGATAGTTAGAAGTAAATCTTACTATTATACAATCATGACCATGACAGCTAGCATAGGTAAAACTAAATCTTATTATCATACAATCATGACCATGACAGCTACCATAGGTAGAAGTAAATCTTACTATCATACAATCATGACCATGACAGCTAGCATAGGTAGAACTAAATCTTACTATCATACAATCATGTTCATGACAGCTACCATAGATAGAAGTAAATCCTACTATCATACAATCATGACCATGACAGCTACCATAAGTAGACGTACATCCTACTAGCACACATTCATGACCATGACAGCTATCACAGTTAGAGGTAAATATTACTATCACACAATCATGACCATGACAGCTACCATAAGTAGAAGTAAATCCTACTATTTTACAATCAGGACCATGAAAACTACCATAGGTAGAAGTAAATCTTACTATCATACAATCATGACCATGACAGCCACCATAGGTAGAAGTAAATGTGGCTATCACACAATCATGACCATGACAGCTACCATAAGTAGACGTACATCCTACTAGCACACATTCATGACCATGACAGCTATCACAGTTAGAGGTAAATATTACTATCACACAATCATGACCATGACAGCTACCATAAGTAGAAGTAAATCCTACTATTTTACAATCAGGACCATGAAAACTACCATAGGTAGAAGTAAATCTTACTATCATACAATCATGACCATGACAGCCACCATAGGTAGAAGTAAATGTGGCTATCACACAATCATGACCATGACAGCTACCCTATGTAGAAGTAAATCCTGCAATCATACAATCATGACCATGACATCTACCATAGGTAGAAATAAATATTACTATCACACAATCATGACCATGACAGCTACCATAAGTAGAAGTAAATCCTACTATTTTACAATCAGGACCATGAAAACTACCATAGGTAGAAGTAAATCTTACTATCATACAATCATGACCATGACAGCCACCATAGGTAGAAGTAAATGTGGCTATCACACAATCATGACCATGACAGCTACCCTATGTAGAAGTAAATCCTGCAATCATACAATCATGACCATGACATCTACCATAGGTAGAAATAAATATTACTATCACACAATCATGACCATGACAGCTACCATAAGTAGAAGTAAATCCTACTATCTTACAATCATGACCATGACAACTACCATAGGTAGAAGTAAATCTTACTATCATACAATCATGACTATGACAGCCACCGTAGGTAGAAGTAAATGTGACTATCACACAACCATGACCATGACAGCTACCATAAGTAGAAGTAAATCCTACTATCTTACAATCATGACCATGACAACTACCATAGGTAGAAGTAAATCCTACTATCATACAATCATGACCATGACAGCCATCATAGGTAGAAGTAAATCTTACTATCATATCCATGACAGCTACCATTGGTAGAAGTAAATCTTACTATCATACAATCATGACCATGACAGCCATCATAGGTAGAAGTAAATCCTACTATCATACAATCATGACAATGACAGCTACCATAGGTAGAAGTACATCCTAAAATCATACAATCATGACCATGACATCCACCATAGATAGTGGTAAATCTTACTATCATGCAATCATGACCATGACAGTCATCAAAGGTAGAAGTAAATCCTACAATCATACAGTCATGACCATGACAGCCACCATAGGTAGAAGTAAATGTGGCTATCACACAATCATGACCATGACAACTACCCTATGTAGAAGTAAATCCTGCAATCATACAATCATGACCATGACATCTACCATAGGTAGAAATAAATATTACTATCACACAATCATGACCATGACAGCTACCATAAGTAGAAGTAAATCCTACTATCTTACAATCATGACCATGACAACTACCATAGGTAGAAGTAAATCTTACTATCATACAATCATGACTATGACAGCCACCGTAGGTAGAAGTAAATGTGACTATCACACAACCATGACCATGACAGCTACCATAAGTAGAAGTAAATCCTACTATCTTACAATCATGACCATGACAACTACCATAGGTAGAAGTAAATCCTACTATCATACAATCATGACCATGACAGCCATCATAGGTAGAAGTAAATCTTACTATCATATCCATGACAGCTACCATTGGTAGAAGTAAATCTTACTATCATACAATCATGACCATGACAGCCATCATAGGTAGAAGTAAATCCTACTATCATACAATCATGACAATGACAGCTACCATAGGTAGAAGTACATCCTAAAATCATACAATCATGACCATGACATCCACCATAGGTAGTGGTAAATCTTACTATCATGCAATCATGACCATGACAGTCATCAAAGGTAGAAGTAAATCCTACAATCATACAGTCATGACAATGACAGCTACCATAGATAGAAGTAAATCCTGCTATCATACAATCATGACCATGACAACTATCATAGATAGAAGTAAATCTTACTATCATGCAATCATGACCATGACAGCCATCATAGGTAGAAGTAAATCCTACTAGCATACAATCATGACCATGACAGCCACCATAGGTAGAAGTAAATCCTACTATCATACAATCATGACCATGGTAGTCATCATAGGTAGAAGTAAATCCTACTATCATACAATCATGATCATGACATCTACCATAGGTAGAAGTAAATCCTACTATCATACAATCATGACCATGACAGCTACCATAGGTAGAAGTACATCCTACTATCATACAATCATGACCATGACATCTATCATAGGTAGAAGTAAATCCTACTATCATACAATCATGACCATGACAGCCACCATAGGTAGAAGTAAATCCTACTATCATACAATCATGACCATGACAGTCATCATAGGTAGAAGTAAATCCTACTATCATACAATCATGACCATGACATCTTCCATAGGTAGAAGTAAATCTTACTATTATACAATCATGACCATGACAGTCATCATAGGTAGTAGTAAATCTTACTATCCTACAATCATGACCATGACAGGTATCATAGGTAGAAGTAAATCCTACTATCGTACAATCATGACCACGACAGCTATGATAGTTAGAAGTAAATCTTACTATTATACAATCATGACCATGACAGCTAGCATAGGTAAAACTAAATCTTATTATCATACAATCATGACCATGACAGCTACCATAGGTAGAAGTAAATCTTACTATCATACAATCATGACCATGACAGCTAGCATAGGTAGAACTAAATCTTACTATCATACAATCATGTTCATGACAGCTACCATAGATAAAAGTAAATCCTACTATCATACAATCATGACCATGACAGCTACCATAAGTAGACGTACATCCTACTAGCACACATTCATGACCATGACAGCTATCACAGGTAGAGGTAAATATTACTATCACACAATCATGACCATGACAGCTACCATATGTAGAAGTAAATCCTACTATTTTACAATCAGGACCATGAAAACTACCATAGGTAGAAGTAAATCTTACTATCATACAATCATGACCATGACAGCCACCATAGGTAGAAGTAAATGTGGCTATCACACAATCATGACCATGACAGCTACCCTATGTAGAAGTAAATCCTGCAATCATACAATCATGACCATGACATCTACCATAGGTAGAAATAAATATTACTATCACACAATCATGACCATGACAGCTACCATAAGTAGAAGTAAATCCTACTATCTTACAAACATGACCATGACAACTACCATAGGTAGAAGTAAATCTTACTATCATACAATCATGACTATGACAGCCACCGTAGGTAGAAGTAAATGTGACTATCACACAACCATGACCATGACAGCTACCATAGGTAGAAGTAAATCCTACTATCATACAATCATGACCATGACAGCCATCATAGGTAGAAGTAAATCTTACTATCATATCCATGACAGCTACCATTGGTAGAAGTAAATCTTACTATCATACAATCATGACCATGACAGCCATCATAGGTAGAAGTAAATCCTACTATCATACAATCATGACAATGACAGCTACCATAGGTAGAAGTACATCCTAAAATCATACAATCATGACCATGACATCCACCATAGGTAGTGGTAAATCTTACTATCATGCAATCATGACCATGACAGTCATCAAAGGTAGAAGTAAATCCTACAATCATACAGTCATGACAATGACAGCTACCATAGATAGAAGTAAATCTTACTATCATGCAATCATGACCATGACAGCCATCATAGGTAGAAGTAAATCCTACTAGCATACAATCATGACCATGACAGCTACCATAGGTAGAAGTAAAACCTACTCTCATACAATCATGACCATGACAGCCACCATAGGTAGAAGTAAATCTTACTATCATACAATCATGACTATGACAGCCACCGCAGGTAGAAGTAAATGTGACTATCACACAACCATGACCATGACAGCTACCATAGGTAGAAGTAAATCCTACTATCATACAATCATGACCATGACAGCCATCATAGGTAGAAGTAAATCTTACTATCATATCCATGACAGCTACCATTGGTAGAAGTAAATCTTACTATCATACAATCATGACCATGACAGCCATCATAGGTAGAAGTAAATCCTACTATCATACAATCATGACAATGACAGCTACCATAGGTAGAAGTACATCCTAAAATCATACAATCATGACCATGAGATCCACCATAGGTAGTGGTAAATCTTACTATCGTGCAATCATGACCATGACAGTCATCAAAGGTAGAAGTAAATCCTACAATCATACAATCATGACCATGACATCTACCATAGGAAGAAGTAAATCCTACTATCATACAATCATGACCATGACAGCTACCATAGGTAGAAGTACATCCTACTATCATACAATCATGACCATGACATCTATCATAGGTAGAAGTAAATCCTACTATCATACAATCATGACCATGACAGCCACCATAGGTAGAAGTAAATCCTACTATCATACAATCATGACCATGGCAGTCATCATAGGTAGAAGTAAATCCTACTTTCATACAATCATGACCATGACATCTTCCATAGGTAGAAGTAAATCTTACTATTATACAATCATGACCATGACAGTCATCATAGGTAGTAGTAAATCTTACTATCCTACAATCATGACCATGACAGGTATCATAGGTAGAAGTAAATCCTACTATCGTACAATCATGACCACGACAGCTATGATAGTTAGAAGTAAATCTTACTATTATACAATCATGACCATGACAGCTAGCATAGGTAAAACTAAATCTTATTATCATACAATCATGACCATGACAGCTACCATAGGTAGAAGTAAATCTTACTATCATACAATCATGACCATGACAGCTAGCATAGGTAGAACTAAATCTTACTATCATACAATCATGTTCATGACAGCTACCATAGATAGAAGTAAATCCTACTATCATACAATCATGACCATGACAGCTACCATAAGTAGACGTACATCCTACTAGCACACATTCATGACCATGACAGCTATCACAGGTAGAGGTAAATATTACTATCACACAATCATGACCATGACAGCTACCATAAGTAGAAGTAAATCCTACTATTTTACAATCAGGACCATGAAAACTACCATAGGTAGAAGTAAATCTTACTATCATACAATCATGACCATGACAGCCACCATAGGTAGAAGTAAATGTGGCTATCACACAATCATGACCATGACAGCTACCCTATGTAGAAGTAAATCCTGCAATCATACAATCATGACCATGACATCTACCATAGGTAGAAATAAATATTACTATCACACAATCATGACCATGACAGCTACCATAAGTAGAAATAAATCCTACTATCTTACAATCATGACCATGACAACTACCATAGGTAGAAGTAAATCTTACTATCATACAATCATGACTATGACAGCCACCGTAGGTAGAAGTAAATGTGACTATCACACAACCATGACCATGACAGCTACCATAGGTAGAAGTAAATCCTACTATCATACAATCATGACCATGACAGCCATCATAGGTAGAAGTAAATCTTACTATCATATCCATGACAGCTACCATTGGTAGAAGTAAATCTTACTATCATACAATCATGACCATGACAGCCATCATAGGTAGAAGTAAATCCTACTATCATACAATCATGACAATGACAGCTACCATAGGTAGAAGTACATCCTAAAATCATACAATCATGACCATGACATCCACCATAGGTAGTGGTAAATCTTACTATCATGCAATCATGACCATGACAGTCATCAAAGGTAGAAGTAAATCCTACAATCATACAGTCATGACAATGACAGCTACCATAGATAGAAGTAAATCCTGCTATCATACAATCATGACCATGACAACTATCATAGATAGAAGTAAATCTTACTATCATGCAATCATGACCATGACAGCCATCAATAGGTAGAAGTAAATCCTACTAGCATACAATCATGACCATGACAGCTACCATAGGTAGAAGTAAAACCTACTCTCATACAATCATGACCATGACAGCCACCATAGGTAGAAGTAAATCTTACTATCATACAATCATGACTATGACAGCCACCGCAGGTAGAAGTAAATGTGACTATCACACAACCATGACCATGACAGCTACCATAGGTAGAAGTAAATCCTACTATCATACAATCATGACCATGACAGCCATCATAGGTAGAAGTAAATCTTACTATCATATCCATGACAGCTACCATTGGTAGAAGTAAATCTTACTATCATAGAATCATGACCATGACAGCCATCATAGGTAGAAGTAAATCCTACTATCATACAATCATGACAAAGACAGCTACCATAGGTAGAAGTACATCCTAAAATCATACAATCATGACCATGAGATCCACCATAGGTAGTGGTAAATCTTACTATCGTGCAATCATGACCATGACAGTCATCAAAGGTAGAAGTAAATCCTACAATCATACAGTCATGACAATGACAGCTACCATAGATAGAAGTAAATCCTGCTATCATACAATCATGACCATGACAACTATCATAGATAGAAGTAAATCTTACTATCATGCAATCATGACCATGACAGCCATCATAGGTAGAAGTAAATCCTACTAGCATACAATCATGACCATGACAGCCACCATAGGTAGAAGTAAATCCTACTATCATACAATCATGACCATGACAATCATCATAGGTAGAAGTAAATCCTACTATCATACAATCATGACCATGACATCTACCATAGGTAGAAGTAAATCCTACTATCATACAATCATGACCATGACAGCTACCATAGGTAGAAGTACATCCTACTATCATACAATCATGACCATGACATCTATCATAGGTAGAAGTAAATCCTACTATCATACAATCATGACCATGACAGCCACCATAGGTAGAAGTAAATCCTACTATCATACAATCATGACCATGACAGTCATCATAGGTAGAAGTAAATCCTACTATCATACAATCATGACCATGACATCTTCCATAGGTAGAAGTAAATCTTACTATTATACAATCATGACCATGACAGTCATCATAGGTAGTAGTAAATCTTACTATCCTACAATCATGACCATGACAGGTATCATAGGTAGAAGTAAATCCTACTATCGTACAATCATGACCACGACAGCTATGATAGTTAGAAGTAAATCTTACTATTATACAATCATGACCATGACAGCTAGCATAGGTAAAACTAAATCTTATTATCATACAATCATGACCATGACAGCTACCATAGGTAGAAGTAAATCTTACTATCATACAATCATGACCATGACAGCTAGCATAGGTAGAACTAAATCTTACTATCATACAATCATGTTCATGACAGCTACCATAGATAGAAGTAAATCCTACTATCATACAATCATGACCATGACAGCTACTATAAGTAGACGTACATCCTACTAGCACACATTCATGACCATGACAGCTATCACAGGTAGAGGTAAATATTACTATCACACAATCATGACCATGACAGCTACCATAAGTAGAAGTAAATCCTACTATTTTACAATCAGGACCATGAAAACTACCATAGGTAGAAGTAAATCTTACTATCATACAATCATGACCATGACAGCCACCATAGGTAGAAGTAAATGTGGCTATCACACAATCATGACCATGACAGCTACCCTATGTAGAAGTAAATCCTGCAATCATACAATCATGACCATGACATCTACCATAGGTAGAAATAAATATTACTATCACACAATCATGACCATGACAGCTACCATAGGTAGAAGTAAAACCTACTCTCATACAATCATGACCATGACAGCCACCATAGGTAGAAGTAAATCTTACTATCATACAATCATGAATATGACAGCCACCGCAGGTAGAAGTAAATGTGACTATCACACAACCATGACCATGACAGCTACCATAGGTAGAAGTAAATCCTACTATCATACAATCATGACCATGACAGCCATCATAGGTAGAAGTAAATCTTACTATCATATCCATGACAGCTACCATTGGTAGAAGTAAATCTTACTATCATACAATCATGACCATGACAGGCATCATAGGTAGAAGTAAATCCTACTATCATACAATCATGACAATGACAGCTACCATAGGTAGAAGTACATCCTAAAATCATACAATCATGACCATGAGATCCACCATAGGTAGTGGTAAATCTTACTATCGTGCAATCATGACCATGACAGTCATCAAAGGTAGAAGTAAATCCTACAATCATACAGTCATGACAATGACAGCTACCATAGATAGAAGTAAATCCTGCTATCATACAATCATGACCATGACAACTATCATAGATAGCAGTAAATCTTACTATCATGCAATCATGACCATGACAGCCATCATAGGTAGAAGTAAATCCTACTAGCATACAATCATGACCATGACAGCCACCATAGGTAGAAGTAAATCCTACTATCATACAATCATGACCATGACAGTCATCATAGGTAGAAGTAAATCCTACTTTCATACAATCATGACCATGACATCTACCATTGGTAGAAGTAAATCCTACTATCATACAATCATGACCATGACAGCTACCATAGGTAAAAGTAAATCCTACTATCATACAATCATGACCATGACAGTCATTATAGGTAGAAGTAAATCCTACTATCATACAATCATGACCATGACATCTACCATAGGTAGAAGTAAATCCTACTATCATACAATCATGACCATGACAGTAATCATAGGTAGAAGTAAATCCTACTATCATACAATCATGACCATGACATCTACCATAGGTAGAAGTAAATCCTACTATCATACAATCATGACCATGACAGCTACCATAGGTAGAAGTACATCCTACTATCATACAATCATGACCATGACATCTATCATAGGTAGAAGTAAATCCTACTATCATACAATCATGACCATGACAGCCACCATAGGTAGAAGTAAATCCTACTATCATACAATCATGACCATGACAGTCATCATAGGTAGAAGTAAATCCTACTTTCATACAATCATGACCATGACATCTTCCATAGGTAGAAGTAAATCTTACTATTATACAATCATGACCATGACAGTCATCATAGGTAGTAGTAAATCTTACTATCCTACAATCATGACCATGACAGTTATCATAGGTAGAAGTAAATCCTACTATCGTACAATCATGACCACGACAGCTATGATAGTTAGAAGTAAATCTTACTATTATACATGCATGACCATGACAGCTAGCATAGGTAAAACTAAATCTTATTATCATACAATCATGACCATGACAGCTACCATAGGTAGAAGTAAATCTTACTATCATACAATCATGACCATGACAGTTAGCATAGGTAGAACTAAATCTTACTATCATACAATCATGTTCATGACAGCTACCATAGATAGAAGTAAATCCTACTATCATACAATCATGACCATGACAGCTACCATAAGTAGACGTACATCCTACTAGCACACATTCATGACCATGACAGCTATCACAGGTAGAGGTAAATATTACTATCACACAATCATGACCATGACAGCTACCATAATTAGAAGTAAATCCTACTATTTTACAATCAGGACCATGACAACTACCATAGGTAGATGTAAATCTTACTATCATACAATCATGACCATGACATCCACCATAGGTAGAAGTAAATGTGGCTATCACACAATCATGACCATGACAGCTACCCTATGTAGAAGTAAATCCTGCAATCATACAATCATGACCATGACATCTACCATAGGTAGAAATCAATATTACTATCACACAATCATGACCATGACAGCTACCATAAGTAGAAGTAAATCCTACTATCTTACAATCATGACCATGACAACTACCATAGGTAGAAGTAAATCTTACTATCATACAATCATGACTATGACAGCCACCGTAGGTAGAAGTAAATGTGACTATCACACAACCATGACCATGACAGCTACCATAGGTAGAAGTAAATCCTACTATCATACAATCATGACCATGACATCTATCATAGGTAGAAGTAAATCCTACTATCATACAATCATGACCATGACAGCCATCATAGGTAGAAGTAAATCTTACTATCATATCCATGACAGCTACCATTGGTAGAAGTAAATCTTACTATCATACAATCATGACCATGACAGCCATCATAGGTAGAAGTAAATCCTACTATCATACAGTCATGACAATGACAGCTACCATAGATAGATGTAAATCCTGCTATCATACAATCATGACCATGACAACTATCATAGATAGAAGTAAATCTTACTATCATGCAATCATGACCATGACAGCCATCATAGGTAGGAGTAAATCCTACTTGCATACAATCATGACCATGACAGCTACCATAGGTAGAAGTAAAACCTACTCTCATACAATCATGACCATGACAGCCACCATAGGTAGAAGTAAATCTTACTATCATACAATCATGACTATGACAGCCACCGCAGGTAGAAGTAAATGTGACTATCACACAACCATGACCATGACAGCTACCATAGGTAGAAATAAATCCTACTATCATACAATCATGACCATGACAGCTACCATAGGTAGAAGTACATCCTACTATCATACAATCATGACCATGACATCTATCATAGGTAGAAGTAAATCCTACTATCATACAATCATGACCATGACAGCCACCATAGGTAGAAGTAAATCCTACTTTCATACAATCATGACCATGACAGTCATCATAGGTAGAAGTAAATCCTACTTTCATACAATCATGACCATGACATCTACCATAGGTAGAAGTAAATCCTACTATCATACAATCATGACCATGACAGCTACCATAGGTAGAAGTACATCCTACTATCATACAATCATGACCATGACATCCAGCATAGTAGAGGTAAATCTTACTATCATGCAATCATGACCATGACATCTACCATAGGTAGAAGTAAATCCTACTATCATACAATAATGACCATGACATCTTCCATAGGTAGAAGTAAATCTTACTGTCATACAATCATGACCATGACAGGTATCATAGTTAGAAGTAAATCCTACTATCGTACAATCATGACCATGACAGCTATGATAGGTAGAACTAAATATTACTATCATACAATCATGTTCATGACAGCTGCCATAGATAGAAGTAAATCATACTATCATACAATCATGACCATGACAGCTACCATAAGTAGTCGTACATCCTACTCGCACACATTCATGACCATGACAGCTATCACAGGTAGAGGTAAATATTACTGTCATACAAGCATGACCATGACAGCTACCATATGTAGAAGTAAATCCTACTATCATACAATCATGACCATGACATCTACCATAGGTAGAAATAAATATTACTATCACACAATCATGACCATGACAGTTACCATAAGTAGAAGTAAATCCTACTATCTTACAATCATGACCATGACAACTACCATAGGTAGAAGTAAATCTTACTATCATACAATCATGACTATGACAGCCACCGTAGGTAGAAGTAAATGTGACTATCACACAATCATGACAATGACAGCTACCATAGGTAGAAGTAAATCCTACTATCATACAATCATGACCATGACAGCCATCATAGGTAGAAGTAAATCTTACTATCATAACCATGACAGCTACCATTGGTAGAAGTAAATCTTACTTTCATACAATCATAACCATGACAGCCATCATAGGTAGAAGTAAATCCTACTATCATACAATCATGACCATGACAGCTACCATAGGTAGAAGTACATCCTAAAATCATACAACCATGACCATGACATCCACCATAGGTAGTGGTAAATCTTACTATCATGCAATCATGACCATGACAGTCATCAAAGGTAGAAGTAAATACTACTGTCATACAGTCATGACAATGACAGCTACCATAGATAGAAGTAAATTCTGCTATCATACAATCATGACCATGACAACTATCATAGATAGAAGTAAATCTTACTATCATGCAATCATGACCATGACAGCCATCATAGGTAGAAGAAAATCCTACTAGCATACAATCATGACCATGACAGCTACCATAGGTAGAAGTAAAACCTACTCTCATACAATCATGACCATGACAGCCACCATAGGTAGAAGTAAATCCTACTATCATACAATCATGACCATGACAGTCATCATAGGTAGAAGTAAATACTACTATCATACAATCATGACCATGACATCTACCATAGGTAGAAGTAAATCCTACTATCATACAATCATGACCATGACAGCTACCATAGGTAGAAGTACATCCTACTATCATACAATCATGACCATGACATCTATCATAGGCAGAAGTAAATCCTACTATCATACAATCATGACCATGACAGCCACCATAGGTAGAAGTAAATCCTACTATCATACAATCATGACCATGACAGTCATCATAGGTAGAAGTAAATCCTACTATCATACAATCATGACCATGACATCTATCATAGGCAGAAGTAAATCCTACTATCATACAATCATGACCATGACAGCCACCATATGTAGAAGTAAATCCTACTATCATACAATCATGACCATGACAGTCATCATAGGTAGAAGTAAATCCTACTTTCATACAATCATGACCATGACATCTACCATAGGTAGAAGTAAATCCTACTATCATACAATCATGACCATGACATCCAGCATAGGTAGAGGTAAATCTTACTATCATGCAATCATGACCATGACATCTACCATAGGTAGAAGTAAATCCTACTATCATACACTAATGACCATGACATCTTCCATAGGTAGAAGTAAATCTTACTGTCATACAATCATGACCATGACAGGTATCATAGGTAGAAGTAAATCCTACTATCGTACAATCATGACCATGACAGCTATGATAGGTAGAACTAAATATTACTATCATACAATCATGTTCATGACAGCTACCATAGATAGAAGTAAATCATACTATCATACAATCATGACCATGATAGCTACCATAAGTAGTCGTACATCCTACTAGCACACATTCATGACCATGAGAGCTATCACAGGTAGAGGTAAATATTACTGTCATACAAGCATGACCATGACAGCTACCATATGTAGAAGTAAATCCTGCTATCATACAATCATGACCATGACATCTACCATAGTTAGAAATAAATATTACTATCACAAAATCATGACCATGACAGTTACCATAAGTAGAAGTAAATCCTACTATCTTACAATCATGACCATGACAACTACCATAGGTAGAAGTAAATCTTACTATCATACAATCATGACTATGACAGCCACCGTAGGTAGAAGTAAATGTGACTATCACACAATCATGACCATGACAGCTACCATAGGTAGAAGTAAATCCTACTATCATACAATCATGACCATGACAGCCATCATAGGTAGAAGTAAATCTTACTATCATAACCATGACAGCTACCATTGGTAGAAGTAAATCTTACTTTCATACAATCATGACCATGACAGCCACCATAGGTAGAAGTAAATGTGACTATCACACAATCATGACCATGACAGCTACCATAAGTAGAAATAAATCCTACTATCATACAATCATGACCATGACAGCCATCATAGTTAGAAGTAAATCTTACTATCATAACCATGACAGCTAGCATTGGTAGAAGTAAATCTTACTATCATACAATCATGACCATGACAGCCATCATAGGTAGAAGTAAATCCTACTATCATACAATCATGACCATGACAGCTACCATAGGTAGAAGTACATCCTACTATCATACAATCATGACCATGACATCCACCATAGGTAGAGGTAAATCTTACTATCATGCAATCATGACCATGACATCTACCATAGGTAGAAGTAAATCCTACTATCATACAATCATGACCATGACAGTCATCATAGGTAGAAGTAAATCTTTCTTTCATACAATCATGACCATGACAGTCATCATAGGTAGAAGTAAATCTTACTATCCTACAATCATGACCATGACAGGTATCATAGGTAGAAGTAAATCCTACTATCGTACAATCATGACCACGACAGCTATGATAGTTAGAAGTAAATCTTACTATTATACAATCATGACCATGACAGCTAGCATAGGTAAAACTAAATCTTATTATCATACAATCATGACCATGACAGCTACCATAGGTAGAAGTAAGTCGTACTATCATACAATCATGACCATGACAGCTAGCATAGGTAGAACTAAATCTTACTATCATAAAATCATGTTCATGACAGCTGGCATAGGTAGAACTAAATCTTACTATCATACAACCATGACCATGACAGCTAGCATAAGTAGAACTAAATATTACTATCATACAATCATGTTCATGACAGATACCATAGATAGAAGTAAATCCTGCTATCATACAATCATGACCATGACATCTACCATAGGTAGAAATAAATATTACTATCACACAATCATGACCATGACACCTACCATAAGTAGAAGTAAATCCTACTATTTTACAATCATGACCATGACAACTACCATAGGTAGAAGTAAATCTTACTATCATACAATCATGACCATGACAGCTAGCATAATTAGAACTAAATATTACTATCATACAATCATGTTCATGACAGCTACCATAGATAGAAGTAAATCCTACTATCATACAAGCATGACCATGACAGCTACCATAAGTAGACGTACATCCTACTAGCACACATTCATGACCATGACATCTATCACAGGTAGAGGTAAATATTACTGTCATACAAGCATGACCATGACAGCTACCATATGTAGAAGTAAATCCTGCTATCATACAATCATGACCATGACATCTACCATAGGTAGAAATAAATATTACTATCACACAATCATGACCATGACACCTACCATAAGTAGAAGTAAATCCTACTATTTTACAATCATGACCATGACAACTACAATAGGTAGAAGTAAATCTTACTATCATACAATCATGACCATGACAGCCACCATAGGTAGAAGTAAATGTGACTATCACACAATCATGACCATGAAAGCTACCATAGGTAGAAGTAAATCCTACTATCATACAATCATAACCATGACAGCCATCATAGGTAGAAGTAAATCTTACTATCATAACCATGACAGCTACCATTGGTAGAAGTAAATCTTACTATCATACAATCATGACCATGACAGCCATCATAGGTAGAAGTAAATCTTACTATCATACAATCATGACCATGACAGCCACCATAGGTAGAAGTAAATATTACTATCATACAATCATGTTCATGACAGCTACCATAGATAGAAGTAAATCCTACTATCATACAATCATGACCATGACAGCTACCATAAGTAGACGTACATCCTACTAGCACACATTCATGACCATGACAGCTATCACAGGTAGAGGTAAATATTACTGTCTTACAAGCATGACCATGACAGCTACCATATGTAGAAGTAAATCCTGCTATCATACAATCATGACCATGACATCTACCATAGGTAGAAATAAATATTACTTTCACACAATCATGACCATGACAGCTACCATAAGTAGAAGTAAATCCTACTGTTTTACAATCATGACCATGACAGCCACCATAGGTAGAAGTAAATGTGACTATCACACAATCATGACCATGAAAGCTACCATAGGTAGAAGTAAATCCTACTATCATACAATCATAACCATGACAGCCATCATAGGTAGAAGTAAATCTTACTATCATAACCATGACAGCTACCATTGGTAGAAGTAAATCTTACTATCATACAATCATGACCATGACAGCCATCATAGGTAGAAGTAAATCTTACTATCATACAATCATGACCATGACAGCCACCATAGGTAGAAGTAAATATTACTATCATACAATCATGTTCATGACAGCTACCATAGATAGAAGTAAATCCTACTATCATACAATCATGACCATGACAGCTACCATAAGTAGACGTACATCCTACTAGCACACATTCATGACCATGACAGCTATCACAGGTAGAGGTAAATATTACTGTCTTACAAGCATGACCATGACAGCTACCATATGTAGAAGTAAATCCTGCTATCATACAATCATGACCATGACATCTACCATAGGTAGAAATAAATATTACTTTCACACAATCATGACCATGACAGCTACCATAAGTAGAAGTAAATCCTACTGTTTTACAATCATGACCATGACAACTACCATAGGTAGAAGTACATCTTACTATCATACAATCATGACCATGACAGCCACCATAGGTAGAAGTAAATGTGACTATCACACAATCATGACCATGAAAGCTACCATAGGTAGAAGTAAATCCTACTATCATACAATCATAACCATGACAGCCATCATAGGTAGAAGTAAGTCTTACTATCATAACCATGACAGCTACCATTGGTAGAAGTAAATCTTACTATCATACAATCATGACCATGACAGCCATCATAGGTAGAAGTAAATCTTACTATCATACAATCATGACCATGACAGCCATCATAAGTAGAAGTAAATGTGACTAGGACACAAGCAAGCCCAAGACGCCCCCAAAATACACTTTTTTATATAATTATATCTATGTTGATAAAGACACAATTTCAATCCAAACTGTTTGAGTATGTAAGTTATTTGAGGTATATAAAGCTAATTACTACATCGTCATTTATTTTAATTATTTAAGTAACGGGATGCATATTTATTTTAATTATTTGAGAAACGGTATGTAAATTAACAATACTGAGCATCATCAATTAATTATAAACTATTTTACATGCGTCTAGAAACTATTTTGCATGCGACGTCTTAAATTGAATTGGTTATATTTTGTTTATATGTTGTAATTTTAGATTTGGAACCAGAAAAATGGGATCTTAAGTTGACAGACGAATTTATTGACAAACTGGCACCTTTAGTTGGAAGTCAGTCTTTAGAATTCCTTCTGGAGCTTGATATGACATTCCAAGACTGGGAACAGATTAAACACAAACAATCAGAGAGAGACTTAGTACAGTTGAATTGTGATATACTGGAAGCCTGGAAACAGAACTGTTATAAAAATAATGTAAGACCAACACTAAGAGATATTGGAAGAGCCTTTGGTAACATTGGAAATCATATCAAAATAATTGAAAATACATTGTTTGACTAAAGGTCAAATTCTCTTTTTTCACTGAAAACATTGCTAGCTTGTAAAGAGAACAGAATACAATGAAAAACTACTACATGTATAAGTTATATTTATATAGAAGACAAACATGAATACTTTATATCATTTATTATTGTCTATATATAGAAGACAAACATGAATACATTATATCATTTATTATTGTCTATATATAGAAGACAAATATGAATACATTATATCATTTTGTATTGTCTATATATAGAAGACAAACATGAATACATTATATCATTTATTGGTGTCTATATATAGAAGACAAACATGAATATATTATATCATTTGTTATTGTCTATATATAGAAGACAAACATGAATACATTATATTATTTTGTATTGTCTATATATAGAAGACAAATATGAATACATTATATCATTTTGTATTGTCTATATATAGAAGACAAACATGAATACATTATATCATTTATTGGTGTCTATATATAGAAGACAAACATGAATATATTATATCATTTGTTATTGTCTATATATAGAAGACAAACATGAATACATTATATCATTTATTATTGTCTATATATAGAAGACAAACATGAATACATTATATCATTTATTGGTGTCTATATATAGAAGACAAACATGAATATATTATATCATTTGTTATTGTCTATATATAGAAGACAAACATGAATACATTATATCATTTATTGGTTTCTATATATAGAAGACAAACATGAACACATTATATCATTTATTGGTGTCTATATATAGAAAACAAACATGAATACATTATATCATTTTGTATTGTCTATATATAGAAGACAAACATGAATACATTATATCATTTATTGGTGTCTATATATAGAAGACAAACATGAATACATTATATCATTTATTGGTGTCTATATAAAGAAAACAAACATGAATACATTATATCATTTATTATTATCTATATATAGAAGACAAACATCAATAGTTTATATTATTTATTATTGCTGGCTTTAGGGAGAAAACCATCATTTGTCATTTTACTCATTTGTCAGTAAGAAATAGTTAATGAAGTAATTTTTGTTTTAAGTAATCAATTTGTGTGTCATTTATTTCTATGAAACATTGGATTATTTTTATTAATCAATTTTTATATGTAATTATATGATGAAGATTCTACACGTTGGAGTGTATTTTCTTACTTAATTTTATACATTTCCATCATCAAACATGTATTTTTTTTTATATTTGGGAAGCTAAATTAGATTGTAATCAGCAAGACTAAAATAATTAATATGTATTGGGGTACATTTTACATCCTTTCAGTTCTCAGTTATCTCTCTGATATGTAATTACAGGCGGTGGCACGGTTGTTGTTGATCCAAATGTTCACTTATGGTCTGATATGTAATTTACTGGCAGTCAGTTTGTTGGTTGTTGAGAATATATTTTAAAAGTTCTGAACATAAATTTTGCCAGAATTGAAGTACACTATACTTGTATCATGCATTGTAAAAATAGAGCAACTACTATAACCAAGTTGTAGATGTATTTTTTAAAAGGTCAAGCATGTGTTTGATATCCCCAAACTTGTATCAAAATGTTATTAACACGTTTTAAGTTTATAGAGTAAGAACAAAACAATAAACTGTAGAATCAACTTTGTTAAAACAGTGGGTTGATATAGGGGAAATGTATCGATTTGTTAGAACATCAAATTGTTTTATTGATCCGTTTGTATGTCTCATTATTTTGTTAGAACAGTAATCAATTTGTGTGTGTCATAATAGCTCACCTGGACAAAGGCCATGTAAACGTATGTCATCACTTAGTGTCTGTCGTCAGTCCGTAATACATCATAATCTTTCAAATTTGAATATTTCCCTCTAAAACTGAACCAATTTTAACCACCAAAGTTGACTGGAATGGTGCCCTTCCCTATCAAAATTGTGTCCAGCAGACTCATCCTACATTCAAGGTGGATTCCGTTACTAAGTTTTGATTTCTTCAATTGCCTATTGCTGCTTTATATCAGTCAACATGAGCTCAAATATTAACTGCAGCTAAATGGCAATGAGTAGGTTAACATATAGTTCTCCTGTGAAACAACTTGTCCTATTTAAACCAGATTTCACTGTAATAGTACTCGGGAGGTCCTCTTACAAAATAATGGCCGACTGCTTGACCTCCATTCAAAATGACAGCCTTTTAAGCCATTTTTAATCTGTCTATTAATGCTAATATAAGCTCACATTTTAACTACAGCTACATAGAGTAGTTAAACGTATATTCCAGGTTTTTCTTTCAGCCTGTTTTTACTGATTATCAGAAAAAATTACATTAACATCTTCTGCTAAAAACATTGTCCCAAAATTATATTTTGTCTTCAAAATTATGTGTGATATCCCTACCCTCTCTCCGTCGTCCAATATGGCTGGCATGACTATTAGTAGAAATTCATTAAATGGCAAAAATGAAATTTAGAAGTCAAATTGAAAACCAGGTGAGCGATTACACCTCCTGGGTGTTTATTATGCAATTTTTGTTATATTATGTAAGTTTATATGGTGTATGTTTTAGCTCTTCTGGACCAAAGATCCGTCCATGTCGACTGTCTGTAAACTTTTTATATTCCATTTTTGAGTTACAACATCACAGGTTCAAATGTAAATAAAATTGACAGTAAACTTCATTGCATAGTTTTATTAAGGTTGTTTGAAAGCAAAATGGCCACTACAGCTGTCAGAAAACTGTTTCTCCAGTCACTATGGGAGTGCTTGACTAAATATGTTGATGCACATCAAAAACTAGCACATACCTTAACCCTCATATACTTTGATTGTAAGTGCATGGTTGAATTTAATTTATATCTCTCTTGAAATTTGAAATCTCCAAGATTAGGGTCTTAGAAGACAAAATTTATTCCAGAAACGTGTTGTGCATACTATATTTGATATCTATGTTTTATTCTTATTGTTCAGCATGCCATCCATCAATACCTGGTAAACTTTCTAACACAAGGTACAAGTCAAACAAACCTCGAAATTAACTAGACACATATCTGGTAAACTTCCTAGCATAATATAAAAGTCAAACAAACATAGTAGAGGACTAAACAAATACCTAGTAAACTTCCTAACATAAGGTACAAGTCAACCGCACCGAGTAGTGGACTAAACAAATACCTAGTAAACTTCCTAACATAAGGTACAAGTCAACCACACCGAGTAGTGGACTAAACAAATACCTAGTAAACTTCCTAACATAAGGTACAAGTCAACCACACCGAGTAGTGGACTAAACAAATACCTGGTAAACTTCCTAACATAAGGTACAAGTCAACCACACCGAGTAGTGGACTAAACAAATACCTAGTAAACTTCCTAACATAAGGTACAAGTCAACCACACCGAGTAGTGGACTAAACAAATACCTAGTAAACTTCCTAACATAAGGTACAAGTCAACCACACCGAGTAGTGGACTAAACAAATACCTGGTAAGCTTCTTATCATAAGTACAAGTCAACCACACCGAGTAGTGGACTAAACAAATACCTAGAAAACTTCCTAACATAAGGTACAAGTCAACCACACCGAGTAGTGGACTAACCAAATACCTAGTAAACTTCCTAACATAAGGTACAAGTCAACCACACCAAGTAGTGGACTAGACAGATACCTGGTAAACATCCTAGCATAAGGTACAAGCCAATCAGACATTGTAGTAAGCTGGACGCATAAGGTACAAGACAAGCACACCTTGTAGTGAAATGGGCGAAATACTTTTAATAATAATTTTTCTCAGCTTAAGTACATTTGATTTCATTTGATATTTTGGTGTTTAGCGCCACATTCAACAATATTTCAGCTATATCATGGCGACCAGTTTTAGTGGTGGAAGAAGCCGGAGAAAATCACCGACCATGGGCAAGCAACCGGTAGACTTTATCACTTGCGAGTCGAGTGCACCCTTTTTGTAATTTACAAAGCTGGGCGCGAATCCACGGCGTATTGGTGATAGGGTTGTATGAGTTCTTAGGTAATCCAATTACCTAGCTCATTGAGCCACCCGGGTCCTCGTAGAGGGTTGGATCAAGTACCCGTGCAACATCCTTACTCAGGTACAAGTCAAACACACCTCGTAGAGCGATGAGCCAAATACCTAGGAAAGATCCTAGCGTAAGGTACAAGTCAAACACACCTCGTAGACAGCTGGGCAAACCTACCATGAGGTACAAGAAAAACACACCTCGTAGAGAGCTAGACTAAGTACCCAGGAAACATCCTAACATAAGGTACAACTCATACACACCTCGTAGACGTAGAGAGCTGCACCAAGTACCCGTGAAACATCCTAGCATAAGGTACAAGTCAAACACACATTGTAGAGAGCTTGGCCAACCTAACATAAGGTACAAGTCAAACACACCTCGTGAAGAGCTGAACCAAGAACCCGTGAAACATCCTAATGTAAGGTACAAGTCAAACACATCTCGTCTAGAGCTTGACTAAGTACTCGGGGGAAACATCCTAACATTATGCACAAGTGAAACACATCGTAGTGAACTGGACCAAGTACATGAGAAGCATCCTAACATAATGTACAACTCATAAACACCTTTTAGACGTAGAGAGCTGGACCAAGGACCCGTGAAGCATCCTAGCATAAGGTACAGGTCAAGCACATCTCGCAGAGAGCTGGACGAAGGACCCGGGTAACATCCTAATGTAAAGTATATATCAAACACACCTCGTAGAGAGCTGGACCAAGTACCCGTAATACATCCTAACGTCAGGAACAAGTCACTCACCTCGTAGAAAGCTTGGTCACGTACCCGGGAAGCATCCTAACGTAAGTTACAAGTCAAACACACCTCGTAGAGAGCTGAATCAAGTACCCGTGAAACATCCTAGCGTAAGCTACAAGTCAAACACACCTCGTAGAGAGCTGGACCAAGCACCAGTGAAACATCCTAGCGTAAAGTACAAGTCAAACACACCTCGTAGAGAGCAGGACCAAGTACCCGGGAAACATTCTAACGTAAGTTACAAGTCAAATAAACCTCGTAGAGAGCTGGATCAGTACCCGTGAAACATAACGTAAGGTACAAGTCAAACACACCTCGTAGAGAGCTAGACTAAGTACCAAGGAAACATCCTAACATAAGGTACAACTCGTAACACACCTAGTAGATGTAGAGAGCTGGACCAAGTACCCGTGAAACATCCTAGCATAAGGTACAAGTCAAACACACATCATAGAGAGCTTGACCAACCTAACATAAGGTACAAGTCAAACACACCTCGTAGAGAGCTAGACTAAGTACCCAGGAAACATCCTAACATAAGGTACAACTCATACACACCTCGTAAACGTAGAGAGCTGGACCAAGTATCCGTGAAACATCCTAGCATAAGGTACAAGTCAAACACACATTGTAGAGAGCTTGGCCAACCTAACATAAGGTACAAGTCAAACACACCTCGTGAAGAGCTGAACCAAGAACCCGTGAAACATCCTAATGTAAGGTACAAGTCAAACACATCTCGTCTAGAGCTTGACTAAGTACCCGGGGGAAACATCCTAACATTATGCACAAGTGAAACACGTCGTAGTGAACTGGACCAAGTACATGAGAAGCATCCTAACATAATGTACAACTCATAAACACCTTTTAGACGTAGAGAGCTGGACCAAGGACCCGTGAAGCATCCTAGCATAAGGTACAGGTCAAGCACATCTCGCAGAGAGCTGGACGAAGGACCCGGGTAACATCCTAATGTAAAGTATATATCAAACACATCTCGTAGAGAGCTGGACCAAGTACCCGTAATACATCCTAACGTCAGGAACAAATCACTCACCTCGTAGAAAGCTTGGTCACGTACCCGGGAAGCATCCTAACGTAAGTTACAAGTCAAACACACCTCGTAGAGAGCTGAATCAAGTACCCGTGAAACATCCTAACGTAAGCTACAAGTCAAACACACCTCGTAGAGAGCTGGACCAAGCACCAGTGAAACATCCTAGCGTAAAGTACAAGTCAAACACACCTCGTAGAGAGCAGGACCAAGTACCCGGGAAACATTCTAACGTAAGTTACAAGTCAAATAAACCTCGTAGAGAGCTGGATCAAGTACCCGTGAAACATAACGTAAGGTACAAGTCAAACACACCTCGTAGAGAGCTAGACTAAGTACCAAGGAAACATCCTAACATAAGGTACAACTCGTACACACCTCGTAGATGTAGAGAGCTGGACCAAGTACCCGTGAAACATCCTAGCATAAGGTACAAGTCAAACACACATCATAGAGAGCTTGACCAACCTAACATAAGGTACAAGTCAAACACACCTCGTAGAGAGCTAGACTAAGTACCCAGGAAACATCCTAACATAAGGTACAACTCATACACACCTCGTAAGCGTAGAGAGCTGCACCAAGTATCCGTGAAACATCCTAGCATAAGGTACAAGTCAAACACATATCATAGAGAGCTTGGCCAACCTAACATAATGTACAAGTCAAACACATCTCGTGCAGAGCTGAACCAAGAACCCGTGAAACATCCTAATGTAAGGTACAAGTCAAACACATCTCGTCTAGAGCTTGACTAAGTACTCGGGGGAAACATCCTAACATTATGTACAAGTGAAACACGTCGTAGTGAACTGGACCAAATACATGAGAAGCATCCTAACTTAATGTACAACTCATAAACACCTTTTAGACGCAGAGAGCTGGACGAAGGACCCGGGTAACATCCTAATGTAAAGTATATATCAAACACACCTCGTAGAGAGCTGGACCAAGTACCCGTAATACATCCTAACGTCAGGTACAAGTCACTCACCTCGTCGAAAGCTTGGTCACGTACCCAGAAAGCATCCTAACGTAAGTTACAAGTCAAACACACCTCGTAGAGAGCTGAATCAAGTACCCGTGAAACATCCTAACGTAAGTTACAAGTCAAACACATCTCGTAGAGAGCTGGACCAAGCACCAGTGAAACATCCTAGCGTAAGGTACAAGTCAAACACACCTCGTAGAGAGCTGGACTATGTACCCGGGAAACATTCTAACGTAAGTTACAAGTCAAACACACCTCGTAAAGAGCTGGATCAAGTACCCGTGAAACATAGCGTAAGGTACAAGTCAAACACACCTCGTAGAGAGCTGGACCAAGGACCCGTGAAACATCCTAACGTAAAGTACAAGTCAAACACACCTCGTAGAGAGCTGGACCAAGTACCCGTGAAACATCCTAACGTAAGGTATAAGTCCACACATCTCGTCTAGAGCAGGACCAAGTACCCGGGAAACATTCTGACGCTGTATTTTGAAAGTTATTTATTCTTCTTTGAACATGAACTTCAAAATAGTATCCATACATTTTCAATAATGTTAAAGTAAAAACTCTGAGGTGTCTTAGAGTTGAAATGTATACCTACCACTTTACCACTGGTTTAACTGTTGTGACACAATCGTCTATAATCATATGATTATTTATTATGTGAATGTGTACAATTCGCCAATGTATTTTGGATTTTAGTCTAATATAATGGGGGAGGGTAGGGTTATGGTGTTTAACGCCACTTTCAACAATATTTCAGCTACATTGTATATCTTGTCGGTCAGTTATTTTGGTGGAGGAAGCCGGAGAAAACCACCGTGTCACTGACAAACTTTATCGCATAGTGTTGTATCGAATACACCTCAACTGAATAATATATGAAAGAAAATAGTTTTCATATTACAAATACAAAAAATGTATATGCTGAGGACCCGTGAAACATCCTTACGTAAGGTACTAGTCAAACACCTCGTAGAGAGCTGGATCAAGTACCCGTAAAACATCCTAACATAAGGTACAAGTCAAACTTACCTCGTAGAGAGCTGGGTCACATACCCGGGAAGAATCCTAACGTAAGGTACAAGTCAAACACACCTCGTAGAGAGCTGCACCAAGCACCCGTAAAACATCCTAACATAAGGTACAAGTCAAACTTACCTCGTAGAAAGCTGGGTCACATACCCGGGAAGAATCCTAACGTAAGGTACAAGTCAAACACACCTCGTAGAGAGCTGCACCAAGCACCCGTAAAGCATCCTAACATAAAGTACAAGTCAAACTTACCTCGTAGAAAGCTGGGTCACATACCCGGGAAGAATCCTAACGTAAATTACAAGTCAAACACACCTCGTAGAGAGCTGGATCAAGTACCCGTGAAACATCATAACGTAAGGTACAAGTCAAACACACCTCGTAGAGAGCTGGACCAAGGCCCCGTGAAACATCCTAGCATAAGGTACAAGTCAACACACCTCGTCCAGAGCTTGACTAAGTACACGGGAAACATTTTAACATTACGCACAAGTGAAACATACGTCGTAGAGAGTTGGATCAAGTATCCATGAAACATCCTAACGTAAGGTACAAATCAAACACACCTCATAGAGAGCTGGATCAAGTATCCGTGAAACATCCTAACGTAAGGTACAAGTGAACACACCTCGTCTAGAGCTTGACTAAGTACCCGGGAAACATAACATTGCGCACAAGTGAAACATACCTCGTAGAGAGCTGGACCAAGTATACGGGAAACATACTGACGATGTATTTTGAATGTTATTTACTCTTTTTTGAACATGAACTTCAATATAGTATCCATACATTTGCAATATTGTTAGAGTAAACACTCTGAGTGGTAAGGGTAATAACAAAATTACCGAACACCGAGCAATCTTCCAAAGGGAAAGGCAAAACTCATAAGTTAACAAACAGACAAAATCAGCCAACAACCGGAAAACTGGGAAAACCACAATGGCCCTGACTTGATACAGGCATTTCCAAAAGAATGGTGGGTTGAATCAGATTTTACGGCGCCAAACCTCCCGCTTCCATTACGATGCTAGAGTTGAAATGTCTATCTACCACTCTACCACTGGTTTGACTGTCGTGACACAATCTTCTATAATCATATGATTATTTATTATGTGAATGTGTACAATTCGCCAATGTGTTTTGGATTTTAGTCTAATATAATGGGGGAGGGAAGGCTTATGGTGTTTAACGCCACCTTCAACAATATTTCAGCTACATTGTAAATCCTGGCGGTGAGTTTTTTTGGGTGGAGGAAGCGGAGAAAACTACCGACCTGTCGCGTCACTGATAAACTTTATCACATAATGTTGTATCGAATACACATCACCTGAACGGGGTTCGAATTTACAACGTTAGTGGTGATAGGCACTGATTGCAAATATAGTAGGTGGTTGTTAATCCAACTAGATTCGATCACGACCATGACGGCCCCTTATAATAAAGAACTGAATAACACATGAAAGGGTATAGTTTTCATATTTCAAATACAAAAAATGTATATGGATTTATATAATTTGCTGAGGGAATATATGAATGCGGGTTGTTTTTCAAAGACAAATTGCGCCATTGTACTCAATTTTGCCGTAAGTACCCCCACCCACCTTTCCACCCCCACATACACCCCTCCTGTTGGAGAAAAATCGGGCACATTTTTGCAGTAGCTTAATTGAAATGACAACTGGTGCAATAAAAACGTAGATATCAAATTTAGTGCACACGGCGCGTTTCTGTAATAGCCATCACCAATTACGATAAACATTAAGTGTTTGGGAGCAAACGAGGGTCGAAACAAGATGGCCAAACATCTGATAATCTTATTTTTTTTAATAAAGATTACATTATTTAGATAGAAACTAAATTTCAGCAATAAATATATCTAATGAATAAACCGAAACACTGATACCATTGCGGACTAATAGTCCACCAGTAGAGGCATCGACCCAGTGATGGCAAAAAAATATATAATTTACAGCATGTGACAACTCCAGACAATCCCGTTGTTAACATGAATTCTATAAATTCACAGGATTTGTGTCTTAGAATTTTACGAAATTGAATATAATCAGCTAAGCGAAAACTTCAGGTTCACCGGAGTCAGAATCACACACCTGGTTATTTAAGAAATAAATCATGGAAGCCAGAATGTGTTTTGAGTTTTAACATGGGTTGGCGAATATTAGTATCGTATCCCGAGCCAGAGGCACCCATGTTAAAACTCAACAAACATTCTGGCTTCCATGAATTATTTCGATTCTGATATGTCTAAGAGTTTGCCAGTTACTTAAGGCTGTACCAACTTTCACACACTGTTTTCTATTGGAAATTCTTAGACACCATAAGTTTTTAATTTTAGTATTAGGTTGTGTGGCAGGCAATCAAATGCATTTGAAAGGTCCATTAATACCGCTGCGATATATTTATTTTGACCTAAAGATAGCTTTCATTCTTCAATTATTTTAAGAAGTGTTGTTTGACATCCATATCCTGATCTGAAAGCAAATAAATATGGATGAAAATGTTTATTGAAAAATTCTACAAGTTGATTATAAATGGCTCTTTAAAATTGGTTTGAAATTTTCTGCAGAATGCTGACTGTTCTATAATTTCTGTAGTGGAGAATACACTCGAACTGTAGATTCTTAAAAATAATCAACGAGACCCGTAAGGGAGTGTATTCTCTTACATAATACATTTCTATCTGCAACAGTATTTTCATTTTATATTTTTACATTTTCAATATTCAGAAACCCAAATAGGGTACCTGTAAAGTGCGAAACGAAATAAAAACTGATCGAAACGAAACGAAACGAAACGAAATCGGGTAAAATTTTTGCTATATTTCTACCAGAGAAAGAAAAATGTAGTATGCAGACTTAGAGGATTTAATTTCATAGCGAGCATCGCAGATGCGCGCTAAACGGTAATATTTGTGTAGTAAATAAATGGTCACGTGTTCCATAATGAACACAATTAAACCGGAAGGCCCGTGTCACAAACACTCGACTCGTGGACACCCTTTTCGAGCATTTCGCCTATATCAAGAAAAATCACATATTTTCTCTTCTGTTCAAAAAAATTATGTTTATATGATATGAAATACCATTAAAATCGACTTTGTGAAGTCTCTGAAAACCGCGCGGTATACTAGGAAATATCATTTTGCAGACACTGCACAAAATCCACATTGATAGTGTGGTATTTTGTATCAAATAAGCATTATTTTATCGAACAGAAAAGAGGTATACAAAATATGTGATTTTTCTTGGTTTAGGCAAACGTCTTAAAAGGTGGATCCAGTGGTGGAGTGCTTGTGGATCGGTATCCCTCTCCCCTCATTAAAGACGGTTTCTTCGCTTTAAACCACCTGTTTATAAAGAGGAAAGTAGGTATATTTGCATTTAGACTGTAGACATATTCTTACCGAACTGTAATCGTAGATTGCAGTTTCGTCCATGGCTACAACGTTAGCTGTGTTTTGGATTTCAAATGTATGTAAACACTTCCCTGTCTTGGGATTCAGAATAAAACTGAAGGGCCGAAGATGTACGTGACTTAAAAGCTAAAAAATCGTTTAAAGGACGTGCGAAATTGCAAAGCCGCTGAACAACTTGTTCAGTTTCATTCTACAAAGGAAATTACCGCCCCTGATTGTTTTCTCTCGGCAACAGTAAAGATACAGCCGGGTAACTTCAAACACACTTTGAACAGTTTGTGAGGCCCAGCTTAAGGGGTTGCAAGGGATCGTATATTCACTAATATAATCACATATTTTGCCACAGCAATCAATAATTTTTCCCTAAACGCGATACTCAAATAATCAGAAATGACTTTGGGAATCAGATAATCAAGAAAAAATTACCTCTGTAAATAAAATTATCACTTTTAAAATGCCAAATAATCTAATAATCAAAAACCCTATTCACAGGCTCGTTTATCGGTGCCTTTCAGTGTTCAGATTTAAGTTTTGATTTTTGCAGTGATATTTCTTCTTTTTTTTCGCACAAAACGCGTTTCTTTATTAAACATCTCAAGTTCCATTTAGCCCTTTCAATAGATGACCGTATTGGTAAAACTTTGCATTCTAAAAGTTTTGATATTGTTGAGGGCATAGGCTAATTTACATCTGCTTTCCGTTGTTACCTCTTTGAATGTGAAAAGGGCGAGATATTTTACTATTATGGTGCGTTTTGTGCCAGTTTAATTCTTTTTTATCTGTTATTTAGAAAATGAATTTCCTGTTAGCTTTTAATGAACACTGAATTCACTTCACATTTACTGTTAAGTGTTTTCAGTAATTTTCGATTCTATGTTATCTGTTTTTAATCAAAATTGATTTCCTGTTTTGATGTTTGTGGATCCATTGCCCCTAATAAATGAGCCATTTGTAACTTCAATGCACATTTAACGGCTATAGATTAATATCAATCATACCGCGTTTAACACGACCACGATAGGACCGTTTTGACCTTCAACGCTGAAGGGCGTGAGTGTCTAACTCTGAGGGAACGGTTATTGAAAACCAGTGACCAGGATTATCATTGAAAGAGCAGAACTTATAATTTAAGCGTTGTTCCTTGACACAGTAACAATGAATCGTGTGAAAAAAATCCCCGAAAACATGTCTCTCCATTGCCTGAAAGTGATTGAAATGCATACATTATTATATTAATGGCATTAATATAGATTAGGCGTAGCCTGTGAAATAAATCGTGTGACGAAAACTGAGAGAGGCGAGAAAAGAATGTTTAACGATAGTCCATTTTTAGAATAAATTGAGCGTTTCAGACAAAGATATTGTAAGGGTTTTTGAATTTTTTCTTGTTATTTTTAAACTGAACATTTTAATTTTATTCAAATCAAAAGTCTACTTTCACTTAAACTTCAGTCCGTATTTTCTTGTTTGTGCGGAAAGCTGAGATACATTCCGGTTTAATTTTGTTCATTATGGATTACGTGACCATTTATTTACTACACAAATATTACCGTTTAGCGCGAATCTGCGATGCTCGCTATGAAATGAAACGCTCTAAGTCTTCATACTACATTTTTCTTTCTCTGGTCGAAATATATCGAAAATTTTACCCGATTTCGCTTCGTTTTATTTCGTTTCGTTTCGATCGGTTTCGTTTCGTTTCGTTTGATTTCGTTTCGTCTCGTTTGGTTTCGTTTCGTTGCGTTCCGTTTTTATTTCGTTTCGCACTTTACAGGTACCCAGCTAAATAAGGGGTACCTGTAAACTGCGAAACGAAACGCGAAACGAAATATACCGAAACAAAACGAAACGAAACGAAATTCACCGAAACGAAACGAAATTTACCGAAACGAAACGAAATCGATGCGAAACGAAATAAATCGAAACGAAATTGACCGAAACGAAACGAAACGGTATAATACAAAATGAAATAAAACTTATGTTAACGAAGCAATTTCTTGGGGACAGACAAAACAAAAATTAAATGAAAAAAATAGAGAAAGTATCATGTAAGCGTAGAAAAAGATAGTTCATTGTTTTCCAGGTTATATAAACAAAAATCGTTCTTCATCTAGCAATGACGAAATGATTGATTCATCGATTGTTGACTGCTAAACAACCATATTATGTTGTGGTATGGTTGTTGTGGTGTGGTTTAATGAACTGTGGTATGGTTGTTGTGGTATGATTGTTGTGGTATGGTTGTTGTGGTATGGCTGTTGGGGTATGGTTGTTGGTGTATGTTGTTGTGGTATGGTTGTTGTGGTATGGTTGTTGTCGTATGGTTGTTGTGGTATGGTTGTTGTCGTATGGTTGTTGTGGTATGGTTGTTGTGGTATGGTTGTTGGGGTATGTTGTTGTGGTATGGTTGTTGTGGTATGGTTGTTGGGGTATGGTTGTTGGGGTATGGTTGTTATGGTATGGTTGTTGTGGTATGTTGTTGTGGTATGGTCGTTGTGGTATGGTTGTTGTGGTATGGTTGTTGAGGTATGGTTGTTGTGGTATGGTTGTTGAGGTATGGTTGTTGTGGTATTGTTGTTGTGGTATGGTTGTTGGGGTATGGTTGTTGGGGTATGGTTGTTGGGGTATAGTTGTTGGGGTATGGTTGTTGGGTATGGTTGTTGAGGTATGGTTGTTGAGGTATGGTTGTTGTGGTATGGTTGTTGTGGTATGGTTGTTGTGGTATGGTTGTTGGGGTATGGTTGTTGGGGTATAGTTGTTGGGGTATGGTTGTTGGGTATGGTTGTTGAGGTATGTTGTTGGGGTACGGTTGTTGGGTTATGTTTGTTGTGGTATGGTTGTTGTGGTATGGTTGTTGTGGTATGGTTGTTGGGGTATGGTTGTTGGGGTATGGTTGTTATGGTATGGTTGTTGTGGTATGGTTGGTGGGGTATGTTGTTGTGGTATGGTCGTTGTGGTATGGTTGTTGTGGTATGGTTGTTGAGGTATGGTTGTTGTGATATGGTTGCTGTGGTATGGTTGTTGGGGTATGGTTGTTGTGGTATGGTTGTTGTGGTATGGTTGTTGGGGTATGGTTGTTGGGGTATAGTTGTTGGGGTATGGTTGTTGGGTATGGTTGTTGAGGTATGGTTGTTGGGGTACGGTTGTTGGGTTATGGTTGTTGGGTATGGTTGTTGTGGTATGGTTGTTGTGGTATGGTTGTTGTGGTATGTTGTTGTGGTATGGTTGTTGGGGTATGGTTGTTGTGGTATGGTTGTTGTGGTATGGTTGTTGTGGTATGTTGTTGTGGTATGTTGTTGTGGTATGGTTTTTGTGGTATGTTGTTGGGGTATGGTTGTTGTGGTATGGTTGTTGTGGTATGGTTGTTGTGGTTTGGTTGTTGTGGTATGTTGTTGTGGTATGGTCGTTGTGGTATGGTTGTTGTGGTATGGTTGTTGAGGTATGGTTGTTGTGGTATGGTTGTTGTGGTATGGTTGTTGGGGTATGGTTGTTGTGGTATGGTTGTTGTGGTATGGTTGTTGGGGTATGGTTGCTGGGGTATGGTTGTTGGGGAATAGTTGTTGGGGTATGGTTGTTGGGTATGGTTGTTGAGGTATGTTGTTGGGGTACGATTGTTGGGTTATGGTTGTTGTGGTATGGTTGTTGTGGTATGGTTTTTGGGGTATGTTGTTGTGGTATGGTTGTTGGGGTATGTTGTTGTGGTATGGTTGTTGGGGTATGTTGTTGTGGTATGGTTGTTGGGGTATGGTTGTTGTGGTATGGTTGTTGGGGTATGGTTGTTGGGGTATGGTTGTTATGGTATGGTTGTTGTGGTATGGTTGTTGTGGTATGGTTGGTGGGGTATGTTGTTGTGGTATGGTCGTTGTGGTATGGTTGTTGTGGTATGGTTGTTGGGGTATGGTTGTTGTGGTATGGTTGTTGGGGTATGGTTGTTGGGGTATAGTTGTTGGGGTATGGTTGTTGGGTATGGTTGTTGAGGTATGTTGTTGGGGTACGGTTGTTGGGTTATGGTTGTTGTGGTATGGTTGTTGGGGTATGGTTGTTGTGGTATGGTTGTTGTGGTATGTTGTTGTGGTATGGTTGTTGTGGTTTGGTTGTTGGGGTATGTTGTTGTGGTATGGTTTTTGGGGTATTTTGTTGTGGTATGGTTGTTGGGGTATGTTGTTGTGGTATGGTTGTTGGGGTATGGTTGTTGTGGTATAGTTTTTTGATTTCTTTTGAAATATAAATGGAATTTAAATATTAGTAGATATTCATGTAAAGGTGAAGGTCATGTATGTACCTGTATTCCAAATGTTTGATATGTATCCCAGATAAAACATTTACTGTATCCGGCAGCTCAAATAACCACTACAGTTCTTCCTTGCATTGAAACCTTTTGAGATCTTGCTATCATCGTCTCCACGTAAGGTTTGACAGCGTTCCCTTGTGTGTGTGGATTCATGAATTCAAACAGTTGGCAATTAATAGTACAATCATGACTATCTACTTCTATACCAACAGGCTCTATCTTTCCATCCACATCTCCGATAACAAAATCTATACCTAGAGTAGAAAATAAAGTATTGTACAATATATAGCTAAAAGCTCTAAGACCCAATCCACATCTCTAATAACAAAATATATGCATAGAGTAGATAACAAAAAAAAACATAGTGAAATCAATACCTACAGGCTCCAACATCAGCAATGACATGGTTTATTATATATACTGAAATTTTCACTTCCTAAATAATATAATTATTAAAATTAAGGTTTTCCTCCCATTTTTAGCTATTCTGTGTATGCCCTTTGGTTTTTTTTACTTCCAAAGAATTATAAGGTATTTTAGTTTTTCATATATTTTGTCTTTGATCATACCTGAAGGTATTTTAGTTTTTCATATATTTTGTCTTTGATCATACCTGAAGGTATTTTAGTTTTTCATATATTTTGTCCTTGATCATACCTGAAGGTATTTTAGTTTTTCATATATTTTGTCTTTGATCATACCTGAAGGTATTTTAGTTTTTCATATATTTTGTCCTTGATCATACCTGAAGGTATTTTAGTTTTTCATATATTTTGTCCTTGATCATACCTGAAGGTATTTTAGTTTTTCATATATTTTGTCTTTGATCATACCTGAAGGTATTTTAGTTTTTCATATATTTTGTCTTTGATCATACCTGAAGGTATTTTAGTTTTTCATATATTTTGTCTTTGATCATACCTGAAGGTATTTTAGTTTTTCATATATTTTGTCTTTGATCATACCTGAAGGTATTTCTAGATACAAGTCGTGTGCACACAATTTGATATCTTTGTTTGTATTACATATGAAATAGTAGAAATTGTAGACTAAACAATTAATAGGAATATTTATATTAGAGGGATTTTCCATATACATTTATTTTGTCGAAAGTAAACAATATAGCTTATGTATACATTTAATCTAATGATGAACTGTACTCTACAGGTACCAACCATTAAACTTTTGGAGGGGATCTATGTCCCACAGCCCCCTCCAAGCCACAAATCTTGTTTTTACACGAAATAAAAATCAAATTAATATTGTATTTGCATGAAAATTCAATGCCATTGCTACATATTTTACCAACATGTTTTTATTGAAAAGTTCATTTTAAGAAAATTTATTTTATGCATCTTTCAGGACTAGAGTTTTTTTTCCATAGATATTGGCGACATAATTTAATAAAGTCTATTTCTCCTTCAATGTTAATAGGCTGTTCTAAAGTTGTTTTCGATTGATTTACTTAACACAAACTCATGTTCCTTTCTCCTTATAAGTTAATGGGTAGTTCAAAACTCTAACCCGATTCGTGTACTTAACACAAACTCAGTAAATAAAACATCAACCTATCAGATCTGTTTCTGCCCCAGCACCACCTCGGACGACAATAAATACTCAATAATTCGAGGTAGAAGTCTCTCTGACCCTATAACAACGGTCTGTCTGACACGGTCCAATTCTTTGTCATCCACTCCCCACATTTTCATGGTGGTTTCAAAAAACTGTGGGATCGTATTATCTCTGTTGATTGGTTCATCTCTTTGTCCAATGCCACACACCAACATAGATGTAACAGATGTGTTGTTAAATCTTCTACAAACATTGGACCGAAGTCTGAACGAATAGTCCACTGAAAACAAAGTACCATGCGTTATTATACACGTGAGATGTGATTTATTACTAGCTTAACGCCGCCACTGATTATTGAAGTTTCTGTACCAAGCCAGGAAAGTTGGCGGTGATGCATTTCTACGATTTTTTTATTGGATCTTTGAACTGTTCTTCATTTTATCACACCATTTTTTAAATGTTTTTTGACAATCAACATGACTGAAAATGAAGCCAGTTTTCTAAACGTTAAATACGAATTTAATAGGGCAGATCACATTCAGAATACTTAACACAACTGTCAACAATACTTATAATACGACTCGGTCAATAAAGCACGAGTTACTACTCGATGCTCTTTCTTTACACCAGTTACTCATACATTTAACTCACAGGAATATTTTCACTCAGAGAAAATGTGGGCCCAATGTAGTCTGACTCCGCCACTTGGTACCACATCAGGAAAGGTACGAGTCATGTCTATGTGTGTTAGCGGTACCAGTCATGTATATGTGCACTAAATATAATTAAACCTCTGTGTGGAATCTTACAGCTAGAAAGGTAATGAACACTGATTTATAGACATTGATGTCAGACGTAGCACATAATTAAACCTCTGTGTGGAATCTTACAGCTAGAAAGGTAATGAACACTGATTTATAGACATTGATGTCAGACGTAACACATAATGAAATCTCTGTGTGGAATCTTACAGCTAGAAAGGTAATGAACACTGATTTATAGACATTGATGTCAGACGTAGTACATAATTAAACCTCTGTGTGGAATCTTACAGCTAGAAAGGTAATGAACACTGATTTATAGACATTGATGTCAGACGTAGTACATAATTAAACCTCTGTGTGGAATCTTACAGGTAGAAAGGTAATGAACACTGATTTATTTTAGAGGATGATGGCAATACAAAGAACTGGTCCATGCCAAAACTGTATACCTCTGATCTGTTGTACTTTAGAATTTAATATAGCATGTTACGACATCTTATTATGACTTATATGACATTGTTTATTTATTTATTTATTTATTTATTTATTTATTTATTTATTTATTTTCAGCATTGAACATTTTGCAATGCATACATACATATTCATCACGTATGTAGAACTCCTAAATGCATACTCTGTCACATCAATGCGTGTTTTCTAAAGGGGGTTGTGGTTTTTAATGCCACTTTCATCAAAATTTCATTTATATCATAGCGCTCAATTTTATGGGGGAGGAAACTGAAGAGAACCACCGATCTGATGGAAATCCCTGACAAACTATCGCCTAGTCTGAGAAGGATTCAAACTGACAACGTTAGTGGTGATATGCACTGATTGCACAGATACATTGTAGTTATAAATCTATCTAACATACTATCACGACCATGACGATCCCTGGTGTTTTCTAAAAACAAACAGTTAAATGATAAAACATTGAAATAAGTTAATAGGTTTCTTCCTCAAGATTTATTTATCTGTCTAACTCTATATTTTGTAGTTAAAGCGAATTTGATTGAATTTTGCAAACTGATAGGATTAACAAAGCTTAAAAAGCAGTATTTTATATTTTAACTTCTATTACAGAGATAATTTTTTTCAACTGAATTTAAGTGATTTTCAAAAAATAGAGAGTGGTTTATTGATTTTGTAGTTATTCATTTAAATGTTTTTGTTTGTTAGTATCATATTTATCTAATCATTGTATAGAGGTTACACAGGGTGGAGGGTCAGTACCATATTTATTTAATCATAGTATAGAGGGTACACAGGGTAGCGGGTAGTATAGTATGGGGGCTCCACATGGTGGCGGGTCAGTACCATATTTACCTAATCATAGTATAGAGGGTACACAGGGTGGTGGGTAGTATATTATGGAGGCTCCACATGGTGGCGGGTCAGTACCATATTTACCTAATCATAGAATAGAGGTTACACAGGGTGGAGGGTCAGTACCATATTTACCTAATCATAGTATAGAGGGTACACAGGGTGGCGGGTAGTATAGCATGGAGGCTCCACAGGGTGGCGGGTCAGTAACATTTTTACCTAATTATACTCAAACTTCTTCATTAGTTTGACAAAACACCACTAACTCTATTGTTTTATCACAAATCTCTGCATGCTGTAATAACTTAAACTAAAATCTTAACTTCCAGTAAAAACTCAGGGACCTCTTCAAAACACCACTAACTCTATTGTCTTATCACAAATCTCTGCATGCTGTAATAACTTAAACTAAAATCTTAACTTTCAGTAAAAACTCAGGGACCTCTTCAAAACACCACTAACTCTATTGTCTTATCACAAATCTCTGCATGATGTAATAACTTAAACTAAAATCTTAACTTCCAGTAAAAACTCAGGGACCTCTTCAAAACACCACTAACTCTATTGTCTTATCACAAATCTCTGCATGCTGTAATAACTTAAACTAAAATCTTAACTTCCAGTAAAAACTCAGGGACCTCTTCAAAACACCACTGACTCTATTGTCTTATCACAAATCTCTGCATGCTGTAATAACTTAAACTAAAATCTTAACTTCCAGTAAAAACTCAGGGACCTCTTCAAAACACCACTAACTCTATTGTCTTATCACAAATCTCTGCATGATGTAATAACTTAAACTAAAATCTTAACTTCCAGTAAAAACTCAGGGACCTCTTCAAAACACCACTAACTCTATTGTCTTATCACAAATCTCTGCATGCTGTAATAACTTAAACTAAAATCTTAACTTCCAGTAAAAACTCAGGGACCTCTTCAAAACACCACTAACTCTATTGTCTTATCACAAATCTCTGCATGCTGTAATAACTTAAACTAAAATCTTAACTTCCAGTAAAAACTCAGGGACCTCTTCAAGTTTGTTATGTTGTTGTTGTACTTTAGTTTTCAATGACTTTGTATAGTCGACGTTAGTGAAGATAAACAGTGCACAATAATAATATTAAGATGTATATTATATACAAATGTTAAACTGTATACATATTAAACTGTATACATTGATTGATTGGTTGTTTTTGCTTAACGCCACTTTCAGCAATATTTCAGCTATATCATGGCGACCAATTGTAGTGGTGGAAAAAGACAGAGTACCCAAGAGAGAACCACTGACCATGGACAAGCAACTGGTAAACTTTATCACATACGGCAGCGAGTCGAGTTCATCCGTTTTTGTAATTTAAAAAGCCGGGTGCGAACCCACGCCGTATTGGTGATAGGCTTGTGTGAGTTGTTAGGTAATCCAACTACCTAACTCATTGAACCATCCGTGCCCTTAAACTGTATATATGTTAAACTGTATACATGTTAAACTGTATACATGTTAAACTCTATGCATGTTAAACTGTATATATGTTAAACTGTATACATGTCAAACTGTGTACATGTTAAACTGTATACATGTTGCACGGTATGTATGCTAAACGGTATATATGTTAAACCGTGTGTATGCTAAACCGTATGTATGTTAAACTATATGTATGTTAAGTGGTATTTATGCTAAATGGTATGGATGTTAAATTGTATGTATGTTAAACGGTATTTATGCTAAGAGGTATGTATGTTAAACTGCATGGATGTTAAACTGTATGTATGTTAAACGGCGTGTCTGTTAAGCGGTGTGTTTGTTAAAAGGTATGTGTGCTAAACTGTATGTATGTTAAACTGTATGTATGTTAAACGGTGTGTATGTTAAGCGGTAAGTTTGTTAAACGGTGTGTATGTTAAATTGTATGTATGCTAAGCGATATGTATGTTAAGCGATATGCTTGTTAAACGGTATGACTGTTAAACTGTATATATCTTAAGCGGTATGAATGTTACACTGTATGTATTTTAAACGGTATGTATGCTAAACGGTATTTACACAAAACGGTATGCATGTCTGTTCCACAATATCATTACAATTAGTCGTTGGTTATGAAATGTGCTACTGTATACTGAGATACATTAAAAAACACACCACCCGACTTCGTTTTACACGTTGATAAATAAATTAGAACACGGCAAGCGCCTGGATTCACTCCACTGTTTTTGGGTTGGATCCATGTTGCTCATCTTTGTTGTGTTTTTGTGTTTTGTTTGTATTTTGTTCTGTTTAATCTAGCGTTTATTTTGTCCTGTGTCTTGTGTATCCGATGTTGCCAGTGTCTCTGTGTTGTTCATTCTTGATTGTCCGTTCTGTTTACTCTAGTGTTTATTTTGTCCTGTGTCTTGTGTATACGATGTTGCCAGTGTCTCTATGTTGTTTATTCTTGATTGTCCCTTCTGTTTACTTTAGCGTTTATTTTGTCCAGTGTCTTGTGTATCCGATGTTGCCAGTGTCTCTGTGTTGTTCATTTTTGATTGTCCCTTGTGTTTACTCTAGTGTTTATTTTGTCATGTGTCTTGTGTATCCGATGTTGTCAGTGTCTCTGTGTTGTTTATTCTTTATTGTCCCTTCTGTTTACTCTAGTGTTTATTTTGTCCTGTGTCTTGTGTATCCGGTGTTGCCAGTGTCTCTATGTTGTTTATTATTGATTGTCCCTTCTGTTTACTCTAGTGTTTATGTTGTCCTGTGTCTTGTGTATCTGATGTTGTCAGTGTCTCTGTATTGTTCATTCTTGATTGTCCCTTCTGTTTGCTCTAGTGTTTATTTTGTCATGTGTCCTGTGTATCCGATGTTGTCAGTGTCTCTGTGTTGTTCATTCTTGATTGTTCCTTCTGTTTACTCTAGTGTTTATTTTGTACTGTGTCTTGTGTATACGATGTTGTCAGTGTCTCTGTGTTGTGCATTCTTGATTGTCCCTTCTGTTTACTCTAGTGTTTATTTTGTACTGTGTCTTGTGTATACGATGTTGTCAGTGTCTCTGTGTTGTTCATTCTTGACTGTCCCTTCTGTTTGCTCTAGTGTTTATTTTGTCCTGTGTCTTGTGTATCCGATGTTGCCAGTGTCTATGTGTTGTTCAATCTTGATTGTCCATTCTGTTTACTCTAGTGTTTATTTTGTCCTTTGTCTTGTGTATCCGATGTTGCCAGTGTCTCTGGATTGTTCATTCTTGATTGTCCCTTCTGTTTACTCTAGTGTTTAGTTTGTCACGTGTCTTGTGTATACGATGTTGCCAGTGTCTCTGTGTTGTTCATTCTTGATTGTCCCTTCTGTTTACTCTAGTGTTTATTTTGTACTGTGTCTTGTGTATACGATGTTGTCAGTGTCTCTGTGTTGTTCATTCTTGATTGTCCCTTGTGTTTACTCTAGTTTTTATTTTGTCATGTGTCTTGTGTATCCGATGTTGTCAGTGTCTCTGTGTTGTTTATTCTTTATTGTCCCTTCTGTTTACTCTAGTGTTTATTTTGTCCTGTGTCTTGTGTATCCGGTGTTGCCAGTGTCTCTATGTTGTTTATTATTGATTGTCCCTTCTATTTACTCTAGTGTTTATGTTGTCCTGTGTCTTGTGTATCTGATGTTGTCAGTGTCTCTGTATTGTTCATTCTTGATTGTCCCTTCTGTTTGCTCTAGTGTTTATTTTGTCATGTGTCCTGTGTATCCGATGTTGTCAGTGTCTCTGTGTTGTTCATTCTTGATTGTTCCTTCTGTTTACTCTAGTGTTTATTTTGTACTGTGTCTTGTGTATACGATGTTGTCAGTGTCTCTGTGTTGTGCATTCTTGATTGTCCCTTCTGTTTACTCTAGTGTTTATTTTGTACTGTGTCTTGTGTATGCGATGTTGTCAGTGTCTCTGTGTTGTTCATTCTTGACTGTCCCTTCTGTTTGCTCTAGTGTTTATTTTGTCCTGTGTCTTGTGTATCCGATGTTGCCAGTGTCTATGTGTTGTTCAATCTTGATTGTCCATTCTGTTTACTCTAGTGTTTATTTTGTCCTTTGTCTTGTGTATCCGATGTTGCCAGTGTCTCTGGATTGTTCATTCTTGATTGTCCCTTCTGTTTACTCTAGTGTTTATTTTGTCACGTGTCTTGTGTATACGATGTTGCCAGTGTCTCTGTATTGTTCATTCTTGATTGTCCCTTCTGTTTACTCTAGTGTTTATTTTGTACTGTGTCTTGTGTATACGATGTTGTCAGTGTCTCTGTGTTGTTCATTCTTGATTGTCCCTTCTGTTTACTCTAGTGTTTATTTTGTCCTGTGTCTTGTGTATCCGATGTTGTCAGTGTCTCTGTGTTGTTTATTCTTTATTGTCCCTTCTGTTTACTCTAGTGTTTATTTTGTCCTGTGTCTTGTGTATACGATGTTGTCAGTGTCTCTATATTGTTCATTCTTGATTGTCCCTTCTGTTTACTCTAGTGTTTATTTTGTCACGTGTCTTGTGTATACGATGTTGCCAGTGTCTCTGTGTTGTTTATTCTTGATTGTCCCTTCTGTTTACTCTAGTGTTTATTTTGTACTGTGTCTTGTGTATACGATGTTGTCAGTGTCTCTGTGTTGTTCATTCTTGATTGTCCCTTCTGTTTACTCTAGTGTTTATTTTGTACTGTGTCTTGTGTATACGATGTTGTCAGTGTCTCTGTGTTGTTCATTCTTGACTGTCCCTTCTGTTTGCTCTAGTGTTTATTTTGTCCTGTGTCTTGTGTATCCGATGTTGCCAGTGTCTATGTGTTGTTCAATCTTGATTGTCCATTCTGTTTACTCTAGTGTTTATTTTGTCCTTTGTCTTGTGTATCCGATGTTGCCAGTGTCTCTGGATTGTTCATTCTTGATTGTCCCTTCTGTTTACTCTAGTGTTTATTTTGTCACGTGTCTTGTGTATACGATGTTGCCAGTGTCTCTGTGTTGTTCATTCTTGATTGTCCCTTCTGTTTACTCTAGTGTTTATTTTGTACTGTGTCTTGTGTATACGATGTTGTCAGTGTCTCTGTGTTGTTCATTCTTGATTGTCCCTTGTGTTTACTCTAGTTTTTATTTTGTCATGTGTCTTGTGTATCCGATGTTGTCAGTGTCTCTGTGTTGTTTATTCTTTATTGTCCCTTCTGTTTACTCTAGTGTTTATTTTGTCCTGTGTCTTGTGTATCCGGTGTTGCCAGTGTCTCTGTGTTGTTTATTCTTTATTGTCCCTTCTGTTTACTCTAGTGTTTATTTTGTCCTGTGTCTTGTGTATACGATGTTGTCAGTGTCTCTATATTGTTCATTCTTGATTGTCCCTTCTGTTTACTCTAGTGTTTATTTTGTCACGTGTCTTGTGTATACGATGTTGCCAGTGTCTCTGTGTTGTTTATTCTTGATTGTCCCTTCTGTTTACTCTAGTGTTTATTTTGTACTGTGTCTTGTGTATACGATGTTGTCAGTGTCTCTGTGTTGTTCATTCTTGATTGTCCCTTCTGTTTACTCTAGTGTTTATTTTGTCCTGTGTCTTGTGTATCCGATGTTGTCAGTGTCTCTGTGTTATACATTCTTGATAGTCCCTTCTGTTTACTCTAGTGATTATTTTGTCCTGTATCTTGTGTATCCGATGTTGCCAGTGTCTCTGTGTTGTTCATTCTTGATTGTCCCTTCTGTTTACTCTAGTGTTTATTTTGTCCTGTGTCTTGTGTATACGATGTTATCAGTGTCTCTCTGTTGTTTATTCTTCATTGTCCATTCTGTTTACTCTAGTGTTTATTTTGTCCTGTGTCTTGTTTATACGATGTTGTCAGTGTCTCTGTGTTGTTCATTCTTGATTGTCCCTTCTGTTTACTCTAGTGTTTATTTTGTCCTGTGTCTTGTGTATCCGATGTTGCCAGTGTCCCTGTGTTGTTCATTCTTGGTTGTCCCTTCTGTTTATTCTAGTGTTTATTTTGTCCTGTGTCTTGTGTATCTGATGTTGCCAGTGTCCCTGTGTTGTTCATTCTTGATTGTCCCTTCTCTTTACTGTAGTGTTTATTTTGTCCTGTGTCTTGTGTATCCGAAGTTGTCAGTGTCTCTGTGTTGTTCATTTTTGATTGTCCCTTCTGTTTATTCTAGTGTTTATTTTGTCCTGTGTCTTGTGTATCTGATGTTGTCAGTGTCTCTGTGTTGTTCATTCTTGATTGTCCCTTCTGTTTACTCTTCTGTTTATTTTGTCCTGTGTCTTGTGTATACGATGTGTCAGTGTCTCTGTGTTTTTCATTCTTGATTGTCCCTTCTGTTTACTCTGGTGTTTATTATGTACCGTGTCTTGTGTATCCGATGTTGTCAGTGTCTCTGTGTTGTTCATTCTTGATTGTCCCATCTGTTTACTCTAGTGTTTATTTTGTACTGGGTCTTGTGTATCCGATGTTGTCAGTGTCTCTGTGTTGTTCATTCTTGATTGTCCCTTCTGTTTACTCTTGTGTTTATTTTGTCCTGTGTCTTGTGTATCCGATGTTGTCAGTGTCTCTGTGTTGTTCATTCTTGATTGTCCCTTCTGTTTACTCTAGTGTTTATTTCTTCCTCTGTCTTGTGTATCCGATGTTGCCAGTGTCTCTGTGTTGTTCATTCTTGATTGTCCCTTCTGTTTACTCTAGTGTTTATTTTGTCCTGTGTCTTATGTATCCGATGTTGCCAGTGTCTCTGTGTTTTTCATTCTTGATTGTCCCTTCTGTTTACTCTAGTGTTTATTTTGTCCTTTGTCTTGTGTATCCGATGTTGCCAGTGTCTCTGGATTGTTCATTCTTGATTGTCCCTTCTGTTTACTCTAGTGTTTATTTTCTCCTGTGTCTTGTGTATCCGATGTTGCCGGTGTCTCTGTGTTGTTCATTGTTGATTGACCCTTCTGTTTACTCTGGTGTTTATTTTGTACTGTTTCTTGTGTATCCGATGTTACCAGTGTCTCTGTGTTGTTCATTCTTGATTGTCCCTTCTGTTTACTCTAGTGTTTATTTATTCCTCTGTCTTGTGTATCCGATGTTGCCAGTGTCTCTGTGTTGTTCATTCTTGATTGTCCCTTCTGTTTACTCTAGTGTTTATTTTGTCCTTTGTCTTGTGTATCCGATGTTGTCAGATTCTCTGTGTTGTTCATTCTTGATTGTCCCTTCTGTTTACTCTAGTGTTTATTTTGTCCTGTGTCTTGTGTATCCTATGTTGTCAGATTCTCTGTGTTGTTCATTCTTGATTGTCCCTTCTGTTTACTCTAGTGTTTATTTTGTCCTGTGTCTTGTGTATCCTATGTTGTCAGTGTCTCTGTGTTGTTCATTCTTGATTGTCCATTCTGTTTACTCTAGTGTTTATTTTGTCCTTTGTCTTGTGTATCCGATGTTGCCAGTGTCTCTGGATTGTTCATTCTTGATTGTCCCTTCTGTTTACTCTAGTGTTTATTTTGTCACGTGTCTTGTGTATACGATGTTGCCAGTGTCTCTGTGTTGTTCATTCTTGATTGTCCCTTCTGTTTACTCTAGTGTTTATTTTGTACTGTGTCTTGTGTATACGATGTTGTCAGTGTCTCTGTGTTGTTCATTCTTGATTGTCCCTTGTGTTTACTCTAGTTTTTATTTTGTCATGTGTCTTGTGTATCCGATGTTGTCAGTGTCTCTGTGTTGTTTATTCTTTATTGTCCCTTCTGTTTACTCTAGTGTTTATTTTGTCCTGTGTCTTGTGTATCCGGTGTTGCCAGTGTCTCTGTGTTGTTTATTCTTTATTGTCCCTTCTGTTTACTCTAGTGTTTATTTTGTCCTGTGTCTTGTGTATACGATGTTGTCAGTGTCTCTATATTGTTCATTCTTGATTGTCCCTTCTGTTTACTCTAGTGTTTATTTTGTCACGTGTCTTGTGTATACGATGTTGCCAGTGTCTCTGTGTTGTTTATTCTTGATTGTCCCTTCTGTTTACTCTAGTGTTTATTTTGTACTGTGTCTTGTGTATACGATGTTGTCAGTGTCTCTGTGTTGTTCATTCTTGATTGTCCCTTCTGTTTACTCTAGTGTTTATTTTGTCCTGTGTCTTGTGTATCCGATGTTGTCAGTGTCTCTGTGTTATACATTCTTGATAGTCCCTTCTGTTTACTCTAGTGATTATTTTGTCCTGTATCTTGTGTATCCGATGTTGCCAGTGTCTCTGTGTTGTTCATTCTTGATTGTCCCTTCTGTTTACTCTAGTGTTTATTTTGTCCTGTGTCTTGTGTATACGATGTTATCAGTGTCTCTCTGTTGTTTATTCTTCATTGTCCATTCTGTTTACTCTAGTGTTTATTTTGTCCTGTGTCTTGTTTATACGATGTTGTCAGTGTCTCTGTGTTGTTCATTCTTGATTGTCCCTTCTGTTTACTCTAGTGTTTATTTTGTCCTGTGTCTTGTGTATCCGATGTTGCCAGTGTCCCTGTGTTGTTCATTCTTGGTTGTCCCTTCTGTTTATTCTAGTGTTTATTTTGTCCTGTGTCTTGTGTATCTGATGTTGCCAGTGTCCCTGTGTTGTTCATTCTTGATTGTCCCTTCTCTTTACTCTAGTGTTTATTTTGTCCTGTGTCTTGTGTATCCGAAGTTGTCAGTGTCTCTGTGTTGTTCATTTTTGATTGTCCCTTCTGTTTATTCTAGTGTTTATTTTGTCCTGTGTCTTGTGTATCTGATGTTGTCAGTGTCTCTGTGTTGTTCATTCTTGATTGTCCCTTCTGTTTACTCTTCTGTTTATTTTGTCCTGTGTCTTGTTTATACGATGTGTCAGTGTCTCTGTGTTTTTCATTCTTGATTGTCCCTTCTGTTTACTCTGGTGTTTATTATGTACCGTGTCTTGTGTATCCGATGTTGTCAGTGTCTCTGTGTTGTTCATTCTTGATTGTCCCATCTGTTTACTCTAGTGTTTATTTTGTACTGGGTCTTGTGTATCCGATGTTGTCAGTGTCTCTGTGTTGTTCATTCTTGATTGTCCCTTCTGTTTACTCTTGTGTTTATTTTGTCCTGTGTCTTGTGTATCCGATGTTGTCAGTGTCTCTGTGTTGTTCATTCTTGATTGTCCCTTCTGTTTACTCTAGTGTTTATTTCTTCCTCTGTCTTGTGTATCCGATGTTGCCAGTGTCTCTGTGTTGTTCATTCTTGATTGTCCCTTCTGTTTACTCTAGTGTTTATTTTGTCCTGTGTCTTATGTATCCGATGTTGCCAGTGTCTCTGTGTTTTTCATTCTTGATTGTCCCTTCTGTTTACTCTAGTGTTTATTTTGTCCTTTGTCTTGTGTATCCGATGTTGCCAGTGTCTCTGGATTGTTCATTCTTGATTGTCCCTTCTGTTTACTCTAGTGTTTATTTTCTCCTGTGTCTTGTGTATCCGATGTTGACGGTGTCTCTGTGTTGTTCATTGTTGATTGACCCTTCTGTTTACTCTGGTGTTTATTTTGTACTGTTTCTTGTGTATCCGATGTTACCAGTGTCTCTGTGTTGTTCATTCTTGATTGTCCCTTCTGTTTACTCTAGTGTTTATTTATTCCTCTGTCTTGTGTATCCGATGTTGCCAGTGTCTCTGTGTTGTTCATTCTTGATTGTCCCTTCTGTTTACTCTAGTGTTTATTTTGTCCTTTGTTTTGTGTAGCCGATGTTGTCAGATTCTCTGTGTTGTTCATTCTTGATTGTCCCTTCTGTTTACTCTAGTGTTTATTTTGTCCTGTGTCTTGTGTATCCTATGTTGTCAGTGTCTCTGTGTTGTTCATTCTTGATTGTCCCTTCTGTTTACTCTAGTGTTTATTTATTCCTCTGTCTTGTGTATCCGATGTTGCCAGTGTCTCTGTGTTGTTCATTCTTGATTGTCCCTTCTGTTTACTCTAGTGTTTATTTTGTCCTGTGTCTTGTGTATACGATGTTGTCAGTGTCTCTGTGTTGTTCATTCTTGATTGTCCCTTCTGTTTACTCTAGTGTTTATTTTGTCCTGTGTCTTGTGTATACGATGTTGTCAGTGTCTCTGTGTTGTTCATTCTTGATTGTCCCTTCTGTTTACTCTAGTGTTTATTTTTTCCTGTGTCTTGTGTATCTGATGTTGTCAGTGTCTCTGTGTTGTTCATTCTTGATTGTCCCTTCTGTTTACTCTGGTGTTTATTTTGTACTGTGTCTTGTGTATCCGATGTTGTCAGTGTCTCTGTGTTGTTCATTCTTGATTGTCCCTTCTGTTTACTCTAGTGTTTATTTTTTCCTGTGTCTTGTGTATCTGATGTTGTCAGTGTCTCTGTGTTGTTCATTCTTGATTGTCCCTTCTGTTTACTCTAGTGTTTAATTTGTACTGGGTCTTGTGTATCCGATGTTGTCAGTGTCTCTGTGTTGTTCATTCTTGATTTTCCCTTCTGTTTACTCTAGTGTTTATTTTGTCCTGTGTCTTGTGTATCCGATGTTGTCAGTGTCTCTGTGTTGTCCATTCTTGAATGTCCTTTCTGTTTACTCTAGTGTTTATTTTGTCCTGTGTCTTGTGTATCCAAATGTTGTCAGTGTCTCTGTGTTGTTCATTCTTGATTGTCCCTTCTGTTTACTCTAGTGTTTATTTCTGCCTGTGTCTTGTGTATCCAATGTTGCCAGTGTCTCTGTGTTGTTCATTCCTGATTGTCCCTTCTGTTTACTCTAGTGTTTATTTCTTCCTCTGTCTTGTGTATCCGATGTTACCAGTGTCTCTGGATTGTTCATTCTTTATTGTCCCTTCTGTTTACTCTATTGTTTATTTTGTACTGTGTCTTGTGTATCCAATGTTGCCAGTGTCTCTGTGTTGTTCATTCTTGATTGTCCCTTCTGTTTACTCTAGTGTTTATTTTGTACTGTGTCTTGTGTATACGATGTTGTCAGTGTCTCTGTGTTGTTCATTCTTGACTGTCCCTTCTGTTTGCTCTAGTGTTTATTTTGTCCTGTGTCTTGTGTATCCGATGTTGCCAGTGTCTATGTGTTGTTCAATCTTGATTGTCCATTCTGTTTACTCTAGTGTTTATTTTGTCCTTTGTCTTGTGTATCCGATGTTGCCAGTGTCTCTGGATTGTTCATTCTTGATTGTCCCTTCTGTTTACTCTAGTGTTTATTTTGTCACGTGTCTTGTGTATACGATGTTGCCAGTGTCTCTGTGTTGTTCATTCTTGATTGTCCCTTCTGTTTACTCTAGTGTTTATTTTGTACTGTGTCTTGTGTATACGATGTTGTCAGTGTCTCTGTGTTGTTCATTCTTGATTGTCCCTTGTGTTTACTCTAGTGTTTATTTTGTCATGTGTCTTGTGTATCCGATGTTGTCAGTGTCTCTGTGTTGTTTATTCTTTATTGTCCCTTCTGTTTACTCTAGTGTTTATTTTGTCCTGTGTCTTGTGTATCCGGTGTTGCCAGTGTCTCTATGTTGTTTATTCTTGATTGTCCCTTCTGTTTACTCTAGTGTTTATGTTGTCCTGTGTCTTGTGTATCTGATGTTGTCAGTGTCTCTGTATTGTTCATTCTTGATTGTTCCTTCTGTTTACTCTAGTGTTTATTTTGTACTGTGTCTTGTGTATACGATGTTGTCAGTGTCTCTGTGTTGTGCATTCTTGATTGTCCCTTCTGTTTACTCTAGTGTTTATTTTGTACTGTGTCTTGTGTATACGATGTTGTCAGTGTCTCTGTGTTGTTCATTCTTGACTGTCCCTTCTGTTTGCTCTAGTGTTTATTTTGTCCTGTGTCTTGTGTATCCGATGTTGCCAGTGTCTATGTGTTGTTCAATCTTGATTGTCCATTCTGTTTACTCTAGTGTTTATTTGTCCTGTGTCTTATGTATCCGATGTTGCCAGTGTCTCTGTGTTTTTCATTCTTGATTGTCCCTTCTGTTTACTCTAGTGTTTATTTTGTCCTTTGTCTTGTGTATCCGATGTTGCCAGTGTCTCTGGATTGTTCATTCTTGATTGTCCCTTCTGTTTACTCTAGTGTTTATTTTCTCCTGTGTCTTGTGTATCCGATGTTGCCGGTGTCTCTGTGTTGTTCATTGTTGATTGACCCTTCTGTTTACTCTGGTGTTTATTTTGTACTGTTTCTTGTGTATCCGATGTTACCAGTGTCTCTGTGTTGTTCATTCTTGATTGTCCCTTCTGTTTACTCTAGTGTTTATTTATTCCTCTGTCTTGTGTATCCGATGTTGCCAGTGTCTCTGTGTTGTTCATTCTTGATTGTCCCTTCTGTTTACTCTAGTGTTTATTTTGTCCTTTGTCTTGTGTATCCGATGTTGTCAGATTCTCTGTGTTGTTCATTCTTGATTGTCCCTTCTGTTTACTCTAGTGTTTATTTTGTCCTGTGTCTTGTGTATCCTATGTTGTCAGTGTCTCTGTGTTGTTCATTCTTGATTGTCCCTTCTGTTTACTCTAGTGTTTATTTATTCCTCTGTCTTGTGTATCCGATGTTGCCAGTGTCTCTGTGTTGTTCATTCTTGATTGTCCCTTCTGTTTACTCTAGTGTTTATTTTGTCCTGTGTCTTGTGTATACGATGTTGTCAGTGTCTCTGTGTTGTTCATTCTTGATTGTCCCTTCTGTTTACTCTAGTGTTTATTTTGTCCTGTGTCTTGTGTATACGATGTTGTCAGTGTCTCTGTGTTGTTCATTCTTGATTGTCCCTTCTGTTTACTCTAGTGTTTATTTTTTCCTGTGTCTTGTGTATCTGATGTTGTCAGTGTCTCTGTGTTGTTCATTCTTGATTGTCCCTTCTGTTTACTCTGGTGTTTATTTTGTACTGTGTCTTGTGTATCCGATGTTGTCAGTGTCTCTGTGTTGTTCATTCTTGATTGTCCCTTCTGTTTACTCTAGTGTTTATTTTTTCCTGTGTCTTGTGTATCTGATGTTGTCAGTGTCTCTGTGTTGTTCATTCTTGATTGTCCCTTCTGTTTACTCTAGTGTTTATTTTGTACTGTGTCTTGTGTATACGATGTTGTCAGTGTCTCTGTGTTGTTCATTCTTGACTGTCCCTTCTGTTTGCTCTAGTGTTTATTTTGTCCTGTGTCTTGTGTATCCGATGTTGCCAGTGTCTATGTGTTGTTCAATCTTGATTGTCCATTCTGTTTACTCTAGTGTTTATCCTTTGTCTTGTGTATCCGATGTTGCCAGTGTCTCTGGATTGTTCATTCTTGATTGTCCCTTCTGTTTACTCTAGTGTTTATTTTGTCACGTGTCTTGTGTATACGATGTTGCCAGTGTCCCTGTGTTGTTCATTCTTGATTGTCCCTTCTGTTTACTCTAGTGTTTATTTTGTATTGTGTCTTGTGTATACGATGTTGTCAATGTCTCTGTGTTGTTCATTCTTGATTGTCCCTTGTGTTTACTCTAGTGTTTATTTTGTCATGTGTCTTGTGTATCCGATGTTGTCAGTGTCTCTGTGTTGTTTATTCTTTATTGTCCCTTCTGTTTACTCTAGTGTTTATTTTGTCCTGTGTCTTGTGTATCCGGTGTTGCCAGTGTCTCTATGTTATTTATTATTGATTGTCCCTTCTGTTTACTCTAGTGTTTATGTTGTCCTGTGTCTTGTGTATCTGATGTTGTCAGTGTCTCTGTATTGTTCATTCTTGATTGTTCCTTCTGTTTACTCTAATGTTTATTTTGTACTGTGTCTTGTGTATACGATGTTGTCAGTGTCTCTGTGTTGTGCATTCTTGATTGTCCCTTCTGTTTACTCTAGTGTTTATTTTGTACTGTGTCTTGTGTATACGATGTTGTCAGTGTCTCTGTGTTGTTCATTCTTGACTGTCCCTTCTGTTTGCTCTAGTGTTTATTTTGTCCTGTGTCTTGTGTATCCGATGTTGCCAGTGTCTATGTGTTGTTCAATCTTGATTGTCCATTCTGTTTACTCTAGTGTTTATTTTGTCCTGTGTCTTATGTATCCGATGTTGCCAGTGTCTCTGTGTTTTTCATTCTTGATTGTCCCTTCTGTTTACTCTAGTGTTTATTTTGTCCTTTGTCTTGTGTATCCGATGTTGCCAGTGTCTCTGGATTGTTCATTCTTGATTGTCCCTTCTGTTTACTCTAGTGTTTATTTTCTCCTGTGTCTTGTGTATCCGATGTTGCCGGTGTCTCTGTGTTGTTCATTGTTGATTGACCCTTCTGTTTACTCTGGTGTTTATTTTGTACTGTTTCTTGTGTATCCGATGTTACCAGTGTCTCTGTGTTGTTCATTCTTGATTGTCCCTTCTGTTTACTCTAGTGTTTATTTATTCCTCTGTCTTGTGTATCCGATGTTGCCAGTGTCTCTGTGTTGTTCATTCTTGATTGTCCCTTCTGTTTACTCTAGTGTTTATTTTGTCCTTTGTCTTGTGTATCCGATGTTGTCAGATTCTCTGTGTTGTTCATTCTTGATTGTCCCTTCTGTTTACTCTAGTGTTTATTTTGTCCTGTGTCTTGTGTATCCTATGTTGTCAGTGTCTCTGTGTTGTTCATTCTTGATTGTCCCTTCTGTTTACTCTAGTGTTTATTTATTCCTCTGTCTTGTGTATCCGATGTTGCCAGTGTCTCTGTGTTGTTCATTCTTGATTGTCCCTTCTGTTTACTCTAGTGTTTATTTTGTCCTGTGTCTTGTGTATACGATGTTGTCAGTGTCTCTGTGTTGTTCATTCTTGATTGTCCCTTCTGTTTACTCTAGTGTTTATTTTGTCCTGTGTCTTGTGTATACGATGTTGTCAGTGTCTCTGTGTTGTTCATTCTTGATTGTCCCTTCTGTTTACTCTAGTGTTTATTTTTTCCTGTGTCTTGTGTATCTGATGTTGTCAGTGTCTCTGTGTTGTTCATTCTTGATTGTCCCTTCTGTTTACTCTGGTGTTTATTTTGTACTGTGTCTTGTGTATCCGATGTTGTCAGTGTCTCTGTGTTGTTCATTCTTGATTGTCCCTTCTGTTTACTCTAGTGTTTATTTTTTCCTGTGTCTTGTGTATCTGATGTTGTCAGTGTCTCTGTGTTGTTCATTCTTGATTGTCCCTTCTGTTTATTCTAGTGTTTAATTTGTACTGGGTCTTGTGTATCCGATGTTGTCAGTGTCTCTGTGTTGTTCATTCTTGATTTTCCCTTCTGTTTACTCTAGTGTTTATTTTGTCCTGTGTCTTGTGTATCCGATGTTGTCAGTGTCTCTGTGTTGTCCATTCTTGAATGTCCTTTCTGTTTACTCTAGTGTTTATTTTGTCCTGTGTCTTGTGTATCCAAATGTTGTCAGTGTCTCTGTGTTGTTCATTCTTGATTGTCCCTTCTGTTTACTCTAGTGTTTATTTCTGCCTCTGTCTTGTGTATCCAATGTTGCCAGTGTCTCTGTGTTGTTCATTCCTGATTGTCCCTTCTGTTTACTCTAGTGTTTATTTCTTCCTCTGTCTTGTGTATCCGATGTTACCAGTGTCTCTGGATTGTTCATTCTTTATTGTCCCTTCTGTTTACTCTATTGTTTATTTTGTACTGTGTCTTTTTTATCCAATGTTGCCAGTGTCTCTGTGTTGTTCATTCTTGATTGTCCCTTCTGTTTACTCTAGTGTTTATTTTGTACTGTGTCTTGTGTATACGATGTTTTCAGTGTCTCTGTGTTGTTCATTCTTGACTGTCCCTTCTGTTTGCTCTAGTGTTTATTTTGTCCTGTGTCTTGTGTATCCGATGTTGCCAGTGTCTATGTGTTGTTCAATCTTGATTGTCCATTCTGTTTACTCTAGTGTTTATTTTGTCCTTTGTCTTGTGTATCCGATGTTGCCAGTGTCTCTGGATTGTTCATTCTTGATTGTCCCTTCTGTTTACTCTAGTGTTTATTTTGTCACGTGTCTTGTGTATACGATGTTGCCAGTGTCTCTGTGTTGTTCATTCTTGATTGTCCCTTCTGTTTACTCTAGTGTTTATTTTGTACTGTGTCTTGTGTATACGATGTTGTCAGTGTCTCTGTGTTGTTCATTCTTGATTGTCCCTTGTGTTTACTCTAGTGTTTATTTTGTCATGTGTCTTGTGTATCCGATGTTGTCAGTGTCTCTGTGTTGTTTATTCTTTATTGTCCCTTCTGTTTACTCTAGTGTTTATTTTGTCCTGTGTCTTGTGTATCCGGTGTTGCCAGTGTCTCTATGTTGTTTATTATTGATTGTCCCTTCTGTTTACTCTAGTGTTTATGTTGTCCTGTGTCTTGTGTATCTGATGTTGTCAGTGTCTCTGTATTGTTCATTCTTGATTGTTCCTTCTGTTTACTCTAGTGTTTATTTTGTACTGTGTCTTGTGTATACGATGTTGTCAGTGTCTCTGTGTTGTGCATTCTTGATTGTCCCTTCTGTTTACTCTAGTGTTTATTTTGTACTGTGTCTTGTGTATGCGATGTTGTCAGTGTCTCTGTGTTGTTCATTCTTGACTGTCCCTTCTGTTTGCTCTAGTGTTTATTTTGTCCTGTGTCTTGTGTATCCGATGTTGCCAGTGTCTATGTGTTGTTCAATCTTGATTGTCCATTCTGTTTACTCTAGTGTTTATTTTGTCCTGTGTCTTGTGTATACGATGTTGTCAGTGTCTCTATATTGTTCATTCTTGATTGTCCCTTCTGTTTACTCTAGTGTTTATTTTGTCACGTGTCTTGTGTATACGATGTTGCCAGTGTCTCTGTGTTGTTTATTCTTGATTGTCCCTTCTGTTTACTCTAGTGTTTATTTTGTACTGTGTCTTGTGTATACGATGTTGTCAGTGTCTCTGTGTTGTTCATTCTTGATTGTCCCTTCTGTTTACTCTAGTGTTTATTTTGTCCTGTGTCTTGTGTATCCGATGTTGTCAGTGTCTCTGTGTTATACATTCTTGATAGTCCCTTCTGTTTACTCTAGTGATTATTTTGTCCTGTATCTTGTGTATCCGATGTTGCCAGTGTCTCTGTGTTGTTCATTCTTGATTGTCCCTTCTGTTTACTCTAGTGTTTATTTTGTCCTGTGTCTTGTGTATACGATGTTATCAGTGTCTCTCTGTTGTTTATTCTTCATTGTCCATTCTGTTTACTCTAGTGTTTATTTTGTCCTGTGTCTTGTTTATACGATGTTGTCAGTGTCTCTGTGTTGTTCATTCTTGATTGTCCCTTCTGTTTACTCTAGTGTTTATTTTGTCCTGTGTCTTGTGTATCCGATGTTGCCAGTGTCCCTGTGTTGTTCATTCTTGGTTGTCCCTTCTGTTTATTCTAGTGTTTATTTTGTCCTGTGTCTTGTGTATCTGATGTTGCCAGTGTCCCTGTGTTGTTCATTCTTGATTGTCCCTTCTCTTTACTCTAGTGTTTATTTTGTCCTGTGTCTTGTGTATCCGAAGTTGTCAGTGTCTCTGTGTTGTTCATTTTTGATTGTCCCTTCTGTTTAGTCTAGTGTTTATTTTGTCCTGTGTCTTGTGTATCTGATGTTGTCAGTGTCTCTGTGTTGTTCATTCTTGATTGTCCCTTCTGTTTACTCTTCTGTTTATTTTGTCCTGTGTCTTGTGTATACGATGTGTCAGTGTCTCTGTGTTTTTCATTCTTGATTGTCCCTTCTGTTTACTCTGGTGTTTATTATGTACCGTGTCTTGTGTATCCGATGTTGTCAGTGTCTCTGTGTTGTTCATTCTTGATTGTCCCATCTGTTTACTCTAGTGTTTATTTTGTACTGGGTCTTGTGTATCCGATGTTGTCAGTGTCTCTGTGTTGTTCATTCTTGATTGTCCCTTCTGTTTACTCTTGTGTTTATTTTGTCCTGTGTCTTGTGTATCCGATGTTGTCAGTGTCTCTGTGTTGTTCATTCTTGATTGTCCCTTCTGTTTACTCTAGTGTTTATTTCTTCCTCTGTCTTGTGTATCCGATGTTGCCAGTGTCTCTGTGTTGTTCATTCTTGATTGTTCCTTCTGTTTACTCTAGTGTTTATTTTGTACTGTGTCTTGTGTATACGATGTTGTCAGTGTCTCTGTGTTGTGCATTCTTGATTGTCCCTTCTGTTTACTCTAGTGTTTATTTTGTCCTGTGTCTTGTGTATCCGATGTTGTCAGTGTCTCTGTGTTGTTTATTCTTTATTGTCCCTTCTCTTTACTCTAGTGTTTATTTTGTCCTGTGTCTTGTGTATACGATGTTGTCAGTGTCTCTATATTGTTCATTCTTGATTGTCCCTTCTGTTTACTCTAGTGTTTATTTTGTCACGTGTCTTGTGTATACGATGTTGCCAGTGTCTCTGTGTTGTTTATTCTTGATTGTCCCTTCTGTTTACTCTAGTGTTTATTTTGTACTGTGTCTTGTGTATACGATGTTGTCAGTGTCTCTGTGTTGTTCATTCTTGATTGTCCCTTCTGTTTACTCTAGTGTTTATTTTGTCCTGTGTCTTGTGTATCCGATGTTGTCAGTGTCTCTGTGTTGTTCATTCTTGATAGTCCCTTCTGTTTACTCTAGTGATTATTTTGTCCTGTATCTTGTGTATCCGATGTTGCCAGTGTCTCTGTGTTGTTCATTCTTGATTGTCCCTTCTGTTTACTCTAGTGTTTATTTTGTCCTGTGTCTTGTGTATCCGATGTTGCCAGTGTCCCTGTGTTGTTCATTCTTGGTTGTCCCTTCTGTTTATTCTAGTGTTTATTTTGTCCTGTGTCTTGTGTATCTGATGTTGCCAGTGTCCCTGTGTTGTTCATTCTTGATTGTCCCTTCTCTTTACTCTAGTGTTTATTTTGTCCTGTGTCTTGTGTATCCGAAGTTGTCAGTGTCTCTGTGTTGTTCATTTTTGATTGTCCCTTCTGTTTAGTCTAGTGTTTATTTTGTCCTGTGTCTTGTGTATCTGATGTTGTCAGTGTCTCTGTGTTGTTCATTCTTGATTGTCCCTTCTGTTTACTCTTCTGTTTATTTTGTCCTGTGTCTTGTGTATACGATGTGTCAGTGTCTCTGTGTTTTTCATTCTTGATTGTCCCTTCTGTTTACTCTGGTGTTTATTATGTACCGTGTCTTGTGTATCCGATGTTGTCAGTGTCTCTGTGTTGTTCATTCTTGATTGTCCCATCTGTTTACTCTAGTGTTTATTTTGTACTGGGTCTTGTGTATCCGATGTTGTCAGTGTCTCTGTGTTGTTCATTCTTGATTGTCCCTTCTGTTTACTCTTGTGTTTATTTTGTCCTGTGTCTTGTGTATCCGATGTTGTCAGTGTCTCTGTGTTGTTCATTCTTGATTGTCCCTTCTGTTTACTCTAGTGTTTATTTTGTACTGTGTCTTGTGTATACGATGTTGTCAGTGTCTCTGTGTTGTGCATTCTTGATTGTCCCTTCTGTTTACTCTAGTGTTTATTTTGTACTGTGTCTTGTGTATACGATGTTGTCAGTGTCTCTGTGTTGTTCATTCTTGACTGTCCCTTCTGTTTGCTCTAGTGTTTATTTTGTCCTGTGTCTTGTGTATCCGATGTTGCCAGTGTCTATGTGTTGTTCAATCTTGATTGTCCATTCTGTTTACTCTAGTGTTTATTTTGTCCTGTGTCTTATATATCCGATGTTGCCAGTGTCTCTGTGTTTTTCATTCTTGATTGTCCCTTCTGTTTACTCTAGTGTTTATTTTGTCCTTTGTCTTGTGTATCCGATGTTGCCAGTGTCTCTGGATTGTTCATTCTTGATTGTCCCTTCTGTTTACTCTAGTGTTTATTTTCTCCTGTGTCTTGTGTATCCGATGTTGCCGGTGTCTCTGTGTTGTTCATTGTTGATTGACCCTTCTGTTTACTCTGGTGTTTATTTTGTACTGTTTCTTGTGTATCCGATGTTACCAGTGTCTCTGTGTTGTTCATTCTTGATTGTCCCTTCTGTTTACTCTAGTGTTTATTTATTCCTCTGTCTTGTGTATCCGATGTTGCCAGTGTCTCTGTGTTGTTCATTCTTGATTGTCCCTTCTGTTTACTCTAGTGTTTATTTTGTCCTGTGTCTTGTGTATCCTATGTTGTCAGTGTCTCTGTGTTGTTCATTCTTGATTGTCCCTTCTGTTTACTCTAGTGTTTATTTATTCCTCTGTCTTGTGTATCCGATGTTGCCAGTGTCTCTGCGTTGTTCATTCTTGATTGTCCCTTCTGTTTACTCTAGTGTTTATTTATTCCTCTGTCTTGTGTATCCGATGTTGTCAGTGTCTCTGTGTTGTTCATTCTTGATTGTCCCTTCTGTTTACTCTAGTGTTTATTTTGTCCTGTGTCTTGTGTATACGATGTTGTCAGTGTCTCTGTGTTGTTCATTCTTGATTGTCCCTTCTGTTTACTCTAGTGTTTATTTTTTCCTGTGTCTTGTGTATCTGATGTTGTCAGTGTCTCTGTGTTGTTCATTCTTGATTGTCCCTTCTGTTTACTCTGGTGTTTATTTTGTACTGTGTCTTGTGTATCCGATGTTGTCAGTGTCTCTGTGTTGTTCATTCTTGATTGTCCCTTCTGTTTACTCTAGTGTTTATTTTTTCCTGTGTCTTGTGTATCTGATGTTGTCAGTGTCTCTGTGTTGTTCATTCTTGATTGTCCCTTCTGTTTACTCTAGTGTTTAATTTGTACTGGGTCTTGTGTATCCGATGTTGTCAGTGTCTCTGTGTTGTTCATTCTTGATTTTCCCTTCTGTTTACTCTAGTGTTTATTTTGTCCTGTGTCTTGTGTATCCGATGTTGTCAGTGTCTCTGTGTTGTCCATTCTTGAATGTCCTTTCTGTTTACTCTAGTGTTTATTTTGTCCTGTGTCTTGTGTATCCAAATGTTGTCAGTGTCTCTGTGTTGTTCATTCTTGATTGTCCCTTCTGTTTACTCTAGTGTTTATTTCTGCCTCTGTCTTGTGTATCCAATGTTGCCAGTGTCTCTGTGTTGTTCATTCTTGATTGTCCCTTCTGTTTACTCTAGTGTTTATTTCTTCCTCTGTCTTGTGTATCCGATGTTACCAGTGTCTCTGGATTGTTCATTCTTTATTGTCCCTTCTGTTTACTCTATTGTTTATTTTGTACTGTGTCTTGTGTATCCAATGTTGCCAGTGTCTCTGTGTTGTTCATTCTTGATTGTCCCTTCTGTTTACTCTAGTGTTTATTTTGTACTGTGTCTTGTGTATACGATGTTGTCAGTGTCTCTGTGTTGTTCATTCTTGACTGTCCCTTCTGTTTGCTCTAGTGTTTATTTTGTCCTGTGTCTTGTGTATCCGATGTTGCCAGTGTCTATGTGTTGTTCAATCTTGATTGTCCATTCTGTTTACTCTAGTGTTTATTTTGTACTGGGTCTTGTGTATCCGATGTTGTCAGTGTCTCTGTGTTGTTCATTCTTGATTGTCCCTTCTGTTTACTCTTGTGTTTATTTTGTCCTGTGTCTTGTGTATCCGATGTTGTCAGTGTCTCTGTGTTGTTCATTCTTGATTGTCCCTTCTGTTTACTCTAGTGTTTATTTTGTACTGTGTCTTGTGTATACGATGTTGTCAGTGTCTCTGTGTTGTGCATTCTTGATTGTCCCTTCTGTTTACTCTAGTGTTTATTTTGTACTGTGTCTTGTGTATACGATGTTGTCAGTGTCTCTGTGTTGTTCATTCTTGACTGTCCCTTCTGTTTGCTCTAGTGTTTATTTTGTCCTGTGTCTTGTGTATCCGATGTTGCCAGTGTCTATGTGTTGTTCAATCTTGATTGTCCATTCTGTTTACTCTAGTGTTTATTTTGTCCTGTGTCTTATATATCCGATGTTGCCAGTGTCTCTGTGTTTTTCATTCTTGATTGTCCCTTCTGTTTACTCTAGTGTTTATTTTGTCCTTTGTCTTGTGTATCCGATGTTGCCAGTGTCTCTGGATTGTTCATTCTTGATTGTCCCTTCTGTTTACTCTAGTGTTTATTTTCTCCTGTGTCTTGTGTATCCGATGTTGCCGGTGTCTCTGTGTTGTTCATTGTTGATTGACCCTTCTGTTTACTCTGGTGTTTATTTTGTACTGTTTCTTGTGTATCCGATGTTACCAGTGTCTCTGTGTTGTTCATTCTTGATTGTCCCTTCTGTTTACTCTAGTGTTTATTTATTCCTCTGTCTTGTGTATCCGATGTTGCCAGTGTCTCTGTGTTGTTCATTCTTGATTGTCCCTTCTGTTTACTCTAGTGTTTATTTTGTCCTGTGTCTTGTGTATCCTATGTTGTCAGTGTCTCTGTGTTGTTCATTCTTGATTGTCCCTTCTGTTTACTCTAGTGTTTATTTATTCCTCTGTCTTGTGTATCCGATGTTGCCAGTGTCTCTGCGTTGTTCATTCTTGATTGTCCCTTCTGTTTACTCTAGTGTTTATTTATTCCTCTGTCTTGTGTATCCGATGTTGTCAGTGTCTCTGTGTTGTTCATTCTTGATTGTCCCTTCTGTTTACTCTAGTGTTTATTTTGTCCTGTGTCTTGTGTATACGATGTTGTCAGTGTCTCTGTGTTGTTCATTCTTGATTGTCCCTTCTGTTTACTCTAGTGTTTATTTTTTCCTGTGTCTTGTGTATCTGATGTTGTCAGTGTCTCTGTGTTGTTCATTCTTGATTGTCCCTTCTGTTTACTCTGGTGTTTATTTTGTACTGTGTCTTGTGTATCCGATGTTGTCAGTGTCTCTGTGTTGTTCATTCTTGATTGTCCCTTCTGTTTACTCTAGTGTTTATTTTTTCCTGTGTCTTGTGTATCTGATGTTGTCAGTGTCTCTGTGTTGTTCATTCTTGATTGTCCCTTCTGTTTACTCTAGTGTTTAATTTGTACTGGGTCTTGTGTATCCGATGTTGTCAGTGTCTCTGTGTTGTTCATTCTTGATTTTCCCTTCTGTTTACTCTAGTGTTTATTTTGTCCTGTGTCTTGTGTATCCGATGTTGTCAGTGTCTCTGTGTTGTCCATTCTTGAATGTCCTTTCTGTTTACTCTAGTGTTTATTTTGTCCTGTGTCTTGTGTATCCAAATGTTGTCAGTGTCTCTGTGTTGTTCATTCTTGATTGTCCCTTCTGTTTACTCTAGTGTTTATTTCTGCCTCTGTCTTGTGTATCCAATGTTGCCAGTGTCTCTGTGTTGTTCATTCTTGATTGTCCCTTCTGTTTACTCTAGTGTTTATTTCTTCCTCTGTCTTGTGTATCCGATGTTACCAGTGTCTCTGGATTGTTCATTCTTTATTGTCCCTTCTGTTTACTCTATTGTTTATTTGTACTGTGTCTTGTGTATCCAATGTTGCCAGTGTCTCTGTGTTGTTCATTCTTGATTGTCCCTTCTGTTTACTCTAGTGTTTATTTTGTACTGTGTCTTGTGTATACGATGTTGTCAGTGTCTCTGTGTTGTTCATTCTTGACTGTCCCTTCTGTTTGCTCTAGTGTTTATTTTGTCCTGTGTCTTGTGTATCCGATGTTGCCAGTGTCTATGTGTTGTTCAATCTTGATTGTCCATTCTGTTTACTCTAGTGTTTATTTTGTCCTTTGTCTTGTGTATCCGATGTTGCCAGTGTCTCTGGATTGTTCATTCTTGATTGTCCCTTCTGTTTACTCTAGTGTTTATTTTGTCATGTGTCTTGTGTATCCGATGTTGTCAGTGTCTCTGTGTTGTTTATTCTTTATTGTCCCTTCTGTTTACTCTAGTGTTTATTTTGTCCTGTGTCTTGTGTATCCGGTGTTGCCAGTGTCTCTATGTTGTTTATTATTGATTGTCCCTTCTGTTTACTCTAGTGTTTATGTTGTCCTGTGTCTTGTGTATCTGATGTTGTCAGTGTCTCTGTATTGTTCATTCTTGATTGTTCCTTCTGTTTACTCTAGTGTTTATTTTGTACTGTGTCTTGTGTATACGATGTTGTCAGTGTCTCTGTGTTGTGCATTCTTGATTGTCCCTTCTGTTTACTCTAGTGTTTATTTTGTACTGTGTCTTGTGTATACGATGTTGTCAGTGTCTCTGTGTTGTTCATTCTTGACTGTCCCTTCTGTTTGCTCTAGTGTTTATTTTGTCCTGTGTCTTGTGTATCCGATGTTGCCAGTGTCTATGTGTTGTTCAATCTTGATTGTCCATTCTGTTTACTCTAGTGTTTATTTTGTCCTTTGTCTTGTGTATCCGATGTTGCCAGTGTCTCTGGATTGTTCATTCTTGATTGTTCCTTCTGTTTACTCTAGTGTTTATTTTGTACTGTGTCTTGTGTATACGATGTTGTCAGTGTCTCTGTGTTGTGCATTCTTGATTGTCCCTTCTGTTTACTCTAGTGTTTATTTTGTACTGTGTCTTGTGTATACGATGTTGTCAGTGTCTCTGTGTTGTTCATTCTTGACTGTCCCTTCTGTTTGCTCTAGTGTTTATTTTGTCCTGTGTCTTGTGTATCCGATGTTGCCAGTGTCTATGTGTTGTTCAATCTTGATTGTCCATTCTGTTTACTCTAGTGTTTATTTTGTCCTTTGTCTTGTGTATCCGATGTTGCCAGTTTCTCTGGATTGTTCATTCTTGATTGTCCCTTCTGTTTACTCTAGTGTTTATTTTGTCACGTGTCTTGTGTATACGATGTTGCCAGTGTCTCTGTGTTGTTTATTCTTGATTGTCCCTTCTGTTTACTCTAGTGTTTATTTTGTACTGTGTCTTGTGTATACGATGTTGTCAGTGTCTCTGTGTTGTTCATTCTTGATTGTCCCTTCTGTTTACTCTAGTGTTTATTTTGTCCTGTGTCTTGTGTATCCGATGTTGTCAGTGTCTCTGTGTTATACATTCTTGATAGTCCCTTCTGTTTACTCTAGTGATTATTTTGTCCTGTATCTTGTGTATCCGATGTTGCCAGTGTCTCTGTGTTGTTAATTCTTGATTGTCCCTTCTGTTTACTCTAGTGTTTATTTTGTCCTGTGTCTTGTGTATACGATGTTATCAGTGTCTCTCTGTTGTTTATTCTTCATTGTCCATTCTGTTTACTCTAGTGTTTATTTTGTCCTGTGTCTTGTTTATACGATGTTGTCAGTGTCTCTGTGTTGTTCATTCTTGATTGTCCCTTCTGTTTACTCTAGTGTTTATTTTGTCCTGTGTCTTGTGTATCCGATGTTGCCAGTGTCCCTATGTTGTTCATTCTTGGTTGTCCCTTCTGTTTATTCTAGTGTTTATTTTGTCCTGTGTCTTGTGTATCTGATGTTGCCAGTGTCCCTGTGTTGTTCATTCTTGATTGTCCCTTCTCTTTACTCTAGTGTTTATTTTGTCCTGTGTCTTGTGTATCCGAAGTTGTCAGTGTCTCTGTGTTGTTCATTTTTGATTGTCCCTTCTGTTTATTCTAGTGTTTATTTTGTCCTGTGTCTTGTGTATCTGATGTTGTCAGTGTCTCTGTGTTGTTCATTCTTGATTGTCCCTTCTGTTTACTCTTCTGTTTATTTTGTCCTGTGTCTTGTGTATACGATGTGTCAGTGTCTCTGTGTTTTTCATTCTTGATTGTCCCTTCTGTTTACTCTGGTGTTTATTATGTACCGTGTCTTGTGTATCCGATGTTGTCAGTGTCTCTGTGTTGTTCATTCTTGATTGTCCCATCTGTTTACTCTAGTGTTTATTTTGTACTGGGTCTTGTGTATCCGATGTTGTCAGTGTCTCTGTGTTGTTCATTCTTGATTGTCCCTTCTGTTTACTCTTGTGTTTATTTTGTCCTGTGTCTTGTGTATCCGATGTTGTCAGTGTCTCTGTGTTGTTCATTCTTGATTGTCCCTTCTGTTTACTCTAGTGTTTATTTCTTCCTCTGTCTTGTGTATCAGATGTTGCCAGTGTCTCTGTGTTGTTCATTCTTGATTGTCCCTTCTGTTTACTCTAGTGTTTATTTTGTCCTGTGTCTTATGTATCCGATGTTGCCAGTGTCTCTGTGTTTTTCATTCTTGATTGTCCCTTCTGTTTACTCTAGTGTTTATTTTGTCCTTTGTCTTGTGTATCCGATGTTGCCAGTGTCTCTGGATTGTTCATTCTTGATTGTCCCTTCTGTTTACTCTAGTGTTTATTTTCTCCTGTGTCTTGTGTATCCGATGTTGCCGGTGTCTCTGTGTTGTTCATTGTTGATTGACCCTTCTGTTTACTCTGGTGTTTATTTTGTACTGTTTCTTGTGTATCCGATGTTACCAGTGTCTCTGTGTTGTTCATTCTTGATTGTCCCTTCTGTTTACTCTAGTGTTTATTTATTCCTCTGTCTTGTGTATCCGATGTTGCCAGTGTCTCTGTGTTGTTCATTCTTGATTGTCCCTTCTGTTTACTCTAGTGTTTATTTTGTCCTTTGTCTTGTGTATCCTATGTTGTCAGATTCTCTGTGTTGTTCATTCTTGATTGTCCCTTCTGTTTACTCTAGTGTTTATTTTGTCCTGTGTCTTGTGTATCCTATGTTGTCAGTGTCTCTGCGTTGTTCATTCTTGATTGTCCCTTCTGTTTACTCTAGTGTTTATTTATTCCTCTGTCTTGTGTATCCGATGTTGCCAGTGTCTCTGTGTTGTTCATTCTTGATTGTCCCTTCTGTTTACTCTAGTGTTTATTTTGTCCTGTGTCTTGTGTATACGATGTTGTCAGTGTCTCTGTGTTGTTCATTCTTGATTGTCCCTTCTGTTTACTCTAGTGTTTATTTTGTCCTGTGTCTTGTGTATACGATGTTGTCAGTGTCTCTGTGTTGTTCATTCTTGATTGTCCCTTCTGTTTACTCTAGTGTTTATTTTTTCCTGTGTCTTGTGTATCTGATGTTGTCAGTGTCTCTGTGTTGTTCATTCTTGATTGTCCCTTCTGTTTACTCTGGTGTTTATTTTGTACTGTGTCTTGTGTATCCGATGTTGTCAGGGTCTCTGTGTTGTTCATTCTTGATTGTCCCTTCTGTTTACTCTAGTGTTTATTTTTTCCTGTGTCTTGTGTATCTGATGTTGTCAGTGTCTCTGTGTTGTTCATTCTTGATTGTCCCTTCTGTTTACTCTAGTGTTTAATTTGTACTGGGTCTTGTGTATCCGATGTTGTCAGTGTCTCTGTGTTATTCATTCTTTATTTTCCCTTCTGTTTACTCTAGTGTTTATTTTGTCCTGTGTCTTGTGTATCCGATGTTGTCAGTGTCTCTGTGTTGTCCATTCTTGAATGTCCTTTCTGTTTACTCTAGTGTTTATTTTGTCCTGTGTCTTGTGTATCCAAATGTTGTCAGTGTCTCTGTGTTGTTCATTCTTGATTGTCACTTCTGTTTACTCTAGTGTTTATTTCTGCCTCTGTCTTGTGTATCCAATGTTGCCAGTGTCTCTGTGTTGTTCATTCCTGATTGTCCCTTCTGTTTACTCTAGTGTTTATTTCTTCCTCTGTCTTGTGTATCCGATGTTACCAGTGTCTCTGGATTGTTCATTCTTTATTGTCCCTTCTGTTTACTCTATTGTTTATTTTGTACTGTGTCTTGTGTATCCAATGTTGCCAGTGTCTCTGTGTTGTTCATTCTTGATTGTCCCTTCTGTTTACTCTAGTGTTTATTTTGTACTGTGTCTTGTGTATACGATGTTGTCAGTGTCTCTGTGTTGTTCATTCTTGACTGTCCCTTCTGTTTGCTCTAGTGTTTATTTTGTCCTGTGTCTTGTGTATCCGATGTTGCCAGTGTCTATGTGTTGTTCAATCTTGATTGTCCATTCTGTTTACTCTAGTGTTTATTTTGTCCTTTGTCTTGTGTATCCGATGTTGCCAGTGTCTCTGGATTGTTCATTCTTGATTGTCCCTTCTGTTTACTCTAGTGTTTATTTTGTCACGTGTCTTGTGTATACGATGTTGCCAGTGTCTCTGTGTTGTTCATTCTTGATTGTCCCTTCTGTTTACTCTAGTGTTTATTTTGTCCTGTGTCTTGTGTATACGATGTTGTCAGTGTCTCTGTGTTGTTCATTCTTGATTGTCCCTTCTGTTTACTCTAGTGTTTATTTTGTCCTGTGTCTTGTGTATCCGATGTTGTCAGTGTCTCTGTGTTGTTTATTCTTTATTGTCCCTTCTGTTTACTCTAGTGTTTATTTTGTCCTGTGTCTTGTGTATACGATGTTGTCAGTGTCTCTATATTGTTCATTCTTGATTGTCCCTTCTGTTTACTCTAGTGTTTATTTTGTCACGTGTCTTGTGTATACGATGTTGCCAGTGTCTCTGTGTTGTTTATTCTTGATTGTCCCTTCTGTTTACTCTAGTGTTTATTTTGTACTGTGTCTTGTGTATACGATGTTGTCAGTGTCTCTGTGTTGTTCATTCTTGATTGTCCCTTCTGTTTACTCTAGTGTTTATTTTGTCCTGTGTCTTGTGTATCCGATGTTGTCAGTGTCTCTGTGTTATACATTCTTGATAGTCCCTTCTGTTTACTCTAGTGATTATTTTGTCCTGTATCTTGTGTATCCGATGTTGCCAGTGTCTCTGTGTTGTTCATTCTTGATTGTCCCTTCTGTTTACTCTAGTGTTTATTTTGTCCTCTGTCTTGTGTATACGATGTTATCAGTGTCTCTCTGTTGTTTATTCTTGATTGTCCATTCTGTTTACTCTAGTGTTTATTTTGTCCTGTGTCTTGTTTATACGATGTTGTCAGTGTCTCTGTGTTGTTCATTCTTGATTGTCCCTTCTGTTTACTCTAGTGTTTATTTTGTCCTGTGTCTTGTGTATCCGATGTTGCCAGTGTCCCTGTGTTGTTCATTCTTGGTTGTCCCTTCTGTTTATTCTAGTGTTTATTTTGTCCTGTGTCTTGTGTATCTGATGTTGCCAGTGTCCCTGTGTTGTTCATTCTTGATTGTCCCTTCTCTTTACTCTAGTGTTTATTTTGTCCTGTGTCTTGTGTATCCGAAGTTGTCAGTGTCTCTGTGTTGTTCATTTTTGATTGTCCCTTCTGTTTATTCTAGTGTTTATTTTGTCCTGTGTCTTGTGTATACGATGTTGTCAGTGTCTCTGTGTTGTTCATTCTTGATTGTCCCTTCTGTTTACTCTAGTGTTTATTTTGTCCTGTGTCTTGTGTATACGATGTTGTCAGTGTCTCTGTGTTGTTCATTCTTGATTGTCCCTTCTGTTTACTCTAGTGTTTATTTTTTCCTGTGTCTTGTGTATCTGATGTTGTCAGTGTCTCTGTGTTGTTCATTCTTGATTGTCCCTTCTGTTTACTCTGGTGTTTATTTTGTACTGTGTCTTGTGTATCCGATGTTGTCAGTGTCTCTGTGTTGTTCATTCTTGATTGTCCCTTCTGTTTACTCTAGTGTTTATTTTTTCCTGTGTCTTGTGTATCTGATGTTGTCAGTGTCTCTGTGTTGTTCATTCTTGATTGTCCCTTCTGTTTACTCTAGTGTTAATTTGTACTGGGTCTTGTGTATCCGATGTTGTCAGTGTCTCTGTGTTGTTCATTCTTGATTTTCCCTTCTGTTTACTCTAGTGTTTATTTTGTCCTGTGTCTTGTGTATCCGATGTTGTCAGTGTCTCTGTGTTGTCCATTCTTGAATGTCCTTTCTGTTTACTCTAGTGTTTATTTTGTCCTGTGTCTTGTGTATCCAAATGTTGTCAGTGTCTCTGTGTTGTTCATTCTTGATTGTCCCTTCTGTTTACTCTAGTGTTTATTTCTGCCTCTGTCTTGTGTATCCAATGTTGCCAGTGTCTCTGTGTTGTTCATTCCTGATTGTCCCTTCTGTTTACTCTAGTGTTTATTTCTTCCTCTGTCTTGTGTATCCGATGTTACCAGTGTCTCTGGATTGTTCATTCTTTATTGTCCCTTCTGTTTACTCTATTGTTTATTTTGTACTGTGTCTTGTGTATCCAATGTTGCCAGTGTCTCTGTGTTGTTCATTCTTGATTGTCCCTTCTGTTTACTGTAGTGTTTATTTTGTACTGTGTCTTGTGTATCCAATGTTGTCAGTGTCTCTGTGTTGTTCATTCTTGATTGTCCCTTCTGTTTACTCTAGTGTTTATTTCTTCCTCTGTCTTGTGTATCCGATGTTGCCAGTGTCTCTGTGTTGTTCATTCTTGATTGTCCCTTCTGTTTACTCTAGTGTTTATTTCTGCCTCTGTCTTGTGTATCCAATGTTGCCAGTGTCTCTGTGTTGTTCATTCCTGATTGTCCCTTCTGTTTACTCTAGTGTTTATTTCTTCCTCTGTCTTGTGTATCCGATGTTACCAGTGTCTCTGGATTGTTCATTCTTTATTGTCCCTTCTGTTTACTCTATTGTTTATTTTGTACTGTGTCTTGTGTATCCAATGTTGCCAGTGTCTCTGTGTTGTTCATTCTTGATTGTCCCTTCTGTTTACTCTAGTGTTTATTTTGTCCTGTGTCTTGTGTATCCTATGTTGTCAGTGTCTCTGTGTTGTTCATTCTTGATTGTCCCTTCTGTTTACTCTAGTGTTTATTTATTCCTCTGTCTTGTGTATCCGATGTTGCCAGTGTCTCTGTGTTGTTCATTCTTGATTGTCCCTTCTGTTTACTCTAGTGTTTATTTTGTCCTGTGTCTTGTGTATACGATGTTGTCAGTGTCTCTGTGTTGTTCATTCTTGATTGTCCCTTCTGTTTACTCTAGTGTTTATTTTGTCCTGTGTCTTGTGTATACGATGTTGTCAGTGTCTCTGTGTTGTTCATTCTTGATTGTCCCTTCTGTTTACTCTAGTGTTTATTTTTTCCTGTGTCTTGTGTATCTGATGTTGTCAGTGTCTCTGTGTTGTTCATTCTTGATTGTCCCTTCTGTTTACTCTGGTGTTTATTTTGTACTGTGTCTTGTGTATCCGATGTTGTCAGTGTCTCTGTGTTGTTCATTCTTGATTGTCCCTTCTGTTTACTCTAGTGTTTATTTTTTCCTGTGTCTTGTGTATCTGATGTTGTCAGTGTCTCTGTGTTGTTCATTCTTGATTGTCCCTTCTGTTTACTCTAGTGTTTAATTTGTACTGGGTCTTGTGTATCCGATGTTGTCAGTGTCTCTGTGTTGTTCATTCTTGATTTTCCCTTCTGTTTACTCTAGTGTTTATTTTGTCCTGTGTCTTGTGTATCCGATGTTGTCAGTGTCTCTGTGTTGTCCATTCTTGATTGTCCTTTCTGTTTACTCTAGTGTTTATTTTGTCCTGTGTCTTGTGTATCCAAATGTTGTCAGTGTCTCTGTGTTGTTCATTCTTGATTGTCCCTCCTGTTTACTCTAGTGTTTATTTCTGCCTCTGTCTTGTGTATCCAATGTTGCCAGTGTCTCTGTGTTGTTCATTCTTGATTGTCCCTTCTGTTTACTCTAGTGTTTATTTCTTCCTCTGTCTTGTGTATCCGATGTTACCAGTGTCTCTGGATTGTTCATTCTTTATTGTCCCTTCTGTTTACTCTATTGTTTATTTTGTACTGTGTCTTGTGTATCCAATGTTGCCAGTGTCTCTGTGCTGTTCATTCTTGATTGTCCCTTCTGTTTACTGTAGTGTTTATTTTGTACTGTGTCTTGTGTATCCAATGTTGTCAGTGTCTCTGTGTTGTTCATTCTTGATTGTCCCTTCTGTTTACTCTAGTGTTTATTTCTTCCTCTGTCTTGTGTATCCGATGTTGCCAGTGTCTCTGTGTTGTTCATTCCTGTTTGTCCCTTCTGTTTACTCTAGTGTTTATTTCTTCCTCTGTCTTGTGTATCAGATGTTACCAGTGTCTTTGGATTGTTCATTCTTTATTGTCCCTTCTGTTTACTCTATTGTTTATTTTGTACTGTGACTTGTGTATCCGATGTTGCCAGTGTCTCTGTGTTGTTCATTCTTGATTGTCCCTTCTGTTTACTCTAGTGTTTATTTTGTCCAGTTTCTTGTGTATCCGATGTTGCCAGTTTCTCTGTGCTGTTCATACTTGATTGTCCTTTCTGTTTACCCTATTATTTTTTTGTACTGTGTCTTGTGTATCAGATGTTACCAATGTCTCTGTGTTGTTCATTCTTGATTGTTCCTTCTGTTTACTCTAGTGTTTATTGTGTCCTGTGTCTTCTGTATCCGATATTGTCAGTGTCTCTGTGTTGTTCATTCTTGATTGTCCCTTCTGGTTACTCTAGTGTTTATTTTGTACTGTGTCTTGTGTATCCGATGTTGCCAGTGTCTCTGTGTTGTTCATTCTAGATTGTCCCTTCTGTTTACTCTAGTGTTTATTTTGTCCTGTGTCTTGTGCATCCGATGTTGCCAGTTTCTCTGTGTTGTTCATTCTAGATTGTCCCTTCTGTTTACTCTAGTGTTTATTTTGTCCTGTGTCTTGTGTATACGATGTTGTCAGTGTCTCTGTGTTGTTCATTCTAGATTGTCCCTTCTGTTTACTCTAGTGTTTATTTTGTCCTGTGTCTTGTGTATACGATGTTGTCAGTGTCTCTGTGTTGTTCATTCTTGATTGTCCCTTCTGTTTACTCTAGTGTTTATTTTGTCCTGTGTCTTGTGTATGCGATGTTGTCAGTGTCTCTGTGTTGTTCATTCTTGATTGTCCCTTCTGTTTACTCTAGTGTTTATTTTTTCCTGTGTCTTGTGTATCTGATGTTGTCAGTGTCTCTGTGTTGTTCATTCTTGATTGTCCCTTCTGTTTACTCTGGTGTTTATTTTGTACTGTGTCTTGTGTATCCGATGTTGTCAGTGTCTCTGTGTTGTTCATTCTTGATTGTCCCTTCTGTTTACTCTAGTGTTTAATTTGTACTGGGTCTTGTGTATCCGATGTTGTCAGTGTCTCTGTGTTGTTCATTCTTGATTGTCCCTTCTGTTTACTCTAGTGTTTATTTTGTCCTGTGTCTTGTGTATCCGATGTTGTCAGTGTCTCTGTGTTGTCCATTCTTGATTGTCCTTTCTGTTTACTCTAGTGTTTATTTTGTCCTGTGTCTTGTGTATCCGATGTTGCCAGTGTCTCTGTGTTGTTCACACTTGAGTGTCCCTTCTGTTTACTCTAGTGTTTATTTTGTACTGTGTCTTGTGTATCCGATGTTGCCACTGTCTCTGTGTTGTTCTTTCTTTATTATCCCTTCTGTTTACTCTAGTATTTATTTTATCCTGTGTCTTGTGTATCCGATGTTCCCAGTGTCTCTGTGTTGTTCATTCTAGATTGTCCCTTCTGTTTACTCTTGTGTTTATTTTGTCCTAAATCTTGTGCATCCGATGTTGCCAGTTTCTCTGTGTTGTTCATTCTTGATTGTCCCTTCTGTTTACTCTAGTGTTTATTTTGTACTGTGTCTTGTGTTTCCGATGTTGCCACTGTCTCTGTGTTGTTCATTCTTGATTGTCCCATCTGTTTACTCTAGTGTTTATTTTGTACTGGGTCTTGTGTATCCGATGTTGTCAGTGTCTATGTGTTGTTCATTCTTGATTGTCCCTTCTGTTTACTCTTCTGTTTATTTTGTCCTGTGTCTTGTGTATACGATGTTGTCAGTGTCTCTGTGTTTTTCATTCTTGATTGTCCCTTCTGTTTACTCCAGTGTTTATTATGTACCGTGTCTTGTGTATCCGATGCTGTCAGTGTCTCTGTGTTGTTCATTCTTGATTGTCCCATCTGTTTACTCTAGTGTTTATTTTGTACTGGGTCTTGTGTATCCGATGTTGTCAGTGTCACTGTGTTGTTCATTCTTGATTGTCCCTTCTGTTTACTCTAGTGTTTATTTCTTCCTCTGTCTTGTGTATCCGATGTTGCCAGTGTCTCTGTGTTGTTCATTCTTGATTGTCCCTTCTGTTTACTCTAGTGTTTATTTTGTCCTGTGTCTTATGTATCCGATGTTGCCAGTGTCTCTGTGTTTTTCATTCTTGATTGTCCCTTCTGTTTACTCTAGTGTTTATTTTGACCTTTGTCTTGTGTATCCGATGTTGCCAGTGTCTCTGGATTGTTCATTCTTGATTGTCCCTTCTGTTTACTCTAGTGTTTATTTTCTCCTGTGTCTTGTGTATCCGATGTTGCTGGTGTCTCTGTGTTGTTCATTGTTGATTGACCCTTCTGTTTACTCTGGTGTTTATTTTGTACTGTTTCTTGTGTATCCGATGTTACCAGTGTCTCTGTGTTGTTCATTCTTGATTGTCCCTTCTGTTTACTCTAGTGTTTATTTATTCCTCTGTCTTGTGTATCCGATGTTGCCAGTGTCTCTGTGTTGTTCATTCTTGATTGTCCCTTCTGTTTACTCTAGTGTTTATTTTGTCCTGTGTCTTATGTATCCGATGTTGCCAGTGTCTCTGTGTTGTTCATTCTTGATTGTCCCTTCTGTTTACTCTAGTGTTTATTTTGTCCTTTGTCTTGTGTATCCGATGTTGTCAGATTCTCTGTGTTGTTCATTCTTGATTGTCCCTTCTGTTTACTCTAGTGTTTATTTTGTCCTGTGTCTTGTGTATCCTATGTTGTCAGTGTCTCTGTGTTGTTCATTCTTGATTGTCCCTTCTGTTTACTCTAGTGTTTATTTATTCCTCTGTCTTGTGTATCCGATGTTGCCAGTGTCTCTGTGTTGTTCATTCTTGATTGTCCCTTCTGTTTACTCTAGTGTTTATTTTGTCCTGTGTCTTGTGTATACGATGTTGTCAGTGTCTCTGTGTTGTTCATTCTTGATTGTCCCTTCTGTTTACTCTAGTGTTTATTTTGTCCTGTGTCTTGTGTATACGATGTTGTCAGTGTCTCTGTGTTGTTCATTCTTGATTGTCCCTTCTGTTTACTCTAGTGTTTATTTTTTCCTGTGTCTTGTGTATCGGATGTTGCCAGTGTCTCTGGATTGTTCATTCTTGATTGTCCCTTCTGTTTACTCTAGTGTTTATTTTCTCCTGTGTCTTGTGTATCCGATGTTGCCGGTGTCTCTGTGTTGTTCATTGTTGATTGACCCTTCTGTTTACTCTGGTGTTTATTTTGTACTGTTTCTTGTGTATCCGATGTTACCAGTGTCTCTGTGTTGTTCATTCTTGATTGTCCCTTCTGTTTACTCTAGTGTTTATTTATTCCTCTGTCTTGTGTATCCGATGTTGCCAGTGTCTCTGTGTTGTTCATTCTTGATTGTCCCTTCTGTTTACTCTAGTGTTTATTTTGTCCTGTGTCTTATGTATCCGATGTTGCCAGTGTCTCTGTGTTGTTCATTCTTGATTGTCCCTTCTGTTTACTCTAGTGTTTATTTTGTCCTTTGTCTTGTGTATCCGATGTTGTCAGATTCTCTGTGTTGTTCATTCTTGATTGTCCCTTCTGTTTACTCTAGTGTTTATTTTGTCCTGTGTCTTGTGTATCCTATGTTGTCAGTGTCTCTGTGTTGTTCATTCTTGATTGTCCCTTCTGTTTACTCTAGTGTTTATTTATTCCTCTGTCTTGTGTATCCGATGTTGCCAGTGTCTCTGTGTTGTTCATTCTTGATTGTCCCTTCTGTTTACTCTAGTGTTTATTTTGTCCTGTGTCTTGTGTATACGATGTTGTCAGTGTCTCTGTGTTGTTCATTCTTGATTGTCCCTTCTGTTTACTCTAGTGTTTATTTTTTCCTGTGTCTTGTGTATCTGATGTTGTCAGTGTCTCTGTGTTGTTCATTCTTGATTGTCCCTTCTGTTTACTCTAGTGTTTAATTTGTACTGGGTCTTGTGTATCCGATGTTGTCAGTGTCTCTGTGTTGTTCATTCTTGATTTTCCCTTCTGTTTACTCTAGTGTTTATTTTGTCCTGTGTCTTGTGTATCCGATGTTGTCAGTGTCTCTGTGTTGTCCATTCTTGAATGTCCTTTCTGTTTACTCTAGTGTTTATTTTGTCCTGTGTCTTGTGTATCCAAATGTTGTCAGTGTCTCTGTGTTGTTCATTCTTGATTGTCCCTTCTGTTTACTCTAGTGTTTATTTCTGCCTCTGTCTTGTGTATCCAATGTTGCCAGTGTCTCTGTGTTGTTCATTCCTGATTGTCCCTTCTGTTTACTCTAGTGTTTATTTCTTCCTCTGTCTTGTGTATCCGATGTTACCAGTATCTCTGGATTGTTCATTCTTTATTGTCCCTTCTGTTTACTCTATTGTTTATTTTGTACTGTGTCTTGTGTATCCAATGTTGCCAGTGTCTCTGTGTTGTTCATTCTTGATTGTCCCTTCTGTTTACTGTAGTGTTTATTTTGTACTGTGTCTTGTGTATCCAATGTTGTCAGTGTCTCTGTGTTGTTCATTCTTGATTGTCCCTTCTGTTTACTCTAGTGTTTATTTCTTCCTCTGTCTTGTGTATCCGATGTTGCCAGTGTCTCTGTGTTGTTCATTCTTGATTGTCCCTTCTGTTTACTCTAGTGTTTATTTCTGCCTCTGTCTTGTGTATCCAATGTTGCCAGTGTCTCTGTGTTGTTCATTCCTGATTGTCCCTTCTGTTTACTCTAGTGTTTATTTCTTCCTCTGTCTTGTGTATCCGATGTTACCAGTGTCTCTGGATTGTTCATTCTTTATTGTCCCTTCTGTTTACTCTATTGTTTATTTTGTACTGTGTCTTGTGTATCCAATGTTGCCAGTGTCTCTGTGTTGTTCATTCTTGATTGTCCCTTCTGTTTACTCTAGTGTTTATTTTGTCCTGTGTCTTGTGTATCCTATGTTGTCAGTGTCTCTGTGTTGTTCATTCTTGATTGTCCCTTCTGTTTACTCTAGTGTTTATTTATTCCTCTGTCTTGTGTATCCGATGTTGCCAGTGTCTCTGTGTTGTTCATTCTTGATTGTCCCTTCTGTTTACTCTAGTGTTTATTTTGTCCTGTGTCTTGTGTATACGATGTTGTCAGTGTCTCTGTGTTGTTCATTCTTGATTGTCCCTTCTGTTTACTCTAGTGTTTATTTTGTCCTGTGTCTTGTGTATACGATGTTGTCAGTGTCTCTGTGTTGTTCATTCTTGATTGTCCCTTCTGTTTACTCTAGTGTTTATTTTTTCCTGTGTCTTGTGTATCTGATGTTGTCAGTGTCTCTGTGTTGTTCATTCTTGATTGTCCCTTCTGTTTACTCTGGTGTTTATTTTGTACTGTGTCTTGTGTATCCGATGTTGTCAGTGTCTCTGTGTTGTTCATTCTTGATTGTCCCTTCTGTTTACTCTAGTGTTTATTTTTTCCTGTGTCTTGTGTATCTGATGTTGTCAGTGTCTCTGTGTTGTTCATTCTTGATTGTCCCTTCTGTTTACTCTAGTGTTTAATTTGTACTGGGTCTTGTGTATCCGATGTTGTCAGTGTCTCTGTGTTGTTCATTCTTGATTTTCCCTTCTGTTTACTCTAGTGTTTATTTTGTCCTGTGTCTTGTGTATCCGATGTTGTCAGTGTCTCTGTGTTGTCCATTCTTGATTGTCCTTTCTGTTTACTCTAGTGTTTATTTTGTCCTGTGTCTTGTGTATCCAAATGTTGTCAGTGTCTCTGTGTTGTTCATTCTTGATTGTCCCTTCTGTTTACTCTAGTGTTTATTTCTGCCTCTGTCTTGTGTATCCAATGTTGCCAGTGTCTCTGTGTTGTTCATTCCTGATTGTCCCTTCTGTTTACTCTAGTGTTTATTTCTTCCTCTGTCTTGTGTATCCGATGTTACCAGTGTCTCTGGATTGTTCATTCTTTATTGTCCCTTCTGTTTACTCTATTGTTTATTTTGTACTGTGTCTTGTGTATCCAATGTTGCCAGTGTCTCTGTGCTGTTCATTCTTGATTGTCCCTTCTGTTTACTGTAGTGTTTATTTTGTACTGTGTCTTGTGTATCCAATGTTGTCAGTGTCTCTGTGTTGTTCATTCTTGATTGTCCCTTCTGTTTACTCTAGTGTTTATTTCTTCCTCTGTCTTGTGTATCCGATGTTGCCAGTGTCTCTGTGTTGTTCATTCCTGTTTGTCCCTTCTGTTTACTCTAGTGTTTATTTCTTCCTCTGTCTTGTGTATCCGATGTTACCAGTGTCTTTGGATTGTTCATTCTTTATTGTCCCTTCTGTTTACTCTATTGTTTATTTTGTACTGTTTCTTGTGTATCCGATGTTACCAGTGTCTCTGTGTTGTTCATTCTTGATTGTCCCTTCTGTTTACTCTAGTGTTTATTTTGTCCAGTTTCTTGTGTATCCGATGTTGCCAGTTTCTCTGTGCTGTTCATACTTGATTGTCCTTTCTGTTTACCCTATTATTTTTTTGTACTGTGTCTTGTGTATCAGATGTTACCAATGTCTCTGTGTTGTTCATTCTTGATTGTTCCTTCTGTTTACTCTAGTGTTTATTGTGTCCTGTGTCTTCTGTATCCGATATTGTCAGTGTCTCTGTGTTGTTCATTCTTGATTGTCCCTTCTGGTTACTCTAGTGTTTATTTTGTACTGTGTCTTGTGTATCCGATGTTGCCAGTGTCTCTGTGTTGTTCATTCTAGATTGTCCCTTCTGTTTACTCTAGTGTTTATTTTGTCCTGTGTCTTGTGCATCCGATGTTGCCAGTTTCTCTGTGTTGTTCATTCTAGATTGTCCCTTCTGTTTACTCTAGTGTTTATTTTGTCCTGTTTCTTGTGTATACGATGTTGTCAGTGTCTCTGTGTTGTTCATTCTAGATTGTCCCTTCTGTTTACTCTAGTGTTTATTTTGTCCTGTGTCTTGTGTATACGATGTTGTCAGTGTCTCTGTGTTGTTCATTCTTGATTGTCCCTTCTGTTTACTCTAGTGTTTATTTTGTCCTGTGTCTTGTGTATACGATGTTGTCAGTGTCTCTGTGTTGTTCATTCTTGATTGTCCCTTCTGTTTACTCTAGTGTTTATTTTTTCCTGTGTCTTGTGTATCTGATGTTGTCAGTGTCTCTGTGTTGTTCATTCTTGATTGTCCCTTCTGTTTACTCTGGTGTTTATTTTGTACTGTGTCTTGTGTATCCGATGTTGTCAGTGTCTCTGTGTTGTTCATTCTTGATTGTCCCTTCTGTTTACTCTAGTGTTTAATTTGTACTGGGTCTTGTGTATCCGATGTTGTCAGTGTCTCTGTGTTGTTCATTCTTGATTGTCCCTTCTGTTTACTCTAGTGTTTATTTTGTCCTGTGTCTTGTGTATCCGATGTTGTCAGTGTCTCTGTGTTGTCCATTCTTGATTGTCCTTTCTGTTTACTCTAGTGTTTATTTTGTCCTGTGTCTTGTGTATCCGATGTTGCCAGTGTCTCTGTGTTGTTCACACTTGAGTGTCCCTTCTGTTTACTCTAGTGTTTATTTTGTACTGTGTCTTGTGTATCCGATGTTGCCACTGTCTCAGTGTTGTTCTTTCTTTATTATCCCTTCTGTTTACTCTAGTATTTATTTTATCCTGTGTCTTGTGTATCCGATGTTCCCAGTGTCTCTGTGTTGTTCATTCTAGATTGTCCCTTCTGTTTACTCTTGTGTTTATTTTGTCCTAAATCTTGTGCATCCGATGTTGCCAGTGTCTCTGTGTTGTTCATTCTTGATTGTCCCTTCTGTTTACTCTAGTGTTTATTTTGTACTGTGTCTTGTGTTTCCGATGTTGCCACTGTCTCTGTGTTGTTCATTCTTGATTGTCCCATCTGTTTACTCTAGTGTTTATTTTGTACTGGGTCTTGTGTATCCGATGTTGTCAGTGTCTATGTGTTGTTCATTCTTGATTGTCCCTTCTGTTTACTCTTCTGTTTATTTTGTCCTGTGTCTTGTGTATACGATGTTGTCAGTGTCTCTGTGTTTTTCATTCTTGATTGTCCCTTCTGTTTACTCCAGTGTTTATTATGTACCGTGTCTTGTGTATCCGATGCTGTCAGTGTCTCTGTGTTGTTCATTCTTGATTGTCCCATCTGTTTACTCTAGTGTTTATTTTGTACTGGGTCTTGTGTATCCGATGTTGTCAGTGTCACTGTGTTGTTCATTCTTGATTGTCCCTTCTGTTTACTCTAGTGTTTATTTCTTCCTCTGTCTTGTGTATCCGATGTTGCCAGTGTCTCTGTGTTGTTCATTCTTGATTGTCCCTTCTGTTTACTCTAGTGTTTATTTTGTCCTGTGTCTTATGTATCCGATGTTGCCAGTGTCTCTGTGTTTTTCATTCTTGATTGTCCCTTCTGTTTACTCTAGTGTTTATTTTGTCCTTTGTCTTGTGTATCCGATGTTGCCAGTGTCTCTGGATTGTTCATTCTTGATTGTCCCTTCTGTTTACTCTAGTGTTTATTTTCTCCTGTGTCTTGTGTATCCGATGTTGCCGGTGTCTCTGTGTTGTTCATTGTTGATTGACCCTTCTGTTTACTCTGGTGTTTATTTTGTACTGTTTCTTGTGTATCCGATGTTACCAGTGTCTCTGTGTTGTTCATTCTTGATTGTCCCTTCTGTTTACTCTAGTGTTTATTTATTCCTCTGTCTTGTGTATCCGATGTTGCCAGTGTCTCTGTGTTGTTCATTCTTGATTGTCCCTTCTGTTTACTCTAGTGTTTATTTTGTCCTTTGTCTTGTGTATCCGATGTTGTCAGATTCTCTGTGTTGTTCATTCTTGATTGTCCCTTCTGTTTACTCTAGTGTTTATTTTGTCCTGTGTCTTGTGTATCCTATGTTGTCAGTGTCTCTGTGTTGTTCATTCTTGATTGTCCCTTCTGTTTACTCTAGTGTTTATTTATTCCTCTGTCTTGTGTATCCGATGTTGCCAGTGTCTCTGTGTTGTTCATTCTTGATTGTCCCTTCTGTTTACTCTAGTGTTTATTTTGTCCTGTGTCTTGTGTATACGATGTTGTCAGTGTCTCTGTGTTGTTCATTCTTGATTGTCCCTTCTGTTTACTCTAGTGTTTATTTTGTCCTGTGTCTTGTGTATACGATGTTGTCAGTGTCTCTGTGTTGTTCATTCTTGATTGCCCCTTCTGTTTACTCTAGTGTTTATTTTTTCCTGTGTCTTGTGTATCTGATGTTGTCAGTGTCTCTGTGTTGTTCATTCTTGATTGTCCCTTCTGTTTACTCTGGTGTTTATTTTGTACTGTGTCTTGTGTATCCGATGTTGTCAGTGTCTCTGTGTTTTTCATTCTTGATTGTCCCTTCTGTTTACTCTAGTGTTTATTTTGTCCTTTGTCTTGTGTATCCGATGTTGCCAGTGTCTCTGGATTGTTCATTCTTGATTGTCCCTTCTGTTTACTCTAGTGTTTATTTTCTCCTGTGTCTTGTGTATCCGATGTTGCCGGTGTCTCTGTGTTGTTCATTGTTGATTGACCCTTCTGTTTACTCTGGTGTTTATTTTGTACTGTTTCTTGTGTATCCGATGTTACCAGTGTCTCTGTGTTGTTCATTCTTGATTGTCCCTTCTGTTTACTCTAGTGTTTATTTATTCCTCTGTCTTGTGTATCCGATGTTGCCAGTGTCTCTTTGTTGTTCATTCTTGATTGTCCCTTCTGTTTACTCTAGTGTTTATTTTGTCCTGTGTCTTATGTATCCGATGTTGCCAGTGTCTCTGTGTTGTTCATTCTTGATTGTCCCTTCTGTTTACTCTAGTGTTTATTTTGTCCTTTGTCTTGTGTATCCGATGTTGTCAGATTCTCTGTGTTGTTCATTCTTGATTGTCCCTTCTGTTTACTCTAGTGTTTATTTTGTCCTGTGTCTTGTGTATCCTATGTTGTCAGTGTCTCTGTGTTGTTCATTCTTGATTGTCCCTTCTGTTTACTCTAGTGTTTATTTATTCCTCTGTCTTGTGTATCCGATGTTGCCAGTGTCTCTGTGTTGTTCATTCTTGATTGTCCCTTCTGTTTACTCTAGTGTTTATTTTGTCCTGTGTCTTGTGTATACGATGTTGTCAGTGTCTCTGTGTTGTTCATTCTTGATTGTCCCTTCTGTTTACTCTAGTGTTTATTTTGTCCTGTGTCTTGTGTATACGATGTTGTCAGTGTCTCTGTGTTGTTCATTCTTGATTGTCCCTTCTGTTTACTCTAGTGTTTATTTTTTCCTGTGTCTTGTGTATCTGATGTTGTCAGTGTCTCTGTGTTGTTCATTCTTGATTGTCCCTTCTGTTTACTCTGGTGTTTATTTTGTACTGTGTCTTGTGTATCCGATGTTGTCAGTGTCTCTGTGTTGTTCATTCTTGATTGTCCCTTCTGTTTACTCTAGTGTTTATTTTTTCCTGTGTCTTGTGTATCTGATGTTGTCAGTGTCTCTGTGTTGTTCATTCTTGATTGTCCCTTCTGTTTACTCTAGTGTTTAATTTGTACTGGGTCTTGTGTATCCGATGTTGTCAGTGTCTCTGTGTTGTTCATTCTTGATTTTCCCTTCTGTTTACTCTAGTGTTTATTTTGTCCTGTGTCTTGTGTATCCGATGTTGTCAGTGTCTCTGTGTTGTCCATTCTTGATTGTCCTTTCTGTTTACTCTAGTATTTATTTTGTCCTGTGTCTTGTGTATCCAAATGTTGTCAGTTTCTCTGTGTTGTTCATTCTTGATTGTCCCTTCTGTTTACTCTAGTGTTTATTTTGTCCTGTGTCTTGTGTATCCTATGTTGTCAGTGTCTCTGTGTTGTTCATTCTTGATTGTCCCTTCTGTTTACTCTAGTGTTTATTTATTCCTCTGTCTTGTGTATCCGATGTTGCCAGTGTCTCTGTGTTGTTCATTCTTGATTGTCCCTTCTGTTTACTCTAGTGTTTATTTTGTCCTGTGTCTTGTGTATACGATGTTGTCAGTGTCTCTGTGTTGTTCATTCTTGATTGTCCCTTCTGTTTACTCTAGTGTTTATTTTGTCCTGTGTCTTGTGTATACGATGTTGTCAGTGTCTCTGTGTTGTTCATTCTTGATTGTCCCTTCTGTTTACTCTAGTGTTTATTTTTTCCTGTGTCTTGTGTATCTGATGTTGTCAGTGTCTCTGTGTTGTTCATTCTTGATTGTCCCTTCTGTTTACTCTGGTGTTTATTTTGTACTGTGTCTTGTGTATCCGATGTTGTCAGTGTCTCTGTGTTGTTCATTCTTGATTGTCCCTTCTGTTTACTCTAGTGTTTATTTTTTCCTGTGTCTTGTGTATCTGATGTTGTCAGTGTCTCTGTGTTGTTCATTCTTGATTGTCCCTTCTGTTTACTCTAGTGTTTAATTTGTACTGGGTCTTGTGTATCCGATGTTGTCAGTGTCTCTGTGTTGTTCATTCTTGATTGTCCCTTCTGTTTACTCTAGTGTTTATTTCTTCCTCTGTCTTGTGTATCCGATGTTGCTAGTGTCTCTGTGTTGTTCATTCTTGATTGTCCCTTCTGTTTACTCTAGTGTTTATTTTGTCCTGTGTCTTATGTATCCGATGTTGCCAGTGTCTCTGTGTTTTTCATTCTTGATTGTCCCTTCTGTTTACTCTAGTGTTTATTTTGTCCTTTGTCTTGTGTATCCGATGTTGCCAGTGTCTCTGGATTGTTCATTCTTGATTGTCCCTTCTGTTTACTCTAGTGTTTATTTTCTCCTGTGTCTTGTGTATCCGATGTTGCCGGTGTCTCTGTGTTGTTCATTGTTGATTGACCCTTCTGTTTACTCTGGTGTTTATTTTGTACTGTTTCTTGTGTATCCGATGTTACCAGTGTCTCTGTGTTGTTCATTCTTGATTGTCCCTTCTGTTTACTCTAGTGTTTATTTATTCCTCTGTCTTGTGTATCCGATGTTGCCAGTGTCTCTGTGTTGTTCATTCTTGATTGTCCCTTCTGTTTACTCTAGTGTTTATTTTGTCCTGTGTCTTATGTATCCGATGTTGCCAGTGTCTCTGTGTTGTTCATTCTTGATTGTCCCTTCTGTTTACTCTAGTGTTTATTTTGTCCTTTGTCTTGTGTATCCGATGTTGTCAGATTCTCTGTGTTGTTCATTCTTGATTGTCCCTTCTGTTTACTCTAGTGTTTATTTTGTCCTGTGTCTTGTGTATCCTATGTTGTCAGTGTCTCTGTGTTGTTCATTCTTGATTTTCCCTTCTGTTTACTCTAGTGTTTATTTATTCCTCTGTCTTGTGTATCCGATGTTGCCAGTGTCTCTGTGTTGTTCATTCTTGATTGTCCCTTCTGTTTACTCTAGTGTTTATTTTGTCCTGTGTCTTGTGTATACGATGTTGTCAGTGTCTCTGTGTTGTTCATTCTTGATTGTCCCTTCTGTTTACTCTAGTGTTTATTTTGTCCTGTGTCTTGTGTATACGATGTTGTCAGTGTCTCTGTGTTGTTCATTCTTGATTGTCCCTTCTGTTTACTCTAGTGTTTATTTTTTCCTGTGTCTTGTGTATCTGATGTTGTCAGTGTCTCTGTGTTGTTCATTCTTGATTGTCCCTTCTGTTTACTCTGGTGTTTGTTTTGTACTGTGTCTTGTGTATCCGATGTTGTCAGTGTCTCTGTGTTGTTCATTCTTGATTGTCCCTTCTGTTTACTCTAGTGTTTATTTTTTCCTGTGTCTTGTGTATCTGATGTTGTCAGTGTCTCTGTGTTGTTCATTCTTGATTGTCCCTTCTGTTTACTCTAGTGTTTAATTTGTACTGGGTCTTGTGTATCCGATGTTGTCAGTGTCTCTGTGTTGTTCATTCTTGATTTTCCCTTCTGTTTACTCTAGTGTTTATTTTGTCCTGTGTCTTGTGTATCCGATGTTGTCAGTGTCTCTGTGTTGTCCATTCTTGATTGTCCTTTCTGTTTACTCTAGTATTTATTTTGTCCTGTGTCTTGTGTATCCAAATGTTGTCAGTGTCTCTGTGTTGTTCATTCTTGATTGTCCCTTCTGTTTACTCTAGTGTTTATTTTGTCCTGTGTCTTGTGTATCCTATGTTGTCAGTGTCTCTGTGTTGTTCATTCTTGATTGTCCCTTCTGTTTACTCTAGTGTTTATTTATTCCTCTGTCTTGTGTATCCGATGTTGCCAGTGTCTCTGTGTTGTTCATTCTTGATTGTCCCTTCTGTTTACTCTAGTGTTTATTTTGTCCTGTGTCTTGTGTATACGATGTTGTCAGTGTCTCTGTGTTGTTCATTCTTGATTGTCCCTTCTGTTTACTCTAGTGTTTATTTTGTCCTGTGTCTTGTGTATACGATGTTGTCAGTGTCTCTGTGTTGTTCATTCTTGATTGTCCCTTCTGTTTACTCTAGTGTTTATTTTTTCCTGTGTCTTGTGTATCTGATGTTGTCAGTGTCTCTGTGTTGTTCATTCTTGATTGTCCCTTCTGTTTACTCTGGTGTTTATTTTGTACTGTGTCTTGTGTATCCGATGTTGTCAGTGTCTCTGTGTTGTTCATTCTTGATTGTCCCTTCTGTTTACTCTAGTGTTTATTTTTTCCTGTGTCTTGTGTATCTGATGTTGTCAGTGTCTCTGTGTTGTTCATTCTTGATTGTCCCTTCTGTTTACTCTAATGTTTAATTTGTACTGGGTCTTGTGTATCCGATGTTGTCAGTGTCTCTGTGTTGTTCATTCTTGATTGTCCCTTCTGTTTACTCTAGTGTTTATTTCTTCCTCTGTCTTGTGTATCCGATGTTGCCAGTGTCTCTGTGTTGTTCATTCTTGATTGTCCCTTCTGTTTACTCTAGTGTTTATTTTGTCCTGTGTCTTATGTATCCGATGTTGCCAGTGTCTCTGTGTTTTTCATTCTTGATTGTCCCTTCTGTTTACTCTAGTGTTTATTTTGTCCTTTGTCTTGTGTATCCGATGTTGCCAGTGTCTCTGGATTGTTCATTCTTGATTGTCCCTTCTGTTTACTCTAGTGTTTATTTTCTCCTGTGTCTTGTGTATCCGATGTTGCCGGTGTCTCTGTGTTGTTCATTGTTGATTGACCCTTCTGTTTACTCTGGTGTTTATTTTGTACTGTTTCTTGTGTATCCGATGTTACCAGTGTCTCTGTGTTGTTCATTCTTGATTGTCCCTTCTGTTTACTCTAGTGTTTATTTATTCCTCTGTCTTGTGTATCCGATGTTGCCAGTGTCTCTGTGTTGTTCATTCTTGATTGTCCCTTCTGTTTACTCTAGTGTTTATTTTGTCCTGTGACTTATGTATCCGATGTTGCCAGCGTCTCTGTGTTGTTCATTCTTGATTGTCCCTTCTGTTTACTCTAGTGTTTATTTTGTCCTTTGTCTTGTGTATCCGATGTTGTCAGATTCTCTGTGTTGTTCATTCTTGATTGTCCCTTCTGTTTACTCTAGTGTTTATTTTGTCCTGTGTCTTGTGTATCCTATGTTGTCAGTGTCTCTGTGTTGTTCATTCTTGATTGTCCCTTCTGTTTACTCTAGTGTTTATTTATTCCTCTGTCTTGTGTATCCGATGTTGCCAGTGTCTCTGTGTTGTTCATTCTTGATTGTCCCTTCTGTTTACTCTAGTGTTTATTTTGTCCTGTGTCTTGTGTATACGATGTTGTCAGTGTCTCTGTGTTGTTCATTCTTGATTGTCCCTTCTTTTTACTCTAGTGTTTATTTTGTCCTGTGTCTTGTGTATACGATGTTGTCAGTGTCTCTGTGTTGTTCATTCTTGATTGTCCCTTCTGTTTACTCTAGTGTTTATTTTTTCCTGTGTCTTGTGTATCTGATGTTGTCAGTGTCTCTGTGTTGTTCATTCTTGATTGTCCCTTCTGTTTACTCTGGTGTTTATTTTGTACTGTGTCTTGTGTATCCGATGTTGTCAGTGTCTCTGTGTTGTTCATTCTTGATTGTCCCTTCTGTTTACTCTAGTGTTTATTTTTTCCTGTGTCTTGTGTATCTGATGTTGTCAGTGTCTCTGTGTTGTTCATTCTTGATTGTCCCTTCTGTTTACTCTGGTGTTTATTTTGTACTGTGTCTTGTGTATCTGATGTTGTCAGTGTCTCTGTGTTGTTCATTCTTGATTGTCCCTTCTGTTTACTCTAGTGTTTAATTTGTACTGGGTCTTGTGTATCCGATGTTGTCAGTGTCTCTGTGTTGTTCATTCTTGATTTTCCCTTCTGTTTAACTCTAGTGTTTATTTTGTCCTGTGTCTTGTGTATCCGATGTTGTCAGTGTCTCTGTGTTGTCCATTCTTGATTGTCCTTTCTGTTTACTCTAGTGTTTATTTTGTCCTGTGTCTTGTGTATCCAAATGTTGTCAGTGTCTCTGTGTTGTTCATTCTTGATTGTCCCTTCTGTTTACTCTAGTGTTTATTTCTGCTTCTGTCTTGTGTATCCAATGTTGCCAGTGTCTCTGTGTTGTTCATTCTTGATTGTCCCTTCTGTTTACTCTAGTGTTTATTTTGTCCTGTGTCTTGTGTATCCTATGTTGTCAGTGTCTCTGTGTTGTTCATTCTTGATTGTCCCTTCTGTTTACTCTAGTGTTTATTTATTCCTCTGTCTTGTGTATCCGATGTTGCCAGTGTCTCTGTGTTGTTCATTCTTGATTGTCCCTTCTGTTTACTCTAGTGTTTATTTTGTCCTGTGTCTTGTGTATACGATGTTGTCAGTGTCTCTGTGTTGTTCATTCTTGATTGTCCCTTCTGTTTACTCTAGTGTTTATTTTGTCCTGTGTCTTGTGTATACGATGTTGTCAGTGTCTCTGTGTTGTTCATTCTTGATTGTCCCTTCTGTTTACTCTAGTGTTTATTTTTTCCTGTGTCTTGTGTATCTGATGTTGTCAGTGTCTCTGTGTTGTTCATTCTTGATTGTCTCTTCTGTTTACTCTAGTGTTTAATTTGTACTGGGTCTTGTGTATCCGATGTTGTCAGTGTTTCTGTGTTTTTCATTCTTGATTTTCCCTTCTGTTTACTCTAGTGTTTATTTTGTCCTGTGTCTTGTGTATCCGATGTTGTCAGTGTCTCTGTGTTGTCCATTCTTGATTGTCCTTTCTGTTTACTCTAGTGTTTATTTTGTCCTGTGTCTTGTGTATCCAAATGTTGTCAGTGTCTCTGTGTTGTTCATTGTTGATTGACCCTTCTGTTTACTCTGGTGTTTATTTTGTACTGTTTCTTGTGTATCCGATGTTACCAGTGTCTCTGTGTTGTTCATTCTTGATTGTCCCTTCTGTTTACTCTAGTGTTTATTTATTCCTCTGTCTTGTGTATCCGATGTTGCCAGTGTCTCTGTGTTGTTCATTCTTGATTGTCCCTTCTGTTTACTCTAGTGTTTATTTTGTCCTGTGTCTTATGTATCCGATGTTGCCAGTGTCTCTGTGTTGTTCATTCTTGATTGTCCCTTCTGTTTACTCTAGTGTTTATTTTGTCCTTTGTCTTGTGTATCCGATGTTGTCAGATTCTCTGTGTTGTTCATTCTTGATTGTCCCTTCTGTTTACTCTAGTGTTTATTTTGTCCTGTGTCTTGTGTATCCTATGTTGTCAGTGTCTCTGTGTTGTTCATTCTTGATTGTCCCTTCTGTTTACTCTAGTGTTTATTTATTCCTCTGTCTTGTGTATCCGATGTTGCCAGTGTCTCTGTGTTGTTCATTCTTGATTGTCCCTTCTGTTTACTCTAGTGTTTATTTTGTCCTGTGTCTTGTGTATACGATGTTGTCAGTGTCTCTGTGTTGTTCATTCTTGATTGTCCCTTCTTTTTACTCTAGTGTTTATTTTGTCCTGTGTCTTGTGTATACGATGTTGTCAGTGTCTCTGTGTTGTTCATTCTTGATTGTCCCTTCTGTTTACTCTAGTGTTTATTTTTTCCTGTGTCTTGTGTATCTGATGTTGTCAGTGTCTCTGTGTTGTTCATTCTTGATTGTCCCTTCTGTTTACTCTGGTGTTTATTTTGTACTGTGTCTTGTGTATCCGATGTTGTCAGTGTCTCTGTGTTGTTCATTCTTGATTGTCCCTTCTGTTTACTCTAGTGTTTATTTTTTCCTGTGTCTTGTGTATCTGATCTTGTCAGTGTCTCTGTGTTGTTCATTCTTGATTGTCCCTTCTGTTTACTCTAGTGTTTAATTTGTACTGGGTCTTGTGTATCCGATGTTGTCAGTGTCTCTGTGTTGTTCATTCTTGATTTTCCCTTCTGTTTAACTCTAGTGTTTATTTTGTCCTGTGTCTTGTGTATCCGATGTTGTCAGTGTCTCTGTGTTGTCCATTCTTGATTGTCCTTTCTGTTTACTCTAGTGTTTATTTTGTCCTGTGTCTTGTGTATCCAAATGTTGTCAGTGTCTCTGTGTTGTTCATTCTTGATTGTCCCTTCTGTTTACTCTAGTGTTTATTTCTGCTTCTGTCTTGTGTATCCAATGTTGCCAGTGTCTCTGTGTTGTTCATTCTTGATTGTCCCTTCTGTTTACTCTAGTGTTTATTTTGTCCTGTGTCTTGTGTATCCTATGTTGTCAGTGTCTCTGTGTTGTTCATTCTTGATTGTCCCTTCTGTTTACTCTAGTGTTTATTTATTCCTCTGTCTTGTGTATCCGATGTTGCCAGTGTCTCTGTGTTGTTCATTCTTGATTGTCCCTTCTGTTTACTCTAGTGTTTATTTTGTCCTGTGTCTTGTGTATACGATGTTGTCAGTGTCTCTGTGTTGTTCATTCTTGATTGTCCCTTCTGTTTACTCTAGTGTTTATTTTGTCCTGTGTCTTGTGTATACGATGTTGTCAGTGTCTCTGTGTTGTTCATTCTTGATTGTCCCTTCTGTTTACTCTAGTGTTTATTTTTTCCTGTGTCTTGTGTATCTGATGTTGTCAGTGTCTCTGTGTTGTTCATTCTTGATTGTCCCTTCTGTTTACTCTGGTGTTTATTTTGTACTGTGTCTTGTGTATCCGATGTTGTCAGTGTCTCTGTGTTGTTCATTCTTGATTGTCCCTTCTGTTTACTCTAGTGTTTATTTTTTCCTGTGTCTTGTGTATCTGATGTTGTCAGTGTCTCTGTGTTGTTCATTCTTGATTGTCTCTTCTGTTTACTCTAGTGTTTAATTTGTACTGGGTCTTGTGTATCCGATGTTGTCAGTGTTTCTGTGTTTTTCATTCTTGATTTTCCCTTCTGTTTACTCTAGTGTTTATTTTGTCCTGTGTCTTGTGTATCCGATGTTGTCAGTGTCTCTGTGTTGTCCATTCTTGATTGTCCTTTCTGTTTACTCTAGTGTTTATTTTGTCCTGTGTCTTGTGTATCCAAATGTTGTCAGTGTCTCTGTGTTGTTCATTGTTGATTGACCCTTCTGTTTACTCTGGTGTTTATTTTGTACTGTTTCTTGTGTATCCGATGTTACCAGTGTCTCTGTGTTGTTCATTCTTGATTGTCCCTTCTGTTTACTCTAGTGTTTATTTATTCCTCTGTCTTGTGTATCCGATGTTGCCAGTGTCTCTGTGTTGTTCATTCTTGATTGTCCCTTCTGTTTACTCTAGTGTTTATTTTGTCCTGTGTCTTATGTATCCGATGTTGCCAGTGTCTCTGTGTTGTTCATTCTTGATTGTCCCTTCTGTTTACTCTAGTGTTTATTTTGTCCTTTGTCTTGTGTATCCGATGTTGTCAGATTCTCTGTGTTGTTCATTCTTGATTGTCCCTTCTGTTTACTCTAGTGTTTATTTATTCCTCTGTCTTGTGTATCCGATGTTGCCAGTGTCTCTGTGTTGTTCATTCTTGATTGTCCCTTCTGTTTACTCTAGTGTTTATTTTGTCCTGTGTCTTGTGTATACGATGTTGTCAGTGTCTCTGTGTTGTTCATTCTTGATTGTCCCTTCTTTTTACTCTAGTGTTTATTTTGTCCTGTGTCTTGTGTATACGATGTTGTCAGTGTCTCTGTGTTGTTCATTCTTGATTGTCCCTTCTGTTTACTCTAGTGTTTATTTTTTCCTGTGTCTTGTGTATCTGATGTTGTCAGTGTCTCTGTGTTGTTCATTCTTGATTGTCCCTTCTGTTTACTCTGGTGTTTATTTTGTACTGTGTCTTGTGTATCCGATGTTGTCAGTGTCTCTGTGTTGTTCATTCTTGATTGTCCCTTCTGTTTACTCTAGTGTTTATTTTTTCCTCTGTCTTGTGTATCCGATGTTGCCAGTGTCTCTGTGTTGTTCATTCTTGATTGTCCCTTCTGTTTACTCTAGTGTTTAATTTGTACTGGGTCTTGTGTATCCGATGTTGTCAGTGTTTCTGTGTTTTTCATTCTTGATTTTCCCTTCTGTTTACTCTAGTGTTTATTTTGTCCTGTGTCTTGTGTATCCGATGTTGTCAGTGTCTCTGTGTTGTCCATTCTTGATTGTCCTTTCTGTTTACTCTAGTGTTTATTTTGTCCTGTGTCTTGTGTATCCAAATGTTGTCAGTGTCTCTGTGTTGTTCATTGTTGATTGACCCTTCTGTTTACTCTGGTGTTTATTTTGTACTGTTTCTTGTGTATCCGATGTTACCAGTGTCTCTGTGTTGTTCATTCTTGATTGTCCCTTCTGTTTACTCTAGTGTTTATTTATTCCTCTGTCTTGTGTATCCGATGTTGCCAGTGTCTCTGTGTTGTTCATTCTTGATTGTCCCTTCTGTTTACTCTAGTGTTTATTTTGTCCTGTGTCTTATGTATCCGATGTTGCCAGTGTCTCTGTGTTGTTCATTCTTGATTGTCCCTTCTGTTTACTCTAGTGTTTATTTTGTCCTTTGTCTTGTGTATCCGATGTTGTCAGATTCTCTGTGTTGTTCATTCTTGATTGTCCCTTCTGTTTACTCTAGTGTTTATTTATTCCTCTGTCTTGTGTATCCGATGTTGCCAGTGTCTCTGTGTTGTTCATTCTTGATTGTCCCTTCTGTTTACTCTAGTGTTTATTTTGTCCTGTGTCTTGTGTATACGATGTTGTCAGTGTCTCTGTGTTGTTCATTCTTGATTGTCCCTTCTTTTTACTCTAGTGTTTATTTTGTCCTGTGTCTTGTGTATACGATGTTGTCAGTGTCTCTGTGTTGTTCATTCTTGATTGTCCCTTCTGTTTACTCTAGTGTTTATTTTTTCCTGTGTCTTGTGTATCTGATGTTGTCAGTGTCTCTGTGTTGTTCATTCTTGATTGTCCCTTCTGTTTACTCTAGTGTTTAATTTGTACTGGGTCTTGTGTATCCGATGTTGTCAGTGTCTCTGTGTTGTTCATTCTTGATTTTCCCTTCTGTTTACTCTAGTGTTTATTTTGTCCTGTGTCTTGTGTATCCGATGTTGTCAGTGTCTCTGTGTTGTCCATTCTTGATTGTCCTTTCTGTTTACTCTAGTGTTTATTTTGTCCTGTGTCTTGTGTATCCAAATGTTGTCAGTGTCTCTGTGTTGTTCATTCTTGATTGTCCCTTCTGTTTACTCTAGTGTTTATTTCTGCTTCTGTCTTGTGTATCCAATGTTGCCAGTGTCTCTGTGTTGTTCATTCTTGATTGTCCCTTCTGTTTACTCTAGTGTTTATTTTGTCCTGTGTCTTGTGTATCCTATGTTGTCAGTGTCTCTGTGTTGTTCATTCTTGATTGTCCCTTCTGTTTACTCTAGTGTTTATTTATTCCTCTGTCTTGTGTATCCGATGTTGCCAGTGTCTCTGTGTTGTTTATTCTTGATTGTCCCTTCTGTTTACTCTAGTGTTTATTTTGTCCTGTGTCTTGTGTATACGATGTTGTCAGTGTTTCTGTGTTGTTCATTCTTGATTGTCCCTTCTGTTTACTCTAGTGTTTATTTTGTCCTGTGTCTTGTGTATACGATGTTGTCAGTGTCTCTGTGTTGTTCATTCTTGATTGTCCCTTCTGTTTACTCTAGTGTTTATTTTTTCCTGTGTCTTGTGTATCTGATGTTGTCAGTGTCTCTGTGTTGTTCATTCTTGATTGTCCCTTCTGTTTACTCTGGTGTTTATTTTGTACTGTGTCTTGTGTATCCGATGTTGTCAGTGTCTCTGTGTTGTTCATTCTTGATTGTCCCTTCTGTTTACTCTAGTGTTTATTTTTTCCTGTGTCTTGTGTATCTGATGTTGTCAGTGTCTCTGTGTTGTTCATTCTTGATTGTCCCTTCTGTTTACTCTAGTGTTTAATTTGTACTGGGTCTTGTGTATCCGATGTTGTCAGTGTCTCTGTGTTGTTCATTCTTGATTTTCCCTTCTGTTTACTCTAGTGTTTATTTTGTCCTGTGTCTTGTGTATCCGATGTTGTCAGTGTCTCTGTGTTGTCCATTCTTGATTGTCCTTTCTGTTTACTCTAGTGTTTATTTTGTCCTGTGTCTTGTGTATCCAAATGTTGTCAGTGTCTCTGTGTTGTTCATTCTTGATTGTCCCTTCTGTTTACTCTAGTGTTTATTTCTGCCTCTGTCTTGTGTATCCAATGTTGCCAGTGTCTCTGTGTTGTTCATTCCTGATTGTCCCTTCTGTTTACTCTAGTGTTTATTTCTTCCTCTGTCTTGTGTATCCGATGTTACCAGTGTCTCTGGATTGTTCATTCTTTATTGTCCCTTCTGTTTACTCTATTGTTTATTTTGTACTGTGTCTTGTGTATCCAATGTTGCCAGTGTCTCTGTGTTGTTCATTCTTGATTGTCCCTTCTGTTTACTGTAGTGTTTATTTTGTACTGTGTCTTGTGTATCCAATGTTGTCAGTGTCTCTGTGTTGTTCATTCTTGATTGTCCCTTCTGTTTACTCTAGTGTTTATTTCTTCCTCTGTCTTGTGTATCCGATGTTGCCAGTGTCTCTGTGTTGTTCATTCCTGTTTGTCCCTTCTGTTTACTCTAGTGTTTATTTCTTCCTCTGTCTTGTGTATCCGATGTTACCAGTGTCTTTGGATTGTTCATTCTTTATTGTCCCTTCTGTTTACTCTATTGTTTATTTTGTACTGTGACTTGTGTATCCGATGTTGCCAGTGTCTCTGTGTTGTTCATTCTTGATTGTCCCTTCTGTTTACTCTAGTGTTTATTTTGTCCAGTTTCTTGTGTATCCGATGTTGCCAGTTTCTCTGTGTTGTTCATACTTGATTGTCCTTTCTGTTTACCCTATTATTTTTTTGTACTGTGTCTTGTGTATCAGATGTTACCAATGTCTCTGTGTTGTTCATTCTTGATTGTTCCTTCTGTTTACTCTAGTATTTATTGTGTCCTGTGTCTTCTGTATCCGATATTGTCAGTGTCTCTGTGTTGTTCATTCTTGATTGTCCCTTCTGGTTACTCTAGTGTTTATTTTGTACTGTGTCTTGTGTATCCGATGTTGCCAGTGTCTCTGTGTTGTTCATTCTAGATTGTCCCTTCTGTTTACTCTAGTGTTTATTTTGTCCTGTGCCTTGTGCATCCGGTGTTGCCAGTTTCTCTGTGTTGTTCATTCTAGATTGTCCCTTCTGTTTACTCTAGTGTTTATTTTGTCCTGTTTCTTGTGTATACGATGTTGTCAGTGTCTCTGTGTTGTTCATTCTTGATTGTCCCTTCTGTTTACTCTAGTGTTTATTTTGTCCTGTGTCTTGTGTATACGATGTTGTCAGTGTCTCTGTGTTGTTCATTCTTGATTGTCCCTTCTGTTTACTCTAGTGTTTATTTTTTCCTGTGTCTTGTGTATCTGATGTTGTCAGTGTCTCTGTGTTGTTCATTCTTGATTGTCCCTTCTGTTTACTCTGGTGTTTATTTTGTACTGTGTCTTGTGTATCCGATGTTGTCAGTGTCTCTGTGTTGTTCATTCTTGATTGTCCCTTCTGTTTACTCTAGTGTTTAATTTGTACTGGGTCTTGTGTATCCGATGTTGTCAGTGTCTCTGTGTTGTTCATTCTTGATTGTCCCTTCTGTTTACTCTAGTGTTTATTTTGTCCTGTGCCTTGTGTATCCGATGTTGTCAGTGTCTCTGTGTTGTCCATTCTTGATTGTCCTTTCTGTTTACTCTAGTGTTTATTTTGTCCTGTGTCTTGTGTATCCGATGTTGCCAGTGTCTCTGTGTTGTTCACACTTGAGTGTCTCTTCTGTTTACTCTAGTGTTTATTTTGTACTGTGTCTTGTGTATCCGATGTTGCCACTGTCTCTGTGTTGTTCTTTCTTTATTATCCCTTCTGTTTACTCTAGTATTTATTTTATCCTGTGTCTTGTGTATCCGATGTTCCCAGTGTCTCTGTGTTGTTCATTCTAGATTGTCCCTTCTGTTTACTCTTGTGTTTATTTTGTCCTAAATCTTGTGCATCCGATGTTGCCAGTGTCTCTGTGTTGTTCACTCTTGATTGTCCCTTCTGTTTACTCTAGTGTTTATTTTGTACTGTGTCTTGTGTATCCGATGTTGCCACTGTCTCTGTGTTGTTCATTCTTGATTGTCCCATCTGTTTACTCTAGTGTTTATTTTGTACTGGGTCTTGTGTATCCGATGTTGTCAGTGTCTATGTGTTGTTCATTCTTGATTGTCCCATCTGTTTACTCTAGTGTTTATTTTGTCCTTTGTCTTGTGTATCCGATGTTGCCAGTGTCTCTGGATTGTTCATTCTTGATTGTCCCTTCTGTTTACTCTAGCGTTTATTTTCTCCTGTGTCTTGTGTATCCGATGTTGCCGGTGTCTCTGTGTTGTTCATTGTTGATTGATCCTTCTGTTTACTCTGGTGTTTATTTTGTACTGTTTCTTGTGTATCCGAAGTTGTCAGTGTCTCTGTGTTTTTCGTTCTTGATTGTCCTTCTGTTTACTCTAGTGTTTATTTTGTCCTGTGTCTTGTGTATCCTATGTTGTCAGTGTCTCTGTGTTGTTCATTCTTGATTGTCCCTTCTGTTTACTCTAGTGTTTATTTATTCCTCTGTCTTGTGTATCCGATGTTGCCAGTGTCTCTGTGTTGTTCGTTCTTGATTGTCCCTTTTGTTTACTCTAGTGTTTATTTTGTCCTGTGTCTTATGTATCCGATGTTGCCAGTGTCTCTGTGTTTTTCATTCTTGATTGTCCTTTCTGTTTACTCTAGTGTTTATTATGTACCGTGTCTTGTGTATCCGATGTTGTCAGTGTCTCTGTGCTGTTCATTCTTGATTGTCCCTTCTGTTTACTCTAGTGTTTATTTTGTACCGTGTCTTGTGTATCCGATGTTGTCAGTGTCTCTGTGTTTTCATTCTTCATTGTCCCTTCTGTTTACTCTAGTGTTTATTTTGTCCTGGGTCTTGTGTATCCGATGTTGCCACTGTCTCTGTGTTGTTCTTTCTTTATTATCCCTTCTGTTTCCTCTAGTATTTATTTTATCCTGTGTCTTGTGTATCCGATGTTCCCAGTGTCTCTGTGTTGTTCATTCTAGATTGTCCCTTCTGTTTACTCTTGTGTTTATTTTGTCCTAAATCTTGTGCATCCGATGTTGCCAGTGTCTCTGTGTTGTTCATTCTTGATTGTCCCTTCTGTTTACTCTAGTGTTTATTTTGTACTGTGTCTTGTGTATCCGATGTTGCCACTGTCTCTGTGTTGTTCATTCTTGATTGTCCCATCTGTTTACTCTAGTGTTTATTTTGTACTGGGTCTTGTGTATCCGATGTTGTCAGTGTCTATGTGTTGTTCATTCTTGATTGTCCCTTCTGTTTACTCTTCTGTTTATTTTGTCCTGTGTCTTGTGTATACGATGTTGTCAGTGTCTCTGTGTTTTTCATTCTTGATTGTCCCTTCTGTTTACTCTAGTGTTTATTATGTACCGTGTCTTGTGTATCCGATGTTGTTAGTGTCTCTGTGTTGTTCATTCTTGATTGTCCCATCTGTTTACTCTAATGTTTATTTTGTACTGGGTCTTGTGTATCCGATATTGTCAGTTTCTCTGTGTTGTTCATTCTTGATTGTCCCTTCTGTTTACTCTAGTGTTTATTTTGTCCTGTGTCTTATGTATCCGATGTTGCCAGTTTCTCTGTGTTTTTCATTCTTGATTGTCCCTTCTGTTTACTCTATTGTTTATTTTGTCCTTTGTCTTGTGTATCCGATGTTGCCAGTGTCTCTGGATTGTTCATTCTTGATTGTCCCTTCTGTTTACTCTAGCGTTTATTTTGTCCTGTGTCTTGTGTATCCGATGCTGCCGGTGTCTCTGTGTTGTTCATTGTTGATTGATCCTTCTGTTTACTCTGGTGTTTATTTTGTACTGTTTCTTGTGTATCCGAAGTTGTCAGTGTCTCTGTGTTTTTCGTTCTTGATTGTCCCTTCTGTTTACTCTAGTGTTTATTTTGTCCTGTGTCTTATGTATCCGATGTTGCCAGTGTCTCTGTGTTTTTCATTCTTGATTGTCCTTTCTGTTTACTCTTGTGTTTATTTTGTCACGTGTCTTGTGTATACGATGTTGTCAGTGTCTCTGTGCTGTTCATTCTTGATTGTCCCTTCTGTTTACTCTAGTGTTTATTTTGTACCGTGTCTTGTGTATCCGATGTTGTCAGTGTCTCTGTGTTTTCATTTTTGATTGTCCCTTCTGTTTACTCTAGCGTTTATTTTGTCCTGGGTCTTGTGTATCCGATTTTGTCAGTGTCTCTGTGTTGTTCATTCTTGATTGTCTCTTCTGTTTACTCTAGTGTTTATTTTGTCCTGTGTCTTGTGTATACGATGTTGTCAGTGTCTCTGGATTGTTCATTCTTGATTGTCCATTCTGTTTACTCTAGTGTTTATTTTTTACCGTGTCTTGTGTATCCGATGTTGTCAGTGTCTCTGTGTTGTTCATTCTTGATTGTCCCATCTGTTTACTCTAGTGTTTATTTTGTACTGGGTCTTGTGTTTCCGATGTTGTCAGTGTCTCTGTGTTGTTCATTCTTGATTGTCCCCTCTGTTTACTCTTGTGTTTATTTTGTCCTGTGTCTTGTGTATCCGATGTTGTCAGTGTCTCTGTGTTGTTCATTCTTGATTGTCCCTTCTATTTACTCTAGTATTTATTTCTTCCTCTGTCTTGTGTATCCGATGTTGCCAGTGTCTCTGTGTTGTTCATTCTTGATTGTCCCTTCTGTTTACTCTAGTGTTTATTTTGTCCTGTGTCTTGTGTATCCGATGTTGCCAGTGTCTCTGGATTGTTCATTTTTGATTGTCCCTTCTGTTTACTCTAGTGTTTATTTTGTCCTGTGTCTTGTGTATCCGATGTTGCCGGTGTGTCTGTGTTGTTCATTGTTGATTGACCCTTCTGTTCTCTGGTGTTTATTTTGTACTGTTTCTTGTGTATCCGAAGTTGTCAGTGTCTCTGTGTTTTTCGTTCTTGATTGTCCCTTCTGTTTACTCTAGTGTTTATTTTGTCCTGGGTCTTGTGTATCCGATTTTGTCAGTGTCTCTGTGTTGTTCATTCTTGATTGTCCCTTCTGTTTACTCTTGTGTTTATTTTGTCCTGTGTCTTGTGTATACGATGTTGTCAGTGTCTCTGGATTGTTCATTCTTGATTGTCCCTTCTGTTTACTCTAGTGTTTATTTTGTATCGTGTCTTGTGTATCCGATGTTGTCAGTGTCTCTGTGTTGTTCATTCTTGATTGTCCCATCTGTTTACTCTAGTGTTTATTTTGTACTGTGTCTTGTGTTTCCGATGTTGTCAGTGTCTCTGTGTTGTTCATTCTTGATTGTCCCTTCTGTTTACTCTTGTGTTTATTTTGTCCTGTGTCTTGTGTATCCGATGTTGTCAGTGTCTCTGTGTTGTTCATTCTTGATTGTCCCTTCTGTTTACTCTAGTATTTATTTCTTCCTCTGTCTGGTGTATCCGATGTTGCCAGTGTCTCTGTGTTGTTCATTCTTGATTGTCCCTTCTGTTTACTCTAGTGTTTATTTTGTACCGTGTCTTGTGTATCCGATGTTGTCAGTGTCTCTGTGTTTTCATTCTTGATTGTCCCTTCTGTTTACTCTTGTGTTTATTTTGTCCTGGGTCTTGTGTATCCGATTTTGTCAGTGTCTCTGTGTTGTTCATTCTTGATTGTCCCTTCTGTTTACTCTTGTGTTTATTTTGTCCTGTGTCTTGTGTATACGATGTTGTCAGTGTCTCTAGATTGTTCATTCTTGATTGTCCCTTCTGTTTACTCTAGTTTTTATTTTGTACCGTGTCTTGTGTATCCGATGTTGTCAGTGTCTCTGTGTTGTTCATTCTTGATTGTCCCATCTGTTTACTCTAGTGTTTATTTTGTACTGGGTCTTGTGTTTCCGATGTTGTCAGTGTCTCTGTGTTTTTCGTTCTTGATTGTCCCTTCTGTTTACTCTAGTGTTTATTTTGTCCTGTGTCTTATGTATCCGATGTTGCCAGTGTCTCTGTGTTTTTCATTCTTGATTGTCCTTTCTGTTTACTCTTGTGTTTATTTTGTCACGTGTCTTGTGTATACGATGTTGTCAGTGTCTCTGTGCTGTTCATTCTTGATTGTCCCTTCTGTTTACTCTAGTGTTTATTTTGTACCGTGTCTTGTGTATCCGATGTTGTCAGTGTCTCTGTGTTTTCATTTTTGATTGTCCCTTCTGTTTACTCTAGCGTTTATTTTGTCCTGGGTCTTGTGTATCCGATTTTGTCAGTGTCTCTGTGTTGTTCATTCTTGATTGTCTCTTCTGTTTACTCTGGTGTTTATTTTGTCCTGTGTCTTGTGTATACGATGTTGTCAGTGTCTCTGGATTGTTCATTCTTGATTGTCCATTCTGTTTACTCTAGTGTTTATTTTTTACCGTGTCTTGTGTATCCGATGTTGTCAGTGTCTCTGTGTTGTTCATTCTTGATTGTCCCATCTGTTTACTCTAGTGTTTATTTTGTACTGGGTCTTGTGTTTCCGATGTTGTCAGTGTCTCTGTGTTGTTCATTCTTGATTGTCCCCTCTGTTTACTCTTGTGTTTATTTTGTCCTGTGTCTTGTGTATCCGATGTTGTCAGTGTCTCTGTGTTGTTCATTCTTGATTGTCCCTTCTATTTACTCTAGTATTTATTTCTTCCTCTGTCTTGTGTATCCGATGTTGCCAGTGTCTCTGTGTTGTTCATTCTTGATTGTCCCTTCTGTTTACTCTAGTGTTTATTTTGTCCTGTGTCTTGTGTATCCGATGTTGCCAGTGTCTCTGGATTGTTCATTTTTGATTGTCCCTTCTGTTTACTCTAGTGTTTATTTTGTCCTGTGTCTTGTGTATCCGATGTTGCCGGTGTGTCTGTGTTGTTCATTGTTGATTGACCCTTCTGTTCTCTGGTGTTTATTTTGTACTGTTTCTTGTGTATCCGAAGTTGTCAGTGTCTCTGTGTTTTTCGTTCTTGATTGTCCCTTCTGTTTACTCTAGTGTTTATTTTGTCCTGGGTCTTGTGTATCCGATTTTGTCAGTGTCTCTGTGTTGTTCATTCTTGATTGTCCCTTCTGTTTACTCTTGTGTTTATTTTGTCCTGTGTCTTGTGTATACGATGTTGTCAGTGTCTCTGGATTGTTCATTCTTGATTGTCCCTTCTGTTTACTCTAGTGTTTATTTTGTATCGTGTCTTGTGTATCCGATGTTGTCAGTGTCTCTGTGTTGTTCATTCTTGATTGTCCCATCTGTTTACTCTAGTGTTTATTTTGTACTGTGTCTTGTGTTTCCGATGTTGTCAGTGTCTCTGTGTTGTTCATTCTTGATTGTCCCTTCTGTTTACTCTTGTGTTTATTTTGTCCTGTGTCTTGTGTATCCGATGTTGTCAGTGTCTCTGTGTTGTTCATTCTTGATTGTCCCTTCTGTTTACTCTAGTATTTATTTCTTCCTCTGTCTGGTGTATCCGATGTTGCCAGTGTCTCTGTGTTGTTCATTCTTGATTGTCCCTTCTGTTTACTCTAGTGTTTATTTTGTACCGTGTCTTGTGTATCCGATGTTGTCAGTGTCTCTGTGTTTTCATTCTTGATTGTCCCTTCTGTTTACTCTTGTGTTTATTTTGTCCTGGGTCTTGTGTATCCGATTTTGTCAGTGTCTCTGGGTTGTTCATTCTTGATTGTCCCTTCTGTTTACTCTTGTGTTTATTTTGTCCTGTGTCTTGTGTATACGATGTTGTCAGTGTCTCTAGATTGTTCATTCTTGATTGTCCCTTCTGTTTACTCTAGTGTTTATTTTGTACCGTGTCTTGTGTATCCGATGTTGTCAGTGTCTCTGTGTTTTCATTTTTGATTGTCCCTTCTGTTTACTCTAGCGTTTATTTTGTCCTGGGTCTTGTGTATCCGATTTTGTCAGTGTCTCTGTGTTGTTCATTCTTGATTGTCTCTTCTGTTTACTCTAGTGTTTATTTTGTCCTGTGTCTTGTGTATACGATGTTGTCAGTGTCTCTGGATTGTTCATTCTTGATTGTCCATTCTGTTTACTCTAGTGTTTATTTTTTACCGTGTCTTGTGTATCCGATGTTGTCAGTGTCTCTGTGTTGTTCATTCTTGATTGTCCCATCTGTTTACTCTAGTGTTTATTTTGTACTGGGTCTTGTGTTTCCGATGTTGTCAGTGTCTCTGTGTTGTTCATTCTTGATTGTCCCCTCTGTTTACTCTTGTGTTTATTTTGTCCTGTGTCTTGTGTATCCGATGTTGTCAGTGTCTCTGTGTTGTTCATTCTTGATTGTCCCTTCTATTTACTCTAGTATTTATTTCTTCCTCTGTCTTGTGTATCCGATGTTGCCAGTGTCTCTGTGTTGTTCATTCTTGATTGTCCCTTCTGTTTACTCTAGTGTTTATTTTGTCCTGTGTCTTGTGTATCCGATGTTGCCAGTGTCTCTGGATTGTTCATTTTTGATTGTCCCTTCTGTTTACTCTAGTGTTTATTTTGTCCTGTGTCTTGTGTATCCGATGTTGCCGGTGTGTCTGTGTTGTTCATTGTTGATTGACCCTTCTGTTCTCTGGTGTTTATTTTGTACTGTTTCTTGTGTATCCGAAGTTGTCAGTGTCTCTGTGTTTTTCGTTCTTGATTGTCCCTTCTGTTTACTCTAGTGTTTATTTTGTCCTGGGTCTTGTGTATCCGATTTTGTCAGTGTCTCTGTGTTGTTCATTCTTGATTGTCCCTTCTGTTTACTCTTGTGTTTATTTTGTCCTGTGTCTTGTGTATACGATGTTGTCAGTGTCTCTGGATTGTTCATTCTTGATTGTCCCTTCTGTTTACTCTAGTGTTTATTTTGTATCGTGTCTTGTGTATCCGATGTTGTCAGTGTCTCTGTGTTGTTCATTCTTGATTGTCCCATCTGTTTACTCTAGTGTTTATTTTGTACTGTGTCTTGTGTTTCCGATGTTGTCAGTGTCTCTGTGTTGTTCATTCTTGATTGTCCCTTCTGTTTACTCTTGTGTTTATTTTGTCCTGTGTCTTGTGTATCCGATGTTGTCAGTGTCTCTGTGTTGTTCATTCTTGATTGTCCCTTCTGTTTACTCTAGTATTTATTTCTTCCTCTGTCTGGTGTATCCGATGTTGCCAGTGTCTCTGTGTTGTTCATTCTTGATTGTCCCTTCTGTTTACTCTAGTGTTTATTTTGTACCGTGTCTTGTGTATCCGATGTTGTCAGTGTCTCTGTGTTTTCATTCTTGATTGTCCCTTCTGTTTACTCTTGTGTTTATTTTGTCCTGGGTCTTGTGTATCCGATTTTGTCAGTGTCTCTGTGTTGTTCATTCTTGATTGTCCCTTCTGTTTACTCTTGTGTTTATTTTGTCCTGTGTCTTGTGTATACGATGTTGTCAGTGTCTCTAGATTGTTCATTCTTGATTGTCCCTTCTGTTTACTCTAGTTTTTATTTTGTACCGTGTCTTGTGTATCCGATGTTGTCAGTGTCTCTGTGTTGTTCATTCTTGATTGTCCCATCTGTTTACTCTAGTGTTTATTTTGTACTGGGTCTTGTGTTTCCGATGTTGTCAGTGTCTCTGTGTTGTTCATTCTTGATTGTCCCATCTGTTTACTCTAGTGTTTATTTTGTACTGGGTCTTGTGTTTCCGATGTTGTCAGTGTCTCTGTGTTGTTCATTCTTGATTGTCCCTTCTGTTTACTCTTGTGTTTATTTTGTCCTGTGTCTTGTGTATCCGATGTTGTCAGTGTCTCTGTGTTGTTCATTCTTGATTGTCCCTTCTGTTTACTCTAGTATTTATTTCTTCCTCTGTCTTGTGTATCCGATGTTGCCACTGTCTCTGTGTTGTTCATTCTTGATTGTCCCTTCTGTTTACTCTAGTGTTTATTTTGTCCTGTGTGTTGTGCATCCGATGTTGCCAGTTTCTCTGTGTTGTTCATTCTAGATTGTCCCTTCTGTTTACTCTAGTGTTTATTTTGTCCTGTGTCTTGTGTATACGATGTTGTCAGTGTCTCTGTGTTGTTCATTCTTGATTGTCCCTTCTGTTTACACTAGTGTTTATTTTGTCCTGTGTCTTGTGTATACGATGTTGTCAGTGTCTCTGTGTTGTTCATTCTTGATTGTCCCTTCTGTTTACTCTAGTGTTTATTTTTTCCTGTGTCTTGTGTATCTGATGTTGTCAGTGTCTCTGTGTTGTTCATTCTTGATTGTCCCTTCTGTTTACTCTGGTGTTTATTTTGTACTGTGTCTTGTGTATCCGATGTTGTCAGTGTCTCTGTGTTGTTCATTCTTGATTGTCCCTTCTGTTTACTCTAGTGTTTATTTTCTCCTGTGTCTTGTGTATCCGATGTTGCCGGTGTCTCTGTGTTGTTCATTGTTGATTGACCCTTCTGTTTACTCTGGTGTTTATTTTGTACTGTTTCTTGTGTATCCGATGTTACCAGTGTCTCTGTGTTGTTCATTCTTGATTGTCCCTTCTGTTTACTCTTGTGTTTATTTATTCCTCTGTCTTGTGTATCCGATGTTGCCAGTGTCTCTGTGTTGTTCATTCTTGATTGTCCCTTCTGTTTACTCTAGTGTTTATTTTGTCCTGTGTCTTATGTATCCGATGTTGCCAGCGTCTCTGTGTTGTTCATTCTTGATTGTCCCTTCTGTTTACTCTAGTGTTTATTTTGTCCTTTGTCTTGTGTATCCGATGTTGTCAGATTCTCTGTGTTGTTCATTCTTGATTGTCCCTTCTGTTTACTCTAGTGTTTATTTTGTCCTGTGTCTTGTGTATCCTATGTTGTCAGTGTCTCTGTGTTGTTCATTCTTGATTGTCCCTTCTGTTTACTCTAGTGTTTATTTATTCCTCTGTCTTGTGTATCCGATGTTGCCAGTGTCTCTGTGTTGTTCATTCTTGATTGTCCCTTCTGTTTACTCTGGTGTTTATTTTGTACTGTGTCTTGTGTATCTGATGTTGTCAGTGTCTCTGTGTTGTTCATTCTTGATTGTCCCTTCTGTTTACTCTAGTGTTTAATTTGTACTGGGTCTTGTGTATCCGATGTTGTCAGTGTCTCTGTGTTGTTCATTCTTGATTGTCCTTTCTGTTTACTCTAGTGTTTATTTTGTCCTGTGTCTTGTGTATCCAAATGTTGTCAGTGTCTCTGTGTTGTTCATTCTTGATTGTCCCTTCTGTTTACTCTAGTGTTTATTTCTGCTTCTGTCTTGTGTATCCAATGTTGCCAGTGTCTCTGTGTTGTTCATTCTTGATTGTCCCTTCTGTTTACTCTAGTGTTTATTTTGTCCTGTGTCTTGTGTATCCTATGTTGTCAGTGTCTCTGTGTTGTTCATTCTTGATTGTCCCTTCTGTTTACTCTAGTGTTTATTTATTCCTCTGTCTTGTGTATCCGATGTTGCCAGTGTCTCTGTGTTGTTCATTCTTGATTGTCCCTTCTGTTTACTCTAGTGTTTATTTTGTCCTGTGTCTTGTGTATACGATGTTGTCAGTGTCTCTGTGTTGTTCATTCTTGATTGTCCCTTCTGTTTACTCTAGTGTTTATTTTGTCCTGTGTCTTGTGTATACGATGTTGTCAGTGTCTCTGTGTTGTTCATTCTTGATTGTCCCTTCTGTTTACTCTAGTGTTTATTTTTTCCTGTGTCTTGTGTATCTGATGTTGTCAGTGTCTCTGTGTTGTTCATTCTTGATTGTCCCTTCTGTTTACTCTGGTGTTTATTTTGTACTGTGTCTTGTGTATCCGATGTTGTCAGTGTCTCTGTGTTGTTCATTCTTGATTGTCCCTTCTGTTTACTCTAGTGTTTATTTTGTCCTGTGTCTTGTGTATCCGATGTTGTCAGTGTCTCTGTGTTGTCCATTCTTGATTGTCCTTTCTGTTTACTCTAGTGTTTATTTTGTCCTGTGTCTTGTGTATCCAAATGTTGTCAGTGTCTCTGTGTTGTTCATTGTTGATTGACCCTTCTGTTTACTCTGGTGTTTATTTTGTACTGTTTCTTGCGTATCCGATGTTACCAGTGTCTCTGTGTTGTTCATTCTTGATTGTCCCTTCTGTTTACTCTAGTGTTTATTTATTCCTCTGTCTTGTGTATCCGATGTTGCCAGTGTCTCTGTGTTGTTCATTCTTGATTGTCCTTTCTGTTTACTCTAGTGTTTATTTTGTCCTGTGTCTTATGTATCCGATGTTGCCAGTGTCTCTGTGTTGTTCATTCTTGATTGTCCCTTCTGTTTACTCTAGTGTTTATTTTGTCCTTTGTCTTGTGTATCCGATGTTGTCAGATTCTCTGTGTTGTTCATTCTTGATTGTCCCTTCTGTTTACTCTAGTGTTTATTTTGTCCTGTGTCTTGTGTATCCTATGTTGTCAGTGTCTCTGTGTTGTTCATTCTTGATTGTCCCTTCTGTTTACTCTAGTGTTTATTTATTCCTCTGTCTTGTGTATCCGATGTTGCCAGTGTCTCTGTGTTGTTCATTCTTGATTGTCCCTTCTGTTTACTCTAGTGTTTATTTTGTCCTGTGTCTTGTGTATACGATGTTGTCAGTGTCTCTGTGTTGTTCATTCTTGATTGTCCCTTCTGTTTACTCTAGTGTTTATTTTGTCCTGTGTCTTGTGTATACGATGTTGTCAGTGTCTCTGTGTTGTTCATTCTTGATTGTCCCTTCTGTTTACTCTAGTGTTTATTTTGTCCTGTGTCTTGTGTATCCGATGTTGTCAGTGTCTCTGTGTTGTTCATTCTTGATTGTCCCTTCTATTTACTCTAGTATTTATTTCTTCCTCTGTCTTGTGTATCCGATGTTGCCAGTGTCTCTGTGTTGTTCATTCTTGATTGTCCCTTCTGTTTACTCTAGTGTTTATTTTGTCCTGTGTCTTGTGTATCCGATGTTGCCAGTGTCTCTGGATTGTTCATTTTTGATTGTCCCTTCTGTTTACTCTAGTGTTTATTTTGTCCTGTGTCTTGTGTATCCGATGTTGCCGGTGTGTCTGTGTTGTTCATTGTTGATTGACCCTTCTGTTCTCTGGTGTTTATTTTGTACTGTTTCTTGTGTATCCGAAGTTGTCAGTGTCTCTGTGTTTTTCGTTCTTGATTGTCCCTTCTGTTTACTCTAGTGTTTATTTTGTCCTGGGTCTTGTGTATCCGATTTTGTCAGTGTCTCTGTGTTGTTCATTCTTGATTGTCCCTTCTGTTTACTCTGGTGTTTATTTTGTCCTGTGTCTTGTGTATACGATGTTGTCAGTGTCTCTGGATTGTTCATTCTTGATTGTCCCTTCTGTTTACTCTAGTGTTTATTTTGTATCGTGTCTTGTGTATCCGATGTTGTCAGTGTCTCTGTGTTGTTCATTCTTGATTGTCCCATCTGTTTACTCTAGTGTTTATTTTGTACTGTGTCTTGTGTTTCCGATGTTGTCAGTGTCTCTGTGTTGTTCATTCTTGATTGTCCCTTCTGTTTACTCTTGTGTTTATTTTGTCCTGTGTCTTGTGTATCCGATGTTGTCAGTGTCTCTGTGTTGTTCATTCTTGATTGTCCCTTCTGTTTACTCTAGTATTTATTTCTTCCTCTGTCTGGTGTATCCGATGTTGCCAGTGTCTCTGTGTTGTTCATTCTTGATTGTCCCTTCTGTTTACTCTAGTGTTTATTTTGTACCGTGTCTTGTGTATCCGATGTTGTCAGTGTCTCTGTGTTTTCATTCTTGATTGTCCCTTCTGTTTACTCTTGTGTTTATTTTGTCCTGGGTCTTGTGTATCCGATTTTGTCAGTGTCTCTGTGTTGTTCATTCTTGATTGTCCCTTCTGTTTACGCTTGTGTTTATTTTGTCCTGTGTCTTGTGTATACGATGTTGTCAGTGTCTCTAGATTGTTCATTCTTGATTGTCCCTTCTGTTTACTCTAGTTTTTATTTTGTACCGTGTCTTGTGTATCCGATGTTGTCAGTGTCTCTGTGTTGTTCATTCTTGATTGTCCCATCTGTTTACTCTAGTGTTTATTTTGTACTGGGTCTTGTGTTTCCGATGTTGTCAGTGTCTCTGTGTTGTTCATTCTTGATTGTCCCATCTGTTTACTCTAGTGTTTATTTTGTACTGGGTCTTGTGTTTCCGATGTTGTCAGTGTCTCTGTGTTGTTCATTCTTGATTGTCCCTTCTGTTTACTCTTGTGTTTATTTTGTCCTGTGTCTTGTGTATCCGATGTTGTCAGTGTCTCTGTGTTGTTCATTCTTGATTGTCCCTTCTGTTTACTCTAGTATTTATTTCTTCCTCTGTCTTGTGTATCCGATCTTGCCACTGTCTCTGTGTTGTTCATTCTTGATTGTCCCTTCTGTTTACTCTGGTGTTTATTTTGTACTGTGTCTTGTGTATCCGATGTTGTCAGTGTCTCTGTGTTGTTCATTCTTGATTGTCCCTTCTGTTTACTCTAGTGTTTATTTTTTCCTGTTTCTTGTGTATCTGATGTTGTCAGTGTCTCTGTGTTGTTCATTCTTGATTGTCCCTTCTGTTTACTCTGGTGTTTATTTTGTACTGTGTCTTGTGTATCTGATGTTGTCAGTGTCTCTGTGTTGTTCATTCTTGATTGTCCCTTCTGTTTACTCTAGTGTTTAATTTGTACTGGGTCTTGTGTATCCGATGTTGTCAGTGTCTCTGTGTTGTTCATTCTTGATTTTCCCTTCTGTTTAACTCTAGTGTTTATTTTGTCCTGTGTCTTGTGTATCCGATGTTGTCAGTGTCTCTGTGTTGTCCATTATTGATTGTCCTTTCTGTTTACTCTAGTGTTTATTTTGTCCTGTGTCTTGTGTATCCAAATGTTGTCAGTGTCTCTGTGTTGTTCATTCTTGATTGTCCCTTCTGTTTACTCTAGTGTTTATTTCTGCTTCTGTCTTGTGTATCCAATGTTGCCAGTGTCTCTGTGTTGTTCATTCTTGATTGTCCCTTCTGTTTACTCTAGTGTTTATTTTGTCCTGTGTCTTGTGTATCCTATGTTGTCAGTGTCTCTGTGTTGTTCATTCTTGATTGTCCCTTCTGTTTACTCTAGTGTTTATTTATTCCTCTGTCTTGTGTATCCGATGTTGCCAGTGTCTCTGTGTTGTTCATTCTTGATTGTCCCTTCTGTTTACTCTAGTGTTTATTTTGTCCTGTGTCTTGTGTATACGATGTTGTCAGTGTCTCTGTGTTGTTCATTCTTGATTGTCCCTTCTGTTTACTCTAGTGTTTATTTTGTCCTGTGTCTTGTGTATACGATGTTGTCAGTGTCTCTGTGTTGTTCATTCTTGATTGTCCCTTCTGTTTACTCTAGTGTTTATTTTTTCCTGTGTCTTGTGTATCTGATGTTGTCAGTGTCTCTGTGTTGTTCATTCTTGATTGTCCCTTCTGTTTACTCTGGTGTTTATTTTGTACTGTGTCTTGTGTATCCGATGTTGTCAGTGTCTCTGTGTTGTTCATTCTTGATTGTCCCTTCTGTTTACTCTAGTGTTTATTTTGTCCTGTGTCTTGTGTATCCGATGTTGTCAGTGTCTCTGTGTTGTCCATTCTTGATTGTCCTTTCTGTTTACTCTAGTGTTTATTTTGTCCTGTGTCTTGTGTATCCAAATGTTGTCAGTGTCTCTGTGTTGTTCATTGTTGATTGACCCTTCTGTTTACTCTGGTGTTTATTTTGTACTGTTTCTTGTGTATCCGATGTTACCAGTGTCTCTGTGTTGTTCATTCTTGATTGTCCCTTCTGTTTACTCTAGTGTTTATTTATTCCTCTGTCTTGTGTATCCGATGTTGCCAGTGTCTCTGTGTTGTTCATTCTTGATTGTCCCTTCTGTTTACTCTAGTGTTTATTTTGTCCTGTGTCTTATGTATCCGATGTTGCCAGTGTCTCTGTGTTGTTCATTCTTGATTGTCCCTTCTGTTTACTCTAGTGTTTATTTTGTCCTTTGTCTTGTGTATCCGATGTTGTCAGATTCTCTGTGTTGTTCATTCTTGATTGTCCCTTCTGTTTACTCTAGTGTTTATTTTGTCCTGTGTCTTGTGTATCCTATGTTGTCAGTGTCTCTGTGTTGTTCATTCTTGATTGTCCCTTCTGTTTACTCTATTGTTTATTTATTCCTCTGTCTTGTGTATCCGATGTTGCCAGTGTCTCTGTGTTGTTCATTCTTGATTGTCCCTTCTGTTTACTCTAGTGTTTATTTTGTCCTGTGTCTTGTGTATACGATGTTGTCAGTGTCTCTGTGTTGTTCATTCTTGATTGTCCCTTCTGTTTACTCTAGTGTTTATTTTGTCCTGTGTCTTGTGTATACGATGTTGTCAGTGTCTCTGTGTTGTTCATTCTTGATTGTCCCTTCTGTTTACTCTAGTGTTTATTTTGTCCTGTGTCTTGTGTATCCGATGTTGTCAGTGTCTCTGTGTTGTTCATTCTTGATTGTCCCTTCTATTTACTCTAGTATTTATTTCTTCCTCTGTCTTGTGTATCCGATGTTGCCAGTGTCTCTGTGTTGTTCATTCTTGATTGTCCCTTCTGTTTACTCTAGTGTTTATTTTGTCCTGTGTCTTGTGTATCCGATGTTGCCAGTGTCTCTGGATTGTTCATTTTTGATTGTCCCTTCTGTTTACTCTAGTGTTTATTTTGTCCTGTGTCTTGTGTATCCGATGTTGCCGGTGTGTCTGTGTTGTTCATTGTTGATTGACCCTTCTGTTCTCTGGTGTTTATTTTGTACTGTTTCTTGTGTATCCGAAGTTGTCAGTGTCTCTGTGTTTTTCGTTCTTGATTGTCCCTTCTGTTTACTCTAGTGTTTATTTTGTCCTGGGTCTTGTGTATCCGATTTTGTCAGTGTCTCTGTGTTGTTCATTCTTGATTGTCCCTTCTGTTTACTCTGGTGTTTATTTTGTCCTGTGTCTTGTGTATACGATGTTGTCAGTGTCTCTGGATTGTTCATTCTTGATTGTCCCTTCTGTTTACTCTAGTGTTTATTTTGTATCGTGTCTTGTGTATCCGATGTTGTCAGTGTCTCTGTGTTGTTCATTCTTGATTGTCCCATCTGTTTACTCTAGTGTTTATTTTGTACTGTGTCTTGTGTTTCCGATGTTGTCAGTGTCTCTGTGTTGTTCATTCTTGATTGTCCCTTCTGTTTACTCTTGTGTTTATTTTGTCCTGTGTCTTGTGTATCCGATGTTGTCAGTGTCTCTGTGTTGTTCATTCTTGATTGTCCCTTCTGTTTACTCTAGTATTTATTTCTTCCTCTGTCTGGTGTATCCGATGTTGCCAGTGTCTCTGTGTTGTTCATTCTTGATTGTCCCTTCTGTTTACTCTAGTGTTTATTTTGTACCGTGTCTTGTGTATCCGATGTTGTCAGTGTCTCTGTGTTTTCATTCTTGATTGTCCCTTCTGTTTACTCTTGTGTTTATTTTGTCCTGGGTCTTGTGTATCCGATTTTGTCAGTGTCTCTGTGTTGTTCATTCTTGATTGTCCCTTCTGTTTACGCTTGTGTTTATTTTGTCCTGTGTCTTGTGTATACGATGTTGTCAGTGTCTCTAGATTGTTCATTCTTGATTGTCCCTTCTGTTTACTCTAGTTTTTATTTTGTACCGTGTCTTGTGTATCCGATGTTGTCAGTGTCTCTGTGTTGTTCATTCTTGATTGTCCCATCTGTTTACTCTAGTGTTTATTTTGTACTGGGTCTTGTGTTTCCGATGTTGTCAGTGTCTCTGTGTTGTTCATTCTTGATTGTCCCATCTGTTTACTCTAGTGTTTATTTTGTACTGGGTCTTGTGTTTCCGATGTTGTCAGTGTCTCTGTGTTGTTCATTCTTGATTGTCCCTTCTGTTTACTCTTGTGTTTATTTTGTCCTGTGTCTTGTGTATCCGATGTTGTCAGTGTCTCTGTGTTGTTCATTCTTGATTGTCCCTTCTGTTTACTCTAGTATTTATTTCTTCCTCTGTCTTGTGTATCCGATGTTGCCACTGTCTCTGTGTTGTTCATTCTTGATTGTCCCTTCTGTTTACTCTAGTGTTTATTTTGTCCTGTGTGTTGTGCATCCGATGTTGCCAGTTTCTCTGTGTTGTTCATTCTAGATTGTCCCTTCTGTTTACTCTAGTGTTTATTTTGTCCTGTGTCTTGTGTATACGATGTTGTCAGTGTCTCTGTGTTGTTCATTCTTGATTGTCCCTTCTGTTTACTCTAGTGTTTATTTTGTCCTGTGTCTTGTGTATACGATGTTGTCAGTGTCTCTGTGTTGTTCATTCTTGATTGTCCCTTCTGTTTACTCTAGTGTTTATTTTTTCCTGTGTCTTGTGTATCTGATGTTGTCAGTGTCTCTGTGTTGTTCATTCTTGATTGTCCCTTCTGTTTACTCTGGTGTTTATTTTGTACTGTGTCTTGTGTATCCGATGTTGTCAGTGTCTCTGTGTTGTTCATTCTTGATTGTCCCTTCTGTTTACTCTAGTGTTTATTTTCTCCTGTGTCTTGTGTATCCGATGTTGCCGGTGTCTCTGTGTTGTTCATTGTTGATTGACCCTTCTGTTTACTCTGGTGTTTATTTTGTACTGTTTCTTGTGTATCCGATGTTACCAGTGTCTCTGTGTTGTTCATTCTTGATTGTCCCTTCTGTTTACTCTAGTGTTTATTTATTCCTCTGTCTTGTGTATCCGATGTTGCCAGTGTCTCTGTGTTGTTCATTCTTGATTGTCCCTTCTGTTTACTCTAGTGTTTATTTTGTCCTGTGTCTTATGTATCCGATGTTGCCAGCGTCTCTGTGTTGTTCATTCTTGATTGTCCCTTCTGTTTACTCTAGTGTTTATTTTGTCCTTTGTCTTGTGTATCCGATGTTGTCAGATTCTCTGTGTTGTTCATTCTTGATTGTCCCTTCTGTTTACTCTAGTGTTTATTTTGTCCTGTGTCTTGTGTATCCTATGTTGTCAGTGTCTCTGTGTTGTTCATTCTTGATTGTCCCTTCTGTTTACTCTAGTGTTTATTTATTCCTCTGTCTTGTGTATCCGATGTTGCCAGTGTCTCTGTGTTGTTCATTCTTGATTGTCCCTTCTGTTTACTCTAGTGTTTATTTTGTCCTGTGTCTTGTGTATACGATGTTGTCAGTGTCTCTGTGTTGTTCATTCTTGATTGTCCCTTCTGTTTACTCTAGTGTTTATTTTGTCCTGTGTCTTGTGTATACGATGTTGTCAGTGTCTCTGTGTTGTTCATTCTTGATTGTCCCTTCTGTTTACTCTAGTGTTTATTTTTTCCTGTGTCTTGTGTATCTGATGTTGTCAGTGTCTCTGTGTTGTTCATTCTTTATTGTCCCTTCTGTTTACTCTGGTGTTTATTTTGTACTGTGTCTTGTGTATCCGATGTTGTCAGTGTCTCTGTGTTGTTCATTCTTGATTGTCCCTTCTGTTTACTCTAGTGTTTATTTTTTCCTGTGTCTTGTGTATCTGATGTTGTCAGTGTCTCTGTGTTGTTCATTCTTGATTGTCCCTTCTGTTTACTCTAGTGTTTATTTTGTACTGTGTCTTGTGTATCTGATGTTGTCAGTGTCTCTGTGTTGTTCATTCTTGATTGTCCCTTCTGTTTACTCTAGTGTTTAATTTGTACTGGGTCTTGTGTATCCGATGTTGTCAGTGTCTCTGTGTTGTTCATTCTTGATTTTCCCTTCTGTTTAACTCTAGTGTTTATTTTGTCCTGTGTCTTGTGTATCCGATGTTGTCAGTGTCTCTGTGTTGTCCATTCTTGATTGTCCTTTCTGTTTACTCTAGTGTTTATTTTGTCCTGTGTCTTGTGTATCCAAATGTTGTCAGTGTCTCTGTGTTGTTCATTCTTGATTGTCCCTTCTGTTTACTCTAGTGTTTATTTCTGCTTCTGTCTTGTGTATCCAATGTTGCCAGTGTCTCTGTGTTGTTCATTCTTGATTGTCCCTTTTGTTTACTCTAGTGTTTATTTTGTCCTGTGTCTTGTGTATCCTATGTTGTCAGTGTCTCTGTGTTGTTCATTCTTGATTGTCCCTTCTGTTTACTCTAGTGTTTATTTATTCCTCTGTCTTGTGTATCCGATGTTGCCAGTGTCTCTGTGTTGTTCATTCTTGATTGTCCCTTCTGTTTACTCTAGTGTTTATTTTGTCCTGTGTCTTGTGTATACGATGTTGTCAGTGTCTCTGTGTTGTTCATTCTTGATTGTCCCTTCTGTTTACTCTAGTGTTTATTTTGTCCTGTGTCTTGTGTATACGATGTTGTCAGTGTCTCTGTGTTGTTCATTCTTGATTGTCCCTTCTGTTTACTCTAGTGTTTATTTTTTCCTGTGTCTTGTGTATCTGATGTTGTCAGTGTCTCTGTGTTGTTCATTCTTGATTGTCCCTTCTGTTTACTCTGGTGTTTATTTTGTACTGTGTCTTGTGTATCCGATGTTGTCAGTGTCTCTGTGTTGTTCATTCTTGATTGTCCCTTCTGTTTACTCTAGTGTTTATTTTTTCCTGTGTCTTGTGTATCTGATGTTGTCAGTGTCTTTGTGTTGTTCATTCTTGATTGTCCCTTCTGTTTACTCTAGTGTTTAATTTGTACTGGGTCTTGTGTATCCGATGTTGTCAGTGTCTCTGTGTTTTTCATTCTTGATTTTCCCTTCTGTTTACTCTAGTGTTTATTTTGTCCTGTGTCTTGTGTATCCGATGTTGTCAGTGTCTCTGTGTTGTCCATTCTTGATTGTCCTTTCTGTTTACTCTAGTGTTTATTTTGTCCTGTGTCTTGTGTATCCAAATGTTGTCAGTGTCTCTGTGTTGTTCATTGTTGATTGACCCTTCTGTTTACTCTGGTGTTTATTTTGTACTGTTTCTTGTGTATCCGATGTTACCAGTGTCTCTGTGTTGTTCATTCTTGATTGTCCCTTCTGTTTACTCTAGTGTTTATTTATTCCTCTGTCTTGTGTATCCGATGTTGCCAGTGTCTCTGTGTTGTTCATTCTTGATTGTCCCTTCTGTTTACTCTAGTGTTTATTTTGTCCTGTGTCTTATGTATCCGATGTTGCCAGTGTCTCTGTGTTGTTCATTCTTGATTGTCCCTTCTGTTTACTCTAGTGTTTATTTTGTCCTTTGTCTTGTGTATCCGATGTTGTCAGATTCTCTGTGTTGTTCATTCTTGATTGTCCCTTCTGTTTACTCTAGTGTTTATTTTGTCCTGTGTCTTGTGTATCCTATGTTGTCAGTGTCTCTGTGTTGTTCATTCTTGATTGTCCCTTCTGATTACTCTAGTGTTTATTTATTCCTCTGTCTTGTGTATCCGATGTTGCCAGTGTCTCTGTGTTGTTCATTCTTGATTGTCCCTTCTGTTTACTCTAGTGTTTATTTTGTCCTGTGTCTTGTGTATACGATGTTGTCAGTGTCTCTGTGTTGTTCATTCTTGATTGTCCCTTCTGTTTACTCTAGTGTTCATTTTGTCCTGTGTCTTGTGTATACGATGTTGTCAGTGTCTCTGTGTTGTTCATTCTTGATTGTCCCTTCTGTTTACTCTAGTGTTTATTTTTTCCTGTGTCTTGTGTATCTGATGTTGTCAGTGTCTCTGTGTTGTTCATTCTTGATTGTCCCTTCTGTTTACTCTGGTGTTTATTTTGTACTGTGTCTTGTGTATCCGATGTTGTCAGTGTCTCTGTGTTGTTCATTCTTGATTGTCCCTTCTGTTTACTCTAGTGTTTATTTTTTCCTTTGTCTTGTGTATCTGATGTTGTCAGTGTCTCTGTGTTGTTCATTCTTGATTGTCCCTTCTGTTTACTCTGGTGTTTATTTTGTACTGTGTCTTGTGTATCTGATGTTGTCAGTGTCTCTGTGTTGTTCATTCTTGATTGTCCCTTCTGTTTACTCTAGTGTTTAATTTGTACTGGGTCTTGTGTATCCGATGTTGTCAGTGTCTCTGTGTTGTTCATTCTTGATTTTCCCTTCTGTTTAACTCTAGTGTTTATTTTGTCCTGTGTCTTGTGTATCCGATGTTGTCAGTGTCTCTGTGTTGTCCATTCTTGATTGTCCTTTCTGTTTACTCTAGTGTTTATTTTGTCCTGTGTCTTGTGTATCCAAATGTTGTCAGTGTCTCTGTGTTGTTCATTCTTGATTGTCCCTTCTGTTTACTCTAGTGTTTATTTCTGCTTCTGTCTTGTGTATCCAATGTTGCCAGTGTCTCTGTGTTGTTCATTCTTGATTGTCCCTTCTGTTTACTCTAGTGTTTATTTTGTCCTGTGTCTTGTGTATCCTATGTTGTCAGTGTCTCTGTGTTGTTCATTCTTGATTGTCCCTTCTGTTTACTCTAGTGTTTATTTTTTCCTCTGTCTTGTGTATCCGATGTTGCCAGTGTCTCTGTGTTGTTCATTCTTGATTGTCCCTTCTGTTTACTCTAGTGTTTATTTTGTCCTGTGTCTTGTGTATACGATGTTGTCAGTGTCTCTGTGTTGTTCATTCTTGATTGTCCCTTCTGTTTACTCTAGTGTTTATTTTGTCCTGTGTCTTGTGTATACGATGTTGTCAGTGTCTCTGTGTTGTTCATTCTTGATTGTCCCTTCTGTTTACTCTAGTGTTTATTTTTTCCTGTGTCTTGTGTATCTGATGTTGTCAGTGTCTCTGTGTTGTTCATTCTTGATTGTCCCTTCTGTTTACTCTGGTGTTTATTTTGTACTGTGTCTTGTGTATCCGATGTTGTCAGTGTCTCTGTGTTGTTCATTCTTGATTGTCCCTTCTGTTTACTCTAGTGTTTATTTTGTCCTGTGTCTTGTGTATACGATGTTGTCAGTGTCTCTGTGTTGTTCATTCTTGATTGTCCCTTCTGTTTACTCTAGTGTTTATTTTTTCCTGTGTCTTGTGTATCTGATGTTGTCAGTGTCTCTGTGTTGTTCATTCTTGATTGTCCCTTCTGTTTACTCTAGTGTTTATTTTTTCCTGTGTCTTGTGTATCTGATGTTGTCAGTGTCTCTGTGTTGTTCATTCTTGATTGTCCCTTCTGTTTACTCTAGTGTTTAATTTGTACTGGGTCTTGTGTATCCGATGTTGTCAGTGTCTCTGTGTTGTTCATTCTTGATTTTCCCTTCTGTTTACTCTAGTGTTTATTTTGTCCTGTGTCTTGTGTATCCGATGTTGTCAGTGTCTCTGTGTTGTCCATTCTTGATTGTCCTTTCTGTTTACTCTAGTGTTTATTTTGTCCTGTGTCTTGTGTATCCAAATGTTGTCAGTGTCTCTGTGTTGTTCATTCTTGATTGTCCCTTCTGTTTACTCTAGTGTTTATTTCTGCTTCTGTCTTGTGTATCCAATGTTGCCAGTGTCTCTGTGTTGTTCATTCTTGATTGTCCCTTCTGTTTACTCTAGTGTTTATTTTGTCCTGTGTCTTGTGTATCCTATGTTGTCAGTGTCTCTGTGTTGTTCATTCTTGATTGTCCCTTCTGTTTACTCTAGTGTTTATTTATTCCTCTGTCTTGTGTATCCGATGTTGCCAGTGTCTCTGTGTTGTTCATTCTTGATTGTCCCTTCTGTTTACTCTAGTGTTTATTTTGTCCTCTGTCTTGTGTATACGATGTTGTCAGTGTCTCTGTGTTGTTCATTCTTGATTGTCCCTTCTGTTTACTCTAGTGTTTATTTTTTCCTGTGTCTTGTGTATCTGATGTTGTCAGTGTCTCTGTGTTGTTCATTCTTGATTGTCCCTTCTGTTTACTCTGGTGTTTATTTTGTACTGTGTCTTGTGTATCCGATGTTGTCAGTGTCTCTGTGTTGTTCATTCTTGATTGTCCCTTCTGTTTACTCTAGTGTTTATTTTTTCCTGTGTCTTGTGTATCTGATGTTGTCAGTGTCTCTGTGTTGTTCATTCTTGATTGTCCCTTCTGTTTACTCTAGTGTTTAATTTGTACTGGGTCTTGTGTATCCGATGTTGTCAGTGTCTCTGTGTTGTTCATTCTTGATTTTCCCTTCTGTTTACTCTAGTGTTTATTTTGTCCTGTGTCTTGTGTATCCGATGTTGTTAGTGTCTCTGTGTTGTCCATTCTTGATTGTCCTTTCTGTTTACTCTAGTGTTTATTTTGTCCTGTGTCTTGTGTATCCAAATGTTGTCAGTGTCTCTGTGTTGTTCATTCTTGATTGTCCCTTCTGTTTACTCTAGTGTTTATTTCTGCCTCTGTCTTGTGTATCCAATGTTGCCAGTGTCTCTGTGTTGTTCATTCCTGATTGTCCCTTCTGTTTACTCTAGTGTTTATTTCTTCCTCTGTCTTGTGTATCCGATGTTACCAGTGTCTCTGGATTGTTCATTCTTTATTGTCCCTATTTACTCTATTGTTTATTTTGTACTGTGTCTTGTGTATCCAATGTTGCCAGTGTCTCTGTGTTGTTCATTCTTGATTGTCCCTTCTGTTTACTGTAGTGTTTATTTTGTACTGTGTCTTGTGTATCCAATGTTGTCAGTGTCTCTGTGTTGTTCATTCTTGATTGTCCCTTCTGTTTACTCTAGTGTTTATTTCTTCCTCTGTCTTGTGTATCCGATGTTGCCAGTGTCTCTGTGTTGTTCATTCCTGTTTGTCCCTTCTGTTTACTCTAGTGTTTATTTCTTCCTCTGTCTTGTGTATCCGATGTTACCAGTGTCTTTGGATTGTTCATTCTTTATTGTCCCTTCTGTTTACTCTATTGTTTATTTTGTACTGTGACTTGTGTATCCGATGTTGCCAGTGTCTCTGTGTTGTTCATTCTTGATTGTCCCTTCTGTTTACTCTAGTGTTTATTTTGTCCAGTTTCTTGTGTATCCGATGTTGCCAGTTTCTCTGTGTTGTTCATACTTGATTGTCCTTTCTGTTTACCCTATTATTTTTTTGTACTGTGTCTTGTGTATCAGATGTTACCAATGTCTCTGTGTTGTTCATTCTTGATTGTTCCTTCTGTTTACTCTAGTGTTTATTGTGTCCTGTGTCTTCTGTATCCGATATTGTCAGTGTCTCTGTGTTGTTCATTCTTGATTGTCCCTTCTGGTTACTCTAGTGTTTATTTTGTACTGTGTCTTGTGTATCCGATGTTGCCAGTGTCTCTGTGTTGTTCATTCTAGATTGTCCCTTCTGTTTACTCTAGTGTTTATTTTGTCCTGTGTCTTGTGCATCCGATGTTGCCAGTTTCTCTGTGTTGTTCATTCTAGATTGTCCCTTCTGTTTACTCTAGTGTTTATTTTGTCCTGTGTCTTGTGTATACGATGTTGTCAGTGTCTCTGTGTTGTTCATTCTAGATTGTCCCTTCTGTTTACTCTAGTGTTTATTTTGTCCTGTGTCTTGTGTATACGATGTTGTCAGTGTCTCTGTGTTGTTCATTCTTGATTGTCCCTTCTGTTTACTCTAGTGTTTATTTTGTCCTGTGTCTTGTGTATACGATGTTGTCAGTGTCTCTGTGTTGTTCATTCTTGATTGTCCCTTCTGTTTACTCTAGTGTTTATTTTTTCCTGTGTCTTGTGTATCTGATGTTGTCAGTGTCTCTGTGTTGTTCATTCTTGATTGTCCCTTCTGTTTACTCTGGTGTTTATTTTGTACTGTGTCTTGTGTATCCGATGTTGTCAGTGTCTCTGTGTTGTTCATTCTTGATTGTCCCTTCTGTTTACTCTAGTGTTTAATTTGTACTGGGTCTTGTGTATCCGATGTTGTCAGTGTCTCTGTGTTGTTCATTCTTGATTGTCCCTTCTGTTTACTCTAGTGTTTATTTTGTCCTGTGTCTTGTGTATCCGATGTTGTCAGTGTCTCTGTGTTGTCCATTCTTGATTGTCCTTTCTGTTTACTCTAGTGTTTATTTTGTCCTGTGTCTTGTGTATCCGATGTTGCTAGTGTGTCTGTGTTGTTCACACTTGAGTGTCCCTTCTGTTTACTCTAGTGTTTATTTTGTACTGTGTCTTGTGTATCCGATGTTGCCACTGTCTCTGTGTTGTTCTTTCTTTATTATCCCTTCTGTTTACTCTAGTATTTATTTTATCCTGTGTCTTGTGTATCCGATGTTCCCAGTGTCTCTGTGTTGTTCATTCTAGATTGTCCCTTCTGTTTACTCTTGTGTTTATTTTGTCCTAAATCTTGTGCATCCAATGTTGCCAGTGTCTCTGTGTTGTTCATTCTTGATTGTCCCTTCTGTTTACTCTAGTGTTTATTTTGTACTGTGTCTTGTGTTTCCGATGTTGCCACTGTCTCTGTGTTGTTCATTCTTGATTGTCCCATCTGTTTACTCTAGTGTTTATTTTGTACTGGGTCTTGTGTATCCGATGTTGTCAGTGTCTATGTGTTGTTCATTCTTGATTGTCCCTTCTGTTTACTCTTCTGTTTATTTTGTCCTGTGTCTTGTGTATACGATGTTGTCAGTGTCTCTGTGTTTTTCATTCTTGATTGTCCCTTCTGTTTACTCCAGTGTTTAGTATGTACCGTGTCTTGTGTATCCGATGCTGTCAGTGTCTCTGTGTTGTTCATTCTTGATTGTCCCATCTGTTTACTCTAGTGTTTATTTTGTACTGGGTCTTGTGTATCCGATGTTGTCAGTGTCACTGTGTTGTTCATTCTTGATTGTCCCTTCTGTTTACTCTAGTGTTTATTTCTTCCTCTGTCTTGTGTATCCGATGTTGCCAGTGTCTCTGTGTTGTTCATTCTTGATTGTCCCTTCTGTTTACTCTAGTGTTTATTTTGTCCTGTGTCTTATGTATCCGATGTTGCCAGTGTCTCTGTGTTTTTCATTCTTGATTGTCCCTTCTGTTTACTCTAGTGTTTATTTTGTCCTTTGTCTTGTGTATCCGATGTTGCCAGTGTCTCTGGATTGTTCATTCTTGATTGTCCCTTCTGTTTACTCTAGTGTTTATTTTCTCCTGTGTCTTGTGTATCCGATGTTGCCGGTGTCTCTGTGTTGTTCATTGTTGATTGACCCTTCTGTTTACTCTGGTGTTTATTTTGTACTGTTTCTTGTGTATCCGATGTTACCAGTGTCTCTGTGTTGTTCATTCTTGATTGTCCCTTCTGTTTACTCTAGTGTTTATTTATTCCTCTGTCTTGTGTATCCGATGTTGCCAGTGTCTCTGTGTTGTTCATTCTTGATTGTCCCTTCTGTTTACTCTAGTGTTTATTTTGTCCTGTGTCTTATGTATCCGATGTTGCCAGTGTCTCTGTGTTGTTCATTCTTGATTGTCCCTTCTGTTTACTCTAGTGTTTATTTTGTCCTTTGTCTTGTGTATCCGATGTTGTCAGATTCTCTGTGTTGTTCATTCTTGATTGTCCCTTCTGTTTACTCTAGTGTTTATTTTGTCCTGTGTCTTGTGTATCCTATGTTGTCAGTGTCTCTGTGTTGTTCATTCTTGATTGTCCCTTCTGTTTACTCTAGTGTTTATTTTGTCCTGTGTCTTGTGTATACGATTTTGTCAGTGTCTCTGTGTTGTTCATTCTTGATTGTCCCTTCTGTTTACTCTAGTGTTTATTTTTTCCTGTGTCTTGTGTATCTGATGTTGTCAGTGTCTCTGTGTTGTTCATTCTTGATTGTCCCTTCTGTTTACTCTGGTGTTTATTTTGTACTGTGTCTTGTGTATCCGATGTTGTCAGTGTCTCTGTGTTGTTCATTCTTGATTGTCCCTTCTGTTTACTCTAGTGTTTATTTTTTTCTGTGTCTTGTGTATCTGATGTTGTCAGTGTCTCTGTGTTGTTCATTCTTGATTGTCCCTTCTGTTTACTCTAGTGTTTAATTTGTACTGGGTCTTGTGTATCCGATGTTGTCAGTGTCTCTGTGTTGTTCATTCTTGATTTTCCCTTCTGTTTACTCTAGTGTTTATTTTGTCCTGTGTCTTGTGTATCCGATGTTGTCAGTGTCTCTGTGTTGTCCATTCTTGATTGTCCTTTCTGTTTACTCTAGTGTTTATTTTGTCCTGTGTCTTGTGTATCCAAATGTTGTCAGTGTCTCTGTGTTGTTCATTCTTGATTGTCCCTTCTGTTTACTCTAGTGTTTATTTCTTCCTCTGTCTTGTGTATCCGATGTTGCCAGTGTCTCTGTGTTGTTCATTCCTGTTTGTCCCTTCTTTTACTCTTGTGTTTATTTCTTCCTCTGTCTTGTGTATCCGATGTTACCAGTGTCTTTGGATTGTTCATTCTTTATTGTCCCTTCTGTTTACTCTATTGTTTATTTTGTACTGTGACTTGTGTATCCGATGTTGCCAGTGTCTCTGTGTTGTTCATTCTTGATTGTCCCTTCTGTTTACTCTAGTGTTTATTTTGTCCAGTTTCTTGTGTATCCGATGTTGCCAGTTTCTCTGTGTTGTTCATACTTGATTGTCCTTTCTGTTTACCCTATTATTTTTTTGTACTGTGTCTTGTGTATCAGATGTTACCAATGTCTCTGTGTTGTTCATTCTTGATTGTTCCTTCTGTTTACTCTAGTGTTTATTGTGTCCTGTGTCTTCTGTATCCGATATTGTCAGTGTCTCTGTGTTGTTCATTCTTGATTGTCCCTTCTGGTTACTCTAGTGTTTATTTTGTACTGTGTCTTGTGTATCCGATGTTGCCAGTGTCTCTGTGTTGTTCATTCTAGATTGTCCCTTCTGTTTACTCTAGTGTTTATTTTGTCCTGTGTCTTGTGCATCCGATGTTGCCAGTTTCTCTGTGTTGTTCATTCTAGATTGTCCCTTCTGTTTACTCTAGTGTTTATTTTGTCCTGTTTCTTGTGTATACGATGTTGTCAGTGTCTCTGTGTTGTTCATTCTTGATTGTCCCTTCTGTTTACTCTAGTGTTTATTTTTTCCTGTGTCTTGTGTATCTGATGTTGTCAGTGTCTCTGTGTTGTTCATTCTTGATTGTCCCTTCTGTTTACTCTGGTGTTTATTTTGTACTGTGTCTTGTGTATCCGATGTTGTCAGTGTCTCTGTGTTGTTCATTCTTGATTGTCCCTTCTGTTTACTCTAGTGTTTAATTTGTACTGGGTCTTGTGTATCCGATGTTGTCAGTGTCTCTGTGTTGTTCATTCTTGATTGTCCCTTCTGTTTACTCTAGTGTTTATTTTGTCCTGTGCCTTGTGTATCCGATGTTGTCAGTGTCTATGTGTTGTCCATTCTTGATTGTCCCTTCTGTTTACTCTAGCGTTTATTTTGTCCTGGGTCTTGTGTTTCCGATGTTGTCAGTGTCTCTGTGTTGTTCATTCTTGATTGTCCCTTCTGTTTACTCTAGTGGTTATTTTGTACTGGGTCTTGTGTTTCCGATGTTGTCAGTGTCTCTGTGTTTTTCATTCTTGATTGTCCCTTCTGTTTTCTCTAGTGTTTATTATGTACCGTGTCTTGTGTATCCGATGTTGTTAGTGTCTCTGTGTTGTTCATTCTTGATTGTCCCATCTGTTTACTCTAATGTTTATTTTGTACTGGGTCTTGTGTATCCGATATTGTCAGTGTCTCTGTGTTGTTCATTCTTGATTGTCCCTTCTGTTTACTCCAGTGTTTATTTTGTCCTGTGTCTTATGTATCCGATGTTGCCAGTTTCTCTGTCTTTTTCATTCTTGATTGTCCCTTCTGTTTACTCTAGTGTTTATTTTGTCCTGTGTCTTATGTATACGATGTTGCCAGTTTCTCTGTGTTTTTCATTCTTGATTGTCCCTTCTGTTTACTCTATTGTTTATTTTGTCCTTTGTCTTGTGTATCCGATGTTGCCAGTGTCTCTGGATTGTTCATTCTTGATTGTCCCTTCTGTTTACTCTAGCGTTTATTTTGTCCTGTGTCTTGTGTATCCGATGTTGTCAGTGTCTCTGTGTTGTTCATTCTTGATTGTCCCTTCTGTTTACTCTAGTGTTTATTTTGTCCTGTGTCTTGTGTATCCGATGTTGCCGGTGTGTCTGTGTTGTTCATTGTTGATTGACCCTTCTGTTTACTTTGGTGTTTATTTTGTACTGTTTCTTGTGTATCCGAAGTTGTCAGTGTCTCTGTGTTTTTCGTTCTTGATTGTCCCTTCTGTTTACTCTAGTGTTTATTTTGTCCTGGGTCTTGTGTATCCGATTTTGTCAGTGTCTCTGTGTTGTTCATTCTTGATTGTCCCTTCTGTTTACTCTTGTGTTTATTTTGTCCTGTGTCTTGTGTATACGATGTTGTCAGTTTCTCTGGATTGTTCATTCTTGATTGTCCCTTCTGTTTACTCTAGTGTTTATTTTGTACCGTGTCTTGTGTATCCGATGTTGTCAGTGTCTCTGTGTTGTTCATTCTTGATTGTCCCATCTGTTTACTCTAGTGTTTATTTTGTACTGTGTCTTGTGTTTCCGATGTTGTCAGTGTCTCTGTGTTGTTCATTCTTGATTGTCCCTTCTGTTTACTCTTGTGTTTATTTTGTCCTGTGTCTTGTGTATCCGATGTTGTCAGTGTCTCTGTGTTGTTCATTCTTGATTGTCCCTTCTGTTTACTCTAGTATTTATTTCTTCCTCTGTCTGGTGTATCCGATGTTGCCAGTGTCTCTGTGTTGTTCATTCTTGATTGTCCCTTCTGTTTACTCTAGTGTTTATTTTGTACGTGTCTTGTGTATCCGATGTTGTCAGTGTCTCTGTGTTTTCATTCTTGATTGTCCCTTCTGTTTACTCTTGTGTTTATTTTGTCCTGGGTCTTGTGTATCCGATTTTGTCAGTGTCTCTGTGTTGTTCATTCTTGATTGTCCCTTCTGTTTACTCTTGTGTTTATTTTGTCCTGTGTCTTGTGTATACGATGTTGTCAGTGTCTCTAGATTGTTCATTCTTGATTGTCCCTTCTGTTTACTCTAGTGTTTATTTTGTACCGTGTCTTGTGTATCCGATGTTGTCAGTGTCTCTGTGTTGTTCATTCTTGATTGTCCCATCTGTTTACTCTAGTGTTTATTTTGTACTGGGTCTTGTGTTTCCGATGTTGTCAGTGTCTCTGTGTTGTTCATTCTTGATTGTCCCTTCTGTTTACTCTAGTGGTTATTTTGTACTGGGTCTTGTGTTTCCGATGTTGTCAGTGTCTCTGTGTTGTTCATTCTTGATTGTCCCTTCTGTTTACTCTTGTGTTTATTTTGTCCTGTGTCTTGTGTATCCGATGTTGTCAGTGTCTCTGTGTTGTTCATTCTTGATTGTCCCTTCTGTTTACTCTAGTATTTATTTCTTCCTCTGTCTTGTATATCCGATGTTGCCACTGTCTCTGTGTTGTTCATTCTTGATTGTCCCTTCTGTTTACTCTTGTGTTTATTTTGTCCTGTGTCTTGTGTATCCGATGTTGCCAGTGTCTCTGGATTGTTCATTCTTGATTGTCCCTTCTGTTTACTCTAGTGTTTATTTTGTCCTGTGTCTTGTGTATCCGATGTTGCCGGTGTGTCTGTGTTGTTCATTCTTGATTGTCCCTTCTGTTTACTCTTGTGTTTATTTTGTCCTGTGTCTTGTGTATACGATGTTGTCAGTGTCTCTGGATTGTTCATTCTTGATTGTCCCTTCTGTTTACTCTAGTGTTTATTTTGTACCGTGTCTTGTGTATCCGATGTTGTCAGTGTCTCTGTGTTGTTCATTCTTGATTATCCCATCTGTTTACTCTAGTGTTTATTTTGTACTGGGTCTTGTGTTTCCGATGTTGTCAGTGTCTCTGTGTTGTTCATTCTTGATTGTCCCTTCTGTTTACTCTTGTGTTTATTTTATCCTGTGTCTTGTGTATACGATGTTGTCAGTGTCTCTGGATTGTTCATTCTTGATTGTCCCTTCTGTTTACTCTTGTGTTTATTTTGTCCTGTGTCTTGTGTATCCGATGTTGTCAGTGTCTCTGTGTTGTTCATTCTTGATTGTCCCATCTGTTTACTCTAGTGTTTATTTTGTACTGGGTCTTGTGTTTCCGATGTTGTCAGTGTCTCTGTGTTGTTCATTCTTGATTGTCCCTTCTGTTTACTCTTGTGTTTATTTTGTCCTGTGTCTTGTGTATCCGATGTTGTCAGTGTCTCTGTGTTGTTCATTCTTGATTGTCCCTTCTGTTTACTCTAGAATTTATTTCTTCCTCTGTCTTGTGTATCCGATGTTGCCACTGTCTCTGTGTTGTTCATTCTTGATTGTCCCTTCTGTTTAATCTTGTGTTTATTTTGTCCTGTGTCTTGTGTATCCGATGTTGCCAGTGTCTCTGGATTGTTCATTCTTGATTGTCCCTTCTGTTTACTCTAGTGTTTATTTTGTCCTGGGTCTTGTGTATCCGATTTTGTCAGTGTCTCTGTGTTGTTCATTCTTGATTGTCCCTTCTGTTTACTCTTGTGTTTATTTTGTCCTGTGTCTTGTGTATACGATGTTGTCAGTGTCTCTAGATTGTTCATTCTTGATTGTCCCTTCTGTTTACTCTAGTTTTTATTTTGTACCGTGTCTTGTGTATCCGATGTTGTCAGTGTCTCTGTGTTGTTCATTCTTGATTGTCCCATCTGTTTACTCTAGTGTTTATTTTGTACTGGGTCTTGTGTTTCCGATGTTGTCAGTGTCTCTGTGTTGTTCATTCTTGATTGTCCCATCTGTTTACTCTAGTGTTTATTTTGTACTGGGTCTTGTGTTTCCGATGTTGTCAGTGTCTCTGTGTTGTTCATTCTTGATTGTCCCTTCTGTTTACTCTTGTGTTTATTTTGTCCTGTGTCTTGTGTATCCGATGTTGTCAGTGTCTCTGTGTTGTTCATTCTTGATTGTCCCTTCTGTTTACTCTAGTATTTATTTCTTCCTCTGTCTTGTGTATCCGATGTTGCCACTGTCTCTGTGTTGTTCATTCTTGATTGTCCCTTCTGTTTACTCTAGTGTTTATTTTGTCCTGTGTCTTGTGCATCCGATGTTGCCAGTTTCTCTGTGTTGTTCATTCTAGATTGTCCCTTCTGTTTACTCTAGTGTTTATTTTGTCCTGTGTCTTGTGTATACGATGTTGTCAGTGTCTCTGTGTTGTTCATTCTTGATTGTCCCTTCTGTTTACTCTAGTGTTTATTTTGTCCTGTGTCTTGTGTATACGATGTTGTCAGTGTCTCTGTGTTGTTCATTCTTGATTGTCCCTTCTGTTTACTCTAGTGTTTATTTTTTCCTGTGTCTTGTGTATCTGATGTTGTCAGTGTCTCTGTGTTGTTCATTCTTGATTGTCCCTTCTGTTTACTCTGGTGTTTATTTTGTACTGTGTCTTGTGTATCCGATGTTGTCAGTGTCTCTGTGTTGTTCATTCTTGATTGTCCCTTCTGTTTACTCTAGTGTTTAATTTGTACTGGGTCTTGTGTATCCGATGTTGTCAGTGTCTCTGTGTTGTTCATTCTTGATTGTCCCTTCTGTTTACTCTAGTGTTTATTTTGTCCTGTGTCTTGTGTATCCGATGTTTTCAGTGTCTCTGTGTTGTCCATTCTTTATTGTCCTTTCTGTTTACTCTAGTGTTTATTTTGTCCTGTGTCTTGTGTATCCGATGTTGCCAGTGTCTCTGTGTTGTTCACACTTGAGTGTCCCTTCTGTTTACTCTAGTGTTTATTTTGTACTGTGTCTTGTGTATCCGATGTTGCCACTGTCTCTGTGTTGTTCTTTCTTTATTATCCCTTCTGTTTACTCTAGTATTTATTTTATCCTGTGTCTTGTGTATCCGATGTTCCCAGTGTCTCTGTGTTGTTCATTCTAGATTGTCCCTTCTGTTTACTCTTGTGTTTATTTTGTCCTAAATCTTGTGCATCCGATGTTGCCAGTGTCTCTGTGTTGTTCATTCTTGATTGTCCCTTCTGTTTACTCTAGTGTTTATTTTGTACTGTGTCTTGTGTATCCGATGTTGCCACTGTCTCTGTGTTGTTCATTCTTGATTGTCCCATCTGTTTACTCTAGTGTTTATTTTGTACTGGGTCTTGTGTATCCGATGTTGTCAGTGTCTATGTGTTGTTCATTCTTGATTGTCCCTTCTGTTTACTCTTCTGTTTATTTTGTCCTGTGTCTTGTGTATACGATGTTGTCAGTGTCTCTGTGTTTTTCATTCTTGATTGTCCCTTCTGTTTACTCCAGTGTTTATTATGTACCGTGTCTTGTGTATCCGATGCTGTCAGTGTCTCTGTGTTGTTCATTCTTGATTGTTCCATCTGTTTACTCTAGTGTTTATTTTGTACTGGGTCTTGTGTATCCGTTGTTGTCAGTGTCTCTGTGTTTTTCATTCTTGATTGTCCCTTCTGTTTACTCTAGTGTTTATTTTGTCCTTTGTATTGTGTATCCGATGTTGCCAGTGTCTCTGGATTGTTCATTCTTGATTGTCCCTTCTGTTTACTCTAGTATTTATTTCTTCCTCTGTCTTGTGTATCCGATGTTGCCACTGTCTCTGTGTTGTTCATTCTTGATTGTCCCTTCTGTTTACTCTAGTGTTTATTTTGTCCTGTGTCTTGTGCATCCGATGTTGCCAGTTTCTCTGTGTTGTTCATTCTAGATTGTCCCTTCTGTTTACTCTAGTGTTTATTTTGTCCTGTGTCTTGTGTATACGATGTTGTCAGTGTCTCTGTGTTGTTCATTCTTGATTGTCCCTTCTGTTTACTCTAGTGTTTATTTTGTCCTGTGTCTTGTGTATACGATGTTGTCAGTGTCTCTGTGTTGTTCATTCTTGATTGTCCCTTCTGTTTACTCTAGTGTTTATTTTTTCCTGTGTCTTGTGTATCTGATGTTGTCAGTGTCTCTGTGTTGTTCATTCTTGATTGTCCCTTCTGTTTACTCTGGTGTTTATTTTGTACTGTGTCTTGTGTATCCGATGTTGTCAGTGTCTCTGTGTTGTTCATTCTTGATTGTCCCTTCTGTTTACTCTAGTGTTTAATTTGTACTGGGTCTTGTGTATCCGATGTTGTCAGTGTCTCTGTGTTGTTCATTCTTGATTGTCCCTTCTGTTTACTCTAGTGTTTATTTTGTCCTGTGTCTTGTGTATCCGATGTTTTCAGTGTCTCTGTGTTGTCCATTCTTTATTGTCCTTTCTGTTTACTCTAGTGTTTATTTTGTCCTGTGTCTTGTGTATCCGATGTTGCCAGTGTCTCTGTGTTGTTCACACTTGAGTGTCCCTTCTGTTTACTCTAGTGTTTATTTTGTACTGTGTCTTGTGTATCCGATGTTGCCACTGTCTCTGTGTTGTTCTTTCTTTATTATCCCTTCTGTTTACTCTAGTATTTATTTTATCCTGTGTCTTGTGTATCCGATGTTCCCAGTGTCTCTGTGTTGTTCATTCTAGATTGTCCCTTCTGTTTACTCTTGTGTTTATTTTGTCCTAAATCTTGTGCATCCGATGTTGCCAGTGTCTCTGTGTTGTTCATTCTTGATTGTCCCTTCTGTTTACTCTAGTGTTTATTTTGTACTGTGTCTTGTGTATCCGATGTTGCCACTGTCTCTGTGTTTTTCATTCTTGATTGTCCCATCTGTTTACTCTAGTGTTTATTTTGTACTGGGTCTTGTGTATCCGATGTTGTCAGTGTCTATGTGTTGTTCATTCTTGATTGTCCCTTCTGTTTACTCTTCTGTTTATTTTGTCCTGTGTCTTGTGTATACGATGTTGTCAGTGTCTCTGTGTTTTTCATTCTTGATTGTCCCTTCTGTTTACTCCAGTGTTTATTATGTACCGTGTCTTGTGTATCCGATGCTGTCAGTGTCTCTGTGTTGTTCATTCTTGATTGTTCCATCTGTTTACTCTAGTGTTTATTTTGTACTGGGTCTTGTGTATCCGTTGTTGTCAGTGTCTCTGTGTTTTTCATTCTTGATTGTCCCTTCTGTTTACTCTAGTGTTTATTTTGTCCTTTGTATTGTGTATCCGATGTTGCCAGTGTCTCTGGATTGTTCATTCTTGATTGTCCCTTCTGTTTACTCTAGCGTTTATTTTCTCCTGTGTCTTGTGTATCCGATGTTGCCGGTGTCTCTGTGTTGTTCATTGTTGATTGATCCTTCTGTTTACTCTGGTGTTTATTTTGTACTGTTTCTTGTGTATCCGAAGTTGTCAGTGTCTCTGTGTTTTTCGTTCTTGATTGTCCCTTCTGTTTACTCTAGTGTTTATTTTGTCCTGTGTCTTGTGTATCCTATGTTGTCAGTGTCTCTGTGTTGTTCATTCTTGATTGTCCCTTCTGTTTACTCTAGTGTTTATTTATTCCTCTGTCTTGTGTATCCGATGTTGCCAGTGTCTCTGTGTTGTTCGTTCTTGATTGTCCCTTTTGTTTACTCTAGTGTTTATTTTGTCCTGTGTCTTATGTATCCGATGTTGCCAGTGTCTCTGTGTTTTTCATTCTTGATTGTCCTTTCTGTTTACTCTAGTGTTTATTATGTACCGTGTCTTGTGTATCCGATGTTGTCAGTGTCTCTGTGCTGTTCATTCTTGATTGTCCCTTCTGTTTACTCTAGTGTTTATTTTGTACCGTGTCTTGTGTATCCGATGTTGTCAGTGTCTCTGTGTTTTCATTCTTCATTGTCCCTTCTGTTTACTCTAGTGTTTATTTTGTCCTGGGTCTTGTGTATCCGATGTTGCCACTGTCTCTGTGTTGTTCTTTCTTTATTATCCCTTCTGTTTCCTCTAGTATTTATTTTATCCTGTGTCTTGTGTATCCGATGTTCCCAGTGTCTCTGTGTTGTTCATTCTAGATTGTCCCTTCTGTTTACTCTTGTGTTTATTTTGTCCTAAATCTTGTGCATCCGATGTTGCCAGTGTCTCTGTGTTGTTCATTCTTGATTGTCCCTTCTGTTTACTCTAGTGTTTATTTTGTACTGTGTCTTGTGTATCCGATGTTGCCACTGTCTCTGTGTTGTTCATTCTTGATTGTCCCATCTGTTTACTCTAGTGTTTATTTTGTACTGGGTCTTGTGTATCCTATGTTGTCAGTGTCTATGTGTTGTTCATTCTTGATTGTCCCTTCTGTTTACTCTTCTGTTTATTTTGTCCTGTGTCTTGTGTATACGATGTTGTCAGTGTCTCTGTGTTTTTCATTCTTGATTGTCCCTTCTGTTTTCTCTAGTGTTTATTATGTACCGTGTCTTGTGTATCCGATGTTGTTAGTGTCTCTGTGTTGTTCATTCTTTAGTGTCCCATCTGTTTACTCTAATGTTTATTTTGTACTGGGTCTTGTGTATCCGATATTGTCAGTGTCTCTGTGTTGTTCATTCTTGATTGTCCCTTCTGTTTACTCTAGTGTTTATTTCTTCCTCTGTCTTATGTATCCGATGTTGCCAGTTTCTCTGTGTTTTTCATTCTTGATTGTCCCTTCTGTTTACTCTAGTGTTTATTTTGTCCTTTGTCTTGTGTATACGATGTTGCCAGTGTCTCTGGATTGTTCATTCTTGATTGTCCCTTCTGTTTACTCTAGCGTTTATTTTCTCCTGTGTCTTGTGTATCCGATGTTGCCGGTGTCTCTGTGTTGTTCATTGTTGATTTATCCTTCTGTTTACTATGGTGTTTATTTTGTACTGTTTCTTGTGTATCCGAAGTTGTCAGTGTCTCTGTGTTTTTCGTATTTGATTGTCCCTTCTGTTTACTCTAGTGTTTATTTTGTCCTGTGTCTTGTGTATCCTATGTTGTCAGTGTCTCTGTGTTGTTCATTCTTGATTGTCCCTTCTGTTTACTCTAGTGTTTATTTATTCCTCTGTCTTGTGTATCCGATGTTGCCAGTGTCTCTGTGTTGTTCGTTCTTGATTGTCCCTTTTGTTTACTCTAGTTTTTATTTTGTCCTGTGTCTTGTGTATCCGATGTTGTCAGTGTCTCTGTGTTGTTCATTCTTGATTATCCCATCTGTTTACTCTAGTGTTTATTTTGTACTGGGTCTTGTGTTTCCGATGTTGTCAGTGTCTCTGTGTTGTTCATTCTTGATTGTCCCTTCTGTTTACTCTTGTGTTTATTTTGTCCTGTGTCTTGTGTATACGATGTTGTCAGTGTCTCTGGATTGTTCATTCTTGATTGTCCCTTCTGTTTACTCTTGTGTTTATTTTGTCCTGTGTCTTGTGTATCCGATGTTGTCAGTGTCTCTGTGTTGTTCATTCTTGATTGTCCCATCTGTTTACTCTAGTGTTTATTTTGTACTGGGTCTTGTGTTTCCGATGTTGTCAGTGTCTCTGTGTTGTTCATTCTTGATTGTCCCTTCTGTTTACTCTTGTGTTTATTTTGTCCTGTGTCTTGTGTATCCGATGTTGTCAGTGTCTCTGTGTTGTTCATTCTTGATTGTCCCTTCTGTTTACTCTAGAATTTATTTCTTCCTCTGTCTTGTGTATCCGATGTTGCCACTGTCTCTGTGTTGTTCATTCTTGATTGTCCCTTCTGTTTAATCTTGTGTTTATTTTGTCCTGTGTCTTGTGTATCCGATGTTGCCAGTGTCTCTGGATTGTTCATTCTTGATTGTCCCTTCTGTTTACTCTAGTGTTTATTTTGTCCTGTGTCTTGTGTATCCGATGTTGCCGGTGTGTCTGTGTTGTTCATTGTTGATTGACCCTTCTGTTTACTCTGGTGTTTATTTTGTACTGTTTCTTGTGTATCCGAAGTTGTCAGTGTCTCTGTGTTTTTCGTTCTTGATTGTCCCTTCTGTTTACTCTAGTGTTTATTTTGTCCTGTGTCTTGTGTATCCTATGTTGTCAGTGTCTCTGTGTTGTTCATTCTTGATTGTCCCTTCTGTTTACTCTAGTGTTTATTTCTTCCTCTGTCTTGTGTATCCGATGTTGCCAGTGTCTCTGTGTTGTTCATTCTTGATTGTCCCTTCTGTTTACTCTAGTTTTTATTTTGTCCTGTGTCTTATGTATCCGATGTTGCCACTGTCTCTATGTTTTTCATTCTTGATTGTCCCTTCTGTTTACTCTAGTGTTTATTTTGTCCAGTTTCTTGTGTATCCGATGTTGCCAGTTTCTCTGTGTTGTTCATACTTGAATGTCTGTTCTGTTTACCCTATTATTTTTTTTGTACTGTGTCTTGTGTATCAGATGTTACCAATGTCTCTGTGTTGTTCATTCTTGATTGTCCCTTCTGTTTACTCTAGTGTTTATTGTGCCCTGTGTCTTCTGTATCCGATATTGTCAGTGTCTCTGTGTTGTTCATTCTTGATTGTCCCTTCTGGTTACTCTAGTGTTTATTTTGTACTGTGTCTTGTGTATCCGATGTTGCCAGTGTCTCTGTGTTGTTCATTCTTGATTGTCCCTTGTGTTTACTCTAGTGTTTATTTTGTCACGTGTCTTGTGTATCCGATGTTGCCACTGTCTCTGTGTTGTTCATTCTTGATTGTCACTTCTGTTTACTCTAGTGTTTATTTTGTCCTGTGTCTTGTGTATCCGATGTTGCCAGTGTCTCTGTGTTGTTCACACTTGAGTGTCCCTTCTGTTTACTCTAGTGTTTATTTTGTACTGTGTCTTGTGTATCCGATGTTGCCACTGTCTCTGTGTTGTTCTTTCTTTATTATCCCTTCTGTTTACTCTAGTATTTATTTTATCCTGTGTCTTGTGTATCCGATGTTCCCAGTGTCTCTGTGTTGTTCATTCTAGATTATCCCTTCTGTTTACTCTTGTGTTTTGTTTGTCCTAAATCTTGTGCATCCGATGTTGCCAGTGTCTCTGTGTTGTTCATTCTTAATTGTCCCTTCTGTTTACTCTAGTGTTTATTTTGTACTGTGTCTTGTGTATCCGATGTTGCCACTGTCTCTGTGTTGTTCATTCTTGATTGTCCCATCTGTTTACTCTAGTGTTTATTTTGTACTGGGTCTTGTGTATCCGATGTTGTCAGTGTCTATGTGTTGTTCATTCTTGATTGTCCCTTCTGTTTACTCTTCTGTTTATTTTGTCCTGTGTCTTGTGTATACGATGTTGTCAGTGTCTCTGTGTTTTTCATTCTTGATTGTCCCTTCTGTTTACTCTAGTGTTTATTATGTACCGTGTCTTGTGTATCCGATGTTGTCAGTGTCTCTGTGTTGTTCATTCTTGATTGTCCCATCTGTTTACTCTAGTGTTTATTTTGTACTGGGTCTTGTGTATCCGATGTTGTCAGTGTCTCTGTGTTGTTCATTCTTGATTGTCCCTTCTGTTTACTCTAGTGTTTATTTCTTCCTCTGTCTTATGTATCCGATGTTGCCAGTTTCTCTGTGTTTTTCATTCTTGATTGTCCCTTCTGTTTACTCTAGTGTTTATTTTGTCCTTTGTCTTGTGTATACGATGTTGCCAGTGTCTCTGGATTGTTCATTCTTGATTGTCCCTTCTGTTTACTCTAGCGTTTATTTTCTCCTGTGTCTTGTGTATCCGATGTTGCCGGTGTCTCTGTGTTGTTCATTGTTGATTTATCCTTCTGTTTACTATGGTGTTTATTTTGTACTGTTTCTTGTGTATCCGAAGTTGTCAGTGTCTCTGTGTTTTTCGTTCTTGATTGTCCCTTCTGTTTACTCTAGTGTTTATTTTGTCCTGTGTCTTGTGTATCCTATGTTGTCAGTGTCTCTGTGTTGTTCATTCTTGATTGTCCCTTCTGTTTACTCTAGTGTTTATTTATTCCTCTGTCTTGTGTATCCGATGTTGCCAGTGTCTCTGTGTTGTTCGTTCTTGATTGTCCCTTTTGTTTACTCTAGTTTTTATTTTGTCCTGTGTCTTATGTATCCGATGTTGCCAGTGTCTCTGTGTTTTACATTCTTGATTGTCCTTTCTGTTTACTCTAATGTTTATTATGTACCGTGTCTTGTGTATCCGATGTTGTCCGTGTCTCTGTGCTGTTCATTCTTGATTGTCCCATCTGTTTACTCTAGTGTTTATTTTGTACTGGGTTTTGTGTATCCGATGTTGTCAGTGTCTCTGTGCTGTTCATTCTTGATTGTCCCTTCTGTTTACTCTAGTGTTTATTTTGTACCGTGTCTTGTGTATCCGATGTTGTCAGTGTCTCTGTGTTTTCATTCTTGACTGTCCCTTCTGTTTACTCTAGTGTTTATTTTGTCCTGGGTCTTGTGTATCCGATGTTGCCACTGTCTCTGTGTTGTTGTTTCTTTATTATCCCTTCTGTTTACTCTAGTATTTATTTTATCCTGTGTCTTGTGTATCCGATGGTCCCAGTGTCTCTGTGCTGTTCATTCTAGATTGTCCCTTCTGTTTACTCTTGTGTTTATTTTGTCCTAAATCTTGTGCATCAGATGTTGCCAGTGTCTCTGTGTTGTTCATTCTTGATTGTCCCTTCTGTTTACTCTAGTGTTTATTTTGTACTGTGTCTTGTGTATCTGATGTTGCCACTGTCTCTGTGTTGTTCATTCTTGATTGTCCCATCTGTTTACTCTAGTGTTTATTTTGTACTGGGTCTTGTGTATCCGATGTTGTCAGTGTCTATGTGTTGTTCATTCTTGATTGTCCCTTCTGTTTACTCTTCTGTTTATTTTGTCCTGTGTCTTGTGTATACGATGTTGTCAGTGTCTCTGTGTTTTTCATTCTTGATTGTCCCTTCTGTTTACTCTAGTGTTTATTATGTACCGTGTCTTGTGTATCCGATGTTGTCAGTGTCTCTGTGTTGTTCATTCTTGATTGTCCCATCTGTTTACTCTAGTGTTTATTTTGTACTGGGTCTTGTGTATCCGATATTGTCAGTGTCTCTGTGTTGTTCATTCTTGATTGTCCCTTCTGTTTACTCTAGTGTTTATTTCTTCCTCTGTCTTGTGTATCCGATGTTGCCAGTGTCTCTGTGTTGGTCATTCTTGATTGTCCCTTCTGTTTACTCTAGTGTTTATTTTGTCCTGTGTCTTATGTATCCGATGTTGCCAGTTTCTCTGTGTTTTTCATTCTTGATTGTCCCTTCTGTTTAATCTAGTGTTTATTTTGTACCGTGTCTTGTGTATCCGATGTTGTCAGTGTCTCTGTGTTGTTCATTCTTGATTGTCCCATCTGTTTACTCTAGTGTTTATTTTGTACTGGGTCTTGTGTTTCCGATGTTGTCAGTGTCTCTGTGTTGTTCATTCTTGATTGTCCCTTCTGTTTACTCTTGTGTTTATTTTGTCCTGTGTCTTGTGTATCCGATGTTGTCAGTGTCTCTGTGTTGTTCATTCTTGATTGTCCCTTCTGTTTACTCTAGTGTTTATTTTGTCCTGTGTCTTATGTATCCGATGTTGCCAGTGTCTCTGTGTTGTTCATTCTTGATTGTCCCTTCTGTTTACTCTTGTGTTTATTTTGTCCTGTGTCTTGTGTATCCGATGTTGCTAGTGTCTCTGGATTGTACATTCTTGATTGTCCCTTCTGTTTACTCTAGTGTTTATTTTGTCCTGTTTCTTGTGTATCCGATGTTGCCGGTGTGTCTGTGTTGTTCATTGTTGATTGACCCTTCTGTTTACTCTGGTGTTTATTTTGTCCTGTGTCTTGTGTATCCTATGTTGTCAGTGTCCCTGTGTTGTTCATTCTTGATTGTCCCTTCTGTTTACTCTAGTGTTTATTTCTTCCTCTGTCTTGTGTATCCGATGTTGCCAGTGTCTCTGTGTTGTTCATTCTTGATTGTCCCTTCTGTTTACTCTAGTTTTTATTTTGTCCTGTGTCTTATGTATCCGATGTTGCCACTGTCTCTGTGTTTTTCATTCTTGATTGTCCCTTCTGTTTACTCTAGTGTTTATTTTCTCCTGTGTCTTGTGTATCCGATGTTGCCGGTGTCTCTGTGTTGTTCATTGATTGACCCTTCTGTTTACTCTGGTGTTTATTTTGTACTGTTTCTTGTGTATCCGAAGTTGTCAGTGATTCTGTGTTTTTCGTTCTTGATTGTCCCTTCTGTTTACTCTAGTGTTTATTTTGTCACGTGTCTTGTGTATCCGATGTTGTCAGTGTCTCTGTGTTGTTCATTCTTTATTGTCCCTTCTGTTTACTCTAGGTTTTTTTTCCCTGTGTCTTGTGTATACGATGTTGACAGTGTCTCTGTGTTGTTCATACTTGATTGTCCCTTCTGTTTACTCTAATGTTTATTTTGTACTGTGTCTTGTGTATCCGATATTGCCAGTGTCTCTGTGTTGTTCTTTCTTTATTATCCCTTCTGTTTACTCTAGTGTTTATTTTATCCTGTGGCTTGTGTATCCGATGTTGCCAGTGTCTCTGTGTTGTTCATTCTAGATTGTCCCTTCTGTTTACTCTAGTGTTTATTTTGTCCTGTGTCTTGTGCATCCGATGTTGCCAGTTTCTCTGTGTTGTTCATTCTAGATTGTCCCTTCTGTTTACTCTAGTGTTTATTTTGTCCTGTGTCTTGTGTATCCGATGTTGTCAGTGTCTCTGTGTTGTTCACAATTGAGTGTCCCTCCTGTTTACTCTAGTGTTTATTTTGCACTGTGTCTTGTGTATCCGATGTTGCCACTGTCTCTGTGTTGTTCTTTCTTTATTATCCCTTCTGTTTACTCTAGTGTTTATTTTATCCTGTGTCTTGTGTATCCGATGTTCCCAGTGTCTCTGTGTTGTTCATTATAGATTGTCCCTTCTGTTTACTCTTGTGTTTATTTTGTCCTAAATCTTGTGCATCCGATGTTGCCAGTGTCTCTGTGTTGTTCATTCTTGATTGTCCCTTCTGTTTACTCTAGTGTTTATTTTGTACTGTGTCTTGTGTATCCGATGTTGCCACTGTCTCTGTGTTTTTCATTCTTGATTGTCACTTCTGTTTACTCTAGTGTTTATTATGTACCGTGTCTTGTGTATCCGATGTTGTCAGTGTCTCTGTGTTGTTCATTCTTGATTGTCCCATCTGTTTACTCTAGTGTTTATTTTGTACTGGGTCTTGTGTATCCGATGTTTTCAGTGTCTCTGTGCTGTTCATTCTTGATTGTCCCTTCTGTTTACTCTAGTGTTTATTTTGTACCGTGTCTTGTGTATCCGATGTTGTCAGTGTCTCTGTGTTTTCATTCTTGATTGTCCCTTCTGTTTACTCTAGTGTTTATTTTGTCCTGGGTCTTGTGTATCCGATTTTGTCAGTGTCTCTGTGTTGTTCATTCTTGATTGTCCCTTCTGTTTACTCTTGTGTTTATTTTGTCCTGTGTCTTGTGTATACGATGTTGTCAGTGTTTCTGGATTGTTCATTCTTGATTGTCCCTTCTGTTTACTCTAGTGTTTATTTTGTACCGTGTCTTGTGTATCCGATGTTGTCAGTGTCTCTGTGTTGTTCATTCTTGATTGTCCCATCTGTTTACTCTAGTGTTTATTTTGTACTGGGTCTTGTGTTTCCGATGTTGTCAGTGTCTCTGTGTTGTTCATTCTTGATTGTCCCTTCTGTTTACTCTTGTGTTTATTTTGTCCTGTGTCTTGTGTATCCGATGTTGTCAGTGTCTCTGTGTTGTTCATTCTTGATTGTCCCTTCTGTTTACTCTAGTATTTATTTCTTCCTCTGTCTTGTGTATCAGATGTTGCCAGTGTCTCTGTGTTGTTCATTCTTGATTGTCCCTTCTGTTTACTCTAGTGTTTATTTTGTCCTGTGTCTTATGTATCCGATGTTGCCAGTGTCTCTGTGTTGTTCATTATAGATTGTCCCTTCTGTTTACTCTTGTGTTTATTTTGTCCTAAATCTTGTGCATCCGATGTTGCCAGTGTCTCTGTGTTGTTCATTCTTGATTGTCCCTTCTGTTTACTCTAGTGTTTATTTTGTACTGTGTCTTGTGTATCCGATGTTGCCACTGTCTCTGTGTTGTTCATTCTTGATTGTCCCATCTGTTTACTCTAGTGTTTATTTTGTACTGGGTCTTGTGTATCCGATGTTGTCAGTGTCTATGTGTTGTTCATTCTTGATTGTCCCTTCTGTTTACTCTTCTGTTTATTTTGTCCTGTGTCTTGTGTATACGATGTTGTCAGTGTCTCTGTGTTTTTCATTCTTGATTGTCCCTTCTGTTTACTCTAGTGTTTATTATGTACCGTGTCTTGTGTATCCGATGTTGTCAGTGTCTCTGTGTTGTTCATTCTTGATTGTCCCATCTGTTTACTCTAGTGTTTATTTTGTACTGGGTCTTGTGTATCCGATATTGTCAGTGTCTCTGTGTTGTTCATTCTTGATTGTCCCTTCTGTTTACTCTAGTGTTTATTTCTTCCTCTGTCTTGTGTATCCGATGTTGCCAGTGTCTCTGTGTTGGTCATTCTTGATTGTCCCTTCTGTTTACTCTAGTGTTTATTTTGTCCTGTGTCTTATGTATCCGATGTTGCCAGTTTCTCTGTGTTTTTCATTCTTGATTGTCCCTTCTGTTTAATCTAGTGTTTATTTTGCACCGTGTCTTGTGTATCCGATGTTGTCAGTGTCTCTGTGTTGTTCATTCTTGATTGTCCCATCTGTTTACTCTAGTGTTTATTTTGTACTGGGTCTTGTGTTTCCGATGTTGTCAGTGTCTCTGTGTTGTTCATTCTTGATTGTCCCTTCTGTTTACTCTTGTGTTTATTTTGTCCTGTGACTTGTGTATCCGATGTTGTCAGTGTCTCTGTGTTGTTCATTCTTGATTGTCCCTTCTGTTTACTCTAGTGTTTATTTTGTCCTGTGTCTTATGTATCCGATGTTGCCAGTGTCTCTGTGTTGTTCATTCTTGATTGTCCCTTCTGTTTACTCTGGTGTTTATTTTGTCCTGTGTCTTGTGTATCCGATGTTGCTAGTGTCTCTGGATTGTACATTCTTGATTGTCCCTTCTGTTTACTCTAGTGTTTATTTTGTCCTGTGTCTTGTGTATCCGATGTTGCCGGTGTGTCTGTGTTGTTCATTGTTGATTGACCCTTCTGTTTACTCTGGTGTTTATTTTGTCCTGTGTCTTGTGTATCCTATGTTGTCAGTGTCTCTGTGTTGTTCATTCTTGATTGTCCCTTCTGTTTACTCTAGTGTTTATTTCTTCCTCTGTCTTGTGTATCCGATGTTGCCAGTGTCTCTGTGTTGTTCATTCTTGATTGTCCCTTCTGTTTACTCTAGTTTTTATTTTGTCCTGTGTCTTATGTATCCGATGTTGCCACTGTCTCTGTGTTTTTCATTCTTGATTGTCCCTTCTGTTTACTCTAGTGTTTATTTTCTCCTGTGTCTTGTGTATCCGATGTTGCCGGTGTCTCTGTGTTGTTCATTGTTGATTGACCCTTCTGTTTACTCTGGTGTTTATTTTGTACTGTTTCTTGTGTATCCGAAGTTGTCAGTGTCTCTGTGTTTTTCGTTCTTGATTGTCCCTTCTGTTTACTCTAGTGTTTATTTTGTCACGTGTCTTGTGTATCCTATGTTGTCAGTGTCTCTGTGTTGTTCATTCTTTATTGTCCCTTCTGCTTACTCTAGGTTTTTTTTCCCTGTGTCTTGCGTATACGATGTTGACAGTGTCTCTGTGTTGTTCATACTTGATTGTCCCTTCTGTTTACTCTAATGTTTATTTTGTACTGTGTCTTGTGTATCCGATATTGCCAGTGTCTCTGTGTTGTTCTTTCTTTATTATCCCTTCTGTTTACTCTAGTGTTTATTTTATCCTGTGGCTTGTGTATCCGATGTTGCCAGTGTCTCTGTGTTGTTCATTCTAGATTGTCCCTTCTGTTTACTCTAGTGTTTATTTTGTCCTGTGTCTTGTGCATCCGATGTTGCCAGTTTCTCTGTGTTGTTCATTCTAGATTGTCCCTTCTGTTTACTCTAGTGTTTATTTTGTCCTGTGTCTTGTGTATCCGATGTTGTCAGTGTCTCTGTGTTGTTCACAATTGAGTGTCCCTCCTGTTTACTCTAGTGTTTATTTTGCACTGTGTCTTGTGTATCCGATGTTGCCACTGTCTCTGTGTTGTTCTTTCTTTATTATCCCTTCTGTTTACTCTAGTGTTTATTTTATCCTGTGTCTTGTGTATCCGATGTTCCCAGTGTCTCTGTGTTGTTCATTATAGATTGTCCCTTCTGTTTACTCTTGTGTTTATTTTGTCCTAAATCTTGTGCATCCGATGTTGCCAGTGTCTCTGTGTTGTTCATTCTTGATTGTCCCTTCTGTTTACTCTAGTGTTTATTTTGTACTGTGTCTTGTGTATCCGATGTTGCCACTGTCTCTGTGTTTTTCATTCTTGATTGTCACTTCTGTTTACTCTAGTGTTTATTATGTACCGTGTCTTGTGTATCCGATGTTGTCAGTGTCTCTGTGTTGTTCATTCTTGATTGTGCCATCTGTTTACTCTAGTGTTTATTTTGTACTGGGTCTTGTGTATCCGATGTTTTCAGTGTCTCTGTGCTGTTCATTCTTGATTGTCCCTTCTGTTTACTCTAGTGTTTATTTTGTACCGTGTCTTGTGTATCCGATGTTGTCAGTGTCTCTGTGTTTTCATTCTTGATTGTCCCTTCTGTTTACTCTAGTGTTTATTTTGTCCTGGGTCTTGTGTATCCGATTTTGTCAGTGTCTCTGTGTTGTTCATTCTTGATTGTCCCTTCTGTTTACTCTTGTGTTTATTTTGTCCTGTGTCTTGTGTATACGATGTTGTCAGTTTTTCTGGATTGTTCATTCTTGATTGTCCCTTCTGTTTACTCTAGTGTTTATTTTGTACCGTGTCTTGTGTATCCGATGTTGCCAGTGTCTCTGTGTTGTTCATTCTTGATTGTCCCTTCTGTTTACTCTAGTGTTTATTTTGTACTGTGTCTTGTGTATCCGATGTTGCCACTGTCTCTGTGTTGTTCATTCTTGATTGTCCCATCTGTTTACTCTAGTGTTTATTTTGTACTGGGTCTTGTGTATCCGATGTTGTCAGTGTCTCTGTGTTGTTCATTCTTGATTGTCCCTTCTGTTTACTCTTCTGTTTATTTTGTCCTGTGTCTTGTGTATACGATGTTGTCAGTGTCTCTGTGTTTTTCATTCTTGATTGTCACTTCTGTTTACTCTAGTGTTTATTATGTACCGTGTCTTGTGTATCCGATGTTGTCAGTGTCTCTGTGTTGTTCATTCTTGATTGTCCCATCTGTTTACTCTAGTGTTTATTTTGTACTGGGTCTTGTGTATCCGATGTTTTCAGTGTCTCTGTGCTGTTCATTCTTGATTGTCCCTTCTGTTTACTCTAGTGTTTATTTTGTACCGTGTCTTGTGTATCCGATGTTGTCAGTGTCTCTGTGTTGTCATTCTTGATTGTCCCTTCTGTTTACTCTAGTGTTTATTTTGTCCTGGGTCTTGTGTATCCGATTTTGTCAGTGTCTCTGTGTTGTTCATTCTTGATTGTCCCTTCTGTTTACTCTTGTGTTTATTTTGTCCTGTGTCTTGTGTATACGATGTTGTCAGTGTTTCTGGATTGTTCATTCTTGATTGTCCCATCTGTTTACTCTAGTGTTTATTTTGTACTGGGTCTTGTGTTTCCGATGTTGTCAGTGTCTCTGTGTTGTTCATTCTTGATTGTCCCTTCTGTTTACTCTTGTGTTTATTTTGTCCTGTGTCTTGTGTATCCGATGTTGTCAGTGTCTCTGTGTTGTTCATTCTTGATTGTCCCTTCTGTTTACTCTAGTATTTATTTCTTCCTCTGTCTTGTGTATCCGATGTTGCCAGTGTCTCTGTGTTGTTCATTCTTGATTGTCCCTTCTGTTTACTCTAGTGTTTATTTTGTCCTGTGTCTTATGTATCCGATGTTGCCAGTGTCTCTGTGTTGTTCATTCTTGATGGTCCCTTCTGTTTACTCTTGTGTTTATTTTGTCCTGTGTCTTGTGTATCCGATGTTGCCAGTGTCTCTGGATTGTACATTCTTGATTGTCCCTTCTGTTTACTCTAGTGTTTATTTCTTCCTCTGTCTTGTGTATCCGATGTTGCCAGTGTCTCTGTGTTGGTCATTCTTGATTGTCCCCTCTGTTTACTCTAGTGTTTATTTTGTCCTGTGTCTTATGTATCCGATGTTGCCAGTTTCTCTGTGTTTTTCATTCTTGATTGTCCCTTCTGTTTACTCTAGTGTTTATTTCTTCCTCTGTCTTGTGTATCCGATGTTGCCAGTGTCTCTGTGTTGGTCATTCTTGATTGTCCCTTCTGTTTACTCTAGTGTTTATTTTGTCCTGTGTCTTATGTATCCGATGTTGCCAGTTTCTCTGTGTTTTTCATTCTTGATTGTCCCTTCTGTTTACTCTAGTGTTTATTTTCTCCTGTGTCTTGTGTATCCGATGTTGCCGGTGTCTCTGTGTTGTTCATTGTTGATTGATCCTTCTGTTTACTCTGGTGTTTATTTTGTACTGTTTCTTGTGTATCCGAAGTTGTCAGTGTCTCTGTGTTTTTCGTTCTTGATTGTCCCTTCTGTTTACTCTAGTATTTATTTCTTCCTCTGTCTTGTGTATCCGATGTTGCCAGTGTCTCTGTGTTGTTCATTCTTGATTGTCCCTTCTGTTTACTCTAGTGTTTATTTTGTCCTGTGTCTTATGTATCCGATGTTGCCAGTGTCTCTGTGTTGTTCATTCTTGATGGTCCCTTCTGTTTACTCTTGTGTTTATTTTGTCCTGTGTCTTGTGTATCCGATGTTGCCAGTGTCTCTGTGTTGGTCATTCTTGATTGTCCCTTCTGTTTACTCTAGTGTTTATTTTGTCCTGTGTCTTATGTATCCGATGTTGTCAGTGTCTCTGTGTTGTTCATTCTTGATTGTCCCTTCTGTTTACTCTAGTATTTATTTCTTCCTCTGTCTTGTGTATCCGATGTTGCCAGTGTCTCTGTGTTGTTCATTCTTGATTGTCCCTTCTGTTTACTCTAGTGTTTATTTTGTCCTGTGTCTTATGTATCCGATGTTGCCAGTGTCTCTGTGTTGTTCATTATAGATTGTCCCTTCTGTTTACTCTTGTGTTTATTTTGTCCTAAATCTTGTGCATCCGATGTTGCCAGTGTCTCTGTGTTGTTCATTCTTGATTGTCCCTTCTGTTTACTCTAGTGTTTATTTTGTACTGTGTCTTGTGTATCCGATGTTGCCACTGTCTCTGTGTTGTTCATTCTTGATTGTCCCATCTGTTTACTCTAGTGTTTATTTTGTACTGGGTCTTGTGTATCCGATGTTGTCAGTGTCTATGTGTTGTTCATTCTTGATTGTCCCTTCTGTTTACTCTTCTGTTTATTTTGTCCTGTGTCTTGTGTATACGATGTTGTCAGTGTATCTGTGTTTTTCATTCTTGATTGTCCCTTCTGTTTACTCTAGTGTTTATTATGTACCGTGTCTTGTGTATCCGATGTTGTCAGTGTCTCTGTGTTGTTCATTCTTGATTGTCCCATCTGTTTACTCTAGTGTTTATTTTGTACTGGGTCTTGTGTATCCGATATTGTCAGTGTCTCTGTGTTGTTCATTCTTGATTGTCCCTTCTGTTTACTCTAGTGTTTATTTCTTCCTCTGTCTTGTGTATCCGATGTTGCCAGTGTCTCTGTGTTGGTCATTCTTGATTGTCCCTTCTGTTTACTCTAGTGTTTATTTTGTCCTGTGTCTTATGTATCCGATGTTGCCAGTTTCTCTGTGTTTTTCATTCTTGATTGTCCCTTCTGTTTAATCTAGTGTTTATTTTGCACCGTGTCTTGTGTATCCGATGTTGTCAGTGTCTCTGTGTTGTTCATTCTTGATTGTCCCATCTGTTTACTCTAGTGTTTATTTTGTACTGGGTCTTGTGTTTCCGATGTTGTCAGTGTCTCTGTGTTGTTCATTCTTGATTGTCCCTTCTGTTTACTCTTGTGTTTATTTTGTCCTGTGTCTTGTGTATCCGATGTTGTCAGTGTCTCTTTGTTGTTCATTCTTGATTGTCCCTTCTGTTTACTCTAGTGTTTATTTTGTCCTGTGTCTTATGTATCCGATGTTGCCAGTGTCTCTGTGTTGTTCATTCTTGATTGTCCCTTCTGTTTACTCTTGTGTTTATTTTGTCCTGTGTCTTGTGTATCCGATGTTGCTAGTGTCTCTGGATTGTACATTCTTGATTGTCCCTTCTGTTTACTCTAGTGTTTATTTTGTCCTGTGTCTTGTGTATCCGATGTTGCCGGTGTGTCTGTGTTGTTCATTGTTGATTGTCCCTTCTGTTTACTCTAGTGTTTATTTCTTCCTCTGTCTTGTGTATCCGATGTTGCCAGTGTCTCTGTGTTGTTCATTGTTGATTGACCCTTCTGTTTACTCTGGTGTTTATTTTGTACTGTTTCTTGTGTATCCGAAGTTGTCAGTGTCTCTGTGTTTTTCGTTCTTGATTGTCCCTTCTGTTTACTCTAGTGTTTATTTTGTCACGTGTCTTGTGTATCCTATGTTGTCAGTGTCTCTGTGTTGTTCATTCTTTATTGTCCCTTCTGTTTACTCTAGGTTTTTTTTCCCTGTGTCTTGCGTATACGATGTTGACAGTGTCTCTGTGTTGTTCATACTTGATTGTCCCTTCTGTTTACTCTAATGTTTATTTTGTACTGTGTCTTGTGTATCCGATATTGCCAGTGTCTCTGTGTTGTTCTTTCTTTATTATCCCTTCTGTTTACTCTAGTGTTTATTTTATCCTGTGGCTTGTGTATCCGATGTTACCAGTGTCTCTGTGTTGTTCATTCTAGATTGTCCCTTCTGTTTACTCTAGTGTTTATTTTGTCCTGTGTCTTGTGCATCCGATGTTGCCAGTTTCTCTGTGTTGTTCATTCTAGATTGTCCCTTCTGTTTACTCTAGTGTTTATTTTGTCCTGTGTCTTGTGTATCCGATGTTGTCAGTGTCTCTGTGTTGTTCACAATTGAGTGTCCCTCCTGTTTACTCTAGTGTTTATTTTGCACTGTGTCTTGTGTATCCGATGTTGCCACTGTCTCTGTGTTGTTCTTTCTTTATTATCCCTTCTGTTTACTCTAGTGTTTAATTTATCCTGTGTCTTGTGTATCCGATGTTCCCAGTGTCTCTGTGTTGTTCATTATAGATTGTCCCTTCTGTTTACTCCTGTGTTTATTTTGTCCTAAATCTTGTGCATCCGATGTTGCCAGTGTCTCTGTGTTGTTCATTCTTGATTGTCCCTTCTGTTTACTCTAGTGTTTATTTTGTACTGTGTCTTGTGTATCCGATGTTGTCAGTGTCTCTGTGTTGTTCATTCTTGATTGTCCCATCTGTTTACTCTAGTGTTTATTTTGTACTGGGTCTTGTGTATCCGATGTTTTCAGTGTCTCTGTGCTGTTCATTCTTGATTGTCCTTTCTGTTTACTCTAGTGTTTATTTTGTACCGTGTCTTGTGTATCCGATGTTGTCAGTGTCTCTGTGTTTTCATTCTTGATTGTCCCTTCTGTTTACTCTAGTGTTTATTTTGTCCTGGGTCTTGTGTATCCGATTTTGTCAGTGTCTCTGTGTTGTTCATTCTTGATTGTCCCTTCTGTTTACTCTTGTGTTTATTTTGTCCTGTGTCTTGTGTATACGATGTTGTCAGTGTTTCTGGATTGTTCATTCTTGATTGTCCCTTCTGTTTACTCTAGTGTTTATTTTGTACCGTGTCTTGTGTATCCGATGTTGTCAGTGTCTCTGTGTTGTTCATTCTTGATTGTCCCATCTGTTTACTCTAGTGTTTATTTTGTACTGGGTCTTGTGTTTCCGATGTTGTCAGTGTCTCTGTGTTGTTCATTCTTGATTGTCCCTTCTGTTTACTCTTGTGTTTATTTTGTCCTGTGTCTTGTGTATCCGATGTTGTCAGTGTCTCTGTGTTGTTCATTCTTGATTGTCCCTTCTGTTTACTCTAGTATTTATTTCTTCCTCTGTCTTGTGTATCCGATGTTGCCAGTGTCTCTGTGTTGTTCATTCTTGATTGTCCCTTCTGTTTACTCTAGTGTTTATTTTGTCCTGTGTCTTATGTATCCGATGTTGCCAGTGTCTCTGTGTTGTTCATTTTAGATTGTCCCTTCTGTTTACTCTTGTGTTTATTTTGTCCTAAATCTTGTGCATCCGATGTTGCCAGTGTCTCTGTGTTGTTCATTCTTGATTGTCCCTTCTGTTTACTCTAGTGTTTATTTTGTACTGTGTCTTGTGTATCCGATGTTGCCACTGTCTCTGTGTTGTTCATTCTTGATTGTCCCATCTGTTTACTCTAGTGTTTATTTTGTACTGGGTCTTGTGTATCCGATGTTGTCAGTGTCTCTGTGTTGTTCATTCTTGATTGTCCCTTCTGTTTACTCTTCTGTTTATTTTGTCCTGTGTCTTGTGTATACGATGTTGTCAGTGTCTCTGTGTTTTTCATTCTTGATTGTCACTTCTGTTTACTCTAGTGTTTATTATGTACCGTGTCTTGTGTATCCGATGTTGTCAGTGTCTCTGTGTTGTTCATTCTTGATTGTCCCATCTGTTTACTCTAGTGTTTATTTTGTACTGGGTCTTGTGTATCCGATGTTTTCAGTGTCTCTGTGCTGTTCATTCTTGATTGTCCCTTCTGTTTACTCTAGTGTTTATTTTGTACCGTGTCTTGTGTATCCGATGTTGTCAGTGTCTCTGTGTTGTCATTCTTGATTGTCCCTTCTGTTTACTCTAGTGTTTATTTTGTCCTGGGTCTTGTGTATCCGATTTTGTCAGTGTCTCTGTGTTGTTCATTCTTGATTGTCCCTTCTGTTTACTCTTGTGTTTATTTTGTCCTGTGTCTTGTGTATCCGATGTTGCCAGTTTCTCTGTGTTTTTCATTCTTGATTGTCCCTTCTGTTTACTCTAGTGTTTATTTCTTTCTCTGTCTTGTGTATCCGATGTTGCCAGTGTCTCTGTGTTGTTCATTCTTGATTGTCCCTTCTGTTTACTCTAGTGTTTATTTTGTACTGGGTCTTGTGTATACGATGTTGTCAGTGTTTCTGGATTGTTCATTCTTGATTGTCCCATCTGTTTACTCTAGTGTTTATTTTGTACTGGGTCTTGTGTTTCCGATGTTGTCAGTGTCTCTGTGTTGTTCATTCTTGATTGTCCCTTCTGTTTACTCTTGTGTTTATTTTGTCCTGTGTCTTGTGTATCCGATGTTGTCAGTGTCTCTGTGTTGTTCATTCTTGATTGTCCCTTCTGTTTACTCTAGTATTTATTTCTTCCTCTGTCTTGTGTATCCGATGTTGCCAGTGTCTCTGTGTTGTTCATTCTTGATTGTCCCTTCTGTTTACTCTAGTGTTTATTTTGTCCTGTGTCTTATGTATCCGATGTTGCCAGTGTCTCTGTGTTGTTCATTCTTGATGGTCCCTTCTGTTTACTCTTGTGTTTATTTTGTCCTGTGTCTTGTGTATCCGATGTTGCCAGTGTCTCTGGATTGTACATTCTTGATTGTCCCTTCTGTTTACTCTAGTGTTTATTTCTTCCTCTGTCTTGTGTATCCGATGTTGCCAGTGTCTCTGTGTTGGTCATTCTTGATTGTCCCCTCTGTTTACTCTAGTGTTTATTTTGTCCTGTGTCTTATGTATCCGATGTTGCCAGTTTCTCTGTGTTTTTCATTCTTGATTGTCCCTTCTGTTTACTCTAGTGTTTATTTCTTCCTCTGTCTTGTGTATCCGATGTTGCCAGTGTCTCTGTGTTGGTCATTCTTGATTGTCCCTTCTGTTTACTCTAGTGTTTATTTTGTCCTGTGTCTTATGTATCCGATGTTGCCAGTTTCTCTGTGTTTTTCATTCTTGATTGTCCCTTCTGTTTACTCTAGTGTTTATTTTCTCCTGTGTCTTGTGTATCCGATGTTGCCGGTGTCTCTGTGTTGTTCATTGTTGATTGATCCTTCTGTTTACTCTGGTGTTTATTTTGTACTGTTTCTTGTGTATCCGAAGTTGTCAGTGTCTCTGTGTTTTTCGTTCTTGATTGTCCCTTCTGTTTACTCTAGTATTTATTTCTTCCTCTGTCTTGTGTATCCGATGTTGCCAGTGTCTCTGTGTTGTTCATTCTTGATTGTCCCTTCTGTTTACTCTAGTGTTTATTTTGTCCTGTGTCTTATGTATCCGATGTTGCCAGTGTCTCTGTGTTGTTCATTCTTGATGGTCCCTTCTGTTTACTCTTGTGTTTATTTTGTCCTGTGTCTTGTGTATCCGATGTTGCCAGTGTCTCTGTGTTGGTCATTCTTGATTGTCCCTTCTGTTTACTCTAGTGTTTATTTTGTCCTGTGTCTTATGTATCCGATGTTGCCAGTTTCTCTGTGTTTTTCATTCTTGATTGTCCCTTCTGTTTACTCTAGTGTTTATTTCTTTCTCTGTCTTGTGTATCCGATGTTGCCAGTGTCTCTGTGTTGGTCATTCTTGATTGTCCCTTCTGTTTACTCTAGTGTTTATTTTGTCCTGTGTCTTATGTATCCGATGTTGCCAGTTTCTCTGTGTTTTTCATTCTTGATTGTCCCTTCTGTTTACTCTAGTGTTTATTTTGTCCTTTGTCTTGTGTATCCGATGTTGCCAGTGTCTCTGGATTGTTCATTCTTGATTGTCCCTTCTGTTTACTCTAGCGTTTATTTTCTCCTGTGTCTTGTATATCCGATGTTGCCGGTGTCTCTGTGTTGTTCATTGTTGTTTGATCCTTCTGTTTACTCTGGTGTTTATTTTGTACTGTTTCTTGTGTATCCGAAGTTGTCAGTGTCTCTGTGTTTTTCGTTCTTGATTGTCCCTTCTGTTTACTCTAGTGTTTATTTTGTCCTGTGTCTTGTGTATCCTATGTTGTCAGTGTCTCTGTGTTGTTCATTCTTGAGTGTCCCTTCTGTTTACTCTTGTGTTTATTTTGTCCTAAATCTTGTGCATCCGATGTTGCCAGTGTCTCTGTGTTGTTCATTCTTGATTGTCCCTTCTGTTTACTCTAGTGTTTATTTTGTACTGTGTCTTGTGTATCCGATGTTGCCAGTGTCTCTGTGTTGTTCTTTCTTTATTATCCTTTCTGTTTACTCTAGTGTTTATTTTATCCTGTGTCTTGTGTATCCGATGTTCCCAGTGTCTCTGTGTTGTTCATTATAGATTGTCCCTTCTGTTTACTCTTGTGTTTATTTTGTCCTAAATCTTGTGCATCCGATGTTGCCAGTGTCTCTGTGTTGTTCATTCTTGATTGTCCCTTCTGTTTACTCTAGTGTTTATGTTGTACTGTGTCTTGTGTATCCGATGTTGCCAGTGTCTCTGTGTTGTTCTTTCTTTATTATCCCTTCTGTTTACTCTAGTGTTTATTTTATCCTGTGTCTGGTGTATCCGATGTTCCCAGTGTCTCTGTGTTGTTCATTATAGATTGTCCCTTCTGTTTACTCTTGTGTTTATTTTGTCCTAAATCTTGTGCATCCGATGTTGCCAGTTTCTCTGTGTTTTTCATTCTTGATTGTCCCTTCTGTTTACTCTAGTGTTTATTTCTTCCTCTGTCTTGTGTATCCGATGTTGCCAGTGTCTCTGTGTTGGTCATTCTTGATTGTCCCTTCTGTTTACTCTAGTGTTTATTTTGTCCTGTGTCTTATGTATCCGATGTTGCCAGTTTCTCTGTGTTTTTCATTCTTGATTGTCCCTTCTGTTTACTCTAGTGTTTATTTTGTCCTTTGTCTTGTGTATCCGATGTTGCCAGTGTCTCTGGATTGTTCATTCTTGATTGTCCCTTCTGTTTACTCTAGCGTTTATTTTCTCCTGTGTCTTGTGTATCCGATGTTGCCGGTGTCTCTGTGTTGTTCATTGTTGATTGATCCTTCTGTTTACTCTGGTGTTTATTTTGTCCTGTGTCTTGTGTATCCTATGTTGTCAGTGTCTCTGTGTTGTTCATTCTTGAGTGTCCCTTCTGTTTACTCTTGTGTTTATTTTGTCCTAAATCTTGTGCATCCGATGTTGCCAGTGTCTCTGTGTTGTTCATTCTTGATTGTCCCTTCTGTTTACTCTAGTGTTTATTTTGTACTGTGTCTTGTGTATCCGATGTTGCCAGTGTCTCTGTGTTGTTCTTTCTTTATTATCCCTTCTGTTTACTCTAGTGTTTATTTTATCCTGTGTCTTGTGTATCCGATGTTCCCAGTGTCTCTGTGTTGTTCATTATAGATTGTCCCTTCTGTTTACTCTTGTGTTTATTTTGTCCTAAATTTTGTGCATCCGATGTTGCCAGTGTCTCTGTGTTGTTCATTCTTGATTGTCCCTTCTGTTTACTCTAGTGTTTATTTAGTACTGTGTCTTGTGTATCCGAAGTTGCCACTGTCTCTGTGTTGTTCATTCTTGATTGTCCCATCTGTTTACTCTAGTGTTTATTTTGTACTGGGTCTTGTGTATCCGATGTTGTCAGTGTCTCTGTGTTTTTCATTCTTGATTGTCACTTCTGTTTACTCTAGTGTTTATTATGTACCGTGTCTTGTGTATCCGATGTTGTCAGTGTCTCTGTGTTGTTCATTCTTGATTGTCCCATCTGTTTACTCTAGTGTTTATTTTGTACTGGGTCTTGTGTATACGATGTTGTCAGTGTTTCTGGATTGTTCATTCTTGATTGTCCCTTCTGTTTACTCTAGTGTTTATTTTGTACCGTGTCTTGTGTATCCGTTGTTGTCAGTGTCTCTGTGTTGTTCATTCTTGATTGTCCCATCTGTTTACTCTAGTGTTTATTTTGTACTGGGTCTTGTGTTTCCGATGTTGTCAGTGTCTCTGTGTTGTTCATTCTTGATTGTCCCTTCTGTTTACTCTTGTGTTTATTTTGTCCTGTGTCTTGTGTATCCGATGTTGTCAGTGTCTCTGTGTTGTTCATTCTTGATTGTCCCTTCTGTTTACTCTAGTATTTATTTCTTCCTCTGTCTTGTGTATCCGATGTTGCCAGTGTCTCTGTGTTGTTCATTCTTGATTGTCCCTTCTGTTTACTCTAGTGTTTATTTTGTCCTGTGTCTTATGTATCCGATGTTGCCAGTGTCTCTGTGTTGTTCATTCTTGATGGTCCCTTCTGTTTACTCTTGTGTTTATTTTGTCCTGTGACTTGTGTATCCGATGTTGCCAGTGTCTCTGGATTGTTCATTCTTGATTGTCCCTTCTGTATACTCTAGTGTTTATTTCTTCCTCTGTCTTGTGTATCCGATGTTGCCAGTGTCTCTGTGTTGGTCATTCTTGATTGTCCCTTCTGTTTACTCTAGTGTTTATTTTGTCCTGTGTCTTATGTATCCGATGTTGCCAGTTTCTCTGTGTTTTTCATTCTTGATTGTCCCTTCTGTTTACTCTAGTGTTTATTTCTTCCTCTGTCTTGTGTATCCGATGTTGCCAGTGTCTCTGTGTTGGTCATTCTTGATTGTCCCTTCTGTTTACTCTAGTGTTTATTTTGTCCTGTGTCTTATGTATCCGATGTTGCCAGTTTCTCTGTGTTTTTCATTCTTGATTGTCCCTTCTGTTTACTCTAGTGTTTATTTTGTCCTTTGTCTTGTGTATCCGATGTTGCCAGTGTCTCTGGATTGTTCATTCTTGATTGTCCCTTCTATTTACTCTAGCGTTTATTTTCTCCTGTGTCTTGTGTATCCGATGTTGCCGGTGTCTCTGTGTTGTTCATTGTTGATTGATCCTTCTGTTTACTCTGGTGTTTATTTTGTTCTGTTTCTTGTGTATCCGAAGTTGTCAGTGTCTCTGTGTTTTTCGTTCTTGATTGTCCCTTCTGTTTACTCTAGTGTTTATTTTGTCCTGTGTCTTGTGTATCCTATGTTGTCAGTGTCTCTGTGTTGTTCATTCTTGAGTGTCCCTTCTGTTTACTCTAGTGTTTATTTATTCCTCTGTCTTGTGTATCCGATGTTGCCAGTGTCTCTGTGTTGTTCGTTCTTGATTGTCCCTTTTGTTTACTCTAGTGTTTATTTTGTCCTGTGTCTTATGTATCCGATGTTGCCAGTGTCTCTGTGTTTTTCATTCTTGATTGTCCTTTCTGTTTACTCTTGTGTTTATTTTGTCCCTGTGTCTTGTGTATACGATGTTGTCAGTGTCTCTGTGTTTTTCATTCTTGATTGTCCCTTCTGTTTACTCTAGTGTTTATTTTGTACCGTGTCTTGTGTATCCGATGTTGTCAGTGTCTCTGTGTTTTCATTCTTGATTGACCCTTCTGTTTACTCTAGTGTTTATTTTGTCCTGGGTCTTGTGTATCCGATTTTGTCAGTGTCTCTGTGTTGTTCATTCTTGATTGTCCCTTCTGTTTACTCTTGTGTTTATTTTGTCCTGTGTCTTGTGTATACGATGTTGTCAGTGTTTCTGGATTGTTCATTCTTGATTGTCCCTTCTGTTTACTCTAGTGTTTATTTTGTACCGTGTCTTGTGTATCCGATGTTGTCAGTGTCTCTGTGTTGTTCATTCTTGATTATCCCATCTGTTTACTCTAGTGTTTATTTTGTACTGGGTCTTGTGTTTCCGATGTTGTCAGTGTCTCTGTGTTGTTCATTCTTGATTGTCCCTTCTGTTTACTCTTGTGTTTATTTTGTCCTGTGTCTTGTGTATCCGATGTTGTCAGTGTCTCTGTGTTGTTCATTCTTGATTGTCCCTTCTGTTTACTCTAGTATTTATTTCTTCCTCTGTCTTGTGTATCCGATGTTGCCAGTGTCTCTGTGTTGTTCATTCTTGATTGTCCCTTCTGTTTACTCTAGTGTTTATTTTGTCCTGTGTCTTATGTATCCGATGTTGCCAGTGTCTCTGTGTTGTTCATTCTTGATGGTCCCTTCTGTTTACTCTTGTGTTTATTTTGTCCTGTGTCTTGTGTATCCGATGTTGCCAGTGTCTCTGGATTGTTCATTCTTGATTGTCCCTTCTGTTTACTCTAGTGTTTATTTCTTCCTCTGTCTTGTGTATCCGATGTTGCCAGTGTTTCTGTGTTGGTCATTCTTGATTGTCCCTTCTGTTTACTCTAGTGTTTATTTTGTCCTGTGTCTTATGTATCCGATGTTGCCAGTTTATCTGTGTTTTTCATTCTTGATTGTCCCTTCTGTTTACTCTAGTGTTTATTTTGTCCTTTGTCTTGTGTATCCGATGTTGCCAGTGTCTCTGGATTGTTCATTCTTGATTGTCCCTTCTGTTTACTCTAGCGTTTATTTTCTCCTGTGTCTTGTGTATCCGATGTTGCCGGTGTCTCTGTGTTGTTCATTGTTGATTGATCCTTCTGTTTACTCTGGTGTTTATTTTGTTCTGTTTCTTGTGTATCCGAAGTTGTCAGTGTCTCTGTGTTTTTCGTTCTTGATTGTCCCTTCTGTTTACTCTAGTGTTTATTTTGTCCTGTGTCTTGTGTATCCTATGTTGTCAGTGTCTCTGTGTTGTTCATTCTTGAGTGTCCCTTCTGTTTACTCTAGTGTTTATTTATTCCTCTGTCTTGTGTATCCGATGTTGCCAGTGTCTCTGTGTTTTTCGTTCTTGATTGTCCCTTTTGTTTACTCTAGTGTTTATTTTGTCCTGTGTCTTATGTATCCGATGTTGCCAGTGTCTCTGTGTTTTTCATTCTTGATTGTCCTTTCTGTTTACTCTTGTGTTTATTTTGTCCCTGTGTCTTCTGTATACGATGTTGTCAGTGTCTCTGTGCTGTTCATTCTTGATTGTCCCTTCTGTTTACTCTAGTGTTTATTTTGTACCGTGTCTTGTGTATCCGATGTTGTCAGTGTCTCTGTGTTGTTCATTCTTGATTGTCCCTTCTGTTTACTCTTGTGTTTATTTTGTCCTGTGTCTTGTGTATACGATGTTGTCAGTGTCTCTGGATTGTTCATTCTTGATTGTCCCTTCTGTTTAATCTAGTGTTTATTTTGTACCGTGTCTTGTGTATCCGATGTTGTCAGTGTCTCTGTGTTGTTCATTCTTGATTGTCCCATCTGTTTACTCTAGTGTTTATTTTGTACTGGGTCTTATGTTTCCGATGTTGTCAGTGTCTCTGTGTTGTTCATTCTTGATTGTCCCTTCTGTTTACTCTTGTGTTTATTTTGTCCTGTGTCTTGTGTATCCGATGTTGTCAGTGTCTCTGTGTTGTTCATTCTTGATTGTCCCTTCTGTTTACTCTAGTATTTATTTCTTCCTCTGTCTTGTGTATCCGATGTTGCCAGTGTCTCTGTGTTGTTCATTATTGATTGTCCCTTCTGTTTACTCTAGTGTTTATTTTGTCCTGTGTCTTATGTATCCGATGTTGCCAGTGTCTCTGTATTGTTCATTCTTGATTGTCCCTTCTGTTTACTCTTGTGTTTATTTTGTTCTGTGTCTTGTGTATCCGATGTTGCCAGTGTCTCTGGATTGTTCATTCTTGATTGTCCCTTCTGTTTACTCTAGTGTTTATTTTGTCCTGTGTCTTGTGTATCCGATGTTGCCGGTGTGTCTGTGTTGTTAATTGTTGATTGTCCCTTCTGTTTACTCTAGTGTTTATTTCTTCCTCTGTCTTGTGTATCCGATGTTGCCAGTGTCTCTGTGTTGTTCATTCTTGATTGTCCCTTCTGTTTACTCTAGTTTTTATTTTGTCCTGTGTCTTATGTATCCGATGTTGCCACTGTCCCTGTGTTTTTCATTCTTGATTGTCCCTTCTGTTTACTCTAGTGTTTATTTTCTCCTGTGTCTTGTGTATCCGATGTTGCCGGTGTCTCTGTGTTGTTCATTGTTGATTGACCCTTCTGTTTACTCTGGTGTTTATTTTGTACTGTTTCTTGTGTAACCGAAGTTGTCAGTGTCTCTGTGTTTTTCGTTCTTGATTGTCCCTTCTGTTTACTCTAGTGTTTATTTTGTCACGTGTCTTGTGTATCCTATGTTGTCAGTGTCTCTGTGTTGTTCATTCTTGATTGTCCCTTCTGTTTACTCTAGTGTTTATTTTGTACTGTGTCTTGTGTATCTGATGTTGCCACTGTCTCTGTGTTGTTCATTCTTGATTGTCCCATCTGTTTACTCTAGTGTTTATTTTGTACTGGGTCTTGTGTATCCGATGTTGTCAGTGTCTATGTGTTGTTCATTCTTGATTGTCCCTTCTGTTTACTCTTCTGTTTATTTTGTCCTGTGTCTTGTGTATACGATGTTGTCAGTGTCTCTGTGTTTTTCATTCTTGATTGTCCCTTCTGTTTACTCTAGTGTTTATTATGTACCGTGTCTTGTGTATCCGATGTTGTCAGTGTCTCTGTGTTGTTCATTCTTGATTGTCCCATCTGTTTACTCTAGTGTTTATTTTGTACTGGGTCTTGTGTATCCGATATTGTCAGTGTCTCTGTGTTGTTCATTCTTGATTGTCCCTTCTGTTTACTCTAGTGTTTATTTCTTCCTCTGTCTTGTGTATCCGATGTTGCCAGTGTCTCTGTGTTGGTCATTCTTGATTGTCCCTTCTGTTTACTCTAGTGTTTATTTTGTCCTGTGTCTTATGTATCCGATGTTGCCAGTTTCTCTGTGTTTTTCATTCTTGATTGTCCCTTCTGTTTAATCTAGTGTTTATTTTGTACCGTGTCTTGTGTATCCGATGTTGTCAGTGTCTCTGTGTTGTTCATTCTTGATTGTCCCATCTGTTTACTCTAGTGTTTATTTTGTACTGGGTCTTGTGTTTCCGATGTTGTCAGTGTCTCTGTGTTGTTCATTCTTGATTGTCCCTTCTGTTTACTCTTGTGTTTATTTTGTCCTGTGTCTTGTGTATCCGATGTTGTCAGTGTCTCTGTGTTGTTCATTCTTGATTGTCCCTTCTGTTTACTCTAGTGTTTATTTTGTCCTGTGTCTTATGTATCCGATGTTGCCAGTGTCTCTGTGTTGTTCATTCTTGATTGTCCCTTCTGTTTACTCTTGTGTTTATTTTGTCCTGTGTCTTGTGTATCCGATGTTGCTAGTGTCTCTGGATTGTACATTCTTGATTGTCCCTTCTGTTTACTCTAGTGTTTATTTTGTCCTGTTTCTTGTGTATCCGATGTTGCCGGTGTGTCTGTGTTGTTCATTGTTGATTGACCCTTCTGTTTACTCTGGTGTTTATTTTGTCCTGTGTCTTGTGTATCCTATGTTGTCAGTGTCCCTGTGTTGTTCATTCTTGATTGTCCCTTCTGTTTACTCTAGTGTTTATTTCTTCCTCTGTCTTGTGTATCCGATGTTGCCAGTGTCTCTGTGTTGTTCATTCTTGATTGTCCCTTCTGTTTACTCTAGTTTTTATTTTGTCCTGTGTCTTATGTATCCGATGTTGCCACTGTCTCTGTGTTTTTCATTCTTGATTGTCCCTTCTGTTTACTCTAGTGTTTATTTTCTCCTGTGTCTTGTGTATCCGATGTTGCCGGTGTCTCTGTGTTGTTCATTGATTGACCCTTCTGTTTACTCTGGTGTTTATTTTGTACTGTTTCTTGTGTATCCGAAGTTGTCAGTGATTCTGTGTTTTTCGTTCTTGATTGTCCCTTCTGTTTACTCTAGTGTTTATTTTGTCACGTGTCTTGTGTATCCGATGTTGTCAGTGTCTCTGTGTTGTTCATTCTTTATTGTCCCTTCTGTTTACTCTAGGTTTTTTTTCCCTGTGTCTTGTGTATACGATGTTGACAGTGTCTCTGTGTTGTTCATACTTGATTGTCCCTTCTGTTTACTCTAATGTTTATTTTGTACTGTGTCTTGTGTATCCGATATTGCCAGTGTCTCTGTGTTGTTCTTTCTTTATTATCCCTTCTGTTTACTCTAGTGTTTATTTTATCCTGTGGCTTGTGTATCCGATGTTGCCAGTGTCTCTGTGTTGTTCATTCTAGATTGTCCCTTCTGTTTACTCTAGTGTTTATTTTGTCCTGTGTCTTGTGCATCCGATGTTGCCAGTTTCTCTGTGTTGTTCATTCTAGATTGTCCCTTCTGTTTACTCTAGTGTTTATTTTGTCCTGTGTCTTGTGTATCCGATGTTGTCAGTGTCTCTGTGTTGTTCACAATTGAGTGTCCCTCCTGTTTACTCTAGTGTTTATTTTGCACTGTGTCTTGTGTATCCGATGTTGCCACTGTCTCTGTGTTGTTCTTTCTTTATTATCCCTTCTGTTTACTCTAGTGTTTATTTTATCCTGTGTCTTGTGTATCCGATGTTCCCAGTGTCTCTGTGTTGTTCATTATAGATTGTCCCTTCTGTTTACTCTTGTGTTTATTTTGTCCTAAATCTTGTGCATCCGATGTTGCCAGTGTCTCTGTGTTGTTCATTCTTGATTGTCCCTTCTGTTTACTCTAGTGTTTATTTTGTACTGTGTCTTGTGTATCCGATGTTGCCACTGTCTCTGTGTTTTTCATTCTTGATTGTCACTTCTGTTTACTCTAGTGTTTATTATGTACCGTGTCTTGTGTATCCGATGTTGTCAGTGTCTCTGTGTTGTTCATTCTTGATTGTCCCATCTGTTTACTCTAGTGTTTATTTTGTACTGGGTCTTGTGTATCCGATGTTTTCAGTGTCTCTGTGCTGTTCATTCTTGATTGTCCCTTCTGTTTACTCTAGTGTTTATTTTGTACCGTGTCTTGTGTATCCGATGTTGTCAGTGTCTCTGTGTTTTCATTCTTGATTGTCCCTTCTGTTTACTCTAGTGTTTATTTTGTCCTGGGTCTTGTGTATCCGATTTTGTCAGTGTCTCTGTGTTGTTCATTCTTGATTGTCCCTTCTGTTTACTCTTGTGTTTATTTTGTCCTGTGTCTTGTGTATACGATGTTGTCAGTGTTTCTGGATTGTTCATTCTTGATTGTCCCTTCTGTTTACTCTAGTGTTTATTTTGTACCGTGTCTTGTGTATCCGATGTTGTCAGTGTCTCTGTGTTGTTCATTCTTGATTGTCCCATCTGTTTACTCTAGTGTTTATTTTGTACTGGGTCTTGTGTTTCCGATGTTGTCAGTGTCTCTGTGTTGTTCATTCTTGATTGTCCCTTCTGTTTACTCTTGTGTTTATTTTGTCCTGTGTCTTGTGTATCCGATGTTGTCAGTGTCTCTGTGTTGTTCATTCTTGATTGTCCCTTCTGTTTACTCTAGTATTTATTTCTTCCTCTGTCTTGTGTATCAGATGTTGCCAGTGTCTCTGTGTTGTTCATTCTTGATTGTCCCTTCTGTTTACTCTAGTGTTTATTTTGTCCTGTGTCTTATGTATCCGATGTTGCCAGTGTCTCTGTGTTGTTCATTATAGATTGTCCCTTCTGTTTACTCTTGTGTTTATTTTGTCCTAAATCTTGTGCATCCGATGTTGCCAGTGTCTCTGTGTTGTTCATTCTTGATTGTCCCTTCTGTTTACTCTAGTGTTTATTTTGTACTGTGTCTTGTGTATCCGATGTTGCCACTGTCTCTGTGTTGTTCATTCTTGATTGTCCCATCTGTTTACTCTAGTGTTTATTTTGTACTGGGTCTTGTGTATCCGATGTTGTCAGTGTCTATGTGTTGTTCATTCTTGATTGTCCCTTCTGTTTACTCTTCTGTTTATTTTGTCCTGTGTCTTGTGTATACGATGTTGTCAGTGTCTCTGTGTTTTTCATTCTTGATTGTCCCTTCTGTTTACTCTAGTGTTTATTATGTACCGTGTCTTGTGTATCCGATGTTGTCAGTGTCTCTGTGTTGTTCATTCTTGATTGTCCCATCTGTTTACTCTAGTGTTTATTTTGTACTGGGTCTTGTGTATCCGATATTGTCAGTGTCTCTGTGTTGTTCATTCTTGATTGTCCCTTCTGTTTACTCTAGTGTTTATTTCTTCCTCTGTCTTGTGTATCCGATGTTGCCAGTGTCTCTGTGTTGGTCATTCTTGATTGTCCCTTCTGTTTACTCTAGTGTTTATTTTGTCCTGTGTCTTATGTATCCGATGTTGCCAGTTTCTCTGTGTTTTTCATTCTTGATTGTCCCTTCTGTTTAATCTAGTGTTTATTTTGCACCGTGTCTTGTGTATCCGATGTTGTCAGTGTCTCTGTGTTGTTCATTCTTGATTGTCCCATCTGTTTACTCTAGTGTTTATTTTGTACTGGGTCTTGTGTTTCCGATGTTGTCAGTGTCTCTGTGTTGTTCATTCTTGATTGTCCCTTCTGTTTACTCTTGTGTTTATTTTGTCCTGTGACTTGTGTATCCGATGTTGTCAGTGTCTCTGTGTTGTTCATTCTTGATTGTCCCTTCTGTTTACTCTAGTGTTTATTTTGTCCTGTGTCTTATGTATCCGATGTTGCCAGTGTCTCTGTGTTGTTCATTCTTGATTGTCCCTTCTGTTTACTCTGGTGTTTATTTTGTCCTGTGTCTTGTGTATCCGATGTTGCTAGTGTCTCTGGATTGTACATTCTTGATTGTCCCTTCTGTTTACTCTAGTGTTTATTTTGTCCTGTGTCTTGTGTATCCGATGTTGCCGGTGTGTCTGTGTTGTTCATTGTTGATTGACCCTTCTGTTTACTCTGGTGTTTATTTTGTCCTGTGTCTTGTGTATCCTATGTTGTCAGTGTCTCTGTGTTGTTCATTCTTGATTGTCCCTTCTGTTTACTCTAGTGTTTATTTCTTCCTCTGTCTTGTGTATCCGATGTTGCCAGTGTCTCTGTGTTGTTCATTCTTGATTGTCCCTTCTGTTTACTCTAGTTTTTATTTTGTCCTGTGTCTTATGTATCCGATGTTGCCACTGTCTCTGTGTTTTTCATTCTTGATTGTCCCTTCTGTTTACTCTAGTGTTTATTTTCTCCTGTGTCTTGTGTATCCGATGTTGCCGGTGTCTCTGTGTTGTTCATTGTTGATTGACCCTTCTGTTTACTCTGGTGTTTATTTTGTACTGTTTCTTGTGTATCCGAAGTTGTCAGTGTCTCTGTGTTTTTCGTTCTTGATTGTCCCTTCTGTTTACTCTAGTGTTTATTTTGTCACGTGTCTTGTGTATCCTATGTTGTCAGTGTCTCTGTGTTGTTCATTCTTTATTGTCCCTTCTGCTTACTCTAGGTTTTTTTTCCCTGTGTCTTGCGTATACGATGTTGACAGTGTCTCTGTGTTGTTCATACTTGATTGTCCCTTCTGTTTACTCTAATGTTTATTTTGTACTGTGTCTTGTGTATCCGATATTGCCAGTGTCTCTGTGTTGTTCTTTCTTTATTATCCCTTCTGTTTACTCTAGTGTTTATTTTATCCTGTGGCTTGTGTATCCGATGTTGCCAGTGTCTCTGTGTTGTTCATTCTAGATTGTCCCTTCTGTTTACTCTAGTGTTTATTTTGTCCTGTGTCTTGTGCATCCGATGTTGCCAGTTTCTCTGTGTTGTTCATTCTAGATTGTCCCTTCTGTTTACTCTAGTGTTTATTTTGTCCTGTGTCTTGTGTATCCGATGTTGTCAGTGTCTCTGTGTTGTTCACAATTGAGTGTCCCTCCTGTTTACTCTAGTGTTTATTTTGCACTGTGTCTTGTGTATCCGATGTTGCCACTGTCTCTGTGTTGTTCTTTCTTTATTATCCCTTCTGTTTACTCTAGTGTTTATTTTATCCTGTGTCTTGTGTATCCGATGTTCCCAGTGTCTCTGTGTTGTTCATTATAGATTGTCCCTTCTGTTTACTCTTGTGTTTATTTTGTCCTAAATCTTGTGCATCCGATGTTGCCAGTGTCTCTGTGTTGTTCATTCTTGATTGTCCCTTCTGTTTACTCTAGTGTTTATTTTGTACTGTGTCTTGTGTATCCGATGTTGCCACTGTCTCTGTGTTTTTCATTCTTGATTGTCACTTCTGTTTACTCTAGTGTTTATTATGTACCGTGTCTTGTGTATCCGATGTTGTCAGTGTCTCTGTGTTGTTCATTCTTGATTGTGCCATCTGTTTACTCTAGTGTTTATTTTGTACTGGGTCTTGTGTATCCGATGTTTTCAGTGTCTCTGTGCTGTTCATTCTTGATTGTCCCTTCTGTTTACTCTAGTGTTTATTTTGTACCGTGTCTTGTGTATCCGATGTTGTCAGTGTCTCTGTGTTTTCATTCTTGATTGTCCCTTCTGTTTACTCTAGTGTTTATTTTGTCCTGGGTCTTGTGTATCCGATTTTGTCAGTGTCTCTGTGTTGTTCATTCTTGATTGTCCCTTCTGTTTACTCTTGTGTTTATTTTGTCCTGTGTCTTGTGTATACGATGTTGTCAGTTTTTCTGGATTGTTCATTCTTGATTGTCCCTTCTGTTTACTCTAGTGTTTATTTTGTACCGTGTCTTGTGTATCCGATGTTGCCAGTGTCTCTGTGTTGTTCATTCTTGATTGTCCCTTCTGTTTACTCTAGTGTTTATTTTGTACTGTGTCTTGTGTATCCGATGTTGCCACTGTCTCTGTGTTGTTCATTCTTGATTGTCCCATCTGTTTACTCTAGTGTTTATTTTGTACTGGGTCTTGTGTATCCGATGTTGTCAGTGTCTCTGTGTTGTTCATTCTTGATTGTCCCTTCTGTTTACTCTTCTGTTTATTTTGTCCTGTGTCTTGTGTATACGATGTTGTCAGTGTCTCTGTGTTTTTCATTCTTGATTGTCACTTCTGTTTACTCTAGTGTTTATTATGTACCGTGTCTTGTGTATCCGATGTTGTCAGTGTCTCTGTGTTGTTCATTCTTGATTGTCCCATCTGTTTACTCTAGTGTTTATTTTGTACTGGGTCTTGTGTATCCGATGTTTTCAGTGTCTCTGTGCTGTTCATTCTTGATTGTCCCTTCTGTTTACTCTAGTGTTTATTTTGTACCGTGTCTTGTGTATCCGATGTTGTCAGTGTCTCTGTGTTGTCATTCTTGATTGTCCCTTCTGTTTACTCTAGTGTTTATTTTGTCCTGGGTCTTGTGTATCCGATTTTGTCAGTGTCTCTGTGTTGTTCATTCTTGATTGTCCCTTCTGTTTACTCTTGTGTTTATTTTGTCCTGTGTCTTGTGTATACGATGTTGTCAGTGTTTCTGGATTGTTCATTCTTGATTGTCCCATCTGTTTACTCTAGTGTTTATTTTGTACTGGGTCTTGTGTTTCCGATGTTGTCAGTGTCTCTGTGTTGTTCATTCTTGATTGTCCCTTCTGTTTACTCTTGTGTTTATTTTGTCCTGTGTCTTGTGTATCCGATGTTGTCAGTGTCTCTGTGTTGTTCATTCTTGATTGTCCCTTCTGTTTACTCTAGTATTTATTTCTTCCTCTGTCTTGTGTATCCGATGTTGCCAGTGTCTCTGTGTTGTTCATTCTTGATTGTCCCTTCTGTTTACTCTAGTGTTTATTTTGTCCTGTGTCTTATGTATCCGATGTTGCCAGTGTCTCTGTGTTGTTCATTCTTGATGGTCCCTTCTGTTTACTCTTGTGTTTATTTTGTCCTGTGTCTTGTGTATCCGATGTTGCCAGTGTCTCTGGATTGTACATTCTTGATTGTCCCTTCTGTTTACTCTAGTGTTTATTTCTTCCTCTGTCTTGTGTATCCGATGTTGCCAGTGTCTCTGTGTTGGTCATTCTTGATTGTCCCCTCTGTTTACTCTAGTGTTTATTTTGTCCTGTGTCTTATGTATCCGATGTTGCCAGTTTCTCTGTGTTTTTCATTCTTGATTGTCCCTTCTGTTTACTCTAGTGTTTATTTCTTCCTCTGTCTTGTGTATCCGATGTTGCCAGTGTCTCTGTGTTGGTCATTCTTGATTGTCCCTTCTGTTTACTCTAGTGTTTATTTTGTCCTGTGTCTTATGTATCCGATGTTGCCAGTTTCTCTGTGTTTTTCATTCTTGATTGTCCCTTCTGTTTACTCTAGTGTTTATTTTCTCCTGTGTCTTGTGTATCCGATGTTGCCGGTGTCTCTGTGTTGTTCATTGTTGATTGATCCTTCTGTTTACTCTGGTGTTTATTTTGTACTGTTTCTTGTGTATCCGAAGTTGTCAGTGTCTCTGTGTTTTTCGTTCTTGATTGTCCCTTCTGTTTACTCTAGTATTTATTTCTTCCTCTGTCTTGTGTATCCGATGTTGCCAGTGTCTCTGTGTTGTTCATTCTTGATTGTCCCTTCTGTTTACTCTAGTGTTTATTTTGTCCTGTGTCTTATGTATCCGATGTTGCCAGTGTCTCTGTGTTGTTCATTCTTGATGGTCCCTTCTGTTTACTCTTGTGTTTATTTTGTCCTGTGTCTTGTGTATCCGATGTTGCCAGTGTCTCTGTGTTGGTCATTCTTGATTGTCCCTTCTGTTTACTCTAGTGTTTATTTTGTCCTGTGTCTTATGTATCCGATGTTGTCAGTGTCTCTGTGTTGTTCATTCTTGATTGTCACTTCTGTTTACTCTAGTATTTATTTCTTCCTCTGTCTTGTGTATCCGATGTTGCCAGTGTCTCTGTGTTGTTCATTCTTGATTGTCCCTTCTGTTTACTCTAGTGTTTATTTTGTCCTGTGTCTTATGTATCCGATGTTGCCAGTGTCTCTGTGTTGTTCATTATAGATTGTCCCTTCTGTTTACTCTTGTGTTTATTTTGTCCTAAATCTTGTGCATCCGATGTTGCCAGTGTCTCTGTGTTGTTCATTCTTGATTGTCCCTTCTGTTTACTCTAGTGTTTATTTTGTACTGTGTCTTGTGTATCCGATGTTGCCACTGTCTCTGTGTTGTTCATTCTTGATTGTCCCATCTGTTTACTCTAGTGTTTATTTTGTACTGGGTCTTGTGTATCCGATGTTGTCAGTGTCTATGTGTTGTTCATTCTTGATTGTCCCTTCTGTTTACTCTTCTGTTTATTTTGTCCTGTGTCTTGTGTATACGATGTTGTCAGTGTATCTGTGTTTTTCATTCTTGATTGTCCCTTCTGTTTACTCTAGTGTTTATTATGTACCGTGTCTTGTGTATCCGATGTTGTCAGTGTCTCTGTGTTGTTCATTCTTGATTGTCCCATCTGTTTACTCTAGTGTTTATTTTGTACTGGGTCTTGTGTATCCGATATTGTCAGTGTCTCTGTGTTGTTCATTCTTGATTGTCCCTTCTGTTTACTCTAGTGTTTATTTCTTCCTCTGTCTTGTGTATCCGATGTTGCCAGTGTCTCTGTGTTGGTCATTCTTGATTGTCCCTTCTGTTTACTCTAGTGTTTATTTTGTCCTGTGTCTTATGTATCCGATGTTGCCAGTTTCTCTGTGTTTTTCATTCTTGATTGTCCCTTCTGTTTAATCTAGTGTTTATTTTGCACCGTGTCTTGTGTATCCGATGTTGTCAGTGTCTCTGTGTTGTTCATTCTTGATTGTCCCATCTGTTTACTCTAGTGTTTATTTTGTACTGGGTCTTGTGTTTCCGATGTTGTCAGTGTCTCTGTGTTGTTCATTCTTGATTGTCCCTTCTGTTTACTCTTGTGTTTATTTTGTCCTGTGTCTTGTGTATCCGATGTTGTCAGTGTCTCTTTGTTGTTCATTCTTGATTGTCCCTTCTGTTTACTCTAGTGTTTATTTTGTCCTGTGTCTTATGTATCCGATGTTGCCAGTGTCTCTGTGTTGTTCATTCTTGATTGTCCCTTCTGTTTACTCTTGTGTTTATTTTGTCCTGTGTCTTGTGTATCCGATGTTGCTAGTGTCTCTGGATTGTACATTCTTGATTGTCCCTTCTGTTTACTCTAGTGTTTATTTTGTCCTGTGTCTTGTGTATCCGATGTTGCCGGTGTGTCTGTGTTGTTCATTGTTGATTGTCCCTTCTGTTTACTCTAGTGTTTATTTCTTCCTCTGTCTTGTGTATCCGATGTTGCCAGTGTCTCTGTGTTGTTCATTGTTGATTGACCCTTCTGTTTACTCTGGTGTTTATTTTGTACTGTTTCTTGTGTATCCGAAGTTGTCAGTGTCTCTGTGTTTTTCGTTCTTGATTGTCCCTTCTGTTTACTCTAGTGTTTATTTTGTCACGTGTCTTGTGTATCCTATGTTGTCAGTGTCTCTGTGTTGTTCATTCTTTATTGTCCCTTCTGTTTACTCTAGTTTTTTTTTCCCTGTGTCTTGCGTATACGATGTTGACAGTGTCTCTGTGTTGTTCATACTTGATTGTCCCTTCTGTTTACTCTAATGTTTATTTTGTACTGTGTCTTGTGTATCCGATATTGCCAGTGTCTCTGTGTTGTTCTTTCTTTATTATCCCTTCTGTTTACTCTAGTGTTTATTTTATCCTGTGGCTTGTGTATCCGATGTTGCCAGTGTCTCTGTGTTGTTCATTCTAGATTGTCCCTTCTGTTTACTCTAGTGTTTATTTTGTCCTGTGTCTTGTGCATCCGATGTTGCCAGTTTCTCTGTGTTGTTCATTCTAGATTGTCCCTTCTGTTTACTCTAGTGTTTATTTTGTCCTGTGTCTTGTGTATCCGATGTTGTCAGTGTCTCTGTGTTGTTCACAATTGAGTGTCCCTCCTGTTTACTCTAGTGTTTATTTTGCACTGTGTCTTGTGTATCCGATGTTGCCACTGTCTCTGTGTTGTTCTTTCTTTATTATCCCTTCTGTTTACTCTAGTGTTTAATTTATCCTGTGTCTTGTGTATCCGATGTTCCCAGTGTCTCTGTGTTGTTCATTATAGATTGTCCCTTCTGTTTACTCCTGTGTTTATTTTGTCCTAAATCTTGTGCATCCGATGTTGCCAGTGTCTCTGTGTTGTTCATTCTTGATTGTCCCTTCTGTTTACTCTAGTGTTTATTTTGTACTGTGTCTTGTGTATCCGATGTTGTCAGTGTCTCTGTGTTGTTCATTCTTGATTGTCCCATCTGTTTACTCTAGTGTTTATTTTGTACTGGGTCTTGTGTATCCGATGTTTTCAGTGTCTCTGTGCTGTTCATTCTTGATTGTCCTTTCTGTTTACTCTAGTGTTTATTTTGTACCGTGTCTTGTGTATCCGATGTTGTCAGTGTCTCTGTGTTTTCATTCTTGATTGTCCCTTCTGTTTACTCTAGTGTTTATTTTGTCCTGGGTCTTGTGTATCCGATTTTGTCAGTGTCTCTGTGTTGTTCATTCTTGATTGTCCCTTCTGTTTACTCTTGTGTTTATTTTGTCCTGTGTCTTGTGTATACGATGTTGTCAGTGTTTCTGGATTGTTCATTCTTGATTGTCCCTTCTGTTTACTCTAGTGTTTATTTTGTACCGTGTCTTGTGTATCCGATGTTGTCAGTGTCTCTGTGTTGTTCATTCTTGATTGTCCCATCTGTTTACTCTAGTGTTTATTTTGTACTGGGTCTTGTGTTTCCGATGTTGTCAGTGTCTCTGTGTTGTTCATTCTTGATTGTCCCTTCTGTTTACTCTTGTGTTTATTTTGTCCTGTGTCTTGTGTATCCGATGTTGTCAGTGTCTCTGTGTTGTTCATTCTTGATTGTCCCTTCTGTTTACTCTAGTATTTATTTCTTCCTCTGTCTTGTGTATCCGATGTTGCCAGTGTCTCTGTGTTGTTCATTCTTGATTGTCCCTTCTGTTTACTCTAGTGTTTATTTTGTCCTGTGTCTTATGTATCCGATGTTGCCAGTGTCTCTGTGTTGTTCATTTTAGATTGTCCCTTCTGTTTACTCTTGTGTTTATTTTGTCCTAAATCTTGTGCATCCGATGTTGCCAGTGTCTCTGTGTTGTTCATTCTTGATTGTCCCTTCTGTTTACTCTAGTGTTTATTTTGTACTGTGTCTTGTGTATCCGATGTTGCCACTGTCTCTGTGTTGTTCATTCTTGATTGTCCCATCTGTTTACTCTAGTGTTTATTTTGTACTGGGTCTTGTGTATCCGATGTTGTCAGTGTCTCTGTGTTGTTCATTCTTGATTGTCCCTTCTGTTTACTCTTCTGTTTATTTTGTCCTGTGTCTTGTGTATACGATGTTGTCAGTGTCTCTGTGTTTTTCATTCTTGATTGTCACTTCTGTTTACTCTAGTGTTTATTATGTACCGTGTCTTGTGTATCCGATGTTGTCAGTGTCTCTGTGTTGTTCATTCTTGATTGTCCCATCTGTTTACTCTAGTGTTTATTTTGTACTGGGTCTTGTGTATCCGATGTTTTCAGTGTCTCTGTGCTGTTCATTCTTGATTGTCCCTTCTGTTTACTCTAGTGTTTATTTTGTACCGTGTCTTGTGTATCCGATGTTGTCAGTGTCTCTGTGTTGTCATTCTTGATTGTCCCTTCTGTTTACTCTAGTGTTTATTTTGTCCTGGGTCTTGTGTATCCGATTTTGTCAGTGTCTCTGTGTTGTTCATTCTTGATTGTCCCTTCTGTTTACTCTTGTGTTTATTTTGTCCTGTGTCTTGTGTATCCGATGTTGCCAGTTTCTCTGTGTTTTTCATTCTTGATTGTCCCTTCTGTTTACTCTAGTGTTTATTTCTTTCTCTGTCTTGTGTATCCGATGTTGCCAGTGTCTCTGTGTTGTTCATTCTTGATTGTCCCTTCTGTTTACTCTAGTGTTTATTTTGTACTGGGTCTTGTGTATACGATGTTGTCAGTGTTTCTGGATTGTTCATTCTTGATTGTCCCATCTGTTTACTCTAGTGTTTATTTTGTACTGGGTCTTGTGTTTCCGATGTTGTCAGTGTCTCTGTGTTGTTCATTCTTGATTGTCCCTTCTGTTTACTCTTGTGTTTATTTTGTCCTGTGTCTTGTGTATCCGATGTTGTCAGTGTCTCTGTGTTGTTCATTCTTGATTGTCCCTTCTGTTTACTCTAGTATTTATTTCTTCCTCTGTCTTGTGTATCCGATGTTGCCAGTGTCTCTGTGTTGTTCATTCTTGATTGTCCCTTCTGTTTACTCTAGTGTTTATTTTGTCCTGTGTCTTATGTATCCGATGTTGCCAGTGTCTCTGTGTTGTTCATTCTTGATGGTCCCTTCTGTTTACTCTTGTGTTTATTTTGTCCTGTGTCTTGTGTATCCGATGTTGCCAGTGTCTCTGGATTGTACATTCTTGATTGTCCCTTCTGTTTACTCTAGTGTTTATTTCTTCCTCTGTCTTGTGTATCCGATGTTGCCAGTGTCTCTGTGTTGGTCATTCTTGATTGTCCCCTCTGTTTACTCTAGTGTTTATTTTGTCCTGTGTCTTATGTATCCGATGTTGCCAGTTTCTCTGTGTTTTTCATTCTTGATTGTCCCTTCTGTTTACTCTAGTGTTTATTTCTTCCTCTGTCTTGTGTATCCGATGTTGCCAGTGTCTCTGTGTTGGTCATTCTTGATTGTCCCTTCTGTTTACTCTAGTGTTTATTTTGTCCTGTGTCTTATGTATCCGATGTTGCCAGTTTCTCTGTGTTTTTCATTCTTGATTGTCCCTTCTGTTTACTCTAGTGTTTATTTTCTCCTGTGTCTTGTGTATCCGATGTTGCCGGTGTCTCTGTGTTGTTCATTGTTGATTGATCCTTCTGTTTACTCTGGTGTTTATTTTGTACTGTTTCTTGTGTATCCGAAGTTGTCAGTGTCTCTGTGTTTTTCGTTCTTGATTGTCCCTTCTGTTTACTCTAGTATTTATTTCTTCCTCTGTCTTGTGTATCCGATGTTGCCAGTGTCTCTGTGTTGTTCATTCTTGATTGTCCCTTCTGTTTACTCTAGTGTTTATTTTGTCCTGTGTCTTATGTATCCGATGTTGCCAGTGTCTCTGTGTTGTTCATTCTTGATGGTCCCTTCTGTTTACTCTTGTGTTTATTTTGTCCTGTGTCTTGTGTATCCGATGTTGCCAGTGTCTCTGTGTTGGTCATTCTTGATTGTCCCTTCTGTTTACTCTAGTGTTTATTTTGTCCTGTGTCTTATGTATCCGATGTTGCCAGTTTCTCTGTGTTTTTCATTCTTGATTGTCCCTTCTGTTTACTCTAGTGTTTATTTCTTTCTCTGTCTTGTGTATCCGATGTTGCCAGTGTCTCTGTGTTGGTCATTCTTGATTGTCCCTTCTGTTTACTCTAGTGTTTATTTTGTCCTGTGTCTTATGTATCCGATGTTGCCAGTTTCTCTGTGTTTTTCATTCTTGATTGTCCCTTCTGTTTACTCTAGTGTTTATTTTGTCCTTTGTCTTGTGTATCCGATGTTGCCAGTGTCTCTGGATTGTTCATTCTTGATTGTCCCTTCTGTTTACTCTAGCGTTTATTTTCTCCTGTGTCTTGTATATCCGATGTTGCCGGTGTCTCTGTGTTGTTCATTGTTGTTTGATCCTTCTGTTTACTCTGGTGTTTATTTTGTACTGTTTCTTGTGTATCCGAAGTTGTCAGTGTCTCTGTGTTTTTCGTTCTTGATTGTCCCTTCTGTTTACTCTAGTGTTTATTTTGTCCTGTGTCTTGTGTATCCTATGTTGTCAGTGTCTCTGTGTTGTTCATTCTTGAGTGTCCCTTCTGTTTACTCTTGTGTTTATTTTGTCCTAAATCTTGTGCATCCGATGTTGCCAGTGTCTCTGTGTTGTTCATTCTTGATTGTCCCTTCTGTTTACTCTAGTGTTTATTTTGTACTGTGTCTTGTGTATCCGATGTTGCCAGTGTCTCTGTGTTGTTCTTTCTTTATTATCCTTTCTGTTTACTCTAGTGTTTATTTTATCCTGTGTCTTGTGTATCCGATGTTCCCAGTGTCTCTGTGTTGTTCATTATAGATTGTCCCTTCTGTTTACTCTTGTGTTTATTTTGTCCTAAATCTTGTGCATCCGATGTTGCCAGTGTCTCTGTGTTGTTCATTCTTGATTGTCCCTTCTGTTTACTCTAGTGTTTATGTTGTACTGTGTCTTGTGTATCCGATGTTGCCAGTGTCTCTGTGTTGTTCTTTCTTTATTATCCCTTCTGTTTACTCTAGTGTTTATTTTATCCTGTGTCTGGTGTATCCGATGTTCCCAGTGTCTCTGTGTTGTTCATTATAGATTGTCCCTTCTGTTTACTCTTGTGTTTATTTTGTCCTAAATCTTGTGCATCCGATGTTGCCAGTTTCTCTGTGTTTTTCATTCTTGATTGTCCCTTCTGTTTACTCTAGTGTTTATTTCTTCCTCTGTCTTGTGTATCCGATGTTGCCAGTGTCTCTGTGTTGGTCATTCTTGATTGTCCCTTCTGTTTACTCTAGTGTTTATTTTGTCCTGTGTCTTATGTATCCGATGTTGCCAGTTTCTCTGTGTTTTTCATTCTTGATTGTCCCTTCTGTTTACTCTAGTGTTTATTTTGTCCTTTGTCTTGTGTATCCGATGTTGCCAGTGTCTCTGGATTGTTCATTCTTGATTGTCCCTTCTGTTTACTCTAGCGTTTATTTTCTCCTGTGTCTTGTGTATCCGATGTTGCCGGTGTCTCTGTGTTGTTCATTGTTGATTGATCCTTCTGTTTACTCTGGTGTTTATTTTGTCCTGTGTCTTGTGTATCCTATGTTGTCAGTGTCTCTGTGTTGTTCATTCTTGAGTGTCCCTTCTGTTTACTCTTGTGTTTATTTTGTCCTAAATCTTGTGCATCCGATGTTGCCAGTGTCTCTGTGTTGTTCATTCTTGATTGTCCCTTCTGTTTACTCTAGTGTTTATTTTGTACTGTGTCTTGTGTATCCGATGTTGCCAGTGTCTCTGTGTTGTTCTTTCTTTATTATCCCTTCTGTTTACTCTAGTGTTTATTTTATCCTGTGTCTTGTGTATCCGATGTTCCCAGTGTCTCTGTGTTGTTCATTATAGATTGTCCCTTCTGTTTACTCTTGTGTTTATTTTGTCCTAAATTTTGTGCATCCGATGTTGCCAGTGTCTCTGTGTTGTTCATTCTTGATTGTCCCTTCTGTTTACTCTAGTGTTTATTTAGTACTGTGTCTTGTGTATCCGAAGTTGCCACTGTCTCTGTGTTGTTCATTCTTGATTGTCCCATCTGTTTACTCTAGTGTTTATTTTGTACTGGGTCTTGTGTATCCGATGTTGTCAGTGTCTCTGTGTTTTTCATTCTTGATTGTCACTTCTGTTTACTCTAGTGTTTATTATGTACCGTGTCTTGTGTATCCGATGTTGTCAGTGTCTCTGTGTTGTTCATTCTTGATTGTCCCATCTGTTTACTCTAGTGTTTATTTTGTACTGGGTCTTGTGTATACGATGTTGTCAGTGTTTCTGGATTGTTCATTCTTGATTGTCCCTTCTGTTTACTCTAGTGTTTATTTTGTACCGTGTCTTGTGTATCCGTTGTTGTCAGTGTCTCTGTGTTGTTCATTCTTGATTGTCCCATCTGTTTACTCTAGTGTTTATTTTGTACTGGGTCTTGTGTTTCCGATGTTGTCAGTGTCTCTGTGTTGTTCATTCTTGATTGTCCCTTCTGTTTACTCTTGTGTTTATTTTGTCCTGTGTCTTGTGTATCCGATGTTGTCAGTGTCTCTGTGTTGTTCATTCTTGATTGTCCCTTCTGTTTACTCTAGTATTTATTTCTTCCTCTGTCTTGTGTATCCGATGTTGCCAGTGTCTCTGTGTTGTTCATTCTTGATTGTCCCTTCTGTTTACTCTAGTGTTTATTTTGTCCTGTGTCTTATGTATCCGATGTTGCCAGTGTCTCTGTGTTGTTCATTCTTGATGGTCCCTTCTGTTTACTCTTGTGTTTATTTTGTCCTGTGACTTGTGTATCCGATGTTGCCAGTGTCTCTGGATTGTTCATTCTTGATTGTCCCTTCTGTATACTCTAGTGTTTATTTCTTCCTCTGTCTTGTGTATCCGATGTTGCCAGTGTCTCTGTGTTGGTCATTCTTGATTGTCCCTTCTGTTTACTCTAGTGTTTATTTTGTCCTGTGTCTTATGTATCCGATGTTGCCAGTTTCTCTGTGTTTTTCATTCTTGATTGTCCCTTCTGTTTACTCTAGTGTTTATTTCTTCCTCTGTCTTGTGTATCCGATGTTGCCAGTGTCTCTGTGTTGGTCATTCTTGATTGTCCCTTCTGTTTACTCTAGTGTTTATTTTGTCCTGTGTCTTATGTATCCGATGTTGCCAGTTTCTCTGTGTTTTTCATTCTTGATTGTCCCTTCTGTTTACTCTAGTGTTTATTTTGTCCTTTGTCTTGTGTATCCGATGTTGCCAGTGTCTCTGGATTGTTCATTCTTGATTGTCCCTTCTATTTACTCTAGCGTTTATTTTCTCCTGTGTCTTGTGTATCCGATGTTGCCGGTGTCTCTGTGTTGTTCATTGTTGATTGATCCTTCTGTTTACTCTGGTGTTTATTTTGTTCTGTTTCTTGTGTATCCGAAGTTGTCAGTGTCTCTGTGTTTTTCGTTCTTGATTGTCCCTTCTGTTTACTCTAGTGTTTATTTTGTCCTGTGTCTTGTGTATCCTATGTTGTCAGTGTCTCTGTGTTGTTCATTCTTGAGTGTCCCTTCTGTTTACTCTAGTGTTTATTTATTCCTCTGTCTTGTGTATCCGATGTTGCCAGTGTCTCTGTGTTGTTCGTTCTTGATTGTCCCTTTTGTTTACTCTAGTGTTTATTTTGTCCTGTGTCTTATGTATCCGATGTTGCCAGTGTCTCTGTGTTTTTCATTCTTGATTGTCCTTTCTGTTTACTCTTGTGTTTATTTTGTCCCTGTGTCTTGTGTATACGATGTTGTCAGTGTCTCTGTGTTTTTCATTCTTGATTGTCCCTTCTGTTTACTCTAGTGTTTATTTTGTACCGTGTCTTGTGTATCCGATGTTGTCAGTGTCTCTGTGTTTTCATTCTTGATTGACCCTTCTGTTTACTCTAGTGTTTATTTTGTCCTGGGTCTTGTGTATCCGATTTTGTCAGTGTCTCTGTGTTGTTCATTCTTGATTGTCCCTTCTGTTTACTCTTGTGTTTATTTTGTCCTGTGTCTTGTGTATACGATGTTGTCAGTGTTTCTGGATTGTTCATTCTTGATTGTCCCTTCTGTTTACTCTAGTGTTTATTTTGTACCGTGTCTTGTGTATCCGATGTTGTCAGTGTCTCTGTGTTGTTCATTCTTGATTATCCCATCTGTTTACTCTAGTGTTTATTTTGTACTGGGTCTTGTGTTTCCGATGTTGTCAGTGTCTCTGTGTTGTTCATTCTTGATTGTCCCTTCTGTTTACTCTTGTGTTTATTTTGTCCTGTGTCTTGTGTATCCGATGTTGTCAGTGTCTCTGTGTTGTTCATTCTTGATTGTCCCTTCTGTTTACTCTAGTATTTATTTCTTCCTCTGTCTTGTGTATCCGATGTTGCCAGTGTCTCTGTGTTGTTCATTCTTGATTGTCCCTTCTGTTTACTCTAGTGTTTATTTTGTCCTGTGTCTTATGTATCCGATGTTGCCAGTGTCTCTGTGTTGTTCATTCTTGATGGTCCCTTCTGTTTACTCTTGTGTTTATTTTGTCCTGTGTCTTGTGTATCCGATGTTGCCAGTGTCTCTGGATTGTTCATTCTTGATTGTCCCTTCTGTTTACTCTAGTGTTTATTTCTTCCTCTGTCTTGTGTATCCGATGTTGCCAGTGTTTCTGTGTTGGTCATTCTTGATTGTCCCTTCTGTTTACTCTAGTGTTTATTTTGTCCTGTGTCTTATGTATCCGATGTTGCCAGTTTATCTGTGTTTTTCATTCTTGATTGTCCCTTCTGTTTACTCTAGTGTTTATTTTGTCCTTTGTCTTGTGTATCCGATGTTGCCAGTGTCTCTGGATTGTTCATTCTTGATTGTCCCTTCTGTTTACTCTAGCGTTTATTTTCTCCTGTGTCTTGTGTATCCGATGTTGCCGGTGTCTCTGTGTTGTTCATTGTTGATTGATCCTTCTGTTTACTCTGGTGTTTATTTTGTTCTGTTTCTTGTGTATCCGAAGTTGTCAGTGTCTCTGTGTTTTTCGTTCTTGATTGTCCCTTCTGTTTACTCTAGTGTTTATTTTGTCCTGTGTCTTGTGTATCCTATGTTGTCAGTGTCTCTGTGTTGTTCATTCTTGAGTGTCCCTTCTGTTTACTCTAGTGTTTATTTATTCCTCTGTCTTGTGTATCCGATGTTGCCAGTGTCTCTGTGTTTTTCGTTCTTGATTGTCCCTTTTGTTTACTCTAGTGTTTATTTTGTCCTGTGTCTTATGTATCCGATGTTGCCAGTGTCTCTGTGTTTTTCATTCTTGATTGTCCTTTCTGTTTACTCTTGTGTTTATTTTGTCCCTGTGTCTTCTGTATACGATGTTGTCAGTGTCTCTGTGCTGTTCATTCTTGATTGTCCCTTCTGTTTACTCTAGTGTTTATTTTGTACCGTGTCTTGTGTATCCGATGTTGTCAGTGTCTCTGTGTTGTTCATTCTTGATTGTCCCTTCTGTTTACTCTTGTGTTTATTTTGTCCTGTGTCTTGTGTATACGATGTTGTCAGTGTCTCTGGATTGTTCATTCTTGATTGTCCCTTCTGTTTAATCTAGTGTTTATTTTGTACCGTGTCTTGTGTATCCGATGTTGTCAGTGTCTCTGTGTTGTTCATTCTTGATTGTCCCATCTGTTTACTCTAGTGTTTATTTTGTACTGGGTCTTATGTTTCCGATGTTGTCAGTGTCTCTGTGTTGTTCATTCTTGATTGTCCCTTCTGTTTACTCTTGTGTTTATTTTGTCCTGTGTCTTGTGTATCCGATGTTGTCAGTGTCTCTGTGTTGTTCATTCTTGATTGTCCCTTCTGTTTACTCTAGTATTTATTTCTTCCTCTGTCTTGTGTATCCGATGTTGCCAGTGTCTCTGTGTTGTTCATTATTGATTGTCCCTTCTGTTTACTCTAGTGTTTATTTTGTCCTGTGTCTTATGTATCCGATGTTGCCAGTGTCTCTGTATTGTTCATTCTTGATTGTCCCTTCTGTTTACTCTTGTGTTTATTTTGTTCTGTGTCTTGTGTATCCGATGTTGCCAGTGTCTCTGGATTGTTCATTCTTGATTGTCCCTTCTGTTTACTCTAGTGTTTATTTTGTCCTGTGTCTTGTGTATCCGATGTTGCCGGTGTGTCTGTGTTGTTAATTGTTGATTGTCCCTTCTGTTTACTCTAGTGTTTATTTCTTCCTCTGTCTTGTGTATCCGATGTTGCCAGTGTCTCTGTGTTGTTCATTCTTGATTGTCCCTTCTGTTTACTCTAGTTTTTATTTTGTCCTGTGTCTTATGTATCCGATGTTGCCACTGTCCCTGTGTTTTTCATTCTTGATTGTCCCTTCTGTTTACTCTAGTGTTTATTTTCTCCTGTGTCTTGTGTATCCGATGTTGCCGGTGTCTCTGTGTTGTTCATTGTTGATTGACCCTTCTGTTTACTCTGGTGTTTATTTTGTACTGTTTCTTGTGTAACCGAAGTTGTCAGTGTCTCTGTGTTTTTCGTTCTTGATTGTCCCTTCTGTTTACTCTAGTGTTTATTTTGTCACGTGTCTTGTGTATCCTATGTTGTCAGTGTCTCTGTGTTGTTCATTCATTATTGTCCCTTCTGTTTACTCTAGGTTTTTTTTCCCTGTGTCTTGTGTATACGATGTTGACAGTGTCTCTGTGTTGTTCATACTTGATTGTCCCTTCTGTTTACTCTAATGTTTATTTTGTACTGTGTCTTGTGTATCCGATATTGCCAGTGTCTCTGTGTTGTTCTTTCTTTATTATCCCTTCTGTTTACTCTAGTGTTTATTTTATCCTGTGGCTTGTGTATCCGATGTTGCCAGTGTCTCTGTGTGGTTCATTCTAGATTGTCCCTTCTGTTTACTCTAGTGTTTATTTTGTCCTGTGTCTTGTGCATCCGATGTTGCCAGTTTCTCTGTGTTGTTCATTCTAGATTGTCCCTTCTGTTTACTCTAGTGTTTATTTTGTCCTGTGTCTTGTGTATCCGATGTTGTCAGTGTCTCTGTGTTGTTCACACTTGAGTGCCCCTCCTGTTTACTCTAGTGTTTATTTTGCACTGTGTCTTGTGTATCCGATGTTGCCAGTGTCTCTGTTTTGTTCTTTCTTTATTATCCCTTCTGTTTACTCTAGTGTTTATTTTATCCTGTGTCTTGTGTATCCGATGTTCCCAGTGTCTCTGTGTTGTTCATTATAGATTGTCCCTTCTGTTTACTCTAGTGTTTATTTTGTACTGTGTCTTGTGTATCCGATGTTGCCACTGTCTCTGTGTTGTTCATTCTTGATTGTCCCATCTGTTTACTCTAGTGTTTATTTTGTACTGGGTCTTGTGTATCCGATGTTGTCAGTGTCTATGTGTTGTTCATTCTTGATTGTCCCTTCTGTTTACTCTTCTGTTTATTTTGTCCTGTGTCTTGTGTATACGATGTTGTCAGTGTCTCTGTGTTTTTCATTCTTGATTGTCACTTCTGTTTACTCTAGTGTTTATTATGTACCGTGTCTTGTGTATCCGATGTTGTCAGTGTCTCTGTGTTGTTCATTCTTGATTGTCCCATCTGTTTACTCTAGTGTTTATTTTGTACTGGGTCTTGTGTTTCCGATGTTGTCAGTGTCTCTGTTTTGTTCATTCTTGATTGTCCCTTCTGTTTACTCTTGTGTTTATTTTGTCCTGTGTCTTGTGTATCCGATGTTGTCAGTGTCTCTGTGTTGTTCATTCTTGATTGTCCCTTCTGTTTACTCTAGTATTTATTTCTTCCTCTGTCTTGTGTATCCGATGTTGCTAGTGTCTCTGTGTTGTTCATTCTTGATTGTCCCTTCTGTTTACTCTAGTGTTTATTTTGTCCTGTTTCTTATGTATCCGATGTTGCCAGTGTCTCTGTGTTGTTCATTCTTGATGGTCCCTTCTGTTTACTCTTGTGTTTATTTTGTCCTGTGTCTTGTGTATCCGATGTTGCCAGTGTCTCTGGATTGTTCATTCTTGATTGTCCCTTCTGTTTACTCTAGTGTTTATTTTGTCCTGTGTCTTGTGTATCCGATGTTGCCGGTGTGTCTGTGTTGTTCATTGTTGCTTGACCTTTCTGTTTACTCTGGTGTTTATTTTGTACTGTTTCTTGTGTATCCGAAGTTGTCAATGTCTCTGTGTTTTTCGTTCTTGATTGTCCCTTCTGTTTACTCTAGTGTTTATTTTGTCCTGTGTCTTGTGTATCCTATGTTGTCAGTGTCTTTGTGTTGTTCATTCTTGATTGTCCCTTCTGTTTACTCTAGTGTTTATTTCTTCCTCTGTCTTGTGTATCCGATGTTGCCAGTGTCTCTGTGTTGTTCATTCTTGATTGTCCCTTCTGTTTACTCTAGTTTTTATTTTGTCCTGTGTCTTATGTATCCGATGTTGCCACTGTCTCTGTGTTGTTCATTCTTGATTGTCCCTTCTGTTTACTCTAGTGTTTATTTTCTCCTGTGTCTTGTGTATCCGATGTTGCCGGTGTCTCTGTGTTGTTCATTGTTGATTGTCCCTTCTGTTTACTCTTGTGTTTATTTTGTACCGTGTCTTGTGTATCCGATGTTGTCAGTGTCTCTGTGTTTTCATTCTTGATTGTCCCTTCTGTTTACTCTAGTGTTTATTTTGTCCTGGGTCTTGTGTATCCGATTTTGTCAGTGTCTCTGTGTTGTTCATTCTTGATTGTCCCTTCTGTTTACTCTTGTGTTTATTTTGTCCTGTGTCTTGTGTATACGATGTTGTCAGTGTTTCTGGATTGTTTATTCTTGATTGTCCCTTCTGTTTACTCTAGTGTTTATTTTGTACCGTGTCTTGTGTATCCGATGTTGTCAGTGTCTCTGTGTTGTTCATTCTTGATTGTCCCATCTGTTTACTCTAGTGTTTATTTTGTACTGGGTCTTGTGTTTCCGATGTTGTCAGTGTCTCTGTGTTGTTCATTCTTGATTGTCCCTTCTGTTTACTCTTGTGTTTATTTTGTCCTGTGTCTTGTGTATCCGATGTTGTCAGTGTCTCTGTGTTGTTCATTCTTGATTGTCCCTTCTGTTTACTCTAGTATTTATTTCTTCCTCTGTCTTGTGTATCCGATGTTGCTAGTGTCTCTGTGTTGTTCATTCTTGATTGTCCCTTCTGTTTACTCTAGTGTTTATTTTGTACCGTGTCTTGTGTATCCGATGTTGTCAGTGTCTCTGTGTTGTTCATTGTTGATTGTCCCTTCTGTTTACTCTTGTGTTTATTTTGTACCGTGTCTTGTGTATCCGATGTTGTCAGTGTCTCTGTGTTTTCATTCTTGATTGTCCCTTCTGTTTACTCTAGTGTTTATTTTGTCCTGGGTCTTGTGTATCCGATTTTGTCAGTGTCTCTGTGTTGTTCATTCTTGATTGTCCCTTCTGTTTACTCTTGTGTTTATTTTGTCCTGTGTCTTGTGTATACGATGTTGTCAGTGTTTCTGGATTGTTCATTCTTGATTGTCCCTTCTGTTTACTCTAGTGTTTATTTTGTACTGTGTCTTGTGTATCCGATGTTGTCAGTGTCTCTGTGTTGTTCATTCTTGATTGTCCCATCTGTTTACTCTAGTGTTTATTTTGTACTGGGTCTTGTGTTTCCGATGTTGTCAGTGTCTCTGTGTTGTTCATTCTTGATTGTCCCTTCTGTTTACTCTTGTGTTTATTTTGTCCTGTGTCTTGTGTATCCGATGTTGTCAGTGTCTCTGTGTTGTTCATTCTTGATTGTCCCTTCTGTTTACTCTAGTGTTTATTTTGTACCGTGTCTTGTGTATCCGATGTTGTCAGTGTCTCTGTGTTGTTCATTCTTGATTGTCCCATCTGTTTACTCTAGTGTTTATTTTGTACTGGGTCTTGTGTTTCCGATGTTGTCAGTGTCTCTGTGTTGTTCATTCTTGATTGTCCCTTCTGTTTACTCTTGTGTTTATTTTGTCCTGTGTCTTGTGTATCCGATGTTGTCAGTGTCTCTGTGTTGTTCATTCTTGATTGTCCCTTCTGTTTACTCTAGTATTTATTTCTTCCTCTGTCTTGTGTATCCGATGTTGCTAGTGTCTCTGTGTTGTTCATTCTTGATTGTCCCTTCTGTTTACTCTAGTGTTTATTTTGTCCTGTTTCTTATGTATCCGATGTTGCCAGTGTCTCTGTGTTGTTCATTCTTGATGGTCCCTTCTGTTTACTCTTGTGTTTATTTTGTCCTGTGTCTTGTGTATCCGATGTTGCCAGTGTCTCTGGATTGTTCATTTTTGATTGTCCCTTCTGTTTACTCTAGTGTTTATTTTGTCCTGTGTCTTGTGTATCCGATGTTGCCGGTGTGTCTGTGTTGTTCATTGTTGCTTGACCTTTCTGTTTACTCTGGTGTTTATTTTGTACTGTTTCTTGTGTATCCGAAGTTGTCAGTGTCTCTGTGTTTTTCGTTCTTGATTGTCCCTTCTGTTTACTCTAGTGTTTATTTTGTCCTGTGTCTTGTGTATCCTATGTTGTCAGTGTCTTTGTGTTGTTCATTCTTGATTGTCCCTTCTGTTTACTCTAGTGTTTATTTCTTCCTCTGTCTTGTGTATCCGATGTTGCCAGTGTCTCTGTGTTGTTCATTCTTGATTGTCCCTTCTGTTTACTCTAGTTTTTATTTTGTCCTGTGTCTTATGTATCCGATGTTGCCACTGTCTCTGTGTTGTTCATTCTTGATTGTCCCTTCTGTTTACTCTAGTGTTTATTTTCTCCTGTGTCTTGTGTATCCGATGTTGCCGGTGTCTCTGTGTTGTTCATTGTTGATTGTCCCTTCTGTTTACTCTTGTGTTTATTTTGTACCGTGTCTTGTGTATCCGATGTTGTCAGTGTCTCTGTGTTTTCATTCTTGATTGTCCCTTCTGTTTACTCTAGTGTTTATTTTGTCCTGGGTCTTGTGTATCCGATTTTGTCAGTGTCTCTGTGTTGTTCATTCTTGATTGTCCCTTCTGTTTACTCTTGTGTTTATTTTGTCCTGTGTCTTGTGTATACGATGTTGTCAGTGTTTCTGGATTGTTCATTCTTGATTGTCCCTTCTGTTTACTCTAGTGTTTATTTTGTACCGTGTCTTGTGTATCCGATGTTGTCAGTGTCTCTGTGTTGTTCATTCTTGATTGTCCCATCTGTTTACTCTAGTGTTTATTTTGTCCTGTGTCTTGTGTATCCGATGTTGTCAGTGTCTCTGTGTTGTTCATTCTTGATTGTCCCTTCTGTTTACTCTAGTATTTATTTCTTCCTCTGTCTTGTGTATCCGATGTTGCTAGTGTCTCTGTGTTGTTCATTCTTGATTGTCCCTTCTGTTTACTCTAGTGTTTATTTTGTCCTGTTTCTTATGTATCCGATGTTGCCAGTGTCTCTGTGTTGTTCATTCTTGATGGTCCCTTCTGTTTACTCTTGTGTTTATTTTGTCCTGTGTCTTGTGTATCCGATGTTGCCAGTGTCTCTGGATTGTTCATTCTTGATTGTCCCTTCTGTTTACTCTAGTGTTTATTTTGTCCTGTGTCTTGTGTATCCGATGTTGCCGGTGTGTCTGTGTTGTTCATTGTTGCTTGACCTTTCTGTTTACTCTGGTGTTTATTTTGTACTGTTTCTTGTGTATCCGAAGTTGTCAGTGTCTCTGTGTTTTTCGTTCTTGATTGTCCCTTCTGTTTACTCTAGTGTTTATTTTGTCCTGTGTCTTGTGTATCCTATGTTGTCAGTGTCTTTGTGTTGTTCATTCTTGATTGTCCCTTCTGTTTACTCTAGTGTTTATTTCTTCCTCTGTCTTGTGTATCCGATGTTGCCAGTGTCTCTGTGTTGTTCATTCTTGATTGTCCCTTCTGTTTACTCTAGTTTTTATTTTGTCCTGTGTCTTATGTATCCGATGTTGTCACTGTCTCTGTGTTGTTCATTCTTGATTGTCCCTTCTGTTTACTCTAGTGTTTATTTTCTCCTGTGTCTTGTGTATCCGATGTTGCCGGTGTCTCTGTGTTGTTCATTGTTGATTGACCCTTCTGTTTACTCTAGTGTTTATTTTGTACTGTTTCTTGTGTATCCGAAGTTGTCAGTGTCTCTGTGTTTTTCGTTCTTGATTGTCCCTTCTGTTTACTCTAGTGTTTATTTTGTCACGTGTCTTGTGTATCCTATGTTGTCAGTGTCTCTGTGTTGTTCATTCTTTATTGTCCCTTCTGTTTACTCTAGGTTTTTTTTCCCTGTGTCTTGTGTATACGATGTTGACAGTGTCTCTGTGTTGTTCATACTTGATTGTCCCTTCTGTTTACTCTAGTGTTTATTTTGTACTGTGTCTTGTGTATCCGATGTTGCCAGTGTCTCTGTGTTGTTCTTTCTTTATTATCCCTTCTGTTTACTCTAGTGTTTATTTTATCCTGTGGTTTGTGTATCCGATGTTGCCAGTGTCTCTGTGTTGTTCATTCTTGATTGTCCCTTCTGTTTACTCTAGTGTTTATTTTGTCCTGTGTCTTGTGTATACGATGTTGTCAGTGTCTCTGTGTTGTTCATTCTTGATTGTCCCTTCTGTTTACTCTAGTGTTTATTTTGTCCTGTGTCTTGTGTAGACGATGTTGTCAGTGTCTCTGTGTTGTTCATTCTTGATTGTCCCTTCTGTTTACTCTAGTGTTTATTTTTTCCTGTGTCTTGTGTATCTGATGTTGTCAGTGTCTCTATGTTGTTCATTCTTGATTGTCCCTTCTGTTTACTCTGGTGTTTATTTTGTACTGTATCTTGTGTATCCGATGTTGTCAGTGTCTCTGTGTTGTTCATTCTTGATTGTCCCTTCTGTTTACTCTAGTGTTTAATTTTTACTGGGTCTTGTGTATCCGATGTTGTCAGTGTCTCTCTGTTTTCCATTCTTGATTGTCCCTTCTGTTTACTCTAGTGTTTATTTTGTCCTGTGTCTTGTGTATCCAAATGTTGTCAGTGTCTCTGTGTTGTTCATTCTTGATTGTCCCTTCTGTTTACTCTAGTGTTTAGTTCTGCCTCTGTCTTGTGTATCCAATGTTGCCAGTGTCTCTGTGTTGTTCATTCCTGATTGTCCCTTCTGTTTACTCTAGTGTTTATTTTTTCCTCTTGCTTGTGTATCCGATGTTACCAGTGTGTCTGGATTGTTCATTCTTTATTGTCCTTTCTGTTTACTCTATTGTTTATTTTGTCCTGTGTCTTGTGTATCCGATGTTGCCAGTGTCTCTGTGTTGTTCATTCTTGATTGTCCCTTCTGTTTACTGTAGTGTTTATTTTGTACTGTGTCTTGTGTATCCGATGATGTCAGTGTCTCTGTGTTGTTCATTCTTGATTGTCCCTTCTGTTTACTCTAGGTTTATTTCTTCCTCTGTCTTGTGTATCCGATGTTGCCAGTGTCTCTGTGTTGTTCATTCCTGTTTGTCCCTTCTGTTTACTCTAGTGTTTATTTCTTCCTCTGTCTTGTGTATCCGATGTTACCAGTGTCTTTGGATTGTTCATTCTTTATTGTCCCTTCTGTTTACTCTATTGTTTATTTTGTCCTGTGACTTGTGTATCCGATGTTGCCAGTGTCTCTGTGTTGTTCATTCTTGATTGTCCCTTCTGTTTACTCTAGTGTTTATTTTGTCCAGTTTCTTGTGTATCCGATGTTGCCAGTGTCTCTGTGTTGTTCATACTTGATTGTCCTTTCTGTTTACCCTATTATTTATTTTGTACTGTGTCTTGTGTATCCGATGTTGTCAGTGTCTCTGTGTTGTTCATTCTTGATTGTCCCTTCTGTTTACTCTAGTATTTAATTTGTACTGGGTCTTGTGTATTCGATGTTTTCAGTGTCTCTGTGTTGTCCATTCTTGATTGTCCCTTCTGTTTACTCTAGTGTTTATTTTATCCTGTGTCTTGTGTATCCGATGTTGCCAGTGTCTCTGTGTTGTTCTTTCTTGATTGTCCCTTCTGTTTACTCTAGTGTTTATTTTGTCCTGTGTCTTGTGTATCCGATGTTGTCAGTGTCTCTGTGTTGTTCATTCTTGATTGTCCCTTCTGTTTACACTAGTGTTTATTTTGTCCTGTGTCTTGTGTATCCGATGTTGCCAGTGTCTCTGTGTTGTTCTTTCTTTATTATCCCTTCTGTTTACTCTAGTATTTATTTTATCCTGTGTCTTGTGTATCCGATGTTCCCAGTGTCTCTGTGTTGTTCATTCTAGAAGGTCCCTTCTGTTTACTCTTGTGTTTATTTTGTCCTAAATCTTGTGCATCCGATATTGCCAGTGTCTCTGTGTTGTTCATTCTTGATTGTCCCTTCTGTTTACTCTAGTGTTTATTTTGTACTGTGTCTTGTGTATCCGATGTTGCCACTGTCTCTGTGTTGTTCATTCTTGATTGTCCCATCTGTTTACTCTAGTGTTTATTTTGTACTGGGTCTTGTGTATCCGATGTTGTCAGTGTCTATGTGTTGTTCATTCTTGATTGCCCCTTCTGTTTACTCTTCTGTTTATTTTGTCCTGTGTCTTGTGTATACGATGTTGTCAGTGTCTCTGTATTTTTCATTCTTGATTGTCCCTTCTGTTTACTCTAGTGTTTATTATGTACCGTGTCTTGTGTATCCGATGTTGTCAGTGTCTCTGTGTTGTTCATTCTTGATTGTCCCATCTGTTTACTCTAGTGTTTATTTTGTACTGGGTCTTGTGTATCCGATGTTGTCAGTGTCTCTGTGTTGTTCATTCTTGATTGTCCCTTCTGTTTACTCTTGTGTTTATTTTGTCCTGTGTCTTGTGTATCCGATGTTGTCAGTGTCTCTGTGTTGTTCATTCTTGATTGTCCCTTCTGTTTACTCTAGTTTTATTTCTTCCTCTGTCTTGTGTATCCGATGTTGCCAGTGTCTCTGTGTTGGTCATTCTTGATTGTCCCTTCTGTTTACTCTAGTGTTTATTTTGTCCTGTGTCTTATGTATCCGATGTTGCCAGTGTCTCTGTGTTTTTCATTCTTGATTGTCCCTTCTGTTTACTCTAGTGTTTATTTTGTCCTGTGTCTTGTGCATCCGATGTTGCCAGTTTCTCTGTGTTGTTCATTCTAGATTGTCCCTTCTGTTTACTCTAGTGTTTATTTTGTCCTGTGTCTTGTGTATACGATGTTGTCAGTGTCTCTGTGTTGTTCATTCTTGATTGTCCCTTCTGTTTACTCTAGTGTTTATTTTGTCCTGTGTCTTGTGTATACGATGTTGTCAGTGTCTCTGTGTTGTTCATTCTTGATTGTCCCTTCTGTTTACTCTAGTGTTTATTTTTTCCTGTTTCTTGTGTATCTGATGTTGTCAGTGTCTCTGTGTTTTTCATTCTTGATTGTCCCTTCTGTTTACTCTAGTGTTTAATTTGTACTGGGTCTTGTGTATCCGATGTTGTCAGTGTCTCTGTGTTGTCCATTCTTGATTGTCTCTTCTGTTTACTCTAGTGTTTATTTTGTCCTGTGTCTTGTGTATCCAAATGTTGTCAGTGTCTCTGTGTTGTTCATTCTTGATTGTCCCTTCTGTTTACTCTAGTGTTTATTTCTGCCTCTGTCTTGTGTATCCAATGTTGCCAGTGTCACTGTGTTGTTCATTCCTGATTGTCCCTTCTGTTTACTCTAGTGTTTATTTCTTCCTGTGTCTTGTGTATCCGATGTTACCAGTGTCTCTGGATTGTTCATTCTTTATTGTCCCTTCTGTTTACTCTATTGTTTATTTTGTACTGTGTCTTGTGTATCCGATGTTGCCAGTGTCTCTGTGTTGTTCATTCTTGATTGTCCCTTCTGTTTACTCTAGTGTTTATTTTGTCCTGTGTCTTGTGTATCCAGATGTTGTCAGTGTCTCTGTGTTGTTCATTCTTGATTGTCCCTTCTGTTTACTCTAGTGTTTATGTCTTCCTCTGTCTTGTGTATCCGATGTTGCCAGTGTCTCTGTGTTGTTCATTCCTGTTTGTCCCTTCTGTTTACTCTAGTGTTTATTTCTTCCTCTGTCTTGTGTATCCGATTTTACCAGTGTCTTTGGATTGTTCATTCTTTATTGTCCCTTCTGTTTACTCTATTGTTTATTTTGTCCTGTGACTTGTGTATCCGATGTTGCCAGTGTCTCTGTGTTGTTCATTCTTGATTGTCCCTTCTGTTTACTCTAGTGTTTATTTTGTCCAGTTTCTTGTGTATCCGATGTTGCCAGTGTCTCTGTGTTGTTCATACTTGATTGTCCTTTCTGTTTACCCTATTATTTATTTTGTACTGTGTCTTGTGTATCAGATGTTACCAATGTCTCTGTGTTGTTCATTCTTGATTGTCCCTTCTGTTTACTCTAGTGTTTATTGTGTCCTGTGTCTTCTGTATCCGATATTGTCAGTGTCACTGTGTTGTTCATTCTTGATTGTCCCTTCTGGTTACTCTAGTGTTTATTTTGTACTGTGTCTTGTGTATTCGATGTTGTCAGTGTCTCTGTGTTGTTCATTCTTGATTGTCCCTTCTGTTTACTCTAGTGTTTATTTTGTCCTGTGTCTTGTGCATCCGATGTTGCCAGTGCCTCTGTGTTGTTCATTCTTGATTGTCACTTCTGTTTACTCTAGTGTTTATTTTGTCCTGTGTCTTGTGTATCCGATGTTGCCAGTGTCTCTGTGTTGTTCACACTTGCGTGTCCCTTCTGTTTACTCTAGTGTTTATTTTGTACTGTGTCTTGTGTATCCGATGTTGCCACTGTCTCTGTGTTGTTCTTTCTTTATTATCCCTTTTGTTTACTCTAGTATTTATTTTATCCTGTGTCTTGTGTATCCGATGATCCCAGTGTCTCTGTGTTGTTCATTCTTGATTGTCCCTTCTGTTTACTCTTGTGTTTATTTTTTCCTAAATCTTGTGCATTCGATATTGCCAGTGTCTCTGTGTTGTTCATTCTTGATTGTCCCTTCTGTTTACTCTAGTGTTTATTTTGTACTGTGTCTTGTGTATCCGATGTTGCGACTGTCTCTGTGTTGTTCATTCTTGATTGTGCCATCTGTTTACTCTAGTGTTTATTTTGTACTGGGTCTTGTGTATCCGATGTTGTCAGTGTCTATGTGTTGTTCATTCTTGATTGTCCCTTCTGTTTACTCTTCTGTTTATTTTGTCCTGTGTCTTGTGTATACGATGTTGTCAGTGTCTCTGTGTTTTTCATTCTTGATTGTCCCTTCTGTTTACTCTAGTATTTATTATGTACTGTGTCTTGTGTATCCGATGTTGTCAGTGTCTCTGTGTTGTTCATTCTTGATTGTCCCATCTGTTTACTCTAGTGTTTATTTTGTACTGGGTCTTGTGTATCCGATGTTGTCAGTGTCTCTGTGTTGTTCATTCTTGATTGTCCCTTCTGTTTACTCTTGTGTTTATTTTGTCCTGTGTCTTGTGTATCCGATGTTGTCAGTGTCTCTGTGTTGTTCATTCTTGATTGTCCCTTCTGTTTACTCTAGTTTTATTTCTTCCTCTGTCTTGTGTATCCGATGTTGCCAGTGTCTCTGTATTGGTCATTCTTGATTGTCCCTTCTGTTTACTCTAGTGTTTATTTTGTCCTGTGTCTTATGTATCCGATGTTGCCAGTGTCTCTGTGTTTTCCATTCTTGATTGTCCCTTCTGTTTACTCTAGTGTTTATTTTGTCCTGTGTCTTGGGCATACGATGTTTCCAGTTTCTCTGTGTTGTTCATTCTAGATTGTCCCTTCTGTTTACTCTAGTGTTTATTTTGTCCTGTGTCTTGTGTATACGATGTTGTCAGTGTCTCTGTGTTGTTCATTCTTGATTGTCCCTTCTGTTTACTCTAGTATTTATTTTGTCCTGTGTCTTGTGTATACGATGTTGTCAGTGTCTCTGTGTTGTTCATTCTTGATTGTCCCTTCTGTTTACTCTAGTGTTTATTTTTTCCTGTGTCTTGTGTATCTGATGTTGTCAGTGTCTCTGTCTTGTTCATTCTTGATTGTCCCTTCTGTTTACTCTGGTTATTATTTTGTACTGTGTCTTGTGTATCCAATGTTGTCAGTGTCTATGTGTTGTTCATTCTTGATTGTCCCTTCTGTTTACTCTTCTGTTTATTTTGTCCTGTGTCTTGTGTATACGATGTTGTCAGTGTCTCTGTGTTTTTCATTGTTGATTGTCCCTTCTGTTTACTCTAGTGTTTATTATTTACCGTGTCTTGTGTATCCGATGTTGTCAGTGTCTCTGTGATGTTCATTCTTGATTGTCCCATCTGTTTACTCTAGTGTTTATTTTGTACTGGGTCTTGTGTATCCGATGTTGTCAGTGTCTCTGTGTTGTTCATTCTTGATTGTCCCTTCTGTTTACTCTTGTGTTTATTTTGTCCTGTGTCTTGTGTATACGATGTTGTCAGTGTCTCTGTGTTGTTCATTCTTGATTGTCCCTTCTGTTTACTCTAGTTTTATTTCTTCCTCTGTCTTGTGTATCCGATGTTGCCAGTGTCTCTGTGTTGGTCATTCTTGATTGTCCCTTCTGTTTACTCTAGTGTTTATTTTGTCCTGTGTCTTATGTATCCGATGTTGCCAGTGTCTCTGTGTTTTTCATTCTTGATTGTCCCTTCTGTTTACTCTAGTGTTTATTTTGTCCTGTGTCTTGTGCATCCGATGTTGCCAGTTTCTCTGTGTTGTTCATTCTAGATTGTCCCTTCTGTTTACTCTGGTGTTTATTTTGTCCTGTGTCTTGTGTATACGATGTTGTCAGTGTCTCTGTGTTGTTCATTCTTGATTGTCCCTTCTGTTTACTCTAGTGTTTATTTTGTCCTGTGTCTTGTGTATCTGATGTTGTCAGTGTCTCTGTGTTGTTCATTCTTGATTGTCCCTTCTGTTTACTCTGGTGTTTATTTTGTACTGTGTCTTGTGTATCCGATGTTGTCAGTGTCTCTGTGTTGTTCATTCTTGATTGTCCCTTCTGTTTACTCTAGTGTTTATTTCTGCCTCTGTCTTGTGTATCCAATGTTGCCAGTGTCTCTGTGTTGTTCATTCCTGATTGTCCCATCTGTTTACTCTAGTGTTTATTTCTTCCTCTGTCTTGTGTATCCGATGTTACCAGTGTCTCTGGATTGTTCATTCTTTATTGTCCCTTCTGTTTACTCTATTGTTTATTTTGTACCGTGTCTTGTGTATCCGATGTTGCCAGTGTCTCTGTGTTGTTCATTCTTGATTGTCCCTTCTGTTTACTCTATTGTTTATTTTGTACTGTGTCTTGTGTATCCGATGTTGTCAGTGTCTCTGTGTTGTTCATTCTTGATTGTCCCTTCTGTTTACTCTAGTGTTTATTTCTTGCTCTGTCTTTTGTATCCGATGTTGCCAGTGTCTCTGTGTTGTTCATTCCTGTTTGTCCCTTCTGTTTACTCTAGTGTTTATTTCTTCCTCTGTCTTGTGTATCCGATGTTGCCAGTGTCTCTGTCTTGTTCATTCTTGATTGTCCCATCTGTTTACTCTAGTGTTTATTTTGTACTGGGTCTTGTGTATCCGATGTTGTCAGTGTCTATGTGTTGTTCATTCTTGATTGTCCCTTCTGTTTACTCTTCTGTTTATTTTGTCCTGTGTCTTGTGTATACGATGTTGTCAGTTTCTCTGTGTTTTTCATTCTTGATTGTCCCTTCTGTTTACTCTAGTGTTTATTATGTACCGTGTCTTGTGTATCCGATGTTGTCAGTGTCTCTGTGTTGTTCATTCTTGATTGTCCCATCTGTTTACTCTAGTGTTTATTTTGTACTGGGTCTTGTGTATCCGATGTTGTCAGTGTCTCTGTGTTGTTCATTCTTGATTGTCCCTTCTGTTTACTCTTGTGTTTATTTTGTCCTGTGTCTTGTGTATCCGATGTTGTCAGTGTCTCTGTGTTGTTCATTCTTGATTGTCCCTTCTGTTTACTCTAGTTTTATTTCTTCCTCTGTCTTGTGCATCCGATGTTGCCAGTGTCTCTGGATTGTTCATTCTTGATTGTCCATTCTGTTTACTCTAGTGTTTATTTTCTCCTGTGTCTTGTGTATCCGATGTTGCCAGTGTCTCTGTGTTGTTCATTGCTGATTGACCCTTCTGTTTACTCTGGTGTTTATTTTGTACTGTTTCTTGTGTATCCGAGGTTGTCAGTGTCTCTGTGTTTTTTGTTCTTGATTGTCCCTTCTGTTTACTCTAGTGTTTATTTTGTCCTGTGTCTTGTGTATCTGATGTTGTCAGTGTCTTTGTGTTGTTCATTCTTGATTGTCCCTTCTGTTTACTCTAGTGTTTATTTATTCCTCTGTCTTGTGTATCCGATGTTGCCAGTGTCTCTGTGTTGTTCGTTCTTGATTGTCCCTTCTGTTTACTCTAGTGTTTATTTATTCCTCTGTCTTGTGTATCCGATGTTGCCGGTGTCTCTGTGTTGTTCATTGTTGATTGACCCTTCTGTTTACTCTGGTGTTTATTTTGTACTGTTTCTTGTGTATCCGAGGTTGTCAGTGTCTCTGTGCTGTTCATTCTTGATTGTCCCTTCTGTTTACTCTAGTGTTTATTTATTCCTCTGTCTTGTATATCCGATGTTGCCGGTGTCTCTGTGTTGTTCATTGTTGATTGACCCTTCTGTTTACTCTGGTGTTTATTTTGTACTGTTTCTTGTGTATCCGAGGTTGTCAGTGTCTCTGTGTTTTTTGTTCTTGATTGTCCCTTCTGTTTACTCTAGTGTTTATTTTGTCCTGTGTCTTATGTATCCGATGTTGCCAGTGTCTCTGTGTTTTTCATTCTTGATTGTCACTTCTGTTTACTCTTGTGTTTATTTTGTCCTGTGTCTTGTGTATACGATGTTGTCAGTGTCTCTGTGCTGTTCATTCTTGATTGTTCCTTCTGTTTACTCTAGTGTTTATTTTGTACCGTGTCTTGTGTATCCGATGTTGTCAGTGTCTCTGTGTTTTCATTCTTGATTGTCCCTTCTGTTTACTCTAGTGTTTATTTTGTACTGGGTCTTGTGTATCCGATGTTGTCAGTGTCTCTGTGTTGTTCATTCTTGATTGTCCCATCTGTTTACTCTAGTGTTTATTTTGTACTGGGTCTTGTGTTTCCGATGTTGTCAGTGTCTCTGTGTTGTTCATTCTTGATTGTCCATTCTGTTTACTCTAGTGTTTATTTTGTCCTGTGTCTTGTGTATCTGATGTTGTCAGTGTCTCTGTGTTTTTCATTCTTGATTGTCACTTCTGTTTACTCTTGTGTTTATTTTGTCCTGTGTCTTGTGTATACGATGTTGTCAGTGTCTCTGTGCTGTTCATTCTTGATTGTCCCTTCTGTTTACTCTAGTGTTTATTTTGTACCGTGTCTTGTGTATCCGATGTTGTCAGTGTCTCTGTGTTTTCATTCTTGATTGTCCCATCTGTTTACTCTAGTGTTTATTTTGTACTGGGTCTTGTGTATCCGATGTTGTCAGTGTCTCTGTGTTGTTCATTCTTGATTGTCCCATCTGTTTACTCTAGTGTTTATTTTGTACTGGGTCTTGTGTTTCCGATGTTGTCAGTGTCTCTGTGTTGTTCATTCTTGATTGTCCCTTCTGTTTACTCTAGTATTTATTTCTTCCTGTGTCTTGTGTATTCGATGTTGCCAGTGTCTCTGTGTTGTTCATTCTTGATTGTCCATTCTGTTTACTCTAGTGTTTATTTTGTCCTGTGTCTTATGTATCCGATGTTGCCAGTGTCTCTGTGTTGTTCATTCTTGATTGTCCCTTCTGTTTACTCTTGTGTTTATTTTGTCCTGTGTCTTGTGTATCCGATGTTGCCAGTGTCTCAGGATTGTTCATTCTAGATTGTCCCTTCTGTTTACTCTAGTGTTTATTTTGTCCTATGTCTTGTGTATCCGATGTTGCCGGTGTGTCTGTGTTGTTCATTGTTGATTGACCCTTCAGTTTACTCTGGTGTTTATTTTGTACTGTTTCTTGTGTATCCGAAGTTGTCAGTGTCTCAGTGTTTTTCGTTCTTGATTGTCCCTTCTGTTTACTCTAGTGTTTATTTTGTCCTGTGTCTTGTGTATCCTATGTTGTCAGTGTCTCTGTGTTGTTCATTCTTGATTGTCACTTCTGTTTACTCTAGTGTTTATTTCTTCCTCTGTCTTGTGTATTCGATGTTGCCAGTGTCTCTGTGTTGTTCATTCTTGATTGTCCCTTCTGTTTACTCTAGTTTTTATTTTGTCCTGTGTCTTATGTATCCGATGTTGCCCCTTTCTCTGTGTTTTTCATTCTTGATTGTCCCTTCTGTTTACTCTAGTGTTTATTTTCTCCTGTGTCTTGTGTATCCGATGTTGCCGGTGTCTCTGTGTTGTTCATTGTTGATTGACCCTTCTGTTTACTCTGGTGTTTATTTTGTACTGTTTCTTGTGTATCCGAAGTTGTCAGTGTCTCTGTGTTTTTCGTTCTTGATTGTCCCTTCTGTTTACTCTAGTGTTTATTTTGTCACGTGTCTTGTGTATCCTATGTTGTCAGTATCTCTGTGTTGTTCATTCTTTATTGTCCCTTCTGTTTACTCTAGGTTTTTTTTTCCTGTGTCTTGTGTATACGATGTTGACAGTGTCTCTGTGTTGTTCATACTTGATTGTCCCTTCTGTTTACTCTAGTGTTTATTTTGTACCGTGCCTTGTGTATCCGATGTTGCCAGTGTCTCTGTGTTGTTCTTTCTTTATTATCCCTTCTGTTTACTCTAGTGTTTATTTTATCCTGTGGCTTGTGTATCCGATGTTGCCAGTGTGTCTGTGTTATTCATTCTAGATTGTCCCTTCTGTTTACTCTAGTGTTTATTTTGTCCTGTGTCTTGTGTATCCGATGTTCCCAGTTTCTCTGTGTTGTTCATTCTAGATTGTCCCTTCTGTTTACTCTAGTGTTTATTTTGTCCTGTGTCTTGTGTATACGATGTTGTCAGTGTCTCTGTGTTGTTCATTCTTGATTGTCCCTTCTGTTTACTCTATTGTTTATTTTGCCCTGTGTCTTATGTATACGATGTTGTCAGTGTCTCTGTGTTGTTCATTCTTGATTGTCCCATCTGTTTACTCTAGTATTTATTTCTTCCTCTGTCTTGTGTATCCGATGTTGCCAGTGTCTCTGTGTTGTTCATTCTTGATTGTCCATTCTGTTTACTCTAGTGTTTATTTTGTCCTGTGTCTTATGTATCCGATGTTGCCAGTGTCTCTGTGTTGTTCATTCTTGATTGTCCCTTCTGTTTACTCTTGTGTTTATTTTGTCCTGTGTCTTGTGTATCCGATGTTGCCAGTGTCTCTGGATTGTTTATTCTTGACTGTCCCTTCTGTTTACTCTAGTGTTTATATTGTCCTGTGTCTTGTGTATCCGATGTTGCCGGTGTGTCTGTGTTGTTCATTGTTGATTGACCCTTCTGTTTACTCTGGTGTTTATTTTGTACTGTTTCTTGTGTATCCGAAGATGTCAGTGTCTCTGTGTTGTTCATTCTTGATTGTCCATTCTGTTTACTCTAGTGTTTATTTTGTCCTGTGTCTTATGTATCCGATGTTGCCAGTGTCTCTGTGTTGTTCATTCTTGATTGTCCCTTCTGTTTACTCTTGTGTTTATTTTGTCCTGTGTCTTGTGTATCCGATGTTGCCAGTGTCTCTGGATTGTTTATTCTTGACTGTCCCTTCTGTTTACTCTAGTGTTTATATTGTCCTGTGTCTTGTGTATCCGATGTTGCCGGTGTGTCTGTGTTGTTCATTGTTGATTGACCCTTCTGTTTACTCTGGTGTTTATTTTGTACTGTTTCTTGTGTATCCGAAGATGTCAGTGTCTCTGTGTTTTTCGTTCTTGATTGTCCCTTCTGTTTACTCTAGTGTTTATTTCTTCCTCTGTCTTGTGTATACGATGTTGCCAGTGTCTCTGTGTTGTTCATTCTTGATTGTCCCTTCTACTTACTCTAGGTTTTTTTTTCCTGTGTCTTGTGTATACGATGTTGACAGTGTCTCTGTGTTGTTCATACTTGATTGTCCCTTCTGTTTACTCTAGTGTTTATTTTGTACTGTGTCTTGTGTATCCGATGTTGCCAGTGTCTCTGTGTTGTTCTTTCTTTATTATCCCTTCTGTTTACTCTAGTGTTTATTTTATCCTGTGGCTTGTGTATTCGATGTTCCCAGTGTCTCTGTGTTGTTCATTCTAGAAGGTCCCTTCTGTTTACTCTTGTGTTTATTTTGTCCTAAATCTTGTGCATCCGATATTGCCAGTGTCTCTGTGTTGTTCATTCTTGATTGTCCCTTCTGTTTACTCTAGTGTTTATTTTGTACTGTGTCTTGTGTATCCGATGTTGCCACTGTCTCTGTGTTGTTCATTCTTGATTGTCCCATCTGTTTACTCTAGTGTTTATTTTGTACTGGGTCTTGTGTATCCGATGTTGTCAGTGTCTATGTGTTGTTCATTCTTGATTGTCCCTTCTGTTTACTCTTCTGTTTATTTTGTCCTGTGTCTTGTGTATACGATGTTGTCAGTGTCTCTGTATTTTTCATTCTTGATTGTCCCTTCTGTTTACTCTAGTGTTTATTATGTACCGTGTCTTGTGTATCCGATGCTGTCAGTGTCTCTGTGTTGTTCATTCTTGATTGTCCCATCTGTTTACTCTAGTGTTTATTTTGTACTGGGTCTTGTGTATCCGATGTTGTCAGTGTCTCTGTGTTGTTCATTCTTGATTGTCCCTTCTGTTTACTCTTGTGTTTATTTTGTACTGTGTCTTGTGTATCCGATGTTGTCAGTGTCTCTGTGTTGTTCATTCTTGATTGTCCCTTCTGTTTACTCTAGTTTTATTTCTTCCTCTGTCTTGTGTATCCGATGTTGCCAGTGTCTCTGTGTTGGTCATTCTTGATTGTCCCTTCTGTTTACTCTAGTGTTTATTTTGTCCTGTATCTTATGTATCCGATGTTGCCAGTGTCTCTGTGTTTTTCATTCTTGATTGTCCCTTCTGTTTACTCTAGTGTTTATTTTGTCCTGTGTCTTGTGCATCCGATGTTGCCAGTTTCTCTGTGTTGTTCATTCTAGATTGTCCCTTCTGTTTACTCTAGTGTTTATTTTGTCCTGTGTCTTGTGTATACGATGTTGTCAGTGTCTCTGTGTTGTTCATTCTTGATTGTCCCTTCTGTTTACTCTAGTGTTTATTTTGTCCTGTGTCTTGTGTATACGATGTTGTCAGTGTCTCTGTGTTGTTCATTCTTGATTGTCCCTTCTGTTTACTCTAGTGTTTATTTTTTCCTGTTTCTTGTGTATCTGATGTTGTCAGTGTCTCTGTGTTGTTCATTCTTGATTGTCCCTTCTGTTTACTCTAGTGTTTAATTTGTACTGGGTCTTGTGTATCCGATGTTGTCAGTGTCTCTGTGTTGTCCATTCTTGATTGTCACTTCTGTTTACTCTAGTGTTTATTTTGTCCTGTGTCTTGTGTATCCAAATGTTGTCAGTGTCTCTGTGTTGTTCATTCTTGATTGTCCCTTCTGTTTACTCTAGTGTTTATTTCTGCCTCTGTCTTGTGTATCCAATGTTGCCAGTGTCTCTGTGTTGTTCATTCCTGATTGTCCCTTCTGTTTACTCTAGTGTTTATTTCTTCCTCTGTCTTGTGTATCCGATGTTACCAGTGTCTCTGGATTGTTCATTCTTTATTGTCCCTTCTGTTTACTCTATTGTTTATTTTGTACTGTGTCTTGTGTATCCGATGTTGCCAGTGTCTCTGTGTTGTTCATTCTTGATTGTCCCTTCTGTTTACTCTAGTGTTTATTTTGTCCTGTGTCTTGTGTATCCAAATGTTGTCAGTGTCTCTGTGTTGTTCATTCTTGATTGTCCCTTCTGTTTACTCTAGTGTTTATTTCTTCCTCTGTCTTGTGTATCCGATGTTGCCAGTGTCTCTGTGTTGTTCATTCCTGTTTGTCCCTTCTGTTTACTCTAGTGTTTATTTCTTCCTCTGTCTTGTGTATCCGATTTTACCAGTGTCTTTGGATTGTTCATTCTTTATTGTCCCTTCTGTTTACTCTATTGTTTATTTTGTCCTGTGACTTGTGTATCCGATGTTGCCAGTGTCTCTGTGTTGTTCATTCTTGATTGTCCCTTCTGTTTACTCTAGTGTTTATTTTGTCCAGTTTCTTGTGTATCCGATGTTGCCAGTGTCTCTGTGTTGTTCATACTTGATTGTCCTTTCTGTTTACCCTATTATTTATTTTGTACTGTGTCTTGTGTATCAGATGTTACCAATGTCTCTGTGTTGTTCATTCTTGATTGTCCCTTCTGTTTACTCTAGTGTTTATTGTGTCCTGTGTCTTCTGTATCCGATATTGTCAGTGTCTCTGTGTTGTTCATTCTTGATTGTCCCTTCTGGTTACTCTAGTGTTTATTTTGTACTGTGTCTTGTGTATTCGATGTTGTCAGTGTCTCTGTGTTGTTCATTCTTGATTGTCCCTTCTGTTTACTCTAGTGTTTATTTTGTCCTGTGTCTTGTGTATCCGATGTTGCCAGTGTCTCTGTGTTGTTCATTCTTGATTGTCACTTCTGTTTACTCTAGTGTTTATTTTGTCCTGTGTCTTGTGTATCCGATGTTGCCAGTGTCTCTGTGTTGTTCACACTTGCGTGTCCCTTCTGTTTACTCTTGTGTTTATTTTGTACTGTGTCTTGTGTATCCGATGTTGCCACTGTCTCTGTGTTGTTCTTTCTTTATTATCCCTTTTGTTTACTCTAGTATTTATTTTATCCTGTGTCTTGTGTATCCGATGTTCCCAGTGTCTCTGTGTTGTTCATTCTTGATTGTCCCTTCTGTTTACTCTTGTGTTTATTTTGTCCTAAATCTTGTGCATTCGATATTGCCAGTGTCTCTGTGTTGTTCATTCTTGATTGTCCCTTCTGTTTACTCTAGTGTTTATTTTGTACTGTGTCTTGTGTATCCGATGTTGCGACTGTCTCTGTGTTGTTCATTCTTGATTGTGCCATCTGTTTACTCTAGTGTTTATTTTGTACTGGGTCTTGTGTATCCGATGTTGTCAGTGTCTATGTGTTGTTCATTCTTGATTGTCCCTTCTGTTTACTCTTCTGTTTATTTTGTCCTGTGTCTTGTGTATACGATGTTGTCAGTGTCTCTGTGTTTTTCATTCTTGATTGTCCCTTCTGTTTACTCTAGTATTTATTATGTACCGTGTCTTGTGTATCCGATGTTGTCAGTGTCTCTGTGTTGTTCATTCTTGATTGTCCCATCTGTTTACTCTAGTGTTTATTTTGTACTGGGTCTTGTGTATCCGATGTTGTCAGTGTCTCTGTGTTGTTCATTCTTGATTGTCCCTTCTGTTTACTCTTGTGTTTATTTTGTCCTGTGTCTTGTGTATCCGATGTTGTCAGTGTCTCTGTGTTGTTCATTCTTGATTGTCCCTTCTGTTTACTCTAGTTTTATTTCTTCCTCTGTCTTGTGTATCCGATGTTGCCAGTGTCTCTGTATTGGTCATTCTTGATTGTCCCTTCTGTTTACTCTAGTGTTTATTTTGTCCTGTGTCTTATGTATCCGATGTTGCCAGTGTCTCTGTGTTTTCCATTCTTGATTGTCCCTTCTGTTTACTCTAGTGTTTATTTTGTCCTGTGTCTTGGGCATACGATGTTGCCAGTTTCTCTGTGTTGTTCATTCTAGATTGTCCCTTCTGTTTACTCTAGTGTTTATTTTGTCCTGTGTCTTGTGTATACGATGTTGTCAGTGTCTCTGTGTTGTTCATTCTTGATTGTCCCTTCTGTTTACTCTAGTGTTTATTTTGTCCTGTGTCTTGTGTATTCGATGTTGTCAGTGTCTCTGTGTTGTTCATTCTTGATTGTCCCTTCTGTTTACTCTAGTGTTTATTTTGTCCTGTGTCTTGTGTATACGATGTTGTCAGTGTCTCTGTGTTGTTCATTCTTGATTGTCCCTTCTGTTTACTCTAGTGTTTATTTTTTCCTGTTTCTTGTGTATCTGATGTTGTCAGTGTCTCTGTGTTGTTCATTCTTGATTGTCCCTTCTGTTTACTCTAGTGTTTAATTTGTACTGGGTCTTATGTATCCGATGTTGTCAGTGTCTCTGTGTTGTCCATTCTTGATTGTCTCTTCTGTTTACTCTAGTGTTTATTTTGTCCTGTGTCTTGTGTATCCAAATGTTGTCAGTGTCTCTGTGTTGTTCATTCTTGATTGTCCCTTCTGTTTACTCTAGTGTTTATTTCTGCCTCTGTCTTGTGTATCCAATGTTGCCAGTGTCACTGTGTTGTTCATTCCTGATTGTCCCTTCTGTTTACTCTAGTGTTTATTTCTTCCTCTGTCTTGTGTATCCGATGTTACCAGTGTCTCTGGATTGTTCATTCTTTATTGTCCCTTCTGTTTACTCTATTGTTTATTTTGTACTGTGTCTTGTGTATCCGATGTTGCCAGTGTCTCTGTGTTGTTCATTCTTGATTGTCCCTTCTGTTTACTCTAGTGTTTATTTTGTCCTGTGTCTTGTGTATCCAAATGTTGTCAGTGTCTCTCTGTTGTTCATTCTTGATTGTCCCTTCTGTTTACTCTAGTGTTTATTTCTTCCTCTGTCTTGTGTATCCGATGTTGCCAGTGTCTCTGTGTTGTTCATTCCTGTTTGTCCCTTCTGTTTACTCTAGTGTTTATTTCTTCCTCTGTCTTGTGTATCCGATTTTACCAGTGTCTTTGGATTGTTCATTCTTTATTGTCCCTTCTGTTTACTCTATTGTTTATTTTGTCCTGTGACTTGTGTATCCGATGTTGCCAGTGTCTCTGTGTTGTTCATTCTTGATTGTCCCTTCTGTTTACTCTAGTGTTTATTTTGTCCAGTTTCTTGTGTATCCGATGTTGCCAGTGTCTCTGTGTTGTTCATACTTGATTGTCCTTTCTGTTTACCCTATTATTTATTTTGTACTGTGTCTTGTGTATCAGATGTTACCAATGTCTCTGTGTTGTTCATTCTTGATTGTCCCTTCTGTTTACTCTAGTGTTTATTGTGTCCTGTGTCTTCTGTATCCGATATTGTCAGTGTCTCTGTGTTGTTCATTCTTGATTGTCCCTTCTGGTTACTCTAGTGTTTATTTTGTACTGTGTCTTGTGTATTCGATGTTGTCAGTGTCTCTGTGTTGTTCATTCTTGATTGTCCCTTCTGTTTACTCTAGTGTTTATTTTGTCCTGTGTCTTGTGTATCCGATGTTGCCAGTGTCTCTGTGTTGTTCATTCTTGATTGTCCCTTCTGTTTACTCTAGTGTTTATTTCTTCCTCTGTCTTGTGTATCCGATGTTGCCAGTGTCTCTGTGTTGTTCATTCCTGTTTGTCCCTTCTGTTTACTCTAGTGTTTATTTCTTCCTCTGTCTTGTGTATCCGATTTTACCAGTGTCTTTGGATTGTTCATTCTTTATTGTCCCTTCTGTTTACTCTATTGTTTATTTTGTCCTGTGACTTGTGTATCCGATGTTGCCAGTGTCTCTGTGTTGTTCATTGTTGATTGTCCCTTCTGTTTACTCTAGTGTTTATTTTGTCCAGTTTCTTGTGTATCCGATGTTGCCAGTGTCTCTGTGTTGTTCATACTTGATTGTCCCATCTGTTTACCCTATTATTTATTTTGTACTGTGTCTTGTGTATCAGATGTTACCAATGTCTCTGTGTTGTTCATTCTTGATTGTCCCTTCTGTTTACTCTAGTGTTTATTGTGTCCTGTGTCTTCTGTATCCGATATTGTCAGTGTCTCTGTGTTGTTCATTCTTGATTGTCCCTTCTGGTTACTCTAGTGTTTATTTTGTACTGTGTCTTGTGTATTCGATGTTGTCAGTGTCTCTGTGTTGTTCATTCTTGATTGTCCCTTCTGTTTACTCTAGTGTTTATTTTGTCCTGTGTCTTGTGTATCCGATGTTGCCAGTGTCTCTGTGTTGTTCATTCTTGATTGTCACTTCTGTTTACTCTAGTGTTTATTTTGTCCTGTGTCTTGTGTATCCGATGTTGCCAGTGTCTCTGTGTTGTTCACACTTGCGTGTCCCTTCTGTTTACTCTTGTGTTTATTTTGTACTGTGTCTTGTGTATCCGATGTTGCCACTGTCTCTGTGTTGTTCTTTCTTTATTATCCCTTTTGTTTACTCTAGTATTTATTTTATCCTGTGTCTTGTGTATCCGATGTTCCCAGTGTCTCTGTGTTGTTCATTCTTGATTGTCCCTTCTGTTTACTCTTGTGTTTATTTTTTCCTAAATCTTGTGCATTCGATATTGCCAGTGTCTCTGTGTTGTTCATTCTTGATTGTCCCTTCTGTTTACTCTAGTGTTTATTTTGTACTGTGTCTTGTGTATCCGATGTTGCGACTGTCTCTGTGTTGTTCATTCTTGATTGTGCCATCTGTTTACTCTAGTGTTTATTTTGTACTGGGTCTTGTGTATCCGATGTTGTCAGTGTCTATGTGTTGTTCATTCTTGATTGTCCCTTCTGTTTACTCTTCTGTTTATTTTGTCCTGTGTCTTGTGTATACGATGTTGTCAGTGTCTCTGTGTTTTTCATTCTTGATTGTCCCTTCTGTTTACTCTAGTATTTATTATGTACCGTGTCTTGTGTATCCGATGTTGTCAGTGTCTCTGTGTTGTTCATTCTTGATTGTCCCATCTGTTTACTCTAGTGTTTATTTTGTACTGGGTCTTGTGTATCCGATGTTGTCAGTGTCTCTGTGTTGTTCATTCTTGATTGTCCCTTCTGTTTACTCTTGTGTTTATTTTGTCCTGTGTCTTGTGTATCCGATGTTGTCAGTGTCTCTGTGTTGTTCATTCTTGATTGTCCCTTCTGTTTACTCTAGTTTTATTTCTTCCTCTGTCTTTTGTATCCGATGTTGCCAGTGTCTCTGTATTGGTCATTCTTGATTGTCCCTTCTGTTTACTCTAGTGTTTATTTTGTCCTGTGTCTTATGTATCCGATGTTGCCAGTGTCTCTGTGTTTTCCATTCTTGATTGTCCCTTCTGTTTACTCTAGTGTTTATTTTGTCCTGTGTCTTGGGCATACGATGTTGCCAGTTTCTCTGTGTTGTTCATTCTAGATTGTCCCTTCTGTTTACTCTAGTGTTTATTTTGTCCTGTGTCTTGTGTATACGATGTTGTCAGTGTCTCTGTGTTGTTCATTCTTGATTGTCCCTTCTGTTTACTCTAGTGTTTATTTTGTCCTGTGTCTTGTGTATTCGATGTTGTCAGTGTCTCTGTGTTGTTCATTCTTGATTGTCCCTTCTGTTTACTCTGGTGTTTATTTTGTCCTGTGTCTTGTGTATACGATGTTGTCAGTGTCTCTGTGTTGTTCATTCTTGATTGTCCCTTCTGTTTACTCTAGTGTTTATTTTTTCCTGTTTCTTGTGTATCTGATGTTGTCAGTGTCTCTGTGTTGTTCATTCTTGATTGTCCCTTCTGTTTACTCTAGTGTTTAATTTGTACTGGGTCTTATGTATCCGATGTTGTCAGTGTCTCTGTGTTGTCCATTCTTGATTGTCTCTTCTGTTTACTCTAGTGTTTATTTTGTCCTGTGTCTTGTGTATCCAAATGTTGTCAGTGTCTCTGTGTTGTTCATTCTTGATTGTCCCTTCTGTTTACTCTAGTGTTTATTTCTGCCTCTGTCTTGTGTATCCAATGTTGCCAGTGTCACTGTGTTGTTCATTCCTGATTGTCCCTTCTGTTTACTCTAGTGTTTATTTCTTCCTCTGTCTTGTGTATCCGATGTTACCAGTGTCTCTGGATTGTTCATTCTTTATTGTCCCTTCTGTTTACTCTATTGTTTATTTTGTACTGTGTCTTGTGTATCCGATGTTGCCAGTGTCTCTGTGTTGTTCATTCTTGATTGTCCCTTCTGTTTACTCTAGTGTTTATTTTGTCCTGTGTCTTGTGTATCCAAATGTTGTCAGTGTCTCTGTGTTGTTCATTCTTGATTGTCCCTTCTGTTTACTCTAGTGTTTATTTCTTCCTCTGTCTTGTGTATCCGATGTTGCCAGTGTCTCTGTGTTGTTCATTCCTGTTTGTCCCTTCTGTTTACTCTAGTGTTTATTTCTTCCTCTGTCTTGTGTATCCGATTTTACCAGTGTCTTTGGATTGTTCATTCTTTATTGTCCCTTCTGTTTACTCTATTGTTTATTTTGTCCTGTGACTTGTGTATCCGATGTTGCCAGTGTCTCTGTGTTGTTCATTCTTGATTGTCCCTTCTGTTTACTCTAGTGTTTATTTTGTCCAGTTTCTTGTGTATCCGATGTTGCCAGTGTCTCTGTGTTGTTCATACTTGATTGTCCTTTCTGTTTACCCTATTATTTATTTTGTACTGTGTCTTGTGTATCAGATGTTACCAATGTCTCTGTGTTGTTCATTCTTGATTGTCCCTTCTGTTTACTCTAGTGTTTATTGTGTCCTGTGTCTTCTGTATCCGATATTGTCAGTGTCTCTGTGTTGTTCATTCTTGATTGTCCCTTCTGGTTACTCTAGTGTTTATTTTGTACTGTGTCTTGTGTATTCGATGTTGTCAGTGTCTCTGTGTTGTTCATTCTTGATTGTCCCTTCTGTTTACTCTAGTGTTTATTTTGTCCTGTGTCTTGTGTATCCGATGTTGCCAGTGTCTCTGTGTTGTTCATTCTTGATTGTCACTTCTGTTTACTCTAGTGTTTATTTTGTCCTGTGTCTTGTGTATCCGATGTTGCCAGTGTCTCTGTGTTGTTCACACTTGCGTGTCCCTTCTGTTTACTCTAGTGTTTATTTTGTACTGTGTCTTGTGTATCCGATGTTGCCACTGTCTCTGTGTTGTTCTTTCTTTATTATCCCTTTTGTTTACTCTAGTATTTATTTTATCCTGTGTCTTGTGTATCCGATGTTCCCATTGTCTCTGTGTTGTTCATTCTTGATTGTCCCTTCTGTTTACACTTGTGTTTATTTTTTCCTAAATCTTGTGCATTCGATATTGCCAGTGTCTCTGTGTTGTTCATTCTTGATTGTCCCTTCTGTTTACTCTAGTGTTTATTTTGTACTGTGTCTTGTGTATCCGATGTTGCGACTGTCTCTGTGTTGTTCATTCTTGATTGTGCCATCTGTTTACTCTAGTGTTTATTTTGTACTGGGTCTTGTGTATCCGATGTTGTCAGTGTCTATGTGTTGTTCATTCTTGATTGTCCCTTCTGTTTACTCTTCTGTTTATTTTGTCCTGTGTCTTGTGTATACGATGTTGTCAGTGTCTCTGTGTTTTTCATTCTTGATTGTCCCTTCTGTTTACTCTAGTATTTATTATGTACTGTGTCTTGTGTATCCGATGTTGTCAGTGTCTCTGTGTTGTTCATTCTTGATTGTCCCATCTGTTTACTCTAGTGTTTATTTTGTACTGGGTCTTGTGTATCCGATGTTGTCAGTGTCTCTGTGTTGTTCATTCTTGATTGTCCCTTCTGTTTACTCTTGTGTTTATTTTGTCCTGTGTCTTGTGTATCCGATGTTGTCAGTGTCTCTGTGTTGTTCATTCTTGATTGTCCCTTCTGTTTACTCTAGTTTTATTTCTTCCTCTGTCTTGTGTATCCGATGTTGCCAGTGTCTCTGTATTGGTCATTCTTGATTGTCCCTTCTGTTTACTCTAGTGTTTATTTTGTCCTGTGTCTTATGTATCCGATGTTGCCAGTGTCTCTGTGTTTTCCATTCTTGATTGTCCCTTCTGTTTACTCTAGTGTTTATTTTGTCCTGTGTCTTGGGCATACGATGTTGCCAGTTTCTCTGTGTTGTTCATTCTAGATTGTCCCTTCTGTTTACTCTAGTGTTTATTTTGTCCTGTGTCTTGTGTATACGATGTTGTCAGTGTCTCTGTGTTGTTCATTCTTGATTGTCCCTTCTGTTTACTCTAGTATTTATTTTGTCCTGTGTCTTGTGTATACGATGTTGTCAGTGTCTCTGTGTTGTTCATTCTTGATTGTCCCTTCTGTTTACTCTAGTGTTTATTTTTTCCTGTGTCTTGTGTATCTGATGTTGTCAGTGTCTCTGTGTTGTTCATTCTTGATTGTCCCTTCTGTTTACTCTGGTTATTATTTTGTACTGTGTCTTGTGTATCCAATGTTGTCAGTGTCTATGTGTTGTTCATTCTTGATTGTCCCTTCTGTTTACTCTTCTGTTTATTTTGTCCTGTGTCTTGTGTATACGATGTTGTCAGTGTCTCTGTGTTTTTCATTCTTGATTGTCCCTTCTGTTTACTCTAGTGTTTATTATGTACCGTGTCTTGTGTATCCGATGTTGTCAGTGTCTCTGTGATGTTCATTCTTGATTGTCCCATCTGTTTACTCTAGTGTTTATTTTGTACTGGGTCTTGTGTATCCGATGTTGTCAGTGTCTCTTTGTTGTTCATTCTTGATTGTCCCTTCTGTTTACTCTTGTGTTTATTTTGTCCTGTGTCTTGTGTATACGATGTTGTCAGTGTCTCTGTGTTGTTCATTCTTGATTGTCCCTTCTGTTTACTCTAGTTTTATTTCTTCCTCTGTCTTGTGTATCCGATGTTGCCAGTGTCTCTGTGTTGGTCATTCTTGATTGTCCCTTCTGTTTACTCTAGTGTTTATTTTGTCCTGTGTCTTATGTATCCGATGTTGCCAGTGTCTCTGTGTTTTTCATTCTTGATTGTCCCTTCTGTTTACTCTAGTGTTTATTTTGTCCTGTGTCTTGTGCATCCGATGTTGCCAGTTTCTCTGTGTTGTTCATTCTAGATTGTCCCTTCTGTTTACTCTGGTGTTTATTTTGTCCTGTGTCTTGTGTATACGATGTTGTCAGTGTCTCTGTGTTGTTCATTCTTGATTGTCCCTTCTGTTTACTCTAGTGTTTATTTTGTCCTGTGTCTTGTGTATCTGATGTTGTCAGTGTCTCTGTGTTGTTCATTCTTGATTGTCCCTTCTGTTTACTCTGGTGTTTATTTTGTACTGTGTCTTGTGTATCCGATGTTGTCAGTGTCTCTGTGTTGTTCATTCTTGATTGTCCCTTCTGTTTACTCTAGTGTTTATTTCTGCCTCTGTCTTGTGTATCCAATGTTGCCAGTGTCTCTGTGTTGTTCATTCCTGATTGTCCCATCTGTTTACTCTAGTGTTTATTTCTTCCTCTGTCTTGTGTATCCGATGTTACCAGTGTCTCTGGATTGTTCATTCTTTATTGTCACTTCTGTTTACTCTATTGTTTATTTTGTACCGTGTCTTGTGTATCCGATGTTGCCAGTGTCTCTGTGTTGTTCATTCTTGATTGTCCCTTCTGTTTACTCTATTGTTTATTTTGTACTGTGTCTTGTGTATCCGATGTTGTCAGTGTCTCTGTGTTGTTCATTCTTGATTGTCCCTTCTGTTTACTCTAGTGTTTATTTCTTGCTCTGTCTTTTGTATCCGATGTTGCCAGTGTCTCTGTGTTGTTCATTCCTGTTTGTCCCTTCTGTTTACTCTAGTGTTTATTTCTTCCTCTGTCTTGTGTATCCGATGTTGCCAGTGTCTCTGTGTTGTTCATTCTTGATTGTCCCATCTGTTTACTCTAGTGTTTATTTTGTACTGGGTCTTGTGTATCCGATGTTGTCAGTGTCTATGTGTTGTTCATTCTTGATTGTCCCTTCTGTTTACTCTTCTGTTTATTTTGTCCTGTGTCTTGTGTATACGATGTTGTCAGTGTCTCTGTGTTTTTCATTCTTGATTGTCCCTTCTGTTTACTCTAGTGTTTATTATGTACCGTGTCTTGTGTATCCGATGTTGTCAGTGTCTCTGTGTTGTTCATTCTTGATTGTCCCATCTGTTTACTCTAGTGTTTATTTTGTACTGGGTCTTGTGTATCCGATGTTGTCAGTGTCTCTGTGTTGTTCATTCTTGATTGTCCCTTCTGTTTACTCTTGTGTTTATTTTGTCCTGTGTCTTGTGTATCCGATGTTGTCAGTGTCTCTGTGTTGTTCATTCTTGATTGTCCCTTCTGTTTACTCTAGTTTTATTTCTTCCTCTGTCTTGTGCATCCGATGTTGCCAGTGTCTCTGGATTGTTCATTCTTGATTGTCCATTCTGTTTACTCTAGTGTTTATTTTCTCCTGTGTCTTGTGTATCCGATGTTGCCAGTGTCTCTGTGTTGTTCATTGTTGATTGACCCTTCTGTTTACTCTGGTGTTTATTTTGTCCTGTTTCTTGTGTATCCGAGGTTGTCAGTGTCTCTGTGTTTTTTGTTCTTGATTGTCACTTCTGTTTACTCTAGTGTTTATTTTGTCCTGTGTCTTGTGTATCTGATGTTGTCAGTGTCTTTGTGTTGTTCATTCTTGATTGTCCCTTCTGTTTACTCTAGTGTTTATTTATTCCTCTGTCTTGTGTATCCGATGTTGCCAGTGTCTCTGTGTTGTTCGTTCTTGATTGTCCCTTCTGTTTACTCTAGTGTTTATTTATTCCTCTGTCTTGTGTATCCGATGTTGCCGGTGTCTCTGTGTTGTTCATTGTTGATTGACCCTTCTGTTTACTCTGGTGTTTATTTTGTACTGTTTCTTGTGTATCCGAGGTTGTCAGTGTCTATGTGTTGTTCATTCTTGATTGTCCCTTCTGTTTACTCTTCTGTTTATTTTGTCCTGTGTCTTGTGTATACGATGTTGTCAGTGTCTCTGTGTTTTTCATTCTTGATTGTCCCTTCTGTTTACTCTAGTATTTATTATGTACTGTGTCTTGTGTATCCGATGTTGTCAGTGTCTCTGTGTTGTTCATTCTTGATTGTCCCATCTGTTTACTCTAGTGTTTATTTTGTACTGGGTCTTGTGTATCCGATGTTGTCAGTGTCTCTGTGTTGTTCATTCTTGATTGTCCCTTCTGTTTACTCTTGTGTTTATTTTGTCCTGTGTCTTGTGTATCCGATGTTGTCAGTGTCTCTGTGTTGTTCATTCTTGATTGTCCCTTCTGTTTACTCTAGTTTTATTTCTTCCTCTGTCTTGTGTATCCGATGTTGCCAGTGTCTCTGTATTGGTCATTCTTGATTGTCCCTTCTGTTTACTCTAGTGTTTATTTTGTCCTGTGTCTTATGTATCCGATGTTGCCAGTGTCTCTGTGTTTTCCATTCTTGATTGTCCCTTCTGTTTACTCTAGTGTTTATTTTGTCCTGTGTCTTGGGCATACGATGTTGCCAGTTTCTCTGTGTTGTTCATTCTAGATTGTCCCTTCTGTTTACTCTAGTGTTTATTTTGTCCTGTGTCTTGTGTATACGATGTTGTCAGTGTCTCTGTGTTGTTCATTCTTGATTGTCCCTTCTGTTTACTCTAGTATTTATTTTGTCCTGTGTCTTGTGTATACGATGTTGTCAGTGTCTCTGTGTTGTTCATTCTTGATTGTCCCTTCTGTTTACTCTAGTGTTTATTTTTTCCTGTGTCTTGTGTATCTGATGTTGTCAGTGTCTCTGTGTTGTTCATTCTTGATTGTCCCTTCTGTTTACTCTGGTTATTATTTTGTACTGTGTCTTGTGTATCCAATGTTGTCAGTGTCTATGTGTTGTTCATTCTTGATTGTCCCTTCTGTTTACTCTTCTGTTTATTTTGTCCTGTGTCTTGTGTATACGATGTTGTCAGTGTCTCTGTGTTTTTCATTCTTGATTGTCCCTTCTGTTTACTCTAGTGTTTATTATGTACCGTGTCTTGTGTATCCGATGTTGTCAGTGTCTCTGTGATGTTCATTCTTGATTGTCCCATCTGTTTACTCTAGTGTTTATTTTGTACTGGGTCTTGTGTATCCGATGTTGTCAGTGTCTCTGTGTTGTTCATTCTTGATTGTCCCTTCTGTTTACTCTTGTGTTTATTTTGTCCTGTGTCTTGTGTATACGATGTTGTCAGTGTCTCTGTGTTGTTCATTCTTGATTGTCCCTTCTGTTTACTCTAGTTTTATTTCTTCCTCTGTCTTGTGTATCCGATGTTGCCAGTGTCTCTGTGTTGGTCATTCTTGATTGTCCCTTCTGTTTACTCTAGTGTTTATTTTGTCCTGTGTCTTATGTATCCGATGTTGCCAGTGTCTCTGTGTTTTTCATTCTTGATTGTCCCTTCTGTTTACTCTAGTGTTTATTTTGTCCTGTGTCTTGTGCATCCGATGTTGCCAGTTTCTCTGTGTTGTTCATTCTAGATTGTCCCTTCTGTTTACTCTGGTGTTTATTTTGTCCTGTGTCTTGTGTATACGATGTTGTCAGTGTCTCTGTGTTGTTCATTCTTGATTGTCCCTTCTGTTTACTCTAGTGTTTATTTTGTCCTGTGTCTTGTGTATCTGATGTTGTCAGTGTCTCTGTGTTGTTCATTCTTGATTGTCCCTTCTGTTTACTCTGGTGTTTATTTTGTACTGTGTCTTGTGTATCCGATGTTGTCAGTGTCTCTGTGTTGTTCATTCTTGATTGTCCCTTCTGTTTACTCTAGTGTTTATTTCTGCCTCTGTCTTGTGTATCCAATGTTGCCAGTGTCTCTGTGTTGTTCATTCCTGATTGTCCCATCTGTTTACTCTAGTGTTTATTTCTTCCTCTGTCTTGTGTATCCGATGTTACCAGTGTCTCTGGATTGTTCATTCTTTATTGTCCCTTCTGTTTACTCTATTGTTTATTTTGTACCGTGTCTTGTGTATCCGATGTTGCCAGTGTCTCTGTGTTGTTCATTCTTGATTGTCCCTTCTGTTTACTCTATTGTTTATTTTGTACTGTGTCTTGTGTATCCGATGTTGTCAGTGTCTCTGTGTTGTTCATTCTTGATTGTCCCTTCTGTTTACTCTCGTGTTTATTTCTTGCTCTGTCTTTTGTATCCGATGTTGCCAGTGTCTCTGTGTTGTTCATTCCTGTTTGTCCCTTCTGTTTACTCTAGTGTTTATTTCTTCCTCTGTCTTGTGTATCCGATGTTGCCAGTGTCTCTGTGTTGTTCATTCTTGATTGTCCCATCTGTTTACTCTAGTGTTTATTTTGTACTGGGTCTTGTGTATCCGATGTTGTCAGTGTCTATGTGTTGTTCATTCTTGATTGTCCCTTCTGTTTACTCTTCTGTTTATTTTGTCCTGTGTCTTGTGTATACGATGTTGTCAGTGTCTCTGTGTTTTTCATTCTTGATTGTCCCTTCTGTTTACTCTAGTGTTTATTATGTACCGTGTCTTGTGTATCCGATGTTGTCAGTGTCTCTGTGTTGTTCATTCTTGATTGTCCCATCTGTTTACTCTAGTGTTTATTTTGTACTGGGTCTTGTGTATCCGATGTTGTCAGTGTCTCTGTGTTGTTCATTCTTGATTGTCCCTTCTGTTTACTCTTGTGTTTATTTTGTCCTGTGTCTTGTGTATCCGATGTTGTCAGTGTCTCTGTGTTGTTCATTCTTGATTGTCCCTTCTGTTTACTCTAGTTTTATTTCTTGCTCTGTCTTGTGCATCCGATGTTGCCAGTGTCTCTGGATTGTTCATTCTTGATTGTCCATTCTGTTTACTCTAGTGTTTATTTTCTCCTGTGTCTTGTGTATCCGATGTTGCCAGTGTCTCTGTGTTGTTCATTGTTGATTGACCCTTCTGTTTACTCTGGTGTTTATTTTGTCCTGTTTCTTGTGTATCCGAGGTTGTCAGTGTCTCTGTGTTTTTTGTTCTTGATTGTCCCTTCTGTTTACTCTAGTGTTTATTTTGTCCTGTGTCTTGTGTATCTGATGTTGTCAGTGTCTTTGTGTTGTTCATTCTTGATTGTCCCTTCTGTTTACTCTAGTGTTTATTTATTCCTCTGTCTTGTGTATCCGATGTTGCCAGTGTCTCTGTGTTGTTCGTTCTTGATTGTCCCTTCTGTTTACTCTAGTGTTTATTTATTCCTCTGTCTTGTGTATCCGATGTTGCCGGTGTCTCTGTGTTGTTCATTGTTGATTGACCCTTCTGTTTACTCTGGTGTTTATTTTGTACTGTTTCTTGTGTATCCGAGGTTGTCAGTGTCTCTGTGTTTTTTGTTCTTGATTGTCCCTTCTGTTTACTCTAGTGTTTATTTTGTCCTGTGTCTTATGTATCCGATGTTGCCAGTGTCTCTTTGTTTTTCATTCTTGATTGTCCCTTCTGTTTACTCTTGTGTTTATTTTGTCCTGTGTCTTGTGTATACGATGTTGTCAGTGTCTCTGTGCTGTTCATTCTTGATTGTCCCTTCTGTTTACTCTAGTGTTTATTTATTCCTCTGTCTTGTATATCCGATGTTGCCGGTGTCTCTGTGTTGTTCATTGTTGATTGACCCTTCTGTTTACTCTGGTGTTTATTTTGTACTGTTTCTTGTGTATCCGAGGTTGTCAGTGTCTCTGTGTTTTTTGTTCTTGATTGTCCCTTCTGTTTACTCTAGTGTTTATTTTGTCCTGTGTCTTATGTATCCGATGTTGCCAGTGTCTCTGTGTTTTTCATTCTTGATTGTCACTTCTGTTTACTCTTGTGTTTATTTTGTCCTGTGTCTTGTGTATACGATGTTGTCAGTGTCTCTGTGCTGTTCATTCTTGATTGTCCCTTCTGTTTACTCTAGTGTTTATTTTGTACCGTGTCTTGTGTATCCGATGTTGTCAGTGTCTCTGTGTTTTCATTCTTGATTGTCCCTTCTGTTTACTCTAGTGTTTATTTTGTACTGGGTCTTGTGTATCCGATGTTGTCAGTGTCTCTGTGTTGTTCATTCTTGATTGTCCCATCTGTTTACTCTAGTGTTTATTTTGTACTGGGTCTTGTGTTTCCGATGTTGTCAGTGTCTCTGTGTTGTTCATTCTTGATTGTCCATTCTGTTTACTCTAGTGTTTATTTTGTCCTGTGTCTTGTGTATCTGATGTTGTCAGTGTCTCTGTGTTTTTCATTCTTGATTGTCACTTCTGTTTACTCTTGTGTTTATTTTGTCCTGTGTCTTGTGTATACGATGTTGTCAGTGTCTCTGTGCTGTTCATTCTTGATTGTCCCTTCTGTTTACTCTAGTGTTTATTTTGTACCGTGTCTTGTGTATCCGATGTTGTCAGTGTCTCTGTGTTTTCATTCTTGATTGTCCCATCTGTTTACTCTAGTGTTTATTTTGTACTGGGTCTTGTGTATCCGATGTTGTCAGTGTCTCTGTGTTTTTCATTCTTGATTGTCACTTCTGTTTACTCTTGTGTTTATTTTGTCCGGTGTCTTGTGTATACGATGTTGTCAGTGTCTCTGTGCTGTTCATTCTTGATTGTCCCTTCTGTTTACTCTAGTGTTTATTTTGTACCGTGTCTTGTGTATCCGATGTTGTCAGTGTCTCTGTGTTTTCATTCTTGATTGTCCCATCTGTTTACTCTAGTGTTTATTTTGTACTGGGTCTTGTGTATCCGATGTTGTCAGTGTCTCTGTGTTGTTCATTCTTGATTGTCCCATCTGTTTACTCTAGTGTTTATTTTGTACTGGGTCTTGTGTTTCCGATGTTGTCAGTGTCTCTGTGTTGTTCATTCTTGATTGTCCCTTCTGTTTACTCTAGTATTTATTTCTTCCTGTGTCTTGTGTATTCGATGTTGCCAGTGTCTCTGTGTTGTTCATTCTTGATTGTCCATTCTGTTTACTCTAGTGTTTATTTTGTCCTGTGTCTTATGTATCCGATGTTGCCAGTGTCTCTGTGTTGTTCATTCTTGATTGTCCCTTCTGTTTACTCTTGTGTTTATTTTGTCCTGTGTCTTGTGTATCCGATGTTGCCAGTGTCTCAGGATTGTTCATTCTAGATTGTCCCTTCTGTTTACTCTAGTGTTTATTTTGTCCTATGTCTTGTGTATCCGATGTTGCCGGTGTGTCTGTGTTGTTCATTGTTGATTGACCCTTCAGTTTACTCTGGTGTTTATTTTGTACTGTTTCTTGTGTATCCGAAGTTGTCAGTGTCTCAGTGTTTTTCGTTCTTGATTGTCCCTTCTGTTTACTCTAGTGTTTATTTTGTCCTGTGTCTTGTGTATCCTATGTTGTCAGTGTCTCTGTGTTGTTCATTCTTGATTGTCACTTCTGTTTACTCTAGTGTTTATTTCTTCCTCTGTCTTGTGTATTCGATGTTGCCAGTGTCTCTGTGTTGTTCATTCTTGATTGTCCCTTCTGTTTACTCTAGTTTTTATTTTGTCCTGTGTCTTATGTATCCGATGTTGCCCCTTTCTCTGTGTTTTTCATTCTTGATTGTCCCTTCTGTTTACTCTAGTGTTTATTTTCTCCTGTGTCTTGTGTATCCGATGTTGCCGGTGTCTCTGTGTTGTTCATTGTTGATTGACCCTTCTGTTTACTCTGGTGTTTATTTTGTACTGTTTCTTGTGTATCCGAAGTTGTCAGTGTCTCTGTGTTTTTCATTCTTGATTGTCCCTTCTGTTTACTCTAGTGTTTATTTTGTCACGTGTCTTGTGTATCCTATGTTGTCAGTATCTCTGTGTTGTTCATTCTTTATTGTCCCTTCTGTTTACTCTAGGTTTTTTTTTCCTGTGTCTTGTGTATACGATGTTGACAGTGTCTCTGTGTTGTTCATACTTGATTGTCCCTTCTGTTTACTCTAGTGTTTATTTTGTACCGTGCCTTGTGTATCCGATGTTGCCAGTGTCTCTGTGTTGTTCTTTCTTTATTATCCCTTCTGTTTACTCTAGTGTTTATTTTATCCTGTGGCTTGTGTATCCGATGTTGCCAGTGTGTCTGTGTTATTCATTCTAGATTGTCCCTTCTGTTTACTCTAGTGTTTATTTTGTCCTGTGTCTTGTGTATCCGATGTTCCCAGTTTCTCTGTGTTGTTCATTCTAGATTGTCCCTTCTGTTTACTCTAGTGTTTATTTTGTCCTGTGTCTTGTGTATACGATGTTGTCAGTGTCTCTGTGTTGTTCATTCTTGATTGTCCCTTCTGTTTACTCTATTGTTTATTTTGTCCTGTTACTTATGTATACGATGTTGTCAGTGTCTCTGTGTTGTTCATTCTAGATTGTCCCATCTGTTTACTCTAGTATTTATTTCTTCCTCTGTCTTGTGTATCCGATGTTGCCAGTGTCTCTGTGTTGTTCTTTCTTTATTATCCCTTCTGTTTACTCTAGTGTTTATTTTATCCTGTGGCTTGTGTATCCGATGTTGCCAGTGTGTCTGTGTTATTCATTCTAGATTGTCCCTTCTGTTTACTCTAGTGTTTATTTTGTCCTGTGTCTTGTGTATCCGATGTTCCCAGTTTCTCTGTGTTGTTCATTCTAGATTGTCCCTTCTGTTTACTCTAGTGTTTATTTTGTCCTGTGTCTTATGTATCCGATGTTGCCAATGTCTCTGTGTTGTTCATTCTTGATTGTCCCTTCTGTTTACTCTTGTGTTTATTTTGTCCTGTGTCTTGTGTATCCGATGTTGCCAGTGTCTCTGGATTGTTTATTCTTGACTGTCCCTTCTGTTTACTCTAGTGTTTATATTGTCCTGTGTCTTGTGTATCCGATGTTGCCGGTGTGTCTGTGTTGTTCATTGTTGATTGACCCTTCTGTTTACTCTGGTGTTTATTTTGTACTGTTTCTTGTGTATCCGAAGATGTCAGTGTCTCTGTGTTGTTCATTCTTGATTGTCCATTCTGTTTACTCTAGTGTTTATTTTGTCCTGTGTCTTATGTATCCGATGTTGCCAGTGTCTCTGTGTTGTTCATTCTTGATTGTCCCTTCTGTTTACTCTTGTGTTTATTTTGTCCTGTGTCTTGTGTATCCGATGTTGCCAGTGTCTCTGGATTGTTTATTCTTGACTGTCCCTTCTGTTTACTCTAGTGTTTATATTGTCCTGTGTCTTGTGTATCCGATGTTGCCGGTGTGTCTGTGTTGTTCATTGTTGATTGACCCTTCTGTTTACTCTGGTGTTTATTTTGTACTGTTTCTTGTGTATCCGAAGATGTCAGTGTCTCTGTGTTTTTCGTTCTTGATTGTCCCTTCTGTTTACTCTAGTGTTTATTTCTTCCTCTGTCTTGTGTATACGATGTTGCCAGTGTCTCTGTGTTGTTCATTCTTGATTGTCCCTTCTGTTTACTCTAGTGTTTATTTATTCCTCTGTCTTGTTTATCCGATGTTGCCAGTGTCTCTGTGTTGTTCGTTCTTGATTGTCCCTTCTGTTTACTCTAGTGTTTATTTATTCCTCTGTCTTGTGTATCCGATGTTGCCGGTGTCTCTGTGTTGTTCATTGTTGATTGACCCTTCTGTTTACTCTGGTGTTTATTTTGTACTGTTTCTTGTGTATCCGAGGTTGTCAGTGTCTCTGTGTTTTTTGTTCTTGATTGTCCCTTCTGTTTACTCTAGTGTTTATTTTGTCCTGTGTCTTATGTATCCGATGTTGCCAGTGTCTCTGTGTTTTTCATTCTTGATTGTCACTTCTGTTTACTCTTGTGTTTATTTTGTCCTGTGTCTTGTGTATACGATGTTGTCAGTGTCTCTGTGCTGTTCATTCTTGATTGTCCCTTCTGTTTACTCTAGTGTTTATTTTGTACCGTGTCTTGTGTATCCGATGTTGTCAGTGTCTCTGTGTTTTCATTCTTGATTGTCCCTTCTGTTTACTCTAGTGTTTATTTTGTACTGGGTCTTGTGTATCCGATGTTGTCAGTGTCTCTGTGTTGTTCATTCTTGATTGTCCCATCTGTTTACTCTAGTGTTTATTTTGTACTGGGTCTTGTGTTTCCGATGTTGTCAGTGTCTCTGTGTTGTTCATTCTTGATTGTCCATTCTGTTTACTCTAGTGTTTATTTTGTCCTGTGTCTTGTGTATCTGATGTTGTCAGTGTCTCTGTGTTTTTCATTCTTGATTGTCACTTCTGTTTACTCTTGTGTTTATTTTGTCCTGTGTCTTGTGTATACGATGTTGTCAGTGTCTCTGTGCTGTTCATTCTTGATTGTCCCTTCTGTTTACTCTAGTGTTTATTTTGTACCGTGTCTTGTGTATCCGATGTTGTCAGTGTCTCTGTGTTTTCATTCTTGATTGTCCCATCTGTTTACTCTAGTGTTTATTTTGTACTGGGTCTTGTGTATCCGATGTTGTCAGTGTCTCTGTGTTTTTCATTCTTGATTGTCACTTCTGTTTACTCTTGTGTTTATTTTGTCCGGTGTCTTGTGTATACGATGTTGTCAGTGTCTCTGTGCTGTTCATTCTTGATTGTCCCTTCTGTTTACTCTAGTGTTTATTTTGTACCGTGTCTTGTGTATCCGATGTTGTCAGTGTCTCTGTGTTTTCATTCTTGATTGTCCCATCTGTTTACTCTAGTGTTTATTTTGTACTGGGTCTTGTGTATCCGATGTTGTCAGTGTCTCTGTGTTGTTCATTCTTGATTGTCCCATCTGTTTACTCTAGTGTTTATTTTGTACTGGGTCTTGTGTTTCCGATGTTGTCAGTGTCTCTGTGTTGTTCATTCTTGATTGTCCCTTCTGTTTACTCTAGTATTTATTTCTTCCTGTGTCTTGTGTATTCGATGTTGCCAGTGTCTCTGTGTTGTTCATTCTTGATTGTCCATTCTGTTTACTCTAGTGTTTATTTTGTCCTGTGTCTTATGTATCCGATGTTGCCAGTGTCTCTGTGTTGTTCATTCTTGATTGTCCCTTCTGTTTACTCTTGTGTTTATTTTGTCCTGTGTCTTGTGTATCCGATGTTGCCAGTGTCTCAGGATTGTTCATTCTAGATTGTCCCTTCTGTTTACTCTAGTGTTTATTTTGTCCTATGTCTTGTGTATCCGATGTTGCCGGTGTGTCTGTGTTGTTCATTGTTGATTGACCCTTCAGTTTACTCTGGTGTTTATTTTGTACTGTTTCTTGTGTATCCGAAGTTGTCAGTGTCTCAGTGTTTTTCGTTCTTGATTGTCCCTTCTGTTTACTCTAGTGTTTATTTTGTCCTGTGTCTTGTGTATCCTATGTTGTCAGTGTCTCTGTGTTGTTCATTCTTGATTGTCACTTCTGTTTACTCTAGTGTTTATTTCTTCCTCTGTCTTGTGTATTCGATGTTGCCAGTGTCTCTGTGTTGTTCATTCTTGATTGTCCCTTCTGTTTACTCTAGTTTTTATTTTGTCCTGTGTCTTATGTATCCGATGTTGCCCCTTTCTCTGTGTTTTTCATTCTTGATTGTCCCTTCTGTTTACTCTAGTGTTTATTTTCTCCTGTGTCTTGTGTATCCGATGTTGCCGGTGTCTCTGTGTTGTTCATTGTTGATTGACCCTTCTGTTTACTCTGGTGTTTATTTTGTACTGTTTCTTGTGTATCCGAAGTTGTCAGTGTCTCTGTGTTTTTCATTCTTGATTGTCCCTTCTGTTTACTCTAGTGTTTATTTTGTCACGTGTCTTGTGTATCCTATGTTGTCAGTATCTCTGTGTTGTTCATTCTTTATTGTCCCTTCTGTTTACTCTAGGTTTTTTTTTCCTGTGTCTTGTGTATACGATGTTGACAGTGTCTCTGTGTTGTTCATACTTGATTGTCCCTTCTGTTTACTCTAGTGTTTATTTTGTACCGTGCCTTGTGTATCCGATGTTGCCAGTGTCTCTGTGTTGTTCTTTCTTTATTATCCCTTCTGTTTACTCTAGTGTTTATTTTATCCTGTGGCTTGTGTATCCGATGTTGCCAGTGTGTCTGTGTTATTCATTCTAGATTGTCCCTTCTGTTTACTCTAGTGTTTATTTTGTCCTGTGTCTTGTGTATCCGATGTTCCCAGTTTCTCTGTGTTGTTCATTCTAGATTGTCCCTTCTGTTTACTCTAGTGTTTATTTTGTCCTGTGTCTTGTGTATACGATGTTGTCAGTGTCTCTGTGTTGTTCATTCTTGATTGTCCCTTCTGTTTACTCTATTGTTTATTTTGTCCTGTGTCTTATGTATACGATGTTGTCAGTGTCTCTGTGTTGTTCATTCTTGATTGTCCCATCTGTTTACTCTAGTATTTATTTCTTCCTCTGTCTTGTGTATCCGATGTTGCCAGTGTCTCTGTGTTGTTCATTCTTGATTGTCCATTCTGTTTACTCTAGTGTTTATTTTGTCCTGTGTCTTATGTATCCGATGTTGCCAATGTCTCTGTGTTGTTCATTCTTGATTGTCCCTTCTGTTTACTCTTGTGTTTATTTTGTCCTGTGTCTTGTGTATCCGATGTTGCCAGTGTCTCTGGATTGTTTATTCTTGACTGTCCCTTCTGTTTACTCTAGTGTTTATATTGTCCTGTGTCTTGTGTATCCGATGTTGCCGGTGTGTCTGTGTTGTTCATTGTTGATTGACCCTTCTGTTTACTCTGGTGTTTATTTTGTACTGTTTCTTGTGTATCCGAAGATGTCAGTGTCTCTGTGTTGTTCATTCTTGATTGTCCATTCTGTTTACTCTAGTGTTTATTTTGTCCTGTGTCTTATGTATCCGATGTTGCCAGTGTCTCTGTGTTGTTCATTCTTGATTGTCCCTTCTGTTTACTCTTGTGTTTATTTTGTCCTGTGTCTTGTGTATCCGATGTTGCCAGTGTCTCTGGATTGTTTATTCTTGACTGTCCCTTCTGTTTACTCTAGTGTTTATATTGTCCTGTGTCTTGTGTATCCGATGTTGCCGGTGTGTCTGTGTTGTTCATTGTTGATTGACCCTTCTGTTTACTCTGGTGTTTATTTTGTACTGTTTCTTGTGTATCCGAAGATGTCAGTGTCTCTGTGTTTTTCGTTCTTGATTGTCCCTTCTGTTTACTCTAGTGTTTATTTCTTCCTCTGTCTTGTGTATACGATGTTGCCAGTGTCTCTGTGTTGTTCATTCTTGATTGTCCCTTCTGTTTACTCTAGGTTTTTTTTTCCTGTGTCTTGTGTATACGATGTTGACAGTGTCTCTGTGTTGTTCATACTTGATTGTCCCTTCTGTTTACTCTAGTGTTTATTTTGTACTGTGTCTTGTGTATCCGATGTTGCCAGTGTCTCTGTGTTGTTCTTTCTTTATTATCCCTTCTGTTTACTCTAGTGTTTATTTTATCCTGTGGCTTGTGTATTCGAAGTTCCCAGTGTCTCTGTGTTGTTCATTCTAGAAGGTCCCTTCTGTTTACTCTTGTGTTTATTTTGTCCTAAATCTTGTGCATCCGATATTGCCAGTGTCTCTGTGTAGTTCATTCTTGATTGTCCCTTCTGTTTACTCTAGTGTTTATTTTGTACTGTGTCTTGTGTATCCGATGTTGCCACTGTCTCTGTGTTGTTCATTCTTGATTGTCCCATCTGTTTACTCTAGTGTTTATTTTGTACTGGGTCTTGTGTATCCGATGTTGTCAGTGTCTATGTGTTGTTCATTCTTGATTGTCCCTTCTGTTTACTCTTCTGTTTATTTTGTCCTGTGTCTTGTGTATACGATGTTGTCAGTGTCTCTGTATTTTTCATTCTTGATTGTCCCTTCTGTTTACTCTAGTGTTTATTATGTACCGTGTCTTGTGTATCCGATGTTGTCAGTGTCTCTGTGTTGTTCATTCTTGATTGTCCCATCTGTTTACTCTAGTGTTTATTTTGTACTGGGTCTTGTGTATCCGATGTTGTCAGTGTCTCTGTGTTGTTTATTCTTGATTGTCCCTTCTGTTTACTCTTGTGTTTATTTTGTCCTGTGTCTTGTGTATCCGATGTTGTCAGTGTCTCTGTGTTGTTCATTCTTGATTGTCCCTTCTGTTTACTCTAGTTTTATTTCTTCCTCTGTCTTGTGTATCCGATGTTGCCAGTGTCTCTGTGTTGGTCATTCTTGATTGTCCCTTCTGTTTACTCTAGTGTTTATTTTGTCCTGTGTCTTTTGTATCCGATGTTGCCAGTGTCTCTGTGTTTTTCATTCTTGATTGTCCCTTCTGTTTACTCTAGTGTTTATTTTGTCCTGTGTCTTGTGCATCCGATGTTGCCAGTTTCTCTGTGTTGTTCATTCTAGATTGTCCCTTCTGTTTACTCTAGTGTTTATTTTGTCCTGTGTCTTGTGTATACGATGTTGTCAGTGTCTCTGTGTTGTTCATTCTTGATTGTCCCTTCTGTTTACTCTAGTGTTTATTTTGTCCTGTGTCTTGTGTATACGATGTTGTCAGTGTCTCTGTGTTGTTCATTCTTGATTGTCCCTTCTGTTTACTCTAGTGTTTATTTTTTCCTGTTTCTTGTGTATCTGATGTTGTCAGTGTCTCTGTGTTGTTCATTCTTGATTGTCCCTTCTGTTTACTCTAGTGTTTAATTTGTACTGGGTCTTGTGTATCCGATGTTGTCAGTGTCTCTGTGTTGTCCATTCTTGATTGTCCCTTCTGTTTACTCTAGTGTTTATTTTGTCCTGTGTCTTGTGTATCCAAATGTTGTCAGTTTCTCTGTGTTGTTCATTCTTGATTGTCCCTTCTGTTTACTCTAGTGTTTATTTCTGCCTCTGTCTTGTGTATCCAATGTTGCCAGTGTCTCTGTGTTGTTCATTCCTGATTGTCCCTTCTGTTTACTCTAGTGTTTATTTCTTCCTCTGTCTTGTGTATCCGATGTTACCAGTGTCTCTGGATTGTTCATTCTTTATTGTCCCTTCTGTTTACTCTATTGTTTATTTTGTACTGTGTCTTGTGTATCCGATGTTGCCAGTGTCTCTGTGTTGTTCATTCTTGATTGTCCCTTCTGTTTACTCTAGTGTTTATTTTGTCCTGTGTCTTGTGTATCCAAATGTTGTCAGTGTCTCTGTGTTGTTCATTCTTGATTGTCCCTTCTGTTTACTCTAGTGTTTATTTCTTCCTCTGTCTTGTGTATCCGATGTTGCCAGTGTCTCTGTGTTGTTCATTCCTGTTTGTCCCTTCTGTTTACTCTAGTGTTTATTTCTTCCTCTGTCTTGTGTATCCGATTTTACCAGTGTCTTTGGATTGTTCATTCTTTATTGTCCCTTCTGTTTACTCTATTGTTTATTTTGTCCTGTGACTTGTGTATCCGATGTTGCCAGTGTCTCTGTGTTGTTCATTCTTGATTGTCCCTTCTGTTTACTCTAGTGTTTATTTTGTACCGTGCCTTGTGTATCCGATGTTGCCAGTGTCTCTGTGTTGTTCTTTCTTTATTATCCCTTCTGTTTACTCTAGTGTTTATTTTATCCTGTGGCTTGTGTATCCGATGTTGCCAGTGTGTCTGTGTTATTCATTCTAGATTGTCCCTTCTGTTTACTCTAGTGTTTATTTTGTCCTGTGTCTTGTGTATCCGATGTTCCCAGTTTCTCTGTGTTGTTCATTCTAGATTGTCCCTTCTGTTTACTCTAGTGTTTATTTTGTCCTGTGTCTTGTGTATACGATGTTGTCAGTGTCTCTGTGTTGTTCATTCTTGATTGTCCCTTCTGTTTACTCTATTGTTTATTTTGTCCTGTGTCTTATGTATACGATGTTGTCAGTGTCTCTGTGTTGTTCATTCTTGATTGTCCCATCTGTTTACTCTAGTATTTATTTCTTCCTCTGTCTTGTGTATCCGATGTTGCCAGTGTCTCTGTGTTGTTCATTCTTGATTGTCCATTCTGTTTACTCTAGTGTTTATTTTGTCCTGTGTCTTATGTATCCGATGTTGCCAATGTCTCTGTGTTGTTCATTCTTGATTGTCCCTTCTGTTTACTCTTGTGTTTATTTTGTCCTGTGTCTTGTGTATCCGATGTTGCCAGTGTCTCTGGATTGTTTATTCTTGACTGTCCCTTCTGTTTACTCTAGTGTTTATATTGTCCTGTGTCTTGTGTATCCGATGTTGCCGGTGTGTCTGTGTTGTTCATTGTTGATTGACCCTTCTGTTTACTCTGGTGTTTATTTTGTACTGTTTCTTGTGTATCCGAAGATGTCAGTGTCTCTGTGTTGTTCATTCTTGATTGTCCATTCTGTTTACTCTAGTGTTTATTTTGTCCTGTGTCTTATGTATCCGATGTTGCCAGTGTCTCTGTGTTGTTCATTCTTGATTGTCCCTTCTGTTTACTCTTGTGTTTATTTTGTCCTGTGTCTTGTGTATCCGATGTTGCCAGTGTCTCTGGATTGTTTATTCTTGACTGTCCCTTCTGTTTACTCTAGTGTTTATATTGTCCTGTGTCTTGTGTATCCGATGTTGCCGGTGTGTCTGTGTTGTTCATTGTTGATTGACCCTTCTGTTTACTCTGGTGTTTATTTTGTACTGTTTCTTGTGTATCCGAAGATGTCAGTGTCTCTGTGTTTTTCGTTCTTGATTGTCCCTTCTGTTTACTCTAGTGTTTATTTCTTCCTCTGTCTTGTGTATACGATGTTGCCAGTGTCTCTGTGTTGTTCATTCTTGATTGTCCCTTCTGTTTACTCTAGGTTTTTTTTTCCTGTGTCTTGTGTATACGATGTTGACAGTGTCTCTGTGTTGTTCATACTTGATTGTCCCTTCTGTTTACTCTAGTGTTTATTTTGTACTGTGTCTTGTGTATCCGATGTTGCCAGTGTCTCTGTGTTGTTCTTTCTTTATTATCCCTTCTGTTTACTCTAGTGTTTATTTTATCCTGTGGCTTGTGTATTCGAAGTTCCCAGTGTCTCTGTGTTGTTCATTCTAGAAGGTCCCTTCTGTTTACTCTTGTGTTTATTTTGTCCTAAATCTTGTGCATCCGATATTGCCAGTGTCTCTGTGTAGTTCATTCTTGATTGTCCCTTCTGTTTACTCTAGTGTTTATTTTGTACTGTGTCTTGTGTATCCGATGTTGCCACTGTCTCTGTGTTGTTCATTCTTGATTGTCCCATCTGTTTACTCTAGTGTTTATTTTGTACTGGGTCTTGTGTATCCGATGTTGTCAGTGTCTATGTGTTGTTCATTCTTGATTGTCCCTTCTGTTTACTCTTCTGTTTATTTTGTCCTGTGTCTTGTGTATACGATGTTGTCAGTGTCTCTGTATTTTTCATTCTTGATTGTCCCTTCTGTTTACTCTAGTGTTTATTATGTACCGTGTCTTGTGTATCCGATGTTGTCAGTGTCTCTGTGTTGTTCATTCTTGATTGTCCCATCTGTTTACTCTAGTGTTTATTTTGTACTGGGTCTTGTGTATCCGATGTTGTCAGTGTCTCTGTGTTGTTTATTCTTGATTGTCCCTTCTGTTTACTCTTGTGTTTATTTTGTCCTGTGTCTTGTGTATCCGATGTTGTCAGTGTCTCTGTGTTGTTCATTCTTGATTGTCCCTTCTGTTTACTCTAGTTTTATTTCTTCCTCTGTCTTGTGTATCCGATGTTGCCAGTGTCTCTGTGTTGGTCATTCTTGATTGTCCCTTCTGTTTACTCTAGTGTTTATTTTGTCCTGTGTCTTTTGTATCCGATGTTGCCAGTGTCTCTGTGTTTTTCATTCTTGATTGTCCCTTCTGTTTACTCTAGTGTTTATTTTGTCCTGTGTCTTGTGCATCCGATGTTGCCAGTTTCTCTGTGTTGTTCATTCTAGATTGTCCCTTCTGTTTACTCTAGTGTTTATTTTGTCCTGTGTCTTGTGTATACGATGTTGTCAGTGTCTCTGTGTTGTTCATTCTTGATTGTCCCTTCTGTTTACTCTAGTGTTTATTTTGTCCTGTGTCTTGTGTATACGATGTTGTCAGTGTCTCTGTGTTGTTCATTCTTGATTGTCCCTTCTGTTTACTCTAGTGTTTATTTTTTCCTGTTTCTTGTGTATCTGATGTTGTCAGTGTCTCTGTGTTGTTCATTCTTGATTGTCCCTTCTGTTTACTCTAGTGTTTAATTTGTACTGGGTCTTGTGTATCCGATGTTGTCAGTGTCTCTGTGTTGTCCATTCTTGATTGTCCCTTCTGTTTACTCTAGTGTTTATTTTGTCCTGTGTCTTGTGTATCCAAATGTTGTCAGTTTCTCTGTGTTGTTCATTCTTGATTGTCCCTTCTGTTTACTCTAGTGTTTATTTCTGCCTCTGTCTTGTGTATCCAATGTTGCCAGTGTCTCTGTGTTGTTCATTCCTGATTGTCCCTTCTGTTTACTCTAGTGTTTATTTCTTCCTCTGTCTTGTGTATCCGATGTTACCAGTGTCTCTGGATTGTTCATTCTTTATTGTCCCTTCTGTTTACTCTATTGTTTATTTTGTACTGTGTCTTGTGTATCCGATGTTGCCAGTGTCTCTGTGTTGTTCATTCTTGATTGTCCCTTCTGTTTACTCTAGTGTTTATTTTGTCCTGTGTCTTGTGTATCCAAATGTTGTCAGTGTCTCTGTGTTGTTCATTCTTGATTGTCCCTTCTGTTTACTCTAGTGTTTATTTCTTCCTCTGTCTTGTGTATCCGATGTTGCCAGTGTCTCTGTGTTGTTCATTCCTGTTTGTCCCTTCTGTTTACTCTAGTGTTTATTTCTTCCTCTGTCTTGTGTATCCGATTTTACCAGTGTCTTTGGATTGTTCATTCTTTATTGTCCCTTCTGTTTACTCTATTGTTTATTTTGTCCTGTGACTTGTGTATCCGATGTTGCCAGTGTCTCTGTGTTGTTCATTCTTGATTGTCCCTTCTGTTTACTCTAGTGTTTATTTTGTCCAGTTTCTTGTGTATCCGATGTTGCCAGTGTCTCTGTGTTGTTCATACTTGATTGTCCTTTCTGTTTACCCTATTATTTATTTTGTACTGTGTCTTGTGTATCAGATGTTACCAATGTCTCTGTGTTGTTCATTCTTGATTGTCCCTTCTGTTTACTCTAGTGTTTATTGTGTCCTGTGTCTTCTGTATCCGATATTGTCAGTGTCTCTGTGTTGTTCATTCTTGATTGTCCCTTCTGGTTACTCTAGTGTTTATTTTGTACTGTGTCTTGTGTATTCGATGTTGTCAGTGTCTCTGTGTTGTTCATTCTTGATTGTCCCTTCTGTTTACTCTAGTGTTTATTTTGTCCTGTGTCTTGTGTATCCGATGTTGCCAGTGTCTCTGTGTTGTTCATTCTTGATTGTCACTTCTGTTTACTCTAGTGTTTATTTTGTCCTGTGTCTTGTGTATCCGATGTTGCCAGTGTCTCTGTGTTGTTCACACTTGCGTGTCCCTTCTGTTTACTCTTGTGTTTATTTTGTACTGTGTCTTGTGTATCCGATGTTGCCACTGTCTCTGTGTTGTTCTTTCTTTATTATCCCTTTTGTTTACTCTAGTATTTATTTTATCCTGTGTCTTGTGTATCCGATGTTCCCAGTGTCTCTGTGTTGTTCATTCTTGATTGTCCCTTCTGTTTACTCTTGTGTTTATTTTTTCCTAAATCTTGTGCATTCGATATTGCCAGTGTCTCTGTGTTGTTCATTCTTGATTGTCCCTTCTGTTTACTCTAGTGTTTATTTTGTACTGTGTCTTGTGTATCCGATGTTGCGACTGTCTCTGTGTTGTTCATTCTTGATTGTGCCATCTGTTTACTCTAGTGTTTATTTTGTACTGGGTCTTGTGTATCCGATGTTGTCAGTGTCTATGTGTTGTTCATTCTTGATTGTCCCTTCTGTTTACTCTTCTGTTTATTTTGTCCTGTGTCTTGTGTATACGATGTTGTCAGTGTCTCTGTGTTTTTCATTCTTGATTGTCCCTTCTGTTTACTCTAGTATTTATTATGTACCGTGTCTTGTGTATCCGATGTTGTCAGTGTCTCTGTGTTGTTCATTCTTGATTGTCCCATCTGTTTACTCTAGTGTTTATTTTGTACTGGGTCTTGTGTATCCGATGTTGTCAGTGTCTCTGTGTTGTTCATTCTTGATTGTCCCTTCTGTTTACTCTTGTGTTTATTTTGTCCTGTGTCTTGTGTATCCGATGTTGTCAGTGTCTCTGTGTTGTTCATTCTTGATTGTCCCTTCTGTTTACTCTAGTTTTATTTCTTCCTCTGTCTTGTGTATCCGATGTTGCCAGTGTCTCTGTATTGGTCATTCTTGATTGTCCCTTCTGTTTACTCTAGTGTTTATTTTGTCCTGTGTCTTATGTATCCGATGTTGCCAGTGTCTCTGTGTTTTCCATTCTTGATTGTCCCTTCTGTTTACTCTAGTGTTTATTTTGTCCTGTGTCTTGGGCATACGATGTTGCCAGTTTCTCTGTGTTGTTCATTCTAGATTGTCCCTTCTGTTTACTCTAGTGTTTATTTTGTCCTGTGTCTTGTGTATACGATGTTGTCAGTGTCTCTGTGTTGTTCATTCTTGATTGTCCCTTCTGTTTACTCTAGTATTTATTTTGTCCTGTGTCTTGTGTATACGATGTTGTCAGTGTCTCTGTGTTGTTCATTCTTGATTGTCCCTTCTGTTTACTCTAGTGTTTATTTTTTCCTGTGTCTTGTGTATCTGATGTTGTCAGTGTCTCTGTGTTGTTCATTCTTGATTGTCCCTTCTGTTTACTCTGGTTATTATTTTGTACTGTGTCTTGTGTATCCAATGTTGTCAGTGTCTATGTGTTGTTCATTCTTGATTGTCCCTTCTGTTTACTCTTCTGTTTATTTTGTCCTGTGTCTTGTGTATACGATGTTGTCAGTGTCTCTGTGTTTTTCATTCTTGATTGTCCCTTCTGTTTACTCTAGTGTTTATTATGTACCGTGTCTTGTGTATCCGATGTTGTCAGTGTCTCTGTGTTGTTCATTCTTGATTGTCCCATCTGTTTACTCTAGTGTTTATTTTGTACTGGGTCTTGTGTATCCGATGTTGTCAGTGTCTCTGTGTTGTTCATTCTTGATTGTCCCTTCTGTTTACTCTTGTGTTTATTTTGTCCTGTGTCTTGTGTATACGATGTTGTCAGTGTCTCTGTGTTGTTCATTCTTGATTGTCCCTTCTGTTTACTCTAGTTTTATTTCTTCCTCTGTCTTGTGTATCCGATGTTGCCAGTGTCTCTGTGTTGGTCATTCTTGATTGTCCCTTCTGTTTACTCTAGTGTTTATTTTGTCCTGTGTCTTATGTATCCGATGTTGCCAGTGTCTCTGTGTTTTTCATTCTTGATTGTCCCTTCTGTTTACTCTAGTGTTTATTTTGTCCTGTGTCTTGTGCATCCGATGTTGCCAGTGTCTCTGTGTTTTTCATTCTTGATTGTCCCTTCTGTTTACTCTGGTGTTTATTTTGTCCTGTGTCTTGTGTATGCGATGTTGTCAGTGTCTCTGTGTTGTTCATTCTTGATTGTCCCTTCTGTTTACTCTAGTGTTTATTTTGTCCTGTGTCTTGTGTATCTGATGTTGTCAGTGTCTCTGTGTTGTTCATTCTTGATTGTCCCTTCTGTTTACTCTGGTGTTTATTTTGTACTGTGTCTTGTGTATCCGATGTTGTCAGTGTCTCTGTGTTGTTCATTCTTGATTGTCCCTTCTGTTTACTCTAGTGTTTATTTCTGCCTCTGTCTTGTGTATCCAATGTTGCCAGTGTCTCTGTGTTGTTCATTCCTGATTGTCCCATCTGTTTACTCTAGTGTTTATTTCTTCCTCTGTCTTGTGTATCCGATGTTACCAGTGTCTCTGGATTGTTCATTCTTGATTGTCCCTTCTGTTTACTCTAGTGTTTATTTTGTCCTGTGTCTTGTGCATCCGATGTTGCCAGTGTCTCTGTGTTTTTCATTCTTGATTGTCCCTTCTGTTTACTCTGGTGTTTATTTGGTACTGTGTCTTGTGTATCCGATGTTGTCAGTGTCTCTGTGTTGTTCATTCTTGATTGTCCCTTCTGTTTACTCTAGTGTTTATTTCTTGCTCTGTCTTTTGTATCCGATGTTGCCAGTGTCTCTGTGTTGTTCATTCCTCTTTGTCCCTTCTGTTTACTCTTCTGTTTATTTTGTCCTGTGTCTTGTGTATACGATGTTGTCAGTGTCTCTGTGTTTTTCATTCTTGATTGTCCCTTCTGTTTACTCTAGTGTTTATTATGTACCGTGTCTTGTGTATCCGATGTTGTCAGTGTCTCTGTGTTGTTCATTCTTGATTGTCCCATCTGTTTACTCTAGTGTTTATTTTGTACTGGGTCTTGTGTATCCGATGTTGTCAGTGTCTCTGTGTTGTTCATTCTTGATTGTCCCTTCTGTTTACTCTTGTGTTTATTTTGTCCTGTGTCTTGTGTATCCGATGTTGTCAGTGTCTCTGTGTTGTTCATTCTTGATTGTCCCTTCTGTTTACTCTAGTTTTATTTCTTCCTCTGTCTTGTGTATCCGATGTTGCCAGTGTCTCTGTTTTGGTCATTCTTGATTGTCCCTTCTGTTTACTCTAGTGTTTATTTTGTCCTGTGTCTTATGTATCCGATGTTGCCAGTGTCTCTGTGTTTTTCATTCTTGATTGTCCCTTCTGTTTACTCTAGTGTTTATTTTGTCCTTTGTCTTGTGCATCCGATGTTGCCAGTGTCTCTGGATTGTTCATTCTTGATTGTCCCTTCTGTTTACTCTAGTGTTTATTTTGTCCTGTGTCTTGTGTATCTGATGTTGTCAGTGTCTTTGTGTTGTTCATTCTTGATTGTCCCTTCTGTTTACTCTAGTGTTTATTTATTCCTCTGTCTTGTGTATCCGATGTTGCCAGTGTCTCTGTGTTGTTCGTTCTTGATTGTCCCTTCTGTTTACTCTAGTGTTTATTTATTCCTCTGTCTTGTGTATCCGATGTTGCCGGTGTCTCTGTGTTGTTCATTGTTGATTGACCCTTCTGTTTACTCTGGTGTTTATTTTGTACTGTTTCTTGTGTATCCGAGGTTGTCAGTGTCTCTGTGTTTTTTGTTCTTGATTGTCCCTTCTGTTTACTCTAGTGTTTATTTTGTCCTGTGTCTTGTGTATACGATGTTGTCAGTGTCTCTGTGCTGTTCATTCTTGATTGTCCCTTCTGTTTACTCTAGTGTTTATTTATTCCTCTGTCTTGTATATCCGATGTTGCCGGTGTCTCTGTGTTGTTCATTGTTGATTGACCCTTCTGTTTACTCTGGTGTTTATTTTGTACTGTTTCTTGTGTATCCGAGGTTGTCAGTGTCTCTGTGTTTTTTGTTCTTGATTGTCCCTTCTGTTTACTCTAGTGTTTATTTTGTCCTGTGTCTTATGTATCCGATGTTGTCAGTGTCTCTGTGTTTTCATTCTTGATTGTCCCTTCTGTTTACTCTAGTGTTTATTTTGTACTGGGTCTTGTGTATCCGATGTTGTCAGTGTCTCTGTGTTGTTCATTCTTGATTGTCCCATCTGTTTACTCTAGTGTTTATTTTGTACTGGGTCTTGTGTTTCCGATGTTGTCAGTGTCTCTGTGTTGTTCATTCTTGATTGTCCATTCTGTTTACTCTAGTGTTTATTTTGTCCTGTGTCTTGTGTATCTGATGTTGTCAGTGTCTCTGTGTTTTCATTCTTGATTGTCCCATCTGTTTACTCTAGTGTTTATTTTGTACTGGGTCTTGTGTATCCGATGTTGTCAGTGTCTCTGTGTTTTTCATTCTTGATTGTCACTTCTGTTTACTCTTGTGTTTATTTTGTCCGGTGTCTTGTGTATACGATGTTGTCAGTGTCTCTGTGCTGTTCATTCTTGATTGTCCCTTCTGTTTACTCTAGTGTTTATTTTGTACCGTGTCTTGTGTATCCGATGTTGTCAGTGTCTCTGTGCTTTCATTCTTGATTGTCCCATCTGTTTACTCTAGTGTTTATTTTGTACTGGGTCTTGTGTATCCGATGTTGTCAGTGTCTCTGTGTTGTTCATTCTTGATTGTCCCATCTGTTTACTCTAGTGTTTATTTTGTACTGGGTCTTGTGTTTCCGATGTTGTCAGTGTCTCTGTGTTGTTCATTCTTGATTGTCCCTTCTGTTTACTCTAGTATTTATTTCTTCCTGTGTCTTGTGTATTCGATGTTGCCAGTGTCTCTGTGTTGTTCATTCTTGATTGTCCATTCTGTTTACTCTAGTGTTTATTTTGTCCTGTGTCTTATGTATCCGATGTTGCCAGTGTCTCTGTGTTGTTCATTCTTGATTGTCCCTTCTGTTTACTCTTGTGTTTATTTTGTCCTGTGTCTTGTGTATCCGATGTTGCCAGTGTCTCAGGATTGTTCATTCTAGATTGTCCCTTCTGTTTACTCTAGTGTTTATTTTGTCCTATGTCTTGTGTATCCGATGTTGCCGGTGTGTCTGTGTTGTTCATTGTTGATTGACCCTTCAGTTTACTCTGGTGTTTATTTTGTACTGTTTCTTGTGTATCCGAAGTTGTCAGTGTCTCTGTGTTTTTCGTTCTTGATTGTCCCTTCTGTTTACTCTAGTGTTTATTTTGTCCTGTGTCATGTGTATCCTATGTTGTCAGTGTCTCTGTGTTGTTCATTCTTGATTGTCCCTTCTGTTTACTCTAGTGTTTATTTCTTCCTCTGTCTTGTGTATCCGATGTTGCCAGTGTCTCTGTGTTGGTCATTCTTGATTGTCCCTTCTGTTTACTCTAGTGTTTATTTTGTCCTGTGTCTTTTGTATCCGATGTTGCCAGTGTCTCTGTGTTTTTCATTCTTGATTGTCCCTTCTGTTTACTCTAGTGTTTATTTTGTCCTGTGTCTTGTGCATCCGATGTTGCCAGTTTCTCTGTGTTGTTCATTCTAGATTGTCCCTTCTGTTTACTCTAGTGTTTATTTTGTCCTGTGTCTTGTGTATACGATGTTGTCAGTGTCTCTGTGTTGTTCATTCTTGATTGTCCCTTCTGTTTACTCTAGTGTTTATTTTGTCCTGTGTCTTGTGTATACGATGTTGTCAGTGTCTCTGTGTTGTTCATTCTTGATTGTCCCTTCTGTTTACTCTAGTGTTTATTTTTTCCTGTTTCTTGTGTATCTGATGTTGTCAGTGTCTCTGTGTTGTTCATTCTTGATTGTCCCTTCTGTTTACTCTAGTGTTTAATTTGTACTGGGTCTTGTGTATCCGATGTTGTCAGTGTCTCTGTGTTGTCCATTCTTGATTGTCCCTTCTGTTTACTCTAGTGTTTATTTTGTCCTGTGTCTTGTGTATCCAAATGTTGTCAGTTTCTCTGTGTTGTTCATTCTTGATTGTCCCTTCTGTTTACTCTAGTGTTTATTTCTGCCTCTGTCTTGTGTATCCAATGTTGCCAGTGTCTCTGTGTTGTTCATTCCTGATTGTCCCTTCTGTTTACTCTAGTGTTTATTTCTTCCTCTGTCTTGTGTATCCGATGTTACCAGTGTCTCTGGATTGTTCATTCTTTATTGTCCCTTCTGTTTACTCTATTGTTTATTTTGTACTGTGTCTTGTGTATCCGATGTTGCCAGTGTCTCTGTGTTGTTCATTCTTGATTGTCCCTTCTGTTTACTCTAGTGTTTATTTTGTCCTGTGTCTTGTGTATCCAAATGTTGTCAGTGTCTCTGTGTTGTTCATTCTTGATTGTCCCTTCTGTTTACTCTAGTGTTTATTTCTTCCTCTGTCTTGTGTATCCGATGTTGCCAGTGTCTCTGTGTTGTTCATTCCTGTTTGTCCCTTCTGTTTACTCTAGTGTTTATTTCTTCCTCTGTCTTGTGTATCCGATTTTACCAGTGTCTTTGGATTGTTCATTCTTTATTGTCCCTTCTGTTTACTCTATTGTTTATTTTGTCCTGTGACTTGTGTATCCGATGTTGCCAGTGTCTCTGTGTTGTTCATTCTTGATTGTCCCTTCTGTTTACTCTAGTGTTTATTTTGTCCAGTTTCTTGTGTATCCGATGTTGCCAGTGTCTCTGTGTTGTTCATACTTGATTGTCCTTTCTGTTTACCCTATTATTTATTTTGTACTGTGTCTTGTGTATCAGATGTTACCAATGTCTCTGTGTTGTTCATTCTTGATTGTCCCTTCTGTTTACTCTAGTGTTTATTGTGTCCTGTGTCTTCTGTATCCGATATTGTCAGTGTCTCTGTGTTGTTCATTCTTGATTGTCCCTTCTGGTTACTCTAGTGTTTATTTTGTACTGTGTCTTGTGTATTCGATGTTGTCAGTGTCTCTGTGTTGTTCATTCTTGATTGTCCCTTCTGTTTACTCTAGTGTTTATTTTGTCCTGTGTCTTGTGTATCCGATGTTGCCAGTGTCTCTGTGTTGTTCATTCTTGATTGTCACTTCTGTTTACTCTAGTGTTTATTTTGTCCTGTGTCTTGTGTATCCGATGTTGCCAGTGTCTCTGTGTTGTTCACACTTGCGTGTCCCTTCTGTTTACTCTTGTGTTTATTTTGTACTGTGTCTTGTGTATCCGATGTTGCCACTGTCTCTGTGTTGTTCTTTCTTTATTATCCCTTTTGTTTACTCTAGTATTTATTTTATCCTGTGTCTTGTGTATCCGATGTTCCCAGTGTCTCTGTGTTGTTCATTCTTGATTGTCCCTTCTGTTTACTCTTGTGTTTATTTTTTCCTAAATCTTGTGCATTCGATATTGCCAGTGTCTCTGTGTTGTTCATTCTTGATTGTCCCTTCTGTTTACTCTAGTGTTTATTTTGTACTGTGTCTTGTGTATCCGATGTTGCGACTGTCTCTGTGTTGTTCATTCTTGATTGTGCCATCTGTTTACTCTAGTGTTTATTTTGTACTGGGTCTTGTGTATCCGATGTTGTCAGTGTCTATGTGTTGTTCATTCTTGATTGTCCCTTCTGTTTACTCTTCTGTTTATTTTGTCCTGTGTCTTGTGTATACGATGTTGTCAGTGTCTCTGTGTTTTTCATTCTTGATTGTCCCTTCTGTTTACTCTAGTATTTATTATGTACCGTGTCTTGTGTATCCGATGTTGTCAGTGTCTCTGTGTTGTTCATTCTTGATTGTCCCATCTGTTTACTCTAGTGTTTATTTTGTACTGGGTCTTGTGTATCCGATGTTGTCAGTGTCTCTGTGTTGTTCATTCTTGATTGTCCCTTCTGTTTACTCTTGTGTTTATTTTGTCCTGTGTCTTGTGTATCCGATGTTGTCAGTGTCTCTGTGTTGTTCATTCTTGATTGTCCCTTCTGTTTACTCTAGTTTTATTTCTTCCTCTGTCTTGTGTATCCGATGTTGCCAGTGTCTCTGTATTGGTCATTCTTGATTGTCCCTTCTGTTTACTCTAGTGTTTATTTTGTCCTGTGTCTTATGTATCCGATGTTGCCAGTGTCTCTGTGTTTTCCATTCTTGATTGTCCCTTCTGTTTACTCTAGTGTTTATTTTGTCCTGTGTCTTGGGCATACGATGTTGCCAGTTTCTCTGTGTTGTTCATTCTAGATTGTCCCTTCTGTTTACTCTAGTGTTTATTTTGTCCTGTGTCTTGTGTATACGATGTTGTCAGTGTCTCTGTGTTGTTCATTCTTGATTGTCCCTTCTGTTTACTCTAGTATTTATTTTGTCCTGTGTCTTGTGTATACGATGTTGTCAGTGTCTCTGTGTTGTTCATTCTTGATTGTCCCTTCTGTTTACTCTAGTGTTTATTTTTTCCTGTGTCTTGTGTATCTGATGTTGTCAGTGTCTCTGTGTTGTTCATTCTTGATTGTCCCTTCTGTTTACTCTGGTTATTATTTTGTACTGTGTCTTGTGTATCCAATGTTGTCAGTGTCTATGTGTTGTTCATTCTTGATTGTCCCTTCTGTTTACTCTTCTGTTTATTTTGTCCTGTGTCTTGTGTATACGATGTTGTCAGTGTCTCTGTGTTTTTCATTCTTGATTGTCCCTTCTGTTTACTCTAGTGTTTATTATGTACCGTGTCTTGTGTATCCGATGTTGTCAGTGTCTCTGTGTTGTTCATTCTTGATTGTCCCATCTGTTTACTCTAGTGTTTATTTTGTACTGGGTCTTGTGTATCCGATGTTGTCAGTGTCTCTGTGTTGTTCATTCTTGATTGTCCCTTCTGTTTACTCTTGTGTTTATTTTGTCCTGTGTCTTGTGTATACGATGTTGTCAGTGTCTCTGTGTTGTTCATTCTTGATTGTCCCTTCTGTTTACTCTAGTTTTATTTCTTCCTCTGTCTTGTGTATCCGATGTTGCCAGTGTCTCTGTGTTGGTCATTCTTGATTGTCCCTTCTGTTTACTCTAGTGTTTATTTTGTCCTGTGTCTTATGTATCCGATGTTGCCAGTGTCTCTGTGTTTTTCATTCTTGATTGTCCCTTCTGTTTACTCTAGTGTTTATTTTGTCCTGTGTCTTGTGCATCCGATGTTGCCAGTGTCTCTGTGTTTTTCATTCTTGATTGTCCCTTCTGTTTACTCTGGTGTTTATTTTGTCCTGTGTCTTGTGTATGCGATGTTGTCAGTGTCTCTGTGTTGTTCATTCTTGATTGTCCCTTCTGTTTACTCTAGTGTTTATTTTGTCCTGTGTCTTGTGTATCTGATGTTGTCAGTGTCTCTGTGTTGTTCATTCTTGATTGTCCCTTCTGTTTACTCTGGTGTTTATTTTGTACTGTGTCTTGTGTATCCGATGTTGTCAGTGTCTCTGTGTTGTTCATTCTTGATTGTCCCTTCTGTTTACTCTAGTGTTTATTTCTGCCTCTGTCTTGTGTATCCAATGTTGCCAGTGTCTCTGTGTTGTTCATTCCTGATTGTCCCATCTGTTTACTCTAGTGTTTATTTCTTCCTCTGTCTTGTGTATCCGATGTTACCAGTGTCTCTGGATTGTTCATTCTTGATTGTCCCTTCTGTTTACTCTAGTGTTTATTTTGTCCTGTGTCTTGTGCATCCGATGTTGCCAGTGTCTCTGTGTTTTTCATTCTTGATTGTCCCTTCTGTTTACTCTGGTGTTTATTTGGTACTGTGTCTTGTGTATCCGATGTTGTCAGTGTCTCTGTGTTGTTCATTCTTGATTGTCCCTTCTGTTTACTCTAGTGTTTATTTCTTGCTCTGTCTTTTGTATCCGATGTTGCCAGTGTCTCTGTGTTGTTCATTCCTCTTTGTCCCTTCTGTTTACTCTTCTGTTTATTTTGTCCTGTGTCTTGTGTATACGATGTTGTCAGTGTCTCTGTGTTTTTCATTCTTGATTGTCCCTTCTGTTTACTCTAGTGTTTATTATGTACCGTGTCTTGTGTATCCGATGTTGTCAGTGTCTCTGTGTTGTTCATTCTTGATTGTCCCATCTGTTTACTCTAGTGTTTATTTTGTACTGGGTCTTGTGTATCCGATGTTGTCAGTGTCTCTGTGTTGTTCATTCTTGATTGTCCCTTCTGTTTACTCTTGTGTTTATTTTGTCCTGTGTCTTGTGTATCCGATGTTGTCAGTGTCTCTGTGTTGTTCATTCTTGATTGTCCCTTCTGTTTACTCTAGTTTTATTTCTTCCTCTGTCTTGTGTATCCGATGTTGCCAGTGTCTCTGTTTTGGTCATTCTTGATTGTCCCTTCTGTTTACTCTAGTGTTTATTTTGTCCTGTGTCTTATGTATCCGATGTTGCCAGTGTCTCTGTGTTTTTCATTCTTGATTGTCCCTTCTGTTTACTCTAGTGTTTATTTTGTCCTTTGTCTTGTGCATCCGATGTTGCCAGTGTCTCTGGATTGTTCATTCTTGATTGTCCCTTCTGTTTACTCTAGTGTTTATTTTGTCCTGTGTCTTGTGTATCTGATGTTGTCAGTGTCTTTGTGTTGTTCATTCTTGATTGTCCCTTCTGTTTACTCTAGTGTTTATTTATTCCTCTGTCTTGTGTATCCGATGTTGCCAGTGTCTCTGTGTTGTTCGTTCTTGATTGTCCCTTCTGTTTACTCTAGTGTTTATTTATTCCTCTGTCTTGTGTATCCGATGTTGCCGGTGTCTCTGTGTTGTTCATTGTTGATTGACCCTTCTGTTTACTCTGGTGTTTATTTTGTACTGTTTCTTGTGTATCCGAGGTTGTCAGTGTCTCTGTGTTTTTTGTTCTTGATTGTCCCTTCTGTTTACTCTAGTGTTTATTTTGTCCTGTGTCTTGTGTATACGATGTTGTCAGTGTCTCTGTGCTGTTCATTCTTGATTGTCCCTTCTGTTTACTCTAGTGTTTATTTATTCCTCTGTCTTGTATATCCGATGTTGCCGGTGTCTCTGTGTTGTTCATTGTTGATTGACCCTTCTGTTTACTCTGGTGTTTATTTTGTACTGTTTCTTGTGTATCCGAGGTTGTCAGTGTCTCTGTGTTTTTTGTTCTTGATTGTCCCTTCTGTTTACTCTAGTGTTTATTTTGTCCTGTGTCTTATGTATCCGATGTTGTCAGTGTCTCTGTGTTTTCATTCTTGATTGTCCCTTCTGTTTACTCTAGTGTTTATTTTGTACTGGGTCTTGTGTATCCGATGTTGTCAGTGTCTCTGTGTTGTTCATTCTTGATTGTCCCATCTGTTTACTCTAGTGTTTATTTTGTACTGGGTCTTGTGTTTCCGATGTTGTCAGTGTCTCTGTGTTGTTCATTCTTGATTGTCCATTCTGTTTACTCTAGTGTTTATTTTGTCCTGTGTCTTGTGTATCTGATGTTGTCAGTGTCTCTGTGTTTTCATTCTTGATTGTCCCATCTGTTTACTCTAGTGTTTATTTTGTACTGGGTCTTGTGTATCCGATGTTGTCAGTGTCTCTGTGTTTTTCATTCTTGATTGTCACTTCTGTTTACTCTTGTGTTTATTTTGTCCGGTGTCTTGTGTATACGATGTTGTCAGTGTCTCTGTGCTGTTCATTCTTGATTGTCCCTTCTGTTTACTCTAGTGTTTATTTTGTACCGTGTCTTGTGTATCCGATGTTGTCAGTGTCTCTGTGCTTTCATTCTTGATTGTCCCATCTGTTTACTCTAGTGTTTATTTTGTACTGGGTCTTGTGTATCCGATGTTGTCAGTGTCTCTGTGTTGTTCATTCTTGATTGTCCCATCTGTTTACTCTAGTGTTTATTTTGTACTGGGTCTTGTGTTTCCGATGTTGTCAGTGTCTCTGTGTTGTTCATTCTTGATTGTCCCTTCTGTTTACTCTAGTATTTATTTCTTCCTGTGTCTTGTGTATTCGATGTTGCCAGTGTCTCTGTGTTGTTCATTCTTGATTGTCCATTCTGTTTACTCTAGTGTTTATTTTGTCCTGTGTCTTATGTATCCGATGTTGCCAGTGTCTCTGTGTTGTTCATTCTTGATTGTCCCTTCTGTTTACTCTTGTGTTTATTTTGTCCTGTGTCTTGTGTATCCGATGTTGCCAGTGTCTCAGGATTGTTCATTCTAGATTGTCCCTTCTGTTTACTCTAGTGTTTATTTTGTCCTATGTCTTGTGTATCCGATGTTGCCGGTGTGTCTGTGTTGTTCATTGTTGATTGACCCTTCAGTTTACTCTGGTGTTTATTTTGTACTGTTTCTTGTGTATCCGAAGTTGTCAGTGTCTCTGTGTTTTTCGTTCTTGATTGTCCCTTCTGTTTACTCTAGTGTTTATTTTGTCCTGTGTCATGTGTATCCTATGTTGTCAGTGTCTCTGTGTTGTTCATTCTTGATTGTCACTTCTGTTTACTCTAGTGTTTATTTCTTCCTCTGTCTTGTGTATTCGATGTTGCCAGTGTCTCTGTGTTGTTCATTCTTGATTGTCCCTTCTGTTTACTCTAGTTTTTATTTTGTCCTGTGTCTTATGTATCCGATGTTGCCACTTTCTCTGTGTTTTTCATTCTTGATTGACCCTTCTGTTTACTCTGGTGTTTATTTTGTACTGTTTCTTGTGTATCCGAAGTTGTCAGTGTCTCTGTGTTTTTCGTTCTTGATTGTCCCTTCTGTTTACTCTAGTGTTTATTTTGTCACGTGTCTTGTGTATCCTATGTTGTCAGTATCTCTGTGTTGTTCATTCTTTATTGTCCCTTCTGTTTACTCTAGGTTTTTTTTCCTGTGTCTTGTGTATACGATGTTGACAGTGTCTCTGTGTTGTTCATACTTGATTGTCCCTTCTGTTTACTCTAGTGTTTATTTTGTACCGTGCCTTGTGTATCCGATGTTGCCAGTGTCTCTGTGTTGTTCTTTCTTTATTATCCCTTCTGTTTACTCTAGTGTTTATTTTATCCTGTGGCTTGTGTATCCGATGTTGCCAGTGTGTCTGTGTTATTCATTCTAGATTGTCCCTTCTGTTTACTCTAGTGTTTATTTTGTCCTGTGTCTTGTGTATCCGATGTTCCCAGTTTCTCTGTGTTGTTCATTCTAGATTGTCCCTTCTGTTTACTCTAGTGTTTATTTTGTCCTGTGTCTTGTGTATACGATGTTGTCAGTGTCTCTGTGTTGTTCATTCTTGATTGTCCCTTCTGTTTACTCTATTGTTTATTTTGTCCTGTGTCTTATGTATACGATGTTGTCAGTGTCTCTGTGTTGTTCATTCTTGATTGTCCCTTCTGTTTACTCTAGTATTTATTTCTTCCTCTGTCTTGTGTATCCGATGTTGCCAGTGTCTCTGTGTTGTTCATTCTTGATTGTCCATTCTGTTTACTCTAGTGTTTATTTTGTCCTGTGTCTTATGTATCCGATGTTGCCAGTGTCTCTGTGTTGTTCATTCTTGATTGTCCCTTCTGTTTACTCTTGTGTTTATTTTGTCCTGTGTCTTGTGTATCCGATGTTGCCAGTGTCTCTGGATTGTTTATTCTTGACTGTCCCTTCTGTTTACTCTAGTGTTTATATTGTCCTTTGTCTTGTGTATCCGATGTTGCCGGTGTGTCTGTGTTGTTCATTGTTGATTGACCCTTCTGTTTACTCTGGTGTTTATTTTGTACTGTTTCTTGTGTATCCGAAGATGTCAGTGTCTCTGTGTTGTTCATTCTTGATTGTCCATTCTGTTTACTCTAGTGTTTATTTTGTCCTGTGTCTTATGTATCCGATGTTGCCAGTGTCTCTGTGTTGTTCATTCTTGATTGTCCCTTCTGTTTACTCTTGTGTTTATTTTGTCCTGTGTCTTGTGTATCCGATGTTGCCAGTGTCTCTGGATTGTTTATTCTTGACTGTCCCTTCTGTTTACTCTAGTGTTTATATTGTCCTGTGTCTTGTGTATCCGATGTTGCCGGTGTGTCTGTGTTGTTCATTGTTGATTGACCCTTCTGTTTACTCTGGTGTTTATTTTGTACTGTTTCTTGTGTATCCGAAGATGTCAGTGTCTCTGTGTTTTTCGTTCTTGATTGTCCCTTCTGTTTACTCTAGTGTTTATTTCTTCCTCTGTCTTGTGTATACGATGTTGCCAGTGTCTCTGTGTTGTTCATTCTTGATTGTCCCTTCTGTTTACTCTAGGTTTTTTTTCCTGTGTCTTGTGTATACGATGTTGACAGTGTCTCTGTGTTGTTCATACTTGATTGTCCCTTCTGTTTACTCTAGTGTTTATTTTGTACTGTGTCTTGTGTATCCGATGTTGCCAGTGTCTCTGTGTTGTTCTTTCTTTATTATCCCTTCTGTTTACTCTAGTGTTTATTTTATCCTGTGGCTTGTGTATTCGATGTTGCCAGTGTCTCTGTGTTGTTCATTGTTGATTGTCCCTTCTGGTTACTCTAGTGTTTATTTTGTACTGTGTCTTGTGTATTCGATGTTGTCAGTGTCTCTGTGTTGTTCATTCTTGATTGTCCCTTCTGTTTACTCTGGTGTTTATTTTGTACTGTGTCTTGTGTATCCGATGTTGTCAGTGTCTCTGTGTTGTTCATTCTTGATTGTCCCTTCTGTTTACTCTAGTGTTTATTTTGTCCTGTGTCTTGTGTATACGATGTTGTCAGTGTCTCTGTGTTGTTCATTCTTGATTGTCCCTTCTGGTTACTCTATTGTTTATTTTGTCCTGTGTCTTGTGTATCCAATGTTGCCACTGTATCTGTGTTGTTCATTCTTGATTGTCCCTTATGTTTACTCTAGTGTTTATTTTGTCCTGTGTCTTATGTATCCGATGTTGTCAGGGTCTCTGTGTTGTTCATTCTTGATTGTCCCTTCTGGTTACTCTAGTGTTTATTTTGTACTGTGTCTTGTGTATCCGATGTTGTCAGTGTCTCTGTGTTGTTCATTTTTGATTGTCCCTTCTGTTTACTCTGGTGTTTATTTTGTACTGTGTCTGTGTATCCGATGTTGTCAGTGTCTCTGTGTTGTTCATTCTTGATTGTCCCTTCTGTTTACTCTAGTGTTTAATTTGTACTGGGTCTTGTGTATCCGATGTTACCAGTGTCTCTGGATTGTTCATTCTTGATTGTCCCTTCTGTTTACTCTAGTGTTTATTTTGTCCTGTGTCTTGTGCATCCGATGTTGCCAGTGTCTCTGTGTTTTTCATTCTTGATTGTCCCTTCTGTTTACTCTGGTGTTTATTTGGTACTGTGTCTTGTGTATCCGATGTTGTCAGTGTCTCTGTGTTGTTCATTCTTGATTGTCCCTTCTGTTTACTCTAGTGTTTATTTCTTGCTCTGTCTTTTGTATCCGATGTTGCCAGTGTCTCTGTGTTGTTCATTCCTCTTTGTCCCTTCTGTTTACTCTTCTGTTTATTTTGTCCTGTGTCTTGTGTATACGATGTTGTCAGTGTCTCTGTGTTTTTCATTCTTGATTGTCCCTTCTGTTTACTCTAGTGTTTATTATGTACCGTGTCTTGTGTATCCGATGTTGTCAGTGTCTCTGTGTTGTTCATTCTTGATTGTCCCATCTGTTTACTCTAGTGTTTATTTTGTACTGGGTCTTGTGTATCCGATGTTGTCAGTGTCTCTGTGTTGTTCATTCTTGATTGTCCCTTCTGTTTACTCTTGTGTTTATTTTGTCCTGTGTCTTGTGTATCCGATGTTGTCAGTGTCTCTGTGTTGTTCATTCTTGATTGTCCCTTCTGTTTACTCTAGTTTTATTTCTTCCTCTGTCTTGTGTATCCGATGTTGCCAGTGTCTCTGTTTTGGTCATTCTTGATTGTCCCTTCTGTTTACTCTAGTGTTTATTTTGTCCTGTGTCTTATGTATCCGATGTTGCCAGTGTCTCGGTGTTTTTCATTCTTGATTGTCCCTTCTGTTTACTCTAGTGTTTATTTTGTCCTTTGTCTTGTGCATCCGATGTTGCCAGTGTCTCTGGATTGTTCATTCTTGATTGTCCCTTCTGTTTACTCTAGTGTTTATTTTGTCCTGTGTCTTGTGTATCTGATGTTGTCAGTGTCTTTGTGTTGTTCATTCTTGATTGTCCCTTCTGTTTACTCTAGTGTTTATTTATTCCTCTGTCTTGTGTATCCGATGTTGCCAGTGTCTCTGTGTTGTTCGTTCTTGATTGTCCCTTCTGTTTACTCTAGTGTTTATTTATTCCTCTGTCTTGTGTATCCGATGTTGCCGGTGTCTCTGTGTTGTTCATTGTTGATTGACCCTTCTGTTTACTCTGGTGTTTATTTTGTACTGTTTCTTGTGTATCCGAGGTTGTCAGTGTCTCTGTGTTTTTTGTTCTTGATTGTCCCTTCTGTTTACTCTAGTGTTTATTTTGTCCTGTGTCTTGTGTATACGATGTTGTCAGTGTCTCTGTGCTGTTCATTCTTGATTGTCCCTTCTGTTTACTCTAGTGTTTATTTATTCCTCTGTCTTGTATATCCGATGTTGCCGGTGTCTCTGTGTTGTTCATTGTTGATTGACCCTTCTGTTTACTCTGGTGTTTATTTTGTACTGTTTCTTGTGTATCCGAGGTTGTCAGTGTCTCTGTGTTTTTTGTTCTTGATTGTCCCTTCTGTTTACTCTAGTGTTTATTTTGTCCTGTGTCTTATGTATCCGATGTTGTCAGTGTCTCTGTGTTTTCATTCTTGATTGTCCCTTCTGTTTACTCTAGTGTTTATTTTGTACTGGGTCTTGTGTATCCGATGTTGTCAGTGTCTCTGTGTTGTTCATTCTTGATTGTCCCATCTGTTTACTCTAGTGTTTATTTTGTACTGGGTCTTGTGTTTCCGATGTTGTCAGTGTCTCTGTGTTGTTCATTCTTGATTGTCCATTCTGTTTACTCTAGTGTTTATTTTGTCCTGTGTCTTGTGTATCTGATGTTGTCAGTGTCTCTGTGTTTTCATTCTTGATTGTCCCATCTGTTTACTCTAGTGTTTATTTTGTACTGGGTCTTGTGTATCCGATGTTGTCAGTGTCTCTGTGTTTTTCATTCTTGATTGTCACTTCTGTTTACTCTTGTGTTTATTTTGTCCGGTGTCTTGTGTATACGATGTTGTCAGTGTCTCTGTGCTGTTCATTCTTGATTGTCCCTTCTGTTTACTCTAGTGTTTATTTTGTACCGTGTCTTGTGTATCCGATGTTGTCAGTGTCTCTGTGCTTTCATTCTTGATTGTCCCATCTGTTTACTCTAGTGTTTATTTTGTACTGGGTCTTGTGTATCCGATGTTGTCAGTGTCTCTGTGTTGTTCATTCTTGATTGTCCCATCTGTTTACTCTAGTGTTTATTTTGTACTGGGTCTTGTGTTTCCGATGTTGTCAGTGTCTCTGTGTTGTTCATTCTTGATTGTCCCTTCTGTTTACTCTAGTATTTATTTCTTCCTGTGTCTTGTGTATTCGATGTTGCCAGTGTCTCTGTGTTGTTCATTCTTGATTGTCCATTCTGTTTACTCTAGTGTTTATTTTGTCCTGTGTCTTATGTATCCGATGTTGCCAGTGTCTCTGTGTTGTTCATTCTTGATTGTCCCTTCTGTTTACTCTTGTGTTTATTTTGTCCTGTGTCTTGTGTATCCGATGTTGCCAGTGTCTCAGGATTGTTCATTCTAGATTGTCCCTTCTGTTTACTCTAGTGTTTATTTTGTCCTATGTCTTGTGTATCCGATGTTGCCGGTGTGTCTGTGTTGTTCATTGTTGATTGACCCTTCAGTTTACTCTGGTGTTTATTTTGTACTGTTTCTTGTGTATCCGAAGTTGTCAGTGTCTCTGTGTTTTTCGTTCTTGATTGTCCCTTCTGTTTACTCTAGTGTTTATTTTGTCCTGTGTCATGTGTATCCTATGTTGTCAGTGTCTCTGTGTTGTTCATTCTTGATTGTCACTTCTGTTTACTCTAGTGTTTATTTCTTCCTCTGTCTTGTGTATTCGATGTTGCCAGTGTCTCTGTGTTGTTCATTCTTGATTGTCCCTTCTGTTTACTCTAGTTTTTATTTTGTCCTGTGTCTTATGTATCCGATGTTGCCACTTTCTCTGTGTTTTTCATTCTTGATTGACCCTTCTGTTTACTCTGGTGTTTATTTTGTACTGTTTCTTGTGTATCCGAAGTTGTCAGTGTCTCTGTGTTTTTCGTTCTTGATTGTCCCTTCTGTTTACTCTAGTGTTTATTTTGTCACGTGTCTTGTGTATCCTATGTTGTCAGTATCTCTGTGTTGTTCATTCTTTATTGTCCCTTCTGTTTACTCTAGGTTTTTTTTCCTGTGTCTTGTGTATACGATGTTGACAGTGTCTCTGTGTTGTTCATACTTGATTGTCCCTTCTGTTTACTCTAGTGTTTATTTTGTACCGTGCCTTGTGTATCCGATGTTGCCAGTGTCTCTGTGTTGTTCATTGTTGATTGACCCTTCTGTTTACTCTGGTGTTTATTTTGTACTGTTTCTTGTGTATCCGAGGTTGTCAGTGTCTCTGTGTTTTTTGTTCTTGATTGTCCCTTCTGTTTACTCTAGTGTTTATTTTGTCCTGTGTCTTGTGTATACGATGTTGTCAGTGTCTCTGTGCTGTTCATTCTTGATTGTCCCTTCTGTTTACTCTAGTGTTTATTTATTCCTCTGTCTTGTATATCCGATGTTGCCGGTGTCTCTGTGTTGTTCATTGTTGATTGACCCTTCTGTTTACTCTGGTGTTTATTTTGTACTGTTTCTTGTGTATCCGAGGTTGTCAGTGTCTCTGTGTTTTTTGTTCTTGATTGTCCCTTCTGTTTACTCTAGTGTTTATTTTGTCCTGTGTCTTATGTATCCGATGTTGTCAGTGTCTCTGTGTTTTCATTCTTGATTGTCCCTTCTGTTTACTCTAGTGTTTATTTTGTACTGGGTCTTGTGTATCCGATGTTGTCAGTGTCTCTGTGTTGTTCATTCTTGATTGTCCCATCTGTTTACTCTAGTGTTTATTTTGTACTGGGTCTTGTGTTTCCGATGTTGTCAGTGTCTCTGTGTTGTTCATTCTTGATTGTCCATTCTGTTTACTCTAGTGTTTATTTTGTCCTGTGTCTTGTGTATCTGATGTTGTCAGTGTCTCTGTGTTTTCATTCTTGATTGTCCCATCTGTTTACTCTAGTGTTTATTTTGTACTGGGTCTTGTGTATCCGATGTTGTCAGTGTCTCTGTGTTTTTCATTCTTGATTGTCACTTCTGTTTACTCTTGTGTTTATTTTGTCCGGTGTCTTGTGTATACGATGTTGTCAGTGTCTCTGTGCTGTTCATTCTTGATTGTCCCTTCTGTTTACTCTAGTGTTTATTTTGTACCGTGTCTTGTGTATCCGATGTTGTCAGTGTCTCTGTGCTTTCATTCTTGATTGTCCCATCTGTTTACTCTAGTGTTTATTTTGTACTGGGTCTTGTGTATCCGATGTTGTCAGTGTCTCTGTGTTGTTCATTCTTGATTGTCCCATCTGTTTACTCTAGTGTTTATTTTGTACTGGGTCTTGTGTTTCCGATGTTGTCAGTGTCTCTGTGTTGTTCATTCTTGATTGTCCCTTCTGTTTACTCTAGTATTTATTTCTTCCTGTGTCTTGTGTATTCGATGTTGCCAGTGTCTCTGTGTTGTTCATTCTTGATTGTCCATTCTGTTTACTCTAGTGTTTATTTTGTCCTGTGTCTTATGTATCCGATGTTGCCAGTGTCTCTGTGTTGTTCATTCTTGATTGTCCCTTCTGTTTACTCTTGTGTTTATTTTGTCCTGTGTCTTGTGTATCCGATGTTGCCAGTGTCTCAGGATTGTTCATTCTAGATTGTCCCTTCTGTTTACTCTAGTGTTTATTTTGTCCTATGTCTTGTGTATCCGATGTTGCCGGTGTGTCTGTGTTGTTCATTGTTGATTGACCCTTCAGTTTACTCTGGTGTTTATTTTGTACTGTTTCTTGTGTATCCGAAGTTGTCAGTGTCTCTGTGTTTTTCGTTCTTGATTGTCCCTTCTGTTTACTCTAGTGTTTATTTTGTCCTGTGTCATGTGTATCCTATGTTGTCAGTGTCTCTGTGTTGTTCATTCTTGATTGTCACTTCTGTTTACTCTAGTGTTTATTTCTTCCTCTGTCTTGTGTATTCGATGTTGCCAGTGTCTCTGTGTTGTTCATTCTTGATTGTCCCTTCTGTTTACTCTAGTTTTTATTTTGTCCTGTGTCTTATGTATCCGATGTTGCCACTTTCTCTGTGTTTTTCATTCTTGATTGACCCTTCTGTTTACTCTGGTGTTTATTTTGTACTGTTTCTTGTGTATCCGAAGTTGTCAGTGTCTCTGTGTTTTTCGTTCTTGATTGTCCCTTCTGTTTACTCTAGTGTTTATTTTGTCACGTGTCTTGTGTATCCTATGTTGTCAGTATCTCTGTGTTGTTCATTCTTTATTGTCCCTTCTGTTTACTCTAGGTTTTTTTTCCTGTGTCTTGTGTATACGATGTTGACAGTGTCTCTGTGTTGTTCATACTTGATTGTCCCTTCTGTTTACTCTAGTGTTTATTTTGTACCGTGCCTTGTGTATCCGATGTTGCCAGTGTCTCTGTGTTGTTCTTTCTTTATTATCCCTTCTGTTTACTCTAGTGTTTATTTTATCCTGTGGCTTGTGTATCCGATGTTGCCAGTGTGTCTGTGTTATTCATTCTAGATTGTCCCTTCTGTTTACTCTAGTGTTTATTTTGTCCTGTGTCTTGTGTATCCGATGTTCCCAGTTTCTCTGTGTTGTTCATTCTAGATTGTCCCTTCTGTTTACTCTAGTGTTTATTTTGTCCTGTGTCTTGTGTATACGATGTTGTCAGTGTCTCTGTGTTGTTCATTCTTGATTGTCCCTTCTGTTTACTCTATTGTTTATTTTGTCCTGTGTCTTATGTATACGATGTTGTCAGTGTCTCTGTGTTGTTCATTCTTGATTGTCCCTTCTGTTTACTCTAGTATTTATTTCTTCCTCTGTCTTGTGTATCCGATGTTGCCAGTGTCTCTGTGTTGTTCATTCTTGATTGTCCATTCTGTTTACTCTAGTGTTTATTTTGTCCTGTGTCTTATGTATCCGATGTTGCCAGTGTCTCTGTGTTGTTCATTCTTGATTGTCCCTTCTGTTTACTCTTGTGTTTATTTTGTCCTGTGTCTTGTGTATCCGATGTTGCCAGTGTCTCTGGATTGTTTATTCTTGACTGTCCCTTCTGTTTACTCTAGTGTTTATATTGTCCTTTGTCTTGTGTATCCGATGTTGCCGGTGTGTCTGTGTTGTTCATTGTTGATTGACCCTTCTGTTTACTCTGGTGTTTATTTTGTACTGTTTCTTGTGTATCCGAAGATGTCAGTGTCTCTGTGTTGTTCATTCTTGATTGTCCATTCTGTTTACTCTAGTGTTTATTTTGTCCTGTGTCTTATGTATCCGATGTTGCCAGTGTCTCTGTGTTGTTCATTCTTGATTGTCCCTTCTGTTTACTCTTGTGTTTATTTTGTCCTGTGTCTTGTGTATCCGATGTTGCCAGTGTCTCTGGATTGTTTATTCTTGACTGTCCCTTCTGTTTACTCTAGTGTTTATATTGTCCTGTGTCTTGTGTATCCGATGTTGCCGGTGTGTCTGTGTTGTTCATTGTTGATTGACCCTTCTGTTTACTCTGGTGTTTATTTTGTACTGTTTCTTGTGTATCCGAAGATGTCAGTGTCTCTGTGTTTTTCGTTCTTGATTGTCCCTTCTGTTTACTCTAGTGTTTATTTCTTCCTCTGTCTTGTGTATACGATGTTGCCAGTGTCTCTGTGTTGTTCATTCTTGATTGTCCCTTCTGTTTACTCTAGGTTTTTTTTCCTGTGTCTTGTGTATACGATGTTGACAGTGTCTCTGTGTTGTTCATACTTGATTGTCCCTTCTGTTTACTCTAGTGTTTATTTTGTACTGTGTCTTGTGTATCCGATGTTGCCAGTGTCTCTGTGTTGTTCTTTCTTTATTATCCCTTCTGTTTACTCTAGTGTTTATTTTATCCTGTGGCTTGTGTATTCGATGTTGCCAGTGTCTCTGTGTTGTTCATTGTTGATTGTCCCTTCTGGTTACTCTAGTGTTTATTTTGTACTGTGTCTTGTGTATTCGATGTTGTCAGTGTCTCTGTGTTGTTCATTCTTGATTGTCCCTTCTGTTTACTCTGGTGTTTATTTTGTACTGTGTCTTGTGTATCCGATGTTGTCAGTGTCTCTGTGTTGTTCATTCTTGATTGTCCCTTCTGTTTACTCTAGTGTTTATTTTGTCCTGTGTCTTGTGTATACGATGTTGTCAGTGTCTCTGTGTTGTTCATTCTTGATTGTCCCTTCTGGTTACTCTATTGTTTATTTTGTCCTGTGTCTTGTGTATCCAATGTTGCCACTGTATCTGTGTTGTTCATTCTTGATTGTCCCTTATGTTTACTCTAGTGTTTATTTTGTCCTGTGTCTTATGTATCCGATGTTGTCAGGGTCTCTGTGTTGTTCATTCTTGATTGTCCCTTCTGGTTACTCTAGTGTTTATTTTGTACTGTGTCTTGTGTATCCGATGTTGTCAGTGTCTCTGTGTTGTTCATTTTTGATTGTCCCTTCTGTTTACTCTGGTGTTTATTTTGTACTGTGTCTGTGTATCCGATGTTGTCAGTGTCTCTGTGTTGTTCATTCTTGATTGTCCCTTCTGTTTACTCTAGTGTTTAATTTGTACTGGGTCTTGTGTATTCGATGTTGTCAGTGTCTCTGTGTTGTTCATTCTTGATTGTCCCTTCTGTTTACTCTAGTGTTTATTTTGTCCTGTGTCTTGTGTATCCGATGTTGTCAGTGTCTCTGTGTTGTCCATTCTTGATTGTCCCTTCTGTTTACTCTAGTGTTTATTTTGTCCTGTGTCTTGTGTATCCAAATGTTGTCAGTGTCTCTGTGTTGTTCATTCTTGATTGTCCCTTCTGTTTACTCTAGTGTTTATTTCTGCCTCTGTCTTGTGTATCCAATGTTGCCAGTGTCTCTGTGTTGTTCATTCCTGATTGTCCCTTCTGTTTACTCTAGTGTTTATTTCTTCCTCTGTCTTGTGTATCCGATGTTACCAGTGTCTCTGGATTGTTCATTCTTTATTGTCCCTTCTGTTTACTCTATTGTTTATTTTGTACTGTGTCTTGTGTATCCGATGTTGCCAGTGTCTCTGTGTTGTTCATTCTTGATTGTCCCTTCTGTTTACTGTAGTGTTTATTTTGTACTGTGTCTTGTGTATCCGATGTTGTCAGTGTCTCTGTGTTGTTCATTCTTGATTGTCCATTCTGTTTACTCTAGTGTTTATTTTGTCCTGTGTCTTATGTATCCGATGTTGCCAGTGTCTCTGTGTTGTTCATTCTTGATTGTCCCTTCTGTTTACTCTTGTGTTTATTTTGTCCTGTGTCTTGTGTATCCGATGTTGCTAGTGTCTCTGGATTGTTCATTCTTGATTGTCCCTTCTGTTTACTCTAGTGTTTATATTGTCCTGTGTCTTGTGTATCCGATGTTGCCGGTGTGTCTGTGTTGTTCATTGTTGATTGACCCTTCTGTTTACTCTGGTGTTTATTTTGTACTGTTTCTTGTGTATCCGAAGTTGTCAGTGTCTCTGTGTTTTTCGTTCTTGATTGTCCCTTCTGTTTACTCTAGTGTTTATTTTGTCCTGTGTCTTGTGTATCCTATGTTGTCAGTGTCTCTGTGTTGTTCATTCTTGATTGTCCCTTATGTTTACTCTATTGTTTATTTCTTCCTCTGTCTTGTGTATCCGATGTTGCCAGTGTCTCTGTGTTGTTCATTCTTGATTGTCCCTTCTGTTTACTCTAGGTTTTTTTCTTCTGTGTCTTGTGTATACGATGTTGACAGTGTCTCTGTGTTGTTCATACTTGATTGTCCCTTCTGTTTACTCTAGTGTTTATTTTGTACTGTGTCTTGTGTATCCGATGTTGCCAGTGTCTCTGTGTTGTTCTTTCTTTATTATCCCTTCTGTTTACTCTAGTGTTTATTTTATCCTGTGGCTTGTGTATCCGATGTTGCCAGTGTCTCTGTGTTGTTCATTCTAGATTGCCCCTTCTGTTTACTCTAGTGTTTATTTTGTCCTGTGTCTTGTGCATCCGATGTTGCCAGTTTCTATGTGTTGTTCATTCTAGATTGTCCCATCTGTTTACTCTAGTGTTTATTTTGTCCTGTGTCTTGTGTATACGATGTTGTCAGTGTCTCTGTGTTGTTCATTCTTGATTGTCCCTTCTGGTTACTCTATTGTTTATTTTGCCCTGTGTCTTGTGTATCCAATGTTGCCACTGTATCTGTGTTGTTCATTCTTGATTGTCCCTTATGTTTACTCTAGTGTTTATTTTGTCCTGTGTCTTATGTATCCGATGCTGTCAGGGTCTCTGTGTTGTTCATTCTTGATTGTCCCTTCTGGTTACTCTAGTGTTTATTTTGTACTGTGTCTTGTGTATCCGATGTTGTCAGTGTCTCTGTGTTGTTCATTCTTGATTGTCCCTTCTGTTTACTCTGGTGTTTATTTTGTACTGTGTCTTGTGTATCCGATGTTGTCAGTGTCTCTGTGTTGTTCATTCTTGATTGTCCCTTCTGTTTACTCTAGTGTTTAATTTGTACTGGGTCTTGTGTATCCGATGTTGTCAGTGTCTCTGTGTTGTTCATTCTTGATTGTCCCTTCTGTTTACTCTAGTGTTTATTTTGTCCTGTGTCTTGTGTATCCGATGTTGTCAGTGTCTCTGTGTTGTCCATTCTTGATTGTCCCTTCTGTTTACTCTAGTGTTTATTTTGTCCTGTGTCTTGTGTATCCAAATGTTGTCAGTGTCTCTGTGTTGTTCATTCTTGATTGTCCCTTCTGGTTACTCTAGTGTTTATTTCTGCCTCTGTCTTGTGTATCCAATGTTGCCAGTGTCTCTGTGTTGTTCATTCCTGATTGTCCCTTCTGTTTACTCTAGTGTTTATTTCTTCCTCTGTCTTGTGTATCCGATGTTACCAGTGTCTCTGGATTGTTCATTCTTTATTGTCCGTTCTGTTTACTCTATTGTTTATTTTGTACTGTGTCTTGTGTATCCGATGTTGCCAGTGTCTCTGTGTTGTTCATTCTTGATTGTCCCTTCTGTTTACTCTAGTGTTTATTTTGTACTGTGTCTTGTGTATCCGATGTTGCCAGTGTCTCTGTGTTGTTCTTTCTTTATTATCCCTTCTGTTTACTCTAGTGTTTATTTTATCCTGTGGCTTGTGTATTCGATGTTGCCAGTGTCTCTGTGTTGTTCATTGTTGATTGTCCCTTCTGGTTACTCTAGTGTTTATTTTGTACTGTGTCTTGTGTATCCGATGTTGTCAGTGTCTCTGTGTTGTTCATTCTTGATTGTCCCTTCTGTTTACTCTAGTGTTTATTTTGTCCTGTGTCTTGTGTATACGATGTTGTCAGTGTCTCTGTGTTGTTCATTCTTGATTGTCCCTTCTGGTTACTCTATTGTTTATTTTGTCCTGTGTCTTGTGTATCCAATGTTGCCACTGTATCTGTGTTGTTCATTCTTGATTGTCCCTTATGTTTACTCTAGTGTTTATTTTGTCCTGTGTCTTATGTATCCGATGTTGTCAGGGTCTCTGTGTTGTTCATTCTTGATTGTCCCTTCTGGTTACTCTAGTGTTTATTTTGTACTGTGTCTTGTGTATCCGATGTTGTCAGTGTCTCTGTGTTGTTCATTTTTGATTGTCCCTTCTGTTTACTCTGGTGTTTATTTTGTACTGTGTCTTGTGTATCCGATGTTGTCAGTGTCTCTGTGTTGTTCATTCTTGATTGTCCCTTCTGTTTACTCTAGTGTTTATTTCTGCCTCTGTCTTGTGTATCCAATGTTGCCAGTGTCTCTGTGTTGTTCATTCCTGATTGTCCCATCTGTTTACTCTAGTGTTTATTTCTTCCTCTGTCTTGTGTATCCGATGTTACCAGTGTCTCTGGATTGTTCATTCTTTATTGTCCCTTCTGTTTACTCTATTGTTTATTTTGTACCGTGTCTTGTGTATCCGATGTTGCCAGTGTCTCTGTGTTGTTCATTCTTGATTGTCCCTTCTGTTTACTCTATTGTTTATTTGGTACTGTGTCTTGTGTATCCGATGTTGTCAGTGTCTCTGTGTTGTTCATTCTTGATTGTCCCTTCTGTTTACTCTAGTGTTTATTTCTTGCTCTGTCTTTTGTATCCGATGTTGCCAGTGTCTCTGTGTTGTTCATTCCTCTTTGTCCCTTCTGTTTACTCTAGTGTTTATTTCTTCCTCTGTCTTGTGTATCCGATGTTGCCAGTGTCTCTGTGTTGTTCATTCTTGATTGTCCCATCTGTTTACTCTAGTGTTTATTTTGTACTGGGTCTTGTGTATCCGATGTTATCAGTGTCTATGTGTTGTTCATTCTTGATTGTCCCTTCTGTTTACTCTTCTGTTTATTTTGTCCTGTGTCTTGTGTATACGATGTTGTCAGTGTCTCTGTGTTTTTCATTCTTGATTGTCCCTTCTGTTTACTCTAGTGTTTATTATGTACCGTGTCTTGTGTATCCGATGTTGTCAGTGTCTCTGTGTTGTTCATTCTTGATTGTCCCATCTGTTTACTCTAGTGTTTATTTTGTACTGGGTCTTGTGTATCCGATGTTGTCAGTGTCTCTGTGTTGTTCATTCTTGATTGTCCCTTCTGTTTACTCTTGTGTTTATTTTGTCCTGTGTCTTGTGTATCCGATGTTGTCAGTGTCTCTGTGTTGTTCATTCTTGATTGTCCCTTCTGTTTACTCTAGTTTTATTTCTTCCTCTGTCTTGTGTATCCGATGTTGCCAGTGTCTCTGTTTTGGTCATTTTTGATTGTCCCTTCTGTTTACTCTAGTGTTTATTTTGTCCTGTGTCTTATGTATCCGATGTTGCCAGTGTCTCTGTGTTTTTCATTCTTGATTGTCCCTTCTGTTTACTCTAGTGTTTATTTTGTCCTTTGTCTTGTGCATCCGATGTTGCCAGTGTCTCTGGATTGTTCATTCTTGATTGTCCCTTCTGTTTACTCTAGTGTTTATTTTGTCCTGTGTCTTGTGTATCTGATGTTGTCAGTGTCTTTGTGTTGTTCATTCTTGATTGTCCCTTCTGTTTACTCTAGTGTTTATTTATTCCTCTGTCTTGTGTATCCGATGTTGCCAGTGTCTCTGTGTTGTTCGTTCTTGATTGTCCCTTCTGTTTACTCTAGTGTTTATTTATTCCTCTGTCTTGTGTATCCGATGTTGCCGGTGTCTCTGTGTTGTTCATTGTTGATTGACCCTTCTGTTTACTCTGGTGTTTATTTTGTACTGTTTCTTGTGTATCCGAGGTTGTCAGTGTCTCTGTGTTTTTTGTTCTTGATTGTCCCTTCTGTTTACTCTAGTGTTTATTTTGTCCTGTGTCTTATGTATCCGATGTTGCCAGTGTCTCTGTGTTTTTCATTCTTGATTGTCCCTTCTGTTTACTCTTGTGTTTATTTTGTCCTGTGTCTTGTGTATACGATGTTGTCAGTGTCTCTGTGCTGTTCATTCTTGATTGTCCCTTCTGTTTACTCTAGTGTTTATTTATTCCTCTGTCTTGTATATCCGATGTTGCCGGTGTCTCTGTGTTGTTCATTGTTGATTGACCCTTCTGTTTACTCTAGTGTTTATTTTGTCCTGTGTCTTATGTATCCGATGTTGTCAGTGTCTCTGTGTTTTCATTCTTGATTGTCCCTTCTGTTTACTCTAGTGTTTATTTTGTACTGGGTCTTGTGTATCCGATGTTGTCAGTGTCTCTGTGTTGTTCATTCTTGATTGTCCCATCTGTTTACTCTAGTGTTTATTTTGTACTGGGTCTTGTGTTTCCGATGTTGTCAGTGTCTCTGTGTTGTTCATTCTTGATTGTCCATTCTGTTTACTCTAGTGTTTATTTTGTCCTGTGTCTTGTGTATCTGATGTTGTCAGTGTCTCTGTGTTTTTCATTCTTGATTGTCACTTCTGTTTACTCTTGTGTTTATTTTGTCCTGTGTCTTGTGTATACGATGTTGTCAGTGTCTCTGTGCTGTTCATTCTTGATTGTCCCTTCTGTTTACTCTAGTGTTTATTTTGTACCGTGTCTTGTGTATCCGATGTTGTCAGTGTCTCTGTGTTTTCATTCTTGATTGTCCCATCTGTTTACTCTAGTGTTTATTTTGTACTGGGTCTTGTGTATCCGATGTTGTCAGTGTCTCTGTGTTTTTCATTCTTGATTGTCACTTCTGTTTACTCTTGTGTTTATTTTGTCCGGTGTCTTGTGTATACGATGTTGTCAGTGTCTCTGTGCTGTTCATTCTTGATTGTCCCTTCTGTTTACTCTAGTGTTTATTTTGTACCGTGTCTTGTGTATCCGATGTTGTCAGTGTCTCTGTGCTTTCATTCTTGATTGTCCCATCTGTTTACTCTAGTGTTTATTTTGTACTGGGTCTTGTGTATCCGATGTTGTCAGTGTCTCTGTGTTGTTCATTCTTGATTGTCCCATCTGTTTACTCTAGTGTTTATTTTGTACTGGGTCTTGTGTTTCCGATGTTGTCAGTGTCTCTGTGTTGTTCATTCTTGATTGTCCCTTCTGTTTACTCTAGTATTTATTTCTTCCTGTGTCTTGTGTATTCGATGTTGCCAGTGTCTCTGTGTTGTTCATTCTTGATTGTCCATTCTGTTTACTCTAGTGTTTATTTTGTCCTGTGTCTTATGTATCCGATGTTGCCAGTGTCTCTGTGTTGTTCATTCTTGATTGTCCCTTCTGTTTACTCTTGTGTTTATTTTGTCCTGTGTCTTGTGTATCCGATGTTGCCAGTGTCTCAGGATTGTTCATTCTAGATTGTCCCTTCTGTTTACTCTAGTGTTTATTTTGTCCTATGTCTTGTGTATCCGATGTTGCCGGTGTGTCTGTGTTGTTCATTGTTGATTGACCCTTCAGTTTACTCTGGTGTTTATTTTGTACTGTTTCTTGTGTATCCGAAGTTGTCAGTGTCTCTGTGTTTTTCGTTCTTGATTGTCCCTTCTGTTTACTCTAGTGTTTATTTTGTCCTGTGTCTTGTGTATCCTATGTTGTCAGTGTCTCTGTGTTGTTCATTCTTGATTGTCACTTCTGTTTACTCTAGTGTTTATTTCTTCCTCTGTCTTGTGTATTCGATGTTGCCAGTGTCTCTGTGTTGTTCATTCTTGATTGTCCCTTCTGTTTACTCTAGTTTTTATTTTGTCCTGTGTCTTATGTATCCGATGTTGCCACTTTCTCTGTGTTTTTCATTCTTGATTGACCCTTCTGTTTACTCTGGTGTTTATTTTGTACTGTTTCTTGTGTATCCGAAGTTGTCAGTGTCTCTGTGTTTTTCGTTCTTGATTGTCCCTTCTGTTTACTCTAGTGTTTATTTTGTCACGTGTCTTGTGTATCCTATGTTGTCAGTATCTCTGTGTTGTTCATTCTTTATTGTCCCTTCTGTTTACTCTAGGTTTTTTTTCCTGTGTCTTGTGTATACGATGTTGACAGTGTCTCTGTGTTGTTCATACTTGATTGTCCCTTCTGTTTACTCTAGTGTTTATTTTGTACCGTGCCTTGTGTATCCGATGTTGCCAGTGTCTCTGTGTTGTTCTTTCTTTATTATCCCTTCTGTTTACTCTAGTGTTTATTTTATCCTGTGGCTTGTGTATCCGATGTTGCCAGTGTGTCTGTGTTATTCATTCTAGATTGTCCCTTCTGTTTACTCTAGTGTTTATTTTGTCCTGTGTCTTGTGTATCCGATGTTCCCAGTTTCTCTGTGTTGTTCATTCTAGATTGTCCCTTCTGTTTACTCTAGTGTTTATTTTGTCCTGTGTCTTGTGTATACGATGTTGTCAGTGTCTCTGTGTTGTTCATTCTTGATTGTCCCTTCTGTTTACTCTATTGTTTATTTTGTCCTGTGTCTTATGCATACGATGTTGTCAGTGTCTCTGTGTTGTTCATTCTTGATTGTCCCTTCTGTTTACTCTAGTATTTATTTCTTCCTCTGTCTTGTGTATCCGATGTTGCCAGTGTCTCTGTGTTGTTCATTCTTGATTGTCCATTCTGTTTACTCTAGTGTTTATTTTGTCCTGTGTCTTATGTATCCGATGTTGCCAGTGTCTCTGTGTTGTTCATTCTTGATTGTCCCTTCTGTTTACTCTTGTGTTTATTTTGTCCTGTGTCTTGTGTATCCGATGTTGCCAGTGTCTCTGGATTGTTTATTCTTGACTGTCCCTTCTGTTTACTCTAGTGTTTATATTGTCCTTTGTCTTGTGTATCCGATGTTGCCGGTGTGTCTGTGTTGTTCATTGTTGATTGACCCTTCTGTTTACTCTGGTGTTTATTTTGTACTGTTTCTTGTGTATCCGAAGATGTCAGTGTCTCTGTGTTGTTCATTCTTGATTGTCCATTCTGTTTACTCTAGTGTTTATTTTGTCCTGTGTCTTATGTATCCGATGTTGCCAGTGTCTCTGTGTTGTTCATTCTTGATTGTCCCTTCTGTTTACTCTTGTGTTTATTTTGTCCTGTGTCTTGTGTATCCGATGTTGCCAGTGTCTCTGGATTGTTTATTCTTGACTGTCCCTTCTGTTTACTCTAGTGTTTATATTGTCCTGTGTCTTGTGTATCCGATGTTGCCGGTGTGTCTGTGTTGTTCATTGTTGATTGACCCTTCTGTTTACTCTGGTGTTTATTTTGTACTGTTTCTTGTGTATCCGAAGATGTCAGTGTCTCTGTGTTTTTCGTTCTTGATTGTCCCTTCTGTTTACTCTAGTGTTTATTTCTTCCTCTGTCTTGTGTATACGATGTTGCCAGTGTCTCTGTGTTGTTCATTCTTGATTGTCCCTTCTGTTTACTCTAGGTTTTTTTTTCCTGTGTCTTGTGTATACGATGTTGACAGTGTCTCTGTGTTGTTCATACTTGATTGTCCCTTCTGTTTACTCTAGTGTTTATTTTGTACTGTGTCTTGTGTATCCGATGTTGCCAGTGTCTCTGTGTTGTTCTTTCTTTATTATCCTTCTGTTTACTCTAGTGTTTATTTTATCCTGTGGCTTGTGTATTCGATGTTGCCAGTGTCTCTGTGTTGTTCATTGTTGATTGTCCCTTCTGGTTACTCTAGTGTTTATTTTGTACTGTGTCTTGTGTATTCGATGTTGTCAGTGTCTCTGTGTTGTTCATTCTTGATTGTCCCTTCTGTTTACTCTGGTGTTTATTTTGTACTGTGTCTTGTGTATCCGATGTTGTCAGTGTCTCTGTGTTGTTCATTCTTGATTGTCCCTTCTGTTTACTCTAGTGTTTATTTTGTCCTGTGTCTTGTGTATACGATGTTGTCAGTGTCTCTGTGTTGTTCATTCTTGATTGTCCCTTCTGGTTACTCTATTGTTTATTTTGTCCTGTGTCTTGTGTTTCCAATGTTGCCACTGTATCTGTGTTGTTCATTCTTGATTGTCCCTTATGTTTACTCTAGTGTTTATTTTGTCCTGTGTCTTATGTATCCGATGTTGTCAGGGTCTCTGTGTTGTTCATTCTTGATTGTCCCTTCTGTTTACTCTAGTGTTTATTTCTTCCTCTGTCTTGTGTATCCGATGTTACCAGTGTCTCTGGATTGTTCATTCTTTATTGTCCCTTCTGTTTACTCTATTGTTTATTTTGTACTGTGTCTTGTGTATCCGATGTTGCCAGTGTCTCTGTGTTGTTCATTCTTGATTGTCCCTTCTGTTTACTGTAGTGTTTATTTTGTACTGTGTCTTGTGTATCCGATGTTGTCAGTGTCTCTGTGTTGTTCATTCTTGATTGTCCATTCTGTTTACTCTAGTGTTTATTTTGTCCTGTGTCTTATGTATCCGATGTTGCCAGTGTCTCTGTGTTGTTCATTCTTGATTGTCCCTTCTGTTTACTCTTGTGTTTATTTTGTCCTGTGTCTTGTGTATCCGATGTTGCCAGTGTCTCTGGATTGTTCATTCTTGATTGTCCCTTCTGTTTACTCTAGTGTTTATATTGTCCTGTGTCTTGTGTATCCGATGTTGCCGGTGTGTCTGTGTTGTTCATTGTTGATTGACCCTTCTGTTTACTCTGGTGTTTATTTTGTACTGTTTCTTGTGTATCCGAAGTTGTCAGTGTCTCTGTGTTTTTCGTTCTTGATTGTCCCTTCTGTTTACTCTAGTGTTTATTTTGTCCTGTGTCTTGTGTATCCTATGTTGTCAGTGTCTCTGTGTTGTTCATTCTTGATTGTCCCTTATGTTTACTCTATTGTTTATTTCTTCCTCTGTCTTGTGTATCCGATGTTGCCAGTGTCTCTGTGTTGTTCATTCTTGATTGTCCCTTCTGTTTACTCTAGGTTTTTTTCTTCTGTGTCTTGTGTATACGATGTTGACAGTGTCTCTGTGTTGTTCATACTTGATTGTCCCTTCTGTTTACTCTAGTGTTTATTTTGTACTGTGTCTTGTGTATCCGATGTTGCCAGTGTCTCTGTGTTGTTCTTTCTTTATTATCCCTTCTGTTTACTCTAGTGTTTATTTTATCCTGTGGCTTGTGTATCCGATGTTGCCAGTGTCTCTGTGTTGTTCATTCTAGATTGCCCCTTCTGTTTACTCTAGTGTTTATTTTGTCCTGTGTCTTGTGCATCCGATGTTGCCAGTTTCTATGTGTTGTTCATTCTAGATTGTCCCATCTGTTTACTCTAGTGTTTATTTTGTCCTGTGTCTTGTGTATACGATGTTGTCAGTGTCTCTGTGTTGTTCATTCTTGATTGTCCCTTCTGGTTACTCTATTGTTTATTTTGCCCTGTGTCTTGTGTATCCAATGTTGCCACTGTATCTGTGTTGTTCATTCTTGATTGTCCCTTCTGTTTACTCTGGTGTTTATTTTGTACTGTGTCTTGTGTATCCGATGTTGTCAGTGTCTCTGTGTTGTTCATTCTTGATTGTCCCTTCTGTTTACTCTAGTGTTTAATTTGTACTGGGTCTTGTGTATCCGATGTTGTCAGTGTCTCTGTGTTGTTCATTCTTGATTGTCCCTTCTGTTTACTCTAGTGTTTATTTTGTCCTGTGTCTTGTGTATCCGATGTTGTCAGTGTCTCTGTGTTGTCCATTCTTGATTGTCCCTTCTGTTTACTCTAGTGTTTATTTTGTCCTGTGTCTTGTGTATCCAAATGTTGTCAGTGTCTCTGTGTTGTTCATTCTTGATTGTCCCTTCTGGTTACTCTAGTGTTTATTTCTGCCTCTGTCTTGTGTATCCAATGTTGCCAGTGTCTCTGTGTTGTTCATTCCTGATTGTCCCTTCTGTTTACTCTAGTGTTTATTTCTTCCTCTGTCTTGTGTATCCGATGTTACCAGTGTCTCTGGATTGTTCATTCTTTATTGTCCGTTCTGTTTACTCTATTGTTTATTTTGTACTGTGTCTTGTGTATCCGATGTTGCCAGTGTCTCTGTGTTGTTCATTCTTGATTGTCCCTTCTGTTTACTCTAGTGTTTATTTTGTACTGTGTCTTGTGTATCCGATGTTGCCAGTGTCTCTGTGTTGTTCTTTCTTTATTATCCCTTCTGTTTACTCTAGTGTTTATTTTATCCTGTGGCTTGTGTATTCGATGTTGCCAGTGTCTCTGTGTTGTTCATTGTTGATTGTCCCTTCTGGTTACTCTAGTGTTTATTTTGTACTGTGTCTTGTGTATCCGATGTTGTCAGTGTCTCTGTGTTGTTCATTCTTGATTGTCCCTTCTGTTTACTCTAGTGTTTATTTTGTCCTGTGTCTTGTGTATACGATGTTGTCAGTGTCTCTGTGTTGTTCATTCTTGATTGTCCCTTCTGGTTACTCTATTGTTTATTTTGTCCTGTGTCTTGTGTATCCAATGTTGCCACTGTATCTGTGTTGTTCATTCTTGATTGTCCCTTATGTTTACTCTAGTGTTTATTTTGTCCTGTGTCTTATGTATCCGATGTTGTCAGGGTCTCTGTGTTGTTCATTCTTGATTGTCCCTTCTGGTTACTCTAGTGTTTATTTTGTACTGTGTCTTGTGTATCCGATGTTGTCAGTGTCTCTGTGTTGTTCATTTTTGATTGTCCCTTCTGTTTACTCTGGTGTTTATTTTGTACTGTGTCTTGTGTATCCGATGTTGTCAGTGTCTCTGTGTTGTTCATTCTTGATTGTCCCTTCTGTTTACTCTAGTGTTTAATTTGCACTGGGTCTTGTGTATCCGATGTTGTCAGTGTCTCTGTGTTGTTCATTCTTGATTGTCCCTTCTGTTTACTCTAGTGTTTATTTTGTCCTGTGTCTTGTGTATCCGATGTTGTCAGTGTCTCTGTGTTGTCCATTCTTGATTGTCCCTTCTGTTTACTCTAGTGTTTATTTTGTCCTGTGTCTTGTGTATCCAAATGTTGTCAGTGTCTCTGTGTTGTTCATTCTTGATTGTCCCTTCTGTTTACTCTAGTGTTTATTTCTGCCTCTGTCTTGTGTATCCAATGTTGCCAGTGTCTCTGTGTTGTTCATTCCTGATTGTCCCTTCTGTTTACTCTAGTGTTTATTTCTTCCTCTGTCTTGTGTATCCGATGTTACCAGTGTCTATGGATTGTTCATTCTTTATTGTCCCTTCTGTTTACTCTATTGTTTATTTTGTACTGTGTCTTGTGTATCCGATGTTGCCAGTGTCTCTGTGTTGTTCATTCTTGATTGTCCCTTCTGTTTACTGTAGTGTTTATTTTGTACTGTGTCTTGTGTATCCGATGTTGTCAGTGTCTCTGTGTTGTTCATTCTTGATTGTCCATTCTGTTTACTCTAGTGTTTATTTTGTCCTGTGTCTTATGTATGCGATGTTGCCAGTGTCTCTGTGTTGTTCATTCTTGATTGTCCCTTCTGTTTACTCTTGTGGTTATGTTGTCCTGTGTCTTGTGTATCCGATGTTGCCAGTGTCTCTGGATTGTTCATTCTTGATTGTCCCTTCTGTTTACTCTAGTGTTTATATTGTCCTGTGTCTTGTGTATCCGATGTTGCCGGTGTGTCTGTGTTGTTCATTGTTGATTGACCCTTCTGTTTACTCTGGTGTTTATTTTGTACTGTTTCTTGTGTATCCGAAGTTGTCAGTGTCTCTGTGTTTTTCGTTCTTGATTGTCCGTTCTGTTTACTCTAGTGTTTATTTTGTCCTGTGTCTTGTGTATCCTATGTTGTCAGTGTCTCTGTGTTGTTCATTCTTGATTGTCCCTTCTGTTTACTCTAGTGTTTATTTCTTCCTCTGTCTTGTGTATCCGATGTTGCCAGTGTCTCTGTGTTGTTCATATTTGATTGTCCCTTCTGTTTACTCTAGTGTTTATTTTGTACTGTGTCTTGTGTATCCGATGTTGCCAGTGTCTCTGTGTTGTTCTTTCTTTATTATCCCTTCTGTTTACTCTAGTGTTTATTTTATCCTGTGGCTTGTGTATCCGATGTTGCCAGTGTCTCTGTGTTGTTCATTCTAGATTGCCCCTTCTGTTTACTCTAGTGTTTATTTTGTCCTGTGTCTTGTGCATCCGATGTTGCCAGTTTCTATGTGTTGTTCATTCTAGATTGTCCCATCTGTTTACTCTAGTGTTTATTTTGTCCTGTGTCTTGTGTATACGATGTTGTCAGTGTCTCTGTGTTGTTCATTCTTGATTGTCCCTTCTGGTTACTCTATTGTTTATTTTGCCCTGTGTCTTGTGTATCCAATGTTGCCACTGTATCTGTGTTGTTCATTCTTGATTGTCCCTTATGTTTACTCTAGTGTTTATTTTGTCCTGTGTCTTATGTATCCGATGTTGTCAGTGTTTCTGTGTTGTTCATTCTTGATTGTCCCTTCTGGTTACTCTAGTGTTTATTTTGTACTGTGTCTTGTGTATCCGATGTTGTCAGTGTCTCTGTGTTGTTCATTCTTGATTGTCCCTTCTGTTTACTCTGGTGTTTATTTTGTACTGTGTCTTGTGTATCCGATATTGTCAGTGTCTCTGTGTTGTTCATTCTTGATTGTCCCTTCTGTTTACTCTAGTGTTTAATTTGTACTGGGTCTTGTGTATCCGATGTTGTCAGTGTCTCTGTGTTGTTCATTCTTGATTGTCCCTTCTGTTTACTCTAGTGTTTATTTTGTCCTGTGTCTTGTGTATCCGATGTTGTCAGTGTCTCTGTGTTGTCCATTCTTGATTGTCCCTTCTGTTTACTCTAGTGTTTATTTTGTCCTGTGTCTTGTGTATCCAAATGTTGTCAGTGTCTCTGTGTTGTTCATTCTTGATTGTCCCTTCTGTTTACTCTAGTGTTTATTTCTGCCTCTGTCTTGTGTATCCGATGTTACCAGTGTCTCTGGATTGTTCATTCTTTATTGTCCGTTCTGTTTACTCTATTTTTATTTTGTACTGTGTCTTGTGTATCCGATGTTGCCAGTGTCTCTGTGTTGTTCATTCTTGATTGTCCCTTCTGTTTACTGTAGTGTTTATTTTGTACTGTGTCTTGTGTATCCGATGTTGTCAGTGTCTCTGCGTTGTTCATTCTTGATTGTCCCTTCTGTTTACTCTAGTGTTTATTTCTTCCTCTGTCTTGTGTATCCGATGTTACCAGTGTCTTTGGATTGTTCATTCTTTATTGTCCCTTCTGTTTACTCTAGTGTTTATTTTGTACTGTGACTTGTGTATCCGATGTTGCCAGTGTCTCTGTGTTGTTCATTCTTGATTGTCCCTTCTGTTTACTCTAGTGTTTATTTTGACCAGTTTCTTGTGTATCCGATGTTGCCAGTGTCTCTGTGTTGTTCATACTTGATTGTCCTTTCTGTTTACCCTATTATTTATTTTGTACTGTGTCTTGTGTATCAGATGTTACCAATGTTTCTGTGTTGTTCATTCTTGATTGTCCCTTCTGGTTACTCTAGTGTTTATTTTGTACTGTGTCTTGTGTATCCGATGTTGCCAGTGTCTCTGTGTTGTTCATTCTTGATTGTCCCTTCTGTTTACTCTAGTGTTTATTTTGTCCTGTGTCTTATGTATCCGATGTTGCCACTGTCTCTGTGTTGTTCATTCTTGATTGTCACTTCTGTTTACTCTAGTGTTTATTTTGTCCTGTGTCTTGTGTATCCGATGTTGCCAGTGTCTCTGTGTTGTTCACACTTGAGTGTCCCTTCTGTTTACTCTAGTGTTTATTTTGTACTGTGTCTTGTGTATCCGATGTTGCCACTGTCTCTGTGTTGTTCTTTCTTTATTATCCCTTCTGTTTACTCTAGTGTTTATTTTATCCTGTGTCTTGTGTATCCGATGTTGCCGGTGTCTCTGTGTTGTTCATTCTAGATTGTCCCTTCTGTTTACTCTTGTGTTTATTTTGTCCTAAATCTTGTGCATCCGATGTTGCCAGTGTCTCTGTGTTGTTCATTCTTGATTGTCCCTTCTGGTTACTCTAGTGTTTATTATGTACCGTGTCTTGTGTATCCGATGTTGTCAGTGTCTCTGTGTTGTTCATTCTTGATTGTCCCATCTGTTTACTCTAGTGTTTATTTTGTACTGGGTCTTGTGTATCCGATGTTGTCAGTGTCTCTGTGTTGTTCATTCTTGATTGTCCCTTCTGTTTACTCTTGTGTTTATTTTGTCCTGTGTCTTGTGTATCCGATGTTGTCAGTGTCTCTGTGTTGGTCATTCTTGATTGTCCCTTCTATTTACTCTAGTGTTTATTTCTTCCTCTGTCTTGTGTATCCGATGTTGCCAGTGTCTCTGTGTTGGTCATTCTTGATTGTCCCTTCTGTTTACTCTAGTGTTTATTTTGTCCTGTGTCTTATGTATCCGATGTTGCCAGTGTCTCTGTGTTTTTCATTCTTGATTGTCCCTTCTGTTTACTCTAGTGTTTATTTTGTCCTTTGTCTTGTGTATCCGATGTTGCCAGTGTCTCTGGATTGTTCATTCTTGATTGTCCCTTCTGTTTACTCTAGTGTTTATTTTCTCCTGTATCTTGTGTATCCGATGTTGCCGGTGTCTCTGTGTTGTTCATTGTTGATTGACCCTTCTGTTTACTCTTGTGTTTATTTTGTACTGTTTCTTGTGTATCCGAAGTTGTCAGTGTCTCTGTGTTTTTCGTTCTTGATTGTCCCTTCTGTTTACTCTAGTGTTTATTTTGTCCTGTGTCTTGTGTATCCTATGTTGTCAGTGTCTCTGTGTTGTTCATTCTTGATTGTCCCTTCTGTTTACTCTAGTGTTTATTTATTCCTCTGTCTTGTGTATCCGATGTTGCCAGTGTCTCTGTGTTGTTCGTTCTTGATTGTCCCTTCTGTTTACTCTAGTGTTTATTTTGTCCTGTGTCTTATGTATCCGATGTTGCCAGTGTCTCTGTGTTTTTCATTCTTGATTGTCCCTTCTGTTTACTCTTGTGTTTATTTTGTCCTGTGTCTTGTGTATACGATGTTGTCAGTGTCTCTGTGTTGATCATTCTGGATTGTCCCTTCTGTTTACTCTAGTGTTTATTTTGTCCTGTGTCTTATGTATCCGATGTTGCCAGTGTCTCTGTGTTTATCATTCTTGATTGTCCCTTCTGTTTACTCTTGTGTTTATTTTGTCCTGTGTCGTGTGTATCCGATGTTGTCAGTGTCTCTGTGTTGTTCATTCTTGATTGTCCCTTCTGTTTACTCTAGTATTTATTTCTTCCTCTGTCTTGTGTATCCGATGTTGCCAGTGTCTCTGTGTTGTTCATTCTTGATTGTCCCTTCTGTTTACTCTAGTGTTTATTTTGTCCTGTGTCTTATGTATCCGATGTTGCCAGTGTCTCTGTGTTGTTCATTCTTGATTGTCCCTTCTGTTTACTCTTGTGTTTATTTTGTCCTGTGTCTTGTGTATCCGATGTTGCCAGTGTCTCTGGATTGTTCATTCTTGATTGTCCCTTCTGTTTACTCTAGTGTTTATTTTGTCCTGTGTCTTGTGTATCCGATGTTGCCGGTGTGCCTGTGCTGTTCATTGTTGATTGACCCTTCTGTTTACTCTTGTGTTTATTTTGTACTGTTTCTTGTGTATCCGAAGTTGTCAGTGTCTCTGTGTTTTTCGTTCTTGATTGTCCCTTCTGTTTACCCTAGTGTTTATTTTGTCCTGTGTCTTATGTATCCGATGTTGCCAGTGTCTCTGTGTTGTTCATTCTTGATTGTCCCTTCTGTTTACTCTAGTTTTTATTTTGTCCTGTGTCTTATGTATCCGATGTTGCCACTGTCTCTGTGTTGTTCATTCTTGATTGTCCCTTCTGTTTACTCTAGTGTTTATTTTGTCACGTGTCTTGTGTATCCTATGTTGTCAGTGTCTCTGTGTTGTTCATTCTTTATTGTCCCGTCTGTTTACTCCAGGTTTTTTTCCCTGTGTCTTGTGTATACGATGTTGACAGTGTCTCTGTGTTGTTCATACTTGATTGTCCCTTCTGTTTACTCTAGTGTTTATTTTGTACTGTGTCTTGTGTTTCCGATGTTGCCAGTGTCTCTGTGTTGTTCTTTCTTGATTATCCCTTCTGTTTACTCTAGTGTTTATTTTATCCTGTGGCTTGTGTATCAGATGTTGCCAGTGTCTCTGTGTTGTTCATTCTAGATTGTCCCTTCTGTTTACTCTAGTGTTTATTTTCTCCTGTGTCTTGTGCATCCGATGTTGCCAGTTTCTCTGTGTTGTTCATTCTAGATTGTCCCTTCTGTTTACTCTAGTGTTTATTTTGTCCTGTGTCTTGTGTATACGATGTTGTCAGTGTCTCTGTGTTGTTCATTCTTGATTGTCCCTTCTGTTTACTCTAGTGTTTATTTTGTCATGTGTCTTGTGCATACGATGTTGCCGGTGTCTCTGTGTTGTTCATTCTAGATTGTCCCTTCTGTTTACTCTTGTGTTTATTTTGTCCTAAATCTTGTGCATCCGATGTTGCCAGTGTCTCTGTGTTGTTCATTCTTGATTGTCCCTTCTGTTTACTCTAGTGTTTATTATGTACCGTGTCTTGTGTATCCGATGTTGTCAGTGTCTCTGTGTTGTTCATTCTTGATTGTCCCATCTGTTTACTCTAGTGTTTATTTTGTACTGGGTCTTGTGTATCCGATGTTGTCAGTGTCTCTGTGTTGTTCATTCTTGATTGTCCCTTCTGTTTACTCTTGTGTTTATTTTGTCCTGTGTCTTGTGTATCCGATGTTGTCAGTGTCTCTGTGTTGGTCATTCTTGATTGTCCCTTCTATTTACTCTAGTGTTTATTTCTTCCTCTGTCTTGTGTATCCGATGTTGCCAGTGTCTCTGTGTTGGTCATTCTTGATTGTCCCTTCTGTTTACTCTAGTGTTTATTTTGTCCTGTGTCTTATGTATCCGAAGTTGCCAGTGTCTCTGTGTTTTTCATTCTTGATTGTCCCTTCTGTTTACTCTAGTGTTTATTTTGTCCTTTGTCTTGTGTATCCGATGTTGCCAGTGTCTCTGGATTGTTCATTCTTGATTGTCCCTTCTGTTTACTCTAGTGTTTATTTTCTCCTGTATCTTGTGTATCCGATGTTGCCGGTGTCTCTGTGTTGTTCATTGTTGATTGACCCTTCTGTTTACTCTGGTGTTTATTTTGTACTGTTTCTTGTGTATCCGAAGTTGTCAGTGTCTCTGTGTTTTTCGTTCTTGATTGTCCCTTCTGTTTACTCTAGTGTTTATTTTGTCCTGTGTCTTGTGTATCCTATGTTGTCAGTGTCTCTGTGTTGTTCATTCTTGATTGTCCCTTCTGTTTACTCTAGTGTTTATTTATTCCTCTGTCTTGTGTATCCGATGTTGCCAGTGTCTCTGTGTTGTTCGTTCTTGATTGTCCCTTCTGTTTACTCTAGTGTTTATTTTGTCCTGTGTCTTATGTATCCGATGTTGCCAGTGTCTCTGTGTTTTTCATTCTTGATTGTCCCTTCTGTTTACTCTTGTGTTTATTTTGTCCTGTGTCTTGTGTATACGATGTTGTCAGTGTCTCTGTGTTGTTCATTCTTGATTGTCCCTTCTGTTTACTCTTGTGTTTATTTTGTCCTGTGTCGTGTGTATCCGATGTTGTCAGTGTCTCTGTGTTGTTCATTCTTGATTGTCCCTTCTGTTTACTCTAGTATTTATTTCTTCCTCTGTCTTGTGTATCCGATGTTGCCAGTGTCTCTGTGTTGTTCATTCTTGATTGTCCCTTCTGTTTACTCTTGTGTTTATTTTGTCCTGTGTCTTGTGTATCCGATGTTGCCAGTGTCTCTGGATTGTTCATTCTTGATTGTCCCTTCTGTTTACTCTAGTGTTTATTTTGTCCTGTGTCTTGTGTATCCGATGTTGCCGGTGTGCCTGTGCTGTTCATTGTTGATTGACCCTTCTGTTTACTCTTGTGTTTATTTTGTACTGTTTCTTGTGTATCCGAAGTTGTCAGTGTCTCTGTGTTTTTCGTTCTTGATTGTCCCTTCTGTTTACTCTAGTGTTTATTTTGTCCTGTGTCTTATGTATCCGATGTTGCCAGTGTCTCTGTGTTGTTCATTCTTGATTGTCCCTTCTGTTTACTCTAGTTTTTATTTTGTCCTGTGTCTTATGTATCCGATGTTGCCACTGTCTCTGTGTTGTTCATTCTTGATTGTCCCTTCTGTTTACTCTAGTGTTTATTTTGTCACGTGTCTTGTGTATCCTATGTTGTCAGTGTCTCTGTGTTGTTCATTCTTTATTGTCCCGTCTGTTTACTCTAGGTTTTTTTCCCTGTGTCTTGTGTATACGATGTTGACAGTGTCTCTGTGTTGTTCATACTTGATTGTCCCTTCTGTTTACTCTAGTGTTTATTTTGTACTGTGTCTTGTGTTTCCGATGTTGCCAGTGTCTCTGTGTTGTTCTTTCTTGATTATCCCTTCTGTTTACTCTAGTGTTTATTTTATCCTGTGGCTTGTGTATCAGATGTTGCCAGTGTCTCTGTGTTGTTCATTCTAGATTGTCCCTTCTGTTTACTCTAGTGTTTATTTTGTCCTGTGTCTTGTGCATCCGATGTTGCCAGTTTCTCTGTGTTGTTCATTCTAGATTGTCCCTTCTGTTTACTCTAGTGTTTATTTTGTCCTGTGTCTTGTGTATACGATGTTGTCAGTGTCTCTGTGTTGTTCATTCTTGATTGTCCCTTCTGTTTACTCTAGTGTTTATTTTGTCATGTGTCTTGTGCATACGATGTTGTCAGTGTCTCTGTGTTGTTCATTCTAGATTGTCCCTTCTGTTTACTCTAGTGTTTATTTTTTCCTGTGTCTTGTGTATCTGATGTTGTCAGTGTCTCTGTGTTGTTCATTCTTGATTGTCCCTTCTGTTTACTCTGGTGTTTATTTTGTACTGTGTCTTGTGTATCCGATGTTGTCAGTGTCTCTGTGTTGTTCATTCTTGATTGTCCCTTCTGTTTACTCTAGTGTTTAATTTGTACTGGGCCTTGTGTATCCGATGTTGTCAGTGTCTCTGTGTTGTTCATTCTTGATTGTCCCTTCTGTTTACTCTAGTGTTTATTATGTACCGTGTCTTGTGTATCCGATGTTGTCAGTGTCTCTGTGTTGTTCATTCTTGATTGTCCCATCTGTTTACTCTAGTGTTTATTTTGTACTGGGCCTTGTGTATCCGATGTTGTCAGTGTCTCTGTGTTGTTCATTCTTGATTGTCCCTTCTGTTTACTCTTGTGTTTATTTTGTCCTGTGTCTTGTGTATCCGATGTTGTCAGTGTCTCTGTGTTGGTCATTCTTGATTGTCCCTTCTGTTTACTCTAGTGTTTATTTCTTCCTCTGTCTTGTGTATCCGATGTTGCCAGTGTCTCTGTGTTGGTCATTATTGATTGTCCCTTCTGTTTACTCTAGTGTTTAATTTGTACTGGGCCTTGTGTATCCGATGTTGTCAGTGTCTCTGTGTTGTTCATTCTTGATTGTCCCTTCTGTTTACTCTAGTGTTTATTTAGTCCTGTGTCTTATGTATCCGATGTTGCCAGTGTCTCTGGATTGTTCATTCTTGATTGTCCCTTCTGTTTACTCTAGTGTTTATTTTCTCCTGTGTCTTGTGTATCCGATGTTGCCGGTGCCTCTGTGTTGTTCATTGTTGATTGACCCTTCTGTTTACTCTGGTGTTTATTTTGTACTGTTTCTTGTGTATCCGAAGTTGTCAGTGTCTTTGTGTTTTTCGTTCTTGATTGTCCCTTCTGTTTACTCTAGTGTTTATTTTGTCCTGTGTCTTGTGTATCCTATGTTGTCAGTGTCTCTGTGTTGTTCATTCTTGATTGTCCCTTCTGTTTACTCTAGTGTTTATTTATTCCTCTGTCTTGTGTATCCGATGTTGCCAGTGTCTCTGTGTTGTTCGTTCTTGATTGTCCCTTCTGTTTACTCTAGTGTTTATTTTGTCCTGTGTCTTATGTATCCGATGTTGCCAGTGTCTCTGTGTTTTTCATACTTGATTGTCCCTTCTGTTTACTCTTGTGTTTATTTTGTCCTGTGTCTTGTGTATACGATGTTGTCAGTGTCTCTGTGCTGTTCATTCTTGATTGTCCCTTCTGTTTACTCTTGTGTTTATTTTGTCCTGTGTCTTGTGTATCCGATGTTGTCAGTGTCTCTGTGTTGTTCATTCTAGATTGCCCTTCTGTTTACTCTAGTGTTTATTTTGTCCTGTGTCTTGTGCATCCGATGTTGCCAGTTTCTATGTGTTGTTCATTCTAGATTGTCCCATCTGTTTACTCTAGTGTTTATTTTGTCCTGTGTCTTGTGTATACGATGTTGTCAGTGTCTCTGTGTTGTTCATTCTTGATTGTCCCTTCTGGTTACTCTATTGTTTATTTTGCCCTGTGTCTTGTGTATCCAATGTTGCCACTGTATCTGTGTTGTTCATTCTTGATTGTCCCTTATGTTTACTCTAGTGTTTATTTTGTCCTGTGTCTTATGTATCCGATGTTGTCAGGGTCTCTGTGTTGTTCATTCTTGATTGTCCCTTCTGGTTACTCTAGTGTTTATTTTGTACTGTGTCTTGTGTATCCGATGTTGTCAGTGTCTCTGTGTTGTTCATTCTTGATTGTCCCTTCTGTTTACTCTGGTGTTTATTTTGTACTGTGTCTTGTGTATCCGATGTTGTCAGTGTCTCTGTGTTGTTCATTCTTGATTGTCCCTTCTGTTTACTCTAGTGTTTAATTTGTACTGGGTCTTGTGTATCCGATGTTGTCAGTGTCTCTGTGTTGTTCATTCTTGATTGTCCCTTCTGTTTACTCTAGTGTTTATTTTGTCCTGTGTCTTGTGTATCCGATGTTGTCAGTGTCTCTGTGTTGTCCATTCTTGATTGTCCCTTCTGTTTACTCTAGTGTTTATTTTGTCCTGTGTCTTGTGTATCCAATGTTGCCAGTGTCTCTGTGTTGTTCATTCCTGATTGTCCCTTCTGTTTACTCTAGTGTTTATTTCTTCCTCTGTCTTGTGTATCCGATGTTACCAGTGTCTCTGGATTGTTCATTCTTTATTGTCCGTTCTGTTTACTCTATTTTTATTTTGTACTGTGTCTTGTGTATCCGATGTTGCCAGTGTCTCTGTGTTGTTCATTCTTGATTGTCCCTTCTGTTTACTGTAGTGTTTATTTTGTACTGTGTCTTGTGTATCCGATGTTGTCAGTGTCTCTGCGTTGTTCATTCTTGATTGTCCCTTCTGTTTACTCTAGTGTTTATTTCTTCCTCTGTCTTGTGTATCCGATGTTACCAGTGTCTTTGGATTGTTCATTCTTTATTGTCCCTTCTGTTTACTCTATTGTTTATTTTGTACTGTGACTTGTGTATCCGATGTTGCCAGTGTCTCTGTGTTGTTCATTCTTGATTGTCCCTTCTGTTTACTCTAGTGTTTATTTTGTCCAGTTTCTTGTGTATCCGATGTTGCCAGTGTCTCTGTGTTGTTCATACTTGATTGTCCTTTCTGTTTACCCTATTATTTATTTTGTACTGTGTCTTGTGTATCAGATGTTACCAATGTTTCTGTGTTGTTCATTCTTGATTGTCCCTTCTGGTTACTCTAGTGTTTATTTTGTACTGTGTCTTGTGTATCCGATGTTGTCAGTGTCTCTGTGTTGTTCATTCTTGATTGTCCCTTCTGTTTACTCTAGTGTTTATTTTGTCTTGTGTCTTATGTATCCGATGTTGCCACTGTCTCTGTGTTGTTCATCCTTGATTGTCACTTCTGTTTACTCTAGTGTTTATTTTGTCCTGTGTCTTGTGTATCCGATGTTGCCAGTGTCTCTGTGTTGTTCACACTTGAGTGTCCCTTCTGTTTACTCTAGTGTTTATTTTGTACTGTGTCTTGTGTATCCAATGTTGCCACTGTCTCTGTGTTGTTCTTTCTTTATTATCCCTTCTGTTTACTCTAGTGTTTATTTTATCCTGTGTCTTGTGTATCCGATGTTGCCGGTGTCTCTGTGTTGTTCATTCTAGATTGTCCCTTCTGTTTACTCTTGTGTTTATTTTGTCCTAAATCTTGTGCATCCGATGTTGCCAGTGTCTCTGTGTTGTTCATTCTTGATTGTCCCTTCTGTTTACTCTAGTGTTTATTATGTACCGTGTCTTGTGTATCCGATGTTGTCAGTGTCTCTGTGTTGTTCATTCTTGATTGTCCCATCTGTTTACTCTAGTGTTTATTTTGTACTGGGTCTTGTGTATCCGATGTTGTCAGTGTCTCTGTGTTGTTCATTCTTGATTGTCCCTTCTGTTTACTCTGGTGTTTATTTTGTACTGTGTCTTGTGTATCCGATGTTGTCAGTGTCTCTGTGTTGTTCATTCTTGATTGTCCCTTCTGTTTACTCTAGTGTTTAATTTGTACTGGGTCTTGTGTATCCGATGTTGTCAGTGTCTCTGTGTTGTTCATTCTTGATTGTCCCTTCTGTTTACTCTAGTGTTTATTTTGTCCTGTGTCTTGTGTATCCGATGTTGTCAGTGTCTCTGTGTTGTCCATTCTTGATTGTCCCTTCTGTTTACTCTAGTGTTTATTTTGTCCTGTGTCTTGTGTATCCAATGTTGCCAGTGTCTCTGTGTTGTTCATTCCTGATTGTCCCTTCTGTTTACTCTAGTGTTTATTTCTTCCTCTGTCTTGTGTATCCGATGTTACCAGTGTCTCTGGATTGTTCATTCTTTATTGTCCGTTCTGTTTACTCTATTTTTATTTTGTACTGTGTCTTGTGTATCCGATGTTGCCAGTGTCTCTGTGTTGTTCATTCTTGATTGTCCCTTCTGTTTACTGTAGTGTTTATTTTGTACTGTGTCTTGTGTATCCGATGTTGTCAGTGTCTCTGCGTTGTTCATTCTTGATTGTCCCTTCTGTTTACTCTAGTGTTTATTTCTTCCTCTGTCTTGTGTATCCGATGTTACCAGTGTCTTTGGATTGTTCATTCTTTATTGTCCCTTCTGTTTACTCTATTGTTTATTTTGTACTGTGACTTGTGTATCCGATGTTGCCAGTGTCTCTGTGTTGTTCATTCTTGATTGTCCCTTCTGTTTACTCTAGTGTTTATTTTGTCCAGTTTCTTGTGTATCCGATGTTGCCAGTGTCTCTGTGTTGTTCATACTTGATTGTCCTTTCTGTTTACCCTATTATTTATTTTGTACTGTGTCTTGTGTATCAGATGTTACCAATGTTTCTGTGTTGTTCATTCTTGATTGTCCCTTCTGGTTACTCTAGTGTTTATTTTGTACTGTGTCTTGTGTATCCGATGTTGCCAGTGTCTCTGTGTTGTTCATTCTTGATTGTCCCTTCTGTTTACTCTAGTGTTTATTTTGTCTTGTGTCTTATGTATCCGATGTTGCCACTGTCTCTGTGTTGTTCATCCTTGATTGTCACTTCTGTTTACTCTAGTGTTTATTTTGTCCTGTGTCTTGTGTATCCGATGTTGCCAGTGTCTCTGTGTTGTTCACACTTGAGTGTCCCTTCTGTTTACTCTAGTGTTTATTTTGTACTGTGTCTTGTGTATCCGATGTTGCCACTGTCTCTGTGTTGTTCTTTCTTTATTATCCCTTCTGTTTACTCTAGTGTTTATTTTATCCTGTGTCTTGTGTATCCGATGTTGCCGGTGTCTCTGTGTTGTTCATTCTAGATTGTCCCTTCTGTTTACTCTTGTGTTTATTTTGTCCTAAATCTTGTGCATCCGATGTTGCCAGTGTCTCTGTGTTGTTCATTCTTGATTGTCCCTTCTGTTTACTCTAGTGTTTATTATGTACCGTGTCTTGTGTATCCGATGTTGTCAGTGTCTCTGTGTTGTTCATTCTTGATTGTCCCATCTGTTTACTCTAGTGTTTATTTTGTACTGGGTCTTGTGTATCCGATGTTGTCAGTGTCTCTGTGTTGTTCATTCTTGATTGTCCCTTCTGTTTACTCTTGTGTTTATTTTGTCCTGTGTCTTGTGTATCCGATGTTGTCAGTGTCTCTGTGTTGGTCATTCTTGATTGTCCCTTCTATTTACTCTAGTGTTTATTTCTTCCTCTGTCTTGTGTATCCGATGTTGCCAGTGTCTCTGTGTTGGTCATTCTTGATTGTCCCTTCTGTTTACTCTAGTGTTTATTTTGTCCTGTGTCTTATGTATCCGATGTTGCCAGTGTCTCTGTGTTTTTCATTCTTGATTGTCCCTTCTGTTTACTCTAGTGTTTATTTTGTCCTTTGTCTTGTGTATCCGATGTTGCCAGTGTCTCTGGATTGTTCATTCTTGATTGTCCCTTCTGTTTACTCTAGTGTTTATTTTCTCCTGTATCTTGTGTATCCTATGTTGCCGGTGTCTCTGTGTTGTTCATTGTTGATTGACCCTTCTGTTTACTCTGGTGTTTATTTTGTACTGTTTCTTGTGTATCCGAAGTTGTCAGTGTCTCTGTGTTTTTCGTTCTTGATTGTCCCTTCTGTTTACTCTAGTGTTTATTTTGTCACGTGTCTTGTGTATCCTATGTTGTCAGTGTCTCTGTGTTGTTCATTCTTGATTGTCCCTTCTGTTTACTCTTGTGTTTATTTATTCCTCTGTCTTGTGTATCCGATGTTGCCAGTGTCTCTGTGTTGTTCGTTCTTGATTGTCCCTTCTGTTTACTCTAGTGTTTATTTTGTCCTGTGTCTTATGTATCCGATGTTGCCAGTGTCTCTGTGTTTTTCATTCTTGATTGTCCCTTCTGTTTACTCTTGTGTTTATTTTGTCCTGTGTCTTGTGTATACGATGTTGTCAGTGTCTCTGTGTTGTTCATTCTTGATTGTCCCTTCTGTTTACTCTAGTGTTTATTTTGTCCTGTGTCTTATGTATCCGATGTTGCCAGTGTCTCTGTGTTTTTCATTCTTGATTGTCCCTTCTGTTTACTCTTGTGTTTATTTTGTCCTGTGTCTTGTGTATACGATGTTGTCAGTGTCTCTGTGTTGTTCATTCTTGATTGTCCCTTCTGTTTACTCTAGTGTTTATTTTGTCCTGTGTCTTATGTATCCGATGTTGCCAGTGTCTCTGTGTTTTTCATTCTTGATTGTCCCTTCTGTTTACTCTTGTGTTTATTTTGTCCTGTGTCTTGTGTATACGATGTTGCCAGTGTCTCTGTGTTTTTCATTCTTGATTGTCCCTTCTGTTTACTCTTGTGTTTATTTTGTCCTGTGTCTTGTGTATACGATGTTGTCAGTGTCTCTGTGTTGTTCATTCTTGATTGTCCCTTCTGTTTACTCTAGTGTTTAATTTGTACTGGGTCTTGTGTATCCGAAGTTGTCAGTGTCTCTGTGTTTTTCGTTCTTGATTGTCCCTTCTGTTTACTCTAGTGTTTATTTTGTCCTGTGTCTTATGTATCCGATGTTGCCAGTGTCTCTGTGTTGTTCATTCTTGATTGTCCCTTCTGTTTACTCTTGTGTTTATTTTGTCCTGTGTCGTGTGTATCCGATGTTGTCAGTGTCTCTGTGTTGTTCATTCTTGATTGTCCCTTCTGTTTACTCTAGTATTTATTTCTTCCTCTGTCTTGTGTATCCGATGTTGCCAGTGTCTCTGTGTTGTTCATTCTTGATTGTCCCTTCTGTTTACTCTTGTGTTTATTTTGTCCTGTGTCTTGTGTATCCGATGTTGCCAGTGTCTCTGGATTGTTCATTCTTGATTGTCCCTTCTGTTTACTCTAGTGTTTATTTTGTCCTGTGTCTTGTGTATCCGATGTTGCCGGTGTGCCTGTGCTGTTCATTGTTGATTGACCCTTCTGTTTACTCTTGTGTTTATTTTGTACTGTTTCTTGTGTATCCGAAGTTGTCAGTGTCTCTGTGTTTTTCGTTCTTGATTGTCCCTTCTGTTTACTCTAGTGTTTATTTTGTCCTGTGTCTTATGTATCCGATGTTGCCAGTGTCTCTGTGTTGTTCATTCTTGATTGTCCCTTCTGTTTACTCTAGTTTTTATTTTGTCCTGTGTCTTATGTATCCGATGTTGCCACGGTCTCTGTGTTGTTCATTCTTGATTGTCCCTTCTGTTTACTCTAGTGTTTATTTTGTCACGTGTCTTGTGTATCCTATGTTGTCAGTGTCTCTGTGTTGTTCATTCTTTATTGTCCCGGCTGTTTACTCTAGGTTTTTTTCCCTGTGTCTTGTGTATACGATGTTGACAGTGTCTCTGTGTTGTTCATACTTGATTGTCCCTTCTGTTTACTCTAGTGTTTATTTTGTACTGTGTCTTGTGTTTCCGATGTTGCCAGTGTACTGTGTTGTTCTTTCTTGATTATCCCTTCTGTTTACTCTAGTGTTTATTTTATCCTGTGGCTTGTGTATCAGATGTTGCCAGTGTCTCTGTGTTGTTCATTCTTGATTGTCCCTTCTGTTTACTCTAGTGTTTATTTTGTCCTGTGTCTTGTGCATCCGATGTTGCCAGTTTCTCTGTGTTGTTCATTCTAGATTGTCCCTTCTGTTTACTCTAGTGTTTATTTTGTCCTGTGTCTTGTGTATACGATGTTGTCAGTGTCTCTGTGTTGTTCATTCTTGATTGTCCCTTCTGTTTACTCTAGTGTTTATTTTGTCCTGTGTCTTGTGCATACGATGTTGTCAGTGTCTCTGTGTTGTTCATTCTTGATTGTCCCTTCTGTTTACTCTAGTGTTTATTTTTTCCTGTGTCTTGTGTATCTGATGTTGTCAGTGTCTCTGTGTTGTTCATTCTTGATTGTCCCTTCTGTTTACTCTAGTGTTTAATTTGTGCTGGGCCTTGTGTATCCGATGTTGTCAGTGTCTCTGTGTTGTTCATTCTTGATTGTTCCTTCTGTTTACTCTAGTGTTTATTATGTACAGTGTCTTGTGTATCCGATGTTGTCAGTGTCTCTGTGTTGTTCATTCTTGATTGTCCCATCTGTTTACTCTAGTGTTTATTTTGTACTGGGCCTTGTGTATCCGATGTTGTCAGTGTCTCTGTGTTGTTCATTCTTGATTGTCCCTTCTGTTTACTCTTGTGTTTATTTTGTCCTGTGTCTTGTGTATCCGATGTTGTCAGTGTCTCTGTGTTGGTCATTCTTGATTGTCCCTTCTGTTTACTCTAGTATTTATTTCTTCCTCTGTCTTGTGTATCCGATGTTGCCAGTGTCTCTGTGTTGGTCATTATTGATTGTCCCTTCTGTTTACTCTAGTCTTTAATTTGTACTGGGCCTTGTGTATCCGATGTTGTCAGTGTCTCTGTGTTGTTCATTCTTGATTGTCCCTTCTGTTTACTCTTGTGTTTATTTAGTCCTGTGTCTTATGTATCCGATGTTGCCAGTGTCTCTGGATTGTTCATTCTTGATTGTCCCTTCTGTTTACTCTAGTGTTTATTTTCTCCTGTGTCTTGTGTATCCGATGTTGCCGGTGCCTCTGTGTTGTTCATTGTTGATTGACCCTTCTGTTTACTCTGGTGTTTATTTTGTACTGTTTCTTGTGTATCCGAAGTTGTCAGTGTCTCTGTGTTTTTCGTTCTTGATTGTCCCTTCTGTTTACTCTAGTGTTTATTTTGTCCTGTGTCTTATGTATCCGATGTTGCCAGTGTCTCTGTGTTGTTCATTCTTGATTGTCCCTTCTGTTTACTCTAGTTTTTATTTTGTCCTGTGTCTTATGTATCCGATGTTGCCACTGTCTCTGTGTTGTTCATTCTTGATTGTCCCTTCTGTTTACTCTAGTGTTTATTTTGTCCTGTGTCTTATGTATCCGATGTTGCCAGTGTCTCTGTGTTTTTCATACTTGATTGTCCCTTCTGTTTACTCTTGTGTTTATTTTGTCCTGTGTCTTGTGTATACGATGTTGTCAGTGTCTCTGTGCTGTTCATTCTTGATTGTCCCTTCTGTTTACTCTTGTGTTTATTTTGTCCTGTGTCTTGTGTATCCGATGTTGTCAGTGTCTCTGTGTTGTTCATTCTAGATTGCCCTTCTGTTTACTCTAGTGTTTATTTTGTCCTGTGTCTTGTGCATCCGATGTTGCCAGTTTCTATGTGTTGTTCATTCTAGATTGTCCCATCTGTTTACTCTAGTGTTTATTTTGTCCTGTGTCTTGTGTATACGATGTTGTCAGTGTCTCTGTGTTGTTCATTCTTGATTGTCCCTTCTGGTTACTCTATTGTTTATTTTGCCCTGTGTCTTGTGTATCCAATGTTGCCACTGTATCTGTGTTGTTCATTCTTGATTGTCCCTTATGTTTACTCTAGTGTTTATTTTGTCCTGTGTCTTATGTATCCGATGTTGTCAGGGTCTCTGTGTTGTTCATTCTTGATTGTCCCTTCTGGTTACTCTAGTGTTTATTTTGTACTGTGTCTTGTGTATCCGATGTTGTCAGTGTCTCTGTGTTGTTCATTCTTGATTGTCCCTTCTGTTTACTCTGGTGTTTATTTTGTACTGTGTCTTGTGTATCCGATGTTGTCAGTGTCTCTGTGTTGTTCATTCTTGATTGTCCCTTCTGTTTACTCTAGTGTTTAATTTGTACTGGGTCTTGTGTATCCGATGTTGTCAGTGTCTCTGTGTTGTTCATTCTTGATTGTCCCTTCTGTTTACTCTAGTGTTTATTTGTCCTGTGTCTTGTGTATCCGATGTTGTCAGTGTCTCTGTGTTGTCCATTCTTGATTGTCCCTTCTGTTTACTCTAGTGTTTATTTTGTCCTGTGTCTTGTGTATCCAAATGTTGTCAGTGTCTCTGTGTTGTCCATTCTTGATTGTCCCTTCTGTTTACTCTAGTGTTTATTTCTGCCTCTGTCTTGTGTATCCAATGTTGCCAGTGTCTCTGTGTTGTTCATTCCTGATTGTCCCTTCTGTTTACTCTAGTGTTTATTTCTTCCTCTGTCTTGTGTATCCGATGTTACCAGTGTCTCTGGATTGTTCATTCTTTATTGTCCGTTCTGTTTACACTATTTTTATTTTGTACTGTGTCTTGTGTATCCGATGTTGCCAGTGTCTCTGTGTTGTTCATTCTTGATTGTCCCTTCTGTTTACTGTAGTGTTTATTTTGTACTGTGTCTTGTGTATCCGATGTTGCCAGTGTCTCTGTGTTGGTCATTATTGATTGTCCCTTCTGTTTACTCTAGTCTTTAATTTGTACTGGGCCTTGTGTATCCGATGTTGTCAGTGTCTCTGTGTTGTTCATTCTTGATTGTCCCTTCTGTTTACTCTTGTGTTTATTTAGTCCTGTGTCTTATGTATCCGATGTTGCCAGTGTCTCTGGATTGTTCATTCTTGATTGTCCCTTCTGTTTACTCTAGTGTTTATTTTCTCCTGTGTCTTGTGTATCCGATGTTGCCGGTGCCTCTGTGTTGTTCATTGTTGATTGACCCTTCTGTTTACTCTGGTGTTTATTTTGTACTGTTTCTTGTGTATCCGAAGTTGTCAGTGTCTCTGTGTTTTTCGTTCTTGATTGTCCCTTCTGTTTACTCTAGTGTTTATTTTGTCCTGTGTCTTATGTATCCGATGTTGCCAGTGTCTCTGTGTTGTTCATTCTTGATTGTCCCTTCTGTTTACTCTAGTTTTTATTTTGTCCTGTGTCTTATGTATCCGATGTTGCCACTGTCTCTGTGTTGTTCATTCTTGATTGTCCCTTCTGTTTACTCTAGTGTTTATTTTGTCCTGTGTCTTATGTATCCGATGTTGCCAGTGTCTCTGTGTTTTTCATACTTGATTGTCCCTTCTGTTTACTCTTGTGTTTATTTTGTCCTGTGTCTTGTGTATACGATGTTGTCAGTGTCTCTGTGCTGTTCATTCTTGATTGTCCCTTCTGTTTACTCTTGTGTTTATTTTGTCCTGTGTCTTGTGTATCCGATGTTGTCAGTGTCTCTGTGTTGTTCATTCTAGATTGCCCTTCTGTTTACTCTAGTGTTTATTTTGTCCTGTGTCTTGTGCATCCGATGTTGCCAGTTTCTATGTGTTGTTCATTCTAGATTGTCCCATCTGTTTACTCTAGTGTTTATTTTGTCCTGTGTCTTGTGTATACGATGTTGTCAGTGTCTCTGTGTTGTTCATTCTTGATTGTCCCTTCTGGTTACTCTATTGTTTATTTTGCCCTGTGTCTTGTGTATCCAATGTTGCCACTGTATCTGTGTTGTTCATTCTTGATTGTCCCTTATGTTTACTCTAGTGTTTATTTTGTCCTGTGTCTTATGTATCCGATGTTGTCAGGGTCTCTGTGTTGTTCATTCTTGATTGTCCCTTCTGGTTACTCTAGTGTTTATTTTGTACTGTGTCTTGTGTATCCGATGTTGTCAGTGTCTCTGTGTTGTTCATTCTTGATTGTCCCTTCTGTTTACTCTGGTGTTTATTTTGTACTGTGTCTTGTGTATCCGATGTTGTCAGTGTCTCTGTGTTGTTCATTCTTGATTGTCCCTTCTGTTTACTCTAGTGTTTAATTTGTACTGGGTCTTGTGTATCCGATGTTGTCAGTGTCTCTGTGTTGTTCATTCTTGATTGTCCCTTCTGTTTACACTAGTGTTTATTTTGTCATGTGTCTTGTGTATTCGATGTTGTCAGTGTCTCTGTGTTATTCATTCTTGATTGTCCCTTCTGTTTACTCGAGTGTTTATTTTGTCCTGTATCTTGTGTATCCGATGTTGTCAATGTCTCTGGATTGTTCATTCTTGGTTGTCCCTTCTGTTTACTCTAGTGTTTATTTTGTCCTATGTCTTGTGTATCAGATGTTGCCAGTGTCTCTGTGTTGTTAATTCTTGATTGTCCCTTCTGTTTACTCTAGTGTTTATTTTGTACTGTGTCTTGTGTATCCAATGTTGTCAGTGTCTCTGTGTTGTTCATTCTTGATTGTCCCTTCTGTTTACTCTAGTGTTTATTTGTCCTGTGTCTTGTGTATCCGATGTTGTCAGTGTCTCTGTGTTGTCCATTCTTGATTGTCCCTTCTGTTTACTCTAGTGTTTATTTTGTCCTGTGTCTTGTGTATCCAAATGTTGTCAGTGTCTCTGTGTTGTCCATTCTTGATTGTCCCTTCTGTTTACTCTAGTGTTTATTTCTGCCTCTGTCTTGTGTATCCAATGTTGCCAGTGTCTCTGTGTTGTTCATTCCTGATTGTCCCTTCTGTTTACTCTAGTGTTTATTTCTTCCTCTGTCTTGTGTATCCGATGTTACCAGTGTCTCTGGATTGTTCATTCTTTATTGTCCGTTCTGTTTACACTATTTTTATTTTGTACTGTGTCTTGTGTATCCGATGTTGCCAGTGTCTCTGTGTTGTTCATTCTTGATTGTCCCTTCTGTTTACTGTAGTGTTTATTTTGTACTGTGTCTTGTGTATCCGATGTTGTCAGTGTCTCTGCGTTGTTCATTCTTGATTGTCCCTTCTGTTTACTCTAGTGTTTATTTCTTCCTCTGTCTTGTGTATCCGATGTTACCAGTGTCTTTGGATTGTTCATTCTTTATTGTCCCTTCTGTTTACTCTATTGTTTATTTTGTACTGTGACTTGTGTATCCGATGTTGCCAGTGTCTCTGTGTTGTTCATTCTTGATTGTCCCTTCTGTTTACTCTAGTGTTTATTTTGTCCAGTTTCTTGTGTATCCGATGTTGCCAGTGTCTCTGTGTTGTTCATACTTGATTGTCCTTTCTGTTTACCCTATTATTTATTTTGTACTGTGTCTTGTGTATCAGATGTTACCAATGTTTCTGTGTTGTTCATTCTTGATTGTCCCTTCTGGTTACTCTAGTGTTTATTTTGTACTGTGTCTTGTGTATCCGATGTTGCCAGTGTCTCTGTGTTGTTCATTCTTGATTGTCCCTTCTGTTTACTCTAGTGTTTATTTTGTCTTGTGTCTTATGTATCCGATGTTGCCACTGTCTCTGTGTTGTTCATCCTTGATTGTCACTTCTGTTTACTCTAGTGTTTATTTTGTCCTGTGTCTTGTGTATCCGATGTTGCCAGTGTCTCTGTGTTGTTCACACTTGAGTGTCCCTTCTGTTTACTCTAGTGTTTATTTTGTACTGTGTCTTGTGTATCCGATGTTGCCACTGTCTCTGTGTTGTTCTTTCTTTATTATCCCTTCTGTTTACTCTAGTGTTTATTTTATCCTGTGTCTTGTGTATCCGATGTTGCCGGTGTCTCTGTGTTGTTCATTCTAGATTGTCCCTTCTGTTTACTCTTGTGTTTATTTTGTCCTAAATCTTGTGCATCCGATGTTGCCAGTGTCTCTGTGTTGTTCATTCTTGATTGTCCCTTCTGTTTACTCTAGTGTTTATTATGTACCGTGTCTTGTGTATCCGATGTTGTCAGTGTCTCTGTGTTGTTCATTCTTGATTGTCCCATCTGTTTACTCTAGTGTTTATTTTGTACTGGGTCTTGTGTATCCGATGTTGTCAGTGTCTCTGTGTTGTTCATTCTTGATTGTCCCTTCTGTTTACTCTTGTGTTTATTTTGTCCTGTGTCTTGTGTATCCGATGTTGTCAGTGTCTCTGTGTTGGTCATTCTTGATTGTCCCTTCTATTTACTCTAGTGTTTATTTCTTCCTCTGTCTTGTGTATCCGATGTTGCCAGTGTCTCTGTGTTGGTCATTCTTGATTGTCCCTTCTGTTTACTCTAGTGTTTATTTTGTCCTGTGTCTTATGTATCCGATGTTGCCAGTGTCTCTGTGTTTTTCATTCTTGATTGTCCCTTCTGTTTACTCTAGTGTTTATTTTGTCCTTTGTCTTGTGTATCCGATGTTGCCAGTGTCTCTGGATTGTTCATTCGTGATTGTCCCTTCTGTTTACTCTAGTGTTTATTTTCTCCTGTATCTTGTGTATCCTATGTTGCCGGTGTCTCTGTGTTGTTCATTGTTGATTGACCCTTCTGTTTACTCTGGTGTTTATTTTGTACTGTTTCTTGTGTATCCGAAGTTGTCAGTGTCTCTGTGTTTTTCGTTCTTGATTGTCCCTTCTGTTTACTCTAGTGTTTATTTTGTCCTGTGTCTTGTGTATCCTATGTTGTCAGTGTCTCTGTGTTGTTCATTCTTGATTGTCCCTTCTGTTTACTCTAGTGTTTATTTATTCCTCTGTCTTGTGTATCCGATGTTGCCAGTTTCTCTGTGTTGTTCGTTCTTGATTGTCCCTTCTGTTTACTCTAGTGTTTATTTTGTCCTGTGTCTTATGTATCCGATGTTGCCAGTGTCTCTGTGTTTTTCATTCTTGATTGTCCCTTCTGTTTACTCTTGTGTTTATTTTGTCCTGTGTCTTGTGTATACGATGTTGTCAGTGTCTCTGTGTTGTTCATTCTTGATTGTCCCTTCTGTTTACTCTAGTGTTTATTTTGTCCTGTGTCTTATGTATCCGATGTTGCCAGTGTCTCTGTGTTGTTCATTCTTGATTGTCCCTTCTGTTTACTCTTGTGTTTATTTTGTCCTGTGTCGTGTGTATCCGATGTTGTCAGTGTCTCTGTGTTGTTCATTCTTGATTGTCCCTTCTGTTTACTCTAGTATTTATTTCTTCCTCTGTCTTGTGTATCCGATGTTGCCAGTGTCTCTGTGCTGTTCATTCTTGATTGTCCCTTCTGTTTACTCTTGTGTTTATTTTGTCCTGTGTCTTGTGTATCCGATGTTGCCAGTGTCTCTGGATTGTTCATTCTTGATTGTCCCTTCTGTTTACTCTAGTGTTTATTTTGTCCTGTGTCTTGTGTATCCGATGTTGCCGGTGTGCCTGTGCTGTTCATTGTTGATTGACCCTTCTGTTTACTCTTGTGTTTATTTTGTACTGTTTCTTGTGTATCCGAAGTTGTCAGTGTCTCTGTGTTTTTCGTTCTTGATTGTCCCTTCTGTTTACTCTAGTGTTTATTTTGTCCTGTGTCTTATGTATCCGATGTTGCCACTGTCTCTGTGTTGTTCATTCTTGATTGTCCCTTCTGTTTACTCTAGTTTTTATTTTGTCCTGTGTCTTATGTATCCGATGTTGCCACTGTCTCTGTGTTGTTCATTCTTGATTGTCCCTTCTGTTTACTCTAGTGTTTATTTTGTCACGTGTCTTGTGTATCCTATGTTGTCAGTGTCTCTGTGTTGTTCATTCTTTATTGTCCCGTCTGTTTACTCTAGGTTTTTTTCCCTGTGTCTTGTGTATACGATGTTGACAGTGTCTCTGTGTTGTTCATACTTGATTGTCCCTTCTGTTTACTCTAGTGTTTATTTTGTACTGTGTCTTGTGTTTCCGATGTTGCCAGTGTCTCTGTGTTGTTCTTTCTTGATTATCCCTTCTGTTTACTCTAGTGTTTATTTTATCCTGTGGCTTGTGTATCAGATGTTGCCAGTGTCTCTGTGTTGTTCATTCTAGATTGTCCCTTCTGTTTACTCTAGTGTTTATTTTGTCCTGTGTCTTGTGCATCCGATGTTGCCAGTTTCTCTGTGTTGTTCATTCTAGATTGTCCCTTCTGTTTACTCTAGTGTTTATTTTGTCCTGTGTCTTGTGTATACGATGTTGTCAGTGTCTCTGTGTTGTTCATTCTTGATTGTCCCTTCTGTTTACTCTAGTGTTTATTTTTTCCTGTGTCTTGTGTATCTGATGTTGTCAGTGTCTCTGTGTTGTTCATTCTTGATTGTCCCTTCTGTTTACTCTGGTGTTTATTTTGTACTGTGTCTTGTGTATCCGATGTTGTCAGTGTCTCTGTGTTGTTCATTCTTGATTGTCCCTTCTGTTTACTCTAGTGTTTAATTTGTGCTGGGCCTTGTGTATCCGATGTTGTCAGTGTCTCTGTGTTGTTCATTCTTGATTGTCCCTTCTGTTTACTCTAGTGTTTATTATGTACAGTGTCTTGTGTATCCGATGTTGTCAGTGTCTCTGTGTTGTTCATTCTTGATTGTCCCATCTGTTTACTCTAGTGTTTATTTTGTACTGGGCCTTGTGTATCCGATGTTGTCAGTGTCTCTGTGTTGTTCATTCTTGATTGTCCCTTCTGTTTACTCTTGTGTTTATTTTGTCCTGTGTCTTGTGTATCCGATGTTGTCAGTGTCTCTGTGTTGGTCATTCTTGATTGTCCCTTCTGTTTACTCTAGTGTTTATTTCTTCCTCTTTCTTGTGTATCCGATGTTGCCAGTGTCTCTGGATTGTTCATTCTTGATTGTCCCTTCTGTTTACTCTAGTGTTTATTTTCTCCTGTGTCTTGTGTATCCGATGTTGCCGGTGCCTCTGTGTTGTTCATTGTTGATTGACCCTTCTGTTTACTCTGGTGTTTATTTTGTACTGTTTCTTGTGTATCCGAAGTTGTCAGTGTCTCTGTGTTTTTCGTTCTTGATTGTCCCTTCTGTTTACTCTAGTGTTTATTTTGTCCTGTGTCTTATGTATCCGATGTTGCCAGTGTCTCTGTGTTGTTCATTCTCGATTGTCCCTTCTGTTTACTCTAGTTTTTATTTTGTCCTGTGTCTTATGTATCCGATGTTGCCACTGTCTCTGTGTTGTTCATTCTTGATTGTCCCTTCTGTTTACTCTAGTGTTTATTTTGTCACGTGTCTTGTGTATCCTATGTTGTCAGTGTCTCTGTGTTGTTCATTCTTTATTGTCCCGTCTGTTTACTCTAGGTTTTTTCCCTGTGTCTTGTGTATACGATGTTGACAGTGTCTCTGTGTTGTTCATACTTGATTGTCCCTTCTGTTTACTCTAGTGTTTATTTTGTACTGTGTCTTGTGTTTCCGATGTTGCCAGTGTCTCTGTGTTGTTCTTTCTTGATTATCCCTTCTGTTTACTCTAGTGTTTATTTTATCCTGTGGCTTGTGTATCAGATGTTGCCAGTTTCTCTGTGTTGTTCATTCTAGATTGTCCCTTCTGTTTACTCTAGTGTTTATTTTGTCCTGTGTCTTGTGTATACGATGTTGTCAGTGTCTCTGTGTTGTTCATTCTTGATTGTCCCTTCTGTTTACTCTAGTGTTTATTTTGTCCTGTGTCTTGTGCATACGATGTTGTCAGTGTCTCTGTGTTGTTCATTCTTGATTGTCCCTTCTGTTTACTCTAGTGTTTATTTTTTCCTGTGTCTTGTGTATCTGATGTTGTCAGTGTCTCTGTGTTGTTCATTCTTGATTGTCCCTTCTGTTTACTCTGGTGTTTATTTTGTACTGTGTCTTGTGTATCCGATGTTGTCAGTGTCTCTGTGTTGTTCATTCTTGATTGTCCCTTCTGTTTACTCTAGTGTTTAATTTGTACTCGGCCTTGTGTATCCGATGTTGTCAGTGTCTCTGTGTTGTTCATTCTTGATTGTCCCTTCTGTTTACTCTAGTGTTTATTATGTACAGTGTCTTGTGTATCCGATGTTGTCAGTGTCTCTGTGTTGTTCATTCTTGATTGTCCCATCTGTTTACTCTAGTGTTTATTTTGTACTGGGCCTTGTGTATCCGATGTTGTCAGTGTCTCTGTGTTGTTCATTCTTGATTGTCCCTTCTGTTTACTCTTGTGTTTATTTTGTCCTGTGTCTTGTGTATCCGATGTTGTCAGTGTCTCTGTGTTGGTCATTCTTGATTGTCCCTTCTGTTTACTCTAGTGTTTATTTCTTCCTCTGTCTTGTGTATCCGATGTTGCCAGTGTCTCTGTGTTGGTCATTATTGATTGTCCCTTCTGTTTACTCTAGTGTTTAATTTGTACTGGGCCTTGTGTATCCGATGTTGTCAGTGTCTCTGTGTTGTTCATTCTTGATTGTCCCTTCTGTTTACTCTTGTATTTATTTAGTCCTGTGTCTTATGTATCCGATGTTGCCAGTGTCTCTGGATTGTTCATTCTTGATTGTCCCTTCTGTTTACTCTAGTGTTTATTTTCTCCTGTGTCTTGTGTATCCGATGTTGCCGGTGCCTCTGTGTTGTTCATTGTTGATTGACCCTTCTGTTTACTCTGGTGTTTATTTTGTACTGTTTCTTGTGTATCCGAAGTTGTCAGTGTCTTTGTGTTTTTCGTTCTTGATTGTCCCTTCTGTTTACTCTAGTGTTTATTTTGTCCTGTGTCTTGTGTATCCTATGTTGTCAGTGTCTCTGTGTTGTTCATTCTTGATTGTCCCTTCTGTTTACTCTAGTGTTTATTTATTCCTCAGTCTTGTGTATCCGATGTTGCCAGTGTCTCTGTGTTGTTCGTTCTTGATTGTCCCTTCTGTTTACTCTAGTGTTTATTTTGTCCTGTGTCTTATGTATCCGATGTTGCCAGTGTCTCTGTGTTTTTCATACTTGATTGTCCCTTCTGTTTACTCTTGTGTTTATTTTGTCCTGTGTCTTGTGTATCCGATGTTGTCAGTGTCTCTGTGTTGTTCATTCTTGATTGTCCCTTCTGTTTACTCTTGTGTTTATTTTGTCCTGTGTCTTGTGTATCCGATGTTGTCAGTGTCTCTGTGTTGTTCATTCTTGATTGTCCCTTCTGTTTACTCTAGTGTTTAATTTGTACTGGGCCTTGTGTATCCGATGTTGTCAGTGTCTCTGTGTTGTTCATTCTTGATTGTCCCTTCTGTTTACTCTTGTGTTTATTTTGTCCTGTGTCTTGTGTATCCGATGTTGTCAGTGTCTCTGTGTTGGTCATTCTTGATTGTCCCTTCTGTTTACTCTAGTGTTTATTTCTTCCTCTGTCTTGTGTATCCGATGTTGCCAGTGTCTCTGTGTTGGTCATTCTTGATTGTCCCTTCTGTTTACTCTAGTGTTTATTTAGTCATGTGTCTTATGTATCCGATATTGTCAGTGTCTCTGTGTTGTTCATTCTTGATTGTCCCTTCTGTTTACTCTAGTGTTTATTTTGTCCTTTGTCTTGTGTATCCGATGTTGCCAGTGTCTCTGGATTGTTCATTCTTGATTGTCCCTTCTGTTTACTCTAGTGTTTATTTTCTCCTGTGTCTTGTGTATCCGATGTTGCCGGTGCCTCTGTGTTGTTCATTGTTGATTGACCCTTCTGTTTACTCTGGTGTTTATTTTGTACTGTTTCTTGTGTATCCGAAGTTGTCAGTGTCTTTGTGTTTTTCGTTCTTGATTGTCCCTTCTGTTTACTCTAGTGTTTATTTTGTCCTGTGTCTTGTGTATCCTATGTTGTCAGTGTCTCTGTGTTGTTCATTCTTGATTGTCCCTTCTGTTTACTCTAGTGTTTATTTATTCCTCTGTCTTGTGTATCCGATGTTGCCAGTGTCTCTGTGTTGTTCGTTCTTGATTGTCCCTTCTGTTTACTCTAGTGTTTATTTTGTCCTGTGTCTTATGTATCCGATGTTGCCAGTGTCTCTGTGTTTTTCATACTTGATTGTCCCTTCTGTTTACTCTTGTGTTTATTTTGTCCTGTGTCTTGTGTATACGATGTTGTCAGTGTCTCTGTGCTGTTCATTCTTGATTGTCCCTTCTGTTTACTCTTGTGTTTATTTTGTCCTGTGTCTTATGTATCCGATGTTGCCAGTGTCTCTGTGTTTTTCATACTTGATTGTCCCTTCTGTTTACTCTTGTGTTTATTTTGTCCTGTGTCTTGTGTATCCGATGTTGTCAGTGTCTCTGTGCTGTTCATTCTTGATTGTCCCTTCTGTTTACTCTAGTGTTTATTTTGAACCGTGTCTTGTGTATCCGATGTTGTCAGTGTCTCTGTGTTGTTCATTCTTGATTTTCCCTTCTGTTTACTCTAGTGTTTATTTCTTCCTCTGTCTTGTGTATCCGATGTTGCCAGTGTCTCTGTGTTGGTCATTCTTGATTGTCCCTTCTGTTTACTCTAGTGTTTATTTTCTCCTGTGTCTTGTGTATCCGATGTTGCCGGTGTCTCTGTGTTGTTCATTGTTGATTGACCCTTCTGTTTACTCTGGTGTTTATTTTGTACTGTTTCTTGTGTATCCGAAGTTGTCAGTGTCTTTGTGTTTTTCGTTCTTGATTGTCCCTTCTGTTTACTCTAGTGTTTATTTTGTACTGTGTCTTGTGTATCCGATGTTGCCAGTGTCTCTGTGTTGTTCTTTCTTGATTATCCCATCTGTTTACTCTAGTGTTTATTTTATCCTGTGGCTTGTGTATCAGATGTTGCCAGTGTCTCTGTGTTGTTCATTCTTGATTGTCCCTTCTGTTTACTCTAGTGTTTATTTTCTCCTGTGTCTTGTGTATCCGATGTTGCCGGTGCCTCTGTGTTGTTCATTGTTGATTGACCCTTCTGTTTACTCTGGTGTTTATTTTGTACTGTTTCTTGTGTATCCGAAGTTGTCAGTGTCTCTGTGTTTTTCGTTCTTGATTGTCCCTTCTGTTTACTCTAGTGTTTATTTTGTCCTGTGTCTTATGTATCCGATGTTGCCAGTGTCTCTGTGTTGTTCATTCTTGATTGTCCCTTCTGTTTACTCTAGTTTTTATTTTGTCCTGTGTCTTATGTATCCGATGTTGCCACTGTCTCTGTGTTGTTCATTCTTGATTGTCCCTTCTGTTTACTCTAGTGTTTATTTTGTCACGTGTCTTGTGTATCCTATGTTGTCAGTGTCTCTGTGTTGTTCATTCTTTATTGTCCCGTCTGTTTACTCTAGGTTTTTTTCCCTGTGTCTTGTGTATACGATGTTGACAGTGTCTCTGTGTTGTTCATACTTGATTGTCCCTTCTGTTTACTCTAGTGTTTATTTTGTACTGTGTCTTGTGTTTCCGATGTTGCCAGTGTCTCTGTGTTGTTCTTTCTTGATTATCCCTTCTGTTTACTCTAGTGTTTATTTTATCCTGTGGCTTGTGTATCAGATGTTGCCAGTTTCTCTGTGTTGTTCATTCTAGATTGTCCCTTCTGTTTACTCTAGTGTTTATTTTGTCCTGTGTCTTGTGTATACGATGTTGTCAGTGTCTCTGTGTTGTTCATTCTTGATTGTCCCTTCTGTTTACTCTAGTGTTTATTTTGTCCTGTGTCTTGTGCATACGATGTTGTCAGTGTCTCTGTGTTGTTCATTCTTGATTGTCCCTTCTGTTTACTCTAGTGTTTATTTTTTCCTGTGTCTTGTGTATCTGATGTTGTCAGTGTCTCTGTGTTGTTCATTCTTGATTGTCCCTTCTGTTTACTCTGGTGTTTATTTTGTACTGTGTCTTGTGTATCCGATGTTGTCAGTGTCTCTGTGTTGTTCATTCTTGATTGTCCCTTCTGTTTACTCTAGTGTTTAATTTGTACTCGGCCTTGTGTATCCGATGTTGTCAGTGTCTCTGTGTTGTTCATTCTTGATTGTCCCTTCTGTTTACTCTAGTGTTTATTATGTACAGTGTCTTGTGTATCCGATGTTGTCAGTGTCTCTGTGTTGTTCATTCTTGATTGTCCCATCTGTTTACTCTAGTGTTTATTTTGTACTGGGCCTTGTGTATCCGATGTTGTCAGTGTCTCTGTGTTGTTCATTCTTGATTGTCCCTTCTGTTTACTCTTGTGTTTATTTTGTCCTGTGTCTTGTGTATCCGATGTTGTCAGTGTCTCTGTGTTGGTCATTCTTGATTGTCCCTTCTGTTTACTCTAGTGTTTATTTCTTCCTCTGTCTTGTGTATCCGATGTTGCCAGTGTCTCTGTGTTGGTCATTATTGATTGTCCCTTCTGTTTACTCTAGTGTTTAATTTGTACTGGGCCTTGTGTATCCGATGTTGTCAGTGTCTCTGTGTTGTTCATTCTTGATTGTCCCTTCTGTTTACTCTTGTATTTATTTAGTCCTGTGTCTTATGTATCCGATGTTGCCAGTGTCTCTGGATTGTTCATTCTTGATTGTCCCTTCTGTTTACTCTAGTGTTTATTTTCTCCTGTGTCTTGTGTATCCGATGTTGCCGGTGCCTCTGTGTTGTTCATTGTTGATTGACCCTTCTGTTTACTCTGGTGTTTATTTTGTACTGTTTCTTGTGTATCCGAAGTTGTCAGTGTCTTTGTGTTTTTCGTTCTTGATTGTCCCTTCTGTTTACTCTAGTGTTTATTTTGTCCTGTGTCTTGTGTATCCTATGTTGTCAGTGTCTCTGTGTTGTTCATTCTTGATTGTCCCTTCTGTTTACTCTAGTGTTTATTTATTCCTCTGTCTTGTGTATCCGATGTTGCCAGTGTCTCTGTGTTGTTCGTTCTTGATTGTCCCTTCTGTTTACTCTAGTGTTTATTTTGTCCTGTGTCTTATGTATCCGATGTTGCCAGTGTCTCTGTGTTTTTCATACTTGATTGTCCCTTCTGTTTACTCTTGTGTTTATTTTGTCCTGTGTCTTGTGTATCCGATGTTGTCAGTGTCTCTGTGTTGTTCATTCTTGATTGTCCCTTCTGTTTACTCTTGTGTTTATTTTGTCCTGTGTCTTGTGTATCCGATGTTGTCAGTGTCTCTGTGTTGTTCATTCTTGATTGTCCCTTCTGTTTACTCTAGTGTTTAATTTGTACTGGGCCTTGTGTATCCGATGTTGTCAGTGTCTCTGTGTTGTTCATTCTTGATTGTCCCTTCTGTTTACTCTTGTGTTTATTTTGTCCTGTGTCTTGTGTATCCGATGTTGTCAGTGTCTCTGTGTTGGTCATTCTTGATTGTCCCTTCTGTTTACTCTAGTGTTTATTTCTTCCTCTGTCTTGTGTATCCGATGTTGCCAGTGTCTCTGTGTTGGTCATTCTTGATTGTCCCTTCTGTTTACTCTAGTGTTTATTTAGTCATGTGTCTTATGTATCCGATATTGTCAGTGTCTCTGTGTTGTTCATTCTTGATTGTCCCTTCTGTTTACTCTAGTGTTTATTTTGTCCTTTGTCTTGTGTATCCGATGTTGCCAGTGTCTCTGGATTGTTCATTCTTGATTGTCCCTTCTGTTTACTCTAGTGTTTATTTTCTCCTGTGTCTTGTGTATCCGATGTTGCCGGTGCCTCTGTGTTGTTCATTGTTGATTGACCCTTCTGTTTACTCTGGTGTTTATTTTGTACTGTTTCTTGTGTATCCGAAGTTGTCAGTGTCTTTGTGTTTTTCGTTCTTGATTGTCCCTTCTGTTTACTCTAGTGTTTATTTTGTCCTGTGTCTTGTGTATCCTATGTTGTCAGTGTCTCTGTGTTGTTCATTCTTGAATGTCCCTTCTGTTTACTCTAGTGTTTATTTATTCCTCTGTCTTGTGTATCCGATGTTGCCAGTGTCTCTGTGTTGTTCGTTCTTGATTGTCCCTTCTGTTTACTCTAGTGTTTATTTTGTCCTGTGTCTTATGTATCCGATGTTGCCAGTGTCTCTGTGTTTTTCATACTTGATTGTCCCTTCTGTTTACTCTTGTGTTTATTTTGTCCTGTGTCTTGTGTATACGATGTTGTCAGTGTCTCTGTGCTGTTCATTCTTGATTGTCCCTTCTGTTTACTCTTGTGTTTATTTTGTCCTGTGTCTTGTGTATCCGATGTTGTCAGTGTCTCTGTGTTGTTCATTCTTGATTGTCCCTTCTGTTTACTCTAGTGTTTATTTTGTACTGGGTCTTGTGTATCCGATGTTGTCAGTGTCTCTGTGCTGTTCATTCTTGATTGTCCCTTCTGTTTACTCTAGTGTTTATTTTGAACCGTGTCTTGTGTATCCGATGTTGTCAGTGTCTCTGTGTTGTTCATTCTTGATTTTCCCTTCTGTTTACTCTAGTGTTTATTTCTTCCTCTGTCTTGTGTATCCGATGTTGCCAGTGTCTCTGTGTTGGTCATTCTTGATTGTCCCTTCTGTTTACTCTAGTGTTTATTTTCTCCTGTGTCTTGTGTATCCGATGTTGCCGGTGTCTCTGTGTTGTTCATTGTTGATTGACCCTTCTGTTTACTCTGGTGTTTATTTTGTACTGTTTCTTGTGTATCCGAAGTTGTCAGTGTCTTTGTGTTTTTCGTTCTTGATTGTCCCTTCTGTTTACTCTAGTGTTTATTTTGTACTGTGTCTTGTGTATCCGATGTTGCCAGTGTCTCTGTGTTGTTCTTTCTTGATTATCCCATCTGTTTACTCTAGTGTTTATTTTATCCTGTGGCTTGTGTATCAGATGTTGCCAGTGTCTCTGTGTTGTTCATTCTTGATTGTCCCTTCTGTTTACTCTAGTGTTTATTTTGTCCTGTGTCTTGTGCATCCGATGTTGCCAGTTTCTCTGTGTTGTTCATTCTAGATTGTCCCTTCTGTTTACTCTAGTGTTTATTTTGTCCTGTGTCTTGTGTATACAATGTTGTCAGTGTCTCTGTGTTGTTCATTCTTGATTGTCCCTTCTGTTTACTCTAGTGTTTATTTTGTCCTGTGTCTTGTGCATACGATGTTGTCAGTGTCTCTGTGTTGTTCATTCTTGATTGTCCCTTCTGTTTACTCTAGTGTTTATTTTTTCCTGTGTCTTGTGTATCTGATGTTGTCAGTGTCTCTGTGTTGTTCATTCTTGATTGTCCCTTTTGTTTACTCTGGTGTTTATTTTGTACTGTGTCTTGTGTATCCGATGTTGTCAGTGTCTCTGTGTTGTTCATTCTTGATTGTCCCTTCTGTTTACTCTAGTGTTTAATTTGTACTGGGCCTTGTGTATCCGATGTTGTCAGTGTCTCTGTGTTGTTCATTCTTGATTGTCCCTTCTGTTTACTCTAGTGTTTATTATGTACCGTGTCCTGTGTATCCGATGTTGTCAGTGTCTCTGTGTTGTTCATTCTTGATTGTCCCTCCTGTTTACTCTTGTGTTTATTTTGTCCTGTGTCTTGTGTATCCGATGTTGTCAGTGTCTCTGTGTTGGTCATTCTTGATTGTCCCTCCTGTTTACTCTTGTGTTTATTTTGTCCTGTGTCTTGTGTATCCGATGTTGTCAGTGTCTCTGTGTTGGTCATTCTTGATTGTCCCTTCTGTTTACTCTAGTGTTTATTTCTTCCTCTGTCTTGTGTATCCGATGTTGCCAGTGTCTCTGTGTTGGTCATTCTTGATTGTCCCTTCTGTTTACTCTAGTGTTTATTTTGTCCTGTGTCTTATGTATCCGATGTTGCCAGTATCTCTGTGTTTTTCATTCTTGATTGTCCCTTCTGTTTACTCTAGTGTTTATTTTGTCCTTTGTCTTGTGTATCCGATGTTGCCAGTGTCTCTGGATTGTTCATTCTTGATTGTGCCTTCTGTTTACTCTAGTGTTTATTTTCTCCTGTGTCTTGTGTATCCGATGTTGCCGGTGCCTCTGTGTTGTTCATTGTTGATTGACCCTTCTGTTTACTCTGGTGTTTATTTTGTCCTGTGTCTTGTGTATCCGATGTTGTCAGTGTCTCTGTGTTGTTCATTCTTGATTGTCCCTTCTGTTTACTCTAGTGTTTATTTATTCCTCTGTCTTGTGTATCCGATGTTGCCAGTGTCTCTGTGTTGTTCATTCTTGATTGTCCCTTCTGTTTACTCTAGTGTTTATTTTGTCCTGTGTCTTATGTATCCGATGTTGCCAGTGTCTCTGTGTTTTTCATTCTTGATTGTCCGTTCTGTTTACTCTTGTGTTTATTTGTCCTGTGTCTTGTGTATACGATGTTGTCAGTGTCTCTGTGCTGTTCATTCTTGATTGTCCCTTCTGTTTACTCTAGTGTTTATTTTGTACTGTGTCTTGTGTATTCGATGTTGTCAGTGTCTCTGTGTTTTCATTCTTGATTTTCCCTTCTGTTTACTCTAGTGTTTATTTTGTCCTGGGTCTTGTGTATCCGATTTTGTCAGTGTCTCTGTGTTGTTCATTCTTGATTGTCCCTTCTGTTTACTCTTGTGTTTATTTTGTCCTGTGTCTTGTGTATACGATGTTGTCAGTGTCTCTGGATTGTTCATTCTTGATTGTCCCTTCTGTTTACTCTATTGTTTATTTTGTACCGTGTCTTGTGTATCCGATGTTGTCAGTGTCTCTGTGTTGTTCATTCTTGATTGTCCCTTCTGTTTACTCTAGTATTTATTTCTTCCTCTGTCTTGTGTATCCGATGTTGCCAGTGTCTCTGTGTTGTTCATTCTTGATTGTCCCTTCTGTTTACTCTAGTGTTTATATTGTCCTGTGTCTTATGTATCCGATGTTGCCAGTGTCTCTGTGTTGTTCATTCTTGATAGTCCCTTCTGTTTACTCTAGTGTTTATTTTGTCCTGTGTCTTATGTATCCGATGTTGCCACTGTCTCTGTGTTGTTCATTCTTGATTGTCTCTTCTGTTTACTCTAGTGTTTATTTTCTCCTGTGTCTTGTGTATCCGATGTTGCCGGTGTCTCTGTGTTGTTCATTGTTGATTGACCCTTCTGTTTACTCTTGTGTTTATTTTGTACTTTTTCTTGTGTATCCGAAGTTGTCAGTGTCTCTGTGTTTTTCGTTCTTGATTGTCCCTTCTGTTTACTCTAGTGTTTATTTTGTCACGTGTCTTGTGTATCCTATGTTGTCAGTGTCTCTGTGTTGTTCATTCTTTATTGTCCCTTCTGTTTACTCTAGGTTTTTTTCCCTGTGTCTTGTGTATACGATGTTGACAGTGTCTCTGTGTTGTTCATACTTGATTGTCCCTTCTGTTTACTCTAGTATTTATTTTGTACTGTGTCTTGTGTATCCGATGTTGCCAGTGTCTCTGTATTGTTCTTTCTTGATTATCCCTTCTGTTTACTCTAGTGTTTATTTTATCCTGTGGCTTGTGTATCAGATGTTGCCGGTGTCTCTGTGTTGTTCATTCTAGATTGTCCCTTCTGTTTACTCTAGTGTTTATTTTGTCCTGTGTCTTGTGTATACGATGTTGTCAGTGTCTCTGGATTGTTCATTCTTGATTGTCCCTTCTGTTTACTCTATTGTTTATTTTGTACTGTGTCTTGTGTATCCGATGTTGTCAGTGTCTCTGTGTTGTTCATTCTTGATTGTCCCTTCTGTTTACTCTTGTGTTTATTTTGTCCTGTGTCTTCTGTATCCGATGTTGCCAGTGTCTCTGTGTTGTTCATTCTTGATTGTCCCCTCTGTTTACTCTAGTGTTTATTTTGTCCTGTGTCTTATGTATCCGATGTTGCCAGTGTCTCTGTGTTGTTCATTCTTGATAGTCCCTTCTGTTTACTCTAGTTTTTATTTTGTCCTGTGTCTTATGTATCCGATGTTGCCACTGTCTCTGTGTTGTTCATTCTTGATTGTCTCTTCTGTTTACTCTAGTGTTTATTTTCTCCTGTGTCTTGTGTATCCGATGTTGCCGGTGTCTCTGTGTTGTTCATTGTTGATTGACCCTTCTGTTTACTCTGGTGTTTATTTTGTACTGTTTCTTGTGTATCCGAAGTTGTCAGTGTCTCTGTGTTTTTCGTTCTTGATTGTCCCTTCTGTTTACTCTAGTGTTTATTTTGTCACGTGTCTTGTGTATCCTATGTTGTCAGTGTCTCTGTGTTGTTCATTCTTTATTGTCCCTTCTGTTTACTCTAGGTTTTTTCCCTGTGTCTTGTGTATACGATGTTGACAGTGTCTCTGTGTTGTTCATACTTGATTGTCCCTTCTGTTTACTCTAGTGTTTATTTTGTACTATGTCTTGTGTATCCGATGTTGCCAGTGTCTCTGTATTGTTCTTTCTTGATTATCCCTTCTTTTTACTCTAGTGTTTATTTTATCCTGTGGGTTGTGTATCAGATGTTGCCAGTGTCTCTGTGTTGTTCATTCTAGATTGTCCCTTCTGTTTACTCTAGTGTTTATTTTGTCCTGTGTCTTGTGTATCTGATGTTGTCAGTGTCTCTGTGTTGTTCATTCTTGATTGTCCCTTCTGTTTACTCTGGTGTTTATTTTGTACTGTGTCTTGTGTATCCGATGTTGTCAGTGTCTCTGTGTTGTTCATTCTTGATTGTCCCTTCTGTTTACTCTAGTATTTATTTCTTCCTCTGTCTTGTGTATCCGATGTTGCCAGTGTCTCTGTGTTGTTCATTCTTGATTGTCCCTTCTGTTTACTCTAGTGTTTATTTTGTCCTGTGTCTTATGTATCCGATGTTGCCAGTGTCTCTGTGTTGTTCATTCTTGATAGTCCCTTCTGTTTACTCTAGTTTTTATTTTGTCCTGTGTCTTATGTATCCGATGTTGCCGCTGTCTCTGTGTTGTTCATTCTTGATTGTCTCTTCTGTTTACTCTAGTGTTTATTTTCTCCTGTGTCTTATGTATCCGATGTTGCCGGTGTCTCTGTGTTGTTCATTGTTGATTGACCCTTCTGTTTACTCTGGTGTTTATTTTGTACTGTTTCTTGTGTATCCGAAGTTGTCAGTGTCTCTGTGTTTTTCGTTCTTGATTGTCCCTTCTGTTTACTCTAGTGTTTATTTTGTCACGTGTCTTGTGTATCCTATGTTGTCAGTGTCTCTGTGTTGTTCATTCTTTATTGTCCCTTCTGTTTACTCTAGGTTTTTTTCCCTGTGTCTTGTGTATACGATGTTGACAGTGTCTCTGTGTTGTTCATACTTGATTGTCCCTTCTGTTTACTCTAGTATTTATTTTGTACTGTGTCTTGTGTATCCGATGTTGCCAGTGTCTCTGTATTGTTCTTTCTTGATTATCCCTTCTGTTTACTCTAGTGTTTATTTTATCCTGTGGCTTGTGTATCAGATGTTGCCAGTGTCTCTGTGTTGTTCATTCTAGATTGTCCCTTCTGTTTACTCTAGTGTTTATTTTGTCCTGTGTCTTGTGTATACGATGTTGTCAGTGTCTCTGGATTGTTCATTCTTGATTGTCCCTTCTGTTTACTCTATTGTTTATTTTGTACCGTGTCTTGTGTATCCGATGTTGTCAGTGTCTCTGTGTTGTTCATTCTTGATTATCCCTTCTGTTTACTCTTGTGTTTATTTTGTCCTGTGTCTTCTGTATCCGATGTTGCCAGTGTCTCTGTGTTGTTCATTCTTGATTGTCCCTTCTGTTTACTCTAGTGTTTATTTTGTCCTGTGTCTTATGTATCCGATGTTGCCAGTGTCTCTGTGTTGTTCATTCTTGATAGTCCCTTCTGTTTACTCTAGTTTTTATTTTGTCCTGTGTCTTATGTATCCGATGTTGCCACTGTCTCTGTGTTGTTCATTCTTGATTGTCTCTTCTGTTTACTCTAGTGTTTATTTTCTCCTGTGTCTTGTGTATCCGATGTTGCCGGGGTCTCTGTGTTGTTCATTGTTGATTGACCCTTCTGTTTACTCTGGTGTTTATTTTGTACTGTTTCTTGTGTATCCGAAGTTGTCAGTGTCTCTGTGTTTTTCGTTCTTGATTGTCCCTTCTGTTTACTCTAGTGTTTATTTTGTCACGTGTCTTGTGTATCCTATGTTGTCAGTGTCTCTGTGTTGTTCATTCTTTATTGTCCCTTCTGTTTACTCTAGGTTTTTTCCCCTGTGTCTTGTGTATACGATGTTGACAGTGTCTCTGTGTTGTTCATACTTGATTGTCCCTTCTGTTTACTCTAGTGTTTATTTTATCCTGTGGGTTGTGTATCAGATGTTGCCAGTGTCTCTGTGTTGTTCATTCTAGATTGTCCCTTCTGTTTACTCTAGTGTTTATTTTGTCCTGTGTCTTGTGCATCCGATGTTGCCAGTTTCTCTGTGTTGTTCATTCTAGATTGTCCCTTCTGTTTACTCTAGTGTTTATTTTGTCCTGTGTCTTGTGTATACGATGTTGTCAGTGTCTCTGTGTTGTTCATTCTTGATTGTTCCTTCTGTTTACTCTAGTGTTTATTTTGTCCTGTGTCTTGTGCATACGATGTTGTCAGTGTCTCTGTGTTGTTCATTCTTGATTGTCCCTTCTGTTTACTCTAGTGTTTATTTTTTCCTGTGTCTTGTGTATCTGATGTTGTCAGTGTCTCTGTGTTGTTCATTCTTGATTGTCCCTTCTGTTTACTCTGGTGTTTATTTTGTACTGTGTCTTGTGTATCCGATGTTGTCAGTGTCTCTGTGTTGTTCATTCTTGATTGTCCCTTCTGTTTACTCTAGTGTTTAATTTGTACTGGGCCTTGTGTATCCGATGTTGTCAGTGTCTCTGTGTTGTTCAATCTTGATTGTCCCTTCTGTTTACTCTAGTGTTTATTTTGTCCTGTGTCTTGTGTATCCGATGTTGTCAGTCTCTCTGTGTTGTCCATTCTTGATTGTCCCTTCTGTTTACTCTAGTGTTTATTTTGTCCTGTGTCTTGTGTATCCAAATGTTGTCAGTGTCTCTGTGTTGTTCATTCTTGATTGTCCCTTCTGTTTACTCTAGTGTTTATTTCTGCCTCTGTCTTGTGTATCCAATGTTGCCAGTGTCTCTGTGTTGTTCATTCCTGATTGTCCCTTCTGTTTACTCTAGTGTTTATTTCTTCCTCTGTCTTGTGTATCCGATGTCCGATGTTACCAGTGTCTCTGGATTGTTCATTCTTTATTGTCCCTTCTGTTTACTCTATTGTTTATTTTGTACTGTGTCTTGTTTATCCGATGTTGCCAGTGTCTCTGTGTTGTTCATTCTTGATTGTCCCTCCTGTTTACTCTTGTGTTTATTTTGTCCTGTGTCTTGTGTATCCGATGTTGTCAGTGTCTCTGTGTTGGTCATACTTGATTGTCCCTTCTGTTTACTCTAGTGTTTATTTCTTCCTCTGTCTTGTGTATCCGATGTTGCCAGTGTCTCTGTGTTGGTCATTCTTGATTGTCCCTTCTGTTTACTCTAGTGTTTATTTTGTACCGTGTCTTGTGTATCCGATGTTGTCAGTGTCTCTGTGTTGTTCATTCTTGATTTTCCCTTCTGTTTACTCTAGTGTTTATTTTGTCCTGGGTCTTGTGTATCCGATTTTGTCAGTGTCTCTGTGTTGTTCATTCTTGATTGTCCCTTCTGTTTACTCTAGTGTTTATTTTGTCCTGTGTCTTATGTATCCGATGTTGCCAGTATCTCTGTGTTTTTGATTCTTGATTGTCCCTTCTGTTTACTCTAGTGTTTATTTTGTCCTTTGTCTTGTGTATCCGATGTTGCCAGTGTCTCTGGATTGTTCATTCTTGATTGTCCCTTCTGTTTACTCTAGTGTTTATTTTCTCCTGTGTCTTGTGTATCCGATGTTGCCGGTGCCTCTGTGTTGTTCATTGTTGATTGACCCTTCTGTTTACTCTGGTGTTTATTTTGTACTGTTTCTTGTGTATCCGAAGTTGTCAGTGTCTCTGTGTTTTTCGTTCTTGATTGTCCCTTCTGTTTACTCTAGTGTTTATTTTGTCCTGTGTCTTGTGTATCCTATGTTTTCAGTGTCTCGGTGTTGTTCATTCTTGATTGTCCCTTCTGTTTACTCTAGTGTTTATTTATTCCTCTGTCTTGTGTATCCGATGTTGCCAGTGTCTCTGTGTTGTTCGGTCTTGATTGTCCCTTCTGTTTACTCTAGTGTTTATTTTGTCCTGTGTCTTATGTATCCGATGTTGTCAGTGTCTCTGTGTTGTTCATTCTTGATTGTCCCTTCTGTTTACTCTAGTGTTTATTTTTTCCTGTGTCTTGTGTATCTGATGTTGTCAGTGTCTCTGTGTTGTTCATTCTTGATTGTCCCTTCTGTTTACTCTGGTGTTTATTTTGTACTGTGTCTTGTGTATCCGATGTTGTCAGTGTCTCTGTGTTGTTCATTCTTGATTGTCCCTTCTGTTTACTCTAGTATTTATTTCTTCCTCTGTCTTGTGTATCCGATGTTGCCAGTGTCTCTGTGTTGTTCATTCTTGATTGTCCCTTCTGTTTACTCTAGTGTTTATTTTGTCCTGTGTCTTATGTATCCGATGTTGCCAGTGTCTCTGTGTTGTTCATTCTTGATAGTCCCTTCTGTTTACTCTAGTTTTTATTTTGTCCTGTGTCTTATGTATCCGATGTTGCCACTGTCTCTGTGTTGTTCATTCTTGATTGTCTCTTCTGTTTACTCTAGTGTTTATTTTCTCTTGTGTCTTGTGTATCCGATGTTGCCGGTGTCTCTGTGTTGTTCATTGTTGATTGACCCTTCTGTTTACTCTGGTGTTTATTTTGTACTGTTTCTTGTGTATCCGAAGTTGTCAGTGTCTCTGTGTTTTTCGTTCTTGATTGTCCCTTCTGTTTACTCTAGTGTTTATTTTGTCACGTGTCTTGTGTATCCTATGTTGTCAGTGTCTCTGTGTTGTTCATTCTTTATTGTCCCTTCTGTTTACTCTAGGTTTTTTTCCCTGTGTCTTGTGTATACGATGTTGACAGTGTCTCTGTGTTGTTCATACTTGATTGTCCCTTCTGTTTACTCTAGTATTTATTTTGTACTGTGTCTTGTGTATCCGATGTTGCCAGTGTCTCTGTATTGTTCTTTCTTGATTATCCCTTCTGTTTACTCTAGTGTTTATTTTATCCTGTGGCTTGTGTATCAGATGTTGCCAGTGTCTCTGTGTTGTTCATTCTAGATTGTCCCTTCTGTTTACTCTAGTGTTTATTTTGTCCTGTGTCTTGTGTATACGATGTTGTCAGTGTCTCTGGATTGTTCATTCTTGATTGTCCCTTCTGTTTACTCTATTGTTTATTTTGTACCGTGTCTTGTGTATCCGATGTTGTCAGTGTCTCTGTGTTGTTCATTCTTGATTGTCCCTTCTGTTTACTCTTGTGTTTATTTTGTCCTGTGTCTTCTGTATCCGATGTTGCCAGTGTCTCTGTGTTGTTCATTCTTGATTGTCCCTTCTGTTTACTCTAGTGTTTATTTTGTCCTGTGTCTTATGTATCCGATGTTGCCAGTGTCTCTGTGTTGTTCATTCTTGATAGTCCCTTCTGTTTACTCTAGTTTTTATTTTGTCCTGTGTCTTATGTATCCGATGTTGCCACTGTCTCTGTGTTGTTCATTCTTGATTGTCTCTTCTGTTTACTCTAGTGTTTATTTTCTCCTGTGTCTTGTGTACCCGATGTTGCCGGGGTCTCTGTGTTGTTCATTGTTGATTGACCCTTCTGTTTACTCTGGTGTTTATTTTGTACTGTTTCTTGTGTATCCGAAGTTGTCAGTGTCTCTGTGTTTTTCGTTCTTGATTGTCCCTTCTGTTTACTCTAGTGTTTATTTTGTCACGTGTCTTGTGTATCCTATGTTGTCAGTGTCTCTGTGTTGTTCATTCTTTATTGTCCCTTCTGTTTACTCTAGGTTTTTTTCCCTGTGTCTTGTGTATACGATGTTGACAGTGTCTCTGTGTTGTTCATACTTGATTGTCCCTTCTGTTTACTCTAGTGTTTATTTTATCCTGTGGGTTGTGTATCAGATGTTGCCAGTGTCTCTGTGTTGTTCATTCTAGATTGTCCCTTCTGTTTACTCTAGTGTTTATTTTGTCCTGTGTCTTGTGCATCCGATGTTGCCAGTTTCTCTGTGTTGTTCATTCTAGATTGTCCCTTCTGTTTACTCTAGTGTTTATTTTGTCCTGTGTCTTGTGTATACGATGTTGTCAGTGTCTCTGTGTTGTTCATTCTTGATTGTTCCTTCTGTTTACTCTAGTGTTTATTTTGTCCTGTGTCTTGTGCATACGATGTTGTCAGTGTCTCTGTGTTGTTCATTCTTGATTGTCCCTTCTGTTTACTCTAGTGTTTATTTTTTCCTGTGTCTTGTGTATCTGATGTTGTCAGTGTCTCTGTGTTGTTCATTCTTGATTGTCCCTTCTGTTTACTCTGGTGTTTATTTTGTACTGTGTCTTGTGTATCCGATGTTGTCAGTGTCTCTGTGTTGTTCATTCTTGATTGTCCCTTCTGTTTACTCTAGTGTTTAATTTGTACTGGGCCTTGTGTATCCGATGTTGTCAGTGTCTCTGTGTTGTTCAATCTTGATTGTCCCTTCTGTTTACTCTAGTGTTTATTTTGTCCTGTGTCTTGTGTATCCGATGTTGTCAGTCTCTCTGTGTTGTCCATTCTTGATTGTCCCTTCTGTTTACTCTAGTGTTTATTTTGTCCTGTGTCTTGTGTATCCAAATGTTGTCAGTGTCTCTGTGTTGTTCATTCTTGATTGTCCCTTCTGTTTACTCTAGTGTTTATTTCTGCCTCTGTCTTGTGTATCCAATGTTGCCAGTGTCTCTGTGTTGTTCATTCCTGATTGTCCCTTCTGTTTACTCTAGTGTTTATTTCTTCCTCTGTCTTGTGTATCCGATGTCCGATGTTACCAGTGTCTCTGGATTGTTCATTCTTTATTGTCCCTTCTGTTTACTCTATTGTTTATTTTGTACTGTGTCTTGTTTATCCGATGTTGCCAGTGTCTCTGTGTTGTTCATTCTTGATTGTCCCTCCTGTTTACTCTTGTGTTTATTTTGTCCTGTGTCTTGTGTATCCGATGTTGTCAGTGTCTCTGTGTTGGTCATTCTTGATTGTCCCTTCTGTTTACTCTAGTGTTTATTTCTTCCTCTGTCTTGTGTATCCGATGTTGCCAGTGTCTCTGTGTTGGTCATTCTTGATTGTCCCTTCTGTTTACTCTAGTGTTTATTTTGTACCGTGTCTTGTGTATCCGATGTTGTCAGTGTCTCTGTGTTGTTCATTCTTGATTTTCCCTTCTGTTTACTCTAGTGTTTATTTTGTCCTGGGTCTTGTGTATCCGATTTTGTCAGTGTCTCTGTGTTGTTCATTCTTGATTGTCCCTTCTGTTTACTCTAGTGTTTATTTTGTCCTGTGTCTTATGTATCCGATGTTGCCAGTATCTCTGTGTTTTTGATTCTTGATTGTCCCTTCTGTTTACTCTAGTGTTTATTTTCTCCTGTGTCTTGTGTATCCGATGTTGCCGGTGCCTCTGTGTTGTTCATTGTTGATTGACCCTTCTGTTTACTCTGGTGTTTATTTTGTACTGTTTCTTGTGTATCCGAAGTTGTCAGTGTCTCTGTGTTTTTCGTTCTTGATTGTCCCTTCTGTTTACTCTAGTGTTTATTTTGTCCTGTGTCTTGTGTATCCTATGTTGTCAGTGTCTCTGTGTTGTTCATTCTTGATTGTCCCTTCTGTTTACTCTAGTGTTTATTTATTCCTCTGTCTTGTGTATCCGATGTTGCCAGTGTCTCTGTGTTGTTCGGTCTTGATTGTCCCTTCTGTTTACTCTAGTGTTTATTTTGTCCTGTGTCTTATGTATCCGATGTTGTCAGTGTCTCTGTGTTGTTCATTCTTGATTGTCCCTTCTGTTTACTCTAGTGTTTATTTTTTCCTGTGTCTTGTGTATCTGATGTTGTCAGTGTCTCTGTGTTGTTCATTCTTGATTGTCCCTTCTGTTTACTCTGGTGTTTATTTTGTACTGTGTCTTGTGTATCCGATGTTGTCAGTGTCTCTGTGTTGTTCATTCTTGATTGTCCCTTCTGTTTACTCTAGTATTTATTTCTTCCTCTGTCTTGTGTATCCGATGTTGCCAGTGTCTCTGTGTTGTTCATTCTTGATTGTCCCTTCTGTTTACTCTAGTGTTTATTTTGTCCTGTGTCTTATGTATCCGATGTTGCCAGTGTCTCTGTGTTGTTCATTCTTGATAGTCCCTTCTGTTTACTCTAGTTTTTATTTTGTCCTGTGTCTTATGTATCCGATGTTGCCACTGTCTCTGTGTTGTTCATTCTTGATTGTCTCTTCTGTTTACTCTAGTGTTTATTTTCTCTTGTGTCTTGTGTATCCGATGTTGCCGGTGTCTCTGTGTTGTTCATTGTTGATTGACCCTTCTGTTTACTCTGGTGTTTATTTTGTACTGTTTCTTGTGTATCCGAAGTTGTCAGTGTCTCTGTGTTTTTCGTTCTTGATTGTCCCTTCTGTTTACTCTAGTGTTTATTTTGTCACGTGTCTTGTGTATCCTATGTTGTCAGTGTCTCTGTGTTGTTCATTCTTTATTGTCCCTTCTGTTTACTCTAGGTTTTTTTCCCTGTGTCTTGTGTATACGATGTTGACAGTGTCTCTGTGTTGTTCATACTTGATTGTCCCTTCTGTTTACTCTAGTATTTATTTTGTACTGTGTCTTGTGTATCCGATGTTGCCAGTGTCTCTGTATTGTTCTTTCTTGATTATCCCTTCTGTTTACTCTAGTGTTTATTTTATCCTGTGGCTTGTGTATCAGATGTTGCCAGTGTCTCTGTGTTGTTCATTCTAGATTGTCCCTTCTGTTTACTCTAGTGTTTATTTTGTCCTGTGTCTTGTGTATACGATGTTGTCAGTGTCTCTGGATTGTTCATTCTTGATTGTCCCTTCTGTTTACTCTATTGTTTATTTTGTACCGTGTCTTGTGTATCCGATGTTGTCAGTGTCTCTGTGTTGTTCATTCTTGATTGTCCCTTCTGTTTACTCTTGTGTTTATTTTGTCCTGTGTCTTCTGTATCCGATGTTGCCAGTGTCTCTGTGTTGTTCATTCTTGATTGTCCCTTCTGTTTACTCTAGTGTTTAATTTGTCCTGTGTCTTATGTATCCGATGTTGCCAGTATCTCTGTGTTTTTGATTCTTGATTGTCCCTTCTGTTTACTCTAGTGTTTATTTTGTCCTTTGTCTTGTGTATCCGATGTTGCCAGTGTCTCTGGATTGTTCATTCTTGATTGTCCCTTCTGTTTACTCTAGTGTTTATTTTCTCCTGTGTCTTGTGTATCCGATGTTGCCGGTGCCTCTGTGTTGTTCATTGTTGATTGACCCTTCTGTTTACTCTGGTGTTTATTTTGTACTGTTTCTTGTGTATCCGAAGTTGTCAGTGTCTCTGTGTTTTTCGTTCTTGATTGTCCCTTCTGTTTACTCTAGTGTTTATTTTGTCCTGTGTCTTGTGTATCCTATGTTGTCAGTGTCTCTGTGTTGTTCATTCTTGATTGTCCCTTCTGTTTACTCTAGTGTTTATTTATTCCTCTGTCTTGTGTATCCGATGTTGCCAGTGTCTCTGTGTTGTTCGGTCTTGATTGTCCCTTCTGTTTACTCTAGTGTTTATTTTGTCCTGTGTCTTATGTATCCGATGTTGTCAGTGTCTCTGTGTTGTTCATTCTTGATTGTCCCTTCTGTTTACTCTAGTGTTTATTTTTTCCTGTGTCTTGTGTATCTGATGTTGTCAGTGTCTCTGTGTTGTTCATTCTTGATTGTCCCTTCTGTTTACTCTGGTGTTTATTTTGTACTGTGTCTTGTGTATCCGATGTTGTCAGTGTCTCTGTGTTGTTCATTCTTGATTGTCCCTTCTGTTTACTCTAGTATTTATTTCTTCCTCTGTCTTGTGTATCCGATGCTGCCAGTGTCTCTGTGTTGTTCATTCTTGATTGTCCCTTCTGTTTACTCTAGTGTTTATTTTGTCCTGTGTCTTATGTATCCGATGTTGCCAGTGTCTCTGTGTTGTTCATTCTTGATAGTCCCTTCTGTTTACTCTAGTTTTTATTTTGTCCTGTGTCTTATGTATCCGATGTTGCCACTGTCTCTGTGTTGTTCATTCTTGATTGTCTCTTCTGTTTACTCTAGTGTTTATTTTCTCTTGTGTCTTGTGTATCCGATGTTGCCGGTGTCTCTGTGTTGTTCATTGTTGATTGACCCTTCTGTTTACTCTGGTGTTTATTTTGTACTGTTTCTTGTGTATCCGAAGTTGTCAGTGTCTCTGTGTTTTTCGTTCTTGATTGTCCCTTCTGTTTACTCTAGTGTTTATTTTGTCACGTGTCTTGTGTATCCTATGTTGTCAGTGTCTCTGTGTTGTTCATTCTTTATTGTCCCTTCTGTTTACTCTAGGTTTTTTTCCCTGTGTCTTGTGTATACGATGTTGACAGTGTCTCTGTGTTGTTCATACTTGATTGTCCCTTCTGTTTACTCTAGTATTTATTTTGTACTGTGTCTTGTGTATCCGATGTTGCCAGTGTCTCTGTATTGTTCTTTCTTGATTATCCCTTCTGTTTACTCTAGTGTTTATTTTATCCTGTGGCTTGTGTATCAGATGTTGCCAGTGTCTCTGTGTTGTTCATTCTAGATTGTCCCTTCTGTTTACTCTAGTGTTTATTTTGTCCTGTGTCTTGTGTATACGATGTTGTCAGTGTCTCTGGATTGTTCATTCTTGATTGTCCCTTCTGTTTACTCTATTGTTTATTTTGTACCGTGTCTTGTGTATCCGATGTTGTCAGTGTCTCTGTGTTGTTCATTCTTGATTGTCCCTTCTGTTTACTCTTGTGTTTATTTTGTCCTGTGTCTTCTGTATCCGATGTTGCCAGTGTCTCTGTGTTGTTCATTCTTGATTGTCCCTTCTGTTTACTCTAGTGTTTATTTTGTCCTGTGTCTTATGTATCCGATGTTGCCAGTGTCTCTGTGTTGTTCATTCTTGATAGTCCCTTCTGTTTACTCTAGTTTTTATTTTGTCCTGTGTCTTATGTATCCGATGTTGCCACTGTCTCTGTGTTGTTCATTCTTGATTGTCTCTTCTGTTTACTCTAGTGTTTATTTTCTCCTGTGTCTTGTGTATCCGATGTTGCCGGGGTCTCTGTGTTATTCATTGTTGATTGACCCTTCTGTTTACTCTGGTGTTTATTTTGTACTGTTTCTTGTGTATCCGAAGTTGTCAGTGTCTCTGTGTTTTTCGTTCTTGATTGTCCCTTCTGTTTACTCTAGTGTTTATTTTGTCACGTGTCTTGTGTATCCTATGTTGTCAGTGTCTCTGTGTTGTTCATTCTTTATTGTCCCTTCTGTTTACTCTAGGTTTTTTTCCCTGTGTCTTGTGTATACGATGTTGACAGTGTCTCTGTGTTGTTCATACTTGATTGTCTCTTCTGTTTACTCTAGTGTTTATTTTATCCTGTGGGTTGTGTATCAGATGTTGCCAGTGTCTCTGTGTTGTTCATTCTAGATTGTCCCTTCTGTTTACTCTAGTGTTTATTTTGTCCTGTGTCTTGTGCATCCGATGTTGCCAGTTTCTCTGTGTTGTTCATTCTAGATTGTCCCTTCTGTTTACTCTAGTGTTTATTTTGTCCTGTGTCTTGTGTATACGATGTTGTCAGTGTCTCTGTGTTGTTCATTCTTGATTGTTCCTTCTGTTTACTCTAGTGTTTATTTTGTCCTGTGTCTTGTGCATACGATGTTGTCAGTGTCTCTGTGTTGTTCATTCTTGATTGTCCCTTCTGTTTACTCTAGTGTTTATTTTTTCCTGTGTCTTGTGTATCTGATGTTGTCAGTGTCTCTGTGTTGTTCATTCTTGATTGTCCCTTCTGTTTACTCTGGTGTTTATTTTGTACTGTGTCTTGTGTATCCGATGTTGTCAGTGTCTCTGTGTTGTTCATTCTTGATTGTCCCTTCTGTTTACTCTAGTGTTTAATTTGTACTGGGCCTTGTGTATCCGATGTTGTCAGTGTCTCTGTGTTGTTCAATCTTGATTGTCCCTTCTGTTTACTCTAGTGTTTATTTTGTCCTGTGTCTTGTGTATCCGATGTTGTCAGTCTCTCTGTGTTGTCCATTCTTGATTGTCCCTTCTGTTTACTCTAGTGTTTATTTTGTCCTGTGTCTTGTGTATCCAAATGTTGTCAGTGTCTCTGTGTTGTTCATTCTTGATTGTCCCTTCTGTTTACTCTAGTGTTTATTTCTGCCTCTGTCTTGTGTATACAATGTTGCCAGTGTCTCTGTGTTGTTCATTCCTGATTGTCCCTTCTGTTTACTCTAGTGTTTATTTCTTCCTCTGTCTTGTGTATCCGATGTCCGATGTTACCAGTGTCTCTGGATTGTTCATTCTTTATTGTCCCTTCTGTTTACTCTATTGTTTATTTTGTACTGTGTCTTGTTTATCCGATGTTGCCAGTGTCTCTGTGTTGTTCATTCTTGATTGTCCCTCCTGTTTACTCTTGTGTTTATTTTGTCCTGTGTCTTGTGTATCCGATGTTGTCAGTGTCTCTGTGTTGGTCATTCTTGATTGTCCCTTCTGTTTACTCTAGTGTTTATTTCTTCCTCTGTCTTGTGTATCCGATGTTGCCAGTGTCTCTGTGTTGGTCATTCTTGATTGTCCCTTCTGTTTACTCTAGTGTTTATTTTGTACCGTGTCTTGTGTATCCGATGTTGTCAGTGTCTCTGTGTTGTTCATTCTTGATTTTCCCTTCTGTTTACTCTAGTGTTTATTTTGTCCTGGGTCTTGTGTATCCGATTTTGTCAGTGTCTCTGTGTTGTTCATTCTTGATTGTCCCTTCTGTTTACTCTAGTGTTTATTTTGTCCTGTGTCTTATGTATCCGATGTTGCCAGTATCTCTGTGTTTTTGATTCTTGATTGTCCCTTCTGTTTACTCTAGTGTTTATTTTGTCCTTTGTCTTGTGTATCCGATGTTGCCAGTGTCTCTGGATTGTTCATTCTTGATTGTCCCTTCTGTTTACTCTAGTGTTTATTTTCTCCTGTGTCTTGTGTATCCGATGTTGCCGGTGCCTCTGTGTTGTTCATTGTTGATTGACCCTTCTGTTTACTCTGGTGTTTATTTTGTACTGTTTCTTGTGTATCCGAAGTTGTCAGTGTCTCTGTGTTTTTCGTTCTTGATTGTCCCTTCTGTTTACTCTAGTGTTTATTTTGTCCTGTGTCTTGTGTATCCTATGTTGTCAGTTTCTCTGTGTTGTTCATTCTTGATTGTCCCTTCTGTTTACTCTAGTGTTTATTTATTCCTCTGTCTTGTGTATCCGATGTTGCCAGTGTCTCTGTGTTGTTCGGTCTTGATTGTCCCTTCTGTTTACTCTAGTGTTTATTTTGTCCTGTGTCTTATGTATCCGATATTGCCAGTGTCTCTGTGTTTTTCATTCTTGATTGTCCGTTCTGTTTACTCTTGTGTTTATTTGTCCTGTGTCTTGTGTATACGATGTTGTCAGTGTCTCTGTGCTGTTCATTCTTGATTGTCCCTTCTGTTTACTCTAGTGTTTATTTTGTACCGTGTCTTGTGTATCCGATGTTGTCAGTGTCTCTGTGTTTTCATTCTTGATTTTCCCTTCTGTTTACTCTAGTGTTTATTTTGTCCTGGGTCTTGTGTATCCGATTTTGTCAGTGTCTCTGTGTTGTTCATTCTTGATTGTCCCTTCTGTTTACTCTTGTGTTTATTTTGTCCTGTGTCTTGTGTATACGATGTTGTCAGTGTCTCTGGATTGTTCATTCTTGATTGTCCCTTCTGTTTACTCTATTGTTTATTTTGTACCGTGTCTTTTGTATCCGATGTTGTCAGTGTCTCTGTGTTGTTCATTCTTTATTGTCCCTTCTGTTTACTCTAGGTTTTTTTCCCTGTGTCTTGTGTATACGATGTTGACAGTGTCTCTGTGTTGTTCATTCTTGATAGTCCCTTCTGTTTACTCTAGTTTTTATTTTGTCCTGTGTCTTATGTATCCGATGTTGCCACTGTCTCTGTGTTGTTCATTCTTGATTGTCTCTTCTGTTTACTCTAGTGTTTATTTTCTCCTGTGTCTTGTGTATCCGATGTTGCCGGTGTCTCTGTGTTGTTCATTGTTGATTGACCCTTCTGTTTACTCTGGTGTTTATTTTGTACTGTTTCTTGTGTATCCGAAGTTGTCAGTGTCTCTGTGTTTTTCGTTCTTGATTGTCCCTTCTGTTTACTCTAGTGTTTATTTTGTCACGTGTCTTGTGTATCCTATGTTGTCAGTGTCTCTGTGTTGTTCATTCTTTATTGTCCCTTCTGTTTACTCTAGGTTTTTTTCCCTGTGTCTTGTGTATACGATGTTGACAGTGTCTCTGTGTTGTTCATACTTGATTGTCCCTTCTGTTTACTCTAGTGTTTATTTTGTACTGTGTCTTGTGTATCCGATGTTGCCAGTGTCTCTGTATTGTTCTTTCTTGATTATCCCTTCTGTTTAATCTAGTGTTTATTTTATCCTGTGGCTTGTGTATCAGATGTTGCCAGTGTCTCTGTGTTGTTCATTCTAGATTGTCCCTTCTTTTACTCTAGTGTTTATTTTGTCCTGTGTCTTGTGCATCCGATGTTGCCAGTTTCTCTGTGTTGTTCATTCTAGATTGTCCCTTCTGTTTACTCTAGTGTTTATTTTGTCCTGTGTCTTGTGTATACGATGTTGTCAGTGTCTCTGTGTTGTTCATTCTTGATTGTCCCTTCTGTTTACTCTAGTGTTTATTTTGTCCTGTGTCTTGTGCATACGATGTTGTCAGTGTCTCTGTGTTGTTCATTCTTGATTGTCCCTTCTGTTTACTCTAGTGTTTATTTTTTCCTGTGTCTTGTGTATCTGATGTTGTCAGTGTCTCTGTGTTGTTCATTCTTGATTGTCCCTTCTGTTTACTCTGGTGTTTATTTTGTACTGTGTCTTGTGTATCCGATGTTGTCAGTGTCTCTGTGTTGTTCATTCTTGATTGTCCCTTCTGTTTACTCTAGTGTTTAATTTGTACTGGGCCTTGTGTATCCGATGTTGTCAGTGTCTCTGTGTTGTTCATTCTTGATTGTCCCTTCTGTTTACTCTAGTGTTTATTTTGTCCTGTGTCTTGTGTATCCGATGTTGTCAGTGTCTCTGTGTTGTCCATTCTTGATTGTCCCTTCTGTTTACTCTAGTGTTTATTTTGTCCTGTGTCTTGTGTATCCAAATGTTGTCAGTGTCTCTGTGTTGTTCATTCTTGATTGTCCCTTCTGTTTACTCTAGTGTTTATTTCTGCCTCTGTCTTGTGTATCCAATGTTGCCAGTGTCTCTGTGTTGTTCATTCCTGATTGTCCCTTCTGTTTACTCTAGTGTTTATTTCTTCCTCTGTCTTGTGTATCCGATGTCCGATGTTACCAGTGTCTCTGGATTGTTCATTCTTGATTGTCCCTTCTGTTTACTCTTGTGTTTATTTTGTCCTGTGTCTTGTGTATCCGATGTTGTCAGTGTCTCTGTGTTGTTCATTCTTGATTGTCCCTTCAGTTTACTCTAGTATTTATTTCTTCCTCTGTCTTGTGTATCCGATGTTGCCAGTGTCTCTGTGTTGTTCATTCTTGATTGTCCCTTCTGTTTACTCTAGTGTTTATTTTGTCCTGTGTCTTATGTATCCGATGTTGCCAGTGTCTCTGTGTTGTTCATTCTTGATTGTCCCTTCTGTTTACTCTTGTGTTTATTTTGTCCTGTGTCTTGTGTATCCGATGTTGCCAGTGTCTCTGGATTGTTCATTCTTGATTGTCCCTTCTGTTTACTCTAGTGTTTATTTTGTCCTGTGTCTTGTGTATCCGATGTTGCCGGTGTGCCTGTGTTGTTCATTGTTGATTGACCCTTCTGTTTACTCTGATGTTTATTTTGTACTGTTTCTTGTGTATCCGAAGTTGTCCGTGTCTCTGTGTTTTTCGTTCTTGATTGTCCCTTCTGTTTACTCTAGTGTTTATTTTGTCCTGTGTCTTGTGTATCCGATGTTGCCAGTGTCTCTGTGTTGTTCATTCTTGATTGTCCCTTCTGTTTACTCTAGTTTTTATTTTGTCCTGTGTCTTATGTATCCGATGTTGCCACTGTCTCTGTGTTGTTCATTCTTGATTGTCCCTTCTGTTTACTCTAGTGTTTATTTTCTCCTGTGTCTTGTGTATCCGATGTTGCCGGTGACTCTGTGTTGTTCATTGTTGATTGACCCTTCTGTTTACTCTGGTGTTTATTTTGTACTGTTTCTTGTGTATCCGAAGTTGTCAGTGTCTCTGTGTTTTTCGTTCTTGATTGTCCCTTCTGTTTACTCTAGTGTTTATTTTGTCACGTGTCTTGTGTATCCTATGTTGTCAGTGTCTCTGTGTTGTTCATTCTTTATTGTCCCTTCTGTTTACTCTAGGTTTTTTTCCCTGTGTCTTGTGTATACGATGTTGACAGTGTCTCTGTGTTGTTCATACTTGATTGTCCCTTCTGTTTACTCTAGTGTTTATTTTGTACTGTGTCTTGTGTATCCGATGTTGCCAGTGTCTCTGTGTTGTTCTTTCTTGATTATCCCTTCTGTTTACTCTAGTGTTTATTTTATCCTGTGGTTTGTGTATCAGATGTTGCCAGTGTCTCTGTGTTGTTCATTCTAGATTGTCCCTTCTGTTTACTCTAGTGTTTATTTTGTCCTGTGTCTTGTGCATCCGATGTTGCCAATTTCTCTGTGTTGTTCATTCTAGATTGTCCCTTCTGTTTACTCTAGTGTTTATTTTTTCCTGTGTCTTGTGTATACAATGTTGTCAGTGTCTCTGTGTTGTTCATTCTTGATTGTCCCTTCTGTTTACTCTAGTGTTTATTTTGTCCTGTGTCTTGTGCATACGATGTTGTTAGTGTCTCTGTGTTGTTCATTCTTGATTGTCCCTTCTGTTTACTCTGGTGTTTATTTTGTACTGTGTCTTGTGTATCCGATGTTGTCAGTGTCTCTGTGTTGTTCATTCTTGATTGTCCCTTCTGTTTACTCTAGTGTTTAATTTGTACTGGGCCTTGTGTATCCGATGTTGTCAGTGTCTCTGTGTTGTTCATTCTTGATTGTCCCTTCTGTTTACTCTAGTGTTTATTATGTACAGTGTCTTGTGTATCCGATGTTGTCAGTGTCTCTGTGTTGTTCATTCTTGATTGTCCCATCTGTTTACTCTAGTGTTTATTTTGTACTGGGTCTTGTGTATCCGATGTTGTCAGTGTCTCTGTGTTGTTCATTCTTGATTGTCCCTCCTGTTTACTCTTGTGTTTATTTTGTCCTGTGTCTTGTGTATCCGATGTTGTCAGTGTCTCTGTGTTGGTCATTCTTGATTGTCCCTTCTGTTTACTCTAGTGTTTATTTCTTCCTCTGTCTTGTGTATCCGATGTTGCCAGTGTCTCTGTGTTGGTCATTCTTGATTGTCCCTTCTGTTTACTCTAGTGTTTATTTTGTCCTGTGTCTTATGTATCCGATGTTGCCAGTGTCTCTGTGTTTTTCATTCTTGATTGTCCCTTCTGTTTACTCTAGTGTTTATTTTGTCCTTTGTCTTGTGTATCCGATGTTGCCAGTGTCTCTGGATTGTTCATTCTTGATTGTGCCTTCTGTTTACTCTAGTGTTTATTTTCTCCTGTGTCTTGTGTATCCGATGTTGCCGGTGCCTCTGTGTTGTTCATTGTTGATTGACCCTTCTGTTTACTCTGGTGTTTATTTTGTACTGTTTCTTGTGTATCCGAAGTTGTCAGTGTCTCTGTGTTTTTCGTTCTTGATTGTCCCTTCTGTTTACTCTAGTGTTTATTTTGTCCTGTGTCTTGTGTATCCTATGTTGTCAGTGTCTCTGTGTTGTTCATTCTTGATTGTCCCTTCTGTTTACTCTAGTGTTTATTTCTTCCTCTGTCTTGTGTATCCGATGTTGCCAGTGTCTCTGTGTTGTTCGTTCTTGATTGTCCCTTCTGTTTACTCTAGTGTTTATTTTGTCCTGTGTCTTGTGTATACGATGTTGTCAGTGTCTCTGTGCTGTTCATTCTTGATTGTCTCTTCTGTTTACTCTAGTGTTTATTTTGTACCGTGTCTTGTGTATCCGATGTTGTCAGTGTCTCTGTGTTTTCATTCTTGATTTTCCCTTCTGTTTACTCTTGTGTTTATTTTGTCCTGTGTCTTGTGTATGCGATGTTGTCAGTGTCTCTGGATTGTTCATTCTTGATTGTCCCTTCTGTTTACTCTATTGTTTATTTTGTACCGTGTCTTGTGTATCCGATGTTGTCAGTGTCTCTGTGTTGTTCATTCTTGATTGTCCCATCTGTTTACTCTAGTGTTTATTTTGTACTGGGTCTTGTGTTTCCGATGTTGTCAGTGTCTCTGTGTTGTTCATTCTTGATTGTCCCTTCTGTTTACTCTTGTGTTTATTTTGTCCTGTGTCTTGTGTATCCGATGTTGTCAGTGTCTCTGTGTTGTTCATTCTTGATTGTCCCTTCTGTTTACTCTAGTATTTAATTCTTCCTCTGTCTTGTGTATCCGATGTTGCCAGTGTCTCTGTGTTGTTCATTCTTGATTGTCCCTTCTGTTTACTCTAGTGTTTATTTTGTCCTGTGTCTTATGTATCCGATGTTGCCAGTGTCTCTGTGTTGTTCATTCTTGATTGTCCCTTCTGTTTACTCTAGTTTTTATTTTGTCCTGTGTCTTATGTATCCGATGTTGCCACTGTCTCTGTGTTGTTCATTCTTGATTGTCCCTTCTGTTTACTCTAGTGTTTATTTTCTCCTGTGTCTTGTTTATCCGATGATGCCGGTGTCTCTGTGTTGTTCATTGTTGATTGACCCTTCTGTTTACTCTAGTGTTTATTTTGTACTGTTTCTTGTGTATCCGAAGTTGTCAGTGTCTCTGTGTTTTTCGTTTTTGATTGTCCCTTCTGTTTACTCTAGTGTTTATTTTGTCACGTGTCTTGTGTATCCTATGTTGTCAGTGTCTCTGTGTTGTTCATTCTTTATTGTTCCTTCTGTTTACTCTAGGTTTTTTTCCCTGTGTCTTGTGTATACGATGTTGACAGTGTCTCTGTGTTGTTCATAATTGATTGTCCCTTCTGTTTACTCTAGTGTTTATTTTGTACTGTGTCTTGTGTATCCGATGTTGCCAGTGTCTCTGTGTTATTCTTTCTTGATTATCCCTTCTGTTTACTCTAGTGTTTATTTTATCCTGTGGCTTGTGTATCAGATGTTGCCAGTGTCTCTGTGTTGTTCATTCTAGATTGTCCCTTCTGTTTACTCTAGTGTTTATTTTGTCCTGTGTCTTGTACATCCGATGTTGCCAGTTTTTCTGTGTTGTTCATTCTAGATTGTCCCTTCTGTTTACTCTAGTGTTTATTTTGTCCTGTGTCTTGTGTATACGATGTTGTCAGTGTCTCTGTGTTGTTCATTCTTGATTGTCCCTTCTGTTTACTCTAGTGTTTATTTTGTCCTGTGTCTTGTGCATACGATGTTGTCAGTGTCTCTGTGTTGTTCATTCTTGATTGTCCCTTCTGTTTACACTAGTGTTTATTTTTTCCTGTGTCTTGTGTATCTGATGTTGTCAGTGTCTCTGTGTTGTTCATTCTTGATTGTCCCTTCTGTTTACTCTGGTGTTTATTTTGTACTGTGTCTTGTGTATCCGATGTTGTCAGTGTCTCTGTGTTGTTCATTCTTGATTGTCCCTTCTGTTTACTCTAGTGTTTAATTTGTACTGGGCCTTGTGTATCCGATGTTGTCAGTGTCTCTGTGTTGTTCATTCTTGATTGTCCCTTCTGTTTACTCTAGTGTTTATTTTGTCCTGTGTCTTGTGTATCCGATGTTGTCAGTGTCTCTGTGTTGTCCATTCTTGATTGTCCCTTCTGTTTACTCTAGTGTTTATTTTGTCCTGTGTCTTCTGTATCCAAATGTTGTCAGTGTCTCTGTGTTGTTCATTCTTTATTGTCCCTTCTGTTTACTCTAGTGTTTATTTCTGCCTCTGTCTTTTGTATCCAATGTTGCCAGTGTCTCTGTGTTGTTCATTCCTGATTGTCCCTTCTGTTTACTCTAGTGTTTATTTCTTCCTCTGTCTTGTGTATCCGATGTCCGATGTTACTCTAGTGTCTCTGGATTGTTCATTCTTTATTGTCCCTTCTGTTTACTCTATTGTTTATTTTGTACTGTGTCTTGTTTATCCGATGTTGCCAGTGTCTCTGTGTTGTTCATTCTTGATTGTCCCTTCTGTTTACTCTAGTGTTTATTTTGTACTGTGTCTTGTGTATCCGATGTTGTCAGTGCCTCTGTGTTGTTCATTCTTGATTGTCCCTTCTGTTTACTCTAGTGTTTATTTCTTCCTCTGTCTTGTGTATGCGATGTTGCCAGTGTCTCTGTGTTGTTCATTCCTGTTTGTCCCTTCTGTTTACTCTAGTGTTTATTTCTTCCTCTGTCTTGTGTATCCGATGTTACCAGTGTCTTTGGATTGTTCATTCTTTATTGTCCCTTCTGTTTACTCTATTGTTTATTTTGTACTGTGACTTGTGTATCCGATGTTGCCAGTGTCTCTGTGTTGTTCATTCTTGATTGTCCCTTCTGTTTACTCTAGTGTTTATTTTGCCCTGTTTCTTGTGTATCCGATGTTGCCAGTGTCTCTGTGTTGTTAATACTTGATTGTCCTTTCTGTTTACCCTCTTATTTATTTTGTACTGTGTCTTGTGTATCAGATGTTACCAATGTCTCTGTGTTGTTCATTCTTTATTGTCCCTTCTGTTTACTCTAGTGTTTATTGTGTCCTGTGTCTTCTGTATCCGATATTGTCAGTGTCTCTTTGTTGTTCATTCTTGATTGTCCCGTCTGGTTACTCTAGTGTTTATTTTGTACTGTGTCTTGTGTATCCGATGTTGCCAGTGTCTCTGTGTTGTTCATTCTTGATTGTCCCTTCTGTTTACTCTAGTGTTTATTTTGTCCTGTGTCTTGTGTATCCGATGTTGCCACTGTGTCTGTGTTGTTCATTCTTGATTGTCACTTCTGTTTACTCTAGTGTTTATTTTCTCCTGTGTCTTGTGTATCGATGTTGCCAGTGTCTCTGTGTTGTTCACACTTTGGTGTCCCTTCTTTTTACTCTAGTGTTTATTTTGTACTGTGTCTTGTGTATCCGATGTTGCCACTGTCTCTGTGTTGTTCTTTCTGTATTATCCCTTCTGTTTACTCTAGTGTTTATTTTATCCTGTGTCTTGTGTATCCGATGTTCCCAGTGTCTCTGTGTTGTTCATTCTAGATTGTCCCTTCTGTTTACTCTTGTGTTTATTTTGTCCTAAATCTTGTGCATCCGATGTTGCCAGTGTCTCTGTGTTGTTCATTCTTGATTGTCCCTTCTGTTTACTCTAGTGTTTATTTTGTACTGTGTCTTGTGTATCCGATGTTGCCACTGTCTCTGTGTTGTTCATTCTTTGTGTAGCACTTTTTACCTTTTGTTTCGTGCTTGACAAAATAAGTTAATTCGTGACCCAATACTATAAGCTTGCAACGTTGCCACCATTTTTTTAAAGTAAAATGCGTTGTGAATAATATACTTTAAAGAGGATATGAAAGTGTAAAAGGTAAGAAAGACAAATATTTGGCTAGATAAAATTTTCGAGAATTAAAATTATCCTCTTCTTTCAGTATCCACTTTTGATTGATTGCGTGAGTGAGTGATTGTTGTTTAATGCCAATTCAACAATTTTTCAGCTATATTATGGCGAGAACAAGTTAATTACCAATGAGATGATGATGAGGTTCGCCTTGTTCTAGACCAACACGCTGAGTTGGATTTGTATAGTGCTAGCTCACTGAAACAACAGTCCGCGGGTAGAAATGTCACTCTATTCGGACACGTGATTCTGATTCCGAGCCAACCAATATGTCCTCTTTCTCCGTAATGTTGTGTGCTTAGCGTAGAAGCAACAAATACCAATCTTATAGTCTTTGGTTTGACCCGACCGGGGCTCCAACCCACGATCTATCGCACTCAAGGTGAGCACGCTAACCATTACTCCACCGATGCAGTGCTTTTGATTGATGTTACCACGTGAATATACTTTGTCACAGTATGATAGTAGTCCTCCTTTGACAGCATGTAACATTTTAATCATAGTAATAGCTAGTTTTTTTGTTAAACAAGTGGAAGAACCGGGAATATACGTCTAAATATTGATTCTTCTGAAATTTTGGTATTCAACATAAAGTAGATAATTCACAATATTCTTCATTTATCGGAATATTCAGTGATGACATGAATGACTTGTGATTTGCCTAATTGTCTTCTTTGTCAAAATTAGTATTTTTGTAAGGTTTACCAGAGTTCTAGGAAAAACCAGGTTCTTCATACTGCTCGTTTGGCGTTAAACAACAATCATTCACTTCATTACTCCTTCTTATTTACCAAACCTTATTTCTTGTGGTTTTTGAATATTTTAATGATGTTTACCAAAACGGCCAAGTGAAGTATTATCATTTAGTGTCGGTCGTCTGTTAGCCAAATGCTATAACTATTCTACGTTATCAAGTTTTGGGATTATTTTGTAGCGCGAGCATATATAGTACATGTGTATGCAAAACGCACATGGATCAACGCTTACCTCCCCATGACCAGACCCAAACGGTCATGTAAGGTATTATCATCACATTGCGTCCAGCGTGGTCTGTAAATCTTTAACATTAACATTGGAGGGATGTAGGAGAGGTGTGCTTTCAGTTGCCGGGGGCCCAGGAGCAGAGGGGTCCCATGCTTATCTATGTATGTTGTGTACTGTATGTTGTTTTAATGTTTAAGCACTGACTGTGTTGGAAATACCAATACAATATATATATGTTTAATTTTATATACATTTACAGTTTTATTCCTATGAGTGGTTGTGTAGGTATGGGCCCCAGTGCACTGCTTTGCCCGAGGGCCCGTGATACTGTTAAGACGGCCCTGCTTCTATTGATATTATCTAAAAAGCAGTAGAGAGGATCTACACATGTAATATGCTACGATATCGTTGTTGTTTAGATATTTCAGCAGATGAACAATACAAATTAATTTGTGAAGAAGGGAGCTTTTCAAGCACATCAACAAAACATGTATTTAAGTAAAATTGTTACTACGCTGATTTTTAAAAGAAAATGAAAACGACGATTGTCTTACATGACGTTTACTGTGACGTAACTTATCCGGAATATTTACACGTCCGCAATCGATATTGCAAAAATCCTACGTCCTTTAAGTGTTTTAAAATAAATGTTGTTTAGTATTTGTTTATTAAATATAAAAAAAATGCAATAGAACAACGTCATCCCGAAGACTGATCTTGGAAAAATGTTAACAGTCAACAGACTTTATCATTAAATACGATATCTTTTAACACGTATCTTTATAATCATGCATTTTTCATTTTCCTTTGAGCCACTTCACATAACGACCTTTTCTATTATACAAAGACAATGTGATTAAGATCCACGAATTATATTAGTCAAGAAAACTTTTTTTCCAACAATTACAAATAAGGGTAATAACAAAATTACCGAATTCCGAGCAATCTTTCAAAGGGAAAGTCAAAACTCATAAGTAAATAAACAGACAAAATCAGTCAACAACCGGAAAACTGTGAAAACCGTAATGACCCTGATTTGGTACAGGCATTATAAAGAAATGGTGGGTTGAATCAGATTTTAAAGCGCCAAACCTCCCCCTTTCATTACGGCTCAAAGTTTCCGGCTGTCACTATAACAGTATGTATAACAATACGTTCATAAGATCCATGTGACGATACACATCGATAGACCAAGCTGAATATTTACATGTCTACAGTGGTCGTTGCTATATTAGGATATCCACCGTGGCGTAGTTATATTTAGATATACACAGTGGCTGTAGTTATATTTATATATCCACTGTGGTCATAGTTATATTAAGATACTCACTGTGATTGGTAGTTATATTTAGATATCCACTGAGGTGGCGGCTATTTTCATATATCTATTGTAGTCGTAGTTATATTTAGATATCTACTGTGATCGTGGCTATTTTAAGATATCCACCATGGTCGTAGCTATATTTAGATATCTCCGGTGGCCATAGTTATATTTAGTTATTTTCTTCCAACACTTCGTTCGTCCTAAAATAAATCTGTTCTTGTTCTACGCAAATAATAACAAACTAGGTAATAGGATTGAGTCGCTCGCTACGATTTATTTTTAATATTTTACCTTACATAATCAAGCATAGACATATCGCAACAACATAGAAATATTAATAAACATACAATGATGCTAGAAGTATCCAAGCTCACCCTTAAAGGAAACGTTAAAGCCATAGAGAGAATGAAAAAATAAACGAATACGTGCAGACTGTTACCGTAGCGAGACTCGATAAATTAAATACCGCCAATCCTTTGTATATATACCACCCACAATCAAGTATGTGGGTTTACTCGACTGGTAACACAAACTAACGAATCTAACAATTCCGAAAAGAAATGAATATATCTACTGTGATCATGGTTATTTTTAGATATCCGCTATGGTCGTAGCTATATTTAGATATCCACTATGGTCGTAGCTATATTTAGATATCTACTGTGACAGTGTTTTTTTTCTTAAATATCCACTATGGTCGTAGCTATATTTAGATATCTACTGTGACAGTGTTTTTTTTCTTAAATATCCACTGTGGTCGTAGTTATATTTAGATATCTACTGTGACAGTGTTTTTCTTCTTAAATATCCACTATGGTCGTAGCTATATTTAGATATCTACTGTGACAGTGTTTTTTTTCTTAAATATCCACTAAGGTCGTAGCTATATTTAGATATCTACTGTGACAGTGTTTTTTTTCTTAAATATCCACTATGGTCGTAGCTATATTTAGATATCTACTGTGACAGTGGTTTTTTTCTTAAATATCCACTATGGTCGTAGCTATATTTAGATATCTACTGTGACAGTGTTTTTTTTCTTAAATATCCACTATGGTCGTAGCTATATTTAGATATCTACTGTGACAGTGGTTTTTTTCTTAAATATCCACTATGGTCGTAGCTATATTTAGATATCTACTGTGACAGTGTTTTTTTTCTTAAATATCCACTATGGTCGTAGCTATATTTAGATATCTACTGTGACAGTGTTTTTTTTCTTAAATATCCACTATGGTCGTAGCTATATTTAGATATCTACTGTGACAGTGTTTTTTTTCTTAAATATCCACTGTGGTCGTAGTTATATTTAGATATCCACTGTGGTCGTAGTGGTATATTTAGATATACACTGTGTACATAGGTACAGTAGGTTCATAGCTGCGGAACCGTAGCCCTTGATGGTCTTTTTACTAATTTTTTTTTATTAGCAGACCATAGGGCTACGGATTTCACTCTATCAAAAATTTGCGGAACTCCTATCAATAATACGTCGCACCTTTCAACAGTAATTTTCACAACAAAGCGCTTTGTGAGAGCGGAGTCATGTGGATAACTCGTTTCGCTACATATTTATCTATCGCTTTTCATATTTACTTACTTATTATTATTCATTTCTAGCTCATTATAATAAAAAATGTTTCGATATTAACTGATTTCACCTACTTAGTCCCGCCATCTTGTCTTTGTTGGTATTCTCGCTTTGAGGTCACATGACTTTTGAAAGATGACTCTAACAGCAAAACACGTGTTCGGTTTGTTTACATGAAAAACTTGAATATCTTGAATGAGAGTTCACCTCAGTTGGAATAATCATAGAAGAAAATAACATTTCTGGTTATTATATGTAAAATATTTTATTTCATTAACAAAATCTCCGTTCAAAATATGCGGTAAAACGTAAACAAACCGAACACGTGTTTTGCTGTTAGAGTCATCTCTCAAAAGTCATGTGACCTCAAAGCGAGAATACCAAAAAAGACAAGATGGCGGGACTAAGTAGGTGAAATCAGTTAATATCGAAACATTGTTTTTAATATGGAGTAGGCATTGCCTAGATGCGAGCACAGCATTTCTGTCTGGCCAGTGTGTATATATTTGAGTGAAAGTTGAATATCACAAAATATCAACTCCAGTTATTTAATTTCAACGAAATAACAAAGGCATGCCATTAACAAAAGAGCTCAAATTAAATCGGATTTTTTTCCTCATTCATAGTTGGTTTCATACCTTTTCCTTTGTCAAACTTTACCATGTTTACTATGAATAACATGACGGGTGTAGACATTGCTTACTCAACAAGAGCACCTTGATGAAACCAGTGTCTTTTTGAGGTCTATATAGTGTATTTGTTTAATATGTTTTTCCATGTGGTTTTTGTTGTGCTCTTTTTTACCCATTTGTCTGCATTTCTTAATATACGACTTCTAGTGTTTATTCCTCTGTTTTCCTTCCCTACCTTTTCTAAATGTAAGCATGTTAGATTATTTTAAAGACATGAAAACACCGAAGCTTGCTATAAATTTAATTATATGTTATCACTCAATATTACATCTTCATATAGATATATAGATATATACAGATTAAGGTTACAATTGTTGTTATTGGTATGTTAACTATCATATAAACTTTAAACATTAGGTTACAATAAAGTATTGTTGTTGGTATGTCAGCTACATGTATAATGCAAAGCTTTAGTAACAAGTTGTTCCTTTACACTTAAATAAGGTATAGTGTTTAAAAATTAGACTAACTTTAAGATGAAACAATTTGGAACTTAATGATACTGATTTTGAAAAGCGAGATAAAAGTTGGTATGTCAACTATCATGTAAAGATTTAAAAGTTAGGTTACAATAAAGTATGCTATGCAGTGTAATGTATATGAATTTAAGATTTTGGTCAGAGGATTTACACCAAATATGAACATAAAGAAGACTTGATTTTGTTCAGAGGAATATTACACTGATATATGAACATGATGAAGACTTAGGTATTATATTTGGAATATAAAATGTACAGAAAAAATGATTATGCTATACATATAGATGACATTAAATTACATTCAACAACTTTAATTGATTTGAATACATTTTACTGATTTAACCAAATTTCTTATAATGATAATAGTCAACAATTTCCATATAAAATTAACAATAAGTCAACAATTTTCATATCACATGAGCTTTCAATTATTTACATAATAAAAGATACATCCATAAAATATGTTGAATAAATAGACAATTTCTGAAAAACAGAAAGAAAATTGTATGTCTTTAAAAATTCTAATATAGATGAATATACAGTAATTTGTGTTTCTTCTACCAACACGTCTGTATAGAAAGTATGACTTGAAAAGACATTACGTAGAGTGTCGTTATAGTAGTACTGATAGTTTCAAATGATATGCTTCTTAATTCAGTTAAGTTAGCGACCTACATGTAGCTGAAAGATTTCATGTTTTTTCAAATAAATATATTTCTACCTAACTGCAATAAGCACAAATCAAACCATAATCATTTATCATTAGTTTTAAGGCATGCCGATGATGGACCATTCGATTTTCGTAATGGGGGAGGGGTTCCTTTTTTTTTAAATGAAATTGACTTGCTCTGATATTACTGATAAAAAGTAATCTGGTTTGGCTACTCCTGAAAAAAGCCTTTCTCCACATTTGCTCATGAGCAAAGCATCTGGTCAAAAAGTCCTATATTGTCTATATAATAACAAAAATAATCTGGCACCATATAAGAAATATCTGGCTAGGAAATAAAACCCAGGCTCCCATTTAAGAGAATCAAATGGTCTGTGTCTTATTATCAATAGTATTAATATTCACAAATGTTGAACAATACAAGACCAGAACACCGAAGAGGCTTATATTCTCTTATAGTCCCAAGAGTCTTTATATTCATCATTATCTCCCTCTTCAATAACATCATCTTCAGATATTGTACTGTCAGATTCATGCTGACCACCAATTAAGCCATTTTCTATGTCTGAAATGGTAGAGTGACAAAGAGCGCTGTACCAGGTATAGCATATATATTGGTTACCATGTACTCCATCATACAAGTTTGAATAATCAAATTTAGTGTGGGTAACAATTTTATTTTTATGCCTCTTCTTATTTATTTTAATTAAATCTTTGAGAAGATGGGGTGTCCTGATACCATGTGATGAATTGAATTTGGTTATTTTATCATTTATTGTCATAATGCTATGTTCCAATTTTTGTTGTTGATTCATATATTTTGAAATTGTGATAGGATCAATAATATCAACTTTCTTTGATAACTTATATTGTTCATATTTTGCAAGACTAACAGGGGGAATAGATGCAACTTTGAGAGTGACATTTCTACTTGCTAATTTAGAATATAAATCTTCCATTTCCTCAAGTAATTGGTCCTGTTTTTTGTTTTGAGGATCAGAAAATACAATCTGAGCTCTGTCATCCGACATTGAAGTTAAATTACAAATGCCTGCAGCTAACAGAACAAACATATCATCATAAAATACACGATTATCTAACAAAGAATCAACACATTCAATAATATTGGTTGACAATTTTTTTATAGTAGCACCACCAAGTACAACTAAGTTTGTTTCATAGCTATAATTGAAAGGCTGGACATCCGATAGAAATCGATCTAGCAATGCTCCTCTTGAGTCAGTAGCAATGATTAAATATACCATCCTAAAATATGAAATAAGTAAAGTAAAATATATGGCTTAATGTTTCCCCAATGAAGGACTTGTATTATAAAATCACAAGTTCAAACTGTCATTACTTGTGTACGTGAGACAGTGTTGCTTAGTTGGCGATTGTCACATCACCCACTAAGGCACTATCAAACGGTGGTATATATAAAATATATGGCTTTATGTTTAATAGAAAATGTTCCCCATCATAATTGAGAATGAATGAATTGTATTGTAGAATCACAAGCTCAAACTGTCGTTACTAATACTGATGTACAGGAGACAGTGTGTCTAAGTTAGCGATTGTCACATCACCCACTTAGCCACTATCAAACGGTGGTATTTATGATGTAATATTTTTATTTGTTTGTGAGTGAATTGGTCCAGGTTATACATCAATAAACTCCGGAAAAAATGCGTTTAATCCTATAATAAAAAAGTTTGATTGAAATGTGGTTTCAAAGAGAAAAAAGTTAACGACATTGGACACCAAGTGTTGACAATAACTCGCATGGCCCTGACTAATCTACTTGTCCACTTCAGGCCTTTTTTATAGTTATGCTCTACTACATTTTGTACCACATTTGTTAAACTATAGGATAACAAAACTACATGGGAAGTTTCACAGATCCCCCTAACTAAACTAGTTTCTGTTTGATTGATTTTGCTTTTACAGGAAGTTCCTGTTTGTGACAGAATCTAAGTAAAAAGGGACTGAATATTACGAATGAAAAAAAGATTCTAAAGGCATGAACTATCTTGGTTAGCGATTATCACATCACCCACCAAACTTTATTTAAAAACGGGCATGTTTAAATGGATTTTGTTGCAATATTAAATAGTGATTGGAAGATAAAACCAATATTATTGGAAGATATCTATTAAAAAACACACAACTAGTGGAATATATATGATTTCCATGTCAATCGAGTATTAAGAAGATATTAACTATCTGCAAGAGATTTACCAAAAAGGAGTTCTAAGAGAATTTACACACAAGTAATTCAGTTACAGAAGAAAGTAAATTCTTATATATGCAAAAAAGTAGAAAAAAAGGCAGACATATCCTAGTTAGCGATTTTCACATCACCCACCAAGATAATACAAAAATATGAAAGGAAAAACAAGAAAACCGAGGAAGAAAGAAGAAACTTAATACCAAGAAAAGTAGATATGATCAGGATCAACAAGAACTACAGAGGCAGAGATGACACATAAATGAAAATGAAAACTGACTACAAACAAACATGAGCAACCCAGACCCAAAAACTTTGAATAGATTCAGCATCAGCACTGGAAACATCATGAAAGGAGACATATACACTTCAATGCTCGGTTAGCGATTGTCACATCACGCACCAAGACATAACTGGAACGGTAAAGGAATTTAGAGGAATTATTAACCTCAACTGAACAGCGAAAGGAATGACAAAACAAAAGGCATAGGACATCTTTTATATATATGTGCACGCGTCAACTGTAACTACAAAATGTTAAGGCACCATATATGATATTCTTTCAAGTTTATTCTTCAGTAGGAGAATGAACTTGATCATTTAAAATATGAGTTACAAAACAGGAAATCATGTGATCATGTTTTAAATGGGCAAACAGTTTTGCCGTCTGTTCTGCCATATGGAATAATCTTTTAATTTCAACTGATCGTGCTTTCGTAGTAGAGTGCACACTTTATGACAAATCCGATCTTCGTTTCCAGAATAGATGGATGCCATGCAAAATCTGGATCATTTGTATTATTTCCAGAACATTTAGCTCTTGACAACGCTACAAAAAGGGCACCTGGATTTCTCGACTCAAAGCTCTGTGTTCCCGGATTAATCACAATGTACCGGTTTGGTTCGCCTTCTCCGATTGTCATACCTTGACATCTATGGATTGTAGTGGCCCAGCCTAGTCTGAGAGGTACTGTCTTGCGACTACAACCATGGCAGTTACAATCAAGGCGTCTTTCCACGGGAACTATTGGTACCAGTTTAGAGTAGTTGTTGATGAATGATGGTCCGGTGTAATTTGGAAACTCTACAATGACAACCTTTGGTAAAGAAGTTTTGGGACTGTCTCCAATGTTGTATATGATTTCTTCTACTCTTCCCATGGACCCGTTGAATACACCGTAGGGTACGCACATGTTTGCTGTGAGCATCACTTTCGCTCCTTTTCAAATATAAACAACTGGTAATAATCCGCCAGCTTTATCACTAGTCATAGATTTTGCATGGAATCCTTTTCCAACTGCTGTAATTTTTGCGACCGGATTTTCCTCGTTGGCTTCCAGCAATTTCCCTTTGTTATGATTCCACTCTTCGTCATGACTAGGAAAAACAAATAGCCCCCTTTCATTTATACGTTGTAGCAAATCATCACCATGCGAAAAGGACAAGTTGGGCCACTGGAAGTTTTGTAACCATTTGCTTGCTGTGGTGACAGATTGTATTGTCTCAAATCCGTAAGAATTTGTTTGAAAGTGTTTTCGTCATTTCCCTGTCGTACAACGGTTCTCACAGCAACTGCATGCGTAAACTCTTTCCAAACTAGAACGCCATGAATAGCTGCAGGAATTTGGCTTTTACAGATGTATACAGGGGAATCTAAAACTGGAGGTAGTTGGACGTCATCTCCAAAAAACACAACAACGGGTAGGCCGCCCCAAGACTGTGATAAATTTGATGTACCAGCCATTCCACATCGGCACATGAACTCCATCCATCCTAATGTGATTGCTCCTATCAGTGATCTTTCATCAACCAATAAAACTTTAAAATTTTTTAAATTTTCCTGTAAAATCTCGCCTTTAGAACCATCAGGTGGTGTCATTTCCTTAGACTTTGTTTTTATTGGAATCTTCAAAAAACTATGTATGGTCACTCCAGATATCAAATTTGCGCTGTTGCCTGTTGGACAGAGGACTTGTACAACTTTGTTGGTGTTGTAGTAGGTTCTAACTGCTTTAACTAGACCCTTGATCAAGTAGGACTTCCCTGATCCAGCTGTTCCAGTGACTACCATTCTCAGAGGTTTAAACCCTTCATCGTTTCTTTCATGATCAAGCAAAGTTTTGACTACAATGTCGAAGGCTAACCTCTGTTCAGGGTTAAAATTTTCAATTCGTACATCTGGAATGTTTAAATTGTCTTCGGCTGCTCTGTGTACTTCACAGATTTTTTCAATAAAGGTTGCTGTGTCTTCAGGATAATCTTTACTTCGTCATCAAATTTGAATTCCTCCAAAGTTTCAGAGAAGTTTGCATTTGGTCTGATGGCCTCCATCCAATCCTGCTGAACTTCATCTTCAATTTCCGAAGTGTTGTCATCTTCTTCCTCATTGTTCATATTATGCTTTGATCTTTCTATTGCCGCTTTAACGAAGTTTGGACAGATATCTGACTGTAGGAAATTCTCCATTTTGATTGTCCAAGACATTTCATCTGGTTTGATGTCTTCAATTTTTCTCCAGTTTGGCCAATGTAGCAGTAGAGCAATTCTGCAGTAGTCATTTTCCAAAGGCCAAGATGCTGAGCTGTATCCGTTAACTACAGGTACCTTTCCTTGATTACAGATAAACGAATATAGGCTGTTCTTGTCGTATTCATCCCTGGATACATATTTGTCTATGATGTTATTTTTTGTCAAAGTTGCGTTTCTTTTGAATTGTCGAGGATTCTTGATCCCGAAAAACTCACAGATTGAAATTTATGGGAAGATCTGTATAGTGCAAGACCAGACAATTCGAAGGAAGCTTCTACCGATGATACATCTCTTTTAACAGTTGCAATCAGAAGTTTTGAACATATTGACTTCGCTGTGGCGCCGGTACTGTCATCTGCACAATTGATCATGTCGTTGAACAAGTCAATAACTGCTCCAGTTGGTTGGTTACCTTTGCAAGCGTACCCAGTGACATACTTTTCAGTTGCAAGTATCTCGTCCACTGATGGGTTATTAGGATCACTTTTGGACAATATAACAGATATATCCCCGTTAGCCCTCCATCCTTGTGTGTGGTATCTCGAATGTTGCACCAACAGTGGGTGATCTCTAGGCATTTCTAGACGTAAAGATCTATTTTTATCCCTTACAATGGCTGGGTCACTTCGCAGTTCCTTCACTGGAGATGACAATGAACCAAATTCCATGCGGCAGTATTTTTCTTCACCTGTTTTCCGCTGCCTCAAACAGTAATTGGAACAACGATGAATATTGATTCTGTTTGTCAGATGTAGGTAATCTTCTAGCAGGGAATCATGGTTGTCACTTGCATCCATAAGTAATTTCACCAAAGGATTCTTTTCTTCTGGGGGTGCAGGAGCGCTTCCTTCAGGGGGAGGCCAAAGATCTTTTCTTGGATTACCACTATCATCTTTTCCAGCAGGATGAGATGCAGTTAATCCCAACTGGTTGGTAGCCCATTCAGCGAGTCTTGATGCACATTCCTCATCAGGGAGACCCTCTTCAAGTGCCCGATGCATAAGATTGTGCGGTTCTCTATCCTTCCTCCAGCATAATCCATGCCAATGGATCATTCCCCTTGATTTGGCAAACTCCTGTCTATACCAGTAGCACTCTACATTAAAGACTGATCCCATTACTTCCCTGAAATATGCCTGTGTTCTCAAATCAAAGTAATGGCCGACAAGATGACCATTGTCTTGTATGGCTTCAAATAATCTAGACTTATCATTCAAGTCCACATCAATGTTTTTAGTTTTAGCAATATATTGGGACAGTATCCGCCTTAAAGGTTTAAAGTAAAATTCTGCACAACTCCCAGTACAGAAATAAGATGGCAACCCATTACCTTCATTGATGTTGAATTGAACAAGAGATCTGAGTTCCTTTGTTTTCTGAGCCCAATACTGTGCAGTACCTCTCAGATTAGAACTGAGGTAGATGATCTTTTTTGCAATAGAATTATCTCCATCCTGTAGTTTTTTCTTGATATCAGAGACAGATATGTGTGCATCTCCAAGTTTTTGGTTCACAATAAAGTTACTGTTCTCTATTGCTCTCTTTCTTAAAATCATGTGAACCGCAAATTTAAAATATTGATGATTCGCAAACTGACCATCCTCAAACCAAAGGAGATGCCCAGCCCAGTCAGCCATATAATTACAAGTTCTATGTCGATTGACATGGAAATCACCTGCACCATAAGGAAACAAACATGGAAATGCCATAGTGAAAAAGTGAGATGTGACAAATTCTGAAACAGGAACATCTCCACGAGTGGGCCAAGGAATAGTGATAGTACCTCTGGAATTCACAGTGACCTCTTCATGATTATCACCTACAATTTCATTGACAATATTTTGTACTTTATCTCGAAGGTTAAGTGTTTCATCAGGTAAAAGGACACTGGAATGTGTAACACCATCAATATCACCGAGATCGGTTTGTTCATTTGCAGGGCCCTTGTCGTTTTGGTGTGGTGTGCTATTGGTATATTCTAACGTTTGTATGTTTGGCATTTCTCCGTCTAAAGGTAATTGTTGCAGTCGTTCTTGACTAATAGTGATGTTTGAATATATCGAGTTCTTTTGTTTGAGCCAGATGAGTGCATTTTGGACAGTGTGACGTCTAACTCGAAAATCTTTTGACATATCGTTTCTACCTTTCTTTCTTACTTTTAAAATTTCTATTTCTGGTGGCAATCTTGGAAAATTTGTGCTGGTTGGTTTATTTCTTGTGGAAATGTTACACAATGCCCGCTAGAAGCTACTCCTCCATGTTTCAGCATATGAACATTGATACATGGATATATTTTTGAAATTGGCTGTTGTTCAACTATAGACATGCCTTGCAGTTCTTTGGGGCGTTTTTCAGGATTCATGTTGTTTTTAGTAGTGAAAAATTTGACAGGTTGTTTAGTCAGTAAAACAGCGACGACAAACGTTTTCCTGAGACATGTTCATTTCTAATCTACATTCATGGCATATGATGCAAGATTGTATTTGATAGTTCATTTGGCCGGGTACAAATGTTCTGATTGAATCCATGGCTTTATTGAACATAATGTCTGATGTTAAAGGTGGTGCATCTGGAATATTTTGCTGTGTGTCAAAACAAATCTTTTTTTGTTTATTTATTCTGTACAAATTTCGACGTCTTCTATTTTTTGTTTCTTTGTCAGTTTCATTTTCTTCTGGGCATTCATATTGAACGCCTAATTTTATGCACATTGATTGTATTTCAGTTTCGTCATGTCTTTTAATTTCACTTGTTTGTTTTGTTGTTGTGATTTCCTGTTTTCTAGTTTTCCTTGGGTTTGATAGCGAGTATGTATTACTGTGTGTTTGTATTCGAATTTCTGATTCTGAATCGGGTTTACGTTTTCTGTTTGTCTCTAATCTTTTAGTTTTATTTGTAGTGTTGCTGACATGTGATTCATCTGCACTTCCTATGTGAAATTGTGATGGAACAGTATTTTGAGTCTGTGATTCTACTACAACTTTCCGCATCATCCTATAATGACTGTAAGATAATAGGAGTTCAATATCCGAACATTGACTGTGAGTGGGAACAGAAATGAATCTCTGTGATATAAACCCATTATTGCACTGTAACATTATTGCAATGTTATAGTCCAATAAAATAGATGCCGCTTCAACCTCGGCAGCGGTTGCCCAACTCCTTCCATACAACATATGGACACTGTATGTTTCAATATTCATACGAGGGCCGTGACCATTTAATACTTTTTGTTCCCATTCCATCCAATTTTGAATGATATATGAACAAATAAGTTCTCTGTAAATCCTTGTCATATCAAAATGTCCATGAATAGAAAGACTTAGACAAGAGAAAAAACAATTCCCATCTCCTGGGACATCATACACAAGATAATTTAGTTGGTTTAAGACCAGTTGCTGAGATGGAAAATGTCGAAGATCAGCATAGGCTCGATGGGATTTCAAAATACCAATAGAATCATTTTCGGAAGAAGCCCCCCGTTTTGAAATTAAGGCATACGAATATTCAGCACTCATTTTGATAGCAACATTTCATCTATATTTATAACAAAGAATGTAACCACCTGTTCCACGTTGTATTCTATTTTCTGTTCAGCACAAGCAAATCTGAAAAATAATTAAGTATTTATTGACGTCAATTGACCGCACAGACTTTATTATCCCTACCTATATTTGATGTGTTCTATAACTGTCGTTTTTTTGCATGTTTCAAGTTTAACCCTACGGCGATGCGTTAACTTCGATAATAGCACTTGCTGTTGGAACAATACATTGGGGAGCACTTGCTTAAACATAACTATGCAATTGGGCGCTCAAAATGTTGGTCAACTGTTCGCTTGTCTATAATTTTCAGTACAATTAGAAATGACGCACTAGAAACGTATGTGAACCATGTCATCATCATTTTAATGGACAATTTCATTCTCAGAAGTTTGTCACTATGATTGTTTTGTTAAAGGATCGTCTTTCTTGTTCGGTTTGCGTCATCCCTGTATTGAGTTATTTGGATTGTTCAGTCATTGACAGGTTCTTCGGATTAGTTTTCAGTGCTAGTCATAATAAAAAAATATAATTCTTTTCTTTTCGTTTGTGTTCTAACATTTGAAAACAATTAATTATATATAATTACCTAAAAAAAGTGTGAAAAGTGAAAGACTCTGATATTCGTCCTGTTTCTGAAAATCTTTAAGAACCCTGTAAGCAAAAGAACAACAATAATGATTTCACCTTTTATTACCTAAGACAATATTTTCTGTGACTTTTCGTATTTCAAGTTTTACCATACGGAGATTAAAATGAAATCAAGGGAACCATCATTAGAACGGTAAACAAAAAATCCATGGTCGGGGGACAAAGACCAGGACAAATAAACAGACAAACACTACAAAGAACAGGAAATAACCAAAAGAACACAAACGGAAAACAAAACTAGAATGAAGTGTGTCTGTAGGACACCAATAATGCCCCTGTCGGCCAAAAATGACTAAGTCCAACTATCTGTCATTTTGTGAATATTTGACGAAATGAAAATCCTTTGGCCCTGCACACTTCCATTATGTGTACAAACCTCCTTCAAAATATAGCTAAAAAATTGTAGGAGGAGATAGCCGGACAAACCATGTACCTATATCCAGACGAACGGACGGACAGGGGTAAATTGATAAGCCCTCCGACTTATCGTCGCGGGGGCATAAAAATAAATGAGCAATTCGGACTCCAGTAAAAACTGGGAACAGTGGAGTCATAATAAAAAAATATGTAATTTTTGTCTTTTCGCTTGTGTTCTAATATTTGAAAACAATTAATTACCTTTAAAATGTGTGACAAGTGAAAGACTCTGATATCCTGTTTCGTTTCTGAAAATCTGGAAGAACTCTGTAAGAAAAAGAACAACAAGAATTATTTCAACTTTTATTACCTAAGACAGTATGTTCAGAAAAGTGTTATCCAACAATCGACAGGATTGAAGATTTTAAATTGCAACTGATATGACTGACTGACGGGGGTGTTTAATGTCTTAGACTACCCATTAGGGTATCGCACGGACGGCCCATTTTGTGGGCTTTATATTTCAATTTAATTTGTTAACTGATGTGCAACTTATAATGATTAGGTAAACAAAATTGACAATGGCGGACCCAGAACTTCCGAAAAGTGGACCAGCTGGCCTCATGATTCACGAATTTTGGTTTATTCCTCGGTTTTTCTTGCCTTTCCTTCACCATATTCTTCCAGCAAATTAGCTAGGAACCCTTGATCCGCCTATGATTGGATTAGAGAATTAATTCAATTACCTTAATAAAACCGGAAATTATGAGGTGATCATAGTCGTTTGCTGTGAATCAGTCCTGTATACTGTTGGCTGAAAACATAAAAATATCTGAAATTTTATTATTTGTTAAACATTTATTAATCAAGCAATTTGTGGTTTAACTCAGTAACCGACACCAAAACAACTCATGTTTAGATACAAAACGTGGGATGGGTTAATCACTATATACTGGTATACAGATGTGCATTTTTGCGGGGCTATATTTAGCTCACCTGACCAAAGGCCAGTGCGAATTGTTGTCATCGTTTGGCGTCCGTCATCTGTTTGTTAGCACATTTTCATCTTCTTGAGAACTACTGAAAATAATTTGACCAAACTTAGTCGATATCTTCTCTATGAGGTCCTGTACAATTGTTGCTACTTTTTCGGCGATTTGACTTTGTCAAAATAAACATGTAGGTTTCCATGCGATATCTATTGAATCTATTGTTAAACAATGATATAACAAAGAAAGGCAAGAAAAACCAAAGGGCCAATCTAAGGACATTACACAAACCCAGGAAACAACTGAACAACAAACAACAAAAAGACACAAAGCACAAAATACATAAAGTACAAACAAACGCGAGTGAGACGAACTCTCGATCAAATGAGAGTGAACCCAGGTGCTCCGGAAGAGTCAGCAATTCCTGTCTGTTGCAACACCCGTCGTGTCGGTCGCGGTCAGTCCGGTGGTAGTCACGTCCGGTAAGGGGAAAGAAACCCCAACAACTCTACAAAAAAACCAAATCAGTACCCATCTGAGACAGATATCTCGTACCTATCTACAAGTACATGATGTCTTCCGTAGAATTTGTTGAGTGAAGACAACAACCTAGGAGCAACATAACCCTGCTTTTGCAACTTCCGAGTTAACCGGCTGGCCCGATCAAATAAAACATAATGGTATTCACCGCATGCTCTGGAGTAACATATGAGCTGAGAGACGTAAACTCCATACGCCGGCGCAGATGGAATGTTGCTACTCAAGAAGGGAAAGTTGATTATTGGGAAGTTGAAGTCATCACGTTTGTCATAGAGTTTAGTGTTTAGTTTCCCCTTTGTGTCAATTTCGAGATGCAAGTCAAAATATGACGCAGACCGATAGGGACCGACCATTTACCTTGAAAAGGTAGGAAACAGCGATCACGACATCGTACTACTGGACATTGCCTGCAAACCATTCAAGCCAAAACCAGTGAGACGCAAAATATATCTATGGAAAAAAGCAGATATTTACAAGATAAAGGAAGATCTAGAATCATTTGGAAACACATTTCGAAACATCGGAAAGAGAGATATTGAATCACTTTGGCACGCTTTGAAAGACGCAATACAAAACACCATTGATAAAAGAGTACCTTCGAAAAATGACACAAGGGCGACACACACATCCTTGGATCAATACAACCATCAGGCGAAAGATCAACCGGAATCAAAAAGCTCATACGAAAGCTAGAAAAACCAAGAAGAAAAGAGATGTCGATAGATATAAACGACTCCAGCAAGAAGTTCAATATGAAGTAAGACAAGCAAATAAAAAGTATATGGAAGATGTCAGCACTGACTACAAAGAAAATTCCAAAACATTCTGGTCATTTATCAAGAGCAAGGGTGAAGAATGGACTGGAGTTGCCCCATTGAAAATCAAAATGGGGTTCCTACAAAGTGATAACAAGAGCAAAGCGGAAATATTTAATGAACAATTCCAATCAGTGTTCACAAAAGAAAACCTGAATAACTGCCCAAATAAAGGAAATAGTCCATACCAAACAATGTCTGACATAAAGATCAACTGTAAAGGAGTAACCAAACTACTGAAAAATCAGAACATACACAAAGCAACTGGTCCAGATTCAATTCCATCGTTTATTTTAAAATCAGCGGCAGACCAACTAGCTCCAATCTTGACAGACATATTTCAAACATCGATTGACACAGGAGAAGTACCACAAGACTGGAGAGATGCTAATACTGTACCATTATTTAAAAAGGACGAGAGACATCTAGCCTCCAACTATAGACCTGTTTCCCTCACCTCCATCACATGTAAGATACTGGAGCATATAGTCCACAGCAACATCATGGACCATTTCGACAAAAACAAGATCCTCACCAATGCTCAACATGGATTCCGCAAAAAACGATCATGCGAGTCCCAACTCATAGTAACCATCCATGAAATAGCATCAAAATTGGAAAAAGGCTCACAAGTAGATATCATCTTGCTAGACTTTGCAAAAGCGTTCGACAAAGTGCCACACCAACGCCTTCTACATAAATTAGAATATTACGGAGTCAACGCCAAGACAAAGAACTGGATTCAATCATTCCTACAAAATAGACAGCAGAGAGTCATACTAGAGGGAGCAGCATCAGAGCAAGCCCCAGTCCTGTCTGGTGTACCCCAAGGAACCGTCTTGGGACCGTTACTGTTTCTGACCTACATCAATGACATGCCAGAAATGGTTAAATCATCAGATACAAAGCTATTTGCCGATGACAGCCTACTCTTCCGTACCATCAACAACCAAGCTGACAGCGTATTATTACAGAATGACTTAACATCGCTACAAGATTGGGAAGACAAATGGCAAATGAGTTTCAACGCCAAGAAATGACAAGTCAATCGAATAACACCTAAGAACAGACCACCACTGCCAACAACTGCCTTTGCATATTTAGGAAACAAATACACCTTTATTCTCATAATTATGATTTAAATTGCCATAGATTCACAAATCTTTAAAGATTTAAAAAAATAAAACACCGTGCAATCATTTTTTGAAGTTTTTATGTTTTAATCTAAATTTGCTAAAATGTCGCAATACACATCTAACATGTATGTTTGTAATGTATGTGGGACAATAAAAGTGAATTTATTGTGGATAATAGGGTCGATACACGTAACTTGCCGTTAACATAAGATTGTATAAATATAGATATGCACAAGTTAAATTAAGGAAAATGGGATGAAATAATAAAGAAATTTTATTGAAAATAATATATGTAAACAGAAAGTTGATTATTTCATAAATTAAAATGATTTTTAATACAATTTATAAAGAAATACCCATCACAATATCGTTATTTAGGTAAATACTTATTAGACTGATTTTTTTAAACCCATTTTTGTCTTTAATTGATAACTGACCCAAGATAGCCTAAATAAATGAAATGTGATTTAATGTGTTAATTATATAAATCCTTGCCTTCTATCAATTTTAATTTCTTATCTAATTCTTATTCTTATTATGTAACAATATGGTCAGGTTGTTATTTTCATTGAATGGCATCTCAAAATAGATGGCTTCACAGTAGGAGCTCTTCCTGTATATTGGTTACATCCTGTATATTACAACTGACAGCTAATGTATGACAAACAATTGTAATCAGCCATCAGTATCATACAATACATTTTTTTAAAATCTTTATTTTAAATGAATTAAAAAATCATTATATGAGTGAATTCAATTCAAGCTTTTATTTACTTTCCAACTTTGAAATAAAAATCATTATGTTTTAATATTTAAAAAATAGTAATTATTCATTTATGTTTTATTTCATGTTTGGTTGCATTTCACCGGATATGTGTATTGCATACAACATTACATCATCTGATCGCTCCATTGGACATTATTTACAAACACTTTAGCTCCTCCTATTTTATGTCGTAACACCCATAAGTCATAGCGATTTACTATTTCCGGTTTGACGGATTTTTTCAATGAATGCATCCAGGCGTTAATGCAGCGACTAGCGGGAGAGTAATTTAACGACTGGATTATTCGAGTTAGCACATTGGCGGAAAAGAATGAATCTTACGGGAGTGTCAACAGTCATGGGCTTTGGGCATGCGCCAACATTTTAACACCCAAACCCGGCACGGGCCAAATCCGGAATACTATGGTACTCGTGACCCCACGGATGAGTACCAGACTAGTAAAAAGTATGAAATAGCGGCAAAAATAAATTTCCGAATTAGAAAAAGATACTGAAAATAAAATCTGATGTTTAAAATGAGCCCATTCCAGTAAAAATAAACAATCATATTACTGTCTTATTTATTTACAACTTAATACAAGTGCTATAAAATGACCTTTGATGACGTGTTGGGTCACTCATACACTCTACCAGCAATGGCCAGAATGAATGTTCCAGTGCTTCAAATTATCCTCGTAAGACTCGTTCTATAGACATATATGAGTGTGACTTCTCTGAGTTTGGTACACAATATAGTTGCAATGTATTTCCTTCACAATCACGAAACTGAAATCGAAATAATATGTTAATTTTCAAATGACAGGGGTGTGATGTGCATTTGTGATTCCAAAAAGACAAAAACTGTCCCTGAATCTATGAGGGGGAGGACAGGGGGTAGTCTTCTTCCACTCCTCTTCTTCTTTCTCTCTCCCTCGACTCCTTTCTCCCTTCTCATCTTTTTTTCCTTTTGGCTTTATCTCCTGTCTCCCTCATTTTTCTCCCACCTCTCCATTCTTCCACCCTCTCCTTTCTCCCACCCCTTGTCTCCCTTCACCCTTTCCCCCTCATCTATGTGGTCATGATTGTTGTGAATACCATACACACATTTGTGTTGCTCAGGGATGAAAATTTAATATTTTGGTGGCCCAGTGTTATACATGTATGATCAAGCAAGAATGTTGAAAAAATAGTAACCCCGCTTAAGTTTTAGGGGTTACTGACTGGGCTCCTGTGAATTTCCATCACTGAATAGCACAGGCACTTGTTTCAATATCAAACATCACTGAATAGCACAGGCACTTGTTTGAATATCAAACATTTTATTCACTATTAAGTCTCCTTTAAATTTTTGATATTGAAGCAAGTGCCTGTGCTGAATAGTGTAAAATTATTCTAAGTCTTGGGGATAAATGTCATTATTTAAATGGATCATCTCACAACATGCAGTTTTATATACATGCACTGTTAAAATAAGCCATCAAACTCTATGCTCTTGTCTCTGTGAAAAAACAATACCTCTATGAATAACATATTATATCATGTTAAAGGTAAAGGAGTATATTTTTCTTAATAAAAATATTGAGTCCAGGTGCTCACACATATTGATAATAAATTGGACATCTTCATTTCACATTTAACTATATATATATATATAAGAAAATGTTTTTCATCTTCAACCAAGCCTGATGAACAGAACAACTTCGGACATGCTGTATACCATTAAATAGGAACCTGGGCTATTGTTTTATTGAATTTATGTGAACTAAAATGCATCAATTGATTGAACAACTTACATAATTAGTTGCAAAATATTTTTTGTTTATACATGTATATATATTTTTTTATATTTTTAGGTCTACTCATTGAACCTGTTCTTAACAGGCTCTTGTATGTATTCAAGGATATATGATCACAGCTATTTTTCTTTTTCAGTAAGTGTATTGCAATAGTATTACAAAACAACCAAACAGAACAGGAAATATATGTTATATTTGGCATTATATTGTACAAATACAATAATATTATTGATAAATATCTTCTGGGAAAAAATGCCTGAAAAGTGGATGACCAAAGATTAATGTTTGTTTTGAAAATTTGATTGTACAGACATGATCTAAAATAAATACCTTAGTTGTGATGAAAATATTATAATTAATTTGATTACATTACAATGGATTATTTTTTCTGGCACAAAACTTTTGGAACCAATTTTTTCTTGAGTATTCAAGAGCGCAGTCAAAATTATATCAAAGCATCAAAATTAAGACATGGGGGAACAAAGAATTTTATTTTCGGCCCGAAATAATGGTTATTAAAATTTCAAGGGCATTCACTGATAAAGTATAGATCATCAATTATTTACATGCCTAAAGTATATTATTCTATTAGGATATACACCCTATGGAAATTGACCAGCCTATAGCCCATTTGGTTGATGAATCCCAACCTACTCCTAACAACATGACCAATGAATTGATGAAAGACACACAACAGTTACCAGTACAGGTACGTTAAAAAAAGATTGAATTTACACATTTTATAACAATATCCCCTCAATACAAAAAACGTAAGAGGGATCATATTAATATGAAAGGATCGTCTGTTAATGCAGTGTGAAAAACCAAATATTCCATTCTCAATTTAAAGACTTTGGGTCTATGAAAATTTTGTTGAACAAAAACTTAAGTAAAAGGCAGTCGGGGTCATTAAGTTTTACCAATGTCCGTCCAAAAAAATTTTGTAAAAAATTTCACAGCTTCTACTGAGCAGAATGATTTTATATAATTACTTGCTAACAAGAAAGACAACTCTTGTAAAAAAGGAGATAACTCTGTAATATGAAATGGGGGAATAACACTAAAAAGACGACCAGTCTGTTGTATTCAGAAATTGCCAAGTAATTTTGCAGTTCAATGGTGCTGTTAGTAAGTATATCATTGAAGATTTATATGACTTGACCACAAATACGGATTTGTAAAGCTTGAAAATTTAATGAGAAGGAAAAAAACATACACTTGCTCGCTAAGTAAATTTCTTAAAAATAGCTCATCATGATCTATAGTACCAGTACTAAATAAATATAATTTTATTTCCAGCTTGAAAATGTTGTTTTGGAGGAGGCTGTATTGGATGTCAAAGAAGTAAGACTGTTGGATCATGAAAGAATTTTATCTTGCAATCACACCTTTTTGCAACCTCATAAAGGGGGTGGAATAACATTGAGACATATAAAGTCATTGACCTAATGAAGTTGCTGGTACCTTTTGAAGTTTTGAGAAGAAAGGGAATGTAGTTGTGTATCAGTTCGTATCACAACATTTCCTGCTTTTTTACATTTTTACTGATAGGCTGGGTAGGCGTGTATGGAAAATAAATGTAACTTTTTAACCAATCAGAATTAAGTATTTCTCCTACATTTATATATACCCCTCTCAAGAAAGAATCTATTGCTTGACATGACTGTCCACCTGTCAAACCACTTACAAATACCAATAGCACTTCTGAATCTGATTCTGAGGATGAAAATCGAATAAGAGATGATGAAAAGTGCTGTGTATGCAAATTATTCACCCCAAAAGAAATCAGAGAGAGCCCATGTTTAATATTCACGAAATGGCTACAATGTGACCAATACAAACACTGGGTTCATTTGGTCTACTCAATTGAAAAACGTGTGATCAGGAAAAGAGATGTATTTTTATGCCCCTATTGCAAGAGTGATTAGTATTGAAATCATGCTATCTATATTAATATTTAATAAAATGATTAACTTCCAGTTTGTTTAAAAAAAAAACAATTTAAAAACAAGGACAAAATTAAAACACAAACATAGCAAAGATTAAAAACAAAGAAATGGTGCCATCACAAGATTATGTTTTACAAGATAACAAGAGGTGCTACGACAAAATTTTGAGTGACTGGAATTTCAGACCCGTTCAAATGTATTCTGATAGGCTTGATGAACATGATTGATGGCTGAAATGTTCCTAACAAATTCATGACAAAATGTTGTAGTTACTATGGCGTCAATGAATCAGTACATTTCAATAATGTTTGAGAGATGTCAGTTCAAATCTCTCTGGAAACTAATGATCTGAGTACATATTAGGTTTATCAACTACTAACAATTACAATACATATAGCTTCTATAGTACAAGGTAGTACATTTCAATAATGTTGAAAAGATGTCAGTTCAAATCTGACTGGAAGCTAATCTATGGGTTTATTTTAATATATGCTTGATCATGTTGACTGCATTAACTAACATGGACACAAGTCCCTAGCTTAATGAAAGTTTTGAAGAACTACTCCTTTTTCAGTGTCATTTTTACACAACCACAAAATATTGTGTAATGGTTAGCATGCTCACCTAGAATGTGGTAGATCCATGGGTTCTAGCCCCTGTCTAGTCAAACCAAAGATTATAAAATTGGTAAGAATGCAGCATGTAGTATACTTTATATAATACTACACATTGTTTCAGTTCTAATGTAAGATATTCACATGTAGTATACTTTATATAATACTACACATTGTTTCATTTCTAATGTTAGATATTCTCATGTATGATACTTTATATAATACTACACATTGTTTCAGTTCTAATGTTAGATATTCACATATAGTATACTTTATATAATACTACACATTGTTTCAGTTCTAATGTTAGATATTCACATGTAGTATACTTTATATATAATTACACATTGTTTCAGTTCTAATGTTAGATATTCACATGTAGTATACTTTATATAATACTACACATTGTTTCAGTTCTAATGTTAGATATTCACATGTAGTATACTTTATATAATATTACACATTGTTTCAGTTCTAATGTTAGATATTCACATGTAGTATACTTTATATAATACTACACATTGTTTCAGTTCTAATGTAAGATATTCACATGTAGTATACTTTATATAATACTACACATTGTTTCAATTCTAATGATAGATATTCACATGTAGTATACTTTATATAATACTATACATTGTTTCAGTTCTAATGTTAGATATTCACATGTAGTATACTATATATAATACTACACATTGTTTCAGTTCTAATGTAAGATATTCACATGTAGTATACTTTATATAATACTACACATTGTTTCATTTCTAATGTTAGATATTCTCATGTAGTATACTTTATATAATACTATACATTGTTTCAGTTCTAATGTTATATATTCACATGTAGTATCCTTTATATAATACTACACATTGTTTCAGTTCTAATGTTAATTATTCACATGTAGTATACTTTATATATAATTACACATTGTTTCAGTTCTAATGTTAGATATTCACATGTAGTATACTTTATATAATACTACACATTGTTTCAGTTCTAATGTTAGATATTCACATGTAGTATACTTTTTATAATATTACACATTGTTTCAGTTCTAATGTTAGATATTCACATGTAGTATACTTTATATAATACTACACATTGTTTCAGTTCTAATGTAAGATATTCACATGTAGTATACTTTATATAATACTACACATTGTTTCAATTCTAATGATAGATATTCACATGTAGTATACTTTATATAATACTATGCATTGTTTCAGTTCTAATGTTAGATATTCACATGTAGTATACTTTATATAATACTACACATTGTTTCAATTCTAATGATAGATATTCACATGTAGTATACTTTATATAATACTACACATTGTTTCAGTTCTAATGTAAGATATTCACATGTAGTATACTTTATATAATACTACACATTGTTTCAATTCTAATGATAGATATTCACATGTAGTATACTTTATATAATACTACACATTGTTTCAGTTCTAATGTTAGATATTAACATGTAGTATACTTTATATAATATTACACATTGTTTCAGTTCTAATGTTAGATATTCACATGTAGTATACTTTATATAATACTACACATTGTTTCAGTTCTAATGTTAGATATTCACATGTAGTATACTTTATATAATATTGCACATTGTTTCAGTTCTAATGTTAGATATTCACATGTAGTATACTTTATATAATACTACACATTGTTTCAGTTCTAATGTTAGATATTCACATGTAGTATACTTTATATAATACTATACATTGTTTCAGTTCTAATGTTAGATATTCACATGTAGTATACTTTATATAATACTACACATTGTTTCAGTTCTAATGTAAGATATTCACATGTAGTATACTTTATATAATACTACACATTGTTTCAATTCTAATGATAGATATTCACATGTAGTATACTTTATATAATACTACACATGGTTTCAGTTCTAATGTTAGATATTAACATGTAGTATACTTTATATAATATTACACATTGTTTCAGTTGAAATGTTGTTAGATAATCACATGTAGTATACTTTATATAATACTACACATGGTTTCAGTTCTAATGTTAGATATTAACATGTAGTATACTTTATATAATACTACACATTGTTTCAGTTGAAATGTTAGATATTCACATGCAGTATACTTTATATAATACTACACATTGTTTCAGTTCTAATGTTAGATATTAACATGTAGTATACTTTATATAATAATACACATTGTTTCAGTTCTAATGTTAGATATTCACATGTAGCATACTTTATATAATACTACACATTGCTTCAGTTCTAATGATAGATATTCACATGTAGTATACTTTATATAATATTACACATTGTTTCAGCTCTGATGTTAGATATTCACATGTAGTATAATTTATATAATACTACACATTGTCTCAGTTCTAATGTTAGATATTCACATGTAGTATACTGTATATAATATTACACATTGTTTCAGTTCTAATGTTAGATATTCACATGTAGTATACTTTATATAATACTACACATTGTTTCAGTTCTAATGTTAGATATTCACATGTAGTATACTCTATATAATATTACACATTGTTTCAGTTCTGATGTTAGATATTCACATGTATTATACTTTATATAATATTACACATTGTTTCAGTTCTAATGTTAGATATTCACATGTAGTATACTTTATATAATACTACACATTGTTTCAGTTCTAATGTTAGATATTCACATGTAGTATACTTTATATAATATTACACATTTTTTCAGTTCTAATGTTAGATATTCACATGTAGTATACTTTATATAATATTACACATTGTTTCAGTTCTAAGGTTATATATTCACATGTAGTACACTTTATATAATACTACACATTGTTTCAGTTCTAATGTTAGATATTCACATGTAGTATACTTTATATAATACTACACATTGTTTCAGTTCTAATGTTAGATATTCACATGTAGTATACTTTATATAATATTACACATTGTTTCAGTTCTGATGTTAGATATTCACATGTATTATACTTTATATAATACTACACATTGTCGCAGTTCTAATGTTAGATATTCACATGTAGTATACTTTATATAATATTTCACATTGTTTCAGTTCTAAGGTTAGATATTCACATGTAGTATACTTTATATAATATTTCACATTGTTTCAGTTCTAATGTTAGATATTCACATGTAGTATACTTTATATAATACTACACATTGTTTCAGTTCTAATGTAAGATATTCACATGTAGTATACTTTATATAATACTACACATTGTTTCAATTCTAATGTACGATATTCACATGTAGTATACTTTATATAATATTACACATTGTTTCAGTTCTAAGGTTATATATTCACATGTAGTACACTTTATATAATACTACACATTGTTTCAGTTCTAATGTTAGATATTCACATGTAGTATACTTTATATAATACTACACATTGTTTCAGTTCTAATGTTAGATATTCACATGTAGTATACTTTATATAATATTACACATTGTTTCAGTTCTGATGTTAGATATTCACATGTATTATACTTTATATAATACTACACATTGTCGCAGTTCTAATGTTAGATATTCACATGTAGTATACTTTATATAATATTTCACATTGTTTCAGTTCTGATGTTAGATATTCACATGTAGTATACTTTATATAATATTTCACATTGTTTCAGTTCTAATGTTAGATATTCACATGTAGTATACTTTATATAATACTACACATTGTTTCAGTTCTAATGTAAGATATTCACATGTAGTATACTTTATATAATTCTACACATTGTTTCAATTCTAATGATAGATATTCACATGTAGTATACTTTATATAATACTATACATTGTTTCAGTTCTAATGTTAGATATTCACATGTAGTATACTTTATATAATACTACACATTGTTTCAGTTCTAATGTAAGATATTCACATGTAGCATACTTTATATAATACTACACATTGTTTCAATTCTAATGATAGATATTCACATGTAGTATACTTTATATAATACTGCACATTGTTTCAGTTCTAATGTTAGATATTAACATGTAGTATACTTTATATAATAATACACATTGTTTCAGTTCTAATGTTAGATATTCACATGTAGCATACTTTATATAATACTACACATTGCTTCAGTTCTAATGATAGATATTCACATGTAGTATACTTTATATAATATTACACATTGTTTCAGCTCTGATGTTAGATATTCACATGTAGTATAATTTATATAATACTATACATTGTCTCAGTTCTAATGTTAGATATTCACATGTAGTATACTGTATATAATATTACACATTGTTTCAGTTCTAATGTTAGATATTCACATGTAGTATACTTTATATAATACTACACATTGTTTCAGTTCTAATGTTAGATATTCACATGTAGTATACTCTATATAATATTACACATTGTTTCAGTTCTGATGTTAGATATTCACATGTATTATACTTTATATAATATTACACATTGTTTCAGTTCTAATGTTAGATATTCACATGTAGTATACTTTATATAATACTACACATTGTTTCAGTTCTAATGTTAGATATTCACATGTAGTATACTTTATATAATATTACACATTTTTTCAGTTCTAATGTTAGATATTCACATGTAGTATACTTTATATAATATTACACATTGTTTCAGTTCTAATGTTATATATTCACATGTAGTACACTTTATATAATACTACACATTGTTTCAGTTCTAATGTTAGATATTCACATGTAGTATACTTTATATAATACTACACATTGTTTCAGTTCTAATGTTAGATATTCACATGTAGTATACTTTATATAATATTACACATTGTTTCAGTTCTGATGTTAGATATTCACATGTATTATACTTTATATAATACTACACATTGTCGCAGTTCTAATGTTAGATATTCACATGTAGTATACTTTATATAATATTTCACATTGTTTCAGTTCTAATGTTAGATATTCACATGTAGTATACTTTATATAATACTACACATTGTTTCAGTTCTAATGTAAGATATTCACATGAAGTATACTTTATATAATACTACACATTGTTTCAATTCTAATGATAGATATTCACATGTAGTATACTTTATATAATATTACACATTGTTTCAGTTCTAAGGTTATATATTCACATGTAGTACACTTTATATAATACTACACATTGTTTCAGTTCTAATGTTAGATATTCACATGTAGTATACTTTATATAATACTACACATTGTTTCAGTTCTAATGTTAGATATTCACATGTAGTATACTTTATATAATATTACACATTGTGTCAGTTTTGATTTTAGATATTCACATGTATTATACTTTATATAATACTACACATTGTCGCAGTTCTAATGTTAGATATTCACATGTAGTATACTTTATATAATATTTCACATTGTTTCAGTTCTGATGTTAGATATTCACATGTAGTATACTTTATATAATATTTCACATTGTTTCAGTTCTAATGTTAGATATTCACATGTAGTATACTTTATATAATACTACACATTGTTTCAGTTCTAAGTAAGATATTCACATGTAGTATACTTTATATAATACTACACATTGTTTCAATTCTAATGATAGATATTCACATGTAGTATACTTTATATAATACTATACATTGTTTCAGTTCTAATGTTAGATATTCACATGTAGTATACTTTATATAATACTACACATTGTTTCAGTTCTAATGTAAGATATTCACATGTAGTATACTTTATATAATATTACACATTGTTTCAATTCTAATGATAGATATTCACATGTAGTATACTTTATATAATACTACACATGGTTTCAGTTCTAATGTTAGATATTAACATGTAGTATACTTTATATAATATTACACATTGTTTCAGTTGAAATGTTGTTAGATATTCACATGTAGTATACTTTATATAATACTACACATGGTTTCAGTTCTAATGTTAGATATTAACATGTAGTATACTTTATATAATACTACACATTGTTTCAGTTGAAATGTTAGATATTCACATGTAGTATACTTTATATAATACTACACATTGTTTCAGTTCTAATGTTAGATATTAACATGTAGTATACTTTATTTAATAATACACATTGTTTCAGTTCTAATGTTAGATATTCACATGTAGCATACTTTATATAATACTACACATTGCTTCAGTTCTAATGTTAGATATTCACATGTAGTATACTTTATATAATATTACACATTGTTTCAGCTCTGATGTTAGATATTCACATGTAGTATAATTTATATAATACTACACATTGTTTCAGTTCTAATGTTAGATATTCACATGTAGTATACTGTATATAATATTACACATTGTTTCAGTTCTAATGTTAGATATTCACATGTAGTATACTTTATATAATACTACACATTGTTTCAGTTCTAATGTTAGATATTCACATGTAGTATACTCTATATAATATTACACATTGTTTCAGTTCTGATGTTAGATATTCACATGTATTATACTTTATATAATATTACACATTGTTTCAGTTCTAATGTTAGATATTCACATGTAGTATACTTTATATAATACTACACATTGTTTCAGTTCTAATGTTAGATATTCACATGTAGTATACTTTATATAATATTACACATTTTTTCAGTTCTAATGTTAGATATTCACATGTAGTATACTTTATATAATATTACACATTGTTTCAGTTCTAAGGTTATATATTCACATGTAGTACACTTTATATAATACTACACATTGTTTCAGTTCTAATGTTAGATATTCACATGTAGTATACTTTATATAATACTACACATTGTTTCAGTTCTAATGTTAGATATTCACATGTAGTATACTTTATATAATATTACACATTGTTTCAGTTCTGATGTTAGATATTCACATGTATTATACTTTATATAATACTACACATTGTCGCAGTTCTAATGTTAGATATTCACATGTAGTATACTTTATATAATACTACACATTGTTTCAGTTCAAAGTAAGATATTCACATGTAGTATACTTTATATAATACTACACATTGTTTCAATTCTAATGATAGATATTCACATGTAGTATACTTTATATAATACTATACATTGTTTCAGTTCTAATGTTAGATATTCACATGTAGTATACTTTATATAATACTACACATTGTTTCAGTTCTAATGTAAGATATTCACATGTAGTATACTTTATATAATACTACACATTGTTTCAATTCTAATGATAGATATTCACATGTAGTATACTTTATATAATACTACACATGGTTTCAGTTCTAATGTTAGATATTAACATGTAGTATACTTTATATAATATTACACATTGTTTCAGTTGAAATGTTGTTAGATATTCACATGTAGTATACTTTATATAATACTACACATGGTTTCAGTTCTAATGTTAGATATTAACATGTAGTATACTTTATATAATACTACACATTGTTTCAGTTGAAATGTTAGATATTCACATGTAGTATACTTTATATAATACTACACATTGTTTCAGTTCTAATGTTAGATATTAACATGTAGTATACTTTATATAATAATACACATTGTTTCAGTTCTAATGTTAGATATTCACATGTAGCATACTTTATATAATACTACACATTGCTTCAGTTCTAATGTTAGATATTCACATGTAGTATACTTTATATAATATTACACATTGTTTCAGCTCTGATGTTAGATATTCACATGTAGTATAATTTATATAATAATACACATTGTCTCAGTTCTAATGTTAGATATTCACATGTAGTATACTGTATATAATATTACACATTGTTTCAGTTCTAATGTTAGATATTCACATGTAGTATACTTTATATAATACTACACATTGTTTCAGTTCTAATGTTAGATATTCACATATAGTATACTCTATATAATATTACACATTGTTTCAGTTCTGATGTTAGATATTCACATGTATTATACTTTATATAATATTACACATTGTTTCAGTTCTAATGTTAGATATTCACATGTAGTATACTTTATATAATACTACACATTGTTTCAGTTCTAATGTTAGATATTCACATGTAGTATACTTTATATAATATTACACATTTTTTCAGTTCTAATGTTAGATATTCACATGTAGTATACTTTATATAATATTACACATTGTTTCAGTTCTAATGTTATATATTCACATGTAGTACACTTTATATAATACTACACATTGTTTCAGTTCTAATGTTAGATATTCACATGTAGTATACTTTATATAATACTACACATTGTTTCAGTTCTAATGTTAGATATTCACAGGTAGTATACTTTATATAATATTACACATTGTTTCAGTTCTGATGTTAGATATTCACATGTATTATACTTTATATAATACTACACATTGTCGCAGTTCTAATGTTAGATATTCACATGTAGTATACTTTATATAATACTACACATTGTTTCAGTTCAAAGTAAGATATTCACATGTAGTATACTTTATATAATACTACACATTGTTTCAATTCTAATGATAGATATTCACATGTAGTATACTTTATATAATACTATACATTGTTTCAGTTCTAATGTTAGATATTCACATGTAGTATACTTTATATAATACTACACATTGTTTCAGTTCTAATGTAAGATATTCACATGTAGTATACTTTATATAATACTACACATTGTTTCAATTCTAATGATAGATATTCACATGTAGTATACTTTATATAATACTACACATGGTTTCAGTTCTAATGTTAGATATTAACATGTAGTATACTTTATATAATATTACACATTGTTTCAGTTGAAATGTTGTTAGATATTCACATGTAGTATACTTTATATAATACTACACATGGTTTCAGTTCTAATGTTAGATATTAACATGTAGTATACTTTATATAATACTACACATTGTTTCAGTTGAAATGTTAGATATTCACATGTAGTATACTTTATATAATACTACACATTGTTTCAGTTCTAATGTTAGATATTAACATGTAGTATACTTTATATAATAATACACATTGTTTCAGTTCTAATGTTAGATATTCACATGTAGCATACTTTATATAATACTACACATTGCTTCAGTTCTAATGTTAGATATTCACATGTAGTATACTTTATATAATATTACACATTGTTTCAGCTCTGATGTTAGATATTCACATGTAGTATAATTTATATAATAATACACATTGTCTCAGTTCTAATGTTAGATATTCACATGTAGTATACTGTATATAATATTACACATTGTTTCAGTTCTAATGTTAGATATTCACATGTAGTATACTTTATATAATACTACACATTGTTTCAGTTCTAATGTTAGATATTCACATATAGTATACTCTATATAATATTACACATTGTTTCAGTTCTGATGTTAGATATTCACATGTATTATACTTTATATAATATTACACATTGTTTCAGTTCTAATGTTAGATATTCACATGTAGTATACTTTATATAATACTACACATTGTTTCAGTTCTAATGTTAGATATTCACATGTAGTATACTTTATATAATATTACACATTTTTTCAGTTCTAATGTTAGATATTCACATGTAGTATACTTTATATAATATTACACATTGTTTCAGTTCTAATGTTATATATTCACATGTAGTACACTTTATATAATACTACACATTGTTTCAGTTCTAATGTTAGATATTCACATGTAGTATACTTTATATAATACTACACATTGTTTCAGTTCTAATGTTAGATATTCACAGGTAGTATACTTTATATAATATTACACATTGTTTCAGTTCTGATGTTAGATATTCACATGTATTATACTTTATATAATACTACACATTGTCGCAGTTCTAATGTTAGATATGCACATGTAGTATACTTTATATAATATTACACATTGTTTCAGTTCTAATGTTAGATATTCACATGTAGTATACTTTATATAATATTTCACATTGTTTCAGTTCTAATGTTAGATATTCACATGTAGTATACTTTATATAATACTACACATTGTTTCAGTTCTAATGTTAGATATTCACATGTAGTATACTTTATATAATACTGCACATTGCTTCAGTTCTAATGTTAGATATTAACATGTAGTATACTCTATATAATACTACACATTGTTTCAGTTCTATTGTTAAATATTCACATGTAGTATACTTTATATAATACTACACATTGTTTCAGTTCTAATGTTAGATATTCACATGTAGAATACTTTATATAATACTACACATTGTTTTAGGTCTAATGTTAGCTATTCACATGTAGTATACTTTATATAATACTACACATTGTTTCAGTTATAATGTAAGGTATTCACATGTAGTATACTTTATATAATACTACACATTGTTTCAGTTCTAATGTTAGATATTCACATGTCGTATACTTGATATAATAAATACTACACATGGTTTCAGTTCTAATGTTAGATATTAACATGTAGTATACTTTATATAATACTACACATTGTTTCAGTTGAAATGTTAGATATTCACATTTGGTAAACTTTATATAATACTACACATTGTTTCAGTGCTAAGGTTAGATATTCACATGTAGTATACTTTATATAATACTACACATTGTTTCAGTTCTAATGTTAGATATTAACATGTAGTATACTTTATATAATACTGCACATTGTTTCAATTCTATTGTTAGATATTCAAATCTAGTATACTTTATATAATACTACACATTGTTTCAGGTCTAATGTTAGATATTCACATGTAGTATACTTTATATAATATTACACATGGTTTTACTTCTAATGTTAGATATTAACATGTAGTATACTTTATATAATACTACACATTGTTTCATTTGAAATGTTAGATATTCACATGTAGTATACTTTATATAATACTACACATTGTTTCAGTTATAATGTTAGATATTCACATGTAGTATACTTTATATAATACTACACATTGTTTCAGTTCTAAAGTTAGATATTCACATGTAGTATACTTTATATAATACTACACATTGTTTCAGTTCTAATGTTAGATATTAACATGTGGTATAATTTATATAATACTACATATTGTTTCAGTTCTAATTTTAGATATTCACATGTAGTATACTTTATATAATACAACACATTGTTTCAGTTCTAATGTTAGATATTCAAATGTAGTATACTTTATATAATACTACACATTGTTTCAGTTCTAATGTTAGATATTCACATGTAGTATACTTTATATAATACTACACATTGTTTCCGTTCTAATGTTTGATATTAACATATAGTATACTTTATATAATACTACACATTGTTTCATTTTTAATGTTAGATATTCACATGTAGTATACTTTATATAATACTACACATTATTTCAGTTCTAATGTTAGATATTCAAATGTAGTATACTTTATATAATACTACACATTGTTTCAGTTCTAATGTTAGATATTCACATGTAGTATACTTTATATAATACTACACATTGTTTCAGTTCTAATGTTAGATATTCACATGTGGTATACTTTATATAATACTACACATTGTTTCAGTTATAATGTTAGATATTCACATGTAGTATACTTTATATTATACTACACATGGTTTTACTTCTAATGTTAGATATTAACATGTAGTATACTTTATATAATACTACACATTGTTTCAGTTGAAATGTTAGATATTCACATGTGGTATACTTTATATAATACTACACATTGTTTCAGTTATAATGTTAGATATTCACATGTAGTATACTTTATATAATACTACACATTGTTTCAGTTCTAAAGTTAGATATTCACATGTAGTATAATTTATATAATACTACACATTGTTTCAGTTCTAATGTTAGATATTAACATGTAGTATACTTTATATAATACTACATATTGTTTCAGTTCTAATTTTAGATATTCACATGTAGTATACTTTATATAATACTGCACATTGTTTCAGTTCTAATGTTAGATATTCAAATGTAGTATACTTTATATAATACTACATATTGTTTCAGTTCTAATGTTATATATTCACATGTAGTATACTTTATATAATACTACACATTGTTTCAGTTCTAATGTTAGATATTCACATGTAGTATACTTTATATAATATTACACATTGTTTCAGTTCTGATGTTAGATATTCACATGTAGTATACTTTATATAATACTACACATTGTTTTAGTTCTAATGTTAGATATTCATATGTAGTATACTTTATATAATACTACACATTGTTTCAGTTCTAAGGTTAGATATTCACATGTAGTATACTTTATATAATACTACACATTGTTTCAGTTCTAATGTTAGATATTCACATGTAGTATACTTTATATAATATTACACATTGTTTCAGTTCTAATGTTAGATATTCACATGTAGTATACTTTATATAATACTACACATTGTTTCAGTTCTAATATTAGATATTCACATGTAGTATACTTTATATAATATTACACATTGTTTCAGTTCTAATGTTAGATATTAACATGTAGTATACTTTATATAATACTACACATTGTTTCAGTTGAAATGTTAGATATTCACATGTAGTGTACTTTATATAATACTACACATTGTTTCAGTTATAATGTTAGATATTCACATGTAGTATACTTTATATAATACTACACATTGTTTCAGTTCTAAAGTTAGATATTCACATGTAGTATACTTTATATAATACTACACATTGTTTCAGTTCTAATGTTAGATATTAACATGTGGTATACTTTATATAATACTACATATTGTTTCAGTTCTAATTTTAGATATTCACATGTAGTATGCTTTATATAATACTACACATTGTTTCAGTTCTAATGTTAGATATTCAAATGTAGTATACTTTATATAATACTACACATTGTTTCAGTTCTAATGTTAGATATTCACATGTAGTATACTTTATAAAATACTACACATTGTTTCCGTTCTAATGTTTGATATTAACATATAGTATACTTTATATAATACTACACATTGTTTCATTTCTAATGTTAGATATTCACATGTAGTATACTTTATATAATACTACACATTATTTCAGTTCTAATGTTAGATATTCAAATGTAGTATACTTTATATAATACTACACATTGTTTCAGTTCTAATGTTAGATATTCACATGTAGTATACTTTATATAATACTACACATTGTTTCAGTTATAATGTTAGATATTCACATGTAGTATACTTTATATTATACTACACATGGTTTTACTTCTAATGTTAGATATTAACATGTAGTATACTTTATATAATACTACACATTGTTTCAGTTGAAATGTTAGATATTCACATGTGGTATACTTTATATAATACTACACATTGTTTCAGCTATAATGTTAGATATTCACATGTAGTATACTTTATATAATACTACACATTGTTTCAGTTCTAAAGTTAGATATTCACATGTAGTATAATTTATATAGTACTACACATTGTTTCAGTTCTAATGTTAGATATTAACATGTAGTATACTTTATATAATACTACATATTGTTTCAGTTCTAATTTTAGATATTCACATGTAGTATACTTTATATAATACTGCACATTGTTTCAGTTCTAATGTTAGATATTCAAATGTAGTATACTTTATATAATACTACACATTGTTTCAGTTCTAATGTTATATATTCACATGTAGTATACTTTATATAATACTACACATTGTTTCAGTTCTAATGTTAGATATTCACATGTAGTATACTTTATATAATACTACACATTGGTTCAGTTCTAATGTTAGATATTCACATGTAGTATACTTTATATAATACTACACATTGTTTCAGTTCTAATGTTAGATATTCAAATGTAGTATACTTTATATAATACTACACATTGTTTCAGTTCTAATGTTAGATATTCACATGTAGTATACTTTATATAATATTACACATTGTTTCAGTTCTAATGTTAGATATTCACATGTAGTATACTTTATATAATGCTACACATTGTTTCAGTTCTAATGTTAGATATTCACATGTAGTATACTTTATATAATATTACACATTGTTTCAGTTCTAATGTTAGATATTAACATGTAGTATACTTTATATAATACTACATATTGTTTCAGTTCTAATTTTAGATATTCACATGTAGTATACTTTATATAATACTGCACATTGTTTCAGTTCTAATGTTAGATATTCAAATGTAGTATACTTGATATAATACTACACATCGTTTCTGTTCTAATGTTAGATATTCACATGTAGTATACTTTATATAATACTACACATTGTTTCAGTTCTAATGTTTGATATTAACATGTAGTATACTTTATATAATACTACACATTGTTTCATTTCTAATGTTAGATATTCACATGTAGTATACTTTATATAATACTACACATTGTTTCAGTTCTAATGTTAGATATTCAAATGTAGTATACTTTATATAATACTACACATTGTTTCAGTTCTAATGTTAGATATTCACATGTAGTATACTTTATATAATATTACACATTGTTTCAGTTCTAATGTTAGATATTAACATGTTGTATACTTTATATAATATTACACATTGTTTCAGTTCTAACGTTACATATTCACATGTAGTATACTTTATATAATACTACATATTGTTTCAGTTGTAATGTTAGATATTAACATGTGGTATACTTTATATAATACTACATATTGTTTCAGTTCTAATTTTAGATATTCACATGTAGTATACTTTATATAATATTACACATTGTTTCAGTTCTAATGTTAGATATTCAAATGTAGTATACTTTATATAATATTACACATTGTTTCAGTTATAATGTTAGATATTCACATGTAGTATACTTTATATTATACTACACATGGTTTTACTTCTAATGTTAGATATTAACATGTAGTATACTTTATATAATACTACACATTGTTTCAGTTGAAATGTTAGATATTCACATGTGGTATACTTTATATAATACTACACATTGTTTCAGTTATAATGTTAGATATTCACATGTAGTATACTTTATATAATACTACACATTGTTTCAGTTCTAAAGTTAGATATTCACATGTAGTATAATTTATATAATACTACACATTGTTTCAGTTCTAATGTTAGATATTAACATGTAGTATACTTTATATAATACTACATATTGTTTCAGTTCTAATTTTAGATATTCACATGTAGTATACTTTATATAATACTGCACATTGTTTCAGTTCTAATGTTAGATATTCAAATGTAGTATACTTTATATAATACTACACATTGTTTCAGTTCTAATGTTATATATTCACATGTAGTATACTTTATATAATACTACACATTGTTTCAGTTCTAATGTTAGATATTCACATGTAGTATACTTTATATAATACTACACATTGGTTCAGTTCTAATGTTAGATATTCAAATGTAGTATACTTTATATAATACTACACATTGTTTCAGTTCTAATGTTAGATATTCAAATGTAGTATACTTTATATAATACTACACATTGTTTCAGTTCTAATGTTAGATATTCAAATGTAGTATACTTGATATAATACTACACATCGTTTCTGTTCTAATGTTAGATATTCACATGTAGTATACTTTATATAATACTACACATTGTTTCAGTTCTAATGTTTGATATTAACATGTAGTATACTTTATATAATACTACACATTGTTTCATTTCTAATGTTAGATATTCACATGTAGTATACTTTATATAATACTACACATTGTTTCAGTTCTAATGTTAGATATTCAAATGTAGTATACTTTATATAATACTACACATTGTTTCAGTTCTAATGTTAGATATTCACATGTAGTATACTTTATATAATATTACACATTGTTTCAGTTCTAATGTTAGATATTAACATGTTGTATACTTTATATAATATTACACATTGTTTCAGTTCTAACGTTACATATTCACATGTAGTATACTTTATATAATACTACATATTGTTTCAGTTGTAATGTTAGATATTAACATGTGGTATACTTTATATAATACTACATATTGTTTCAGTTCTAATTTTAGATATTCACATGTAGTATACTTTATATAATATTACACATTGTTTCAGTTCTAATGTTAGATATTCAAATGTAGTATACTTTATATAATATTACACATTGTTTCAGTTATAATGTTAGATATTCACATGTAGTATACTTTATATTATACTACACATGGTTTTACTTCTAATGTTAGATATTAACATGTAGTATACTTTATATAATACTACACATTGTTTCAGTTGAAATGTTAGATATTCACATGTGGTATACTTTATATAATACTACACATTGTTTCAGTTATAATGTTAGATATTCACATGTAGTATACTTTATATAATACTACACATTGTTTCAGTTCTAAAGTTAGATATTCACATGTAGTATAATTTATATAATACTACACATTGTTTCAGTTCTAATGTTAGATATTAACATGTAGTATACTTTATATAATACTACATATTGTTTCAGTTCTAATTTTAGATATTCACATGTAGTATACTTTATATAATACTGCACATTGTTTCAGTTCTAATGTTAGATATTCAAATGTAGTATACTTTATATAATACTACACATTGTTTCAGTTCTAATGTTATATATTCACATGTAGTATACTTTATATAATACTACACATTGTTTCAGTTCTAATGTTAGATATTCACATGTAGTATACTTTATATAATACTACACATTGGTTCAGTTCTAATGTTAGATATTCAAATGTAGTATACTTTATATAATACTACACATTGTTTCAGTTCTAATGTTAGATATTCAAATGTAGTATACTTTATATAATACTACACATTGTTTCAGTTCTAATGTTAGATATTCACATGTAGTATACTTTATATAATATTACACATTGTTTCAGTTCTGATGTTAGATATTCACATGTAGTATACTTTATATAATACTACACATTGTTTCAGTTCTAATGTTAGATATTCATATGTAGTATACTTTATATAATACTACACATTGCTTCAGTTCTAAGGTTAGATATTCACATGTAGTATACTTTATATAATACTACACATTGTTTCAGTTCTAATGTTAGATATTCACATGTAGTATACTTTATATAATATTACACATTGTTTCAGTTCTAATGTTAGATATTCACATGTAGTATACTTTATATAATGCTACACATTGTTTCAGTTCTAATGTTAGATATTCACATGTAGTATACTTTATATAATATTACACATTGTTTCAGTTCTAATGTTAGATATTAACATGTAGTATACTTTATATAATACTACATATTGTTTCAGTTCTAATTTTAGATATTCACATGTAGTATACTTTATATAATACTGCACATTGTTTCAGTTCTAATGTTAGATATTCAAATGTAGTATACTTGATATAATACTACACATCGTTTCAGTTCTAATGTTAGATATTCACATGTAGTATACTTTATATAATACTACACATTGTTTCAGTTCTAATGTTTGATATTAACATGGAGTATACTTTATATAATACTACACATTGTTTCATTTCTAATGTTAGATATTCACATGTAGCATACTTTATATAATACTACACATTGTTTCAGTTCTAATGTTAGATATTCAAATGTAGTATACTTTATATAATACTACACATTGTTTCAGTTCTAATGTTAGATATTCACATGTAGTATACTTTATATAATATTACACATTGTTTCAGTTCTAATGTTAGATATTAACATGTAGTATACTTTATATAATATTACACATTGTTTCAGTTCTAATGTTAGATATTAACATGTAGTATACTTTATATAATATTACACATTGTTTCAGTTCTAACGTTACATATTCACATGTAGTATACTTTATATAATACTACATATTGTTTCAGTTCTAATGTTAGATATTAACATGTGGTATACTTTATATAATACTACATATTGTTTCAGTTCTAATTTTAGATATTCACATGTAGTATACTTTATATAATACTACACATTGTTTCAGTTCTAATGTTAGATATTCAAATGTAGTATACTTTATATAATACTACACATTGTTTCAGTTCTAATGTTAGATATTCACATGTAGTATACTTTATATAATACTACACATTGTTTCCGTTCTAATGTTTGATATTAACATATAGTATACTTTATATAATACTACACATTGTTTCATTTCTAATGTTAGATATTCACATGTAGTATACTTTATATAATACTACACATTATTTCAGTTCTAATGTTAGATATTCAAATGTAGTATACTTTATATAATACTACACATTGTTTCAGTTCTAATTTTAGATATTCACATGTAGTATACTTTATATAATACTACACATTGTTTCAGTTCTAATGTTAGATATTCAAATGTAGTATACTTTATATAATACTACACATTGTTTCAGTTCTAATGTTAGATATTCACATGTAGTATACTTTATATAATACTACACATTGTTTCCGTTCTAATGTTTGATATTAACATATAGTATACTTTATATAATATTACACATTGTTTCAGTTCTAACGTTACATATTCACATGTAGTATACTTTATATAATACTACATATTGTTTCAGTTCTAATGTTAGATATTAACATGTGGTATACTTTATATAATACTACATATTGTTTCAGTTCTAATTTTAGATATTCACATGTAGTATACTTTATATAATACTACACATTGTTTCAGTTCTAATGTTAGATATTCAAATGTAGTATACTTTATATAATATTACACATTGTTTCAGTTATAATGTTAGATATTCACATGTAGTATACTTTATATTATACTACACATGGTTTTACTTCTAATGTTAGATATTAACATGTAGTATACTTTATATAATACTACACATTGTTTCAGTTGAAATGTTAGATATTCACATGTGGTATACTTTATATAATACTACACATTGTTTCAGTTATAATGTTAGATATTCACATGTAGTATACTTTATATAATACTACACATTGTTTCAGTTCTAAAGTTAGATATTCACATGTAGTATAATTTATATAATACTACACATTGTTTCAGTTCTAATGTTAGATATTCACATGTAGTATACTTTATATAATACTACATATTGTTTCAGTTCTAATGTTAGATATTAACATGTGGTATACTTTATATAATACTACATATTGTTTCAGTTCTAATTTTAGATATTCACATGTAGTATACTTTATATAATACTACACATTGTTTCAGTTCTAATGTTAGATATTCACATGTAGTATACTTTATATAATATTACACATTGTTTCAGTTCTAATGTTAGATATTAACATGTAGTATACTTTATATAATACTACATATTGTTTCAGTTCTAATTTTAGATATTCACATGTAGTATACTTTATATAATACTGCACATTGTTTCAGTTCTAATGTTAGATATTCAAATGTAGTATACTTGATATAATACTACACATCGTTTCAGTTCTAATGTTAGATATTCACATGTAGTATACTTTATATAATACTACACATTGTTTCAGTTCTAATGTTTGATATTAACATGGAGTATACTTTATATAATACTACACATTGTTTCATTTCTAATGTTAGATATTCACATGTAGTATACTTTATATAATACTACACATTGTTTCAGTTCTAATGTTAGATATTCAAATGTAGTATACTTTATATAATACTACACATTGTTTCAGTTCTAATGTTAGATATTCACATGTAGTATACTTTATATAATATTACACATTGTTTCAGTTCTAATGTTAGATATTAACATGTAGTATACTTTATATAATATTACACATTGTTTCAGTTCTAATGTTAGATATTAACATGTAGTATACTTTATATAATATTACACATTGTTTCAGTTCTAACGTTACATATTCACATGTAGTATACTTTATATAATACTACATATTGTTTCAGTTCTAATGTTAGATATTAACATGTGGTATACTTTATATAATACTACATATTGTTTCAGTTCTAATTTTAGATATTCACATGTAGTATACTTTATATAATACTACACATTGTTTCAGTTCTAATGTTAGATATTCAAATGTAGTATACTTTATATAATACTACACATTGTTTCAGTTCTAATGTTAGATATTCACATGTAGTATACTTTATATAATACTACACATTGTTTCCGTTCTAATGTTTGATATTAACATATAGTATACTTTATATAATACTACACATTGTTTCATTTCTAATGTTAGATATTCACATGTAGTATACTTTATATAATACTACACATTATTTCAGTTCTAATGTTAGATATTCAAATGTAGTATACTTTATATAATACTACACATTGTTTCAGTTCTAATTTTAGATATTCACATGTAGTATACTTTATATAATACTACACATTGTTTCAGTTCTAATGTTAGATATTCAAATGTAGTATACTTTATATAATACTACACATTGTTTCAGTTCTAATGTTAGATATTCACATGTAGTATACTTTATATAATACTACACATTGTTTCCGTTCTAATGTTTGATATTAACATATAGTATACTTTATATAATATTACACATTGTTTCAGTTCTAACGTTACATATTCACATGTAGTATACTTTATATAATACTACATATTGTTTCAGTTCTAATGTTAGATATTAACATGTGGTATACTTTATATAATACTACATATTGTTTCAGTTCTAATTTTAGATATTCACATGTAGTATACTTTATATAATACTACACATTGTTTCAGTTCTAATGTTAGATATTCAAATGTAGTATACTTTATATAATATTACACATTGTTTCAGTTATAATGTTAGATATTCACATGTAGTATACTTTATATTATACTACACATGGTTTTACTTCTAATGTTAGATATTAACATGTAGTATACTTTATATAATACTACACATTGTTTCAGTTGAAATGTTAGATATTCACATGTGGTATACTTTATATAATACTACACATTGTTTCAGTTATAATGTTAGATATTCACATGTAGTATACTTTATATAATACTACACATTGTTTCAGTTCTAAAGTTAGATATTCACATGTAGTATAATTTATATAATACTACACATTGTTTCAGTTCTAATGTTAGATATTCACATGTAGTATACTTTATATAATACTACATATTGTTTCAGTTCTAATGTTAGATATTAACATGTGGTATACTTTATATAATACTACATATTGTTTCAGTTCTAATTTTAGATATTCACATGTAGTATACTTTATATAATACTACACATTGTTTCAGTTCTAATGTTAGATATTCACATGTAGTATACTTTATATAATATTACACATTGTTTCAGTTCTAATGTTAGATATTAACATGTAGTATACTTTATATAATACTACACATTGTTTCAGTTCTAATGTTAGATATTCACATGTAGTATACTTTATATAATACTACACATTGTTTCAGTTCTAATGTTTGATATTAACATGGAGTATACTTTATATAATACTACACATTGTTTCATTTCTAATGTTAGATATTCACATGTAGTATACTTTATATAATACTACACATTGTTTCAGTTCTAATGTTAGATATTCAAATGTAGTATACTTTATATAATACTACACATTGTTTCAGTTCTAATGTTAGATATTCACATGTAGTATACTTTATATAATATTACACATTGTTTCAGTTCTAATGTTAGATATTAACATGTAGTATACTTTATATAATATTACACATTGTTTCAGTTCTAATGTTAGATATTAACATGTAGTATACTTTATATAATATTACACATTGTTTCAGTTCTAACGTTACATATTCACATGTAGTATACTTTATATAATACTACATATTGTTTCAGTTCTAATGTTAGATATTAACATGTGGTATACTTTATATAATACTACATATTGTTTCAGTTCTAATTTTAGATATTCACATGTAGTATACTTTATATAATACTACACATTGTTTCAGTTCTAATGTTAGATATTCAAATGTAGTATACTTTATATAATACTACACATTGTTTCAGTTCTAATGTTAGATATTCACATGTAGTATACTTTATATAATACTACACATTGTTTCCGTTCTAATGTTTGATATTAACATATAGTATACTTTATATAATACTACACATTGTTTCATTTCTAATGTTAGATATTCACATGTAGTATACTTTATATAATACTACACATTATTTCAGTTCTAATGTTAGATATTCAAATGTAGTATACTTTATATAATACTACACATTGTTTCAGTTCTAATTTTAGATATTCACATGTAGTATACTTTATATAATACTACACATTGTTTCAGTTCTAATGTTAGATATTCAAATGTAGTATACTTTATATAATACTACACATTGTTTCAGTTCTAATGTTAGATATTCACATGTAGTATACTTTATATAATACTACACATTGTTTCCGTTCTAATGTTTGATATTAACATATAGTATACTTTATATAATATTACACATTGTTTCAGTTCTAACGTTACATATTCACATGTAGTATACTTTATATAATACTACATATTGTTTCAGTTCTAATGTTAGATATTAACATGTGGTATACTTTATATAATACTACATATTGTTTCAGTTCTAATTTTAGATATTCACATGTAGTATACTTTATATAATACTACACATTGTTTCAGTTCTAATGTTAGATATTCAAATGTAGTATACTTTATATAATATTACACATTGTTTCAGTTATAATGTTAGATATTCACATGTAGTATACTTTATATTATACTACACATGGTTTTACTTCTAATGTTAGATATTAACATGTAGTATACTTTATATAATACTACACATTGTTTCAGTTGAAATGTTAGATATTCACATGTGGTATACTTTATATAATACTACACATTGTTTCAGTTATAATGTTAGATATTCACATGTAGTATACTTTATATAATACTACACATTGTTTCAGTTCTAAAGTTAGATATTCACATGTAGTATAATTTATATAATACTACACATTGTTTCAGTTCTAATGTTAGATATTCACATGTAGTATACTTTATATAATACTACATATTGTTTCAGTTCTAATGTTAGATATTAACATGTGGTATACTTTATATAATACTACATATTGTTTCAGTTCTAATTTTAGATATTCACATGTAGTATACTTTATATAATACTACACATTGTTTCAGTTCTAATGTTAGATATTCACATGTAGTATACTTTATATAATATTACACATTGTTTCAGTTCTAATGTTAGATATTAACATGTAGTATACTTTATATAATACTACATATTGTTTCAGTTCTAATTTTAGATATTCACATGTAGTATACTTTATATAATACTGCACATTGTTTCAGTTCTAATGTTAGATATTCAAATGTAGTATACTTGATATAATACTACACATCGTTTCAGTTCTAATGTTAGATATTCACATGTAGTATACTTTATATAATACTACACATTGTTTCAGTTCTAATGTTTGATATTAACATGGAGTATACTTTATATAATACTACACATTGTTTCAGTTCTAATGTTAGATATTCACATGTAGTATACTTTATATAATACTACATATTGTTTCAGTTCTAATGTTAGATATTAACATGTGGTATACTTTATATAATACTACATATTGTTTCAGTTCTAATTTTAGATATTCACATGTAGTATACTTTATATAATACTACACATTGTTTCAGTTCTAATGTTAGATATTCACATGTAGTATACTTTATATAATATTACACATTGTTTCAGTTCTAATGTTAGATATTAACATGTAGTATACTTTATATAATACTACATATTGTTTCAGTTCTAATTTTAGATATTCACATGTAGTATACTTTATATAATACTGCACATTGTTTCAGTTCTAATGTTAGATATTCAAATGTAGTATACTTGATATAATACTACACATCGTTTCAGTTCTAATGTTAGATATTCACATGTAGTATACTTTATATAATACTACACATTGTTTCAGTTCTAATGTTTGATATTAACATGGAGTATACTTTATATAATACTACACATTGTTTCAGTTCTAATGTTAGATATTCAAATGTAGTATACTTTATATAATACTACACATTGTTTCAGTTCTAATGTTAGATATTCACATGTAGTATACTTTATATAATATTACACATTGTTTCAGTTCTAATGTTAGATATTAACATGTAGTATACTTTATATAATATTACACATTGTTTCAGTTCTAATGTTAGATATTAACATGTAGTATACTTTATATAATATTACACATTGTTTCAGTTCTAACGTTAGATATTCACATGTAGTATACTTTATATAATATTACACATTGTTTCAGTTCTAATGTTAGATATTAACATGTAGTATACTTTATATAATACTACACATTGTTTCAGTTCTAATGTTAGATATTCACATGTAGTATACTTTATATAATACTACACATTGTTTCAGTTCTAATGTTTGATATTAACATGGAGTATACTTTATATAATACTACACATTGTTTCATTTCTAATGTTAGATATTCACATGTAGTATACTTTATATAATACTACACATTGTTTCAGTTCTAATGTTAGATATTCAAATGTAGTATACTTTATATAATACTACACATTGTTTCAGTTCTAATGTTAGATATTCACATGTAGTATACTTTATATAATATTACACATTGTTTCAGTTCTAATGTTAGATATTAACATGTAGTATACTTTATATAATATTACACATTGTTTCAGTTCTAATGTTAGATATTAACATGTAGTATACTTTATATAATATTACACATTGTTTCAGTTCTAACGTTACATATTCACATGTAGTATACTTTATATAATACTACATATTGTTTCAGTTCTAATGTTAGATATTAACATGTGGTATACTTTATATAATACTACATATTGTTTCAGTTCTAATTTTAGATATTCACATGTAGTATACTTTATATAATACTACACATTGTTTCAGTTCTAATGTTAGATATTCAAATGTAGTATACTTTATATAATACTACACATTGTTTCAGTTCTAATGTTAGATATTCACATGTAGTATACTTTATATAATACTACACATTGTTTCCGTTCTAATGTTTGATATTAACATATAGTATACTTTATATAATACTACACATTGTTTCATTTCTAATGTTAGATATTCACATGTAGTATACTTTATATAATACTACACATTATTTCAGTTCTAATGTTAGATATTCAAATGTAGTATACTTTATATAATACTACACATTGTTTCAGTTCTAATTTTAGATATTCACATGTAGTATACTTTATATAATACTACACATTGTTTCAGTTCTAATGTTAGATATTCAAATGTAGTATACTTTATATAATACTACACATTGTTTCAGTTCTAATGTTAGATATTCACATGTAGTATACTTTATATAATACTACACATTGTTTCCGTTCTAATGTTTGATATTAACATATAGTATACTTTATATAATATTACACATTGTTTCAGTTCTAACGTTACATATTCACATGTAGTATACTTTATATAATACTACATATTGTTTCAGTTCTAATGTTAGATATTAACATGTGGTATACTTTATATAATACTACATATTGTTTCAGTTCTAATTTTAGATATTCACATGTAGTATACTTTATATAATACTACACATTGTTTCAGTTCTAATGTTAGATATTCAAATGTAGTATACTTTATATAATATTACACATTGTTTCAGTTATAATGTTAGATATTCACATGTAGTATACTTTATATTATACTACACATGGTTTTACTTCTAATGTTAGATATTAACATGTAGTATACTTTATATAATACTACACATTGTTTCAGTTGAAATGTTAGATATTCACATGTGGTATACTTTATATAATACTACACATTGTTTCAGTTATAATGTTAGATATTCACATGTAGTATACTTTATATAATACTACACATTGTTTCAGTTCTAAAGTTAGATATTCACATGTAGTATAATTTATATAATACTACACATTGTTTCAGTTCTAATGTTAGATATTCACATGTAGTATACTTTATATAATACTACATATTGTTTCAGTTCTAATGTTAGATATTAACATGTGGTATACTTTATATAATACTACATATTGTTTCAGTTCTAATTTTAGATATTCACATGTAGTATACTTTATATAATACTACACATTGTTTCAGTTCTAATGTTAGATATTCACATGTAGTATACTTTATATAATATTACACATTGTTTCAGTTCTAATGTTAGATATTAACATGTAGTATACTTTATATAATACTACATATTGTTTCAGTTCTAATTTTAGATATTCACATGTAGTATACTTTATATAATACTGCACATTGTTTCAGTTCTAATGTTAGATATTCAAATGTAGTATACTTGATATAATACTACACATCGTTTCAGTTCTAATGTTAGATATTCACATGTAGTATACTTTATATAATACTACACATTGTTTCAGTTCTAATGTTTGATATTAACATGGAGTATACTTTATATAATACTACACATTGTTTCAGTTCTAATGTTAGATATTCACATGTAGTATACTTTATATAATACTACATATTGTTTCAGTTCTAATGTTAGATATTAACATGTGGTATACTTTATATAATACTACATATTGTTTCAGTTCTAATTTTAGATATTCACATGTAGTATACTTTATATAATACTACACATTGTTTCAGTTCTAATGTTAGATATTCACATGTAGTATACTTTATATAATATTACACATTGTTTCAGTTCTAATGTTAGATATTAACATGTAGTATACTTTATATAATACTACATATTGTTTCAGTTCTAATTTTAGATATTCACATGTAGTATACTTTATATAATACTGCACATTGTTTCAGTTCTAATGTTAGATATTCAAATGTAGTATACTTGATATAATACTACACATCGTTTCAGTTCTAATGTTAGATATTCACATGTAGTATACTTTATATAATACTACACATTGTTTCAGTTCTAATGTTTGATATTAACATGGAGTATACTTTATATAATACTACACATTGTTTCAGTTCTAATGTTAGATATTCAAATGTAGTATACTTTATATAATACTACACATTGTTTCAGTTCTAATGTTAGATATTCACATGTAGTATACTTTATATAATATTACACATTGTTTCAGTTCTAATGTTAGATATTAACATGTAGTATACTTTATATAATATTACACATTGTTTCAGTTCTAATGTTAGATATTAACATGTAGTATACTTTATATAATATTACACATTGTTTCAGTTCTAACGTTACATATTCACATGTAGTATACTTTATATAATACTACATATTGTTTCAGTTCTAATGTTAGATATTAACATGTGGTATACTTTATATAATACTACATATTGTTTCAGTTCTAATTTTAGATATTCACATGTAGTATACTTTATATAATACTACACATTGTTTCAGTTCTAATGTTAGATATTCAAATGTAGTATACTTTATATAATACTACACATTGTTTCAGTTCTAATGTTAGATATTCACATGTAGTATACTTTATATAATACTACACATTGTTTCCGTTCTAATGTTTGATATTAACATATAGTATACTTTATATAATACTACACATTGTTTCATTTCTAATGTTAGATATTCACATGTAGTATACTTTATATAATACTACACATTATTTCAGTTCTAATGTTAGATATTCAAATGTAGTATACTTTATATAATACTACACATTGTTTCAGTTCTAATTTTAGATATTCACATGTAGTATACTTTATATAATACTACACATTGTTTCAGTTCTAATGTTAGATATTCAAATGTAGTATACTTTATATAATACTACACATTGTTTCAGTTCTAATGTTAGATATTCACATGTAGTATACTTTATATAATACTACACATTGTTTCCGTTCTAATGTTTGATATTAACATATAGTATACTTTATATAATATTACACATTGTTTCAGTTCTAACGTTACATATTCACATGTAGTATACTTTATATAATACTACATATTGTTTCAGTTCTAATGTTAGATATTAACATGTGGTATACTTTATATAATACTACATATTGTTTCAGTTCTAATTTTAGATATTCACATGTAGTATACTTTATATAATACTACACATTGTTTCAGTTCTAATGTTAGATATTCAAATGTAGTATACTTTATATAATACTACACATTGTTTCAGTTATAATGTTAGATATTCACATGTAGTATACTTTATATAATACTACACATTGTTTCAGTTCTAAAGTTAGATATTCACATGTAGTATAATTTATATAATACTACACATTGTTTCAGTTCTAATGTTAGATATTCACATGTAGTATACTTTATATAATACTACATATTGTTTCAGTTCTAATGTTAGATATTAACATGTGGTATACTTTATATAATACTACATATTGTTTCAGTTCTAATTTTAGATATTCACATGTAGTATACTTTATATAATACTACACATTGTTTCAGTTCTAATGTTAGATATTCAAATGTAGTATACTTTATATAATACTACACATTGTTTCAGTTCTAACGTTACATATTCACATGTAGTATACTTTATATAATACTACATATTGTTTCAGTTCTAATGTTAGATATTAACATGTGGTATACTTTATATAATACTACATATTGTTTCAGTTCTAATTTTAGATATTCACATGTAGTATACTTTATATAATACTACACATTGTTTCAGTTCTAATGTTAGATATTCAAATGTAGTATACTTTATATAATACTACACATTGTTTCAGTTCTAATGTTAGATATTCACATGTAGTATACTTTATATAATACTACACATTGTTTCCGTTCTAATTTTTGATATTAACATATAGTATACTTTATATAATACTACACATTGTTTCATTTCTAATGTTAGATATTCACATGTAGTATACTTTATATAATACTACACATTATTTCAGTTCTAAAGTTAGATATTCAAATGTAGTATACTTTATATAATACTACACATTGTTTCAGTTCTAATTTTAGATATTCACATGTAGTATACTTTATATAATACTACACATTGTTTCAGTTCTAATGTTAGATATTCAAATGTAGTATACTTTATATAATACTACACATTGTTTCAGTTCTAATGTTAGATATTCACATGTAGTATACTTTATATAATACTACACATTGTTTCCGTTCTAATGTTTGATATTACCATATAGTATACTTTATATAATATTACACATTGTTTCAGTTCTAACGTTACATATTCACATGTAGTATACTTTATATAATACTACATATTGTTTCAGTTCTAATGTTAGATATTAACATGTGGTATACTTTATATAATACTACATATTGTTTCAGTTCTAATTTTAGATATTCACATGTAGTATACTTTATATAATACTACACATTGTTTCAGTTCTAATGTTAGATATTCAAATGTAGTATACTTTATATAATATTACACATTGTTTCAGTTATAATGTTAGATATTCACATGTAGTATACTTTATATTATACTACACATGGTTTTACTTCTAATGTTAGATATTAACATGTAGTATACTTTATATAATACTACACATTGTTTCAGTTGAAATGTTAGATATTCACATGTGGTATACTTTATATAATACTACACATTGTTTCAGTTATAATGTTAGATATTCACATGTAGTATACTTTATATAATACTACACATTGTTTCAGTTCTAAAGTTAGATATTCACATGTAGTATAATTTATATAATACTACACATTGTTTCAGTTCTAATGTTAGATATTCACATGTAGTATACTTTATATAATACTACATATTGTTTCAGTTCTAATGTTAGATATTAACATGTGGTATACTTTATATAATACTACATATTGTTTCAGTTCTAATTTTAGATATTCACATGTAGTATACTTTATATAATACTACACATTGTTTCAGTTCTAATGTTAGATATTCACATGTAGTATACTTTATATAATACTACACATTGTTTCCGTTCTAATGTTTGATATTAACATATAGTATACTTTATATAATACTACACATTGTTTCATTTCTAATGTTAGATATTCACATGTAGTATACTTTATATAATACTACACATTATTTCAGTTCTAATGTTAGATATTCAAATGTAGTATACTTTATATAATACTACACATTGTTTCAGTTCTAATGTTAGATATTCACATGTGGTATACTTTATATAATACTACACATTGTTTCAGTTATAATGTTAGATATTCACATGTAGTATACTTTATATTATACTACACATGGTTTTACTTCTAATGTTAGATATTAACATGTAGTATACTTTATATAATACTACACATTGTTTCAGTTCTAATGTTAGATATTAACATGTAGTATACTTTATATAATACTACATATTGTTTCAGTTCTAATTTTAGATATTCACATGTAGTATACTTTATATAATACTGCACATTGTTTCAGTTCTAATGTTAGATATTCAAATGTAGTATACTTGATATAATACTACACATCGTTTCTGTTCTAATGTTAGATATTCACATGTAGTATACTTTATATAATACTACACATTGTTTCAGTTCTAATGTTTGATATTAACATGTAGTATACTTTATATAATACTACACATTGTTTCATTTCTAATGTTAGATATTCACATGTAGTATACTTTATATAATACTACACATTGTTTCAGTTCTAATGTTAGATATTCAAATGTAGTATACTTTATATAATACTACACATTGTTTCAGTTCTAATGTTAGATATTCACATGTAGTATACTTTATATAATATTACACATTGTTTCAGTTCTAATGTTAGATATTAACATGTAGTATACTTTATATAATATTACACATTGTTTCAGTTCTAACGTTACATATTCACATGTAGTATACTTTATATAATACTACATATTGTTTCAGTTCTAATGTTAGATATTAACATGTGGTATACTTTATATAATACTACATATTGTTTCAGTTCTAATTTTAGATATTCACATGTAGTATACTTTATATAATACTACACATTGTTTCAGTTCTAATGTTAGATATTCAAATGTAGTATACTTTATATAATATTACACATTGTTTCAGTTATAATGTTAGATATTCACATGTAGTATACTTTATATTATACTACACATGGTTTTACTTCTAATGTTAGATATTAACATGTAGTATACTTTATATAATACTACACATTGTTTCAGTTGAAATGTTAGATATTCACATGTGGTATACTTTATATAATACTACACATTGTTTCAGTTATAATGTTAGATATTCACATGTAGTATACTTTATATAATACTACACATTGTTTCAGTTCTAAAGTTAGATATTCACATGTAGTATAATTTATATAATACTACACATTGTTTCAGTTCTAATGTTAGATATTAACATGTAGTATACTTTATATAATTCTACATATTGTTTCAGTTCTAATTTTAGATATTCACATGTAGTATACTTTATATAATACTGCACATTGTTTCAGTTCTAATGTTAGATATTCAAATGTAGTATACTTTATATAATACTACACATTGTTTCAGTTCTAATGTTATATATTCACATGTAGTATACTTTATATAATACTACACATTTTTTCAGTTCTAATGTTAGATATTCAAATGTAGTATACTTTATATAATACTACACATTGTTTCAGTTCTAATGTTAGATATTCACATGTAGTATACTTTATATAATATTACACATTGTTTCAGTTCTGATGTTAGATATTCACATGTAGTATACTTTATATAATACTACACATTGTTTCAGTTCTAATGTTAGATATTCATATGTAGTATACTTTATATAATACTACACATTGTTTCAGTTCTAAGGTTAGATATTCACATGTAGTATACTTTATATAATACTACACATTGTTTCAGTTCTAATGTTAGATATTCACATGTAGTATACTTTATATAATATTACACATTGTTTCAGTTCTAATGTTAGATATTCACATGTAGTATACTTTATATAATGCTACACATTGTTTCAGTTCTAATGTTAGATATTCACATGTAGTATACTTTATATAATATTACACATTGTTTCAGTTCTAATGTTAGATATTAACATGTAGTATACTTTATATAATACTACATATTGTTTCAGTTCTAATTTTAGATATTCACATGTAGTATACTTTATATAATACTGCACATTGTTTCAGTTCTAATGTTAGATATTCAAATGTAGTATACTTGATATAATACTACACATCGTTTCAGTTCTAATGTTAGATATTCACATGTAGTATACTTTATATAATACTACACATTGTTTCAGTTCTAATGTTTGATATTAACATGTAGTATACTTTATATAATACTACACATTGTTTCATTTCTAATGTTAGATATTCACATGTAGTATACTTTATATAATACTACACATTGTTTCAGTTCTAATGTTAGATATTCAAATGTAGTATACTTTATATAATACTACACATTGTTTCAGTTCTAATGTTAGATATTCACATGTAGTATACTTTATATAATATTACACATTGTTTCAGTTCTAATGTTAGATATTAACATGTAGTATACTTTATATAATATTACACATTGTTTCAGTTCTAACGTTACATATTCACATGTAGTATACTTTATATAATACTACATATTGTTTCAGTTCTAATGTTAGATATTAACATGTGGTATACTTTATATAATACTACATATTGTTTCAGTTCTAATTTTAGATATTCACATGTAGTATACTTTATATAATACTACACATTGTTTCAGTTCTAATGTTAGATATTCAAATGTAGTATACTTTATATAATACTACACATTGTTTCAGTTCTAATGTTAGATATTCACATGTAGTATACTTTATATAATACTACACATTGTTTCCGTTCTAATGTTTGATATTAACATATAGTATACTTTATATAATACTACACATTGTTTCATTTCTAATGTTAGATATTCACATGTAGTATACTTTATATAATACTACACATTATTTCAGTTCTAATGTTAGATATTCAAATGTAATATACTTTATATAATACTACACATTGTTTCAGTTCTAATGTTAGATATTCACATGTGGTATACTTTATATAATACTACACATTGTTTCAGTTATAATGTTAGATATTCACATGTAGTATACTTTATATTATACTACACATGGTTTTACTTCTAATGTTAGATATTAACATGTAGTATACTTTATATAATACTACACATTGTTTCAGTTGAAATGTTAGATATTCACATGTGGTATACTTTATATAATACTACACATTGTTTCAGTTATAATGTTAGATATTCACATGTAGTATACTTTATATAATACTACACATTGTTTCAGTTCTAAAGTTAGATATTCACATGTAGTATAATTTATATAATACTACACATTGTTTCAGTTCTAATGTTATATATTAACATGTAGTATACTTTATATAATACTACATATTGTTTCAGTTCTAATTTTAGATATTCACATGTAGTATACTTTATATAATACTGCACATTGTTTCAGTTCTAATGTTAGATATTCAAATGTAGTATACTTTATATAATACTACACATTGTTTCAGTTCTAATGTTATATATTCACATGTAGTATACTTTATATAATACTACACATTGTTTCAGTTCTAATGTTAGATATTCACATGTAGTATACTTTATATAATACTACACATTGTTTCAGTTCTAATGTTAGATATTCAAATGTAGTATACTTTATATAATACTACACATTGTTTCAGTTCTAATGTTAGATATTCAAATGTAGTATACTTTATATAATACTACACATTGTTTCAGTTCTAATGTTAGATATTCACATGTAGTATACTTTATATAATATTACACATTGTTTCAGTTCTGATGTTAGATATTCACATGTAGTATACTTTATATAATACTACACATTGTTTCAGTTCTAATGTTAGATATTCATATGTAGTATACTTTATATAATACTACACATTGTTTCAGTTCTAAGGTTAGATATTCACATGTAGTATACTTTATATAATACTACACATTGTTTCAGTTCTAATGTTAGATATTCACATGTAGTATACTTTATATAATATTACACATTGTTTCAGTTCTAATGTTAGATATTCACATGTAGTATACTTTATATAATACTACACATTGTTTCAGTTCTAATGTTAGATATTCACATGTAGTATACTTTATATAATATTACACATTGTTTCAGTTCTAATGTTAGATATTAACATGTAGTATACTTTATATAATACTACATATTGTTTCAGTTCTAATTTTAGATATTCACATGTAGTATACTTTATATAATACTGCACATTGTTTCAGTTCTAATGTTAGATATTCAAATGTAGTATACTTGATATAATACTACACATCGTTTCAGTTCTAATGTTAGATATTCACATGTAGTATACTTTATATAATACTACACATTGTTTCAGTTCTAATGTTTGATACTAACATGTAGTATACTTTATATAATACTACACATTGTTTCATTTCTAATGTTAGATATTCACATGTAGTATACTTTATATAATACTACACATATGTTTCAGTTCTAATGTTAGATATTCAAATGTAGTATACTTTATATAATACTACACATTGTTTCAGTTCTAATGTTAGATATTCACATGTAGTATACTTTATATAATATTACACATTGTTTCAGTTCTAATGTTAGATATTAACATGTAGTATACTTTATATAATATTACACATTGTTTCAGTTCTAACGTTACATATTCACATGTAGTATACTTTATATAATACTACACATTGCTTCATTTCTAATGTTAGATATTCACATGTAGTATACTTTATATAATACTACACATTGTTTCAGTTCTAATGTTAGATATTCACATGTAGTATACTTTATATAATATTACACATTGTTTCAGTTCTAATGTTAGATATTCACATGTAGTATACTTTATATAATATTACACATTGTTTCAGTTCTGATGTTAGATATTCACATGTAGTATACTTTATATAATACTACACATTGTTTCAGTTCTAATGTTAGATATTCAAATGTAGTATACTTTATATAATACTACACATTGTTTCAGTTCTAATGTTAGATATTCAAATGTAGTATACTTTATATAATACTACACATTGTTTCAGTTCTAATGTTAGATATTCACATGTAGTATACTTTATATAATATTACACATTGTTTCAGTTCTGATGTTAGATATTCACATGTAGTATACTTTATATAATACTACACATTGTTTCAGTTCTAATATTATATATTCACATGTAGTATACTTTATATAATACTACACATTGTTTCAGTTCTAATGTTAGATATTCACATGTAGTATACTTTATATAATACTACACATTGTTTCAGTTCTAATGTTAGATATTCAAATGTAGTATACTTTATATAATACTACACATTGTTTCAGTTATAATGTTAGATATTCACATGTAGTATACTTTATATAATACTACACATTGTTTCAGTTCTAAAGTTAGATATTCACATGTAGTATAATTTATATAATACTACACATTGTTTCAGTTCTAATGTTAGATATTCACATGTAGTATACTTTATATAATACTACATATTGTTTCAGTTCTAATGTTAGATATTAACATGTGGTATACTTTATATAATACTACATATTGTTTCAGTTCTAATTTTAGATATTCACATGTAGTATACTTTATATAATACTACACATTGTTTCAGTTCTAATGTTAGATATTCAAATGTAGTATACTTTATATAATACTACACATTGTTTCAGTTCTAACGTTACATATTCACATGTAGTATACTTTATATAATACTACATATTGTTTCAGTTCTAATGTTAGATATTAACATGTGGTATACTTTATATAATACTACATATTGTTTCAGTTCTAATTTTAGATATTCACATGTAGTATACTTTATATAATACTACACATTGTTTCAGTTCTAATGTTAGATATTCAAATGTAGTATACTTTATATAATACTACACATTGTTTCAGTTCTAATGTTAGATATTCACATGTAGTATACTTTATATAATACTACACATTGTTTCCGTTCTAATTTTTGATATTAACATATAGTATACTTTATATAATACTACACATTGTTTCATTTCTAATGTTAGATATTCACATGTAGTATACTTTATATAATACTACACATTATTTCAGTTCTAAAGTTAGATATTCAAATGTAGTATACTTTATATAATACTACACATTGTTTCAGTTCTAATTTTAGATATTCACATGTAGTATACTTTATATAATACTACACATTGTTTCAGTTCTAATGTTAGATATTCAAATGTAGTATACTTTATATAATACTACACATTGTTTCAGTTCTAATGTTAGATATTCACATGTAGTATACTTTATATAATACTACACATTGTTTCCGTTCTAATGTTTGATATTACCATATAGTATACTTTATATAATATTACACATTGTTTCAGTTCTAACGTTACATATTCACATGTAGTATACTTTATATAATACTACATATTGTTTCAGTTCTAATGTTAGATATTAACATGTGGTATACTTTATATAATACTACATATTGTTTCAGTTCTAATTTTAGATATTCACATGTAGTATACTTTATATAATACTACACATTGTTTCAGTTCTAATGTTAGATATTCAAATGTAGTATACTTTATATAATATTACACATTGTTTCAGTTATAATGTTAGATATTCACATGTAGTATACTTTATATTATACTACACATGGTTTTACTTCTAATGTTAGATATTAACATGTAGTATACTTTATATAATACTACACATTGTTTCAGTTGAAATGTTAGATATTCACATGTGGTATACTTTATATAATACTACACATTGTTTCAGTTATAATGTTAGATATTCACATGTAGTATACTTTATATAATACTACACATTGTTTCAGTTCTAAAGTTAGATATTCACATGTAGTATAATTTATATAATACTACACATTGTTTCAGTTCTAATGTTAGATATTCACATGTAGTATACTTTATATAATACTACATATTGTTTCAGTTCTAATGTTAGATATTAACATGTGGTATACTTTATATAATACTACATATTGTTTCAGTTCTAATTTTAGATATTCACATGTAGTATACTTTATATAATACTACACATTGTTTCAGTTCTAATGTTAGATATTCACATGTAGTATACTTTATATAATACTACACATTGTTTCCGTTCTAATGTTTGATATTAACATATAGTATACTTTATATAATACTACACATTGTTTCATTTCTAATGTTAGATATTCACATGTAGTATACTTTATATAATACTACACATTATTTCAGTTCTAATGTTAGATATTCAAATGTAGTATACTTTATATAATACTACACATTGTTTCAGTTCTAATGTTAGATATTCACATGTGGTATACTTTATATAATACTACACATTGTTTCAGTTATAATGTTAGATATTCACATGTAGTATACTTTATATTATACTACACATGGTTTTACTTCTAATGTTAGATATTAACATGTAGTATACTTTATATAATACTACACATTGTTTCAGTTCTAATGTTAGATATTAACATGTAGTATACTTTATATAATACTACATATTGTTTCAGTTCTAATTTTAGATATTCACATGTAGTATACTTTATATAATACTGCACATTGTTTCAGTTCTAATGTTAGATATTCAAATGTAGTATACTTGATATAATACTACACATCGTTTCTGTTCTAATGTTAGATATTCACATGTAGTATACTTTATATAATACTACACATTGTTTCAGTTCTAATGTTTGATATTAACATGTAGTATACTTTATATAATACTACACATTGTTTCATTTCTAATGTTAGATATTCACATGTAGTATACTTTATATAATACTACACATTGTTTCAGTTCTAATGTTAGATATTCAAATGTAGTATACTTTATATAATACTACACATTGTTTCAGTTCTAATGTTAGATATTCACATGTAGTATACTTTATATAATATTACACATTGTTTCAGTTCTAATGTTAGATATTAACATGTAGTATACTTTATATAATATTACACATTGTTTCAGTTCTAACGTTACATATTCACATGTAGTATACTTTATATAATACTACATATTGTTTCAGTTCTAATGTTAGATATTAACATGTGGTATACTTTATATAATACTACATATTGTTTCAGTTCTAATTTTAGATATTCACATGTAGTATACTTTATATAATACTACACATTGTTTCAGTTCTAATGTTAGATATTCAAATGTAGTATACTTTATATAATATTACACATTGTTTCAGTTATAATGTTAGATATTCACATGTAGTATACTTTATATTATACTACACATGGTTTTACTTCTAATGTTAGATATTAACATGTAGTATACTTTATATAATACTACACATTGTTTCAGTTGAAATGTTAGATATTCACATGTGGTATACTTTATATAATACTACACATTGTTTCAGTTATAATGTTAGATATTCACATGTAGTATACTTTATATAATACTACACATTGTTTCAGTTCTAAAGTTAGATATTCACATGTAGTATAATTTATATAATACTACACATTGTTTCAGTTCTAATGTTAGATATTAACATGTAGTATACTTTATATAATTCTACATATTGTTTCAGTTCTAATTTTAGATATTCACATGTAGTATACTTTATATAATACTGCACATTGTTTCAGTTCTAATGTTAGATATTCAAATGTAGTATACTTTATATAATACTACACATTGTTTCAGTTCTAATGTTATATATTCACATGTAGTATACTTTATATAATACTACACATTTTTTCAGTTCTAATGTTAGATATTCAAATGTAGTATACTTTATATAATACTACACATTGTTTCAGTTCTAATGTTAGATATTCACATGTAGTATACTTTATATAATATTACACATTGTTTCAGTTCTGATGTTAGATATTCACATGTAGTATACTTTATATAATACTACACATTGTTTCAGTTCTAATGTTAGATATTCATATGTAGTATACTTTATATAATACTACACATTGTTTCAGTTCTAAGGTTAGATATTCACATGTAGTATACTTTATATAATACTACACATTGTTTCAGTTCTAATGTTAGATATTCACATGTAGTATACTTTATATAATATTACACATTGTTTCAGTTCTAATGTTAGATATTCACATGTAGTATACTTTATATAATGCTACACATTGTTTCAGTTCTAATGTTAGATATTCACATGTAGTATACTTTATATAATATTACACATTGTTTCAGTTCTAATGTTAGATATTAACATGTAGTATACTTTATATAATACTACATATTGTTTCAGTTCTAATGTTAGATATTAACATGTAGTATACTTTATATAATACTACATATTGTTTCAGTTCTAATTTTAGATATTCACATGTAGTATACTTTATATAATACTACACATTGTTTCAGTTCTAATGTTAGATATTCACATGTAGTATACTTTATATAATACTACACATTGGTTCAGTTCTAATGTTAGATATTCAAATGTAGTATACTTTATATAATACTACACATTGTTTCAGTTCTAATGTTAGATATTCAAATGTAGTATACTTTATATAATACTACACATTGTTTCAGTTCTAATGTTAGATATTCACATGTAGTATACTTTATATAATATTACACATTGTTTCAGTTCTAATGTTAGATATTCACATGTAGTATACTTTATATAATATTACACATTGTTTCAGTTCTGATGTTAGATATTCACATGTAGTATACTTTATATAATACTACACATTGTTTCAGTTCTAATGTTAGATATTCACATGTAGTATACTTTATATAATATTACACATTGTTTCAGTTCTGATGTTAGATATTCACATGTAGTATACTTTATATAATACTACACATTGTTTCAGTTCTAATGTTAGATATTCAAATGTAGTATACTTTATATAATACTACACATTGTTTCAGTTCTAATGTTAGATATTCACATGTAGTATACTTTATATAATATTACACATTGTTTCAGTTCTAATGTTAGATATTAACATGTAGTATACTTTATATAATATTACACATTGTTTCAGTTCTAACGTTACATATTCACATGTAGTATACTTTATATAATACTACATATTGTTTCAGTTCTAATGTTAGATATTAACATGTGGTATACTTTATATAATACTACATATTGTTTCAGTTCTAATTTTAGATATTCACATGTAGTATACTTTATATAATACTACACATTGTTTCAGTTCTAATGTTAGATATTCAAATGTAGTATACTTTATATAATATTACACATTGTTTCAGTTATAATGTTAGATATTCACATGTAGTATACTTTATATTATACTACACATGGTTTTACTTCTAATGTTAGATATTAACATGTAGTATACTTTATATAATACTACACATTGTTTCAGTTGAAATGTTAGATATTCACATGTGGTATACTTTATATAATACTACACATTGTTTCAGTTATAATGTTAGATATTCACATGTAGTATACTTTATATAATACTACACATTGTTTCAGTTCTAAAGTTAGATATTCACATGTAGTATAATTTATATAATACTACACATTGTTTCAGTTCTAATGTTAGATATTAACATGTAGTATACTTTATATAATTCTACATATTGTTTCAGTTCTAATTTTAGATATTCACATGTAGTATACTTTATATAATACTGCACATTGTTTCAGTTCTAATGTTAGATATTCAAATGTAGTATACTTTATATAATACTACACATTGTTTCAGTTCTAATGTTATATATTCACATGTAGTATACTTTATATAATACTACACATTTTTTCAGTTCTAATGTTAGATATTCAAATGTAGTATACTTTATATAATACTACACATTGTTTCAGTTCTAATGTTAGATATTCACATGTAGTATACTTTATATAATATTACACATTGTTTCAGTTCTGATGTTAGATATTCACATGTAGTATACTTTATATAATACTACACATTGTTTCAGTTCTAATGTTAGATATTCATATGTAGTATACTTTATATAATACTACACATTGTTTCAGTTCTAAGGTTAGATATTCACATGTAGTATACTTTATATAATACTACACATTGTTTCAGTTCTAATGTTAGATATTCACATGTAGTATACTTTATATAATATTACACATTGTTTCAGTTCTAATGTTAGATATTCACATGTAGTATACTTTATATAATGCTACACATTGTTTCAGTTCTAATGTTAGATATTCACATGTAGTATACTTTATATAATATTACACATTGTTTCAGTTCTAATGTTAGATATTAACATGTAGTATACTTTATATAATACTACATATTGTTTCAGTTCTAATTTTAGATATTCACATGTAGTATACTTTATATAATACTGCACATTGTTTCAGTTCTAATGTTAGATATTCAAATGTAGTATACTTGATATAATACTACACATCGTTTCAGTTCTAATGTTAGATATTCACATGTAGTATACTTTATATAATACTACACATTGTTTCAGTTCTAATGTTTGATATTAACATGTAGTATACTTTATATAATACTACACATTGTTTCATTTCTAATGTTAGATATTCACATGTAGTATACTTTATATAATACTACACATTGTTTCAGTTCTAATGTTAGATATTCAAATGTAGTATACTTTATATAATACTACACATTGTTTCAGTTCTAATGTTAGATATTCACATGTAGTATACTTTATATAATATTACACATTGTTTCAGTTCTAATGTTAGATATTAACATGTAGTATACTTTATATAATATTACACATTGTTTCAGTTCTAACGTTACATATTCACATGTAGTATACTTTATATAATACTACATATTGTTTCAGTTCTAATGTTAGATATTAACATGTGGTATACTTTATATAATACTACATATTGTTTCAGTTCTAATTTTAGATATTCACATGTAGTATACTTTATATAATACTACACATTGTTTCAGTTCTAATGTTAGATATTCAAATGTAGTATACTTTATATAATACTACACATTGTTTCAGTTCTAATGTTAGATATTCACATGTAGTATACTTTATATAATACTACACATTGTTTCCGTTCTAATGTTTGATATTAACATATAGTATACTTTATATAATACTACACATTGTTTCATTTCTAATGTTAGATATTCACATGTAGTATACTTTATATAATACTACACATTATTTCAGTTCTAATGTTAGATATTCAAATGTAATATACTTTATATAATACTACACATTGTTTCAGTTCTAATGTTAGATATTCACATGTGGTATACTTTATATAATACTACACATTGTTTCAGTTATAATGTTAGATATTCACATGTAGTATACTTTATATTATACTACACATGGTTTTACTTCTAATGTTAGATATTAACATGTAGTATACTTTATATAATACTACACATTGTTTCAGTTGAAATGTTAGATATTCACATGTGGTATACTTTATATAATACTACACATTGTTTCAGTTATAATGTTAGATATTCACATGTAGTATACTTTATATAATACTACACATTGTTTCAGTTCTAAAGTTAGATATTCACATGTAGTATAATTTATATAATACTACACATTGTTTCAGTTCTAATGTTAGATATTAACATGTAGTATACTTTATATAATACTACATATTGTTTCAGTTCTAATTTTAGATATTCACATGTAGTATACTTTATATAATACTGCACATTGTTTCAGTTCTAATGTTAGATATTCAAATGTAGTATACTTTATATAATACTACACATTGTTTCAGTTCTAATGTTATATATTCACATGTAGTATACTTTATATAATACTACACATTGTTTCAGTTCTAATGTTAGATATTCACATGTAGTATACTTTATATAATACTACACATTGTTTCAGTTCTAATGTTAGATATTCAAATGTAGTATACTTTATATAATACTACACATTGTTTCAGTTCTAATGTTAGATATTCAAATGTAGTATACTTTATATAATACTACACATTGTTTCAGTTCTAATGTTAGATATTCACATGTAGTATACTTTATATAATATTACACATTGTTTCAGTTCTGATGTTAGATATTCACATGTAGTATACTTTATATAATACTACACATTGTTTCAGTTCTAATGTTAGATATTCATATGTAGTATACTTTATATAATACTACACATTGTTTCAGTTCTAAGGTTAGATATTCACATGTAGTATACTTTATATAATACTACACATTGTTTCAGTTCTAATGTTAGATATTCACATGTAGTATACTTTATATAATATTACACATTGTTTCAGTTCTAATGTTAGATATTCACATGTAGTATACTTTATATAATACTACACATTGTTTCAGTTCTAATGTTAGATATTCACATGTAGTATACTTTATATAATATTACACATTGTTTCAGTTCTAATGTTAGATATTAACATGTAGTATACTTTATATAATACTACATATTGTTTCAGTTCTAATTTTAGATATTCACATGTAGTATACTTTATATAATACTGCACATTGTTTCAGTTCTAATGTTAGATATTCAAATGTAGTATACTTGATATAATACTACACATCGTTTCAGTTCTAATGTTAGATATTCACATGTAGTATACTTTATATAATACTACACATTGTTTCAGTTCTAATGTTTGATACTAACATGTAGTATACTTTATATAATACTACACATTGTTTCATTTCTAATGTTAGATATTCACATGTAGTATACTTTATATAATACTACACATATGTTTCAGTTCTAATGTTAGATATTCAAATGTAGTATACTTTATATAATACTACACATTGTTTCAGTTCTAATGTTAGATATTCACATGTAGTATACTTTATATAATATTACACATTGTTTCAGTTCTAATGTTAGATATTAACATGTAGTATACTTTATATAATATTACACATTGTTTCAGTTCTAACGTTACATATTCACATGTAGTATACTTTATATAATACTACACATTGCTTCATTTCTAATGTTAGATATTCACATGTAGTATACTTTATATAATACTACACATTGTTTCAGTTCTAATGTTAGATATTCACATGTAGTATACTTTATATAATATTACACATTGTTTCAGTTCTAATGTTAGATATTCACATGTAGTATACTTTATATAATATTACACATTGTTTCAGTTCTGATGTTAGATATTCACATGTAGTATACTTTATATAATACTACACATTGTTTCAGTTCTAATGTTAGATATTCAAATGTAGTATACTTTATATAATACTACACATTGTTTCAGTTCTAATGTTAGATATTCAAATGTAGTATACTTTATATAATACTACACATTGTTTCAGTTCTAATGTTAGATATTCACATGTAGTATACTTTATATAATATTACACATTGTTTCAGTTCTGATGTTAGATATTCACATGTAGTATACTTTATATAATACTACACATTGTTTCAGTTCTAATATTATATATTCACATGTAGTATACTTTATATAATACTACACATTGTTTCAGTTCTAATGTTAGATATTCACATGTAGTATACTTTATATAATACTACACATTGTTTCAGTTCTAATGTTAGATATTCAAATGTAGCATACTTTATATAATATTACACATTGTTTCAGTTCTAATGTTAGATATTCAAATGTAGTATACTTTATATAATACTACACATTGTTTCAGTTCTAATGTTAGATATTCACATGTAGTATACTTTATATAATATTACACATTGTTTCAGTTCTGATGTTAGATATTCACATGTAGTATACTTTATATAATACTACACATTGTTTCAGTTCTAATGTTAGATATTCATATGTAGTATACTTTATATAATACTACACATTGTTTCAGTTCTAAGGTTAGATATTCACATGTAGTATACTTTATATAATACTACACATTGTTTCAGTTCTAATGTTAGATATTCACATGTAGTATACTTTATATAATATTACACATTGTTTCAGTTCTAATGTTAGATATTCACATGTAGTATACTTTATATAATACTACACATTGTTTCAGTTCTAATGTTAGATATTCACATGTAGTATACTTTATATAATATTACACATTGTTTCAGTTCTAATGTTAGATATTAATATGTAGTATACTTTATATAATACTACACATTGTTTCAGTTGAAATGTTAGATATTCACATGTAGTATACTTTATATAATACTACACATTGTTTCAGTTATAATGTTAGATATTCACATGTAGTATACTTTATATAATACTACACATTGTTTCAGTTCTAAAGTTAGATATTCACATGTAGTATACTTTATATAATACTACACATTGTTTCAGTTCTAATGTTAGATATTCACATGTGGTATACTTTATATAATACTACACATTGTTTCAGTTATAATGTTAGATATTCACATGTAGTATACTTTATATTATACTACACATGGTTTTACTTCTAATGTTAGATATTAACATGTAGTATACTTTATATAATACTACACATTGTTTCAGTTGAAATGTTAGATATTCACATGTGGTATACTTTATATAATACTACACATTGTTTCAGTTATAATGTTAGATATTCACATGTAGTATACTTTATATAATACTACACATTGTTTCAGTTCTAAAGTTAGATATTCACATGTAGTATAATTTATATAATACTACACATTGTTTCAGTTCTAATGTTAGATATTAACATGTAGTATACTTTATATAATACTACATATTGTTTCAGTTCTAATTTTAGATATTCACATGTAGTATACTTTATATAATACTGCACATTGTTTCAGTTCTAATGTTAGATATTCAAATGTAGTATACTTTATATAATACTACACATTGTTTCAGTTCTAATGTTATATATTCACATGTAGTATACTTTATATAATACTACACATTGTTTCAGTTCTAATGTTAGATATTCACATGTAGTATACTTTATATAATATTACACATTGTTTCAGTTCTGATGTTAGATATTCACATGTAGTATACTTTATATAATACTACACATTGTTTCAGTTCTAATGTTAGATATTCATATGTAGTATACTTTATATAATACTACACATTGTTTCAGTTCTAAGGTTAGATATTCACATGTAGTATACTTTATATAATATTACACATTGTTTCAGTTCTAAAGTTAGATATTCACATGTAGTATAATTTATATAATACTACACATTGTTTCAGTTCTAATGTTAGATATTAACATGTAGTATACTTTATATAATACTACATATTGTTTCAGTTCTAATTTTAGATATTCACATGTAGTATACTTTATATAATACTACACATTGTTTCAGTTCTAATGTTAGATATTCACATGTAGTATACTTTATATAATACTACACATTGGTTCAGTTCTAATGTTAGATATTCAAATGTAGTATACTTTATATAATACTACACATTGTTTCAGTTCTAATGTTAGATATTCAAATGTAGTATACTTTATATAATACTACACATTGTTTCAGTTCTAATGTTAGATATTCACATGTAGTATACTTTATATAATATTACACATTGTTTCAGTTCTAATGTTAGATATTCACATGTAGTATACTTTATATAATATTACACATTGTTTCAGTTCTGATGTTAGATATTCACATGTAGTATACTTTATATAATACTACACATTGTTTCAGTTCTAATGTTAGATATTCAAATGTAGTATACTTTATATAATACTACACATTGTTTCAGTTCTAATGTTAGATATTCAAATGTAGTATACTTTATATAATACTACACATTGTTTCAGTTCTAATGTTAGATATTCACATGTAGTATACTTTATATAATATTACACATTGTTTCAGTTCTGATGTTAGATATTCACATGTAGTATACTTTATATAATACTACACATTGTTTCAGTTCTAATATTATATATTCACATGTAGTATACTTTATATAATACTACACATTGTTTCAGTTCTAATGTTAGATATTCACATGTAGTATACTTTATATAATACTACACATTGTTTCAGTTCTAATGTTAGATATTCAAATGTAGCATACTTTATATAATACTACACATTGTTTCAGTTCTAATGTTAGATATTCAAATGTAGTATACTTTATATAATACTACACATTGTTTCAGTTCTAATGTTAGATATTCACATGTAGTATACTTTATATAATATTACACATTGTTTCAGTTCTGATGTTAGATATTCACATGTAGTATACTTTATATAATACTACACATTGTTTCAGTTCTAAGGTTAGATATTCACATGTAGTATACTTTATATAATACTACACATTGTTTCAGTTCTAATGTTAGATATTCACATGTAGTATACTTTATATAATATTACACATTGTTTCAGTTCTAATGTTAGATATTCACATGTAGTATACTTTATATAATACTACACATTGTTTCAGTTCTAATGTTAGATATTCACATGTAGTATACTTTATATAATATTACACATTGTTTCAGTTCTAATGTTAGATATTAATATGTAGTATACTTTATATAATACTACACATTGTTTCAGTTGAAATGTTAGATATTCACATGTAGTATACTTTATATAATACTACACATTGTTTCAGTTATAATGTTAGATATTCACATGTAGTATACTTTATATAATACTACACATTGTTTCAGTTCTAAAGTTAGATATTCACATGTAGTATACTTTATATAATACTACACATTGTTTCAGTTCTAATGTTAGATATTCACATGTGGTATACTTTATATAATACTACACATTGTTTCAGTTATAATGTTAGATATTCACATGTAGTATACTTTATATTATACTACACATGGTTTTACTTCTAATGTTAGATATTAACATGTAGTATACTTTATATAATACTACACATTGTTTCAGTTGAAATGTTAGATATTCACATGTGGTATACTTTATATAATACTACACATTGTTTCAGTTATAATGTTAGATATTCACATGTAGTATACTTTATATAATACTACACATTGTTTCAGTTCTAAAGTTAGATATTCACATGTAGTATAATTTATATAATACTACACATTGTTTCAGTTCTAATGTTAGATATTAACATGTAGTATACTTTATATAATACTACATATTGTTTCAGTTCTAATTTTAGATATTCACATGTAGTATACTTTATATAATACTGCACATTGTTTCAGTTCTAATGTTAGATATTCAAATGTAGTATACTTTATATAATACTACACATTGTTTCAGTTCTAATGTTATATATTCACATGTAGTATACTTTATATAATACTACACATTGTTTCAGTTCTAATGTTAGATATTCACATGTAGTATACTTTATATAATATTACACATTGTTTCAGTTCTGATGTTAGATATTCACATGTAGTATACTTTATATAATACTACACATTGTTTCAGTTCTAATGTTAGATATTCATATGTAGTATACTTTATATAATACTACACATTGTTTCAGTTCTAAGGTTAGATATTCACATGTAGTATACTTTATATAATACTACACATTGTTTCAGTTCTAATGTTAGATATTCACATGTAGTATACTTTATATAATATTACACATTGTTTCAGTTCTAATGTTAGATATTCACATGTAGTATACTTTATATAATACTACACATTGTTTCAGTTCTAATGTTAGATATTCACATGTAGTATACTTTATATAATATTACACATTGTTTCAGTTCTAAAGTTAGATATTCACATGTAGTATAATTTATATAATACTACACATTGTTTCAGTTCTAATGTTAGATATTCACATGTAGTATACTTTATATAATATTACACATTGTTTCAGTTCTAATGTTAGATATTAATATGTAGTATACTTTATATAATACTACACATTGTTTCAGTTGAAATGTTAGATATTCACATGTAGTATACTTTATATAATACTACACATTGTTTCAGTTATAATGTTAGATATTCACATGTAGTATACTTTATATAATACTACACATTGTTTCAGTTCTAAAGTTAGATATTCACATGTAGTATACTTTATATAATACTACACATTGTTTCAGTTCTAATGTTAGATATTCACATGTGGTATACTTTATATAATACTACACATTGTTTCAGTTATAATGTTAGATATTCACATGTAGTATACTTTATATTATACTACACATGGTTTTACTTCTAATGTTAGATATTAACATGTAGTATACTTTATATAATACTACACATTGTTTCAGTTGAAATGTTAGATATTCACATGTGTTATACTTTATATAATACTACACATTGTTTCAGTTATAATGTTAGATATTCACATGTAGTATACTTTATATAATACTACACATTGTTTCAGTTCTAAAGTTAGATATTCACATGTAGTATAATTTATATAATACTACACATTGTTTCAGTTCTAATGTTAGATATTAACATGTAGTATACTTTATATAATACTACATATTGTTTCAGTTCTAATTTTAGATATTCACATGTAGTATACTTTATATAATACTGCACATTGTTTCAGTTCTAATGTTAGATATTCAAATGTAGTATACTTTATATAATACTACACATTGTTTCAGTTCTAATGTTATATATTCACATGTAGTATACTTTATATAATACTACACATTGTTTCAGTTCTAATGTTAGATATTCACATGTAGTATACTTTATATAATATTACACATTGTTTCAGTTCTGATGTTAGATATTCACATGTAGTATACTTTATATAATACTACACATTGTTTCAGTTCTAATGTTAGATATTCATATGTAGTATACTTTATATAATACTACACATTGTTTCAGTTCTAAGGTTAGATATTCACATGTAGTATACTTTATATAATACTACACATTGTTTCAGTTCTAATGTTAGATATTCACATGTAGTATACTTTATATAATATTACACATTGTTTCAGTTCTAATGTTAGATATTCACATGTAGTATACTTTATATAATACTACACATTGTTTCAGTTCTAATGTTAGATATTCACATGTAGTATACTTTATATAATATTACACATTGTTTCAGTTCTAAAGTTAGATATTCACATGTAGTATAATTTATATAATACTACACATTGTTTCAGTTCTAATGTTAGATATTAACATGTAGTATACTTTATATAATACTACATATTGTTTCAGTTCTAATTTTAGATATTCACATGTAGTATACTTTATATAATACTACACATTGTTTCAGTTCTAATGTTAGATATTCACATGTAGTATACTTTATATAATACTACACATTGGTTCAGTTCTAATGTTAGATATTCAAATGTAGTATACTTTATATAATACTACACATTGTTTCAGTTCTAATGTTAGATATTCAAATGTAGTATACTTTATATAATACTACACATTGTTTCAGTTCTAATGTTAGATATTCACATGTAGTATACTTTATATAATATTACACATTGTTTCAGTTCTAATGTTAGATATTCACATGTAGTATACTTTATATAATATTACACATTGTTTCAGTTCTAATGTTAGATATTCACATGTAGTATACTTTATATAATACTACACATTGTTTCAGTTCTAATGTTAGATATTAACATGTAATATACTTTATATAATACTGCACATTGTTTCAGTTGAAATGTTAGATATTCACATGTAGTATACTTTATATAATACTACACATTGTTTCAGTTCTAATGTTAGATATTCACATGTAGTATACTTTATAAAATACTACACATTGTTTCCGTTCTAATGTTTGATATTAACATATAGTATACTTTATATAATACTACACATTGTTTCAGTTCTAAAGTTAGATATTCACATGTAGTATACTTTATATAATACTACACATTGCTTCAGTTCTAATGTTAGATATTCAAATGTAGTATACTTTATATAATACTACACATTGTTTCAGTTCTAATGTTAGATATTCACATGTAGTATACTTTATATAATACTACACATTGTTTCAGTTATAATGTTAGATATTCACATGTAGTATACTTTATATTATACTACACATGGTTTTACTTCTAATGTTAGATATTAACATGTAGTATACTTTATATAATACTACACATTGTTTCAGTTGAAATGTTAGATATTCACATGTGGTATACTTTATATAATACTACACATTGTTTCAGTTATAATGTTAGATATTCACATGTAGTATACTTTATATAATACTACACATTGTTTCAGTTCTAAAGTTAGATATTCACATGTAGTATAATTTATATAATACTACACATTGTTTCAGTTCTAATGTTAGATATTAACATGTAGTATACTTTATATAATACTACATATTGTTTCAGTTCTAATTTTAGATATTCACATGTAGTATACTTTATATAATACTGCACATTGTTTCAGTTCTAATGTTAGATATTCAAATGTAGTATACTTTATATAATACTACACATTGTTTCAGTTCTAATGTTATATATTCACATGTAGTATACTTTATATAATACTACACATTGTTTCAGTTCTAATGTTAGATATTCACATGTAGTATACTTTATATAATACTACACATTGGTTCAGTTCTAATGTTAGATATTCAAATGTAGTATACTTTATATAATACTACACATTGTTTCAGTTCTAATGTTAGATATTCAAATGTAGTATACTTTATATAATACTACACATTGTTTCAGTTCTAATGTTAGATATTCACATGTAGTATACTTTATATAATATTACACATTGTTTCAGTTCTGATGTTAGATATTCACATGTAGTATACTTTATATAATACTACACATTGTTTCAGTTCTAATGTTAGATATTCATATGTAGTATACTTTATATAATACTACACATTGTTTCAGTTCTAAGGTTAGATATTCACATGTAGTATACTTTATATAATACTACACATTGTTTCAGTTCTAATGTTAGATATTCACATGTAGTATACTTTATATAATATTACACATTGTTTCAGATCTAATGTTAGATATTCACATGTAGTATACTTTATATAATGCTACACATTGTTTCAGTTCTAATGTTAGATATTCACATGTAGTATATTTTATATAATATTACACATTGTTTCAGTTCTAATGTTAGATATTAACATGTAGTATACTTTATATAATACTACATATTGTTTCAGTTCTAATTTTAGATATTCACATGTAGTATACTTTATATAATACTGCACATTGTTTCAGTTCTAATGTTAGATATTCAAATGTAGTATACTTGATATAATACTACACATCGTTTCAGTTCTAATGTTAGATATTCACATGTAGTATACTTTATATAATACTACACATTGTTTCAGTTCTAATGTTTGATATTAACATGTAGTATACTTTATATAATACTACACATTGTTTCATTTCTAATGTTAGATATTCACATGTAGTATACTTTATATAATACTACACATTGTTTCAGTTCTAATGTTAGATATTCAAATGTAGTATACTTTATATAATACTACACATTGTTTCAGTTCTAATGTTAGATATTCACATGTAGTATACTTTATATAATATTACACATTGTTTCAGTTCTAATATTAGATATTAACATGTGGTATACTTTATATAATATTACACATTGTTTCAGTTCTAACGTTACATATTCACATGTAGTATACTTTATATAATACTACATATTGTTTCAGTTCTAATGTTAGATATTAACATGTGGTATACTTTATATAATACTACATATTGTTTCAGTTCTAATTTTAGATATTCACATGTAGTATACTTTATATAATACTACACATTGTTTCAGTTCTAATGTTAGATATTCAAATGTAGTATACTTTATATAATACTACACATTGTTTCAGTTCTAATGTTAGATATTCACATGTAGTATACTTTATATAATACTACACATTGTTTCCGTTCTAATTTTAGATATTCACATGTAGTATACTTTATATAATACTACACATTGTTTCAGTTCTAATGTTAGATATTCAAATGTAGTATACTTTATATAATATTACACATTTTTTCAGTTCTAACGTTACATATTCACATGTAGTATACTTTATATAATACTACACATTGCTTCATTTCTAATGTTAGATATTCACATGTAGTATACTTTATATAATACTACACATTGTTTCAGTTCTAATGTTAGATATTCACATGTAGTATACTTTATATAATATTACACATTGTTTCAGTTCTAATGTTAGATATTCACATGTAGTATACTTTATATAATATTACACATTGTTTCAGTTCTGATGTTAGATATTCACATGTAGTATACTTTATATAATACTACACATTGGTTCAGTTCTAATGTTAGATATTCAAATGTAGTATACTTTATATAATACTACACATTGTTTCAGTTCTAATGTTAGATATTCAAATGTAGTATACTTTATATAATACTACACATTGTTTCAGTTCTAATGTTAGATATTCACATGTAGTATACTTTATATAATATTACACATTGTTTCAGTTCTGATGTTAGATATTCACATGTAGTATACTTTATATAATACTACATATTGTTTCAGTTCTAATGTTAGATATTCATATGTAGTATACTTTATATAATACTACACATTGTTTCAGTTCTAAGGTTAGATATTCACATGTAGTATACTTTATATAATACTACACATTGTTTCAGTTCTAATGTTAGATATTCACATGTAGTATACTTTATATAATATTACACATTGTTTCAGTTCTAATGTTAGATATTCACATGTAGTATACTTTATATAATATTACACATTGTTTCAGTTCTAATGTTAGATATTCACATGTAGTATACTTTATATAATACTACACATTGTTTCAGTTCTAATGTTAGATATTAACATGTAATATACTTTATATAATACTGCACATTGTTTCAGTTGAAATGTTAGATATTCACATGTAGTATACTTTATATAATACTACACATTGTTTCAGTTCTAATGTTAGATATTCACATGTAGTATACTTTATAAAATACTACACATTGTTTCCGTTCTAATGTTTGATATTAACATATAGTATACTTTATATAATACTACACATTGTTTCAGTTCTAAAGTTAGATATTCACATGTAGTATACTTTATATAATACTACACATTGCTTCAGTTCTAATGTTAGATATTCAAATGTAGTATACTTTATATAATACTACACATTGTTTCAGTTCTAATGTTAGATATTCACATGTAGTATACTTTATATAATACTACACATTGTTTCAGTTATAATGTTAGATATTCACATGTAGTATACTTTATATTATACTACACATGGTTTTACTTCTAATGTTAGATATTAACATGTAGTATACTTTATATAATACTACACATTGTTTCAGTTGAAATGTTAGATATTCACATGTGGTATACTTTATATAATACTACACATTGTTTCAGTTATAATGTTAGATATTCACATGTAGTATACTTTATATAATACTACACATTGTTTCAGTTCTAAAGTTAGATATTCACATGTAGTATAATTTATATAATACTACACATTGTTTCAGTTCTAATGTTAGATATTAACATGTAGTATACTTTATATAATACTACATATTGTTTCAGTTCTAATTTTAGATATTCACATGTAGTATACTTTATATAATACTGCACATTGTTTCAGTTCTAATGTTAGATATTCAAATGTAGTATACTTTATATAATACTACACATTGTTTCAGTTCTAATGTTATATATTCACATGTAGTATACTTTATATAATACTACACATTGTTTCAGTTCTAATGTTAGATATTCACATGTAGTATACTTTATATAATACTACACATTGGTTCAGTTCTAATGTTAGATATTCAAATGTAGTATACTTTATATAATACTACACATTGTTTCAGTTCTAATGTTAGATATTCAAATGTAGTATACTTTATATAATACTACACATTGTTTCAGTTCTAATGTTAGATATTCACATGTAGTATACTTTATATAATATTACACATTGTTTCAGTTCTGATGTTAGATATTCACATGTAGTATACTTTATATAATACTACACATTGTTTCAGTTCTAATGTTAGATATTCATATGTAGTATACTTTATATAATACTACACATTGTTTCAGTTCTAAGGTTAGATATTCACATGTAGTATACTTTATATAATACTACACATTGTTTCAGTTCTAATGTTAGATATTCACATGTAGTATACTTTATATAATATTACACATTGTTTCAGATCTAATGTTAGATATTCACATGTAGTATACTTTATATAATGCTACACATTGTTTCAGTTCTAATGTTAGATATTCACATGTAGTATACTTTATATAATATTACACATTGTTTCAGTTCTAATGTTAGATATTAACATGTAGTATACTTTATATAATACTACATATTGTTTCAGTTCTAATTTTAGATATTCACATGTAGTATACTTTATATAATACTGCACATTGTTTCAGTTCTAATGTTAGATATTCAAATGTAGTATACTTGATATAATACTACACATCGTTTCAGTTCTAATGTTAGATATTCACATGTAGTATACTTTATATAATACTACACATTGTTTCAGTTCTAATGTTTGATATTAACATGTAGTATACTTTATATAATACTACACATTGTTTCATTTCTAATGTTAGATATTCACATGTAGTATACTTTATATAATACTACACATTGTTTCAGTTCTAATGTTAGATATTCAAATGTAGTATACTTTATATAATACTACACATTGTTTCAGTTCTAATGTTAGATATTCACATGTAGTATACTTTATATAATATTACACATTGTTTCAGTTCTAATATTAGATATTAACATGTGGTATACTTTATATAATATTACACATTGTTTCAGTTCTAACGTTACATATTCACATGTAGTATACTTTATATAATACTACATATTGTTTCAGTTCTAATGTTAGATATTAACATGTGGTATACTTTATATAATACTACATATTGTTTCAGTTCTAATTTTAGATATTCACATGTAGTATACTTTATATAATACTACACATTGTTTCAGTTCTAATGTTAGATATTCAAATGTAGTATACTTTATATAATACTACACATTGTTTCAGTTCTAATGTTAGATATTCACATGTAGTATACTTTATATAATACTACACATTGTTTCCGTTCTAATTTTAGATATTCACATGTAGTATACTTTATATAATACTACACATTGTTTCAGTTCTAATGTTAGATATTCAAATGTAGTATACTTTATATAATATTACACATTTTTTCAGTTCTAACGTTACATATTCACATGTAGTATACTTTATATAATACTACACATTGCTTCATTTCTAATGTTAGATATTCACATGTAGTATACTTTATATAATACTACACATTGTTTCAGTTCTAATGTTAGATATTCACATGTAGTATACTTTATATAATATTACACATTGTTTCAGTTCTAATGTTAGATATTCACATGTAGTATACTTTATATAATATTACACATTGTTTCAGTTCTGATGTTAGATATTCACATGTAGTATACTTTATATAATACTACACATTGTTTCAGTTCTAATGTTAGATATTCAAATGTAGTATACTTTATATAATACTACACATTGTTTCAGTTCTAATGTTAGATATTCAAATGTAGTATACTTTATATAATACTACACATTGTTTCAGTTCTAATGTTAGATATTCACATGTAGTATACTTTATATAATATTACACATTGTTTCAGTTCTGATGTTAGATATTCACATGTAGTATACTTTATATAATACTACACATTGTTTCAGTTCTAATATTATATATTCACATGTAGTATACTTTATATAATACTACACATTGTTTCAGTTCTAATGTTAGATATTCACATGTAGTATACTTTATATAATACTACACATTGTTTCAGTTCTAATGTTAGATATTCAAATGTAGCATACTTTATATAATACTACACATTGTTTCAGTTCTAATGTTAGATATTCAAATGTAGTATACTTTATATAATACTACACATTGTTTCAGTTCTAATGTTAGATATTCACATGTAGTATACTTTATATAATATTACACATTGTTTCAGTTCTGATGTTAGATATTCACATGTAGTATACTTTATATAATACTACACATTGTTTCAGTTCTAATGTTAGATATTCATATGTAGTATACTTTATATAATACTACACATTGTTTCAGTTCTAAGGTTAGATATTCACATGTAGTATACTTTATATAATACTACACATTGTTTCAGTTCTAATGTTAGATATTCACATCTAGTATACTTTATATAATATTACACATTGTTTCAGTTCTAATGCTAGATATTCACATGTAGTATACTTTATATAATACTACACATTGTTTCAGTTCTAATGTTAGATATTCACATGTAGTATACTTTATATAATATTACACATTGTTTCAGTTCTAATGTTAGATATTAATATGTAGTATACTTTATATAATACTACACATTGTTTCAGTTGAAATGTTAGATATTCACATGTAGTATACTTTATATAATACTACACATTGTTTCAGTTATAATGTTAGATATTCACATGTAGTATACTTTATATAATACTACACATTGTTTCAGTTCTAAAGTTAGATATTCACATGTAGTATACTTTATATAATACTACACATTGTTTCAGTTCTAATGTTAGATATTCACATGTGGTATACTTTATATAATACTACACATTGTTTCAGTTATAATGTTAGATATTCACATGTAGTATACTTTATATTATACTACACATGGTTTTACTTCTAATGTTAGATATTAACATGTAGTATACTTTATATAATACTACACATTGTTTCAGTTGAAATGTTAGATATTCACATGTGGTATACTTTATATAATACTACACATTGTTTCAGTTATAATGTTAGATATTCACATGTAGTATACTTTATATAATACTACACATTGTTTCAGTTCTAAAGTTAGATATTCACATGTAGTATAATTTATATAATACTACACATTGTTTCAGTTCTAATGTTAGATATTAACATGTAGTATACTTTATATAATACTACATATTGTTTCAGTTCTAATTTTAGATATTCACATGTAGTATACTTTATATAATACTGCACATTGTTTCAGTTCTAATGTTATATATTCACATGTAGTATACTTTATATAATACTACACATTGTTTCAGTTCTAATGTTAGATATTCACATGTAGTATACTTTATATAATATTACACATTGTTTCAGTTCTGATGTTAGATATTCACATGTAGTATACTTTATATAATACTACACATTGTTTCAGTTCTAATGTTAGATATTCATATGTAGTATACTTTATATAATACTACACATTGTTTCAGTTCTAAGGTTAGATATTCACATGTAGTATACTTTATATAATACTACACATTGTTTCAGTTCTAATGTTAGATATTCACATGTAGTATACTTTATATAATATTACACATTGTTTCAGTTCTAATGTTAGATATTCACATGTAGTATACTTTATATAATACTACACATTGTTTCAGTTCTAATGTTAGATATTCACATGTAGTATACTTTATATAATATTACACATTGTTTCAGTTCTAAAGTTAGATATTCACATGTAGTATAATTTATATAATACTACACATTGTTTCAGTTCTAATGTTAGATATTAACATGTAGTATACTTTATATAATACTACATATTGTTTCAGTTCTAATTTTAGATATTCACATGTAGTATACTTTATATAATACTACACATTGTTTCAGTTCTAATGTTAGATATTCACATGTAGTATACTTTATATAATACTACACATTGGTTCAGTTCTAATGTTAGATATTCAAATGTAGTATACTTTATATAATACTACACATTGTTTCAGTTCTAATGTTAGATATTCAAATGTAGTATACTTTATATAATACTACACATTGTTTCAGTTCTAATGTTAGATATTCACATGTAGTATACTTTATATAATATTACACATTGTTTCAGTTCTGATGTTAGATATTCACATGTAGTATACTTTATATAATATTACATATTGTTTCAGTTCTAATGTTAGATATTCATATGTAGTATACTTTATATAATACTACACATTGTTTCAGTTCTAAGGTTAGATATTCACATGTAGTATACTTTATATAATACTACACATTGTTTCAGTTCTAATGTTAGATATTCACATGTAGTATACTTTATATAATATTACACATTGTTTCAGTTCTAATGTTAGATATTCACATGTAGTATACTTTATATAATACTACACATTGTTTCAGTTCTAATGTTAGATATTCACATGTAGTATACTTTATATAATACTACACATTGTTTCAGTTCTAATGTTAGATATTAACATGTAGTATACTTTATATAATACTGCACATTGTTTCAGTTGAAATGTTAGATATTCACATGTAGTATACTTTATATAATACTACACATTGTTTCAGTTCTAATGTTAGATATTCACATGTAGTATACTTTATAAAATACTACACATTGTTTCCGTTCTAATGTTTGATATTAACATATAGTATACTTTATATAATACTACACATTGTTTCAGTTCTAAAGTTAGATATTCACATGTAGTATACTTTATATAATACTACACATTGCTTCAGTTCTAATGTTAGATATTCAAATGTAGTATACTTTATATAATACTACACATTGTTTCAGTTCTAATGTTAGATATTCACATGTAGTATACTTTATATAATACTACACATTGTTTCAGTTATAATGTTAGATATTCACATGTAGTATACTTTATATTATACTACACATGGTTTTACTTCTAATGTTAGATATTAACATGTAGTATACTTTATATAATACTACACATTGTTTCAGTTGAAATGTTAGATATTCACATGTGGTATACTTTATATAATACTACACATTGTTTCAGTTATAATGTTAGATATTCACATGTAGTATACTTTATATAATACTACACATTGTTTCAGTTCTAATGTTAGATATTCAAATGTAGTATACTTTATATAATATTACACATTTTTTCAGTTCTAACGTTACATATTCACATGTAGTATACTTTATATAATACTACACATTGCTTCATTTCTAATGTTAGATATTCACATGTAGTATACTTTATATAATACTACACATTGTTTCAGTTCTAATGTTAGATATTCACATGTAGTATACTTTATATAATATTACACATTGTTTCAGTTCTAATGTTAGATATTCACATGTAGTATACTTTATATAATATTACACATTGTTTCAGTTCTGATGTTAGATATTCACATGTAGTATACTTTATATAATACTACACATTGTTTCAGTTCTAATGTTAGATATTCAAATGTAGTATACTTTATATAATACTACACATTGTTTCAGTTCTAATGTTAGATATTCAAATGTAGTATACTTTATATAATACTACACATTGTTTCAGTTCTAATGTTAGATATTCACATGTAGTATACTTTATATAATATTACACATTGTTTCAGTTCTGATGTTAGATATTCACATGTAGTATACTTTATATAATACTACACATTGTTTCAGTTCTAATATTATATATTCACATGTAGTATACTTTATATAATACTACACATTGTTTCAGTTCTAATGTTAGATATTCACATGTAGTATACTTTATATAATACTACACATTGTTTCAGTTCTAATGTTAGATATTCAAATGTAGCATACTTTATATAATACTACACATTGTTTCAGTTCTAATGTTAGATATTCAAATGTAGTATACTTTATATAATACTACACATTGTTTCAGTTCTAATGTTAGATATTCACATGTAGTATACTTTATATAATATTACACATTGTTTCAGTTCTGATGTTAGATATTCACATGTAGTATACTTTATATAATACTACACATTGTTTCAGTTCTAATGTTAGATATTCATATGTAGTATACTTTATATAATACTACACATTGTTTCAGTTCTAAGGTTAGATATTCACATGTAGTATACTTTATATAATACTACACATTGTTTCAGTTCTAATGTTAGATATTCACATGTAGTATACTTTATATAATATTACACATTGTTTCAGTTCTAATGCTAGATATTCACATGTAGTATACTTTATATAATACTACACATTGTTTCAGTTCTAATGTTAGATATTCACATGTAGTATACTTTATATAATATTACACATTGTTTCAGTTCTAATGTTAGATATTAATATGTAGTATACTTTATATAATACTACACATTGTTTCAGTTGAAATGTTAGATATTCACATGTAGTATACTTTATATAATACTACACATTGTTTCAGTTATAATGTTAGATATTCACATGTAGTATACTTTATATAATACTACACATTGTTTCAGTTCTAAAGTTAGATATTCACATGTAGTATACTTTATATAATACTACACATTGTTTCAGTTCTAATGTTAGATATTCACATGTGGTATACTTTATATAATACTACACATTGTTTCAGTTATAATGTTAGATATTCACATGTAGTATACTTTATATTATACTACACATGGTTTTACTTCTAATGTTAGATATTAACATGTAGTATACTTTATATAATACTACACATTGTTTCAGTTGAAATGTTAGATATTCACATGTGGTATACTTTATATAATACTACACATTGTTTCAGTTATAATGTTAGATATTCACATGTAGTATACTTTATATAATACTACACATTGTTTCAGTTCTAAAGTTAGATATTCACATGTAGTATAATTTATATAATACTACACATTGTTTCAGTTCTAATGTTAGATATTAACATGTAGTATACTTTATATAATACTACATATTGTTTCAGTTCTAATTTTAGATATTCACATGTAGTATACTTTATATAATACTGCACATTGTTTCAGTTCTAATGTTAGATATTCAAATGTAGTATACTTTATATAATACTACACATTGTTTCAGTTCTAATGTTATATATTCACATGTAGTATACTTTATATAATACTACACATTGTTTCAGTTCTAATGTTAGATATTCACATGTAGTATACTTTATATAATATTACACATTGTTTCAGTTCTGATGTTAGATATTCACATGTAGTATACTTTATATAATACTACACATTGTTTCAGTTCTAATGTTAGATATTCATATGTAGTATACTTTATATAATACTACACATTGTTTCAGTTCTAAGGTTAGATATTCACATGTAGTATACTTTATATAATACTACACATTGTTTCAGTTCTAATGTTAGATATTCACATGTAGTATACTTTATATAATATTACACATTGTTTCAGTTCTAATGTTAGATATTCACATGTAGTATACTTTATATAATACTACACATTGTTTCAGTTCTAATGTTAGATATTCACATGTAGTATACTTTATATAATATTACACATTGTTTCAGTTCTAAAGTTAGATATTCACATGTAGTATAATTTATATAATACTACACATTGTTTCAGTTCTAATGTTAGATATTAACATGTAGTATACTTTATATAATACTACATATTGTTTCAGTTCTAATTTTAGATATTCACATGTAGTATACTTTATATAATACTACACATTGTTTCAGTTCTAATGTTAGATATTCACATGTAGTATACTTTATATAATACTACACATTGGTTCAGTTCTAATGTTAGATATTCAAATGTAGTATACTTTATATAATACTACACATTGTTTCAGTTCTAATGTTAGATATTCAAATGTAGTATACTTTATATAATACTACACATTGTTTCAGTTCTAATGTTAGATATTCACATGTAGTATACTTTATATAATATTACACATTGTTTCAGTTCTGATGTTAGATATTCACATGTAGTATACTTTATATAATATTACATATTGTTTCAGTTCTAATGTTAGATATTCATATGTAGTATACTTTATATAATACTACACATTGTTTCAGTTCTAAGGTTAGATATTCACATGTAGTATACTTTATATAATACTACACATTGTTTCAGTTCTAATGTTAGATATTCACATGTAGTATACTTTATATAATATTACACATTGTTTCAGTTCTAATGTTAGATATTCACATGTAGTATACTTTATATAATACTACACATTGTTTCAGTTCTAATGTTAGATATTCACATGTAGTATACTTTATATAATACTACACATTGTTTCAGTTCTAATGTTAGATATTAACATGTAGTATACTTTATATAATACTGCACATTGTTTCAGTTGAAATGTTAGATATTCACATGTAGTATACTTTATATAATACTACACATTGTTTCAGTTCTAATGTTAGATATTCACATGTAGTATACTTTATAAAATACTACACATTGTTTCCGTTCTAATGTTTGATATTAACATATAGTATACTTTATATAATACTACACATTGTTTCAGTTCTAAAGTTAGATATTCACATGTAGTATACTTTATATAATACTACACATTGCTTCAGTTCTAATGTTAGATATTCAAATGTAGTATACTTTATATAATACTACACATTGTTTCAGTTCTAATGTTAGATATTCACATGTAGTATACTTTATATAATACTACACATTGTTTCAGTTATAATGTTAGATATTCACATGTAGTATACTTTATATTATACTACACATGGTTTTACTTCTAATGTTAGATATTAACATGTAGTATACTTTATATAATACTACACATTGTTTCAGTTGAAATGTTAGATATTCACATGTGGTATACTTTATATAATACTACACATTGTTTCAGTTATAATGTTAGATATTCACATGTAGTATACTTTATATAATACTACACATTGTTTCAGTTCTAAAGTTAGATATTCACATGTAGTATAATTTATATAATACTACACATTGTTTCAGTTCTAATGTTAGATATTAACATGTAGTATACTTTATATAATACTACATATTGTTTCAGTTCTAATTTTAGATATTCACATGTAGTATACTTTATATAATACTGCACATTGTTTCAGTTCTAATGTTAGATATTCAAATGTAGTATACTTTATATAATACTACACATTGTTTCAGTTCTAATGTTATATATTCACATGTAGTATACTTTATATAATACTACACATTGTTTCAGTTCTAATGTTAGATATTCACATGTAGTATACTTTATATAATACTACACATTGGTTCAGTTCTAATGTTAGATATTCAAATGTAGTATACTTTATATAATACTACACATTGTTTCAGTTCTAATGTTAGATATTCAAATGTAGTATACTTTATATAATACTACACATTGTTTCAGTTCTAATGTTAGATATTCACATGTAGTATACTTTATATAATATTACACATTGTTTCAGTTCTGATGTTAGATATTCACATGTAGTATACTTTATATAATACTACACATTGTTTCAGTTCTAATGTTAGATATTCATATGTAGTATACTTTATATAATACTACACATTGTTTCAGTTCTAAGGTTAGATATTCACATGTAGTATACTTTATATAATACTACACATTGTTTCAGTTCTAATGTTAGATATTCACATGTAGTATACTTTATATAATATTACACATTGTTTCAGATCTAATGTTAGATATTCACATGTAGTATACTTTATATAATGCTACACATTGTTTCAGTTCTAATGTTAGATATTCACATGTAGTATACTTTATATAATATTACACATTGTTTCAGTTCTAATGTTAGATATTAACATGTAGTATACTTTATATAATACTACATATTGTTTCAGTTCTAATTTTAGATATTCACATGTAGTATACTTTATATAATACTGCACATTGTTTCAGTTCTAATGTTAGATATTCAAATGTAGTATACTTGATATAATACTACACATCGTTTCAGTTCTAATGTTAGATATTCACATGTAGTATACTTTATATAATACTACACATTGTTTCAGTTCTAATGTTTGATATTAACATGTAGTATACTTTATATAATACTACACATTGTTTCATTTCTAATTTTAGATATTCACATGTAGTATACTTTATATAATACTACACATTGTTTCAGTTCTAATGTTAGATATTCACATGTAGTATACTTTATATAATACTACACATTGGTTCAGTTCTAATGTTAGATATTCAAATGTAGTATACTTTATATAATACTACACATTGTTTCAGTTCTAATGTTAGATATTCAAATGTAGTATACTTTATATAATACTACACATTGTTTCAGTTCTAATGTTAGATATTCACATGTAGTATACTTTATATAATATTACACATTGTTTCAGTTCTGATGTTAGATATTCACATGTAGTATACTTTATATAATACTACACATTGTTTCAGTTCTAATGTTAGATATTCAAATGTAGTATACTTTATATAATACTACACATTGTTTCAGTTCTAATGTTAGATATTCAAATGTAGTATACTTTATATAATACTACACATTGTTTCAGTTCTAATGTTAGATATTCAAATGTAGTATACTTTATATAATACTACACATTGTTTCAGTTCTAATGTTAGATATTCACATGTAGTATACTTTATATAATATTACACATTGTTTCAGTTCTGATGTTAGATATTCACATGTAGTATACTTTATATAATACTACACATTGTTTCAGTTCTAATGTTAGATATTCATATGTAGTATACTTTATATAATACTACACATTGTTTCAGTTCTAAGGTTAGATATTCACATGTAGTATACTTTATATAATACTACACATTGTTTCAGTTCTAATGTTAGATATTCACATGTAGTATACTTTATATAATATTACACATTGTTTCAGATCTAATGTTAGATATTCACATGTAGTATACTTTATATAATGCTACACATTGTTTCAGTTCTAATGTTAGATATTCACATGTAGTATACTTTATATAATATTACACATTGTTTCAGTTCTAATGTTAGATATTAACATGTAGTATACTTTATATAATACTACATATTGTTTCAGTTCTAATTTTAGATATTCACATGTAGTATACTTTATATAATACTGCACATTGTTTCAGTTCTAATGTTAGATATTCAAATGTAGTATACTTGATATAATACTACACATCGTTTCAGTTCTAATGTTAGATATTCACATGTAGTATACTTTATATAATACTACACATTGTTTCAGTTCTAATGTTTGATATTAACATGTAGTATACTTTATATAATACTACACATTGTTTCATTTCTAATTTTAGATATTCACATGTAGTATACTTTATATAATACTACACATTGTTTCAGTTCTAATGTTAGATATTCACATGTAGTATACTTTATATAATACTACACATTGGTTCAGTTCTAATGTTAGATATTCAAATGTAGTATACTTTATATAATACTACACATTGTTTCAGTTCTAATGTTAGATATTCAAATGTAGTATACTTTATATAATACTACACATTGTTTCAGTTCTAATGTTAGATATTCACATGTAGTATACTTTATATAATATTACACATTGTTTCAGTTCTGATGTTAGATATTCACATGTAGTATACTTTATATAATACTACATATTGTTTCAGTTCTAATGTTAGATATTCATATGTAGTATACTTTATATAATACTACACATTGTTTCAGTTCTAAGGTTAGATATTCACATGTAGTATACTTTATATAATACTACACATTGTTTCAGTTCTAATGTTAGATATTCACATGTAGTATACTTTATATAATATTACACATTGTTTCAGTTCTAATGTTAGATATTCACATGTAGTATACTTTATATAATACTACACATTGTTTCAGTTCTAATGTTAGATATTCACATGTAGTATACTTTATATAATACTACACATTGTTTCAGTTCTAATGTTAGATATTAACATGTAGTATACTTTATATAATACTGCACATTGTTTCAGTTGAAATGTTAGATATTCACATGTAGTATACTTTATATAATACTACACATTGTTTCAGTTCTAATGTTAGATATTCACATGTAGTATACTTTATAAAATACTACACATTGTTTCCGTTCTAATGTTTGATATTAACATATAGTATACTTTATATAATACTACACATTGTTTCAGTTCTAAAGTTAGATATTCACATGTAGTATACTTTATATAATACTACACATTGCTTCAGTTCTAATGTTAGATATTCAAATGTAGTATACTTTATATAATACTACACATTGTTTCAGTTCTAATGTTAGATATTCACATGTAGTATACTTTATATAATACTACACATTGTTTCAGTTATAATGTTAGATATTCACATGTAGTATACTTTATATTATACTACACATGGTTTTACTTCTAATGTTAGATATTAACATGTAGTATACTTTATATAATACTACACATTGTTTCAGTTGAAATGTTAGATATTCACATGTGGTATACTTTATATAATACTACACATTGTTTCAGTTATAATGTTAGATATTCACATGTAGTATACTTTATATAATACTACACATTGTTTCAGTTCTAAAGTTAGATATTCACATGTAGTATAATTTATATAATACTACACATTGTTTCAGTTCTAATGTTAGATATTAACATGTAGTATACTTTATATAATACTACATATTGTTTCAGTTCTAATTTTAGATATTCACATGTAGTATACTTTATATAATACTGCACATTGTTTCAGTTCTAATGTTAGATATTCAAATGTAGTATACTTTATATAATACTACACATTGTTTCAGTTCTAATGTTATATATTCACATGTAGTATACTTTATATAATACTACACATTGTTTCAGTTCTAATGTTAGATATTCACATGTAGTATACTTTATATAATACTACACATTGGTTCAGTTCTAATGTTAGATATTCAAATGTAGTATACTTTATATAATACTACACATTGTTTCAGTTCTAATGTTAGATATTCAAATGTAGTATACTTTATATAATACTACACATTGTTTCAGTTCTAATGTTAGATATTCACATGTAGTATACTTTATATAATATTACACATTGTTTCAGTTCTGATGTTAGATATTCACATGTAGTATACTTTATATAATACTACACATTGTTTCAGTTCTAATGTTAGATATTCATATGTAGTATACTTTATATAATACTACACATTGTTTCAGTTCTAAGGTTAGATATTCACATGTAGTATACTTTATATAATACTACACATTGTTTCAGTTCTAATGTTAGATATTCACATGTAGTATACTTTATATAATATTACACATTGTTTCAGATCTAATGTTAGATATTCACATGTAGTATACTTTATATAATGCTACACATTGTTTCAGTTCTAATGTTAGATATTCACATGTAGTATACTTTATATAATATTACACATTGTTTCAGTTCTAATGTTAGATATTAACATGTAGTATACTTTATATAATACTACATATTGTTTCAGTTCTAATTTTAGATATTCACATGTAGTATACTTTATATAATACTGCACATTGTTTCAGTTCTAATGTTAGATATTCAAATGTAGTATACTTGATATAATACTACACATCGTTTCAGTTCTAATGTTAGATATTCACATGTAGTATACTTTATATAATACTACACATTGTTTCAGTTCTAATGTTTGATATTAACATGTAGTATACTTTATATAATACTACACATTGTTTCATTTCTAATGTTAGATATTCACATGTAGTATACTTTATATAATACTACACATTGTTTCAGTTCTAATGTTAGATATTCAAATGTAGTATACTTTATATAATACTACACATTGTTTCAGTTCTAATGTTAGATATTCACATGTAGTATACTTTATATAATATTACACATTGTTTCAGTTCTAATATTAGATATTAACATGTAGTATACTTTATATAATATTACACATTGTTTCAGTTCTAACGTTACATATTCACATGTAGTATACTTTATATAATACTACATATTGTTTCAGTTCTAATGTTAGATATTAACATGTGGTATACTTTATATAATACTACATATTGTTTCAGTTCTAATTTTAGATATTCACATGTAGTATACTTTATATAATACTACACATTGTTTCAGTTCTAATGTTAGATATTCAAATGTAGTATACTTTATATAATACTACACATTGTTTCAGTTCTAATGTTAGATATTCACATGTAGTATACTTTATATAATACTACACATTGTTTCCGTTCTAATGTTTGATATTAACATATAGTATACTTTATATAATACTACACATTGTTTCATTTCTAATGTTAGATATTCACATGTAGTATACTTTATATAATACTACACATTATTTCAGTTCTAATGTTAGATATTCAAATGTAGAATACTTTATATAATACTACACATTGTTTCAGTTCTAATGTTAGATATTCACATGTAGTATACTTTATATAATACTACACATTGTTTCAGTTCTAATGTTAGATATTCACATGTGGTATACTTTATATAATACTACACATTGTTTCAGTTATAATGTTAGATATTCACATGTAGTATACTTTATATTATACTACACATGGTTTTACTTCTAATGTTAGATATTAACATGTAGTATACTTTATATAATACTACACATTGTTTCAGTTGAAATGTTAGATATTCACATGTGGTATACTTTATATAATACTACACATTGTTTCAGTTATAATGTTAGATATTCACATGTAGTATACTTTATATAATACTACACATTGTTTCAGTTCTAAAGTTAGATATTCACATGTAGTATAATTTATATAATACTACACATTGTTTCAGTTCTAATGTTAGATATTAACATGTAGTATACTTTATATAATACTACATATTGTTTCAGTTCTAATTTTAGATATTCACATGTAGTATACTTTATATAATACTGCACATTGTTTCAGTTCTAATGTTAGATATTCAAATGTAGTATACTTTATATAATACTACACATTGTTTCAGTTCTAATGTTATATATTCACATGTAGTATACTTTATATAATACTACACATTGTTTCAGTTCTAATGTTAGATATTCACATGTAGTATACTTTATATAATACTACACATTGTTTCAGTTCTAATGTTAGATATTCAAATGTAGTATACTTTATATAATACTACACATTGTTTCAGTTCTAATGTTAGATATTCAAATGTAGTATACTTTATATAATACTACACATTGTTTCAGTTCTAATGTTAGATATTCACATGTAGTATACTTTATATAATATTACACATTGTTTCAGTTCTGATGTTAGATATTCACATGTAGTATACTTTATATAATACTACACATTGTTTCAGTTCTAATGTTAGATATTCATATGTAGTATACTTTATATTATACTACACATGGTTTTACTTCTAATGTTAGATATTAACATGTAGTATACTTTATATAATACTACACATTGTTTCAGTTGAAATGTTAGATATTCACATGTGGTATACTTTATATAATACTACACATTGTTTCAGTTATAATGTTAGATATTCACATGTAGTATACTTTATATAATACTACACATTGTTTCAGTTCTAAAGTTAGATATTCACATGTAGTATAATTTATATAATACTACACATTGTTTCAGTTCTAATGTTAGATATTAACATGTAGTATACTTTATATAATACTACATATTGTTTCAGTTCTAATTTTAGATATTCACATGTAGTATACTTTATATAATACTGCACATTGTTTCAGTTCTAATGTTAGATATTCAAATGTAGTATACTTTATATAATACTACACATTGTTTCTATTCTAATGTTATATATTCACATGTAGTATACTTTATATAATACTACACATTGTTTCAGTTCTAATGTTAGATATTCACATGTAGTATACTTTATATAATACTACACATTGTTTCAGTTCTAATGTTAGATATTCAAATGTAGTATACTTTATATAATACTACACATTGTTTCAGTTCTAATGTTAGATATTCAAATGTAGTATACTTTATATAATACTACACATTGTTTCAGTTCTAATGTTAGATATTCACATGTAGTATACTTTATATAATATTACACATTGTTTCAGTTCTGATGTTAGATATTCACATGTAGTATACTTTATATAATACTACACATTGTTTCAGTTCTAATGTTAGATATTCATATGTAGTATACTTTATATAATACTACACATTGTTTCAGTTCTAAGGTTAGATATTCACATGTAGTATACTTTATATAATACTACACATTGTTTCAGTTCTAATGTTAGATATTCGCATGTAGTATACTTTATATAATATTACACATTGTTTCAGTTCTAATGTTAGATATTCACATGTAGTATACTTTATATAATATTACACATTGTTTCAGTTCTAATGTTAGATATTCACATGTAGTATACTTTATATAATATTACACATTGTTTCAGTTCTAATGTTAGATATTAACATGTAGTATACTTTATATAATACTACATATTGTTTCAGTTCTAATTTTAGATATTCACATGTAGTATACTTGATATAATACTACACATCGTTTCAGTTCTAATGTTAGATATTCACATGTAGTATACTTTATATAATACTACACATTGTTTCAATTCTAATGTTTGATATTAACATGTAGTATACTTTATATAATACTACACATTGTTTCATTTCTAATGTTAGATATTCAAATGTAGTATACTTTATATAATACTACACATTGTTTCAGTTCTAATGTTAGATATTCAAATGTAGTATACTTTATATAATACTACACATTGTTTCAGTTCTAATGTTAGATATTCACATGTAGTATACTCTATATAATATTACACATTGTTTCAGTTCTAATGTTAGATATTAACATGTAGTATACTTTATATAATACTACATATTGTTTCAGTTCTAATTTTAGATATTCACATGTAGTATACTTGATATAATACTACACATCGTTTCAGTTCTAATGTTAGATATTCACATGTAGTATACTTTATATAATACTACACATTGTTTCAGTTCTAATGTTTGATATTAACATGTAGTATACTTTATATAATACTACACATTGTTTCATTTCTAATGTTAGATATTCACATGTAGTATACTTTATATAATACTACACATTGTTTCAGTTCTAATGTTAGATGTTCAAATGTAGTATACTTTATATAATACTACACATTGTTTCAGTTCTAATGTTAGATATTCACATGTAGTATACTTTATATAATATTACACATTATTTCAGTTCTAATGTTAGATATTCAAATGTAGTATACTTTATATAATACTACACATTGTTTCAGTTCTAATGTTAGATATTCACATGTAGTATACTTTATATAATACTACACATTGTTTCAGTTCTAATGTTAGATATTCACATGTGGTATACTTTATATAATACTACACATTGTTTCAGTTATAATGTTAGATATTCACATGTAGTATACTTTATATTATACTACACATGGTTTTACTTCTAATGTTAGATATTAACATGTAGTATACTTTATATAATACTACACATTGTTTCAGTTGAAATGTTAGATATTCACATGTGGTATACTTTATATAATACTACACATTGTTTCAGTTATAATGTTAGATATTCACATGTAGTATACTTTATATAATACTACACATGGTTTCAGTTCTAAAGTTAGATATTCACATGTAGTATAATTTATATAATACTACACATTGTTTCAGTTCTAATGTTAGATATTAACATGTAGTATACTTTATATAATACTACATATTGTTTCAGTTCTAATTTTAGATATTCACATGTAGTATACTTTATATAATACTGCACATTGTTTCAGTTCTAATGTTAGATATTCAAATGTAGTATACTTTATATAATACTACACATTGTTTCAGTTCTAATGTTATATATTCACATGTAGTATACTTTATATAATACTACACATTGTTTCAGTTCTAATGTTAGATATTCACATGTAGTATACTTTATATAATACTACACATTGTTTCAGTTCTAATGTTAGATATTCAAATGTAGTATACTTTATATAATACTACACATTGTTTCAGTTCTAATGTTAGATATTCAAATGTAGTATACTTTATATAATACTACACATTGTTTCGGTTCTAATGTTAGATATTCACATGTAGTATACTTTATATAATATTACACATTGTTTCAGTTATGATGTTAGATATTCACATGTAGTATACTTTATATAATACTACACATTGTTTCAGTTCTAATGTTAGATATTCATATGTAGTATACTTTATATAATACTACACATTGTTTCAGTTCTAAGGTTAGATATTCACATGTAGTATACTTTATATAATACTACACATTGTTTCAGTTCTAATGTTAGATATTCACATGTAGTATACTTTATATAATATTACACATTGTTTCAGTTTTAATGTTAGATATTCACATGTAGTATACTTTATATAATATTACACATTGTTTCAGTTCTAATGTTAGATATTCACATGTAGTATACTTTATATAATATTACACATTGTTTCAGTTCTAATGTTAGATATTAACATGTAGTATACTTTATATAATACTACATATTGTTTCAGTTCTAATTTTAGATATTCACATGTAGTATACTTGATATAATACTACACATCGTTTCAGTTCTAATGTTAGATATTCACATGTAGTATACTTTATATAATACTACACATTGTTTCAGTTCTAATGTTTGATATTAACATGTAGTATACTTTATATAATACTACACATTGTTTCATTTCTAATGTTAGATATTCACATGTAGTATACTTTATATAATACTACACATTGTTTCAGTTCTAATGTTAGATATTCAAATGTAGTATACTTTATATAATACTACACATTGTTTCAGTTCTAATGTTAGATATTCACATGTAGTATACTTTATATAATATTACACATTGTTTCAGTTCTAATGTTAGATATTAACATGTAGTATACTTTATATAATATTACACATTGTTTCAGTTCTAACGTTACATATTCACATGTAGTATACTTTATATAATACTACACATTGTTTCATTTCTAATGTTAGATATTCACATGTAGTATACTTTATATAATACTACACATTGTTTCAGTTCTAATGTTAGATATTCACATGTAGTATACTTTATATAATATTACACATTGTTTCAGTTCTAATGTTAGATATTCACATGTAGTATACTTTATATAATATTACACATTGTTTCAGTTCTGATGTTAGATATTCACATGTAGTATACTTTATATAATACTACACATTGTTTCAGTTCTAATGTTAGATATTCAAATGTAGTATACTTTATATAATACTACACATTGTTTCAGTTCTAATGTTAGATATTCAAATGTAGTATACTTTATATAATACTACACATTGTTTCAGTTCTAATGTTAGATATTCACATGTAGTATACTTTATATAATATTACACATTGTTTCAGTTCTGATGTTAGATATTCACATGTAGTATACTTTATATAATACTACACATTGTTTCAGTTATAATGTTAGATATTCACATGTAGTATACTTTATATAATACTACACATTGTTTCAGTTCTAAAGTTAGATATTCACATGTAGTATAATTTATATAATACTACACATTGTTTCAGTTCTAATGTTAGATATTAACATGTAGTATACTTTATATAATACTACATATTGTTTCAGTTCTAATTTTAGATATTCACATGTAGTATACTTTATATAATACTGCACATTGTTTCAGTTCTAATGTTAGATATTCAAATGTAGTATACTTTATATAATACTACACATTGTTTCAGTTCTAATGTTATATATTCACATGTAGTATACTTTATATAATACTACACATTGTTTCAGTTCTAATGTTAGATATTCACATGTAGTATACTTTATATAATACTACACATTGTTTCAGTTCTAATGTTAGATATTCAAATGTAGTATACTTTATATAATACTACACATTGTTTCAGTTCTAATGTTAGATATTCAAATGTAGTATATTTTATATAATACTACACATTGTTTCGGTTCTAATGTTAGATATTCACATGTAGTATACTTTATATAATATTACACATTGTTTCAGTTCTGATGTTAGATATTCACATGTAGTATACTTTATATAATACTACACATTGTTTCAGTTCTAATGTTAGATATTCATATGTAGTATACTTTATATAATACTACACATTGTTTCAGTTCTAAGGTTAGATATTCACATGTAGTATACTTGATATAATACTACACATTGTTTCAGTTCTAATGTTAGATATTCACATGTAGTATACTTTATATAATACTACACATTGTTTCAGTTCTAATGTTAGATATTCACATGTAGTATACTTTATATAATATTACACATTGTTTCAGTTCTAATGTTAGATATTAACATGTAGTATACTTTATATAATACTACATATTGTTTCAGTTCTAATTTTAGATATTCACATGTAGTATACTTTATATAATACTGCACATTGTTTCAGTTCTAATGTTAGATATTCAAATGTAGTATACTTGATATAATACTACACATCGTTTCAGTTCTAATGTTAGATATTCACATGTAGTATACTTTATATAATACTACACATTGTTTCAGTTCTAATGTTTGATATTAACATGTAGTATACTTTATATAATACTACACATTGTTTCATTTCTAATGTTAGATATTCACATGTAGTATACTTTATATAATACTACACATTGTTTCAGTTCTAATGTTAGATATTCAAATGTAGTATACTTTATATAATACTACACATTGTTTCAGTTCTAATGTTAGATATTCACATGTAGTATACTTTATATAATATTACACATTGTTTCAGTTCTAATATTAGATATTAACATGTAGTATACTTTATATAATATTACACATTGTTTCAGTTCTAACGTTACATATTCACATGTAGTATACTTTATATAATACTACATATTGTTTCAGTTCTAATGTTAGATATTAACATGTGGTATACTTTATATAATACTACATATTGTTTCAGTTCTAATTTTAGATATTCACATGTAGTATACTTTATATAATACTACACATTGTTTCAGTTCTAATGTTAGATATTCAAATGTAGTATACTTTATATAATACTACACATTGTTTCAGTTCTAATGTTAGATATTCACATGTAGTATACTTTATATAATACTACACATTGTTTCCGTTCTAATGTTTGATATTAACATATAGTATACTTTATATAATACTACACATTGTTTCATTTCTAATGTTAGATATTCACATGTAGTATACTTTATATAATACTACACATTATTTCAGTTCTAATGTTAGATATTCAAATGTAGAATACTTTATATAATACTACACATTGTTTCAGTTCTAATGTTAGATATTCACATGTAGTATACTTTATATAATACTACACATTGTTTCAGTTCTAATGTTAGATATTCACATGTGGTATACTTTATATAATACTACACATTGTTTCAGTTATAATGTTAGATATTCACATGTAGTATACTTTATATTATACTACACATGGTTTTACTTCTAATGTTAGATATTAACATGTAGTATACTTTATATAATACTACACATTGTTTCAGTTGAAATGTTAGATATTCACATGTGGTATACTTTATATAATACTACACATTGTTTCAGTTATAATGTTAGATATTCACATGTAGTATACTTTATATAATACTACACATTGTTTCAGTTCTAAAGTTAGATATTCACATGTAGTATAATTTATATAATACTACACATTGTTTCAGTTCTAATGTTAGATATTAACATGTAGTATACTTTATATAATACTACATATTGTTTCAGTTCTAATTTTAGATATTCACATGTAGTATACTTTATATAATACTGCACATTGTTTCAGTTCTAATGTTAGATATTCAAATGTAGTATACTTTATATAATACTACACATTGTTTCAGTTCTAATGTTATATATTCACATGTAGTATACTTTATATAATACTACACATTGTTTCAGTTCTAATGTTAGATATTCACATGTAGTATACTTTATATAATACTACACATTGTTTCAGTTCTAATGTTAGATATTCAAATGTAGTATACTTTATATAATACTACACATTGTTTCAGTTCTAATGTTAGATATTCAAATGTAGTATACTTTATATAATACTACACATTGTTTCAGTTCTAATGTTAGATATTCACATGTAGTATACTTTATATAATATTACACATTGTTTCAGTTCTGATGTTAGATATTCACATGTAGTATACTTTATATAATACTACACATTGTTTCAGTTCTAATGTTAGATATTCATATGTAGTATACTTTATATTATACTACACATGGTTTTACTTCTAATGTTAGATATTAACATGTAGTATACTTTATATAATACTACACATTGTTTCAGTTGAAATGTTAGATATTCACATGTGGTATACTTTATATAATACTACACATTGTTTCAGTTATAATGTTAGATATTCACATGTAGTATACTTTATATAATACTACACATTGTTTCAGTTCTAAAGTTAGATATTCACATGTAGTATAATTTATATAATACTACACATTGTTTCAGTTCTAATGTTAGATATTAACATGTAGTATACTTTATATAATACTACATATTGTTTCAGTTCTAATTTTAGATATTCACATGTAGTATACTTTATATAATACTGCACATTGTTTCAGTTCTAATGTTAGATATTCAAATGTAGTATACTTTATATAATACTACACATTGTTTCTATTCTAATGTTATATATTCACATGTAGTATACTTTATATAATACTACACATTGTTTCAGTTCTAATGTTAGATATTCACATGTAGTATACTTTATATAATACTACACATTGTTTCAGTTCTAATGTTAGATATTCAAATGTAGTATACTTTATATAATACTACACATTGTTTCAGTTCTAATGTTAGATATTCAAATGTAGTATACTTTATATAATACTACACATTGTTTCAGTTCTAATGTTAGATATTCACATGTAGTATACTTTATATAATATTACACATTGTTTCAGTTCTGATGTTAGATATTCACATGTAGTATACTTTATATAATACTACACATTGTTTCAGTTCTAATGTTAGATATTCATATGTAGTATACTTTATATAATACTACACATTGTTTCAGTTCTAAGGTTAGATATTCACATGTAGTATACTTTATATAATACTACACATTGTTTCAGTTCTAATGTTAGATATTCGCATGTAGTATACTTTATATAATATTACACATTGTTTCAGTTCTAATGTTAGATATTCACATGTAGTATACTTTATATAATATTACACATTGTTTCAGTTCTAATGTTAGATATTCACATGTAGTATACTTTATATAATATTACACATTGTTTCAGTTCTAATGTTAGATATTAACATGTAGTATACTTTATATAATACTACATATTGTTTCAGTTCTAATTTTAGATATTCACATGTAGTATACTTGATATAATACTACACATCGTTTCAGTTCTAATGTTAGATATTCACATGTAGTATACTTTATATAATACTACACATTGTTTCAATTCTAATGTTTGATATTAACATGTAGTATACTTTATATAATACTACACATTGTTTCATTTCTAATGTTAGATATTCAAATGTAGTATACTTTATATAATACTACACATTGTTTCAGTTCTAATGTTAGATATTCAAATGTAGTATACTTTATATAATACTACACATTGTTTCAGTTCTAATGTTAGATATTCACATGTAGTATACTCTATATAATATTACACATTGTTTCAGTTCTAATGTTAGATATTAACATGTAGTATACTTTATATAATACTACATATTGTTTCAGTTCTAATTTTAGATATTCACATGTAGTATACTTGATATAATACTACACATCGTTTCAGTTCTAATGTTAGATATTCACATGTAGTATACTTTATATAATACTACACATTGTTTCAGTTCTAATGTTTGATATTAACATGTAGTATACTTTATATAATACTACACATTGTTTCATTTCTAATGTTAGATATTCACATGTAGTATACTTTATATAATACTACACATTGTTTCAGTTCTAATGTTAGATGTTCAAATGTAGTATACTTTATATAATACTACACATTGTTTCAGTTCTAATGTTAGATATTCACATGTAGTATACTTTATATAATATTACACATTATTTCAGTTCTAATGTTAGATATTCAAATGTAGTATACTTTATATAATACTACACATTGTTTCAGTTCTAATGTTAGATATTCACATGTAGTATACTTTATATAATACTACACATTGTTTCAGTTCTAATGTTAGATATTCACATGTGGTATACTTTATATAATACTACACATTGTTTCAGTTATAATGTTAGATATTCACATGTAGTATACTTTATATTATACTACACATGGTTTTACTTCTAATGTTAGATATTAACATGTAGTATACTTTATATAATACTACACATTGTTTCAGTTGAAATGTTAGATATTCACATGTGGTATACTTTATATAATACTACACATTGTTTCAGTTATAATGTTAGATATTCACATGTAGTATACTTTATATAATACTACACATTGTTTCAGTTCTAAAGTTAGATATTCACATGTAGTATAATTTATATAATACTACACATTGTTTCAGTTCTAATGTTAGATATTAACATGTAGTATACTTTATATAATACTACATATTGTTTCAGTTCTAATTTTAGATATTCACATGTAGTATACTTTATATAATACTGCACATTGTTTCAGTTCTAATGTTAGATATTCAAATGTAGTATACTTTATATAATACTACACATTGTTTCAGTTCTAATGTTATATATTCACATGTAGTATACTTTATATAATACTACACATTGTTTCAGTTCTAATGTTAGATATTCACATGTAGTATACTTTATATAATACTACACATTGTTTCAGTTCTAATGTTAGATATTCAAATGTAGTATACTTTATATAATACTACACATTGTTTCAGTTCTAATGTTAGATATTCAAATGTAGTATACTTTATATAATACTACACATTGTTTCGGTTCTAATGTTAGATATTCACATGTAGTATACTTTATATAATATTACACATTGTTTCAGTTCTGATGTTAGATATTCACATGTAGTATACTTTATATAATACTACACATTGTTTCAGTTCTAATGTTAGATATTCATATGTAGTATACTTTATATAATACTACACATTGTTTCAGTTCTAAGGTTAGATATTCACATGTAGTATACTTTATATAATACTACACATTGTTTCAGTTCTAATGTTAGATATTCACATGTAGTATACTTTATATAATATTACACATTGTTTCAGTTTTAATGTTAGATATTCACATGTAGTATACTTTATATAATATTACACATTGTTTCAGTTCTAATGTTAGATATTCACATGTAGTATACTTTATATAATATTACACATTGTTTCAGTTCTAATGTTAGATATTAACATGTAGTATACTTTATATAATACTACATATTGTTTCAGTTCTAATTTTAGATATTCACATGTAGTATACTTGATATAATACTACACATCGTTTCAGTTCTAATGTTAGATATTCACATGTAGTATACTTTATATAATACTACACATTGTTTCAGTTCTAATGTTTGATATTAACATGTAGTATACTTTATATAATACTACACATTGTTTCATTTCTAATGTTAGATATTCACATGTAGTATACTTTATATAATACTACACATTGTTTCAGTTCTAATGTTAGATATTCAAATGTAGTATACTTTATATAATACTACACATTGTTTCAGTTCTAATGTTAGATATTCACATGTAGTATACTTTATATAATATTACACATTGTTTCAGTTCTAATGTTAGATATTAACATGTAGTATACTTTATATAATATTACACATTGTTTCAGTTCTAACGTTACATATTCACATGTAGTATACTTTATATAATACTACACATTGTTTCATTTCTAATGTTAGATATTCACATGTAGTATACTTTATATAATACTACACATTGTTTCAGTTCTAATGTTAGATATTCACATGTAGTATACTTTATATAATATTACACATTGTTTCAGTTCTAATGTTAGATATTCACATGTAGTATACTTTATATAATATTACACATTGTTTCAGTTCTGATGTTAGATATTCACATGTAGTATACTTTATATAATACTACACATTGTTTCAGTTCTAATGTTAGATATTCAAATGTAGTATACTTTATATAATACTACACATTGTTTCAGTTCTAATGTTAGATATTCAAATGTAGTATACTTTATATAATACTACACATTGTTTCAGTTCTAATGTTAGATATTCACATGTAGTATACTTTATATAATATTACACATTGTTTCAGTTCTGATGTTAGATATTCACATGTAGTATACTTTATATAATACTACACATTGTTTCAGTTATAATGTTAGATATTCACATGTAGTATACTTTATATAATACTACACATTGTTTCAGTTCTAAAGTTAGATATTCACATGTAGTATAATTTATATAATACTACACATTGTTTCAGTTCTAATGTTAGATATTAACATGTAGTATACTTTATATAATACTACATATTGTTTCAGTTCTAATTTTAGATATTCACATGTAGTATACTTTATATAATACTGCACATTGTTTCAGTTCTAATGTTAGATATTCAAATGTAGTATACTTTATATAATACTACACATTGTTTCAGTTCTAATGTTATATATTCACATGTAGTATACTTTATATAATACTACACATTGTTTCAGTTCTAATGTTAGATATTCACATGTAGTATACTTTATATAATACTACACATTGTTTCAGTTCTAATGTTAGATATTCAAATGTAGTATACTTTATATAATACTACACATTGTTTCAGTTCTAATGTTAGATATTCAAATGTAGTATATTTTATATAATACTACACATTGTTTCGGTTCTAATGTTAGATATTCACATGTAGTATACTTTATATAATATTACACATTGTTTCAGTTCTGATGTTAGATATTCACATGTAGTATACTTTATATAATACTACACATTGTTTCAGTTCTAATGTTAGATATTCATATGTAGTATACTTTATATAATACTACACATTGTTTCAGTTCTAAGGTTAGATATTCACATGTAGTATACTTGATATAATACTACACATTGTTTCAGTTCTAATGTTAGATATTCACATGTAGTATACTTTATATAATACTACACATTGTTTCAGTTCTAATGTTAGATATTCACATGTAGTATACTTTATATAATATTACACATTGTTTCAGTTCTAATGTTAGATATTCACATGTAGTATACTTTATATAATATTACACATTGTTTCAGTTCTAATGTTAGATATTAACATGTAGTATACTTTATATAATACTACATATTGTTTCAGTTCTAATTTTAGATATTCACATGTAGTATACTTGATATAATACTACACATCGTCTCAGTTCTAATGTTAGATATTCACATGTAGTATACTTTATGTAATACTACACATTGTTTCAGTTCTAATGTTTGATATTAACATGTAGTATACTTTATATAATACTACACATTGTTTCATTTCTAATGTTAGATATTCACATGTAGTATACTTTATATAATACTACACATTGTTTCAGTTCTAATGTTAGATATTCAAATGTAGTATACTTTATATAATACTACACATTGTTTCAATTCTAATGTTAGATATTCACATGTAGTATACTTTATATAATATTACACATTGTTTCAGTTCTAATGTTAGATATTAACATGTAGTATACTTTATATAATATTACACATTGTTTCAGTTCTAACGTTACATATTCACATGTAGTATACTTTATATAATACTACACATTGTTTCATTTCTAATGTTAGATATTCACATGTAGTATACTTTATATAATATTACACATTGTTTCAGTTCTAATGTTAGATATTCACATGTAGTATACTTTATATAATATTACACATTGTTTCAGTTCTAATGTTAGATATTCACATGTAGTATACTTTATATAATATTACACATTGTTTCAGTTCTGATGTTAGATATTCACATGTAGTATACTTTATATAATACTACACATTGTTTCAGTTCTAATGTTAGATATTCAAATGTAGTATACTTTATATAATACTACACATTGTTTAAGTTCTAATGTTAGATATTCAAATGTAGTATACTTTATATAATACTACACATTGTTTCAGTTCTAATGTTAGATATTCACATGTAGTATACTTTATATAATATTACACATTGTTTCAGTTCTGATGTTAGATATTCACATGTAGTATACTTTATATAATACTACACATTGTTTCAGTTCTAATGTTATATATTCACATGTAGTATACTTTATATAATACTACACATTGTTTCAGTTCTAATGTTAGATATTCACATGTAGTATACTTTATATAATACTACACATTGTTTCAGTTCTAATGTTAGATATTCAAATGTAGCATACTTTATATAATACTACACATTGTTTCAGTTCTAATGTTAGATATTCAAATGTAGTATACTTTATATAATACTACACATTGTTTCAGTTCTAATGTTAGATATTCACATGTAGTATACTTTATATAATATTACACATTGTTTCAGTTCTGATGTTAGATATTCACATGTAGTATACTTTATATAATACTACACATTGTTTCAGTTTTAATGTTAGATATTCATATGTAGTATACTTTATATAATACTACACATTGTTTCAGTTCTAAGGTTAGATATTCACATGTAGTATACTTTATATAATACTACACATTGTTTCAGTTCTAATGTTAGATATTCACATGTAGTATACTTTATATAATATTACACATTGTTTCAGTTCTAATGTTAGATATTCACATGTAGTATACTTTATATAATACTACACATTGTTTCAGTTCTAATGTTAGATATTCACAGGTAGTATACTTTATATAATATTACACATTGTTTCAGTTCTAATGTTAGATATTAACATGTAGTATACTTTATATAATACTACACATTGTTTCAGTTGAAATGTTAGATATTCACATGTAATATACTTTATATAATACTACACATTGTTTCAGTTATAATGTTAGATATTCACATGTAGTATACTTTATATAATACTACACATTGTTTCAGTTCTAAAGTTAGATATTCACATGTAGTATACTTTATATAATACTACACATTGTTTCAGTTCTAATGTTAGATATTAACATGTGGTATACTTTATATAATACTACATATTGTTTCAGTTCTAATTTTAGATATTCACATGAGGTATACTTTATATAATACTACACATTGTTTCAGTTGTAATGTTAGATATTCAAATGTAGTATACTTTATATAATACTACACATTGTTTCAGTTCTAATGTTAGATATTCACATGTAGTATACTTTATATAATACTACACATTGTTTCCGTTCTAATGTTTGATATTAACATATAGTATACTTTATATAATACTACACATTGTTTCATTTCTAATGTTAGATATTCACATGTAGTATACTTTATATAATACTACACATTATTTCAGTTCTAATGTTAGATATTCAAATGTAGTATACTTTATATAATACTACACATTGTTTCAGTTCTAATGTTAGATATTCACATGTAGTATACTTTATATAATACTACACATTGTTTCAGTTCTAATGTTAGATATTCACATGTGGTAAACTTTATATAATACTACACATTGTTTCAGTTATAATGTTAAATATTCACATGTAGTATACTTTATATTATACTACACATGGTTTTACTTCTAATGTTAGATATTAACATGTAGTATACTTTATATAATACTACACATTGTTTCAGTTGAAATGTTAGATATTCACATGTGGTATACTTTATATAATACTACACATTGTTTCAGTTATAATGTTAGATATTCACATGTAGTATACTTTATATAATATTACACATTGTTTCAGTTCTAAAGTTAGATATTCACATGTAGTATAATTTATATAATACTACACATTGTTTCAGTTCTAATGTTAGATATTAACATGTAGTATATTTTATATAATACTACATATTGTTTCAGTTCTAATTTTAGATATTCACATGTAGTATACTTTATATAATACTACACATTGTTTCAGTTCTAATGTTAGATATTCAAATGTAGTATACTTTATATAATACTGCACATTGTTTCAATTCTAATGTTAGATATTCAAATGTAGTATACTTTATATAATACTACACATTGTTTCAGTTCTAATGTTATATATTCACATGTAGTATACTTTATATAATACTACACATTGTTTCAGTTCTAATGTTAGATATTCACATGTAGTATACTTTATATAATACTACACATTGTTTCAGTTCTAATGTTAGATATTCAAATGTAGTATACTTTATATAATACTACACATTGTTTCAGTTCTAATGTTAGATATTCAAATGTAGTATACTTTATAAAATACTACACATTGTTTCAGTTCTAATGTTAGATATTCACATGTAGTATACTTTATATAATATTACACATTGTTTCAGTTCTAATGTTAGATATTCACATGTAGTATACTTTATATAATACTACACATTGTTTCAGTTCTAATGTTAGATATTCATATGTAGTATACTTTATATAATACTACACATTGTTTCAGTTCTAAGGTTAGATATTCACAGGTAGTATACTTTATATAATACTACACATTGTTTCAGTTCTAATGTTAGATATTCACATGTAGTATACTTTATATAATATTACACATTGTTTCAGTTCTAATGTTAGATATTCACATGTAGTATACTTTATATAATACTACACATTGTTTCAATTCTAATGTTAGATATTCACATGTAGTATACTTTATATAATATTACACATTGTTTCAGTTCAAATGTTAGATATTAACATGTAGTATACTTTATATAATACTACATATTGTTTCTGTTCTAATATTAGATATTCACATGTAGTATACTTTATATAATACTGCACATTGTTTCAGTTCTAATGTTAGATATTCAAATGTAGTATACTTGATATAATACTACACATCGTTTCAGTTCTAATGTTAGATATTCACATGTAGTATACTTTATATAATACTACACATTGTTTCAGTTCTAATGTTTGATATTAACATGTAGTATACTTTATATAATACTACACATTGTTTCATTTCTAATGTTAGATATTCACATGTAGTATACTTTATATAATACTACACATTGTTTCAGTTCTAATGTTAGATATTCAAATGTAGTATACTTTATATAATACTACACATTATTTCAGTTCTAATGTTAGATATTCACATGTAGTATACTTTATATAATATTACACATTGTTTCAGTTCTAATGTTAGATATTAACATGTAGTATACTTTATATAATATTACACATTGTTTCAGTTCTAACGTTACATATTCACATGTAGTATACTTTATATAATACTACACATTGTTTCATTTCTAATGTTAGATATTCACATGTAGTATACTTTATATAATACTACACATTGTTTCAGTTCTAATGTTAGATATTCACATGTAGTATACTTTATATAATATTACACATTGTTTCAGTTCTAATGTTAGATATTCACATGTAGTATACTTTATATAATATTACACATTGTTTCAGTTCTGATGTTAGATATTCACATGTAGTATACTTTATATAATACTACACATTGTTTCATTTCTAATGTTAGATATTCACATGTAGTATACTTTATATAATACTACACATTGTTTCAGTTCTAATGTTAGATATTCAAATGTAGTATACTTTATATAATACTACACATTGTTTCAGTTCTAATGTTAGATATTCACATGTAGTATACTTTATATAATATTACACATTGTTTCATTTCTAATGTTAGATATTCACATGTAGTATACTTTATATAATATTACACATTGTTTCAGTTCTGATGTTAGATATTCACATGTAGTATACTTTATATAATACTACACATTGTTTCAGTTCTAATGTTAGATATTCATATGTAGTATACTTTATATAATACTACACATTGTTTCAGTTCTAAGGTTAGATATTCAAATGTAGTATACTTTATATAATACTACACATTGTTTCAGTTCTAATGTTAGATATTCACATGTAGTATACTTTATATAATATTACACATTGTTTCAGTTCTAATGTTAGATATTCACATGTAGTATACTTTATATAATACTACACATTGTTTCAGTTCTGATGTTAGATATTCACATGTAGTATACTTTATATAATATTACACATTGTTTCAGTTCTAATGTTAGATATTAACATGTAGTATACTTTATATAATACTACATATTGTTTCAGTTCTAATTTTAGATATTCACATGTAGTAAACTTTATATAATACTGCACATTGTTTCAGTTCTAATGTTAGATATTCAAATGTAGTATACTTTATATAATACTACACATTGTTTCAGTTCTGATGTTAGATATTCACATGTAGTATACTTTATATAATACTACACATTGTTTCAGTTCTAATGTTTGATATTAACATGTAGTATACTTTATATAATACTACACATTGTTTCATTTCTAATGTTAGATATTCACATGTAGTATACTTTATATAATACTACACATTGTTTCAGTTCTAATGTTAGATATTCAAATGTAGTATACTTTATATAATACTACACATTGTTTCAGTTCTAATGTTAGATATTCACATGTAGTATACTTTATATAATATTACACATTGTTTCATTTCTAATATTAGATATTCACATGTAGTATACTTTATATAATATTACACATTGTTTCAGTTCTGATGTTAGATATTCACATGTAGTATACTTTATATAATACTACACATTGTTTCAGTTCTAATGTTAGATATTCATATGTAGTATACTTTATATAATACTACACATTGTTTCAGTTCTAAGGTTAGATATTCACATGTAGTATACTTTATATAATACTACACATTGTTTCAGTTCTAATGTTAGATATTCACATGTAGTATACTTTATATAATACTACACATTGTTTCAGTTCTAATGTTTGATATTAACATGTAGTATACTTTATATAATACTACACATTGTTTCATTTCTAATGTTAGATATTCACATGTAGTATACTTTATATAATACTACACATTGTTTCAGTTCTAATGTTAGATATTCAAATGTAGTATACTTTATATAATACTACACATTATTTCAGTTCTAATGTTAGATATTCACATGTAGTATACTTTATATAATATTACACATTGTTTCAGTTCTAATGTTAGATATTAACATGTAGTATACTTTATATAATATTACACATTGTTTCAGTTCTAACGTTACATATTCACATGTAGTATACTTTATATAATACTACACATTGTTTCATTTCTAATGTTAGATATTCACATGTAGTATTCTTTATATAATACTACACATTGTTTCAGTTCTAATGTTAGATATTCACATGTAGTATACTTTATATAATATTACACATTGTTTCAGTTCTAATGTTAGATATTCACATGTAGTATACTTTATATAATATTACACATTGTTTCAGTTCTGATGTTAGATATTCACATGTAGTATACTTTATATAATACTACACATTGTTTCATTTCTAATGTTAGATATTCACATGTAGTATACTTTATATAATACTACACATTGTTTCAGTTCTAATGTTAGATATTCAAATGTAGTATACTTTATATAATACTACACATTGTTTCAGTTCTAATGTTAGATATTCACATGTAGTATACTTTATATAATATTACACATTGTTTCATTTCTAATGTTAGATATTCACATGTAGTATACTTTATATAATTTTACACATTGTTTCAGTTCTGATGTTAGATATTCACATGTAGTATACTTTATATAATACTACACATTGTTTCAGTTCTAATGTTAGATATTCATATGTAGTATACTTTATATAATACTACACATTGTTTCAGTTCTAAGGTTAGATATTCAAATGTAGTATACTTTATATAATACTACACATTGTTTCAGTTCTAATGTTAGATATTCACATGTAGTATACTTTATATAATATTACACATTGTTTCAGTTCTAATGTTAGATATTCACATGTAGTATACTTTATATAATACTACACATTGTTTCAGTTCTGATGTTAGATATTCACATGTAGTATACTTTATATAATATTACACATTGTTTCAGTTCTAATGTTAGATATTAACATGTAGTATACTTTATATAATACTACATATTGTTTCAGTTCTAATTTTAGATATTCACATGTAGTAAACTTTATATAATACTGCACATTGTTTCAGTTCTAATGTTAGATATTCAAATGTAGTATACTTTATATAATACTACACATTGTTTCAGTTCTGATGTTAGATATTCACATGTAGTATACTTTATATAATACTACACATTGTTTCAGTTCTAATGTTTGATATTAACATGTAGTATACTTTATATAATACTACACATTGTTTCATTTCTAATGTTAGATATTCACATGTAGTATACTTTATATAATACTACACATTGTTTCAGTTCTAATGTTAGATATTCAAATGTAGTATACTTTATATAATACTACACATTGTTTCAGTTCTAATGTTAGATATTCACATGTAGTATACTTTATATAATATTACACATTGTTTCATTTCTAATATTAGATATTCACATGTAGTATACTTTATATAATATTACACATTGTTTCAGTTCTGATGTTAGATATTCACATGTAGTATACTTTATATAATACTACACATTGTTTCAGTTCTAATGTTAGATATTCATATGTAGTATACTTTATATAATACTACACATTGTTTCAGTTCTAAGGTTAGATATTCACATGTAGTATACTTTATATAATACTACACATTGTTTCAGTTCTAATGTTAGATATTCACATGTAGTATACTTTATATAATATTACACATTGTTTCAGTTCTAATGTTATATATTCACATGTATGATACTTTATATAATACTACACATTGTTTCAGTTCTAAGGTTAGATATTCACATGTAGTATACTTTATATAATATTACACATTATTTCAGTTCTAATGTTAGATATTAACATGTAGTATACTTTATATAATACTACATATTGTTTCAGTTCTTATTTTAGATATTCACATGTAGTATACTTTATATAATACTGCACATTGTTTCAGTTCTAATGTTAGATATTCAAATGTAGTATACTTTATATAATACTACACATTGTTTCAGTTCTAATGTTAGATATTCACATGTAGTATACTTTATATAATACTACACATTGTTTCAGTTCTAATGTTTGATATTAACATGTAGTATACTTTATATAATACTACACATTGTTTCATTTCTAATGTTAGATATTCACATGTAGTATACTTTATATAATACTACACATTGTTTCAGTTCTAATGTTAGATATTCACATGTAGTATACTTTATATAATACTACACATTGTTTCAGTTCTAATGTTAGATATTAACATGTAGTATACTTTATATAATATTACACATTGTTTCAGTTCTAACGTTAGATATTCACATGTAGTATACTTTATATAATACTACACATTGTTTCATTTCTAATGTTAGATATTCACATGTAGTATACTTTATATAATACTACACATTGTTTCAGTTCTAATGTTAGATATTCATATGTAGTATACTTTATATAATACTACACATTGTTTCAGTTCTAAGGTTAGATATTCACATGTAGTATACTTTATATAATAATACACATTGTTTCAGTTCTAATGTTAGATATTCACATGTAGTATACTTTATATAATATTACACATTGTTTCAGTTCTAATGTTAGATATTCACATGTAGTATACTTTATATAATACTACACATTGTTTCAGTTCTAATGTTAGATATTCACATGTAGTATACTTTATATAATATTACACATTGTTTCAGTTCTAATGTTAGATATTAACATGTAGTATACTTTATATAATACTACATATTGTTTCAGTTCTAATTTTAGATATTCACATGTAGTATACTTTATATAATACTGCACATTGTTTCAGTTCTAATGTTAGATATTCAAATGTAGTATACTTTATATAATACTACACATTGTTTCAGTTCTAATGTTTGATATTAACATGTAGTATACTTTATATAATACTTCACATTGTTTCATTTCTAATGTTAGATATTCACATGTAGTATACTTTATATAATACTACACATTGTTTCAGTTCTAATGTTAGATATTCAAATGTAGTATACTTTATATAATACTACACATTGTTTCAGTTCTAATGTTAGATATTCACATGTAGTATACTTTATATAATATTACACATTGTTTCAGTTCTAATGTTAGATATTAACATGTAGTATACTTTATATAATATTACACATTGTTTCAGTTCTAACGTTACATATTCACATGTAGTACACTTTATATAATACTACACATTGTTTCATTTCTAATGTTAGATATTCACATGTAGTATACTTTATATAATACTACACATTGTTTCAGTTCTAATGTTAGATATTCACATGTAGTATACTTTATATAATATTACACATTGTTTCAGTTCTAATGTTAGATATTCACATGTAGTATACTTTATATAATATTACACATTGTTTCAGTTCTGATGTTAGATATTCACATGTAGTATACTTTATATAATACTACACATTGTTTCAGTTCTAATGTTAGATATTCAAATGTAGTATACTTTATATAATACTACACATTGTTTCAGTTCTAATGTTAGATATTCAAATGTAGTATACTTTATATAATACTACACATTGTTTCAGTTCTAATGTTAGATATTCACATGTAGTATACTTTATATAATATTACACATTGTTTCAGTTCTGATGTTAGATATTCACATGTAGTATACTTTATATAATACTACACATTGTTTCAGTTCTAATGTTATATATTCACATGTAGTATACTTTATATAATACTACACATTGTTTCAGTTCTAATGTTAGATATTCAAATGTAGTATACTTTATATAATACTACACATTGTTTCAGTTCTAATGTTAGATATTCACATGTAGTATACTTTATATAATAATACACATTGTTTCAGTTCTAATGTTAGATATTCACATGTAGTATACTTTATATAATATTACACATTGTTTCAGTTCTAATGTTAGATATTCACATGTAGTATACTTTATATAATACTACACATTGTTTCAGTTCTAATGTTAGATATTCACATGTAGTATACTTTATATAATATTACACATTGTTTCAGTTCTAATGTTAGATATTAACATGTAGTATACTTTATATAATACTACATATTGTTTCAGTTCTAATTTTAGATATTCACATGTAGTATACTTTATATAATACTGCACATTGTTTCAGTTCTAATGTTAGATATTCAAATGTAGTATACTTTATATAATACTACACATTGTTTCAGTTCTAATGTTTGATATTAACATGTAGTATACTTTATATAATACTTCACATTGTTTCATTTCTAATGTTAGATATTCACATGTAGTATACTTTATATAATACTACACATTGTTTCAGTTCTAATGTTAGATATTCAAATGTTGTATACTTTATATAATACTACACATTGTTTCAGTTCTAATGTTAGATATTCACATGTAGTATACTTTATATAATATTACACATTGTTTCAGTTCTAATGTTAGATATTAACATGTAGAATACTTTATATAATATTACACATTGTTTCAGTTCTAACGTTACATATTCACATGTAGTACACTTTATATAATACTACACATTGTTTCATTTCTAATGTTAGATATTCACATGTAGTATACTTTATATAATACTACACATTGTTTCAGTTCTAATGTTAGATATTCACATGTAGTATACTTTATATAATATTACACATTGTTTCAGTTCTAATGTTATATATTCACATGTAGTATACTTTATATAATATTACACATTGTTTCAGTTCTGATGTTAGATATTCACATGTAGTATACTTTATATAATACTACACATTGTTTCAGTTCTAATGTTTGATATTAACATGTAGTATACTTTATATAATACTACACATTGTTTCATTTCTAATGTTAGATATTCACATGTAGTATACTTTATATAATACTACACATTGTTTCAGTTCTAATGTTAGATATTCACATGTAGTATACTTTATATAATACTACACATTGTTTCAGTTCTAATGTTAGATATTAACATGTAGTATACTTTATATAATATTACACATTGTTTCAGTTCTAACGTTAGATATTCACATGTAGTATACTTTATATAATACTACACATTGTTTCATTTCTAATGTTAGATATTCACATGTAGTATACTTTATATAATACTACACATTGTTTCAGTTCTAATGTTAGATATTCATATGTAGTATACTTTATATAATACTACACATTGTTTCAGTTCTAAGGTTAGATATTCACATGTAGTATACTTTATATAATAATACACATTGTTTCAGTTCTGATGTTAGATATTCACATGTAGTATACTTTATATAATATTACACATTGTTTCAGTTCTAATGTTAGATATTCACATGTAGTATACTTTATATAATACTACACATTGTTTCAGTTCTAATGTTAGATATTCACATGTAGTATACTTTATATAATATTACACATTGTTTCAGTTCTAATGTTAGATATTAACATGTAGTATACTTTATATAATACTACATATTGTTTCAGTTCTAATTTTAGATATTCACATGTAGTATACTTTATATAATACTGCACATTGTTTCAGTTCTAATGTTAGATATTCAAATGTAGTATACTTTATATAATACTACACATTGTTTCAGTTCTAATGTTTGATATTAACATGTAGTATACTTTATATAATACTTCACATTGTTTCATTTCTAATGTTAGATATTCACATGTAGTATACTTTATATAATACTACACATTGTTTCAGTTCTAATGTTAGATATTCAAATGTAGTATACTTTATATAATACTACACATTGTTTCAGTTCTAATGTTAGATATTCACATGTAGTATACTTTATATAATATTACACATTGTTTCAGTTCTAATGTTAGATATTAACATGTAGTATACTTTATATAATACTACATATTGTTTCAGTTCTAATTTTAGATATTCACATGTAGTATACTTTATATAATACTGCACATTGTTTCAGTTCTAATGTTAGATATTCAAATGTAGTATACTTTATATAATACTACACATTGTTTCAGTTCTAATGTTTGATATTAACATGTAGTATACTTTATATAATACTTCACATTGTTTCATTTCTAATGTTAGATATTCACATGTAGTATACTTTATATAATACTACACATTGTTTCAGTTCTAATGTTAGATATTCAAATGTAGTATACTTTATATAATACTACACATTGTTTCAGTTCTAATGTTAGATATTCACATGTAGTATACTTTATATAATATTACACATTGTTTCAGTTCTAATGTTAGATATTAACATGTAGTATACTTTATATAATATTACACATTGTTTCAGTTCTAACGTTACATATTCACATGTAGTACACTTTATATAATACTACACATTGTTTCATTTCTAATGTTAGATATTCACATGTAGTATACTTTATATAATACTACACATTGTTTCAGTTCTAATGTTAGATATTCACATGTAGTATACTTTATATAATATTACACATTGTTTCAGTTCTAATGTTAGATATTCACATGTAGTATACTTTATATAATATTACACATTGTTTCAGTTCTGATGTTAGATATTCACATGTAGTATACTTTATATAATACTACACATTGTTTCAGTTCTAATGTTAGATATTCAAATGTAGCATACTTTATATAATACTACACATTGTTTCAGTTCTAATGTTAGATATTCAAATGTAGTATACTTTATATAATACTACACATTGTTTCAGTTCTAATGTTAGATATTCACATGTAGTATACTTTATATAATATTACACATTGTTTCAGTTCTGATGTTAGATATTCACATGTAGTATACTTTATATAATACTACACATTGTTTCAGTTCTAATGTTATATATTCACATGTAGTATACTTTATATAATACTACACATTGTTTCAGTTCTAATGTTAGATATTCAAATGTAGTATACTTTATATAATACTACACATTGTTTCAGTTCTAATGTTAGATATTCACATGTAGTATACTTTATATAATAATACACATTGTTTCAGTTCTAATGTTAGATATTCACATGTAGTATACTTTATATAATATTACACATTGTTTCAGTTCTAATGTTAGATATTCACATGTAGTATACTTTATATAATACTACACATTGTTTCAGTTCTAATGTTAGATATTCACATGTAGTATACTTTATATAATATTACACATTGTTTCAGTTCTAATGTTAGATATTAACATGTAGTATACTTTATATAATACTACATATTGTTTCAGTTCTAATTTTAGATATTCACATGTAGTATACTTTATATAATACTGCATATTGTTTCAGTTCTAATGTTAGATATTCAAATGTAGTATACTTTATATAATACTACACATTGTTTCAGTTCTAATGTTTGATATTAACATGTAGTATACTTTATATAATACTTCACATTGTTTCATTTCTAATGTTAGATATTCACATGTAGTATACTTTATATAATACTACACATTGTTTCAGTTCTAATGTTAGATATTCAAATGTTGTATACTTTATATAATACTACACATTGTTTCAGTTCTAATGTTAGATATTCACATGTAGTATGCTTTATATAATATTACACATTGTTTCAGTTCTAATGTTAGATATTAACATGTAGAATACTTTATATAATATTACACATTGTTTCAGTTCTAACGTTACATATTCACATGTAGGACACTTTATATAATACTACACATTGTTTCATTTCTAATGTTAGATATTCACATGTAGTATACTTTATATAATACTACACATTGTTTCAGTTCTAATGTTAGATATTCACATGTAGTATACTTTATATAATACTACACATTGTTTCAGTTCTAATGTTAGATATTCACATGTAGTATACTTTATATAATATTACACATTGTTTCAGTTCTGATGTTAGATATTCACATGTAGTATACTTTATATAATACTACACATTGTTTCAGTTCTAATGTTTGATATTAACATGTAGTATACTTTATATAATACTACACATTGTTTCATTTCTAATGTTAGATATTCACATGTAGTATACTTTATATAATACTACACATTGTTTCAGTTCTAATGTTAGATATTCACATGTAGTATACTTTATATAATACTACACATTGTTTCAGTTCTAATGTTAGATATTAACATGTAGTATACTTTATATAATATTACACATTGTTTCAGTTCTAACGTTAGATATTCACATGTAGTATACTTTATATAATACTACACATTGTTTCATTTCTAATGTTAGATATTCACATGTAGTATACTTTATATAATACTACACATTGTTTCAGTTCTAATGTTAGATATTCATATGTAGTATACTTTATATAATACTACACATTGTTTCAGTTCTAAGGTTAGATATTCACATGTAGTATACTTTATATAATAATACACATTGTTTCAGTTCTAATGTTAGATATTCACATGTAGTATACTTTATATAATATTACACATTGTTTCAGTTCTAATGTTAGATATTCACATGTAGTATACTTTATATAATACTACACATTGTTTCAGTTCTAATGTTAGATATTCACATGTAGTATACTTTATATAATATTACACATTGTTTCAGTTCTAATGTTAGATATTAACATGTAGTATACTTTATATAATACTACATATTGTTTCAGTTCTAATTTTAGATATTCACATGTAGTATACTTTATATAATACTGCACATTGTTTCAGTTCTAATGTTAGATATTCAAATGTAGTATACTTTATATAATACTACACATTGTTTCAGTTCTAATGTTTGATATTAACATGTAGTATACTTTATATAATACTTCACATTGTTTCATTTCTAATGTTAGATATTCACATGTAGTATACTTTATATAATACTACACATTGTTTCAGTTCTAATGTTAGATATTCAAATGTAGTATACTTTATATAATACTACACATTGTTTCAGTTCTAATGTTAGATATTCACATGTAGTATACTTTATATAATATTACACATTGTTTCAGTTCTAATGTTAGATATTAACATGTAGTATACTTTATATAATATTACACATTGTTTCAGTTCTAACGTTACATATTCACATGTAGTACACTTTATATAATACTACACATTGTTTCATTTCTAATGTTAGATATTCACATGTAGTATACTTTATATAATACTACACATTGTTTCAGTTCTAATGTTAGATATTCACATGTAGTATACTTTATATAATATTACACATTGTTTCAGTTCTAATGTTAGATATTCACATGTAGTATACTTTATATAATATTACACATTGTTTCAGTTCTGATGTTAGATATTCACATGTAGTATACTTTATATAATACTACACATTGTTTCAGTTCTAATGTTAGATATTCAAATGTAGTATACTTTATATAATACTACACATTGTTTCAGTTCTAATGTTAGATATTCAAATGTAGTATACTTTATATAATACTACACATTGTTTCAGTTCTAATGTTAGATATTCACATGTAGTATACTTTATATAATATTACACATTGTTTCAGTTCTGATGTTAGATATTCACATGTAGTATACTTTATATAATACTACACATTGTTTCAGTTCTAATGTTATATATTCACATGTAGTATACTTTATATAATACTACACATTGTTTCAGTTCTAATGTTAGATATTCAAATGTAGTATACTTTATATAATACTACACATTGTTTCAGTTCTAATGTTAGATATTCACATGTAGTATACTTTATATAATAATACACATTGTTTCAGTTCTAATGTTAGATATTCACATGTAGTATACTTTATATAATATTACACATTGTTTCAGTTCTAATGTTAGATATTCACATGTAGTATACTTTATATAATACTACACATTGTTTCAGTTCTAATGTTAGATATTCACATGTAGTATACTTTATATAATATTACACATTGTTTCAGTTCTAATGTTAGATATTAACATGTAGTATACTTTATATAATACTACATATTGTTTCAGTTCTAATTTTAGATATTCACATGTAGTATACTTTATATAATACTGCACATTGTTTCAGTTCTAATGTTAGATATTCAAATGTAGTATACTTTATATAATACTACACATTGTTTCAGTTCTAATGTTTGATATTAACATGTAGTATACTTTATATAATACTTCACATTGTTTCATTTCTAATGTTAGATATTCACATGTAGTATACTTTATATAATACTACACATTGTTTCAGTTCTAATGTTAGATATTCAAATGTTGTATACTTTATATAATACTACACATTGTTTCAGTTCTAATGTTAGATATTCACATGTAGTATACTTTATATAATACTACACATTGTTTCAGTTCTAATGTTAGATATTCACATGTAGTATACTTTATATAATACTACACATTGTTTCAGTTCTAATGTTAGATATTCACATGTAGTATACTTTATATAATACTACACATTGTTTCAGTTCTAATGTTAGATATTCACATGTAGTATACTTTATATAATATTACACATTGTTTCAGTTCTGATGTTAGATATTCACATGTAGTATACTTTATATAATACTACACATTGTTTCAGTTCTAATGTTTGATATTAACATGTAGTATACTTTATATAATACTACACATTGTTTCATTTCTAATGTTAGATATTCACATGTAGTATACTTTATATAATACTACACATTGTTTCAGTTCTAATGTTAGATATTCACATGTAGTATACTTTATATAATACTACACATTGTTTCAGTTCTAATGTTAGATATTAACATGTAGTATACTTTATATAATATTACACATTGTTTCAGTTCTAACGTTAGATATTCACATGTAGTATACTTTATATAATACTACACATTGTTTCATTTCTAATGTTAGATATTCACATGTAGTATACTTTATATAATACTACACATTGTTTCAGTTCTAATGTTAGATATTCATATGTAGTATACTTTATATAATACTACACATTGTTTCAGTTCTAAGGTTAGATATTCACATGTAGTATACTTTATATAATAATACACATTGTTTCAGTTCTAATGTTAGATATTCACATGTAGTATACTTTATATAATATTACACATTGTTTCAGTTCTAATGTTAGATATTCACATGTAGTATACTTTATATAATACTACACATTGTTTCAGTTCTAATGTTAGATATTCACATGTAGTATACTTTATATAATATTACACATTGTTTCAGTTCTAATGTTAGATATTAACATGTAGTATACTTTATATAATACTACATATTGTTTCAGTTCTAATTTTAGATATTCACATGTAGTATACTTTATATAATACTGCACATTGTTTCAGTTCTAATGTTAGATATTCAAATGTAGTATACTTTATATAATACTACACATTGTTTCAGTTCTAATGTTTGATATTAACATGTAGTATACTTTATATAATACTTCACATTGTTTCATTTCTAATGTTAGATATTCACATGTAGTATACTTTATATAATACTACACATTGTTTCAGTTCTAATGTTAGATATTCAAATGTAGTATACTTTATATAATACTACACATTGTTTCAGTTCTAATGTTAGATATTCACATGTAGTATACTTTATATAATATTACACATTGTTTCAGTTCTAATGTTAGATATTAACATGTAGTATACTTTATATAATATTACACATTGTTTCAGTTCTAACGTTACATATTCACATGTAGTACACTTTATATAATACTACACATTGTTTCATTTCTAATGTTAGATATTCACATGTAGTATACTTTATATAATACTACACATTGTTTCAGTTCTAATGTTAGATATTCACATGTAGTATACTTTATATAATATTACACATTGTTTCAGTTCTAATGTTAGATATTCACATGTAGTATACTTTATATAATATTACACATTGTTTCAGTTCTGATGTTAGATATTCACATGTAGTATACTTTATATAATACTACACATTGTTTCAGTTCTAATGTTAGATATTCAAATGTAGTATACTTTATATAATACTACACATTGTTTCAGTTCTAATGTTAGATATTCAAATGTAGTATACTTTATATAATACTACACATTGTTTCAGTTCTAATGTTAGATATTCACATGTAGTATACTTTATATAATATTACACATTGTTTCAGTTCTGATGTTAGATATTCACATGTAGTATACTTTATATAATACTACACATTGTTTCAGTTCTAATGTTATATATTCACATGTAGTATACTTTATATAATACTACACATTGTTTCAGTTCTAATGTTAGATATTCAAATGTAGTATACTTTATATAATACTACACATTGTTTCAGTTCTAATGTTAGATATTCACATGTAGTATACTTTATATAATAATACACATTGTTTCAGTTCTAATGTTAGATATTCACATGTAGTATACTTTATATAATATTACACATTGTTTCAGTTCTAATGTTAGATATTCACATGTAGTATACTTTATATAATACTACACATTGTTTCAGTTCTAATGTTAGATATTCACATGTAGTATACTTTATATAATATTACACATTGTTTCAGTTCTAATGTTAGATATTAACATGTAGTATACTTTATATAATACTACATATTGTTTCAGTTCTAATTTTAGATATTCACATGTAGTATACTTTATATAATACTGCACATTGTTTCAGTTCTAATGTTAGATATTCAAATGTAGTATACTTTATATAATACTACACATTGTTTCAGTTCTAATGTTTGATATTAACATGTAGTATACTTTATATAATACTTCACATTGTTTCATTTCTAATGTTAGATATTCACATGTAGTATACTTTATATAATACTACACATTGTTTCAGTTCTAATGTTAGATATTCAAATGTTGTATACTTTATATAATACTACACATTGTTTCAGTTCTAATGTTAGATATTCACATGTAGTATACTTTATATAATATTACACATTGTTTCAGTTCTAATGTTAGATATTAACATGTAGAATACTTTATATAATATTACACATTGTTTCAGTTCTAACGTTACATATTCACATGTAGTACACTTTATATAATACTACACATTGTTTCATTTCTAATGTTAGATATTCACATGTAGTATACTTTATATAATACTACACATTGTTTCAGTTCTAATGTTAGATATTCACATGTAGTATACTTTATATAATATTACACATTGTTTCAGTTCTAATGTTAGATATTCACATGTAGCATACTTTATATAATATTACACATTGTTTCAGTTCTGATGTTAGATATTCACATGTAGTATACTTTATATAATACTACACATTGTTTCAGTTCTAATGTTAGATATTCAAATGTAGTATACTTTATATAATACTACACATTGTTTCAGTTCTAATGTTAGATATTCAAATGTAGTATACTTTATATAATACTACACATTGTTTCAGTTCTAATGTTAGATATTCACATGTAGTATACTTTATATAATATTACACATTGTTTCAGTTCTGATGTTAGATATTCACATGTAGTATACTTTATATAATACTACACATTGTTTCAGTTCTAATGTTATATATTCACATGTAGTATACTTTATATAATACTACACATTGTTTCAGTTCTAATGTTAGATATTCAAATGTAGTATACTTTATATAATACTACACATTGTTTCAGTTCTAATGTTAGATATTCACATGTAGTATACTTTATATAATATTACACATTGTTTCAGTTCTAATGTTAGATATTCACATGTAGTATACTTTATATAATACTACACATTGTTTCAGTTCTAATGTTAGATATTCACATGTAGTATACTTTATATAATATTACACATTGTTTCAGTTCTAATGTTAGATATTAACATGTAGTATACTTTATATAATACTACACATTGTTTCAGTTGAAATGTTAGATATTCACATGTAATATACTTTATATAATACTACACATTGTTTCAGTTATAATGTTAGATATTCACATGTAGTATACTTTATATAATACTACACATTGTTTCAGTTCTAAAGTTAGATATTCACATGTAGTATACTTTATATAATACTACACATTGTTTCAGTTCTAATGTTAGATATTAACATGTGGTATACTTTATATAATACCACATATTGTTTCAGTTCTAATTTTAGATATTCAAATGTAGTATACTTTATATAATACTACACATTGTTTCAGTTCTAATGTTAGATATTCACATGTAGTATACTGTATATAATACTACACATTGTTTCCGTTCTAATGTTTGATATTAACATATAGTATACTTTATATAATACTACACATTGTTTCATTTCTAATGTTAGATATTCACATGTAGTATACTTTATATAATACTACACATTATTTCAGTTCTAATGTTAGATATTCAAATGTAGTATACTTTATATAATACTACACATTGTTTCAGTTCTAATGTTAGATATTCACATGTAGTATACTTTATATAATACTACACATTGTTTCAGTTCTAATGTTAGATATTCACATGTGGTATACTTTATATAATACTACACATTGTTTCAGTTATAATGTTAGATATTCACATGTAGTATACTTTATATTATACTACACATGGTTTTACTTCTAATGTTAGATATTAACATGTAGTATACTTTATATAATACTACACATTGTTTCAGTTGAAATGTTAGATATTCACATGTGGTATACTTTATATAATACTACACATTGTTTCAGTTATAATGTTAGATATTCACATGTAGTATACTTTATATAATACTACACATTGTTTCAGTTCTAAAGTTAGATATTCACATGTAGTATAATTTATATAATACTACACATTGTTTCAGTTCTAATGTTAGATATTAACATGTAGTATACTTTATATAATACTACATATTGTTTCAGTTCTAATTTTAGATATTCACATGTAGTATACTTTATATAATACTACACATTGTTTCAGTTCTAATGTTAGATATTCAAATGTAGTATACTTTATATAATACTGCACATTGTTTCAATTCTAATGTTAGATATTCAAATGTAGTATACTTTATATAATACTACACATTGTTTCAGTTCTAATGTTATATATTCACATGTAGTATACTTTATATAATACTACACATTGTTTCAGTTCTAATGTTAGATATTCACATGTAGTATACTTTATATAATACTACACATTGTTTCAGTTCTAATGTTAGATATTCAAATGTAGTATACTTTATATAATACTACACATTGTTTCAGTTCTAATGTTAGATATTCAAATGTAGTATACTTTATATAATACTACACATTGTTTCAGTTCTAATGTTAGATATTCACATGTAGTATACTTTATATAATATTACACATTGTTTCAGTTCTAATGTTAGATATTCACATGTAGTATACTTTATATAATATTACACATTGTTTCAGTTCTGATGTTAGATATTCACATGTAGTATACTTTATATAATACTACACATTGTTTCAGTTCTAATGTTATATATTCACATGTAGTATACTTTATATAATACTACACATTGTTTCAGTACTAATGTTAGATATTCAAATGTAGTATACTTTATATAATACTACACATTGTTTCAGTTCTAATGTTAGATATTCACATGTAGTATACTTTATATAATAATACACATTGTTTCAGTTCTAATGTTAGATATTCACATGTAGTATACTTTATATAATATTACACATTGTTTCAGTTCTAATGTTAGATATTCACATGTAGTATACTTTATATAATACTACACATTGTTTCAGTTCTAATGTTAGATATTCACATGTAGTATACTTTATATAATATTACACATTGTTTCAGTTCTAATGTTAGATATTAACATGTAGTATACTTTATATAATACTACATATTGTTTCAGTTCTAATTTTAGATATTCACATGTAGTATACTTTATATAATACTGCACATTGTTTCAGTTCTAATGTTAGATATTCAAATGTAGTATACTTTATATAATACTACACATTGTTTCAGTTCTAATGTTTGATATTAACATGTAGTATACTTTATATAATACTTCACATTGTTTCATTTCTAATGTTAGATATTCACATGTAGTATACTTTATATAATACTACACATTGTTTCAGTTCTAATGTTAGATATTCAAATGTTGTATACTTTATATAATACTACACATTGTTTCAGTTCTAATGTTAGATATTCACATGTAGTATACTTTATATAATATTACACATTGTTTCAGTTCTAATGTTAGATATTAACATGTAGTATACTTTATATAATATTACACATTGTTTCAGTTCTAACGTTACATATTCACATGTAGTACACTTTATATAATACTACACATTGTTTCATTTCTAATGTTAGATATTCACATGTAGTATACTTTATATAATACTACACATTGTTTCAGTTCTAATGTTATATATTCACATGTAGTATACTTTATATAATACTACACATTGTTTCAGTTCTAATGTTAGATATTCAAATGTAGTATACTTTATATAATACTACACATTGTTTCAGTTCTAATGTTAGATATTCACATGTAGTATACTTTATATAATATTACACATTGTTTCAGTTCTAATGTTAGATATTCACATGTAGTATACTTTATATAATACTACACATTGTTTCAGTTCTAATGTTAGATATTCACATGTAGTATACTTTATATAATATTACACATTGTTTCAGTTCTAATGTTAGATATTAACATGTAATATACTTTATATAATACTACACATTGTTTCAGTTGAAATGTTAGATATTCACATGTAATATACTTTATATAATACTACACATTGTTTCAGTTATAATGTTAGATATTCACATGTAGTATACTTTATATAATATTACACATTGTTTCAGTTCTAACGTTACATATTCACATGTAGTACACTTTATATAATACTACACATTGTTTCATTTCTAATGTTAGATATTCACATGTAGTATACTTTATATAATACTACACATTGTTTCAGTTCTAATGTTATATATTCACATGTAGTATACTTTATATAATACTACACATTGTTTCAGTTCTAATGTTAGATATTCAAATGTAGTATACTTTATATAATACTACACATTGTTTCAGTTCTAATGTTAGATATTCACATGTAGTATACTTTATATAATATTACACATTGTTTCAGTTCTAATGTTAGATATTCACATGTAGTATACTTTATATAATACTACACATTGTTTCAGTTCTAATGTTAGATATTCACATGTAGTATACTTTATATAATATTACACATTGTTTCAGTTCTAATGTTAGATATTAACATGTAGTATACTTTATATAATACTACACATTGTTTCAGTTGAAATGTTAGATATTCACATGTAATATACTTTATATAATACTACACATTGTTTCAGTTATAATGTTAGATATTCACATGTAGTATACTTTATATAATACTACACATTGTTTCAGTTCTAAAGTTAGATATTCACATGTAGTATACTTTATATAATACTACACATTGTTTCAGTTCTAATGTTAGATATTAACATGTGGTATACTTTATATAATACTACATATTGTTTCAGTTCTAATGTTAGATATTCAAATGTAGTATACTTTATATAATACTACACATTGTTTCAGTTCTAATGTTAGATATTCACATGTAGTATACTGTATATAATACTACACATTGTTTCCGTTCTAATGTTTGATATTAACATATAGTATACTTTATATAATACTACACATTGTTTCATTTCTAATGTTAGATATTCACATGTAGTATACTTTATATAATACTACACATTATTTCAGTTCTAATGTTAGATATTCAAATGTAGTATACTTTATATAATACTACACATTGTTTCAGTTCTAATGTTAGATATTCACATGTAGTATACTTTATATAATACTACACATTGTTTCAGTTCTAATGTTAGATATTCACATGTGGTATACTTTATATAATACTACACATTGTTTCAGTTATAATGTTAGATATTCACATGTAGTATACTTTATATTATACTACACATGGTTTTACTTCTAATGTTAGATATTAACATGTAGTATACTTTATATAATACTACACATTGTTTCAGTTGAAATGTTAGATATTCACATGTGGTATACTTTATATAATACTACACATTGTTTCAGTTATAATGTTAGATATTCACATGTAGTATACTTTATATAATACTACACATTGTTTCAGTTCTAAAGTTAGATATTCACATGTAGTATAATTTATATAATACTACACATTGTTTCAGTTCTAATGTTAGATATTAACATGTAGTATACTTTATATAATACTATATATTGTTTCAGTTCTAATGTTAGATATTCAAATGTAGTATACTTTATATAATACTGCACATTGTTTCAATTCTAATGTTAGATATTCAAATGTAGTATACTTTATATAATACTACACATTGTTTCAGTTCTAATGTTATATATTCACATGTAGTATACTTTATATAATACTACACATTGTTTCAGTTCTAATGTTAGATATTCACATGTAGTATACTTTATATAATACTACACATTGTTTCAGTTCTAATGTTAGATATTCAAATGTAGTATACTTTATATAATACTACACATTGTTTCAGTTCTAATGTTAGATATTCAAATGTAGAATACTTTATATAATACTACACATTGTTTCAGTTCTAATGTTAGATATTCACATGTAGTATACTTTATATAATATTACACATTGTTTCAGTTCTAATGTTAGATATTCACATGTAGTATACTTTATATAATACTACACATTGTTTCAGTTCTAATGTTAGATATTCATATGTAGTATACTTTATATACTACTACACATTGTTTCAGTTCTAAGGTTAGATATTCACATGTAGTATACTTTATATAATACTACACATTGTTTCAATTCTAATGTTAGATATTCACATGTAGTATACTTTATATAATATTACACATTGTTTCAGTTCAAATGTTAGATATTAACATGTAGTATACTTTATATAATACTACATATTGTTTCAGTTCTAATTTTAGATATTCACATGTAGTATACTTTATATAATACTGCACATTGTTTCAGTTCTAATGTTAGATATTCAAATGTAGTATACTTGATATAATACTACACATCGTTTCAGTTCTAATGTTAGATATTCACATGTAGTATACTTTATATAATACTACACATTGTTTCAGTTCTAATGTTTGATATTAACATGTAGTATACTTTATATAATACTACACATTGTTTCATTTCTAATGTTAGATATTCACATGTAGTATACTTTATATAATACTACACATTGTTTCAGTTCTAATGTTAGATATTCAAATGTAGTATACTTTATATAATACTACACATTATTTCAGTTCTAATGTTAGATATTCACATGTAGTATACTTTATATAATATTACACATTGTTTCAGTTCTAATGTTAGATATTAACATGTAGTATACTTTATATAATATTACACATTGTTTCAGTTCTAACTTTACATATTCACATGTAGTATACTTTATATAATACTACACATTGTTTCATTTCTAATGTTAGATATTCACATGTAGTATACTTTATATAATACTACACATTGTTTCAGTTCTAATGTTAGATATTCACATGTAGTATACTTTATATAATATTACACATTGTTTCAGTTCTAATGTTAGATATTCACATGTAGTATACTTTATATAATATTACACATTGTTTCAGTTCTGATGTTAGATATTCACATGTAGTATACTTTATATAATACTACACATTGTTTCATTTCTAATGTTAGATATTCACATGTAGTATACTGTATATAATACTACACATTGTTTCAGTTCTAATGTTAGATATTCAAATGTAGTATACTTTATATAATACTACACATTGTTTCAGTTCTAATGTTAGATATTCACATGTAGTATACTTTATATAATATTACACATTGTTTCATTTCTAATGTTAGATATTCACATGTAGTATACTTTATATAATATTACACATTGTTTCAGTTCTGATGTTAGATATTCACATGTAGTATACTTTATATAATACTACACATTGTTTCAGTTCTAATGTTAGATATTCATATGCAGTATACTTTATATAATACTACACATTGTTTCAGTTCTAAGGTTAGATATTCAAATGTAGTATACTTTATATAATACTACACATTGTTTCAGTTCTAATGTTAGATATTCACATGTAGTATACTTTATATAATATTACACATTGTTTCAGTTCTAATGTTAGATATTCACATGTAGTATACTTTATATAATACTACACATTGTTTCAGTTCTGATGTTAGATATTCACATGTAGTATACTTTATATAATATTACACATTGTTTCAGTTCTAATGTTAGATATTAACATGTAGTATACTTTATATAATACTACATATTGTTTCAGTTCTAATTTTAGATATTCACATGTAGTAAACTTTATATAATACTGCACATTGTTTCAGTTCTAATGTTAGATATTCAAATGTAGTATACTTTATATAATACTACACATTGTTTCAGTTCTGATGTTAGATATTCACATGTAGTATACTTTATATAATACTACACATTGTTTCAGTTCTAATGTTTGATATTAACATGTAGTATACTTTATATAATACTACACATTGTTTCATTTCTAATGTTAGATATTCACATGTAGTATACTTTATATAATACTACACATTGTTTCAGTTCTAATGTTAGATATTCAAATGTAGTATACTTTATATAATACTACACATTGTTTCAGTTCTAATGTTAGATATTCACATGTAGTATACTTTATATAATACTACACATTGTTTCAGTTCTAATGTTAGATATTCAAATGTAGTATACTTTATATAATACTGCACATTGTTTCAGTTCTAATGTTAGATATTCAAATGTAGTATACTTGATATAATACTACACATCGTTTCAGTTCTAATGTTAGATATTCACATGTAGTATACTTTATATAATACTACACATTGTTTCAGTTCTAATGTTTGATATTAACATGTAGTATACTTTATATAATACTACACATTGTTTCATTTCTAATGTTAGATATTCACATGTAGTATACTTTATATAATACTACACATTGTTTCAGTTCTAATGTTAGATATTCAAATGTAGCATACTTTATATAATACTACACATTATTTCAGTTCTAATGTTAGATATTCACATGTAGTATACTTTATATAATATTACACATTGTTTCAGTTCTAATGTTAGATATTAACATGTAGTATACTTTATATAATATTACACATTGTTTCAGTTCTAACGTTACATATTCACATGTAGTATACTTTATATAATACTACACATTGTTTCATTTCTAATGTTAGATATTCACATGTAGTATACTTTATATAATACTACACATTGTTTCAGTTCTAATGTTAGATATTCACATGTAGTATACTTTATATAATATTACACATTGTTTCAGTTCTAATGTTAGATATTCACATGTAGTATACTTTATATAATACTACACATTGTTTCAGTTCTAATTTTAGATATTCACATGTAGTATACTTTATATAATACTGCACATTGTTTCAGTTCTAATGTTAGATATTCAAATGTAGTATACTTGATATAATACTACACATCGTTTCAGTTCTAATGTTAGATATTCACATGTAGTATACTTTATATAATACTACACATTGTTTCAGTTCTAATGTTTGATATTAACATGTAGTATACTTTATATAATACTACACATTGTTTCATTTCTAATGTTAGATATTCACATGTAGTATACTTTATATAATACTACACATTGTTTCAGTTCTAATGTTAGATATTCAAATGTAGTATACTTTATATAATACTACACATTATTTCAGTTCTAATGTTAGATATTCACATGTAGTATACTTTATATAATATTACACATTGTTTCAGTTCTAATGTTAGATATTAACATGTAGTATACTTTATATAATATTACACATTGTTTCAGTTCTAACGTTACATATTCACATGTAGTATACTTTATATAATACTACACATTGTTTCATTTCTAATGTTAGATATTCACATGTAGTATACTTTATATAATACTACACATTGTTTCAGTTCTAATGTTAGATATTCACATGTAGTATACTTTATATAATATTACACATTGTTTCAGTTCTAATGTTAGATATTCACATGTAGTATACTTTATATAATATTACACATTGTTTCAGTTCTGATGTTAGATATTCACATGTAGTATACTTTATATAATACTACACATTGTTTCATTTCTAATGTTAGATATTCACATGTAGTATACTTTATATAATACTACACATTGTTTCAGTTCTAATGTTAGATATTCAAATGTAGTATACTTTATATAATACTACACATTGTTTCAGTTCTAATGTTAGATATTCACATGTAGTATACTTTATATAATATTACACATTGTTTCATTTCTAATGTTAGATATTCACATGTAGTATACTTTATATAATATTACACATTGTTTCAGTTCTGATGTTAGATATTCACATGTAGTATACTTTATATAATACTACACATTGTTTCAGTTCTAATGTTAGATATTCATATGCAGTATACTTTATATAATACTACACATTGTTTCAGTTCTAAGGTTAGATATTCAAATGTAGTATACTTTATATAATACTACACATTGTTTCAGTTCTAATGTTAGATATTCACATGTAGTATACTTTATATAATATTACACATTGTTTCAGTTCTAATGTTAGATATTCACATGTAGTATACTTTATATAATACTACACATTGTTTCAGTTCTGATGTTAGATATTCACATGTAGTATACTTTATATAATATTACACATTGTTTCAGTTCTAATGTTAGATATTAACATGTAGTATACTTTATATAATACTACATATTGTTTCAGTTCTAATTTTAGATATTCACATGTAGTAAACTTTATATAATACTGCACATTGTTTCAGTTCTAATGTTAGATATTCAAATGTAGTATACTTTATATAATACTACACATTGTTTCAGTTCTGATGTTAGATATTCAAATGTAGTATACTTGATATAATACTACACATCGTTTCAGTTCTAATGTTAGATATTCACATGTAGTATACTTTATATAATACTACACATTGTTTCAGTTCTAATGTTTGATATTAACATGTAGTATACTTTATATAATACTACACATTGTTTCATTTCTAATGTTAGATATTCACATGTAGTATACTTTATATAATACTACACATTGTTTCAGTTCTAATGTTAGATATTCAAATGTAGCATACTTTATATAATACTACACATTATTTCAGTTCTAATGTTAGATATTCACATGTAGTATACTTTATATAATATTACACATTGTTTCAGTTCTAATGTTAGATATTAACATGTAGTATACTTTATATAATATTACACATTGTTTCAGTTCTAACGTTACATATTCACATGTAGTATACTTTATATAATACTACACATTGTTTCATTTCTAATGTTAGATATTCACATGTAGTATACTTTATATAATACTACACATTGTTTCAGTTCTAATTTTAGATATTCACATGTAGTATACTTTATATAATATTACACATTGTTTCAGTTCTAATGTTAGATATTCACATGTAGTATACTTTATATAATACTACACATTGTTTCAATTCTAATGTTAGATATTCACATGTAGTATACTTTATATAATATTACACATTGTTTCAGTTCAAATGTTAGATATTAACATGTAGTATACTTTATATAATACTACATATTGTTTCAGTTCTAATTTTAGATATTCACATGTAGTATACTTTATATAATACTGCACATTGTTTCAGTTCTAATGTTAGATATTCAAATGTAGTATACTTGATATAATACTACACATCGTTTCAGTTCTAATGTTAGATATTCACATGTAGTATACTTTATATAATACTACACATTGTTTCAGTTCTAATGTTTGATATTAACATGTAGTATACTTTATATAATACTACACATTGTTTCATTTCTAATGTTAGATATTCACATGTAGTATACTTTATATAATACTACACATTGTTTCAGTTCTAATGTTAGATATTCAAATGTAGTATACTTTATATAATACTACACATTATTTCAGTTCTAATGTTAGATATTCACATGTAGTATACTTTATATAATATTACACATTGTTTCAGTTCTAATGTTAGATATTAACATGTAGTATACTTTATATAATATTACACATTGTTTCAGTTCTAACGTTACATATTCACATGTAGTATACTTTATATAATACTACACATTGTTTCATTTCTAATGTTAGATATTCACATGTAGTATACTTTATATAATACTACACATTGTTTCAGTTCTAATGTTAGATATTCACATGTAGTATACTTTATATAATATTACACATTGTTTCAGTTCTAATGTTAGATATTCACATGTAGTATACTTTATATAATATTACACATTGTTTCAGTTCTGATGTTAGATATTCACATGTAGTATACTTTATATAATACTACACATTGTTTCATTTCTAATGTTAGATATTCACATGTAGTATACTTTATATAATACTACACATTGTTTCAGTTCTAATGTTAGATATTCAAATGTAGTATACTTTATATAATACTACACATTGTTTCAGTTCTAATGTTAGATATTCACATGTAGTATACTTTATATAATATTACACATTGTTTCATTTCTAATGTTAGATATTCACATGTAGTATACTTTATATAATATTACACATTGTTTCAGTTCTGATGTTAGATATTCACATGTAGTATACTTTATATAATACTACACATTGTTTCAGTTCTAATGTTAGATATTCATATGCAGTATACTTTATATAATACTACACATTGTTTCAGTTCTAAGGTTAGATATTCAAATGTAGTATACTTTATATAATACTACACATTGTTTCAGTTCTAATGTTAGATATTCAAATGTAGTATACTTTATATAATACTACACATTGTTTCAGTTCTAATGTTAGATATTCACATGTAGTATACTTTATATAATATTACACATTGTTTCATTTCTAATGTTAGATATTCACATGTAGTATACTTTATATAATATTACACATTGTTTCAGTTCTGATGTTAGATATTCACATGTAGTATACTTTATATAATACTACACATTGTTTCAGTTCTAATGTTAGATATTCATATGCAGTATACTTTATATAATACTACACATTGTTTCAGTTCTAAGGTTAGATATTCAAATGTAGTATACTTTATATAATACTACACATTGTTTCAGTTCTAATGTTAGATATTCACATGTAGTATACTTTATATAATATTACACATTGTTTCAGTTCTAATGTTAGATATTCACATGTAGTATACTTTATATAATACTACACATTGTTTCAGTTCTGATGTTAGATATTCACATGTAGTATACTTTATATAATATTACACATTGTTTCAGTTCTAATGTTAGATATTAACATGTAGTATACTTTATATAATACTACATATTGTTTCAGTTCTAATTTTAGATATTCACATGTAGTAAACTTTATATAATACTGCACATTGTTTCAGTTCTAATGTTAGATATTCAAATGTAGTATACTTTATATAATACTACACATTGTTTCAGTTCTGATGTTAGATATTCACATGTAGTATACTTTATATAATACTACACATTGTTTCAGTTCTAATGTTTGATATTAACATGTAGTATACTTTATATAATACTACACATTGTTTCATTTCTAATGTTAGATATTCACATGTAGTATACTTTATATAATACTACACATTGTTTCAGTTCTAATGTTAGATATTCAAATGTAGTATACTTTATATAATACTACACATTGTTTCAGTTCTAATGTTAGATATTCACATGTAGTATACTTTATATAATACTACACATTGTTTCAGTTCTAATGTTAGATATTCAAATGTAGTATACTTTATATAATACTGCACATTGTTTCAGTTCTAATGTTAGATATTCAAATGTAGTATACTTGATATAATACTACACATCGTTTCAGTTCTAATGTTAGATATTCACATGTAGTATACTTTATATAATACTACACATTGTTTCAGTTCTAATGTTTGATATTAACATGTAGTATACTTTATATAATACTACACATTGTTTCATTTCTAATGTTAGATATTCACATGTAGTATACTTTATATAATACTACACATTGTTTCAGTTCTAATGTTAGATATTCAAATGTAGCATACTTTATATAATACTACACATTATTTCAGTTCTAATGTTAGATATTCACATGTAGTATACTTTATATAATATTACACATTGTTTCAGTTCTAATGTTAGATATTAACATGTAGTATACTTTATATAATATTACACATTGTTTCAGTTCTAACGTTACATATTCACATGTAGTATACTTTATATAATACTACACATTGTTTCATTTCTAATGTTAGATATTCACATGTAGTATACTTTATATAATACTACACATTGTTTCAGTTCTAATGTTAGATATTCACATGTAGTATACTTTATATAATATTACACATTGTTTCAGTTCTAATGTTAGATATTCACATGTAGTATACTTTATATAATACTACACATTGTTTCAATTCTAATGTTAGATATTCACATGTAGTATACTTTATATAATATTACACATTGTTTCAGTTCAAATGTTAGATATTAACATGTAGTATACTTTATATAATACTACATATTGTTTCAGTTCTAATTTTAGATATTCACATGTAGTATACTTTATATAATACTGCACATTGTTTCAGTTCTAATGTTAGATATTCAAATGTAGTATACTTGATATAATACTACACATCGTTTCAGTTCTAATGTTAGATATTCACATGTAGTATACTTTATATAATACTACACATTGTTTCAGTTCTAATGTTTGATATTAACATGTAGTATACTTTATATAATACTACACATTGTTTCATTTCTAATGTTAGATATTCACATGTAGTATACTTTATATAATACTACACATTGTTTCAGTTCTAATGTTAGATATTCAAATGTAGTATACTTTATATAATACTACACATTATTTCAGTTCTAATGTTAGATATTCACATGTAGTATACTTTATATAATATTACACATTGTTTCAGTTCTAATGTTAGATATTAACATGTAGTATACTTTATATAATATTACACATTGTTTCAGTTCTAACGTTACATATTCACATGTAGTATACTTTATATAATACTACACATTGTTTCATTTCTAATGTTAGATATTCACATGTAGTATACTTTATATAATACTACACATTGTTTCAGTTCTAATGTTAGATATTCACATGTAGTATACTTTATATAATATTACACATTGTTTCAGTTCTAATGTTAGATATTCACATGTAGTATACTTTATATAATATTACACATTGTTTCAGTTCTGATGTTAGATATTCACATGTAGTATACTTTATATAATACTACACATTGTTTCATTTCTAATGTTAGATATTCACATGTAGTATACTTTATATAATACTACACATTGTTTCAGTTCTAATGTTAGATATTCAAATGTAGTATACTTTATATAATACTACACATTGTTTCAGTTCTAATGTTAGATATTCACATGTAGTATACTTTATATAATATTACACATTGTTTCATTTCTAATGTTAGATATTCACATGTAGTATACTTTATATAATATTACACATTGTTTCAGTTCTGATGTTAGATATTCACATGTAGTATACTTTATATAATACTACACATTGTTTCAGTTCTAATGTTAGATATTCATATGCAGTATACTTTATATAATACTACACATTGTTTCAGTTCTAAGGTTAGATATTCAAATGTAGTATACTTTATATAATACTACACATTGTTTCAGTTCTAATGTTAGATATTCACATGTAGTATACTTTATATAATATTACACATTGTTTCAGTTCTAATGTTAGATATTCACATGTAGTATACTTTATATAATACTACACATTGTTTCAGTTCTGATGTTAGATATTCACATGTAGTATACTTTATATAATATTACACATTGTTTCAGTTCTAATGTTAGATATTAACATGTAGTATACTTTATATAATACTACATATTGTTTCAGTTCTAATTTTAGATATTCACATGTAGTAAACTTTATATAATACTGCACATTGTTTCAGTTCTAATGTTAGATATTCAAATGTAGTATACTTTATATAATACTACACATTGTTTCAGTTCTGATGTTAGATATTCAAATGTAGTATACTTGATATAATACTACACATCGTTTCAGTTCTAATGTTAGATATTCACATGTAGTATACTTTATATAATACTACACATTGTTTCAGTTCTAATGTTTGATATTAACATGTAGTATACTTTATATAATACTACACATTGTTTCAGTTCTAATGTTAGATATTCAAATGTAGCATACTTTATATAATACTACACATTATTTCAGTTCTAATGTTAGATATTCACATGTAGTATACTTTATATAATATTACACATTGTTTCAGTTCTAATGTTAGATATTAACATGTAGTATACTTTATATAATATTACACATTGTTTCAGTTCTAACGTTACATATTCACATGTAGTATACTTTATATAATACTACACATTGTTTCATTTCTAATGTTAGATATTCACATGTAGTATACTTTATATAATACTACACATTGTTTCAGTTCTAATGTTAGATATTCACATGTAGTATACTTTATATAATATTACACATTGTTTCAGTTCTAATGTTAGATATTCACATGTAGTATACTTTATATAATACTACACATTGTTTCAATTCTAATGTTAGATATTCACATGTAGTATACTTTATATAATATTACACATTGTTTCAGTTCAAATGTTAGATATTAACATGTAGTATACTTTATATAATACTACATATTGTTTCAGTTCTAATTTTAGATATTCACATGTAGTATACTTTATATAATACTGCACATTGTTTCAGTTCTAATGTTAGATATTCAAATGTAGTATACTTGATATAATACTACACATCGTTTCAGTTCTAATGTTAGATATTCACATGTAGTATACTTTATATAATACTACACATTGTTTCAGTTCTAATGTTTGATATTAACATGTAGTATACTTTATATAATACTACACATTGTTTCATTTCTAATGTTAGATATTCACATGTAGTATACTTTATATAATACTACACATTGTTTCAGTTCTAATGTTAGATATTCAAATGTAGTATACTTTATATAATACTACACATTATTTCAGTTCTAATGTTAGATATTCACATGTAGTATACTTTATATAATATTACACATTGTTTCAGTTCTAATGTTAGATATTAACATGTAGTATACTTTATATAATATTACACATTGTTTCAGTTCTAACGTTACATATTCACATGTAGTATACTTTATATAATACTACACATTGTTTCATTTCTAATGTTAGATATTCACATGTAGTATACTTTATATAATACTACACATTGTTTCAGTTCTAATGTTAGATATTCACATGTAGTATACTTTATATAATATTACACATTGTTTCAGTTCTAATGTTAGATATTCACATGTAGTATACTTTATATAATATTACACATTGTTTCAGTTCTGATGTTAGATATTCACATGTAGTATACTTTATATAATACTACACATTGTTTCATTTCTAATGTTAGATATTCACATGTAGTATACTTTATATAATACTACACATTGTTTCAGTTCTAATGTTAGATATTCAAATGTAGTATACTTTATATAATACTACACATTGTTTCAGTTCTAATGTTAGATATTCACATGTAGTATACTTTATATAATATTACACATTGTTTCATTTCTAATGTTAGATATTCACATGTAGTATACTTTATATAATATTACACATTGTTTCAGTTCTGATGTTAGATATTCACATGTAGTATACTTTATATAATACTACACATTGTTTCAGTTCTAATGTTAGATATTCATATGCAGTATACTTTATATAATACTACACATTGTTTCAGTTCTAAGGTTAGATATTCAAATGTAGTATACTTTATATAATACTACACATTGTTTCAGTTCTAATGTTAGATATTCACATGTAGTATACTTTATATAATATTACACATTGTTTCAGTTCTAATGTTAGATATTCACATGTAGTATACTTTATATAATACTACACATTGTTTCAGTTCTGATGTTAGATATTCACATGTAGTATACTTTATATAATATTACACATTGTTTCAGTTCTAATGTTAGATATTAACATGTAGTATACTTTATATAATACTACATATTGTTTCAGTTCTAATTTTAGATATTCACATGTAGTAAACTTTATATAATACTGCACATTGTTTCAGTTCTAATGTTAGATATTCAAATGTAGTATACTTTATATAATACTACACATTGTTTCAGTTCTGATGTTAGATATTCACATGTAGTATACTTTATATAATACTACACATTGTTTCAGTTCTAATGTTTGATATTAACATGTAGTATACTTTATATAATACTACACATTGTTTCATTTCTAATGTTAGATATTCACATGTAGTATACTTTATATAATACTACACATTGTTTCAGTTCTAATGTTAGATATTCAAATGTAGTATACTTTATATAATACTACACATTGTTTCAGTTCTAATGTTAGATATTCACATGTAGTATACTTTATATAATACTACACATTGTTTCAGTTCTAATGTTAGATATTCAAATGTAGTATACTTTATATAATACTGCACATTGTTTCAGTTCTAATGTTAGATATTCAAATGTAGTATACTTGATATAATACTACACATCGTTTCAGTTCTAATGTTAGATATTCACATGTAGTATACTTTATATAATACTACACATTGTTTCAGTTCTAATTTTTGATATTAACATGTAGTATACTTTATATAATACTACACATTGTTTCATTTCTAATGTTAGATATTCACATGTAGTATACTTTATATAATACTACACATTGTTTCAGTTCTAATGTTAGATATTCAAATGTAGCATACTTTATATAATACTACACATTATTTCAGTTCTAATGTTAGATATTCACATGTAGTATACTTTATATAATATTACACATTGTTTCAGTTCTAATGTTAGATATTAACATGTAGTATACTTTATATAATATTACACATTGTTTCAGTTCTAACGTTACATATTCACATGTAGTATACTTTATATAATACTACACATTGTTTCATTTCTAAAGTTAGATATTCACATGTAGTATACTTTATATAATACTACACATTGTTTCAGTTCTAATGTTAGATATTCACATGTAGTATACTTTATATAATATTACACATTGTTTCAGTTCTAATGTTAGATATTCACATGTAGTATACTTTATATAATATTACACATTGTTTCAGTTCTGATGTTAGATATTCACATGTAGTATACTTTATATAATACTACACATTGTTTCATTTCTAATGTTAGATATTCACATGTAGTATACTTTATATAATACTACTCATTGTTTCAGTTCTAATGTTAGATATTCAAATGTAGTATACTTTATATAATACTACACATTGTTTCAGTTCTAATGTTAGATATTCACATGTAGTATACTTTATATAATATTACACATTGTTTCATTTCTAATGTTAGATATTCACATGTAGTATACTTTATATAATATTACACATTGTTTCAGTTCTGATGTTAGATATTCACATGTAGTATACTTTATATAATACTACACATTGTTTCAGTTCTAATGTTAGATATTCATATGCAGTATACTTTATATAATACTACACATTGTTTCAGTTCTAAGGTTAGATATTCAAATGTAGTATACTTTATATAATACTACACATTGTTTCAGTTCTAATGTTAGATATTCACATGTAGTATACTTTATATAATATTACACATTGTTTCAGTTCTAATGTTAGATATTCACATGTAGTATACTTTATATAATACTACACATTGTTTCAGTTCTGATGTTAGATATTCACATGTAGTATACTTTATATAATATTACACATTGTTTCAGTTCTAATGTTAGATATTAACATGTAGTATACTTTATATAATACTACATATTGTTTCAGTTCTAATTTTAGATATTCACATGTAGTAAACTTTATATAATACTGCACATTGTTTCAGTTCTAATGTTAGATATTCAAATGTAGTATACTTTATATAATACTACACATTGTTTCAGTTCTGATGTTAGATATTCACATGTAGTATACTTTATATAATACTACACATTGTTTCAGTTCTAATGTTTGATATTAACATGTAGTATACTTTATATAATACTACACATTGTTTCATTTCTAATGTTAGATATTCACATGTAGTATACTTTATATAATACTACACATTGTTTCAGTTCTAATGTTAGATATTCAAATGTAGTATACTTTATATAATACTACACATTGTTTCAGTTCTAATGTTAGATATTCACATGTAGTATACTTTATATAATATTACACATTGTTTCATTTCTAATATTAGATATTCACATGTAGTATACTTTATATAATATTACACATTGTTTCAGTTCTGATGTTAGATATTCACATGTAGTATACTTTATATAATACTACACATTGTTTCAGTTCTAATGTTAGATATTCATATGTAGTATACTTTATATAATACTACACATTGTTTCAGTTCTAAGGTTAGATATTCACATGTAGTATACTTTATATAATACTACACATTGTTTCAGTTCTAATGTTAGATATTCACATGTAGTATACTTTATATAATATTACACATTGTTTCAGTTCTAATGTTAGATATTCACATGTAGTATACTTTATATAATACTACACATTGTTTCAGTTCTAAGGTTAGATATTCACATGTAGTATACTTTATATAATATTACACATTGTTTCAGTTCTAATGTTAGATATTAACATGTAGTATACTTTATATAATACTACATATTGTTTCAGTTCTTATTTTAGATATTCACATGTAGTATACTTTATATAATACTGCACATTGTTTCAGTTCTAATGTTAGATATTCAAATGTAGTATACTTTATATAATACTACACATTGTTTCAGTTCTAATGTTAGATATTCACATGTAGTATACTTTATATAATACTACACATTGTTTCAGTTCTAATGTTTGATATTAACATGTAGTATACTTTATATAATACTACACATTGTTTCATTTCTAATGTTAGATATTCACAAGTAGTATACTTTATATAATACTACACATTGTTTCAGTTCTAATGTTAGATATTCACATGTAGTATACTTTATATAATACTACACATTGTTTCAGTTCTAATGTTAGATATTAACATGTAGTATACTTTATATAATATTACACATTGTTTCAGTTCTAACGTTAGATATTCACATGTAGTATACTTTATATAATACTACACATTGTTTCATTTCTAATGTTAGATATTCACATGTAGTATACTTTATATAATACTACACATTGTTTCAGTTCTAATGTTAGATATTCATATGTAGTATACTTTATATAATACTACACATTGTTTCAGTTCTAAGGTTAGATATTCACATGTAGTATACTTTATATAATAATACACATTGTTTCAGTTCTAATGTTAGATATTCACATGTAGTATACTTTATATAATATTACACATTGTTTCAGTTCTAATGTTAGATATTCACATGTAGTATACTTTATATAATACTACACATTGTTTCAGTTCTAATGTTAGATATTCACATGTAGTATACTTTATATAATATTACACATTGTTTCAGTTCTAATGTTAGATATTAACATGTAGTATACTTTATATAATACTACATATTGTTTCAGTTCTAATTTTAGATATTCACATGTAGTATACTTTATATAATACTGCACATTGTTTCAGTTCTAATGTTAGATATTCAAATGTAGTATACTTTATATAATACTACACATTGTTTCAGTTCTAATGTTTGATATTAACATGTAGTATACTTTATATAATACTTCACATTGTTTCATTTCTAATGTTAGATATTCACATGTAGTATACTTTATATAATACTACACATTGTTTCAGTTCTAATGTTAGATATTCAAATGTAGTATACTTTATATAATACTACACATTGTTTCAGTTCTAATGTTAGATATTCACATGTAGTATACTTTATATAATATTACACATTGTTTCAGTTCTAATGTTAGATATTAACATGTAGTATACTTTATATAATATTACACATTGTATCAGTTATAACGTTACATATTCACATGTAGTACACTTTATATAATACTACACATTGTTTCATTTCTAATGTTAGATATTCACATGTAGTATACTTTATATAATACTACACATTGTTTCAGTTCTAATGTTAGATATTCACATGTAGTATACTTTATATAATATTACACATTGTTTCAGTTCTAATGTTAGATATTCACATGTAGTATACTTTATATAATATTACACATTGTTTCAGTTCTGATGTTAGATATTCACATGTAGTATACTTTATATAATACTACACATTGTTTCAGTTCTAATGTTAGATATTCAAATGTAGTATACTTTATATAATACTACACATTGTTTCAGTTCTAATGTTAGATATTCAAATGTAGTATACTTTATATAATACTACACATTGTTTCAGTTCTAATGTTAGATATTCACATGTAGTATACTTTATATAATATTACACATTGTTTCAGTTCTGATGTTAGATATTCACATGTAGTATACTTTATATAATACTACACATTGTTTCAGTTCTAATGTTATATATTCACATGTAGTATACTTTATATAATACTACACATTGTTTCAGTTCTAATGTTAGATATTCACATGTAGTATACTTTATATAATACTACACATTGTTTCAGTTCTAATGTTAGATATTCAAATGTAGCATACTTTATATAATACTACACATTGTTTCAGTTCTAATGTTAGATATTCAAATGTAGTATACTTTATATAATACTACACATTGTTTCAGTTCTAATGTTAGATATTCACATGTAGTATACTTTATATAATATTACACATTGTTTCAGTTCTGATGTTAGATATTCACATGTAGTATACTTTATATAATATTACACATTGTTTCAGTTCTAATGTTAGATATTAACATGTAGTATACTTTATATAATACTACATATTGTTTCAGTTCTAATTTTAGATATTCACATGTAGTATACTTTATATAATACTGCACATTGTTTCAGTTCTAATGTTAGATATTCAAATGTAGTATACTTTATATAATACTTCACATTGTTTCATTTCTAATGTTAGATATTCACATGTAGTATACTTTATATAATACTACACATTGTTTCAGTTCTAATGTTAGATATTCAAATGTAGTATACTTTATATAATACTACACATTGTTTCAGTTCTAATGTTAGATATTCACATGTAGTATACTTTATATAATATTACACATTGTTTCAGTTCTAATGTTAGATATTAACATGTAGTATACTTTATATAATATTACACATTGTATCAGTTATAACGTTACATATTCACATGTAGTACACTTTATATAATACTACACATTGTTTCATTTCTAATGTTAGATATTCACATGTAGTATACTTTATATAATACTACACATTGTTTCAGTTCTAATGTTAGATATTCACATGTAGTATACTTTATATAATATTACACATTGTTTCAGTTCTAATGTTAGATATTCACATGTAGTATACTTTATATAATATTACACATTGTTTCAGTTCTGATGTTAGATATTCACATGTAGTATACTTTATATAATACTACACATTGTTTCAGTTCTAATGTTAGATATTCAAATGTAGTATACTTTATATAATACTACACATTGTTTCAGTTCTAATGTTAGATATTCAAATGTAGTATACTTTATATAATACTACACATTGTTTCAGTTCTAATGTTAGATATTCACATGTAGTATACTTTATATAATATTACACATTGTTTCAGTTCTGATGTTAGATATTCACATGTAGTATACTTTATATAATACTACACATTGTTTCAGTTCTAATGTTATATATTCACATGTAGTATACTTTATATAATACTACACATTGTTTCAGTTCTAATGTTAGATATTCACATGTAGTATACTTTATATAATACTACACATTGTTTCAGTTCTAATGTTAGATATTCAAATGTAGCATACTTTATATAATACTACACATTGTTTCAGTTCTAATGTTAGATATTCAAATGTAGTATACTTTATATAATACTACACATTGTTTCAGTTCTAATGTTAGATATTCACATGTAGTATACTTTATATAATATTACACATTGTTTCAGTTCTGATGTTAGATATTCACATGTAGTATACTTTATATAATACTACACATTGTTTCAGTTCTAATGTTAGATATTCATATGTAGTATACTTTATATAATACTACACATTGTTTCAGTTCTAAGGTTAGATATTCACATGTAGTATACTTTATATAATACTACACATTGTTTCAGTTCTAATGTTAGATATTCACATGTAGTATACTTTATATAATATTACACATTGTTTCAGTTCTGATGTTAGATATTCACATGTAGTATACTTTATATAATAATACACATTGTTTCAGTTCTAATGTTAGATATTCACATGTAGTATACTTTATATAATATTACACATTGTTTCAGTTCTAATGTTAGATATTCACATGTAGTATACTTTATATAATACTACACATTGTTTCAGTTCTAATGTTAGATATTCACATGTAGTATACTTTATATAATATTACACATTGTTTCAGTTCTAATGTTAGATATTAACATGTAGTATACTTTATATAATACTACATATTGTTTCAGTTCTAATTTTAGATATTCACATGTAGTATACTTTATATAATACTGCACATTGTTTCAGTTCTAATGTTAGATATTCAAATGTAGTATACTTTATATAATACTACACATTGTTTCAGTTCTAATGTTTGATATTAACATGTAGTATACTTTATATAATACTTCACATTGTTTCATTTCTAATGTTAGATATTCACATGTAGTATACTTTATATAATACTACACATTGTTTCAGTTCTAATGTTAGATATTCAAATGTAGTATACTTTATATAATACTACACATTGTTTCAGTTCTAATGTTAGATATTCACATGTAGTATACTTTATATAATATTACACATTGTTTCAGTTCTAATGTTAGATATTAACATGTAGTATACTTTATATAATATTACACATTGTATCAGTTATAACGTTACATATTCACATGTAGTACACTTTATATAATACTACACATTGTTTCATTTCTAATGTTAGATATTCACATGTAGTATACTTTATATAATACTACACATTGTTTCAGTTCTAATGTTAGATATTCACATGTAGTATACTTTATATAATATTACACATTGTTTCAGTTCTAATGTTAGATATTCACATGTAGTATACTTTATATAATATTACACATTGTTTCAGTTCTGATGTTAGATATTCACATGTAGTATACTTTATATAATACTACACATTGTTTCAGTTCTAATGTTAGATATTCATATGTAGTATACTTTATATAATACTACACATTGTTTCAGTTCTAAGGTTAGATATTCACATGTAGTATACTTTATATAATAATACACATTGTTTCAGTTCTAATGTTAGATATTCACATGTAGTATACTTTATATAATATTACACATTGTTTCAGTTCTAATGTTAGATATTCACATGTAGTATACTTTATATAATACTACACATTGTTTCAGTTCTAATGTTAGATATTCACATGTAGTATACTTTATATAATATTACACATTGTTTCAGTTCTAATGTTAGATATTAACATGTAGTATACTTTATATAATACTACATATTGTTTCAGTTCTAATTTTAGATATTCACATGTAGTATACTTTATATAATACTACACATTGTTTCAGTTCTAATGTTTGATATTAACATGTAGTATACTTTATATAATACTTCACATTGTTTCATTTCTAATGTTAGATATTCACATGTAGTATACTTTATATAATACTACACATTGTTTCAGTTCTAATGTTAGATATTCAAATGTAGTATACTTTATATAATACTACACATTGTTTCAGTTCTAATGTTAGATATTCAAATGTAGTATACTTTATATAATATTACACATTGTTTCAGTTCTAATGTTAGATATTAACATGTAGTATACTTTATATAATATTACACATTGTATCAGTTATAACGTTACATATTCACATGTAGTACACTTTATATAATACTACACATTGTTTCATTTCTAATGTTAGATATTCACATGTAGTATACTTTATATAATACTACACATTGTTTCAGTTCTAATGTTAGATATTCACATGTAGTATACTTTATATAATATTACACATTGTTTCAGTTCTAATGTTAGATATTCACATGTAGTATACTTTATATAATATTACACATTGTTTCAGTTCTGATGTTAGATATTCACATGTAGTATACTTTATATAATACTACACATTGTTTCAGTTCTAATGTTAGATATTCAAATGTAGTATACTTTATATAATACTACACATTGTTTCAGTTCTAATGTTAGATATTCAAATGTAGTATACTTTATATAATACTACACATTGTTTCAGTTCTAATGTTAGATATTCACATGTAGTATACTTTATATAATATTACACATTGTTTCAGTTCTGATGTTAGATATTCACATGTAGTATACTTTATATAATACTACACATTGTTTCAGTTCTAATGTTATATATTCACATGTAGTATACTTTATATAATACTACACATTGTTTCAGTTCTAATGTTAGATATTCACATGTAGTATACTTTATATAATACTACACATTGTTTCAGTTCTAATGTTAGATATTCAAATGTAGCATACTTTATATAATACTACACATTGTTTCAGTTCTAATGTTAGATATTCAAATGTAGTATACTTTATATAATACTACACATTGTTTCAGTTCTAATGTTAGATATTCACATGTAGTATACTTTATATAATATTACACATTGTTTCAGTTCTGATGTTAGATATTCACATGTAGTATACTTTATATAATACTACACATTGTTTCAGTTCTAAGGTTAGATATTCACATGTAGTATACTTTATATAATACTACACATTGTTTCAGTTCTAATGTTAGATATTCACATGTAGTATACTTTATATAATATTACACATTGTTTCAGTTCTAATGTTAGATATTCAAATGTTGTATACTTTATATAATACTACACATTGTTTCAGTTCTAATGTTAGATATTCACATGTAGTATACTTTATATAATATTACACATTGTTTCAGTTCTAATGTTAGATATTAACATGTAGTATACTTTATATAATACTACACATTGTTTCAGTTGAAATGTTAGATATTCACATGTAGTATACTTTATATAATACTACACATTGTTTCAGTTATGATGTTAGATATTCACATGTAGTATACTTTATATAATACTACACATTGTTTCAGTTCTAAAGTTAGATATTCACATGTAGTATACTTTATATAATACTACACATTGTTTCAGTTCTAATGTTAGATATTAACATGTGGTATACTTTATATAATACTACATATTGTTTCAGTTCTAATTTTAGATATTCACATGTAGTATACTTTATATAATACTACACATGGTTTCAGTTCTAATGTTAGATATTCAAATGTAGTATACTTTATATAATACTACACATTGTTTCAGTTCTATTGTTAGATATTCACATGTAGTATACTGTATATAATACTACACATTGTTTCCGTTCTAATGTTTGATATTAACATATAGTATACTTTATATAATACTACACATTGTTTCATTTCTAATGTTAGATATTCACATGTAGTATACTTTATATAATACTACACATTATTTCAGTTCTAATGTTAGATATTCAAATGTAGTATACTTTATATAATACTACACATTGTTTCAGTTCTAATGTTAGATATTCACATGTAGTATACCTTATATAATACTACACATTGTTTCAGTTCTAATGTTAGATATTCAAATGTAGCATACTTTATATAATACTACACATTGTTTCAGTTCTAATGTTAGATATTCAAATGTAGTATACTTTATATAATACTACACATTGTTTCAGTTCTAATGTTAGATATTCACATGTAGTATACTTTATATAATATTACACATTGTTTCAGTTCTGATGTTAGATATTCACATGTAGTATACTTTATATAATACTACACATTGTTTCAGTTCTAAGGTTAGATATTCACATGTAGTATACTTTATATAATACTACACATTGTTTCAGTTCTAATGTTAGATATTCACATGTAGTATACTTTATATAATATTACACATTGTTTCAGTTCTAATGTTAGATATTCAAATGTTGTATACTTTATATAATACTACACATTGTTTCAGTTCTAATGTTAGATATTCACATGTAGTATACTTTATATAATATTACACATTGTTTCAGTTCTAATGTTAGATATTAACATGTAGTATACTTTATATAATACTACACATTGTTTCAGTTGAAATGTTAGATATTCACATGTAGTATACTTTATATAATACTACACATTGTTTCAGTTATGATGTTAGATATTCACATGTAGTATACTTTATATAATACTACACATTGTTTCAGTTCTAAAGTTAGATATTCACATGTAGTATACTTTATATAATACTACACATTGTTTCAGTTCTAATGTTAGATATTAACATGTGGTATACTTTATATAATACTACATATTGTTTCAGTTCTAATTTTAGATATTCACATGTAGTATACTTTATATAATACTACACATGGTTTCAGTTCTAATGTTAGATATTCAAATGTAGTATACTTTATATAATACTACACATTGTTTCAGTTCTATTGTTAGATATTCACATGTAGTATACTGTATATAATACTACACATTGTTTCCGTTCTAATGTTTGATATTAACATATAGTATACTTTATATAATACTACACATTGTTTCATTTCTAATGTTAGATATTCACATGTAGTATACTTTATATAATACTACACATTATTTCAGTTCTAATGTTAGATATTCAAATGTAGTATACTTTATATAATACTACACATTGTTTCAGTTCTAATGTTAGATATTCACATGTAGTATACCTTATATAATACTACACATTGTTTCAGTTCTAATGTTAGATATTCAAATGTAGTATACTTTATATAATACTACACATTGTTTCAGTTCTAATGTTAGATATTCAAATGTAGTATACTTTATATAATACTACACATTGTTTCAGTTCTAATGTTAGATATTCACATGTAGTATACTTTATATAATATTACACATTGTTTCAGTTCTGATGTTAGATATTCACATGTAGTATACTTTATATAATACTACACATTGTTTCAGTTCTAATGTTATATATTCACATGTAGTATACTTTATATAATACTACACATTGTTTCAGTTCTAATGTTAGATATTCACATGTAGTATACTTTATATAATACTACACATTGTTTCAGTTCTAATGTTAGATATTCAAATGTAGCATACTTTATATAATACTACACATTGTTTCAGTTCTAATGTTAGATATTCAAATGTAGTATACTTTATATAATACTACACATTGTTTCAGTTCTAATGTTAGATATTCACATGTAGTATACTTTATATAATATTACACATTGTTTCAGTTCTGATGTTAGATATTCACATGTAGTATACTTTATATAATACTACACATTGTTTCAGTTCTAAGGTTAGATATTCACATGTAGTATACTTTATATAATACTACACATTGTTTCAGTTCTAATGTTAGATATTCACATGTAGTATACTTTATATAATATTACACATTGTTTCAGTTCTAATGTTAGATATTCACATGTAGTATACTTTATATAATACTACACATTGTTTCAGTTCTAATGTTAGATATTCACATGTAGTATACTTTATATAATATTACACATTGTTTCAGTTCTAATGTTAGATATTAACATGTAGTATACTTTATATAATACTACACATTGTTTCAGTTGAAATGTTAGATATTCACATGTAGTATACTTTATATAATACTACACATTGTTTCAGTTATGATGTTAGATATTCACATGTAGTATACTTTATATAATACTACACATTGTTTCAGTTCTAAAGTTAGATATTCACATGTAGTATACTTTATATAATACTACACATTGTTTCAGTTCTAATGTTAGATATTAACATGTGGTATACTTTATATAATACTACATATTGTTTCAGTTCTAATTTTAGATATTCACATGTAGTATACTTTATATAATACTACACATTGTTTCAGTTCTAATGTTAGATATTCAAATGTAGTATACTTTATATAATACTACACATTGTTTCAGTTCTATTGTTAGATATTCACATGTAGTATACTGTATATAATACTACACATTGTTTCCGTTCTAATGTTTGATATTAACATATAGTATACTTTATATAATACTACACATTGTTTCATTTCTAATGTTAGATATTCACATGTAGTATACTTTATATAATACTACACATTATTTCAGTTCTAATGTTAGATATTCAAATGTAGGATACTTTATATAATACTACACATTGTTTCAGTTCTAATGTTAGATATTCACATGTAGTATACCTTATATAATACTACACATTGTTTCAGTTCTAATGTTAGATATTCACATGTGGTATACTTTATATAATACTACACATTGTTTCAGTTATAATGTTAGATATTCACATGTAGTATACTTTATATTATACTACACATGGTTTTACTTCTAATGTTAGATATTAACATGTAGCATACTTTATATAATACTACACATTGTTTCAGTTGAAATGTTAGATATTCACATGTGGTATACTTTATATAATACTACACATTGTTTCAGTTATAATGTTAGATATTCACATGTAGTATACTTTATATAATACTACACATTGTTTCAGTTCTAAAGTTAGATATTCACATGTAGTATAATTTATATAATACTACACATTGTTTCAGTTCTAATGTTAGATATTCACATGTAGTATACTTTATATAATACTGCACATTGTTTCAGTTCTAATGTTAGATATACAAATGTAGTATACTTTATATAATACTACACATTGTTTCAGTTCTAATGTTATATATTCACATGTAGTATACTTTATATAATACTACACATTGTTTCAGTTCTAATGTTAGATATTCACATGTAGTATACTTTATATAATACTACACATTGTTTCAGTTCTAATGTTAGATATTCAAATGTAGTATACTTTATATAATACTACACATTGTTTCAGTTCTAATGTTAGATATTCACATGTAGTATACTTTATATAATACTACACATTGTTTCAGTTCTAATGTTAGATATTCACATGTAGTATACTTTATATAATACTACACATTATTTCAGCTCTAATGTTAGATATTCACATGTAGTATACTTTATATAATATTACACATTGTTTCAGTTCTAATGTTAGATATTCACATGTAGTATACTTTATATAATATTACACATTGTTTCAGTTTTGATTTTAGATATTCACATGTAGTATACTTTATATAATACTACACATTGTTTCAGTTCTAATGTTAGATATTCACATGTAGTATACTTATATAATATTACACATTGTTTCAGTTCTAATGTTAGATATTCACATGTAGTATACTTTATATAATACTACACATTATTTCAGCTCTAATGTTAGATATTCACATGTAGTATACTTTATATAATATTACACATTGTTTCAGTTCTAATGTTAGATATTAACATGTAGTATACTTTATATAATACTACATATTGTTTCAGTTCTAATTTTAGATATTCACATGTAGTATACTTTATATAATACTGCACATTGTTTCAGTTCTAATGTTAGATATTCAAATGTAGTATACTTGATATAATGCTACACATCGTTTCAGTTCTAATGTTAGATATTCACATGTAGTATACTTTATATAATACTACACATTGTTTCAGTTCTAATGTTTGATATTAACATGTAGTATACTTTATATAATACTACACATTGTTTCATTTCTAATGTTAGATATTCACATGTAGTATACTTTATATAATACTACACATTGTTTCAGTTCTAATGTTAGATATTCAAATGTAGTATACTTTATATAATACTACACATTATTTCAGTTCTAATGTTAGATATTCACATGTAGTATACTTTATATAATATTACACATTGTTTCAGTTCTAATGTTAGATATTAACATGTAGTATACTTTATATAATATTACACATTGTTTCAGTTCTAACGTTACATATTCACATGTAGTATACTTTATATAATACTACACATTGTTTCATTTCTAATGTTAGATATTCACATGTAGTATACTTTATATAATACTACACATTGTTTCAGTTCTAATGTTAGATATTCAAATGTAGTATACTTTATATAATACTACACATTGTTTCAGTTCTAATGTTAGATATTCACATGTAGTATACTTTATATAATATTACACATTGTTTCATTTCTAATGTTAGATATTCACATGTAGTATACTTTATATAATATTACACATTGTTTCAGTTCTGATGTTAGATATTCACATGTAGTATACTTTATATAATACTACACATTGTTTCAGTTCTAATGTTAGATATTCATATGTAGTATACTTTATATAATACTACACATTGTTTCAGTTCTAAGGTTAGATATTCAAATGTAGTATACTTTATATAATACTACACATTGTTTCAGTTCTAATGTTAGATATTCACATGTAGTATACTTTATATAATATTACACATTGTTTCAGTTCTAATGTTAGATATTCACATGTAGTATGCTTTATATAATACTACACATTGTTTCAGTTCTGATGTTAGATATTCACATGTAGTATACTTTATATAATATTACACATTGTTTCAGTTCTAATGTTAGATATTAACATGTAGTATACTTTATATAATACTACATATTGTTTCAGTTCTAATTTTAGATATTCACATGTAGTATACTTTATATAATACTGCATATTGTTTCAGTTCTAATGTTAGATATTCAAATGTAGTATACTTTATATAATACTACACATTGTTTCAGTTCTAATGTTAGATATTCACATGTAGTATACTTTATATAATACTACACATTGTTTCAGTTCTAATGTTTGATATTAACATGTAGTATACTTTATATAATACTACACATTGTTTCATTTCTAATGTTAGATATTCACATGTAGTATACTTTATATAATACTACACATTGTTTCAGTTCTAATGTTAGATATTCAAATGTAGTATACTTTATATAATACTACACATTGTTTCAGTTCTAATGTTAGATATTCACATGTAGTATACTTTATATAATACTACACATTGTTTCAGTTCTAATGTTAGATATTCACATGTAGTATACTTTATATAATATTACACATTGTTTCAGTTCTAATGTTATATATTCACATGTAGTATACTTTATATAATACTACACATTGTTTCAGTTCTAAGGGTAGATATTCACATGTAGTATACCTTATATAATATTACACATTGTTTCAGTTCTAATGTTAGATATTAACATGTAGTATACTTTATATAATACTACATATTGTTTCAGTTCTTATTTTAGATATTCACATGTAGTATACTTTATATAATACTGCACATTGTTTCAGTTCTAATGTTAGATATTCAAATGTAGTATACTTTATATAATACTACACATTTTTTCAGTTCTAATGTTAGATATTCACATGTAGTATACTTTATAAATACTACACATTGTTTCAGTTCTAATGTTTGATATTAACATGTAGTATACTTTATATAATACTACACCTTGTTTCATTTCTAATGTTAGATATTCACATGTAGTATACTTTATATAATACTACACATTGTTTCAGTTCTAATGTTAGATATTCACATGTAGTATATTTTATATAATACTACACATTGTTTCAGTTCTAATGTTAGATATTAACATGTAGTATACTTTATATAATATTACACATTGTTTCAGTTCTAACGTTAGATATTCACATGTAGTATACTTTTTATAATACTACACATTGTTTCATTTCTAATGTTAGATATTCACATGTAGTATACTTTATATAATACTACACATTGTTTCAGTTCTAATGTTAGATATTCATATGTAGTATACTTTATATAATACTACACATTGTTTCAGTTCTAAGGTTAGATATTCACATGTAGTATACTTTATATAATAATACACATTGTTTCAGTTCTAATGTTAGATATTCACATGTAGTATACTTTATATAATATTACACATTGTTTCAGTTCTAATGTTAGATATTCACATGTAGTATACTTTATATAATACTACACATTGTTTCAGTTCTAATGTTAGATATTCACATGTAGTATACTTTATATAATATTACACATTGTTTCAGTTCTAATGTTAGATATTAACATGTAGTATACTTTATATAATACTACATATTGTTTCAGTTCTAATTTTAGATATTCACATGTAGTATACTTTATATAATACTGCACATTGTTTCAGTTCTAATGTTAGATATTCAAATGTAGTATACTTTATATAATACTACACATTGTTTCAGTTCTAATGTTTGATATTAACATGTAGTATACTTTATATAATACTTCATATTGTTTCATTTCTAATGTTAGATATTCACATGTAGTATACTTTATATAATACTACACATTGTTTCAGTTCTAATGTTAGATATTCAAATGTAGTATACTTTATATAATACTACACATTGTTTCAGTTCTAATGTTAGATATTCACATGTAGTATACTTTATATAATATTACACATTGTTTCATTTCTAATATTAGATATTCACATGTAGTATACTTTATATAATATTACACATTGTTTCAGTTCTGATGTTAGATATTCACATGTAGTATACTTTATATAATATTACACATTGTTTCAGTTCTAATGTTATATATTCACATGTAGTATACTTTATATAATACTACACATTGTTTCAGTTCTAATGTTAGATATTCACATGTAGCATACTTTATATAATATTACACATTGTTTCAGTTCTAATGTTAGATATTAACATGTAGTATACTTTATATAATACTACATATTGTTTCAGTTCTCATTTTAGATATTCACATGTAGTATACTTTATATAATACTGCACATTGTTTCAGTTCTAATGTTAGATATTCAAATGTAGTATACTTTATATAATACTACACATTGTTTCAGTTCTAATGTTAGATATTCACATGTAGTATACTTTATATAATACTACACATTGTTTCAGTTCTAATGTTTGATATTAACATGTAGTATACTTTATATAATACTACACATTGTTTCATTTCTAATGTTAGATATTCACATGTAGTATACTTTATATAATACTACACATTGTTTCAGTTCTAATGTTAGATATTCACATGTAGTATACTTTATATAATACTACACATTGTTTCAGTTCTAATGTTAGATATTAACATGTAGTATACTTTATATAATATTACACATTGTTTCAGTTCTAACGTTAGATATTCACATGTAGTATACTTTATATAATACTACACATTGTTTCATTTCTAATGTTAGATATTCACATGTAGTATACTTTATATAATACTACACATTGTTTCAGTTCTAATGTTAGATATTCACATGTAGTATACTTTATATAATATTACACATTGTTTCAGTTCTAATGTTAGATATTCACATGTAGTATACTTTATATAATATTACACATTGTTTCAGTTCTGATGTTAGATATTCACATGTAGTATACTTTATATAATACTACACATGGTTTCAGTTCTAATGTTAGATATTCATTTGTAGTATACTTTATATAATACTACACATTGTTTCAGTTCTAAGGTTAGATATTCACATGTAGTATACTTTATATAATACTACACATTGTTTCAGTTCTAATGTTAGATATTCACATGTAGTATACTTTATATAATACTACACATTGTTTCAGTTCTAATGTTAGATATTCACATGTAGCATACTTTATATAATATTACACATTGTTTCAGTTCTAATGTTAGATATTAACATGTAGTATACTTTATATAATACTACATATTGTTTCAGTTCTCATTTTAGATATTCACATGTAGTATACTTTATATAATACTGCACATTGTTTCAGTTCTAATGTTAGATATTCAAATGTAGTATACTTTATATAATACTACACATTGTTTCAGTTCTAATGTTAGATATTCACATGTAGTATACTTTATATAATACTACACATTGTTTCAGTTCTAATGTTTGATATTAACATGTAGTATACTTTATATAATACTACACATTGTTTCATTTCTAATGTTAGATATTCACATGTAGTATACTTTATATAATACTACACATTGTTTCAGTTCTAATGTTAGATATTCACATGTAGTATACTTTATATAATACTACACATTGTTTCAGTTCTAATGTTAGATATTAACATGTAGTATACTTTATATAATATTACACATTGTTTCAGTTCTAACGTTAGATATTCACATGTAGTATACTTTATATAATACTACACATTGTTTCATTTCTAATGTTAGATATTCACATGTAGTATACTTTATATAATACTACACATTGTTTCAGTTCTAATGTTAGATATTCACATGTAGTATACTTTATATAATATTACACATTGTTTCAGTTCTAATGTTAGATATTCACATGTAGTATACTTTATATAATATTACACATTGTTTCAGTTCTGATGTTAGATATTCACATGTAGTATACTTTATATAATACTACACATGGTTTCAGTTCTAATGTTAGATATTCATTTGTAGTATACTTTATATAATACTACACATTGTTTCAGTTCTAAGGTTAGATATTCACATGTAGTATACTTTATATAATACTACACATTGTTTCAGTTCTAATGTTAGATATTCACATGTAGTATACTTTATATAATATTACACATTGTTTCAGTTCTAATGTTAGATATTCACATGTAGTATACTTTATATAATATTACACATTGTTTCAGTTCTGATGTTAGATATTCACATGTAGTATACTTTATATAATACTACACATGGTTTCAGTTCTAATGTTAGATATTCATTTGTAGTATACTTTATATAATACTACACATTGTTTCAGTTCTAAGGTTAGATATTCACATGTAGTATACTTTATATAATACTACACATTGTTTCAGTTCTAATGTTAGATATTCACATGTAGTATACTTTATATAATACTACACATTGTTTCAGTTCTAATGTTAGATATTCACATGTAGTATACTTTATATAATACTACACATTGTTTCAGTTCTAATGTTAGATATTCACATGTAGTATACTTTATATAATACTACACATTGTTTCAGTTCTAATGTTAGATATTCACATGTAGTATACTTTATATAATACTACACATTGTTTCAGTTCTAATGTTAGATATTCACATGTAGTATACTTTATATAATACTACACATTGTTTCAGTTCTAATGTTAGATATTCACATGTAGTATACTTTATATAATACTACACATGGTTTCAGTTCTAATGTTAGATATTCACATGTAGTATACTTTATATAATACTACACATTGTTTCAGTTCTAATGTTAGATATTCACATGTAGTATACTTTATATAATACTACACATTGTTTCAGTTCTAATGTTAGATATTCACATGTAGTATACTTTATATAATACTACACATTGTTTCAGTTCTAATGTTAGATATTCACATGTAGTATACTTTATATAATACTACACATTGTTTCAGTTCTAATGTTAGATATTCACATGTAGTATACTTTATATAATACTACACATTGTTTCAGTTCTAATGTTAGATATTCACATGTAGTATACTTTATATAATACTACACATTGTTTCAGTTCTAATGTTAGATATTCACATGTAGTATACTTTTGCTATTTCAATCTTTCAGAATTATCTTTGACTGGTTTTATTTATAAATGAAACACATAGAGTAAATATAAACTCCCATAGAATAAGTTGAAGTAGGCAAATTTCTCATATACAACACGTATTGGGGGTAAATGTTGTGTTGCTCTATCAACCTGGGTAACACATTGATATTGCCCCCCTTTCTTTGTAAAGCGTTAGCAGTGGGTAAGCAGATTTCAAATTTAGATAAACAAAATTGTTTTTATTTTAATTCCATTGATGATATGAAAACTTTATTTTATTTTCATGTTGCTTACTTCGATCATTATTGTTGCTTTGTGTATTTAGAAAGTGTACGTTACATATAACCAGGTATATTTGTGCTTGTATTGTTTAATTGAGAGATGTTTGAGACAAGAGACATATTTATTTTCTTTACCTATCAAGTTATTTTCATTTCCAGTACAATACTACCCTACAAATTGTCTCCTACAACTGGCAAGGTTTGCATTCTACAGGAACACGGAGAGATGTATTCTATTATCTGAAATCAAAGAATTGTAGTAAATATTGCTTTAAAGATACACATTTAACAGAAATATAATATCTATTTATTATAAGCCAATAGGGAGGAGACTGCTTCATTAACTCTTTTTTCTTCAAATCAAAGTGGAGCAGCAATTCTATGTAATAAATATTTTGAATACAAATTTTGAGTATAAAATAATTATATAGAAAAAGATGATAATGGGAATTTACTAACATAAGATATTGAAATGGAAGGTAAAACGACTTCATTAATTAATCTATACGACCCAAATAATCTGTGAAATAATTGAAAATGTTGTCAGTAAGTCAATTGTAATAACTGGAGATTTTAATCTGTTCCAGAATCATTTTTTGGTTGGTTGTTTCTATTGTGTATAACGTGTTAAACAATATTTGTCAATCGAACTATCATACGATCCCGGCCACGACGGCCCCCGGTACAGAATCAAATGATAGATGCAAGTAATTATTGTAATATAAATAATGCAAAGGCTAAAGAGTTAGAATTGATGGAAATATATAATTTATTCCAGAACCTCAATGTATGACACCAACGAATTTGGCGAACACGTGTACGTCTTTGTACATATTTAAAATCTGGTCCAACATAAGGTCTTTTTGGACGAATACCGTGTTGGCAAAGCTTGTTTTGGGCTGTCTGGATGGACATTTTCCGTAAACTGGGGGTAGCAGCAGCAGTGGTTATATCATTGTATGTTCGATTACGTAGATGGAGCACCTGGATATATCGATCTTTGGCTGGAATAGTGGTGCGTGGCCTACTTCCTCTAGCGCGATCTTGAAATGATCATTGTGATTTAATCTCTGCCAAAGTAGTGAAATTGTGCTCTGTTTAACTTTGAATTATCGAATTGCCAAATTGCTCGTACCGGAATTTTGTTTTTTGATATACCTTTAATAACACATTGCTTAAATATTTAATTAATTAATATTCATTTATTTATTGTCACCTTTATTCTAAAAATGAACTGGATCTCTACCTGTTATCTTCTATCATACAATATTTGACCTTTTAACAACACGTGTGTACCAGACCTGTTTATAAACAGTCTAAAGTATATTTTTGTTGAAAACTTTGCCCCGGATTATTTGACCGTTTTAATATTATATCTTGTTATCTGTCGTCATATGATCGTTGACCTTGTGTAGAGATCAAAACAGTGGTACAATAACTTACATAAAATGTTGCCATGCACTTTATGTAAATATACTGTAGTCATTTTGAGAATGTATCCACTTCTGGAAATATTCCATTTTTGTTCCAAAATATTCTGAGAAAAAAAACAATTCCTTCAAAATGAAGGTGTTTTTGTGGTTGTGATCGTATGGTAGGTACAAATTACCCCCCACTTGCTATGGTAATGTATTACCTTATTTGTCACTTTTACGCGCATGCCTGTATGATAGATGGATGCATTATGTTTGATACCTAATAGTTTTCTCTTGGTTTTCGCCAAATACACGCAGTTTTATGCTTTGCCCAACAAGGGCGCATTCCCAGTGGATTTACAAATAAAACATTGGTGTCATTTTTCGACAATCAACATAATGTATTCTCCCTCATAGCTAGGTGACTTTATTCGCTATTGTCTATCCCATTGATGCCCTTATTGTTTTCTTACTCCTAAAGACATGATTTGTTTTTCAACTATTTTTGACGTCTTGCGCAATTTAGTTATGTTGTATATGTTTTCTATTGTTATCTGTAGCTTGCTACACCTGTTAGTGGATTATTTTTCGTCGAGGGTACCATACGCCCAGTAGTCTCTACTTCAGCACTGAAATTGTTTATTATATATATTTGTTACTGAAATTTACAGTTCCTATATCATGTAATTATATCAATACTAAGGTATTCCTACCTCAGGCATAGGCGACCTTTGCCGATTTTGGCTATTCTGTTTCAGCCCTTTAGATTTGTTGTTACCAAAGATTTCAAAATTTTTTGGCCTGTCATATCTGTTGACTTTGAGCGTACCTGATGAAGGTTATTCCAGTAACTCGTCGTGTTCACTAAATTTGATATTTAGGTTTTTATTAGGTACTTGTTGATAAAGTTAAGCGACATTTGTCATGGTGTACAGGTCTTGTTCATGTATAATATGCTATCTTCTATTATATGACATTTGTCCTTGCAACAATATATATTTGTATATCATCCTGATAAACAGTATTTTTATCGAACACCGTATCTGATGTCATGCGACATTTGTCATGGTGTACAGGTCAAGGGAGAGGGGTATACCAGTATCTGTATGTAGAACACTGTCATACCCTTGATATTAATTTATTGTAGTCATAGTACATATATCTCCCTAACGATTTGCTGAATAACCTTTCACTTCTGATGTAAAGGAACACAGAACTCTAGCATTAGTTGAAACCAGTCTGGGATTAAGCGTATTTTTCGAGTCTATTTCACCCCCGCCCTATCCCCCATTCTCTCTATTTGTAGAATAATGTAGTCATCCAATAACAATAAATTTGTTGCATTATGTATAAAGACAATCAACATACATGTTTTGTTTAAATATTAGACGTAGCTTAAGCGTGATTAAAAGATTGAAGTTATAGTGTCACAAAGTCCTAAGTAAACGATAGCTCTAGACAACCGAAGTAATAGTGTCTTAAAGTCCTAAGTAAACAATAGAGAAAACCGAAGTAATAGTGTCACAAAGTCCTAAGTAATCGATAGAGAAAACCGAAGTTATAGTGTCACAAAGTTCTAAGTAACTGTTAGAGAAACCCGAAGTAATAGTGTCATAAAGTCCTAAGTAAACGTTAGAGAAAACCGAAGTCTTAGTGTCATAGAGTCCTATGTAAACGATAAACAACCGAAGTTATAGTGTCATAAAGTCCTAAGTAACCGATAGAGAAAACTGAAGTAATAGTGTCAAAAAATCCGACGTAAACGTTAGAGAAAACCGAAATCATAGTGTCATCAAGTCCTGAGGAAACATTAGAGAAAACTGAAGTAATAATTTCATAAAGTCCTAAGTAAACGATAGAGAAAACCAGTCTCTCCGGCTGGATAATAAAGTCGGCTGTTTACTGGTCAAGGACCCGTGCGCACAAAGCCCATGTACACGGCTTGTAGGTACGTAAGGTCATGAGGGATTTTTACGTTGCTGTGCATTCCAACCCCAAATAATTTCAAACCACTTTACAGTCCACTCGGAGAAGAGAGGACGAAATTCTTGAAAATGCTTTATAGAAATGGTATTGTTCCTTGAATAAAAACATATTTTAAAGTCATTTCGCATTTGAGTTATCATCTGAATTCCTAGATGACGTTGTGAATATTGTACCGCTATCCACGTGACAATATGCGCCAAATGCAAAAAAAAAATCACTTTAAGAAAGACTGGGAAATGTTGAAGATTGGCTAGTTGTAGGGTGATAGCAAAAGCATAACATGGAGTTACAAAAAGAACAGGAAAATACATTAAAGTGATATATGCAAGTAACAGTCAATATATATATTTGTTGTCACAAAGTCCTAAGTAAACGTCATGGAAAACCGAAGTTATAGTGTCACAAAGTCCTAAGTAAACGATAAAGAAAACCGAAGTAATGGTGTCATAAAGTCTTAAGTAAACGATAAAGAAAACCGAAGTAATAGTGTCATAGAGTCCTAAGTAAATGATAGAGAAAACCGAAGTTATAGTGTCATAAAGTCCTAAGTAAACGATAGAGAAAACTGAAGTAATAGTGTCATAGAGTCCTCAGTAAACGTCAGAGAAAACCGAAGTAATAGTGTCATAAAGTCATCTGTAAAAATTAGAGAAAGCCGAAGTAATCGTGTCATACAGTTCTCAGTAAACGCTAGAGAAAACCGAAGCTATAGTGTCACGAAGTTTTAAGTAAACGTCAGAGAAAACCGAAGTAACAGTGTCATAACGTCCTACGTAAACGGTAGAGAAAACCGAGGTAATAGTGTCATAAAGTCCTAAGTAAACGTTAGAGAAAGCCGAAGTAATCGTGTCATACAGTCCTCAGGAAACGCTAGAGAAAACCGAGCTATAGTGTCACGAAGTTTTAAGTAAACGTCAGAGAAAACCGAAGTAATGGTGTCATAAAGTCCTACATAAACAGTAGAGAAAACCGAGGTAATAGTGTCATAAAGTCCTAAGGAAACGATAGAGAAAACCGAAGTAATAGGATCATAAAGTCCTCAGTAAATGTTAGAGAAAATCGAAGTCATAGTGTCATAAAGTCCTCAGTAAATGTTAGAGAAAACCGAAGTTATAGTGTCATCAAGTCCTAAGTAAACGTTAGAGAAAACCGAAGTAATAGTGTCATAAAGTCCTAAGTAACCGATAAAGAAAACTGTTTTTGTTTTGTGCATACGATATCTCAGTTCTCCAGAATTTTAAGATTTTCACACATTTACTGCCAAATTTTTCGTATAAGGACCCACGGCTGACGGAAGTGACGTACCACTGCATTAACTTCATAAATGTATGAAAATCTTAAAATTCTGGAGAACTGAGCTATCGTATACACAAAACAAAAACAGGGGCAAAAAGATACGTCTTTTAGGAATGGATACATGTCCTAGTTTGAATGACATAATGGAAATAAGTTGCAATAAATGTACTCGAAGCGAGCAGGGGTACGATTTATAAACCTGCCGAGTTGCAGGCCTTGTGGATTATTAGTATCTATATGGGGTCGACACATGCAATTTGATGTTAACATAAGATTGTATAAATATTAACATGAACAAGTTAAAATAAGGAAAAAGAGATGAAATAATAAAGAAATAAAGAAATTTTATTGAAAATAAATTTGTAAACAGAAAGTTAGAAAAAAAGGGGGTGGTCAGTGCCACGAGCGCCTGTGCACAAGACTTAAGTTGTATACACGCAACACAAAAAATTATACATAAAACAGAAACAACTAAAAAGATGAGCAATACGGACCACACCCTATAAACCCGGGATAAAGCCATGTGAGACGAATGGTAAACAGTTCCTGTTTCTTATAAGACTGTTTCTATAGACAATATCCAGACTATAAATATGTAGCCATGATCTTTTATTGTACTTTTTCCTTTACATTTATTTGTTAAGAGTGACAAATGTTATTTTCTTCTTGTTATCTCATAATATATGTTATATAAATGTGTACAGCTATCGATATTCACGTGACTTTAATGATAAAATGGTGTATATTAATTGAACAAGACCAATAGATTAGAGAAAACGTATCTGACTTAGACGACAATAGGGCGTTCAGCAAGTTTAAGAACTCAATAGATTAAGCCAAGTACATCAGAAAGGTAGGTATGCTTTTTCTCATTTTTGTTTAACCTGAAGATATCTTTGAAGCTACAGATAGTTCAAATAAGGAGATGCAATGATAATTTTGATAACTGTATATCTTTTTGCAATGTTAGAAGAATAACGTTGGCCACCTCCATCAAATATCAACATATACAATCTTAGCAATAAAATGAAAACAAAAGGATAATAATATATCATTAATGATAATAATATTATTAAAACAAAATCCTAGCAACATATCATAGAAACAAAGGCAAAATGTATGCCCCCCTCAATTGAAAGTGTCTAGGTTAAACTAATAGTAGTCATATTTAATTCTCCCCGGCTTCATAAAAAAGTCGGCTGTTTATTGGTCAAGGACACATGTGCACAAAACCCATGTACCCGGCTTGCAGGTACGCAAGTTCATGATGGATCTTTACGTTGCTATGCATGCCAACCTCAAATAATGTCAGAGCGCTTTACATTTCACTCGGAGAAGAGAGGACGAAATTCTTGAAGATGTTTTATAGAAATGGTAATGTTCCTTGAATAAAAACATATTCTAAAGTCATTTCGCGTTTGAGTTATCATCTGAATTCGTGGATTTGCTATATCATACAACCAACTCATGCAAGACACAATTTTTCATCAATCGAATGTTTGACCCTATTACGATGATGTCGTGAATATTGTACCGCTATCCACGTGACAATATGCACCAAATGCAAAACAAACCAACTAATTCACGACAAAGAAAGACTGCGAAATGTTGAAGATTGGTTAGTTGTAGGGTGATAGCACAAGCACAACATGGAGATACAAAAAGAACAAGCAAATCCACTAAAAATCAGAATTTGTTCAAACCGGGAATGAAATCGTTATCTACGTGTAGATTGTACCACCATTCAGCACTACAGTACAACTTTGCTTTGGAGTAGTACAATCCCAAAGCCCGAGGTTGACATGTAGATAACTAATAATGTCCACTGTAGCCGTAGTAGTAATATTTAAATATTCCCTGTGGCCTTAGTAGTTATATTTAAGTATCCACTGTGAACGTAGTAGTAATATTTAAATATGCACTGTAGTCGTAGTAGTAATATTTAAATTTCCACTGTGGCTGTAGTAGTAATATTTAGATATTGACTGAGGTTGTAGTAGTAATATTTAGATATACACTGTGGCCGTAGTAGTGATATTTAAGTATCCACTGTGGCCGTAGTGTTATATTTAAATATCCACTGTGGTCATAATAATTATATTTAAATGTCCACCGTGGCCGTAGTAGTAATATTTAAATGTCCACTGTGGCTGTAGTAGTAATATATAAATATTCCCTGTGGCCGTAGTAGTAATATTTAAATATCCACTGTGACCGTAGTAGTAATATTTAAATATTCCCTGTGGCCGTAGTAGTTATATTTAAGTATCCACTGTGAATGTAGTAGTACAATTTAAATATACACTGTGGTCGTAGTAGTAATATTTAAATTTCCACTGTGGCTGTAGTAGTAATATTTAAATATTTTCATGATTGTTCATTTTTAAGATTTATTATACCCCCACTCGCAGAGTGGTGAGTATACTGGAATACCCTTGTCTGTCTGTCTGTCCGTCCGTTCGTCCGTCACTAAACCTTGTGTACGTAACTAATCATTTGTCTTTTGTTGGATTTTATTCATATTTGGTATCTTGGTTTGCCATGATCTGAGCATGCGCATATTATATAAATTTCATGGATGGTTGATTTTGCGAGAGTTTTAGCCCTTTTCATGTTTGTTTGACCATACGTCCGTTCGCACATCTTGTGTACGCATCTAGTCATTTGTCTTTTGTCGCATTTTATTCATATTTAGAATCTTGGTTGGCCATGATCTGAGCATGCGCATTTTATACAGATTTCACGGATGGTTGATTTTTGCGAAAGTTATAGCCATTTTCATGTTTGTTTGACCATATGTCCGTTCGCACATCTTGTGTATGCAACTAGTCATTTGTCTTTTGCCGCATTTTATTCATATTTGGTATCTTGATTGGCCATGATCTGAGCATGCGCATATTACACCGATTTCACGGATGGTTGATTTATACAAGAGTTATAACCCTTTTCAAGTTTGTTTGACCATACGTCCGTTCGCACATATTGTGCACACAACTTGTCGTTTGTCTTTTGTCGAATTTTATTCATATTTGGTTTCTTGATTAGCCATGATCTGAGCATGCGCATATTATACCGATTTCACGGATGGTTGATTTTTGCGAGAATTTTAGCCCTTTTCATGTTCCCTTACGGGCTGCTGCTATGAATTATTTCTTTAATGAGCTATGTATAATGTTTATATATAATAATTTGTAATACATCATTTTTCATCATTCCAAATGTTTACTAGCCAACTGCCCTGGGAGGACACACATCTCTTGATTCCAACACGCTTTACACTCCTTAATACCTCTCCACCACATTAAGTCCCACTATAATATAATACTTTACTACACATCAACTTATGTAGAGCGAGTGGGGGTATCACAGCACGACAACGCGTGCAGTTTCATTTTTAGTTGAAATATATAGGAAAATTAAAGTCAATTTGCATTTGTTGTGTTTAAATAATGTACAAATACAAACCACTCATATAAAAATAATGAGCAAATAACAAACAAAATATAGACAATTCCGAATGTCTTGGTGTAAGATTTGTTAAAATCTATCCAGAAATGACTTCACAATAAAAAAAAATTAAAAATATGGTTTTGGTTATTTATAATATATAGGGATGTTTTTTACCTATCACAATACTGTTGACAGATGACTGTACCTGTAGTTCTTATGATTCTGAGATAAAAAAAAAGGCAAAAAGTGAGCCGAAAAGAAAGTGAACACATGTGGCAAACTTGGAATAACTAGTTATTGTATGTGTACTAAAGATGCGTATTAAAAATATACTGTACAAAAATATAAACGAATCTGTCCTCAATTTAATGAATATGACAGAGCTAAAAAATTAAAATTAATTCTGTCATCATCATTAATTATGCGTTTACGGTACCATTTGTTAAAAAGTCGATAGCACTGAGGAGAGTGGGCTCTACTGCTGCATAATTGTACAGTTTGTGAATGTAGATCAATTTGTTCTCATTTTATTTGTAGTTGTTAAATATGTCTTTGTCTATTTGACTTGTGTACGTTGTTTGTATATATTCCTTGTACATGTATATGCCTTCAACCCTTCGAAATGTCAATAATCTGGAGTTCGACAGTGAAATGCAGTTGGGCGTGACATACAAGCGAAAAGACTTTGAATGTTTTTTTTGTATCTCATGTGTACAAAAATGGATTTAGAAAAATCATCTTTATACTCTTACATTTTGTCGTTCTTTGTTTTGAAACCATGAGCGACATGATCAACGAAATCGTGTGGTCTAACGATTATCCATTTTATAAATCAATTAATCGTTTCGTGTAAAGAAGCTGTACAGGATCCTTTCTATTTTTTGGGGGGTTATTTTTAAACTGGATAGTTATTTTTTATTCAAATTAATAGGCTATTTCCGGTACTTCACTCTGATTTTGCATTATATGCTGAATAGGAAACTATTCAAGTGACACATGAGGAATGTGATCTAAAATGAAGAAAATAAAATATTAGAAGCATCATATGAGATCGTGTTCTAATCGTGTGATTGAACTGAATCAGAAAATGTTAATTTTAACAAGATTTGTGACGAAATATTATTTTTTTAAGTGATGATGACAACTGAATTGTTTATAAAATACTTTTGTAGTATACAGTTGTGTTGTTTGTTAAGATTTGATGAGAAATTGTTTGTGCTTAAATATTGTTTTATATTTATTGTTTTAGGGCATGACACCTCTACACAAGGCAGCGCAGGAGGGAAACACGGATGTGATAACGGTTCTAGTGGAAGCAGGGGCCTCAGTGTCTGCTGCGGACAAACAGGTAACTAAGCCCCCAGTAAAGCTAATACAATCAAATATTAAACTCTTCAAGTGACACATGAGGAATGTGATCTAAAATGATGAAAATAACATTTTAGAAGCATCGTATGAGATCTTATTCTAATCGTGTGATTGAACTGAATCAGAAAATGTTAATTTTAGCACGATTTGTGACGAAAAATGATTTTTTATGTGATGAAGACAACTGAGTTGTTTATTAAATACTTGTGTAGTATAAAGTTGTGTTGTTTGTGAAGATTTGATGATAAATTGTTTGTGTTTAAATATTGTTTTTTATTTATTGTTCTAGGGCTGGACACCTCTACACATGTCAGCAGAGGGGGGATACACAGATGTGATAAAGTTTCTAGTGGAGGCAGGGGCCTCAATGTCTGCTGTGGACAAATATGTAATTAAACCCTCAGTAAAACTAATGCAATCAAATATTAAACTCTTCAAGTGACACATGAGGAATGTGACCTAAAATGATGAAAATAAAATATTAGAAGCATCGTATGAGATCTTGTTCTAATCGTGTGTTTGAACTGAATCAGAACATGTTCATTTTCACAAGATTTGTGACGAAAAATGATTTGTTTATGTGATGATGACAACTGAATTGTTTATAAAATGTTTTTTGTAGTATAAAGTTGTGTTGTTTGTGAAGAATTGATGAGAAATTGTTTGTGTTTAAATATTGTTTTATATTTATTGTTTCATGTCAGGATGAAGAAAACTGACGTTGAATATCTTTAAAAATTGAAAAAAATAATATAGTACACGTGTAGGGTTAGGTTTTAATCGTGTGAATGAACTGAATCAGAAAATGTTAATCTTAACACGATTTGTGACGAAAAATTATTTTTTATGTGATGATGACAACTGAATTGTTTATAAAATACTTTTGTAGTATACAGTTGTGTTGTTTGTGAAGATTTGATGAGAAATTGTTTGTGTTTAAATATTGTTTTATATTTATTGTTTTAGAACATGACACCTCTACACAAGGCAGCAAAAGAGGGAAACACAGATGTGATAAAGGTTCTAGTGCAGGCAGGGGCCTCAGTGTCTGCTGTGGACAATGAGGTAATTAAACCCTCTGAAAAACTAATACAATCAAATATTAAACTCTTCAAGTGACACATGAGGAATGTGATCTAAAATGATGAAAATAAAATATTAGAAGCATCGTATGAGATCTTGTTCTAATCGTGTGATTGAACTGAATCAGAAAATATTAATTTTAACAAGATTTGTGACGAAAAATGATTTTTTTATGTGATGATGACAACTGAATTGTTTATAAAATACTTTTGTAGTATAAAATTGTGTTGTTTGTGAAGATTTGATGAGAAATTGTTTGTGTTTAAATATTGTTTTATATTTATTGTTTTAGGGCTGGACACCTCTACACATGTCAGCACAGGAGGGAAACACAGATGTGATAAAGGTTCTAGTGCAGGCAGGGGCCTCAGTGTCTGCTGTGGACAATGAGGTAATTAAACCCTCAGTAAAACTAATAAAATCAAATATTAAACTCTGCAAGTGACACATGAGGAATGTGATCTAAAATGAAGAAAATAAAATATTAGAAGCATCGTATGAGATCTTGTTCTAATCGTGTGATTGAACTGAATCAGAAAATGTTAATTTTAACAAGATTTGTGACGAAAAATGATTTGTTTATGTGATGATGACAACTGAATTGTTTATAAAATACTTTTGTAGTATAAAATTGTGTTGTTTGTGAAGATTTGATGAGAAATTGTTTGTGTTTAAATATTGTTTTATATTTATTGTTTTAGGGCTGGACACCTCTACACATGTCAGCACAGGAGGGAAACACAGATGTGATAAAGGTTCTAGTGCAGGCAGGGGCCTCAGTGTCTGCTGTGGACAATGAGGTAATTAAACCCTCAGTAAAACTAATACAATCAAATATTAAACTCTTCAAGTGACACATGAGGAATGTGATCTAAAATGATGAAAATAAAATATTAGCAGCATCGTATGAGATCTTGTTCTAATCGTGTGATTGAACTGAATCAGAAAATGTTAATTTTAACAAGATTTGTGACGAAATATGATTTTTTTATGTGATGAAGACAACTGAATTGTTTATAAAATATTTTTGCAGTATAAAGTTGTGTTGTTTGTGAAGAATTGATGAGAAATTGTTTGTGTTTAAATATTGTTTTATATTTATTGTTTCATGTCAGGATGAAGAAAACTCACGTTGAATATCTTTAAAAATTGAAAAAATAATATAGTACACGTGTAGGGTTAGGTTTTAATCGTGTGATTGAACTGAATCAGAAAATGTTCATTTTAACAAGATTTGTGACGAAAAATGATTTTTGTATGTGATGATGACAACTGAATTGTTTATAAAATACTTTTGTAGTATAAAGTTGTGTTGTTTGTGAAGATTTGATGAGAAATTGTTTGTGTTTAAATATTGTTTTATATTTATTGTTTTAGGGCATGACACCTCTACACTGGGCAGCATGGTGGGGAAAGACAGATGTGACAAAGGTTCTAGTGGAGGCAGGAGCCTCACTGTCTGCTGTGGACAATGAGGTAAATAAACCCTCAGTAAAACTAATACAATCAAATATTAAACTCTTCAAGTGACACATGAGAAATGTGATCTAAAATGAAGTAAATAAAATATTAGAAGCATCGTATGAGATCTTGTTCTAATCGTGTGATTGAACTGAATCAGAAAATGTTAATTTTAACAAGATTTGTGACGAAAAATGATTTTTTTATGTGATGATGACAACTGAATTGTTTATAAAATACTTTTGTAGTATAAAATTGTGTTGTTTGTGAAGATTTGATGAGAAATTGTTTGTGTTTAAATATTGTTTTATATTTATTGTTTTAGGGCTGGACACCTCTACACATGTCAGCACAGGAGGGAAACACAGATGTGATAAAGGTTCTAGTGCAGGCAGGGGCTCAGTGTCTGCTGTGGACAATGAGGTAATTAAACCCTCAGTAAAACTAATACAATCAAATATTAAACTCTTCAAGTGACACATGAGGAATGTGATCTAAAATGATGAAAATAAAATAGTAGCAGCATCGCATGAGATCTTGTTCTAATCGTGTGATTGAACTGAATCAGAAAATGTTAATTTTAACAAGATTTGTGACGAAAAATGATTTTTTTATGTGATGAAGACAACTGAATTGTTTATAAAATATTTTTGTAGTATAAAGTTGTGTTGTTTGTGAAGAATTGATGAGAAATTGTTTGTGTTTAAATATTGTTTTATATTTATTGTTTCATGTCAGGATGAAGAAAACTGACGTTGAATATCTTTAAAAATTGAAAAAATAATATAGTACACGTGAAGGGTTAGGTTTTAATCGTGTGATTGAACTGAATCAGAAAATGTTCATTTTAACAAGATTTGTGACGAAAAAGGATTTTTTTATGTGATGATGACAACTGAATTGTTTATAAAATACTTTTGTAGTATAAAGTTGTGTTGTTTGTGAAGATTTGATGAGAAATTGTTTGTGTTTAAATATTGTTTTATATTTATTGTTTTAGAACATGACACCTCTACACAAGGCAGCAAAAGAGGGAAACACAGATGTGATAAAGGTTCTAGTGCAGGCAGGGGCCTCAGTGTCTGCTGTGGACAATGAGGTAATTAAAACCTCAGTAAAACTAATACAATCAAATATTAAACTCTTCAAGTGACACATGAGGAATGTGATCTAAAATGATGAAAATAAAATATTAGAAGCATCGTATGAGATCTTGTTCTAATCGTGTGATTGAACTGAATCAGAAAATGTTCATTTTAACAAGATTTGTGACGAAAAATGATTTTTGTATGTGATGATGACAACTGAATTGTTTATAAAATACTTTTGTAGTATAAAGTTGTGTTGTTTGTGAAGATTTGATGAGAAATTGTTTGTGTTTAAATATTGTTTTATATTTATTGTTTTAGGGCATGACACCTCTACACTGGGCAGCATGGTGGGGAAAGACAGATGTGACAAAGGTTCTAGTGGAGGCAGGAGCCTCACTGTCTGCTGTGGACAATGAGGTAAATAAACCCTCAGTAAAACTAATACAATCAAATATTAAACTCTTCAAGTGACACATGAGAAATGTGATCTAAAATGAAGTAAATAAAATATTAGAAGCATCGTATGAGATCTTGTTCTAATCGTGTGATTGAACTGAATCAGAAAATGTTAATTTTAACAAGATTTGTGACGAAAAATGATTTTTTTATGTGATGATGACAACTGAATTGTTTATAAAATACTTTTGTAGTATAAAATTGTGTTGTTTGTGAAGATTTGATGAGAAATTGTTTGTGTTTAAATATTGTTTTATATTTATTGTTTTAGGGCTGGACACCTCTACACATGTCAGCACAGGAGGGAAACACAGATGTGATAAAGGTTCTAGTGCAGGCAGGGGCCTCAGTGTCTGCTGTGGACAATGAGGTAATTAAACCCTCAGTAAAACTAATACAATCAAATATTAAACTCTTCAAGTGACACATGAGGAATGTGATCTAAAATGATGAAAATAAAATAGTAGCAGCATCGCATGAGATCTTGTTCTAATCGTGTGATTGAACTGAATCAGAAAATGTTAATTTTAACAAGATTTGTGACGAAAAATGATTTTTTTATGTGATGAAGACAACTGAATTGTTTATAAAATATTTTTGTAGTATAAAGTTGTGTTGTTTGTGAAGAATTGATGAGAAATTGTTTGTGTTTAAATATTGTTTTATATTTATTGCTTCATGTCAGGATGAAGAAAACTGACGTTGAATATCTTTAAAAATTGAAAAAATAATATAGTACACGTGAAGGGTTAGGTTTTAATCGTGTGATTGAACTGAATCAGAAAATGTTCATTTTAACAAGATTTGTGACGAAAAAGGATTTTTTTATGTGATGATGACAACTGAATTGTTTATAAAATACTTTTGTAGTATAAAGTTGTGTTGTTTGTGAAGATTTGATGAGAAATTGTTTGTGTTTAAATATTGTTTTATATTTATTGTTTTAGAACATGACACCTCTACACAAGGCAGCAAAAGAGGGAAACACAGATGTGATAAAGGTTCTAGTGCAGGCAGGGGCCTCAGTGTCTGCTGTGGACAATGAGGTAATTAAAACCTCAGTAAAACTAATACAATCAAATATTAAACTCTTCAAGTGACACATGAGGAATGTGATCTAAAATGATGAAAATAAAATATTAGAAGCATCGTATGAGATCTTGTTCTAATCGTGTGATTGAACTGAATCTGAAAATGTTAATTTTAGCACGATTTGTGACGAAAAATGATTTTTGATGTGATGATGAAAACTGAATTGTTTATAAAATACTTTTGTAGTATAAAGTTGTGTTGTTTGTGAAGATTTGATGAGAAATTGTTTGTGTTTAAATATTGTTTTATATTTATTATTTTAGGGCATGACACCTCTACACAAGGCAGCACAGGAGAGAAACACAGATGTGATAAAAGTTCTAGTGGAGGCAGGGGCCTCAGTGTCTGCTGTAGACAATGAGGTAATTAAACTCTCGGTAAAACTAATACAATCAATTATTAAACTCTTCAAGTGACACATGGGGAATGTGATCTAAAATGATGAAAATAAAATATTAGAAGCATCGTATGAGATCTTGTTCTAATCGTTTGTGTGAACTGAATCAGAAAATGTTAATTTTAACAAGATTTGTGACGAAAAATGATTTTTTTTATGTGATGACAACTGAATTGTTTATAAAATACTTTTGTAGTATAACGTTGTGTTGATTATGAAGATTTGATGAGAAATTGTTTGTGTTTAAATATTGTTTTATATTTATTGTTTTAGGGCATGACACCTCTACACATGTCAGCAGAAATTGGATACATAAATGTGATCAAGGTTATAGTCCAGGCAGGGGCCTCAGTGTCTGCTGTGGACAATGAGGTAAATAAACCCTCAGTAAAACTAATACAATCAAATATTAAACTCATCCAAGTTACACATGAGGAATGTGATCTAAAATGAAGAAAATAAAATATTAGAAGCATCGTTTGAGATCTTGTTCTAATTGTGTGATTGAACTGAATCAGAAAATGTTAATTTTAACAAGATTTGTTACGAAAAATGATTTTTTTATGTGATGATGACAACTGAATTGTTTATAAAATACTTTTGTAGTATACAATTGTGTTGTTTGTGAAGATTTGATGAGAAATTGTTTGTGTTTAAATATTGTTTTATATTTATTGCTTTAGGGCTGGACACCTCTACACATGTCAGCACAGGAGGGAAACACAGATGTGATAAAGGTTCTAGTGCAGGCAGGGGCCTCAGTGTCTGCTGTGGACAATGAGGTAATTAAACCCTCAGTAAAACTAATACAATCAAATATTAAACTCTTCAAGTGACACATGAGGAATGTGATCTAAAATGAAGAAAATAAAATATTAGAAGCATCGTATGAGATCTTGTTCTAATCGTGTGATTGAACTGAATCAGAAAATGTTAATTTTAACAAGATTTGTGACGAAAAATGATTTTTTTATGTGATGATGACAACTGAATTGTTTATAAAATACTTTTGTAGTATAAAATTGTGTTTTTTGTGAAGATTTGATGATAAATTGTTTGTGTTTAAATATTGTTTTATATTTATTGTTTTAGGGCTGGACACCTCTACACATATCAGCACAGGAGGGAAACACAGATGTGATAAAGGTTCTAGTGCAGGCAGGGGCCTCAGTGTCTGCTGTGGACAATGAGGTAATTAAACCCTCAGTAAAACTAATACAATCAAATATTAAACTCTTCAAGTGACACATGAGGAATGTGATCTAAAATGATGAAAATAAAATAGTAGCAGCATCGTATGAGAACTTGTTCTAATCGTGTGATTGAACTGAATCAGAAAATGTTAATTTTAACAAGATTTGTGACGAAAAAGGATTTTTTTATGTGATGAAGACAACTGAATTGTTTATAAAATATTTTTGCAGTATAAAGTTGTGTTGTTTGTGAAGAATTGATGAGAAATTGTTTGTGTTTAAATATTGTTTTATATTTATTGTTTCATGTCAGGATGAAGAAAACTGACGTTGAATATCTTTAAAAATTGAAAAAATAATATAGTACACGTGTAGGGTTAGGTTTTAATCGTGTGATTGAACTGAATCAGAAAATGTTCATTTTAACAAGATTTGTGACGAAAAAGGATTTTTGTATGTGATGATGACAACTGAATTGTTTATAAAATACTTTTGTAGTATAAAGTTGTGTTGCTTGTGAAGATTTGATGAGAAATTGTTTGTGTTTAAATATTGTTTTATATTTATTGTTTTAGGGCATGACACCTCTACACTGGGCAGCATGGTGGGGAAAGACAGATGTGACAAAGGTTCTAGTGGAGGCAGGAGCATCACTGTCTGCTGTGGACAATGAGGTAAATAAACACTCAGTAAAACTAATACAATCAAATATTAATCTCTTCAAGTGACACATGAGGAATGTGATCTAAAATGAAGAAAATAAAATATTAGAAGCATCGTATGAGATCTTGTTCTAATCGTGTGATTGAACTGAATCAGAAAATGTTAATTTTAACAAGATTTGTGACGAAAAATGATTTTTTTATGTGATGATGACAACTGAATTGTTTATAAAATACTTTTGTAGTATAAAATTGTGTTGTTTGTGAAGATTTGATGAGAAATTGTTTGTGTTTAAATATTGTTTTATATTTATTGTTTTAGGGCATGACACCTCTACACTGGGCAGCATGGTGGGGAAAGACAGATGTGACAAAGGTGCTAGTGGAGGCTGGAGCCTCACTGTCTGCTGTGGACAATAAGGTAATTAAACCCTCAGTAAATCTAATACAATCAAATATTAAACTCTTCAGGTGACACATGAGGAATGTGATCTAAAATGATGAAAATAAAATATTAGAAGCATCGTATGAGATCTTGTTCTAATCGTGTGATTGAACTGAATCAGAAAATGTTAATTTTAACAAGATTTGTGACGAAATATTATTTTTTTATGTGATGATGACTACTGAATTGTTTACAAAATACTTTTGTAGTATAAAGTTGTGTTGTTTGTGAAGATTTGATGAGAAATTGTTTGTGTTTTAATATTGTTTTATATTTATTGTTTCAGGACATGACACCTCTACACCAGGCAGCAAAGGAGGGAAAGACAGATGTGATAAAGGTTCTAGTACAGGCAGGGGCCTCACTGTTTGCTGCGGACAAATATGTAATTAAACCCTCAGTAAAACTAATACAATCAAATATTAAACTCTTCAAGTGACACATGAGGAATGTGATCTAAAATGATGAAAATAAAATATTAGAAGCATCGTATGAAATCTTGTTCTAATCGTGTGATTGAACTGAATCAGAAAATGTTAATTTTAACAAGATTTGTGACGAAAAATAATTTTTTTATGTGATGATGACAACTGAATTGTTTATAAAATACTTTTGTAGTATAAAGTTGTGTTGTTTGTTAAGATTTGATGAGAAATTGTTTGTGCTTAAATACTGTTTTATATTTGTTGTTTCATGTCAGGATCAAGAAAATTAACGTTGAATATCTTTAAAAATGGAAAAAATAAAATAGTACACGTGTAGGGTTAGAGTCAATAAAACTGATTTTGTAATGGCCCAGAGAGAATGAGTTTTACATTATAAATTATACCTGTCATGTACAGATCGCACACATATCTTTTTATTGAGGAATTCATGGTGGATAAAACAGTACAAATTAAATAAACACATTAGATATAAGATTTTAATAAAACCTTGAATAAATATGTAATTAGCATCATAATGGTATTTAGTCATAAATTTATTGTTTTGTATCAATATATTACAGGGAAAGACCCCACACGATGTTGCACTTAATAACGTGAAAAAACTGCCACAGGTAATAATTAACTAATATAGAACATTTTAGAACTAAATACATTATTTTGTATTTTTATTGGAATATAATAGAAATTGGTAATGCACATTTTCGCAATGAGTACCGCTACTCTGACCCAAGACCAGTGAAACTTTGATCGGTCTAATAAATTCAAATTGTCATTTCGAGGACTGCATTTTGCATTATTTGCAGATTTGATTTCATAGTATGTTGCACATGTAATGAATGTGTACTACATGTCAATCAGTAAATACACTGTCTATGCTCTCTGTTACCAGGGTTTTCAAAATCTGACGGCGACCAGCGACTTCGCCGGCTACTTCTGGTTGAGCGACGTCTACAAATTTGTCAAAAATAAAAATAGAAATTGGTAAAACTGAAATGTTATCAAGATATTTACTTTTTTCTCGTTCTCTGTTATAATTTCATTCCGCGTTAGAAAACAACAGATCGCTCTTCATCTTTTTGAACCAGTGTAACCTATGACGGCAAAACGTTTTGTTGATCGCGGATTTTGATTCGGAGTCATCCGAAATTGGAATGTATTAGAAGTTATACCGATTTCCGGTAATGAATAAAAAAAACCACGATATCAGAGTATGCTCCTACTGTGGCAAAACAGAGAAAAATATCGTTATTTTTCACTGTTTAATTTTGTGGCATTTTGACTGCAGCTTGGATATCTTCAATTTCTCTTTGAGAGGAACAAAAATTCACCCTAAAAAAACGGCATTTTTTAGATCAATTAAAAGCTTCATTTTCCTCAAATATATGCCCAGATTGCATCTCCTTCCATCTAGAATTTCAAAATTTTCTGGACCCCCAACCAACAAAGAGGGGGGAGGACACCCCCTATCGGACTCACCCCTCTCAAGCCTACGGCTTACAGGCATGTCCAGTCTCCGCCTACTTCCAAAAATTCTCCATCTACTTAAAAACTTTTTGAGAACCCTGTGTTACATGAAGATGTAAGTGACTACAACTACAATTACAAAAGTTTCTAGATCCCCAAAAGCACGCTTTTGATCGATAATATATTCATTTGACCTAGTAACTGCTATGAAAACAATGCTAATCATCACCACTGAGTGACACCATACTGTGTGTGCATGTGCCAAGCCGATTGATTCATAACAGCTTGGGAACTATTGTGATCATTGCAACCTTTTATTTTATAAGTGTTGTTGTACACTGTTCTATTTGTGAAATTGGGGTAGACCACAGGATTTTCTTCTGAATAAATTTGGGCAAATACATGCCATTTTAGCTGTGGATATTGTTTAGAGATTTAGAAGTAACATGATATAAAAAAAAAAGAAACAAGAGGAGAGAGAAAACATGGACGATGAATGCTAACTGGAAAACTGGATAAAGGATCACTCACGATTTTAACCTTCATATGGAGTATATATATATATATCTGTTGATACGATATTCCAGAGCTTGTTATTCCTATCAGGATTTCCTTGATAGAGGGTTGCTGCTAACAAGGATGCTACTGAATCAAAGTTTCCTCTTAGTTAAGTTGAAAGTTTTATGTTTGCCACCAAGGCTTGGTTGACCGCTATGAAATATATGTGTCACAAATGACAACGGACATGTTCCACTTGTCATAAACACTTCCCGGTCCTTTCCTCATTCATGACATCACCGGTTTGTAACTAGATTGTCACGACAGGTGTCACTAGTGGAGCAGGAACTGCCTACCCTTCCGGAGCACCCGAGTTCACCCCCCTCCCCTGGGTTTTAGTGGGGTTCGTGTTACTCGATCTTTAGTTTTATATGTATGTTGTCTAGATCGTTGTTTGTCCTTTTGTACTTTTTCTTTGGCTGTTCTTCGATGTACGGATTCTGATTACTCCCTTTGGCATCTTCAAACTCGTCCTACATTGGTTGATTTGATTTGATTTTTGGTGTTTTAACTTTTCAACAATATTTCAGATATATTATCATGGCGACCAGTTTAAGTGGTGGAGGAAGCCGGAGAGAACCACCGACCATGGGAAAGCAACTGTTAAACTTTATCACTTGCAGCTGCGAGTCGAGTGCACCCTTTTTGTAATTTACAAAGCCGGCGCGAACCCACGCCGTATTGGTGATAGGCTTGTATGAGTTGTTAGATCCAACGACCTAACTCATTGAGTCACCCGGCCCCCCTCTTACATTGGTGTTCTTAATTACTATACTTATCCATTACGGACTCAGTAATAGTTTCATATGGCCTGATAGGTTTGAAAAAGTCGTGAATGTTTCGTTTCATTTTGAATCTAATTAACATATCCCATTTTATTTCCAAAATTATTTTTGTTTGTAATCAAGTGATGTATAATACCCTCGGTTGCCCCTCACATCCGATTTAATACTGACCAATCGAAAAAATTTGTACATTTTAACAGTTGATTATCCCACAAACATGTGCTAAATTTTACCCGTAGATACATACATTAATCGGGTGAATTCTTTTGTCTTCCAATTGGGATATTGATATATTCTTTAATTTCTCTTGTACAGATATATATATAAATCAACAATTTTCAATGATAAATTACAAAATTGGAGTTAAATATACCGAGCAGGACACCGTTTCACTCTTACGATCTCCTTACTAACCTAGTAATTGTTAATACTAACGACATATGCCAAGTAAGAAGACATCTCCTGTAAACAGTATCTATGCACGTGGGAGCATCAATAGCTCGGAAGCAGATTACAATAAAAAAAATCATACATTTTTAATATTCAACTAATTCTTAGATATATACAGTATGTCTTAAAGGGGAATTTGTGATAGTGTCTACCGCCAAAATCTGTGGGCGGAGTTTATCATCAAAAATCCCCGTTGATATGAACAGCATATTTATGAAACTGTATGTCACATGACCAACGTGACCGAAAGTGATTTTTGTATATTTTAGACTGACGAAGAATATGTTTTTAAATGAGACTGAATGTTTCGTAGGGAGGAACACTAGTAACCATGCCTGTCAAATATTGTTTGCCAAAAGTAACTGTGAAACTATGTATCATTGATTTTTTCCTCCTCGAGGTAACCGTGGTAAAAAAAATAACAATCTAAATGTTTGCTCCTCCCACAGCTATTAATACCCACGGTCCCAGTTTAAGTGATTTTTTAAAGATAAATAAACCACAGCTATTATGTGAAAACGTATTTGTTAAGTGTAAAATTTTACTGATATTTGAGAAGAAATTAATTTTATAGAATATAGTTTAACAAATTTCATGCAATATGCAACGGAAATTTTCATAGGCAATACATTCATATTTTGTACTGATATTATGTTTGCTGTACATTATGTTTGCGCGGATTTTTGCTAACCTTTTCAGCTCACCTGGACAAAGGTCATATGAGCTTTTGACATCACTTGGCGTCCGTTGTCCGTCGCCGTCCGTCTGTCCGTTGTTCGTCGCAAACTTCCACATTTAAATCTTCTCCTCTGAAAACACTGAACCAAATTAAATCAAACCTGGCAGGAATGGTCTCTGGGTGGGTCCTTTCAAAGTTGTGTCCGACAGCCCCACCCTTTATTCAAGATGGCTGCTGTTACTAGAAATATAAATTTCTTCAATTTTCCATTGCTGCTTTAGTATCAGCCAAAATGTGCTCAAATTTTAACTGCAGCTACAGATTTTTTAGTGAAATTTTTCTTTCAGGCGATTTATACCGATTATACAAATTAGGCATATTTTGATAAAAGATCACATTTAAATCTTCTCCTCTGAAACTGCTGAACCAAATTAAACCAAACCTGGCAGGGATAGTCCCTGGGTGGGTCCCTTTCAAAACTTTGTCCGACAGCCCGACCCTCCATTCAAGATGGCTGCTGTTCCTTAAAATAGAAATTTCTTCAATTGTCGATTGCTGCTTTAGTATAAGTCAAAATGAGGTCAAATGTTAATTGCAGGTTCATGGCAACGAGTAGTTTAATATATATTCCTTTGTCTTCTGTGAAATATTTCTTTCAGCCGATTTATACCGATTATGCAAATTAGGCATATTTTGATAAAAGATCACATTTAAATCTTCTCCTCTGAAACTGCTGAACCAAATTAATCCAAACCTGGCAGGGATGGTCCCTGGGTGGGTCCCTTTCAAAATTGTGTCTGACAGCTCTGCCCTCCATTCTAGATGGCTCCTGTTACAAAAAATAGAAATGTTTTCAATTGTCCATTGCTGCTTTAGTATAAGTCAAAATGAACTAATATTTTAACTGCACCTACACGACAAGGAGTAGTTTTAAACAATATTCCAGGTTTTTCTGTGAAATTTTTCTTTCAGGCGATTTATACCGATTATGCAAATTAGGCATATTTTGATAAAAGATCACATTTAAATCTTCTCCTCTGAAACCGCTGAACCAAATTAAACCAAACCTGGCAGGGATAGTCCCTGGGTGGGTCCCTTTCAAAATTGAGTCCGACAGCCCCACCCTCCATTCCAGATGGATGCTGTTACTTAAAATAGAAATTTCTTCAATTGTCGATTGCTGCTTTAGTATAAGTCAACATGAGGTCAAATGTTAACTGCAGCTACATTGCAAGGAGTAGTTTAATATATATTAATTTTTTTCTGTGAAATTTTTCTTTCAGTCGATTTATACCGATTATGCAAATTAGGCATATTTTGAAAAAAGATCACATTTAAATCTTCTCCTCTGAAACTGCTGAACCAAATTAAACCAAACCTGGCAGGGATAGTCCCTGGGTGGGTCCCTTTCAAAATTGTGTCCGACAGCCCCACCTTCCACTCAAGATGGCTGCTGTTACTTAAAATAGAAATTTCTTCAATTGTCGATTGCTGCTTTAGTATAAGTCAACATGAGGTCAAATGTTAACTGCAGCTACATTGCAAGGAGTAGTTTAATATATATTAATTTTTTTCTGTGAAATTTTTCTTTCAGTCGATTTATACCGATTATGCAAATTAGGCATATTTTGAAAAAAGATCACATTTAAATCTTCTCCTCTGAAACTGCTGAACCAAATTAAACCAAACCTGGCAGGGATAGTCCCTGGGTGGGTCCCTTTCAAAATTGTGTCCGACAGCCCCACCTTCCACTCAAGATGGCTGCTGTTACTTAAAATAAATATTTCTTCAATTGTCGATTGCTGCTTTAGTATAAGTCAATATGAGGTCAAATGTTAACTGCAGCTACATTGCAAAGAGTAGTTTAATATATATTCCTTTTTCTTCTGTGAAATTTTTCTTTCAGCCGATTTATGCCGATTATGCAAATTAGGCATATTTTGATAAAAGATCACATTTAAATCTTCTCCTCTGAAACCGCTGAACCAAATTAAACAAAACATGGCAGGGATGGTCCTTGGGTGGGTCCCTTTCAAAAGTGTGTCTGACAGCACTGCCCTCCATTCAAGATGGCTGCTGTTACAAAAAATAGAAATGTTTTCAATTGTCCATTGCTGCTTTAGTATAAGTTAAAATGAGCTAATATTTTAACTGCACCTACACGGCAAGGAGTAGTTTTAAACAATATTCCAGGTTTTTCTGTGAAATTTTTCTTTCAGGCGATTTATACCGATTATACAAATTAGGCATATTTTGATAAAAGATCACATTTAAATCTTCTCCTCTGAAACTGCTGAACCAAATTAATCCAAATCTGGCAGGGATGGTCCCTGGGTCAATCCGTTTCAAAATTGTGTCCGACAGCCCCGCCCTCCATTCAAGATGGATGTTGTTACTTAAAATAGAAATTTCTTCAATTGTCGATTGCTGCTTTAGTATAAGTCAAAATGAGGTCAAATTTTAACTGCAGCTACATTGCAAGGAGTAGTTTAATATATATTCCTTTTTTTTCTGTGAAATTTTTCTTTCAGCCGATTTATACCGATTATGCAAATTAGGCATATTTTGATAAAAGATCACATTTAAATCTTCTCCTCTGAAACCGCTGAACCAAATTAATCCAAACCAGGCAGGGATGGTCTCTGGATGGATCCCTTTCAAAATTGTGTCAGACAGCCCCACCCTCCATTCAAGAAGGCTGCTGTTACTAAAAATAAAAATAATCTTCAATTGTCCATTGTTGCATTAGTATAAGTCAAAATGAGCTCAAATTTTACCTGCAGCTGTATGACAAGGAGTAGTTTAACATATATTCGGATTTTTTCTGTGAAATATTTTTTTCAGTCGATTTATATCGATTATGCAAATTAGGCATATTTTGATAAAAGATCACATTTAAATCTTCTCCTCTGAAACCGCTGAACCAAATTAAACAAAACATGGCAGGGATGGTCCCTGGGTGGGTCCCTTTCAAAAGTGTGTCTGACAGCTCTGCCCTCCATTCAAGATGGCTGCTGTTACAAAAAAAAAAAATGTTTTCAATTGTCCATTGCTGCTTTAGTATAAGTTAAAATGAGCTAATATTTTAACTGCACCTACACGGCAAGGAGTAGTTTTAAACAATATTCCAGGTTTTTCTGTGAAATTTTTCTTTCAGACGATTTATACCGATTATACAAATTAGGCATATTTTGATAAAAGATCACATTTAAATCTTCTCCTCTGAAACTGCTGAACCAAATTAAACCAAACCTGGCAGGGATGGTCCCTGGGTGGATCCCTTTCAAAATTGTGTCCGACAGCCCGACCCTCCATTTAAGATGGCTGCTGTTACTTAAAATAGAAATTTCTTCAATTGTCGATTGCTGCTTTAGTATAAGTCAAAATGAGGTCAAATGTTAACTGCAGCTTCATTGCAAGGAGTAGTTTAATATATATTCCTTTTTCTTCTGTGAATTTTTTTTTTCAGCCGATTTATACCGATTATGCAAATTAGGCATATTTTGATAAAAGATCACATTTAAATCTTCTCCTCTGAAACCGCTGAACCAAATTAAACAAAACATGGCAGGGATGGTCCTTGGGTGGGTCCCTTTCAAAAGTGTGTCTGACAGCTCTGCCCTCCATTCAAGATGGCTGCTGTTACAAAAAATAGAAATGTTTTCAATTGTCCTTTGCTGCTTTAGTATAAGTTAAAATGAGCTAATATTTTAACTGCACCTACACGGCAAGGAGTAGTTTTAAACAATATTCCAGGTTTTTCTGTGAAATTTTTCTTTCAGACGATTTATACCGATTATACAAATTAGGCATATTTTGATAAAAGATCACATTTAAATCTTCTCCTCTGAAACCGCTGAACCAAATTAAACAAAACATGGCAGGGATGGTCCTTGGGTGGGTCCCTTTCAAAAGTGTGTCTGACAGCTCTGCCCTCCATTCAAGATGGCTGCTGTTACAAAAAATAGAAATGTTTTCAATTGTCCTTTGCTGCTTTAGTATAAGTTAAAATGAGCTAATATTTTAACTGCACCTACACGGCAAGGAGTAGTTTTAAACAATATTCCAGGTTTTTCTGTGAAATTTTTCTTTCAGACGATTTATACCGATTATACAAATTAGGCATATTTTGATAAAAGATCACATTTAAATCTTCTCCTCTGAAACTGCTGAACCAAATTAAACCAAACCTGGCAGTGATGGTCCCTGGGTGGATCCCTTTCAAAATTGTGTCCGACAGCCCGACCCTCCATTTAAGATGGCTGCTGTTACTTAAAATAGAAATTTCTTCAATTGTCGATTGCTGCTTTAGTATAAGTTAAAATGAGCTAATATTTTAACTGCACCTACACGGCAAGGAGTAGTTTTAAACAATATTCCAGGTTTTTCTGTGAAATTTTTTTTTCAGCCGATTTATACCGATTATGCAAATTAGGCATATTTTGATAAAAGATCACATTTAAATCTTCTCCTCTGAAACCGCTGAACCAAATTAATCCAAACCTGGCAGGGATGGTCCCTGGGTCGGTCCGTTTCAAAATTGTGTCCGATAGCCCCGCCCTCCATTCAAGATGGCTGCTGTTACTTAAAATAGAAATTTCTTCAATTGTCGATTGCTGCTTTAGTATAATTCAAAATGAGGTCAAATTTTAACTGCAGCTACATTGCAAGGAGTAGTTTAATATATATTCCTTTTTTTTCTGTGAAATTTTTCTTTCAGCCGATTTATACCGATTGTGCAAATTAGGCATACTTTGATAAAAGATCACATTTAATTCTTCTCCTCTGAAACCTCTGAACCAAATTAATCCAAACCAGGCAGGGATGGTCTCTGGGTGGATCCCTTTCAAAATTGTGTCAGACAGCCCCACCCTCCATTCAAGATGGCTGCTGTTACTAAAAATAAAAATAATTTTCAATTGTCCATTGTTGCATTAGTATAATTCAAAATGAAGTTAAATTTTAACTGCAGCTACATTGCAAGGAGTAGTTTAATATATATTCCTTTTTTTTCTGTGAAATTTTTCTTTCAGCCGATTTATACCGATTATGCAAATTAGGCATATTTTGATAAAAGATCACATTTAAATCTTCTCCTCTGAAACCGCTGAACCAAATTAATCCAAACCTGGCAGGGATGGTCCCTGGGTCGGTCCGTTTCAAAATTGTGTCCGATAGCCCCGCCCTCCATTCAAGATGGCTGCTGTTACTTAAAATAGAAATTTCTTCAATTGTCGATTGCTGCTTTAGTATAATTCAAAATGAGGTCAAATTTTAACTGCAGCTACATTGCAAGGAGTAGTTTAATATATATTCCTTTTTTTTCTGTGAAATTTTTCTTTCAGCCGATTTATACCGATTGTGCAAATTAGGCATACTTTGATAAAAGATCACATTTAATTCTTCTCCTCTGAAACCTCTGAACCAAATTAATCCACACCAGGCAGGGATGGTCTCTGGGTGGATCCCTTTCAAAATTGTGTCAGACAGCCCCACCCTCCATTCAAGATGGCTGCTGTTACTAAAAATAAAAATAATTTTCAATTGTCCATTGTTGCATTAGTATAATTCAAAATGAAGTTAAATTTTAACTGCAGCTACATTGCAAGGAGTAGTTTAATATATATTCCTTTTTTTTCTGTGAAATTTTTCTTTCAGCCGATTTATACCGATTATGCAAATTAGGCATACTTTGATAAAAGATCACATTTAAATCTTCTCCTCTGAAACCGCTGAACCAAATTGATCCAAACCAGGCAGGGATGGTCTCTGGGTGGATCCCTTTCAAAATTGTGTCAGACAGCCCCACCCTCCATTCAAGATGGCTGCTGTTACTAAAAATAAAAATAATTTTCAATTGTCCATTGTTGCATTAGTATAATTCAAAATGAAGTTAAATTTTAACTGTAGCTACATTGCAAGGAGTAGTTTAATATATATTCCTTTTTTTTCTGTGAAATTTTTCTTTCAGCCGATTTATACCGATTATGCAAATTAGGCATATTTTGATAAAAGATCACATTTAAATCTTCTCCTCTGAAACCGCTGAACCAAATTAATCCAAACCAGGCAGGGATGGTCTCTGGGTGGATCCCTTTCAAAATTGTGTCAGACAGCCCCACCCTCCATTCAAGATGGCTGCTGTTACTAAAAATAAAAATAATTTTCAATTGTCCATTGTTGCATTAGTATAATTCAAAATGAAGTTAAATTTTAACTGCAGCTACATTGCAAGGAGTAGTTTAATATATATTCCTTTTTTTTCTGTGAAATTTTTCTTTCAGCCGATTTATACCGATTATGCAAATTAGGCATATTTTGATAAAAGATCACATTTAAATCTTCTCCTCTGAAACCGCTGAACCAAATTAAACAAAACATGGCAGTGATAGTCCCTGGGTGGGTACCTTTCAAAATTGTGTCTGACAGCTCTGCCCTCCATTCTAGATGGCTTGTGTTACAAAAAATAGAAATGTTTTCAATTGTCCATTGCTGCTTTAGTATAAGTCAAAATGAACTAATATTTTAATAACACCTACACGACAAGGAGTAGTTTTAAACAATATTTCAGGTTTTTCTGTGAAATTTTTCTTTCAGGCGATTTATACCGATTATGCAAATTAGGCATATTTTGATAAAAGATCACATTTAAATCTTCTCCTCTGAAACTGCTGAACCATTTTAAACCAAACCTGGCAGGGATAGTCCCTGGGTGGGTCCCTTTCAAAATTGTGTCCGACAGCCCCACCCTCCATTCCAGATGGATGCTGTTACTTAAAATAGAAATTTCTTCAATTGTCCATTGCTGCTTTAGTATAAGTCAAAATGAGGTCAAATGTTAACTGCAGCTTCATTGCAAGGAGTAGTTTAATATATATTCCTTTTTCTTCTGTGAAATTTTTTTTTCAGCCGATTTATACCGATTATGCAAATTAGGCATATTTTGATAAAAGATCACATTTAAATCTTCTCCTCTGAAACCGCTGAACCAAATTAAACAAAACATGGCAGGGATGGTCCTTGGGTGGGTCCCTTTCAAAAGTGTGTCTGACAGCTCTGCCCTCCATTCAAGATGGCTGCTGTTACAAAAAATAGAAATGTTTTCAATTGTCCATTGCTGCTTTAGTATAAGTTAAAATGAGCTAATATTTTAACTGCACCTACACGGCAAGGAGTAGTTTTAAACAATATTCCAGGTTTTTCTGTGAAATTTTTCTTTCAGACGATTTATACCGATTATGCAAATTAGGCATATTTTGATAAAAGATCACATTTAAATCTTCTCCTCTGAAACTGCTGAACCAAATTAATCCAAACCTGGCAGGGATGGTCCCTGGGTCGGTCCCCTTCAAAATTGTGTCCGACAGCCCCGCCCTCCATTCAAGATGGCTGCTGTTACTTAAATCAGAAATTTATTCAATTGTCGATTGCTGCTTTAGTATAATTCAAAATGAGGTCAAATTTTAACTGCAGCTACATTGCAAGGAGTAGTTTAATATATATTCCTTTTTTTTCTGTGAAATTTTTCTTTCAGCCGATTTATACCGATTATGCAAATTAGGCATACTTTGATAAAAGATCACATTTAAATCTTCTCCTCTGAAACCGCTGCACCAAATTAATCCAAACCTGGCAGGGATGGTCTCTGGGTGGATCCCTTTCAAAATGGTGTCAGACAGCCCCACCCTCCATTCAAGATGGCTGCTGTTACTAAAAATAAAAATAATTTTCAATTGTCCATTGTTGCATTAGTATAATTCAAAATGAAGTTAAATTTTAACTGCACCTACACGGCAAGGAGTAGTTTTAACAAATATTCCAGGTTTTTCTGTGAAATTTTTCTTTCAGACGATTTATACCGATTATGCAAATTAGGCATATTTTGATAAAATATCACATTTAAATCTTCTCCTCTGAAACTGCTGAACCAAATTAATCCAAACCTGGCAGGGATGGTCCCTGGGTCGGTCCCTTTCAAAATTGTGTCCGACAGCCCCGCCCTCCATTCAAGATGGCTGCTGTTACTTAAAATAGAAATTTCTTCAATTGTCGATTGCTACTTTAGTATAATTCAAAATGAGGTCAAATTTTAACTGCAGCTACATTGCAAGGAGTAGTTTAATATATATTCCTTTTTTTTCTGTGAAATTTTTCTTTCAGCCGATTTATACCGATTATGCAAATTAGGCATATTTTGATAAAAGATCACATTTAAATCTTCTCCTCTGAAACCGCTGAACCAAATTAATCCAAACCAGGCAGGGATGGTCTCTGGGTGGATCCCTTTCAAAATTGTGTCAGACAGCCCCACCCTCCATTCAAGATGGCTGCTGTTACTAAAAATAAAAATAATTTTCAATTGTCCATTGTTGCATTAGTATAATTCAAAATGAAGTTAAATTTTAACTGCACCTACACGGCAAGGAGTAGTTTTAACAAATATTCCAGGTTTTTCTGTGAAATTTTTCTTTCAGACGATTTATACCGATTATGCAAATTAGGCATATTTTGATAAAATATCACATTTAAATCTTCTCCTCTGAAACTGCTGAACCAAATTAATCCAAACCTGGCAGGGATGGTCCCTGGGTCGGTCCCTTTCAAAATTGTGTCCGACAGCCCCGCCCTCCATTCAAGATGGCTGCTGTTACTTAAAATAGAAATTTCTTCAATTGTCGATTGCTACTTTAGTATAATTCAAAATGAGGTCAAATTTTAACTGCAGCTACATTGCAAGGAGTAGTTTAATATATATTCCTTTTTTTTCTGTGAAATTTTTCTTTCAGCCGATTTATACCGATTATGCAAATTAGGCATATTTTGATAAAAGATCACATTTAAATCTTCTCCTCTGAAACCGCTGAACCAAATTAATCCAAACCAGGCAGGGATGGTCTCTGGGTGGATCCCTTTCAAAATTGTGTCAGACAGCCCCACCCTCCATTCAAGATGGCTGCTGTTACTAAAAATAAAAATAATCTTCAATTGTCCATTGTTGCATTAGTATAAGTCAAAATGAGCTCAAATTTTACCTGCAGCTGTATGACAAGGAGTAGTTTAACATATATTCGGATTTTTTCTGTGAAATATTTTTTTCAGTCGATTTATATCGATTATGCAAATTAGGCATATTTTGATAAAAGATCACATTTAAATCTTCTCCTCTGAAACCGCTGAACCAGATTAAACAAAACATGGCAGGGATGGTCCTTGGGAGGGTCCCTTTCAAAAGTGTGTCTGACAGCTCTGCCCTCCATTCAAGATGGCTGCTGTTACAAAAAATAGAAATGTTTTCAATTGTCCATTGCTGCTTTAGTATAAGTTAAAATGAGCTAATATTTCAACTGCACCTACACGGCAAGGAGTAGTTTTAAACAATATTCAAGGTTTTTCTGTGAAATTTTTCTTTTAGACGATTTATACCGATTATACAAATTAGGCATATTTTGATAAAAGATCACATTTAAATCTTCTCCTCTGAAACTGCTGAACCAAATTAAACCAAACCTGGCAGGGATGGTCCCTGGGTGGATCCCTTTCAAAATTTTGTCCGACAGCCCGACCCTCCATTTAAGATGGCTGCTGTTACTTAAAATAGAAATTTCTTCAATTGTCGATTGCTGCTTTAGTATAAGTCAAAATGCGGTCAAATGTTAACTGCAGCTTCATTGCAAGGAGTAGTTTAATATATATTCCTTTTTTCTTCTGTGAAATTTTTTTTTCAGCCGATTTATACCGATTATGCAAATTAGGCATATTTTGATTAAAGATCACATTTAAATCTTCTCCTCTGAAACCGCTTAACCAAATTAAACAAAACATGGCAGGGATGGTCCCTGGGTGGGTCCCTTTCAAAAGTGTGTCTGACAGCTCTGCCCTCCATTCAAGATGGCTGCTGTTACAAAAAATAGAAATGTTTTCAATTTAACCATTGCTGCTTTAGTATAAGTCAAAATGAGCTAATATTTTAACTGCACCTACACGGCAAGGAGTAGTTTTAACAAATATTCCAAGTTTTTCTGTGAAATTTTTCTTTCAGACGATTTATACCGATTATGCAAATTAGGCATATTTTGATAAAAGATCACATTTAAATCTTCTCCTCTGAAACCGCTGAACCAAATTAATCCAAACCTGGCAGGGATGGTCTCTGGGTGGATCCCTTTCAAAATGGTGTCAGACAGCCCCACCCTCCATTCAAGATGGCTGCTGTTACTAAAAATAAAAATAATTTTCAATTGTCCATTGTTGCATTAGTATAATTCAAAATGAAGTTAAATTTTAACTGCACCTACACGGCAAGGAGTAGTTTTAACAAATATTCCAGGTTTTTCTGTGAAATTTTTCTTTCAGACGATTTATACCGATTATGCAAATTAGGCATATTTTGATAAAAGATCACATTTAAATCTTCTCCTCTGAAACTGCTGAACCAAATTAATCCAAACCTGGCAGGGATGGTCCCTGGGTCGGTCCGTTTCAAAATTGTGTCCGACAGCCCCGCCCTCTATTGCAGATGGCTGCTGTTACTTAAAATAGAAATTTATTCAATTGTCGATTGCTGCTTTAGTATAAGTCAAAATGAGGTCAAAATTTAACTGCAGCTACATTGTAAGGAGTAGTTTAATATATATTCCTTTTTTTATGTGAAATTTTTCTTTCAGCCGATTTATACCGATTATGCAAATTAGGAATATTTTGAAACCGCTAAACCAAATTAAAACAAATTGTGTCTGACAGCCCCACCCTCCATTCAAAATGGCTGCTGTTACTAAAAATAGAAATTTCTTCCATTGTCCATTGCTGCTTTAGTATAAGTCAAAATGAGCTCAAATTTAACTGCAGCTACATGACAATGTGTAGTTTAAGATATATTCTGGGTTTTTCTGTGAGATTTTATCAGCCAGTTTATTCCGTTTAGGAATATTATGAAATAAAAATCACATCAAAATCTTTTGCTCAGAAATTTGAGTTGAAATGATCTTTGGGTGGCCCACTTTCAAAATTATGTGTGAAACTCCCATTTTCTATCAACTTTAGATGTCAAATTGAAAACCAGGTGAGCGATTACAGACTCCTGGGAGCCTCTAGTTTAAAAGAATATTTCGCATTTTCATAATATTTTATGGTTTTTATAATCACTGATGTTACAATTATTTATATCTTCCGTCAACCAGATATTAGTTAATATATGTTACCCCTCCCAACCACTTGGGAGAAAGGGGGTGGGGGTGGGTGGGTGGTAGTAAGATTTTGGACAGAATCTATATTCACACCTATAACATAACCTGTTTCAGCATCACAGAAATTTCAAAGGCTGACGAAAAAGGTGAATAATTTATTTTGTATCATTAGTCAGGTAGATAATATTATGAATAAATTAAATATATTTTGAATAACGGGTAATCCATGCAATTGTAAGAAGGCACTTTCTCTTGGCAAATGTAATACCTGTTAATTCCAAAATACACACAAATGTAATGTGCTCTCTGTTTTGTGTTTAACTCTATTTTTGAAGCATTGTTTGTAAGGGCCGGATTTAGACAAAGACAGTACCTATGCTAATCCACTTACAAGTCCTCTCCAAATCCCCACCCTTGCGACAGGAGGAAGATGGAAGAGTATTTTAAACAAAATTCGGTGAAGCCAAGGATGATGATGGGTGGTTTAAATATAGCATTTGCAGTCGAAACAAATCTGACCCCCTCCCTCCGGCTGTCGCCGCCGTGATCGTATGATAGTTAGATTTACAACTACCTATACAATCAGTGCCTATCACCATTAAAGTTTCGAGTTCGAACCTCGTTCATGGCGAGGTGTACTCGATGCAACATCAAAATTTTCAAAATTTATAATGAATAAAACATGTATTTTTCAATCTAAAATAACGTACATAAAAAATATAAATACTTTAATTTCAGTATTAAGAAGAAAGTCACTGAAAGAGTCATATGATCTTTTTGTACATAATTCATTATATTTCGAGTTATCCATTCATTATTCAAAATTTCTTTCCTAGTAATTAAAACATTATACATATATTTATAAACAAAATTTACGGCGCTCCTTTCATTAGTTTTGCAATATTTAAACTTTCGTTCAAAAAGTTCTATTCGTTATTACACAAATAAATGTAACTGCTTGTTAAAGATCCAAACATTCAGTAAAAGTTATATTGATTCCTCCTTTTAACAAAAAACTACCACCGTACATGTTAATAATAATAAAAAGTTGTGATTAAAGGTTATCGATTAATGAAAAATGTTCATGTTTTTCTTTATTGTCCTTTTAATTTCTATTCAAAATTCTGTTCATCGATTAATGAAAAATGGCGATGTTTTTCTTTATTGTCCTTTTAATTTCTATTCACAATTATTTTCTAGTAATTAAAACCTTATACATATACAGGTATTTATTTATAAGCCGCTCCTTTAATTGACTTCCAAATATTTCAAACTTTCGACGAATAGTTCTATGATTGATTTAATTGTCAAAGTTCGCATTCATGAATTGTTGCTTGGACAAGGAAATTATGAACTAGAATGTGCATTTCAACATTTATATGCACCCCACACCGTATGGACCAGCAAAACAACAACAGAAAAAGAAAAGATCTTCACCAGATTCTTAAAGAACCGAAACTTAAACACAAAAATAATCCAGTCGTCGGACGGGAAACTGACAGTACCCAATGTGAAACGTTTGGCTCGTAAGCCGGACCAAAGGTACAGACTAAAAACATTAGCAGCTAGGACCATCCCTGTTACACCTAAAATGACATCAAAATTGAGATAATAAACAGTACCACATAAAAGTAACCTTTAAGGGATTGTTATTGTTGTATGACTAATAGTAATAATTTATATTATATAAAATATATACTTTCAGATTTCATTTTTATTTATATATAATTAGTTGGTCATAGTTCATAGATAAATAGCAGACAATCACCATACACATTATCTATTAAACAACTACACAAGCCATAAACTGAAACGCTTGACTGAACATGATCTGCCTTGTGTAATCACAGGTAATTAATTGGCTGTCGCCACGAGCCAAGAAAATATGGTATGATTTTAATATTTTTTAATCAATCAAAATCAGTTTTAGGAAATAGGCAAAATATTGTATTATCTATCCTTGGGAACCTCCTTTGTGTTGGGCCATTCTAACATGTCCTTAGTGCAGTTTGTAGGTCCTTAGTGCACTATGGAGGTCCTTTGCGGTATTTCTACGCACCTCAAAAATTGATATATTTTAAAGTATGCATGGCTCATAAAAGTTAGTTGAATTTGACACAGGTTTGAAACTGAAAATATACGAAAATATGTTTTTCATATTGAAAATTAAGATACAATCAATGACAAAATCAGCTGGCACGCCTTAAAAAAACTTCATTTCAAACATGCTCTGTTTTGCTTTATTATGAATCAGTGGGAAATGAATTATACACAAGGCCATAAAAATATCAGAACCCCCAATGTGATCATTTCCTGTATCATTGCACAGATATACTATCAGTTCACACACTTTTTGAATAACATAATTATATCATTAAAAAGCAACCTGAAGAAAGAAAATATATATATATATATATAGCCACACACACACACACAAACAAGTTAACAACTAACTTATAAAAGAAATAGTTTTGTTAGTTCAAACAGTTGTTAATAAAAGTAATACAGCAATGATTATAAAGCTTAATTAAAAAATAAATGATAAAAACTTAGCAGAAAATAATAAAAGTAACCTGTGGAAAGTAAAAAAAAAATAACACAAAACAAACGATTTTATATTTTGATACGTTTTCTTGAAATGTCTGTAAAATAAAAGAAATACATATAAATATACATTTCGGGTGGGAAGAATGGTGGAAGGACAGACTAAAATGGCGACGACAGGATAGGGACAGTTTTCTAGTACAAGTAGGAAACAAATTAAACAGAATTTATTTTAATATTCGATCTCGTTTTATTGTTCTGAACAAAAATAGAGACAAAATATGGAAATACAATCTTACTAACATTTGATCTTTTTCTATTAAAGACAGCAGTATTGGGACAGTTCTCTTTCGTAAGTAGCAGTCAATTTCAATTATTGAAAATTCATTATTTGAAAACATTTCGTGACGACAGGATAGGGGCTGTTTTCTAGTGCGAGCAGGAACAATGAAAACAAGTTAACAATTATCATATAAAAGAAATAAATTTGTTAGTGAAAACAGTTGTTAATAAAAGTAATACAGCAATAATAATAAAGTTTAATTAAAAAATAAATGATAAAAACTGAACAGAAAATAATAAAAGTAACATATGGAAAGTAAAAAAAATAAAAAACACAAAAATGATTTTATATATACCTTTTCTTGAAATGTCTGTAAAATAAAAACAAATACAGCTAAGCTATGTACAATAATTTACCTGTGTGCTATCATGTTTTGTACTTGTCATGCAGTACACAAACATGATAAAAACATGGCGAAATAACACCGAAGGAATTTTTAATACAACATTCATCTCATCATTTAATTTATGAAAACCGGCAAAATACACAGCGATTTATGGATTATTGTGTATTGAATACACTAAAGTTATTATCATCCAGAATGGTACAAATAAATAAACAATAATATAATACTATTATAGATTGTTCTTATATTTGTCAGGCAATTATATAAACATTAGAAGAAAAACAATCCTGTATGTATTGATCAATCTAATTAAAGGGAAACTTCGCAAAAAATTATTTTTTTATATGTTTTTCCTGATGTATAAATATGGATGTTTATATGTATATTAGCATTTTATTATGTTGGATAAGGGAATGAAATCGATTTTAAAATTTGGTCAACGAGAGATGGATGTCACCCTTTTGATAGCATCTCGATACCAATTATCATGTGATGTCTAAATGCCACCACGCCCCAAAACAAGCGTGACAAACCGGGGACCTCATTCAGTATCGATATGGCTTGTCGGGCGTAATTCTTTTTATTTTTCTTATTATTCTAAATATATGAATTTATTACACAATCACTTTTTTGCAGATTTACGTTTTGTTTCTATATACTTATGGCAAAACAAACGAATTTGAGAAAACGGTCCGTCTTTAATGAGACACATTTACAAAAGTTTTTTTTTCGAAAATTACTACTAAATTCGAAATTATGTGAAAAAAAAGAACGGACATCGGAACAATGCCATGAATTCATAAAAAAATAAAAATAGGCCTATACTACGGGGCAAAATTGTTTTAATGATATTATTTATAAGATCGCACTTTGTAATCGATCGTTCATGCACTACAATAAAGCTACACATAAGCTCTGCGTATTAGCTAAAAGCACAGAAAGTTACAGGGTAGAAAGCCATAAAATTGAGGATTATGTAAACATATAATTTGACAATTACAGACGATGGGTATTTTAAATATTTTTAAAGTTTATTATACAAAACTTCAGGGTACATCTCTTACGCAATATACTAATTTGTTTATGTAAATACAATATTCTTATTCGCCAACAGTAACAAGATTAATCTGTTTTCATAGCGGTTATTTCTGATTTGAACAAAGCGTAACATATAAATGTCTCTGCGTAAAGAAAACATTTTTGGTTTATTTTAATCACGTCTTTCGAACTGGCGGACCCTTCTGATTAATTTCAGAAGTCATCAAAAATATGGTTGTTGTTTTTATAAGACAAAATTGCATACGAATGTTTTTTTGTCTATTTTGCTTTTTGGGGTTTGCAAGAATAATTTTCTACCTTGCCCTGCTCACCTTGCTTTACTATGGTTGTTACTATATCATTCTGATGAGGCACAAACAAAATTAAGATAAAAATGAACAATTCAATATAACTTACGATCAATGTTAATCTTAAGATTTTTTTGTGAAAATAGCCCCTGAATCATTGCTGCATCAGGCGCGGATCCAGCAGTTTTGAAAACGGGGTCCCAGGCTCTTGTTTGCCAATTTTTACCCAATTTATACACGAATTTTACTAAATTGTCGAACACCCCCTTGATCCGGCAGTGTGCAGTAATATGGACCGTGTCCTAATGTATACTTGATCAGGGTCGTGTATTTTGAACACCTATTAGAACTTTCAAAATGTGTATTGCATCTCCTATTCTAGTCACGGGTAGCGCTAACGGGTAGCAAAATGTGTATTGCGTTTCTGATTATTGTCAAAGATTGTGACACATGTATTTAAGTATTCGGTCAGAGTCCCGTCGACCGGATGTAAAATGATACTTGTATGCTATGCCTGGAGACTTTCTTTGTGGACCTAAACTCATTGCGCAATATTAGGTACACTGATGAGTGAACCCGGTGTGAATGTACCTGTCGTTTTCAGAATGAAAATAAAAATAAGTAAATCCCGCTTTTCACTTCTTATTTCAGGAATTATTTGCCTTAATTTATTGAAGAATAAAATATTTAAGATTAAAATATGGTCTCTCGCTTCTGAAAATACATGAAAAATATAAAAAATATATTTTAAGCATAATATTTTACGTTTCGCTCATCAAAAATAACAAACAAACAAAAAAAGAAAAAGAAATTAACATTTTTAAATCACTTGCTCGATCCAACGTTTTTAGCACAAAATCCGAAGAACAAGAAATACATTTGGTGTGGCCTAATCTCTGTATATTTTGACTGCTCTTCATCTGTTTATACCGCTCATGATCATGATCTCTTCCGAACTTTGTCTGAATGAATATCAGTGGATATCAAAAGTATACCCCCACTCATAGAGTGGGGGCTATATTGAAATCACCTTGTCCGTCCGTCCGTCCATCTGTTCACACTTTCGTAACAGATATCTCAGCTTCTACAGGAAGAAATGATTTTATATTTGATATATGGCTTTGGCATGGTGACTTGTACCATGTCACCCCTTTCCAGGTTTACCGCACATCTACTTACGGTTTACAGTGCGACTTAGAATTTTTCATGTTTGCCGTAGTGAATGAAAACTTTCGTAACAGTTATCTCAGCTTCTACTGGAAGAAATGATTTTATATTTGATATATGGCTTTTGCATGGTGACTTGTACTGTGTCTCCCCTTTCCAGGTTTACCGCACATCTACTTCCTGTTTACCGTGCGACTTACAAATGAATGAGCGAGGGTATTCTTAGCACGACGTAGCGTGCACCATTTAGTTATAGATCAAGTTTGCTTACGGGGTTCCGAGCTGAAAAAAATCATATATTTAGGTTTTGTGCCTTCTGGGGGTCACTGAGCAAAGAGGTTTTATTTCTTTAAACACTAACTTTTTAAACTCAGTTACCACCCGATCTCCTAACCTTTAATTGTTAGTTCTTTAATTAAAATTAAAACATCTGTTATGAACATCGATCGTTAAAGTTGTGAATACATATTAATTATGATGATACAGCTATATATAGCTAAGCCGATTTGGCGCCTCTAATGATGAAAACTTATAATTTCAAGGATGGTGTATCCTTTTTTATCATCTAAAGCATAATTACAATTATAATTGTTCCTGTTATTTCAACATTATATTTATTCTAATGTTTTAAACATATGTTATCTTTAATAAATAATAAACGATCTACCAACTCGTCTTGGAAAGCAAATAGTGTGTATTCAAATTCCCATTTTATTAATCCGATCAATACACAAGTTATGCGTTGTCAAAATTATCCATTATATTTATCAGCACATTAGCAGTAAAACAAAATGAACATAATTGTAAAAGGGATCCTACATATAGTGAATATAGGTGACTGTTGTAAAACACTCTTTCCGTTGTAAATATAAAGGAAATGAAACATTTTGTTCATTTAAAATAGTTGTTTGTCAAAAAAAAAAGGTTCACTTCAGTATTTAATTTTCCAACGGTTATTAGATTTAAATTACAGTTCTCTGATAGGCCGATTTTTAGAAATCTTCTTCTCTGCAACCGCTTGGCCAAATGAACCGAAACAATGGAAGGTCCTTTATAAAGATTGTTAATTTCGTCCCGATCCGTTAACAAACATGGCCACCACAGGCCATTCTTGTTTTTGATTGGTTGATTTCTAAAACATCTTCTCCTCTGAAACCGCCTGGGCAAATGAATCAAAGCTTGGTTGGAAGCATCATTGGAAGGTCCTCTATAAAGATTGCTCATTTAGTTCTGATCCGCTAACAAACATGGTCACCACAGGCCATTCTTGTTTTTGATTGGTTGATTTTTAAAAAATATTCTCCTCTGAAACCGCTTTCCCAAATGAACTGAAATTTGGTAGAAAGCATGCATGGGAGGTCTTCTATAAAGATTGTTCGTTTCATCCCGATTTGTCAACATACATGGACCCCACAGGCAATTCTTGTTTCTGCACGCCTGGTAAACCAGATGGTCTCAACATAATGTTGAGCAAGCAAAAAGGTATGTGCAACTTCCGGTTGAGACCATCTGTCGAGGAAAATTTACAAACGTGTGCACGGTAAGTTGTTTTTTCTCATATTTCTAGATATTTCGAGACATGTTTTAAAAATCAGAGAATGCTATTCCCTTCCGATATGAAAATGTAAACTTTTCCTGCTTTCGGTTGTGAAAAACAATTAAAATTGAAGGAGCAATCACTTTTATCCTGTGCATTAACGAGTTCATTTTGTGTATTTCGTCGTGCAATTTCAGCTATTTCCTTGCATAACAAAAAGGTTCCGTGACAATGACGTGGTCGGGTGATATAATTTTATTGACAGGTTCGATCTTACTACAAGAATGGAAACGATAGAGGCTAATAACACAACACTGCCCATAAATATGATAAGTTGAGACCTTCTGTCATAGGTTGGGGCCTTCTGGTAAATGCTGAGGACTTCAGTCAAAGCTTCCAAAGTGAAGTACACCATAGATGTATACATCTATGAGTACACTTATAAAGCGTTGAGATCATAAAAAAACACAATGATGCTTCAAATTAAATGTGTAGTAAAATCTTAGTTGCCAACTTACACGCTTTTTATGTGTAATACATGTTTGTTGCCTGTTTACTCGCGCTGTTTTCTTCACACGTCGGGTACACGCTTTCCAAGACTTTACACACGATTACACGTATTTTCTAAAAAATAAATTTCCGGTATTTAGCTGTACCGCGATTCTCCGGATTTTTCCATCTCTCTGTTTTTGTCGATCATCGTTAATGCCAAGGTTGCGATTCGCAAATGGTTTCTTTTGCACCTGTCAGGTAAGTTTATGAGTAATTTTTGCGAACCCCTTAAAGGGAAACTTCACGATTTTGTACATGTTAGCTAAATATATTCCTGGTGATATAAAATACATATTCACAAAGTTTTATCGACATATTTCCACAAATAAAGAAGCAAATCGCAAATTTGTAATTTTAATTTCTAATTTTTCCATTAGGCTGTGACGTTTTAGCCCGATAATGCATTGCGGGATTGAAATTTAAAGTCTGGGTCGCTGATGTTAAATTCGCTTCATTTAAAGTGTTCAGAGGACATTAATTTAAATCTAATAACCGTTGGAAAATTAAATACTGAAGTGAACAGATATGTACCTTTTTGTCAAAACAACTATTTTAAATTAACAAAATGTTTTATTTCCTTTATATTTACAACGGAAATAGTGTTTTATAACAGTCACCTATATTCACTATATGTAGGATCCCTTTTACAATTATGTTCATTTTGTTTTACTGCAAATGTGCTGAAAATATAATGGATAATTTTGACAACGCATAACTTGTGTATTGATCGGATTAATAAAATGGGAATTTGAATACACACTATTTGCTTTCCAAGACGAGTTGGTAGATCGTTTATTATTTATTAAAGATAAAATATTTTTAAAACATTAGAATAAATATAATGTTGAAATAACAGGAACAATTATAATTGTAATTATGTGTTAGATGATAAAAAAGTATACACCATCCTTGAAATTATAAGTTTTCATTATTAGAGGCGCCAAATTGGCCTAACTATATATAGCTGTCTCATCATAATTAATATGTATTCACAATTTTAACGATCGATGTTCCCAAAAGATATTTTAATTTTAATTAAAGAACTAAAAATTAAAGGTCAGGAGATCGGGTGGCAACTGCGTTTACAATGCAATACACATTTTGTGACTCGTTAGCGCTACCTGTGACTAGAATAGGAGATGCAATGCACATTTTAAAGGTTCTAATAGGTGATAAAAATACACAACCGGTATCAAGAATACATTAGCAATGGGTGCATATTAATGCTCACTGGCAGATAAAGGGGGTGTTCAACAATTTAGTAAATATGTGTATAAATTGGGTAAAAACTGCTGGATCCACGCCTGATGCAGCAATGATTCTGGGGCTATTTTCACAAAAAAATCTTAAGATTAACATTGATTGTAAGTTATATTGAATTGTTCATTTTTATCTTGAATTTTGCTGTGCCTCATCAGAATGATAGAGCAACAGCCAAAATTATGAAGTAAAGCAGGGTAAACAGTGCAGGATAGAAAATTCTTCTTGCAAACCCAAAAAGCAAAATAGATGAAAACCATTTGTATGCAATTTTTTCCTTATAAAAACAACAACCATATTTTTTATGACTATTCTGAGATTAATCAGAAGGGTCCGCCAGTTCGAATGACGTGATTAAAATAAACCAAAAATGTTTTCTTTACGCAGAGACATATATGTTACGCTTTGTTCAAATCAGAAATAATCGTTATGAAAATAGATTAATCTTTTTTACTGTTGGCGAATACGAATATTGTATTTCCATAAGCAAATTATTATATTGCGTATGAGATGTACCCTGAAGTTTTGTATCATAAACTTTAAAAGTATTTATGGCTCTCATAGGCAATCTTGTTTCTGGTTGGTTGATTTCTAAAAATCTTCTTCTCTGAAACTGCTGGCCAAATGAACCGAAACCTGGTGGGAAGCACCCATGGAAGGCTCTGCATTAAGTTTCCTCGAAGTAGATTGAAAGGTGAGCAACACAGGCTCAGCCCACTGATCCTGTAGTTAGTCTTCACAATGAGTACCGCTACTCTGACCCAAGACCAGTGAAAATTTCTTCCGACTCGTATTGTTGTGGTTGGTTTTACTGTTTAACTTTTGCTAGATTAGAGGATTGTTTAAGTCTATATTACATCAACTATATTATTTTCTTTAATAATAAAAAAAATATATATCTTATAATTGTAGAAATATGCTGCCAGTAGAGCTGACATGGGTAAGTTGTTATCTATTAATATATACATCCTTGTTGGAGGCAAAATAAAAAAAAAGACAAATGACTACAATAAAAAATGGTTAATGTTTAAATGCCAAAGTCCAAAATTGTCATTATTATAATGTATATTTCAACATGCAAACCTATAGAATAATGAATGGAAAGTTGTTTTCAGCTTACTGAAAGGTGAGATATATAGAATCTAACACCGGGGGGAGTACAAGATAGGGAAATCTCGGACACCCCAGGGTAAGATGTCAATCGTTCTCTTACGAGGCTTGACGAGTTAGAGAACGATTGAAATCTTACCCAAGGGAGTCGGAGATTTCCCTATCTTGTAATTTTTCCGGTGTTTGATTTTATTTCTCACTAAACACCTAATTGTTTTGTTTACATTCCATCGAGCGTTTTCCCGCAATTTGTGTTTCTATTGCTAAAGTTAATATTTGCTTTATCCATATGCATCCATATCTCGGCAGTATTTTAAATGTATTTAATAAATATATTATAAATGTTACTACAACAGCAATAAATACCTGTAAAAAAATTTATTTGAAATTGATCATAGGAAGGTAATTTCTCTCTTTACGTTAGTTACTAACAAGGGAGAGCACTCTATTATTTATTCAAAGTAAACAAACATTGACTGGAAGAGATTAATATGGCTGAATGATAGGATTTGCGCGTTTATAAAAGATTGAAAACTTATATACAGTGAATTGTTTATTTTAAAAAGGGAAGTCATGGAGAATTGAGGGGGGGGAGGGGGGGGGGGGGGGGGGGGAGTTGACATAAACTGTACAGCATGCAATTGACGGTAAAACGCACATGATTTTTTTTTGTCTTACACTAGTGCAAGATAAGAAAATCTCAAATCGCTAAAAATAGGAACTGTCTGTTTCAAAAGTGAGAAATTGCCATCACTTGTCGTCCATCCTCGATGTCTGCCGTTGTTTTCTTCTCTGAATCCATTTTGCCACACTTAGTAGGAATATTCACTGGATGGTCTATATCCTTCACAGTTAATAGGTTGATCAGAAGTACACTAAACAAACAAGAGTTCCAAATGTGTCGAAAAGGATGTGTCCCTATATATAGGTATACATTATTTATTGTTCATTTGTTTTTGATGATTATATTTTGATGCATTCATGAAGAAAATCCCTTTCAGAAACATGTATAACGTTACTATGTAACTACAGTCAAACCTGTCTTGTGTCACCATCCAAGGGAGGAGTGAAATATGGTCACATAAGAAAGGAGGTCACTTAATACAGGTTTAATTGATATGAAATGCACTGTGAATGGAAATTAGAATTAAGGTCACATAATTAATCCTCCGATTTTGTTGACAATGGACACCTCCGTGGCTGCGGAAGGAAAAGTAGGTCACGTGACATCTTCCGCCTTTCCGTCGTTCTCGGGTTTTATCATTGCCTTACGAAACTTATATGAGAAATTCATATTTTGGCGCCTTGTTATTTGAATTTGGAATTTCTAGTGTTTAGTATTTATATATGATAAAACCCGAGAACGACCGAAAGACGGAATATGTCATGTGACTTTTTTTTCCTTTTGCAGCCACGGAGGTGTCCATTGTCAACAAAATCGGAGGATTATCTGTCAGTATGGGAGTGCAGATGGTAGGAAGATATAAACAAACAGGTTTTCCTTGAAGAAAGATCATTTCACTACGCAAATTAGTAAGCGATTTGCGTCCTATCAACATTTTGACAGGGGAAATAACGGTTGAAGTGACAGGGGTAGTAGGAGTGAGTCCGGCCTTGTGGTATTTTAGGTACATAGCGAGCATATTTTTGACTCTGCACAAACGCCTGTGCAGCAATGTGAAAATAAATAAAATGCTTTTGAGGTAGAGCTGATTGAACTCTAATAACAAGGGCTTGTTACGATTTTTTCGAGTACTCGAGGGGGGAAAAATCCTAACAAGCCCCTGTGCTCTAACTTCCATATGCATAATCAGGTGAGCGATACAGGATCAGATGAGCTGCCATTTATTTTTTCTTATAAAGAACAAACTTAATTTAATCCAAGCTGTACATGAATGAATAAGAAAAGTTTGAAGATACCAAAGGTGCAATCACAGGCCGTAAATGGAAGGATAGACAAAGCAATGACCCCAAAAAGGACAAACAATGATATTCAAAACATTGCACGGAAAACTAAAGATAAAGATACACTAATCCGACTTAAAATCGTGAATGGACTCAGGTACTACGGAATAATAACAGTTTCTGGTCCACTTGTGGCACCTGTCATGTTACTCTTGTTGCAAACTGGTGATAAGTCATAAATGAGGAAAGGACTGGATTATGATTATGATGAACAGAACATATATGTGGTCATTTGTGACTCAAATATTCCTGAGCGATTAACTAGGTCATGGTGGCAAGGGAAAAACCTACAAAGTGATGATTTCAACATAACCACTAGAAACAATTGGTTCAGTATCTTCTTTGTCAGCAGCAAACTTATATCAAGGAAATCCTGACAGGAACCACAAGCTCATGAATATCATATCAGCTGAGAGATATATACTCCATATGCAGGTGCTGCTGCAATGTTGCTGAATATGAATAGAAAGTTCTCAATGGGAAAATTGAAATCATATCTTTTGTCGTAAACTTTCGTTGATAACAGTTTGTCGTGGTCAATTTCGATTTGTAGTCAAGGTATGGAACAGATCTAACTGTAGCTGTGGTATCCTTTATTTCAAGCTCAATGCGATAGATGTGATCAACTTGTATTCAATGTATGTAAACCACTAACCAGTTTATTTCTGTCTATCATCTCTTAACAGTTATAAAGTATAATATACAAGGTCAATGATTTGTTTTTCAGTCCTTCAGGTTCCAATGATGGGCACGGCTGAGGAAATGAAAGAGCTTATTTCAAAGGGCACGTTCATGGCATTTGAAAACCGTGTCTACCTAGCTGGTGCCTGCAATGTGGGTAAATCTACCCTTGCCAGTATTCTTCTTGGTGAGGAGATTCCACAACGTTGGAAATCAACTGATGGACTAATTATTTACTTTGGAAGGAATGGGATACATTTGAAAGACAAAACAATGATTCCATTGAAAAAAGGTAATGCAACTTAAAACTACCTAAATGTATTGTTGAACAGTACCAGCTTTGTTTTTGTTGTTAAAAAATAGGCCAAGAACCAACATCAGTGATAACTGTCAGTAATTATGGAGCTATATAATGACTTATTAGACAAATACTGGTAGAAAACACCAGACAGGACTGACTTGGACAAGAACAGACATCAGTCTTAACTGTCAGTAATTATTGAGTTATATCATTACTAACTAGACATAGTCTGGTAGAAAATATTAGACAGAACTGATTACGACAAGAATCAACATCAGTCATAACTGTCAGTAATTATTTATACAATAATATTGTGTTGTCCATGTTATATGCTGAAATATGTCCCAAGGTTAAAAGGCATAATGCACGACCCGAAGACATAATGTACGACCCGAAGGGGAGTGTATTATGCCTTCTAACCTTTGGTCATATTTCGGCGTATAGCATGGACAACACAATAGTATTGTTATTATTACTCTGAATGTCTTTGTTGATTTTAAAAAATGAAATTTGTCTATAATGTATTGATAGTATAAAGATTGGCAAATAATATTCACTTAAATTCAAGAAATATTTAATTTCAATAATAACAATGAACTGTCGAATATTTAATTCCCAAACCTGGAACTGGCCATTGCTTTGATAGACGACAGCATCAACGTTAACGAAAAACGTATAGTACATTGTAAATTGTACACTGTTAAAAGCGCTCAGGTGATCCCGTTTAGACCCGCCTATTTAAATGACGTAACATTGTTCTAAGCTCCACCCATCAGCATAGTAATGACTCCAACAATAGTACTATGTGAGTGCATAGTACAACGACGCTATTTATTCTTTGCAAAATTATTTTTCGATAATATCATGTCAATTACAATGAAAGTTTCTTACATGAAGAGTAATAATTAACTATATTATGACTAATTAGACATATACTGGTAGAAAACATTAGACAGAACGGATTAGAACAAGAACCCACATCAGTCATAACTGTCAGTAATTACTTAGCTATATCATGACTAACTAGACATATACTAGTAGAAAACACCAGACAGAACTGACTTGGACAAAAACTAAATTCAGTGATACCTGTCATCAATCATTGAGCTATATCATTACTAATTAGACATATACTCGTAGAAAACACCAGACAGAACTGACTTGGACAAGAAATAACATCAGTCATACCTGTCAGCAATTATTGAGCTATATCATGACTAACTAGACATATTGTAGAAAACACCAGACAGAACGAACTTGGACAAGAACCAACAGTGGTCATAACTGTCAGTAATCATTGAGCTATATCATGACTAACTAGACAAATACTGATAGAAAACACCAGACAGAACTGATTAAAACAAGAACCCACATCAGTCATAACTGTCAGTAATCATTGATCTATATTATGACTAACTGACAAATAATGGTAGAAAGCATTAATCAAATCTGATTACGACCAGAACAGATATCAGTCATAACTGTCAGTAATTATTGAGCTATATCATGTCTTAATAGACATAACATGGTAGAACACATTAGACAGAACCGATTACGACAAGAGCCAACATCAGTCATAGTTGTCAGTCATTATTGAGCTATATCATGAATAAGTAGACACATAATGGTAGAAATATAACAGGCATGAATCATTTATAAAAGGAAACATGCATATTATCTTTAAGCCATTTACCTGGTATGAATCATTTTGAACCATAATTTGAACTCGAAATATATTGTTAATTTATGAATTGTTATATATGGTCAAATGTCTATCCCATATAAACCTTTGCTAACTAAATACTAGCATTGCATTTATCTTTCGGAAACAATATAAATTGCACTACATTATCAGGTTCTGATGGGGATGTTTTGTCTAAATTACTACGTGGCCAGCCAGACATGAAGCAAGAAACACATCCTTCCGATGATGGTGAAAGTTTGCCAAAGCAAAGAAAGATAATGAGCCATCACCCTGCTGCCAAAGAAGCGATAGCATCTGAGAAACATATAGGTGCCAAAAGTAAAGGCATTTTATTTGAGAAAACTGACACAGAACTTGTTAAAGGAGCAAGAAACAAAGACACACATAAAGGACTGTCCAAAGCACAACCACAGGCCCAGAAGGTCTCAAAACAAAGCTACATTAAAATTCACGAGGATATAAAAGAGGAATTGAGAAAAGGAAATTACAAAGTGAATATAGCCCCATCAGATCTTGTTGATTTTGGAGGACAGAAATCGTTTGACATGACACATCAGTTATTTATACAACATAAAGGAGAGTTTATTTTGATGTTTAATGGAACATTTGATCTCTGTGATCCTTTACCTGAATACCCACAAGGAGATGTTACTACAGAATGTAAGTTGGTGTAAATAAGTGTTTTGTCTTTTCTGATTTATATACTGAACAATAATATAATGTTTGTAGACACATGTTTATGATGTCTGTAATCAGAGTTGTGTTTGTAGACACATGTTTATGATGTCTGTAATCAGAGTTGTGTTTGTAGACACATGTTTATGATGTCTGTAATCAGAGTTGTGTTTGTAGACACATGTTTATGATGTCTGTAATCAGAGTTGTGTTTGTAGACACATGTTTATGATGTCTGTAATCAGAGTTGTGTTTGTAGACACATGTTTATGATGTCTGTAATCAGAGTTGTGTTTGTAGACACATGTTTATGATGTCTGTAATCAGAGTTGTGTTTGTAGACACATGTTTATGATGTCTGTAATCAGAGTTGTGTTTGTAGACACATGTTTATGATGTCTGTAATCAGAGTTGTGTTTGTAGACACATGTTTATGATGTCTGTAATCAGAGTTGTGTTTGTAGACACATGTTTATGATGTCTGTAATCAGAGTTGTGTTTGTAGACACATGTTTATGATGTCTGTAATCAGAGTTGTGTTTGTAGACACATGTTTATGATGTCTGTAATCAGAGTTGTGTTTGTAGACACATGTTTATGATGTCTGTAATCAGAGTTGTGTTTGTAGACACATGTTTATGATGTCTGTAATCAGAGTTGTGTTTGTAGACACATGTTTATGATGTCTGTAATCAGAGTTGTGTTTGTAGACACATGTTTATGATGTCTGTAATCAGAGTTGTGTTTGTAGACACATGTTTATGATGTCTGTAATCAGAGTTGTGTTTGTAGACACATGTTTATGATGTCTGTAATCAGAGTTGTGTTTGTAGACACATGTTTATGATGTCTGTAATCAGAGTTGTGTTTGTAGACACATGTTTATGATGTCTGTAATCAGAGTTGTGTTTGTAGACACATGTTTATGATGTCTGTAATCAGAGTTGTGTTTGTAGACACATGTTTATGATGTCTGTAATCAGAGTTGTGTTTGTAGACACATGTTTATGATGTCTGTAATCAGAGTTGTGTTTGTAGACACATGTTTATGATGTCTGTAATCAGAGTTGTGTTTGTAGACACATGTTTATGATGTCTGTAATCAGAGTTGTGTTTGTAGACACATGTTTATGATGTCTGTAATCAGAGTTGTGTTTGTAGACACATGTTTATGATGTCTGTAATCAGAGTTGTGTTTGTAGACACATGTTTATGATGTCTGTAATCAGAGTTGTGTTTGTAGACACATGTTTATGATGTCTGTAATCAGAGTTGTGTTTGTAGACACATGTTTATGATGTCTGTAATCAGAGTTGTGTTTGTAGACACATGTTTATGATGTCTGTAATCAGAGTTGTGTTTGTAGACACATGTTTATGATGTCTGTAATCAGAGTTGTGTTTGTAGACACATGTTTATGATGTCTGTAATCAGAGTTGTGTTTGTAGACACATGTTTATGATGTCTGTAATCAGAGTTGTGTTTGTAGACACATGTTTATGATGTCTGTAATCAGATTTGTGTTTGTAGACACCTGTCCCTGGTTATGATGTCTGTAATCAGATTTGTGTTTGTAGACACCTGTCCCTGGTTATGATGTCTGTAATCAGAGTTGTGTTTGTAGACACATGTTTATGATGTCTGTAATCAGAGTTGTGTTTGTAGACACATGTTTATGATGTCTGTAATCAGAGTTGTGTTTGTAGACACATGTTTATGATGTCTGTAATCAGAGTTGTGTTTGTAGACACCTGTCCCTGGTTATGATGTCTGAATCAGAGTTGTGTTTGGCGACATATATCTCTATTTCCAGTGTCGGAATCAGAGTTGTGCTTGGTGACATATATCCCTATTTTCAGTGTCTCAATCAGAGTTGCGTTTGGTGACATATATCCCTGTTTCTAGTGGGTAAGTCAGAGTTGTGTTTGGTGACATATATCCCTGTTTCTAGTGTCTGAATCAGGGTTGTGCTTGGCGACTTATATTCCTGTTTCTAGTGGCTAAATCAGAGTTGTATTTGGTGACATATATCTCTGTTTCTAGTAGCTAAATAAGAGTTGTGTTTGGCGACATATATCCCTGTTTCTAGTGGCTAAATCAGAGTTGTGCTTGGCGACATATATCCTTGTTTCTAGTGGGTAGATCAAAGTTGTGCTTGGGGACATGTATCCCTGTTTCTGGTGGCTAAATCAGAGTTGTGTTTGGTGACACATATTCCTGTTTCTAGTGGCTAAATCATAGTTGTGTTTGGTGACCCATATCCCTGTTTCTAGCGGCTAAATCAGAGTTGTTTTTCACAACATGTATCCATGTTTCTAGTAGCTAAATCAGAGTTGTGGTTGGTGACATATATTCCTTTTTCTAGTGGGTAGATCAGAGTGAGTTGTGGTTGGTGACATATATCCTTGTTTCCAGTGGCTAAATCAGAGTGAGTTGTGTTTGTAGACACCTGCACCTGGCTGTGATGTCTGAATCAGAGTTGTTTTGAGGACATGTGTCCCTGTCCCTGGCTATGATGTCTGAATCAGAGTTGGTTTTGACCCAATTTACAGTGTCGGAATCAAAGTTGTTTTGTGAACACCTGTCCCTATTTATAGTGTCTGATTTAGAGATATTTTTAGAACAACTGTCCCTATTTATATTGTCTGATTCAGAGAAGTTTTTCAGGAGACATGTCCTTATTTGTTGTGTCTTATTCAGGGTTGTTTTTCAGGAGACATGTCCTTATTTGTTGTGTCTGATTCAGAATTGTTTTTGTAGACACCAGTCATTATTTGTAGTTTCTGAATCAGAATTGTTTTTGAGGACACCGGTCCTTATTTGTAGTTTCTGAATAAGAGTCGTTTTTGAGGACACCTCTCTCTATTTGTAGTGTTTAATTCAGAGTTGTTTTTCAGGAGACTTGTCAGAATTCGGGTTTCTTAGACACCTCTCCTTTGTATTGTCTGATTCGTACAGGCAACATGGATTCTGACACCATTTCTTATGAAATGCATAGTTATTACTACAGAAGACAAACAGAAGCAACTCATCTTTATATGACATTGTTACCCAACATAGTCAAAGCTATCTTTACAGTCTTCTCTAAACTAAATGGGTGACAAAGATAACAAATCAGTGTTTTCTGTAGTTATTCAAGTTTCCTCCTTAAATAAAACTGAACGTTACAATACAAATGTTGTCAATTGTGTTTTATTTATGTATGCATGTATAACACTCTTCACTTTATCACACTTTTAATTATAAAATAATCATTCTTTTACTTTCAGCTATATTGATGCATTAGATGAGCTTCCTCCTGAATTATAATATAATGATACTTTTACTTTCAGCTATATTGAAGCATTGGGTGAGCTCTATCCTTTCGTATTGTGCAGATGATGACGACATTCTGCCAATAATACTGTTTGCAGCAACACACAGTGATTCATATACTCAGGTTTTATCATTTGTTTTTATTATTCTCATTTTGTTAGCTGGCTTGGCTTAAAGGTCATTGGGATACCGTTGTCATTTATCATATCATTATACCCCCCGCAAACAAAGTTTTGGGGGATACATAGGAATCACCCTGTCCGTCCATCCGTTCGTCTGTCCGTCCATCCATGTACCTTGTAAGCGCAACTCCTCCTAAACCGCTTATTCGATTTTTATGAAACTTTGCACATTTGTAGTACACTACCTGCAGATGTGCATGAAGGAATATGGTTACTCTCCAAAATTTAAAAGGGGAGATAATTCAACTTATACTTTCACGAAAAAGGGGGGGGGGGGCATGTACCTTGTAAGTGCAACTCCTACTAAACTGCTCATTTATTTTTTCTGAAACTTTACATAGGTGTAGTATACAACCTGCAGATGTGCATGAAGGAATACAGTTGCGGTCTAAAATTTTAGAAGGGGAGATAATTCAACTTATACTTTCACGAAAAGGGGGTCGTGTACCTTGTAAGTACAACTCCTCCTAAACGGCTTATTGGAGTTTTCTGAAACATTACACAGTTGTAGTACACTACCTGCAGATGTGCATGAAGGAATATGGTTGCTGTCCAAAATTTAAAACGGGAGATAATTCAACTTATACTTTCACGAAAAGGGGGGGCATGTACCTTGTTAGCGCAACTCCTTCTAAACTGCATAATGAAATTTTATGAAACTTTACACAGTTGTAGTACACAACCTGCATATATGCATGAAGGAATACCGTTGCTGTCTAAAATTTAGAAGGGGAGATAATTCAACATATACTTTCACGAAAAGGGGGGTTGTGTACTTGTGGCGACCCCTAGATATATGTTCTTGGTTACTTTATTTTGGGGATGGGATGTCGTCTCCTTGACATAAGTCCATATCCGTTCATTTTTCATAGTTAACTTGCTAATATACCTGTATTCCAAAGTTTGAACATCATAGCATTGCAAGCGGGGAGTAACACTCAGTGAGGTCACTCACAGTTCTAGTTATATTAATTATTTAGTACAGAATGTTAATTACACTTTTGTTTAAGCTAAAATTTGACAATTTTTCAAATAATTCGGAAAAATTAAATAAATGTACTTTATATTCCTATGTTGTGATAGAAAATATTTCGTCATTTACAATTTCTCAAAATAATAGACAATCATTACAAGAGTGAGCGATTCAACCATTTTAAAATCGACTGATCACACCATTATCAAAGTGACCGATTACACCATTAACCGAGTGAGCGATTCAACCATTATCAAAGTGACCGATTCCATCATTATTAAAGTATCTGATTCCATCATTATCAAAGTAACTGATTCCATCATTATCAAAGTGACCGATTCCGTCATTATCAAAGTGACCGATTCCATCATTATCAAAGTGACAGATTCCATCGTTATCAAAGTGACCAATTCCATCATTATCAAATTGACAGATTCCAGCATTATCAAAGTGACAGATTCCATCATTATCAAAGTAACCAATTCCATCATTATCAAAGTGAGCGTTGTCAAGGTCCAAGAAGATTCTTGTTTATACTGTTAGAAACATTTAATGCATTTTATCACACAATTTAAAAAAGTAGGGGGGGGGGGAGTGTGGAGGACTAAGCTTTGATTCCATATATGGCAGCTTATAATTCATATTGAATATAAAATACAGCTTTGTACAGTCCTTAGAACAGTTAATGTTGTTAAGTATGGCTCCACCTAAGAATCATGCAGTGGGTGATCCATTGATAGTTTTAAATTTGGAGTATATATGGTTCATATGTTGCATTTTGATGGAAAACTCATACAAATAATAAAAGAACACATGTATTGACATTGGTTGCTATGGTCACAATTTCATGATAGAACCAATTTAATTTCAGCCTTCAAATCACTAAATTTGCATTTTTACCACACAGATTTCTAAAAAAATACTTAAAAAAATTAATAAAAATAAATACATATTAGTGATGTTGAAGATTTTTTCTAAAAATTAAAGTATATGAACAGAAAGTACAACTTTGCAACTTATTATACCCCCACTCGCAGGGTGGTGGGTATACTGGAATACCCTTGTCTGTCCGTCCGTCCGTTCGTCCGTCCCTAAACCTTGTGTACATAACTAGTCATTTGTCTTTTGTTGAATTTTATTCATATTTGGTATCTTGGTTGGCTATGATCTGTGCATGCGCACATAATACCTATTTCACGGATCGTTGATTTTTGCCAGTGTCATAGCCCTTTTAATGTTTATTTGACCATACGTCCGTCCGCACATCTTGTGTACGCAGCTAATCGTTTGTCTTGTCATATTTTATTCATATTTGGTATCTTGGTTGGCCATGATCTGAGCATGCGCATATTATTCCGATGTCACGGATGATTGATTTTTGCGAGAGTTATAGCCCTTTTCATGTTTGTTTGACCATATGTCCGTTCGCACATCTTGTGTACACAACTAGTCATTTGTCTTTTGTCGTGTTTTATTCATATTTGGTATCTTGATTGGCCATGATCTGAGCATGCGCATATTTTACCGATTTCACGGAAGGTTGATTTTTGCGAAAGTTATAGCCCTTTTCATGTTCCCTTACAGGCTGCTGCTATAAATTATTTCCTTAATTAGCTCTGTATAATATTTATATCTAATAATCTGTAATACATCATTTTTCATCATTCCAAACGTTTACTAGCCAACTGCCCTGGGAGGATACACATCTCTTGATTCCAACACTCTTTGCACTCCTTTAGGCCTCTCCACCAGGTTAAGTCCCACTATAATCTAATACTTTACTACAGTGTTCCAAGTGACGCCCTGTGCCTTTTCCATTACGCCATGCCCTTTTTCAAAGTCTATATGCCATTTTTAAGAAAATGTATCGTTTATTTTGATGTTTCGTAATGTTCCGCCATTTTTCTCGATTACGCTTCCTTGTTAAGATTGCGCGTGCATTATAATCAATATTCTACCTGTTTACTTTGACAATTAAGGAAAACAGCTGATTGACCGTAGGTTATTGGAACAGCTGATTGACTCTAGCTAATTGAAAGTGATTAAAACTCATCAAATAAACAAATTTAACATGTTGTCTTATTTCTGTCACAATGCCCAAGCGTGACAGACGTTTGAAGGAATAAATTAAATTTTTTCTAAAAAAAAAAAAAAAAAAAGAAGGAAAATGCAAAGAAACAAACAGAAGTTTTAATGACTTTTTTAGTACTACGGGAGTTTTAGATATATTTTTTAGCATCTTGATGGTGTTTAGCTTTTAATTAATTTGAATCCCTTACAATAGCGATACAAATATATTAAAAAAAAAATAGAAATCTCCACTTAGATTTTTTTACAGTAGAATTTTACATCACTAACAGTGGTTCAAAGTGTTTTCTATTATTAGCAAATTAATATTTTAATATTTTTTTTTTATTTAATCCAATTTTAAAATGTTGAACTTTCAAATTCATCTGAAACTTAAACAAGTGATTACATAGAGGAATGTCATGAAAGGAGCATCATGGCATGCCATAAGCTTTTATTAAATGAAAAGCTTAGTTTATCAGCACTGTACTCCAATACTATCATACACTTAATGAATACAGCTGCTGTGTTACCTCTGAGTACAGCAGAAGTAGAAAGGGTATTTTCACAGGTCAAATTGGTAAAGTGTGATCACAGAAATCGCATGAAACAGGTCACAATGAACAATATTTTACCTGTCAAACTAAATTGCAACAAACAATGTTATGAGCATGTGTCAGATACAGTAGTTGACAAGTTTTTTTTAGAGTTAATGACAGAAAAATAGAATTCTATCTAGGTTGATTTGTTGAATAAACTGACCTATTTGCTCATGTATAAATAATAAAAGTCAATATTTGATTTTGCAGTGTCCCTAAAACATGCCTTTTTTGAAAATCCAACAGCGCACTAAAGTGCCCTTTTTCAGGATCAGCACCCTGCCCTTTTGAAATCCTAGCTGGAACACTGTACTACACATCAACTTATGTAGAGTGAGTGGGGGTATCACAGCATGACAACGCGTGCAGTTTCATTTGTTAACTTGGCAACCAAACAGCCTCATTTCCCGTGTTCATAAAAATGAGGAGAAAAAACTGGGTTTTTGATTATCTATTATCTTCTGTGAACAGGGTGGTATGTGAATGATGCTTGTTTGTATCCGTTCATTTGACACTTGTTTTAAACATATCAAAAATAATCGTTTGTAGCCTCTTTTAGATTTTTTGGAAAGAAGTGTTTTTTGTCCCATACTTTTGGTTTTTTAGCAAATACTATACGACATTTTTTTTACAAAATATTTCTACTTCTCCAAAATACTGATATTATCTTTTTCACATAAACTTATAACCAAACTAACTACTAAATAAACTTTTAACTTTAAATTATGTGAATGGTTGCCATGGAAACAAAAATAAAACATTTTACGTATCAAATGCATTTCATATCATGTTAAAATCTTAAAATTTTCTGTTGGTCACAAAGATTTCCATATTACTGATTACATAGCTAAATGCCAACACTTAAACTGAAAACAATGAAAATGTAAATGATACCAATATTGCCATCGAAACAAAAACACAAAGTTTGATAAATCTGCAATTCAAACACACCAAAAATTATTTTATAGCATTAATTTCTCAATCATTTTTAAAATCAAATCTGCTAATTTTCCAATTGTAAGTTTTAGATAGTATAGAATTATGGTACTAAAATAGTACTACACATTATTATACAATTCTAGTACTATGCATTTATTGTACAATTATAGTACTATTATTTTAAGTCACTTTTAAGATACTAAAGATTTGTTGTAGTAACATTTTACTATAAGCTTATAATACAAATATGGGGTGCTTGTCTTGATTACATTATAATTTAAATGAATTCTGCGCTAAGCACGCAACATTAAGAAGAAAGAGCAAAGACGGATTGGCTCGGAATAAGGTGTCTGAGTGGTGCAACATTTCTATCCACGGACTGTTGTTTCAGTGAACTAACACTATAAAAATGCAACTAAGCGCCTTGGTGTAGTACACAACAGACATCATCTCATTGACAATTAACTTGTTCTCGCCATGATATAGCTGTAAATTGCTGTGTTGGAGTTAAAAAAACAATCCCTCACTCTTCTGTTTGTTGATTTGGGGTTTGAGACGGTAAGGAAAGTCTTGGACATTTTTTTTCAATCTGAATAGGAAGGAGATAGTGTAGGGTGTCAAGCCACTTTTCACAAAAATTATATAGAGAAATAGGATTTATTTTTATTAAAATATGGGATAAATTAAAGTTATATTTAGCAATAAAATGCATTGCCTCCACCTCTATTGTAGCCATTCCTCACCTCCTTTATACTGACAAATGACAAAAAAAAACCAGTATCATTACTCTAGCTACATAGTCTCCTATTGCTCTTTTAACAAAATATATAAAAATCAGACACGGAAAAAAAAAATCAACATGCTCTTTAGCAAGACATATGGTTTACTTGTTTCAGTGACTCTTTCAAAAGATACATGTAGTAATAAACGGGTTGCCCAATTCAGAAAATCCCAGAGAGTTAAAATGGTATTTTTTTTTATTACATAGACCATTAAGCATTGTAATGAAGATGTACATGTATTATCCTAAACCAAGAAACATGTATTGAGTAGCAGACCACCATAAAAATGGACATGTATAACAAAAGACTACAATACTCAGAAAATTCAACAATAAAAAAATTCACATGAATGTATCTGTTGCGATACAAGATCAGCCAACAACCATAGAATAATCAGCATTAATATCTTTATGTCATTTTTATATGAAACTTCCATTTTCTGTCTTTTTCTTGACATTATCCCTTCTTTTTTTGATGGCAAAATGAATGATTCATGAACGATGACTCCTAGTGATGATGGACATATTTTCTTGACATCATCTTCTGTTTATAGAATACCATCTCCAATTTCAAAATATTTCCAAGCAATGACGTATTTATCCCTACAATACATTAAAAGATGTTTTGAGTTTTGATAAATATTAACTTTTGCATTTGAAAAATGTGATAGGTTTTTACAAGTACACCACAATTCTAAGCAACCATCCTTTTTCTATGTGAAGTTTAGTACAGACTTATGAAGAATGGATACATGTTTTTTTTCTTTTCTTTTCTTTTTTTTAATTCATATTTTTTTTTATTGAAATCTCTACATTTGTTAGTTAAAAAAACATTGAATATCGGTACTCTATTCCGGCCTCATTGAAGTTAGTAAAAACGATGTAATATACAGTTATTACTATTTGTAAGTAAGTACATATAAGATAATACTATTTTTAAGCATGATACATATAACAAGAAAGTACAGTTGAATCTGTACGATCAGATAATAGATGATCAAATTACATTTACCAATGTAGTTTCACACAAAACTAAAGAATTTCAATTTTACATGTTTTGGGGGGGTTACATTTCATAATAATATTAGGTTTTTAGGAGATGAAAAATATTTTAGGATATGAGAAAAAAATATATACTTTTGGTTAACTACTAGTTAGAACCAAGAAAAGAAAAAAATAAATAAATAAATAAATAAATGAAAAAAAAATTATACATTGTAATAATAATAATTGGAAAAACAAAAAAAACAAAATGAAAAAACTAAGAAGACTGATCAAATTGAGTGGAAAACAAAAATGTGAGTCGGAACAGGCATTATAATATTTTATATATCTTATAGAGAGTTATAATTTTGCAAGTAAACAATACTTTTTGAAGTGCTACATATGTTTTTTTCAATAATAAAAAAAAAAAGAAAAACATAAAGCTCTATGAATGTTCCCTATTTTGTAGTAAAGTATTCCAACAGTTCCATGAATTGTTGAAAACTTCTAGGTTTTCTTGTTTAATGGCCATTATTTGTTCTGTATTATAAAGCTCTTAGAATATATATATAAGGGCTGTTAATGCAATGTTTTTTGAAAGACATCTACATGTGTATATATAGTATTTATTTGCTAGTAAAATGTTATTGCTTATCAAAGAGTTTTTTTCCTTGTGGTATCCCAATATGAATGTCTTTTTGTTATAGTTTAAAGTAAAATTACCATTTTTAAGTGTCCAATTATCTAATGCTTCCAGTAGAATCTGGACATTTTCACATTTCCACAACAAATGTATCATATTTTCATTTTTTTTGCAAAAACTACACAGTGGATCTTGTTTTATTTTGAACTTATATAGAAAGGTGTTTGTAGTTCATCTGAGATGGTTAATTCTATTTTGTAACCACTGAAATTTACATTTTTTTTGTAGTTTTGAAAGGAAGTTTATAAATTTGCTTAATATCATTTTCTGTCAATTCAGACATTGTCATACATTTTTGTTTGGATATGTGTTAATGCAGCTGTTGTATGGCCTTATTTTCTTTTCGGTCACATCCAAATATTATGTAGATGAACCGATAATTTACAAACTCTCAGAATTTAAAAAGACCCAAGTAATGAAAAACCGACATGTATTGTTGAAAATTAAGGAAACAAAATATTGCAGTGTACGCTGTCATGCTCTGGAGCCAAGTAATTAAGTCTCCCAAACAACGTTTGGAGACTTATTGCTTTTGCTCCGTTTCTTATTATTATTATTATTAATATTATTATTCTCTTTCTCCTCTTTCTCCTTTCTTTCCGCGGACCATGAACTTGTCCACGCAGATCTCAGGAACTACTGGACAGAATTTCATGAAACTTGATGGAGTTATTGATATATGTTTCTAGTTGATCCAAAAGTTTTCAAATTTGTGGTAAAGGAGTCAAAGCCATATTTTTGGGGGTTCAAATGGGGTGGGGGTTACTATAGAATCCTATGGGAAACTTGAAATTTCGTATATTAATGTTGATAACTTCTAACTGGATAATGATAGAGACATAAAATTTGACATAGTGATAGGTCACCATTAGAGGATGTCTGCCATTTTCAAAATGGCTGCCAAAACACGGCATACAATTGGGGAGTAAAAATTCAACATTGTCCGATATCATCAAAATTTGATATGTAGGTAGATAGTGTCAGTGGCCGGTTTGGGAGACTTCATAATCGTTAGATTATAATCATATCTTGTTTTATGATAATTTTGAATATAAAGGCACAGGGTGACCCAATACTTCCCTAACATATATCTACATGTACATGTACACTGTAGTACTAGTGGCAGAGAGAAATATACTTCCCCTGATATCCAGGATGAGATCATTAATATCATAAAAAATCAGACTCGTACCGCAATAGTATGTACATGAATGCAACACTAATAAGTGTTTCGCTCTGATAGCCCATGAAGCAACAAATGTTTCGACCCAGTAACACATATCGGTGTGTCTTAGATATCTGAGAAGGGATCTTATCAGTATTTGTTTCTGCTAAGGCAAGAAGAGCAGATTTTGAACTATTTTAAACATACTTTGCTAACTTAGATAATTAAAATTGTACTTGGTCATGCCTTCTGTGATACTCTTAAACGTCTGGAGAATGCATCATTTTGCATACAGTAAAAAAAAATCTTGGTGAGAGCCAACCCCTCAGCAGATGTCCACTTTGTTTAGCACTAGCTATATGCCCCTGTACAGTGATAATTCCAATTATGTAACTTTGGTATAATTTTCAAAATTAGCAGATAGCTAACAATAAACGGTATAGTATTTCAAGCAAATCATGGGTATTACTAGTACTGCTGTAAATGAACAGCGTTATGTCACACAAGGATATCCAATGCGAATCTTAACATCAGACATGTTCTTACTTTCCATACTCTTAATTTTTCAAGGTAGGCACTATGTTTAATTTGTATATAATTGTATTAACAAAACAGTATACAGTAATCAATCCAATCCTGTAAATTTGCTATATTTATCAGAAATTATTTTTATTATGTAAATTTAACTAAAGTTTACTTTTAAAAAACTTTATCTTGTGACTATAGAAATAAAAAGATTGTAAACATACCATTTCAACAGGTGGTAAAACACCATAGTCCTCCAAAATTATCTGCCTATGGAAAGAAGAGGGTCTTTAATTTCCTGTATGTTGAGGATGAATGCAACTTTTACACTGCCGAAAGTCTACCACAAGTTTGCAACGATATAAATAAAGTGCATACTGTTACATTAAGAGACAGATTCGTTGTTAAAATGCCTACTCTACGACACACCTAATCTCGTTGAGATTAGACTACCAAAGAAAGGTTCTGCTCTGTATCTGCAGAATAATTTCTAAGTGAAATATTATATGTTGCATGTGTCACAACAAAATTTCTCAATCACTTAAAAGTACAACAGTCCAGTGAGGTGATATTTGAGCAAAACCGGAAGTGATGAACGGTAAACAAACAACATTCGCACAGAATGAAAATAAAAAGATAAAATATTAAATTAATCAATTTCATCATCAAAATGTATTGCTATTTTAACCAATTAAAAATAGATAATTAAAGATGTTAACTCCAAAGGTTTAACTTACAACATGAAATAAGTAAAATGTTATTCATTTTGAAGTTCAACAAGAGTTATCCTTACCTTACCTCTGTGTCTTCACATCCTTCTAAGGATAACCATGCCATTTGGCATGTAGAACATCCCATATCCAATAAGACCATGTGTAGTATTTACAAGTGCAGCATAAAAAAATACTAATAATAATTCATAAAAGCCCATGATGTATATACACGGTGCATACGCATAAAATGTAATAAATGCAGGATAAAAATTCTCTGCTAAAACACTATAAAGTTTAAGATAGTTGACGTTCCTTGTGTAAAATATAATAACCATATATATGATTTTTAAAATATAAAACTGAGATTATACGCGTTCAATAATGAGTCTGTGTGAATGTCGTTCTTGGAATTGTGATTTGGAGCGGTTAATTTAAAATTAAAATAACAACAATTTGACAATAGACTACACATAAAAACAATTTATATAATGTAGAGGAGATCCAATATTTTTCATTGTGCTATATAGTTTATTGCAAATAGCCTGTTAACAGCAGATATTTGTTCTGATATCCAACCTTTTTACTATACTTTATTAGTAAAAAAATTGTGACAATACTGATTTTAATATGGGCATAATAGCAAACAATAGCATAAATAAACACTTGTCTTTGAATATACATTTATTTTTACTCTAAATATGTCATATAACAAAATATTGAGTGAATTGATGATATAAGGTAAATTATGTTTTCTTTATTGTGCATGATTCTTAGATGGAGCCATACTTAAATGGTATTCAGGGACCACAACAGACAGGTCATGTTCAATGTCAGACTTTTATGCTCCTTCATTAGCCGAGATCTATTGATTTATATTTTCTTCATTTACAGAAAGATCGTATTGACAGGAGCAAAAAGTTGACCAAAGACCTTCAAGAAATGTTTCAAAATCATAAACAACATAAGCGCATAATATTCGATGACATCTTCTTTATAAATGGATTAGATGAAAATGACCCTGAAATCGATCGGCTGAAGACCAAGCTAGTTGAGGTAGCATTTAGACAAAAGTCATGGGGTAAAAGAATGCCTATGGCTTGGGTCCCACTGGATCTACAATTGTCTAAGATGAGGTCAGACAATACCACCCTAATCTCAAAAGAAGATCTAACAGCCCTGAATAGAAATAATGAGGACCTTGCACTTACAGATACACAAATTGAGCATTTCTTAAAAACTCAACATTCCTTAGGCAAACTTTTATATTTTGACCAACATGGACTTAAGAAATACATAATTGTACAGCCACAATCATTGGTAAATATCTTAAGATCTTTCATCACAGATGAACATTTCTGGCCCGATGATGAAAGTCTGCGAGATATTCTACGTGATATGATTAATAGAGGAGAAATCCCCCAAAAAGATCTACTCAAGCTTTGGTCACAGGAAGAATTTGACCAACACATGCCAAACAATGACCTGAAGGAGTTTATAATACAAGTCCTGGTTCACCTAGACATTCTTGTAGAACCAAAACGCTATAACCAAGAACAGAAGTCTATTGTCCAGTCATACCTGGTACCATGTATAGTAAAACGTACGCTACCAGATGATGATTATAGATCAAAGAGAGATATGATGATATGCTTATCTTACAACCTTTTAAAATCATCCATTCCTGCTGCCTTGTCTTTTAAGTTAATTGGGGCTGCAATAAATATTTGGCCTTTAAAGGAAACGAGAGAAGGTGTTTGTTTATATCATCAAGCAGCAATTCTTTGTATTGATAAAGAAAATGAGTTGCATATTTCGGTGAAAGATAATAAGATCATTATCTACTTAATAAACAAAGTCGCAACACGTTTCATATCACCAAACATTGCATCCACTGTACAAGAATGCTTAACATTGACAATGAAAAATGTACTTGAGTTCTATCACAAAAGCTTTGGAAAATCGCTCTCTACATCCGAGGTATCAAATTTGTTTGAAATAGAAGTTGGAGAATGGTGCGACACAGGAGCATGTTATATATCAGTTCCAGAAGAAGTAAAAACAATGATGGAATGAACATGTAAGAATAAGAAGATACACAAGTTTCCACTTTTCTGGATATTTGACAAGGTAAGTTTGATGTTCATTAATCTTCATTATTTGTTATTGGTTTGTTATTTTTTTTCAAATTCATAGACACATTAAATAAACACTGTGTATGCTCTTATTCAATATTTCAACTGAACATAAATAATTTTTAATGAAAACTCAAAAACCTGTATTTGGTATATCATTTCGCTACGACTGCACAGTAAGCTATCTTATTTAAATAAATAAAAAAATGTCCAAAAGCACTGCATGCCATTGACTGCTGCACAATATAAAACAAAGTCTACACATAATATATCATTAATATATATATAGGCATCGATCGATCTTCATTCTTCTATTGAATATTTTGTAAACAATAGCTATTAAATATTTAGTAAACAATAAATAACTGTGTTTATCTAGTACTGTGCTCGATGAATGACAATTTTTTGTTTGACCTTTTAACATGAAAATATCGTGCAAATTGTTACCTAACATGTAACAATAAAATATCAACTAATTAGATACAATGTAAACATACATGTAGACATATTAACACTGTTTATAGTAAAACATAGTATACAAATATACAGAGAACAACATATAGTTTAACATAGAACCATATGGAAAATGAAAATAAAATTCTTCTTTGAAACAGGTTAGCATATGTTGATATTAAATCTTAGCATATTTGTGATTGTGTTTATTTACTAAGAATGTGATGTCATTATATTCTACATTATACTTTTAGACAAAAGACATGTGTGATGCAAGATGTTCAGGTAATTTTATACTTTAATTTTAAGAGTTGAAGACACATGTTGTGAAACATGTTCAGGTGATTTTATAATTGTATGCACAAGACACATATGTCTTTTGTGATGCAAGATGTGCAAATAAATTTATGCTATTATTTTAGACACACACATGTAATAAAAGATGTACAGGTAATTTTATAGGATAATTTTAGGCACAAGACATATATCTTTTGTGATGAATGATGTGCAAGTAGTTCTATATTTTTTCAGTAGAAACAAATCATTTTATGTTCTTAGCTCACATGGCATCCGTCCGTGGTACGTTGTAGGATCTTCTCCTCTGAAACAACCTTACCAAATTAATCCAAGCCTGGCAGGGATGGGTCCCTTTCAAAATGTCATCCTCAATTGTCCATTGCTGGTCTATTATATATCAAACGAGCTCATATTTCAACGGTGGCTACATGGCAATTAGTAATCTAACATTAATTCATGGTTTAATTTTTTTTCCTTTCTGTCGATTTATACCGATCGTGCAAATTAGGCATATCTGGATTAAAGTTCGCAATTCATCTCCTCAGAAACCACTGAACCAGATTACACCAAATTTCGCTGAGAAGGTACTTGTGTGATTCTCACTCAATATGGTATCCAATATCCCCACATTATATTCAACATGGCGCCCATTTAAAAAGATGAATTTCTTTGTCTATTTCTGCATTATTATCAGTCAAAATGATCTCATATCTAAACTCCAGCTGAATTACAACGAGTTGTTGATCATATCATCCAAGTTTTCCTGTGATTTGTATTTTTTTCTGTCAACAGATTTATACCTATTATGTATATTTTTAGAAAACAAGTATCATATTAAAATCTTCTATCGAGAAATCTGGGCTGAAATGATTTTTGTTTTGCTCACTTTCAAAGTCCTATTTGACACTACCACACTCTATCCTCCATCCAAGATGGATGGCATTACTGTTAGTAGAAAGTTCATTAAACAAAATTTAGAAGTGAAATAGAAAACTAGATGATCGGTTACAGAGTAAAGGGGCCTCTAGTTTGTATATATTTCTAGCTTACTTCATTACTCATTTTTTTAATGTAAAATATTCCTCAATTTACATGGTTAATATTTTAATATGTAACATATACTCTCCACTTCGTTCAATACTCAGTTTGTGTATATTGTCATGTGTACTCTACAATCCCTAACCCTAATCAACAGTACAAACAAACAATAAACAAAGCATTGAGAAAACCAGAAATGAAATCTGTAATTATCTTATTACATATTTGACAGACATTGTATACTGTAATGATATGAATAAAATATAAATTATCTCCCCTTTTAAATTTGATATGTATACTATTTCCCCTTGTATATTTTATATTTATAGTATCTCCCCTTTTATATTTAATATGTCTTTTAACTGCAGGTTTTGACCCCAATGATTTGACATTGCGTCCAACTGACCAGCATCTTGTTAGACTGGCTGGTCTTGTTCCGCATCATAAATTTGATGACCTTGTCATCCATTTAGGATTGTCCAAAGATTCATGCGATAATATTAAAGATCAGTATCGAGAATATGGTCTAAAAGCAGTGAACTTTGTTGCCCTTTGTGAATGGAGACATCAACAGACAAAAAAGATGAAGAAAACATCATTTAAGGATTTATCTGATGCTTTAATTAAAGTTGGTTATAACCAGCATGTTCTATGTCAGGTAGGTAATAACTAATGTCATATCTTACTGGTTCTATGTCAGGTAGATAAAAACTAATGCCATATCTGACTGGATCTATGTCAGGTAGGTAATAACTAATGTCATATCTGACTGGTTCTATGTCAGGTAGGTAATAACTAATGTCATATCTGACTGGTTCTATGTAAGGTAGCTAATAGCTAATGTCTTATCTGACTGGTTCTATGTCAGGGAAGTAACAACTAAAGTCATATCTGACTGATTCTATGTAAGGTATGTCATAACTGAAGTCACATCTGACTGGTTCTATATCAGGTAGGTAATGACTAAACTCATATCTGACTAGTTCTATGTCAGGTAGCCAATAACTAATTTCATATCTGGCTGGTTCTATCTCAGGTAGGTGATAACTAAAGTCATATCTGACTGATTGTGTGTCAGGTAGGTAATAACTAAAAGTCATATCTGATTGGTTCTATGTCAGATAGGTAATACATTAAGTCATATTTGACTGGTTCTATGTCAGGTAGGTAATAACTAATGTCATATCTGACTGGTTCTATGTCAGGTAGGTAGTACTTAAAAGTCATATCTGACTGGTTCTATGTCAAGTAGCTTCTATAAAAGTAATACCTTAAGTCATATCTGACTGGTTCTATGTCAGGTAGCTTCTATAAAAGTAATACCTTAAGTCATATCTGACTGGTTATATGTCAGGTAGGTAATAACTAATGTCATATCTGACTGGTTCTATGTCAGGTAGGTAATAACTAATGTCATATCTGACTGGTTCTATGTCAGGTAGGTAGTACTTAAAGTCATATCTGACTGGTTCTATGTCAGGTAGCTTCTATAAAAGTAATACCTTAAGTCATATCTGACTGGTTATATGTCAGGTAGGTAATAACTAATGTCATATCTGACTGGTTCTGTGTCAGGTAGGTAATAACTAATGTTATATCTGACTGGTTCTATGTCAGATAGGTTATGGCTAATATCATATCTGACTGGTTCTGTTTCAGGTAGGTAATAACTAAAGTCATATATGACTGGTTCTGTGTCAGGTAAGTAATAACTAATGTCATATCTGACTGGTTCTATGTCAGGTAGGTTATAGCTAATATCATATCTGACTGGTTCTGTTTCAGGTAGGTAATAACTTAAGTCATATCTGACTGGTTATTTGTCAGGTAGGTAATAAGTTATGTCATATCTGAATGGTTCTTTTTGCAGGTAGGTAATAAGCTATGTCATATCTGACTGGTTCTGTGTCAGGTAGGTGATATCTATTATTAAACCTCTCTATATATATGTATCTAGGATTGGTCCGATCAGCGATCACATGACTTTGACAATTGCGACGTTTCCTTCGACAACCCCAAAAATTCACCGTGAGAGAAAAATAATAGTATTGTCACCCTCGTCAACCCCAATTTTGTTTCCGCTAGGTGGCGATAACAGCAAACCGGAAATCGTCTATTTGTGTAGAAAATATGGCAACTGCAGGTCAGTTTGCCGCTAGTTCAGAGGAACTTGGAAAATGTACTTACAGACATACTATCTGATAAATATATACATTACCTTTAATGTGAGATTGCTCTGAGAAATCTATTCTCGCAAAGCTAATCAACTATTGTATGTTTATTGAGGATTTTGTAACGTGATCAACAATTTTAGACTGTTGTCATAAAGGTATCACTTTTTGTCCGTTGTTCGGTTAATAAAACGATTATGGCCATCTTAGTCGGCTAAATCCCTCAGGAAAACAACCTTCACAATTTGCCAATTCTGGATTTCCACCTCCTAAGAAGGCAATAATTGTATGATGTCTTATCTGACTGTTTCTATGTCATGTAGGTAATAACTGATGTCATATCTGACTGTTTCTATGTCATGTAGGTAATAACTAATGTCACATCTGACTGGTTCTTTGTCAGGTAGGTAATAAATAATGTTATATCTGACTGGTTCTATGTCAGGTGGATGATAAGTGATGCCATAGGTGAATGGTTCCTTAATATAGACAATGTATCAAGTCATAATTATAGATTTGTGTTAGATAACCAATAACTCACGTCATGGGTGAGTGGGTTTTTTAAGGAAGGTCATATGTCAGAGATGACTTGTTTTCAGTTAATTAAAGTCAGAGATAACTGGTTATTTGTCAGAAATATGGGAAGATACTAAAGGGGGTAACCAGAAATTGTAACAAACGATGATCTACAAAACACTACAGAAAGAAAAACGAGAAAACTAAAGATTGAGCAACATGAACCCTACTAAAACTAGGAATAAAATCAGGTCCAGAAGAGTAAACAGAGAGTTATCAATAGTACACTAAAACAAGGAATAAAATCAGGTGCTCCTGAAGGGTAAACAGAGAGTTATCAATAGTACACTAAAACAAGGAATGAAATCAGGTGCTCCAGAAGAGTAAACAGAGAGTTATCAATAGTATAATAAAACAAGGAATGAAATCATGTGCTCCAGAAGACTAAACAGAGAGTTATCAATAGTACACTAAAACCAGGAATGAAATCAGGTCCAGAAGAGTAAACATAGAGTTATCAATAGTACACTAAAACAAGGTATAAAATCAGGTGCTCCAGAAGAGTAAACAGAGAGTTATCAATAGTATAATAAAACAAGGAATGAAATCATGTGCTCCAGAAGAGTAAACAGAGAGTTATCAATAGTACACTAAAACCAGGAATGAAATCAGGTCCAGAAGAGTAAACATAGAGTTATCAATAGTACAATAAAACAAGGAATAAAATCAGATGCTCCTGAAGAGTTAACATAGAGTTATCAATAGTACACTAAAACCATGAATGAAATCATGTGCTCCAGAAGAGTAAACAGAGAGTTATCAATACTACACTAAAACCAGGGATGAAATCAGGTGCTCCAGAAGGGTAAACAGAGAGTTATCAGTAGTACACTAAAACCAGGAATGAAATCAGGTGCTCCAGAAGGGTAAACAGAGAGTTATCAATAGTACACTAAAACCATGAATGAAATCATGTGCTCCAGAAGAGTAAACAGAGAGTTATCAATAGTACACTAAAACCAGGGATGAAATCAGGTGCTCCAGAAGGGTAAACAGAGAGTTAGCAGTAGTACACTAAAACCAGGAATGAAATCAGGTGCTCCAGAAGGGTAAACAGAGAGTTATCAATAGTACACTAAAACCATGAATGAAATCAGTTGCCCCAGAAGAGTAAACAGAGAGTTATCAATAGTACACTAAAACCAGGGATGAAATAAGGTGCTCCAGAAGGGTAAACAGAGAGTTATCAATAGGAATGAAATCAGGTGCTCCAGAAGGGTAAACAGAGAGTTATCAATAGTACACTAAAACAAGGAATGAAATCAGGTGCTCCAGAAGAGTAAACAGGGAGTTATCAATAGTACACTAAACCAAGGAATGAAATCAGGTGCTCCAGAAGGGTAAACAGAGAGTTATCAATAGTACACTAAAACAAGGAATGAAATCAGGTGCTCCAGAAGAGTAAACAGAGAGTTATCAATAGTACACTAAAACAAGGAATGAAATCATGTGCTCCTGAAGAGTAAACAGAGAGTTATCAATAGTACACTAAAACAAGGAATGAAATCAGGTGCTCCAGAAGAGTAAACAGAGAGTTATCAATAGTACACTAAAACAAGGAATGAAATCATGTGCTCCTGAAGAGTAAACAGAGAGTTATCAATAGTACACTAAAACAAGGAATGAAATCAGGTGCTCCTGAAGGGTAAACAGAGAGTTATTGATAGTACACTAAAGCAAGGAATGAAATCAGGTGCTCCATAAGAGTAAACAGAGAGTTATCAATAGTACACTAAAACAAGGAATGAAATCAGATGCTCCTGAAGGATAAACAGACAGTTATCGATAGTACACTAAAACCATGAATGAAATCAGGTGCTCCTGAAGAGTAAACAGAGAGTTATCAATAGTACACTAAAACAAGGAATGAAATCATGTGCTCCTGAAGAGTAAACAGAGAGTTATCAATAGTACACTAAAACAAGGAATGAAATCAGGTGCCCCTGAAGGGTAAACAGAGAGTTATCGATAGTACACTAAAACAAGGAATGAAATCAGGTGCTCCAGAAGAGTAAACAGGGAGTTATCAATAGTACACTAAAACAAGGAATGAAATCAGGTGCTCCTGAAGGATAAACAGAGAGTTATCAGGGGTTTCAAAGTGGGCCGGCACCCGGTACTTTTACCCGCCTGAGATCGTGTATAGTACTGGCAGAAATTACTGAACCCCCCAAAATTAGCGATGGTCAAAACCACAAGTACGATGGTTGATAGGCTTGTGGAATTTTTTTCATAAAAAATTAATGATCACGTCAATTGCTGAATTCTCGCATTCAAATCGAACAACTGCGTCACGACCAAGTTGATGGGATATTCCCTGTTTTAAAAATAACTTTACCTTAGAATCGTAAATAGCAGTTTGCGCATGCGGTAAATATATATGTTTTCGCCCCAACATCTTGTCCATCCTTGTGTAAAACGCGGACCGGAACAAAACTGACATCATTTCAAAATAAAAAAATGACCGATTACAAATTATGCTCAAACACAATTTAGTGTAATCTTCAGTAATATAAGTATGATCATTATGTATTATGAATATATGACTACACAATATTTTGTGCGATTTTTTTTATCCATTTAAAACCCAGGGTCGAATCATTCTGGGGCGCGTTGTCTTGTTGCTTAACTCCGTCCATATTGTTTAACTTCCGGTATCAAAAAATAAAAACTTATGGCTAATTTATTTACATATTTTGACGAGGCCCTACCGCGGTTGTTCACAGAAATGAAAGTGTGCTGTAAAACATTTTTAAAAGGGGGTACGAGGAGATAAGGGATAGAAAATTACTAGAAATCTTGAAAAGGGACCGGACATGGCTCAAATACGAATTACATTGTAATGTCAAAACGCCGGCCCCCCTTTTTTTCCAAAATAATTTAACTTTTGTGATTCAAATGTTAATAAATGTCTTCCCGCGAATCGTTTTTGTTCGAACATTGTTTTTCCACATTATAAGTCGTGAAAGTAACAATATATATTGTGTTTGTTTAATTATATTTGTATTGATCTATTAAAATTATAAATTTTATTAAAGATTGATGATTGCAAATTAAATTTATATGTTTCATCAAGGACGTATTATATATACGTCCTTGGTTTCATTAATTATGACACTTATATGTCTTGATCCGAGCCAATGGTCTTTGATGAGTTTAATTACTGGTAATAAAGTAAAAAAAAACACACAAGCCAAGGTATTGTGAAAAAGAAACGAACAACGCCAACAAAAGAATTTTGAGAAGTTTAAGTTTTGATAACAATGGCTTGGTCAAGCCTAGCTGCGGAACCGTAGCTCGTTATGGTCCTTTGTTTTTTTTAGGATATGGCAGACTATCTATGAATAATCTTGGCTGAAGTTTGTAAACTGAAATATTCAATAAAGAAATTGGGGGGGGAAAATCCAGGCATTATGCATGGTCTTCACTCTTGGTGAAATCTGAACTCTAAAGTTAATGGGATTTTTCTTTCAAAAACACTTAATGTTTTGCAGTCTCTGAAGTGCATTTGTTGGTCCACAAAATGCTAGATTTCAGGAGTTTCCGCCCCCTGGACCCCTTACGGCCCTCGGCCTAATTTTGTAAGTACCTCAGGGTTCAACATTAACTTTTTGACCAACTTGTCCATTCGGGCAAGTGCCATATTGATTTTCCTTGCCCGAAACTGTAAACTACTAGCCCGAATTCTTAAGTGCCATATATGCATGTAGTGCAGAACTATGCAATCTACAATGACCGTTCATAGAGTAGAATAACCCCTCATATTAATTATTTACACCTTATGATGTGGGCATAGTGTAACTAAGTGCATCATTTGGCTATATAATTAAAATACTCGTATTCATAATTGCAGTAAGTTATGCTTGTTTTGATTACAATTTCCTGTGTAAATATGTCTAACACAAAGTGATGTCTAAAGCCCGGTATACACGATACAAGTTTTGCATCCAAGTCTCCATTCAAGAAAACTTGGATCAAGAAAACTTGAATTCAAGTTTGTGTATACACGATGCAAGAAATTTTGATGAATACACACAAGTTTTGGCGGGAGATACAACAAACAAAATGGCATTTATGGGAGGAGAGGAGGGTGCTTCCCTTTGTATTGCATTATTATGTACAATTGTACTGCGAAGGAGATTAAGCTCCAAAAAGAGGTCAATATGGGCTCGTGAATGGCTTCGAAGGCGACGATGGGATGTATTTCTATGAAGTCTATTAGATCTTCAATCATTTCATTAGTCCATGTAACTGTCTTTTTCCTGCATGTTGGAGTTTCCTCTTTACCCGCCATCTTTGCACAACACGTTTAGTTGTTATTATTTACATTCACAAATTGATGCTGATAAGGATTCTGTCTTCTGATTGGCCAATCTCCATCCAAGTTCCATCCAAGTTGAAAAAAAATAGGATGCATTTCTATTCCATCCAAGTTCGTTCAAGTTTTTTGATTCAAGTTTCTTGTATGGTATACACGATCAAAAAACTTGAATTCAAGAAACTTGAATGGAGACTTGGATGCAAAACTTGCATCGTGTATACTGTGCTTAAGGACAAAATAAAGAGTGTATTTAAACATCTGTGTTTCAATGTTTTGCAAAATAATGACTTGTCAGTTTCATTCGATGTTTTTCGTGGTAAGTGTAGATCAAAAATATTTTAGTTTCTCATCGATCTTGTTCCGAGAAAAGATTCATAAAAGCCATAATTCTTTTAAACTGCCGTTTTTGTTTACCAATTTATTTTGTACACTTCAATTGATTCTTCTTTGAAATTTCATTAACCTTTATATCACCCAAGCCGAGCCCCAAGCCTTCGGATGTTCAATTACTGTCGACTCGGCACGTGACTAAAGTTCACCTGTTACAAAAGTTTCTAAATCCCCAAAAGCACGCTTTGATCGTTCGATAATATATTATCAACATGTGGAAACCTTTCTAGATTCTCATTCACGTGAAAAAATGTGTGTACAAAGGGAAATGTGTTCACCATCCGATTTCCTTTTCTGAGGAACCCCCCTGAAAAATTTGGCACCAAATTCTGGGACTGAGTCTGAGATATTGAGTAGACGTACCTATCAATTTGCGGGAATATGACAGTTTATAAATACGGGTGATTGATGAGGATTTCTGAAATATTTTTGTTAGAAAATTTAAGTATAAATGTTCCTTATCATAGACTGACAATGACTGCATAGTTTGTTTGAATTTTTATTCCAGTATTATATCACGCTTTCAATATTATGATCGCAAAGGAAATACACATCAGGGATAATTTTTTAATATTAGAACACCGCAAATAACTCTAGCTTTTCATTGGCCGGCAAAAATAAATACGATGCTGATGCAGCATTAATATAAATAAATACGATGTTGATGCAGTGTTAATATAAATAACACGATCTTTATTTGAGAAATGGGAATTCCGTAGTCAACAAAATAAAACAAAATGGCGTAAAATACAAGATACATACGACGCGATGTTTAGGTAAAATTCGCCGCGACTTCCAACACTGAATAATTCAATATTAATCATTTTGCTCTTCAGGAATTGAACATATCACAGAATTATGTTCACTTGCCCGATCGGACAAGTTGGGTGCCGTTTTCAATTGCCCGAAGACGCATTTCACTTGCCCCGGACAATCGGACAACCGTTAATGTCGAACCCTGTACCTCCTAAAATTTAAGAAGTACCTCCTATTATAAAAAAACTTTGAAACCCCTGAGTTATCAATAGTACACTAAAACCAAGAATGAAATCAGGTGCTCCAGAAGAGTAAACAGATGAGTTATCAATAGTACACTAAAACCAGGGATGAAATCAGGTGCTCCTGAAGAGTAAACAGAGAGTGATCAATAGTACACTAAAACAAGGAATGAAATCAGGTACTCCAGAAGAGTAAACAGAGAGTTATCGATAGTACACTAAAACAAGGAATGAAATCAGGTGCTCCTGAAGAGTAAACAGAGAGTTATCGATAGTACACTAAAACAAGGAATGAAATCAGGTGCTCCTGAAGGTTAAACAGAGAGTTATCGACATTACACTAAAACAAGGAATGAAATCAGGTGCTCCAGAAGAGTAAACAGAGAGTTATCAATAGTACACTAAAACAAGGAATGCAATCATGTGCTCCAAAAGAGTAAACAGAGAGTTATCAATAGTACACTAAAACCAGGAATGAAATCAGGTGCTCCAGAAGAGTAAACATAGAGTTATCAATAGTATAATAAAACAAGGAATGAAATCAGATGCTCCTTAAGAGTAAACAGAGAGTTATCAATAGTACACGATTTTCGACTGTAACTCGGTTGGCTTTTTTGGTCATAAGTACTGATGACCATGATATCTTTGTGGGGAAATGTGGCTCAAATGTTCTTGCTTTCTGATAAAAATGACGTGTTTTGTGCACATTGAATTATGTTATTCGCTTATTATCAATATGTTGATGTTTAATCTGTCACATTACCTTGACAGTGTATTCTATATAATAGATGATTACTTTACTTAATGACTTATTTGTGTGTTACAGGTATTCAAGGAGGACGTTGATGTTTTAGGTATGTAAAATCTTTGATATAAAATAGCAAAATAGTTGGACTAGGTATGGTAAGTTTTATAAATACAATAGTTTTTGATGCTGCATCAACTCATATCCTTAGTAATGCTTCTTCAGGTCATGTTTCCGTAATTATTAAAGTGTTATCATAGCATATGTCATTAATGACACCCGCCATGCTGTCCTAATTCCTTCAGTGTTAGTATATCCTGTGTTGTTAACGGTTAGCATGCCTAATGCCATTAATGACACCAGTCATGTTGTCTTAATGTCATATGTATTAGCATGTCTTATGACATTAATGGCGTCCGTCATGGGGGTTCACATGTCCAATGATAGCCACAAGGACTTCTGTATTATCACCTAACAAACCGTAACAGGAAGGCATGACCTATATTCTTCACCAAGACGTGCTTGGCTACTCACAACAATCACCAGAACTCAGTGCAATCTTTTGGAAACATGATGTTGCTTCAATCAAATTATCCATACATATGTCAAACAATCAGTCAATTATGAAAAAAATATTAAAAAATACTTAAAGACTAGACATCTAATGAAGCCAATTTGTTTGTTATAGAAATTGATAGCAATGCACTACAACAGATCCCTGGTGATGATGTATTGAGAGAATTATCAAAACAAGTTGGGAACTGTGCTATGCAACTTGGAGTTGAACTAGGATTAAGTATGGTGGAAATTGAACAGACTCTTTTCAAATATTCAAAGGACATGTATAGTCAAACATTAGATGTTTTGATAAAGTGGGAAAAAAATCGTGAAGTTAAGCCAACAATTCGTATTTTGATGAAGGCAATGCAAGCCAGTGATCCGAGAGGACTTGATTTTCTAGGAAAGAAATATGACTTATTCTGTTAAATTATATACAAGTAAAAACAATACTGTTGATTAACAACATGCTTATATTTATACAATATTTAGCAACATGTACTGCTAAAGCTTGTTGATCAAACCATTCCTGTGTAAATAAATTAATACCCACTCCTTTAAACTAAAATAAATGATATCTGAACATTAAGATATTATTTGGTATAATATATTATGTTGCTAAATATAATGTTTTATCATGTGATTAGGTAAAATAGATACATATTCAGTCATTTACAAACACGCAGTCAGAAAATTGGAAAACAGAAGTTGACAAGTTCAGTTTTAAAAAGTGATTTCTGATTTTATGATGCTTATATTTCATATTATGGAATTCATGTTGTTGTGTTATATATCTTTTGCATATAATGTTTTAAGTAGAATTAAGGAATAACAGTATTGTATTTGAAGAGTTACCAGCATCAGTGGAGGATTTGACTGTCGAAAATACACTTTTACTTGTTATTTCTGTTGTGATACAAGACAAAATATTTCTATTTAGGCTTAAGATGACTTTGGCAAAAAAACGTCATGAAAAATAGTGACATCATAGGAAACTTTTTAGCGAATAAAGTACACATCTGACATTATTTCACATGATTTTTCGCTTCAGTTTCTGATAAAATCTGAAAAGAAATTATTTCAAGACGATGCCTTTATTTGCAATAATATTGTATCAATTGACATTTTGGATTTTAAGAATTCAATATTGCGGCTCATTCAGATTTAAATCCAAAGTTTCGTCATGTTATCTGCAGATATGATGCCAAACATTAGCCTATCTAAATACGTGTTATATAATAATTGCATTTGAATGTTTTGTCATGTGATTAGGTATACAAGTCATATTTATTTAGTCATTTACAAACACGACCTCAGACAATTGGAAAACAGAATTTGACAAACTCAGCTTTACACATCGATTTCTGATCCTATGATGCCTATTTTTCATATTATAGAGGTCATGTTGTTGTGTTATATATCTTTTGTATATTATGTTGTATTTATAATTAAGGAATACCAGGACTGTATTTGAAGAGCTGCCAGCGTCAATTGAGGATTTGATGGTCAAACATGTAGCTATATTGCAATCACCCTGTCTGTCCGTCCGTCTGTTTGTCCATTTGTCCGTCCGTTCACACTTTCATAACAGATATCTCAGCTTCTACTGGAAGAAATGATTCTATATTTGATATATGGCTTTGGCATGGTGACTTGTACCGTGTCTCCCCTTTCCAGCTTTACCGCACATCTACTTCCTGTTTACCGTGCGACATACAAATGAATGAGTGGGGGTATTCTTAGCACGACGTAGCGTGCAGCATCTTGTTTAACTTGTTATTTTTGTACTAATGCAAGACAACATATTTCTAAGAAATGCAAAAAAATAGAATGACACGGCATATTGTTGACGACTTTGTTGCAAAAACATCCTGAAATATCATGACGTCATAACTCAGACATTATTTCGAATCATGTACTCCTCAAATTGGCATAAAATATAATAAGAAATTCAGAAGATGTTGTCTTTATTTTCAATCAATTTTTGAATTGAACTAAGTTTTATTGAAATCTGTAATACTTGTTTTATTTGACAATTTGATAATGTTTCACACAAATAATATTTCTACACAGTATTTCGATTCTGTAGCAATATTATTTTGTTAACTTATCAGATATATAGAAATAAATGAAACAGAAACATAATTAACACACTCGGAAATGTTCATATTTAACAAACATGAATGCAGAATCAGAGTTATAGTAAACCGGTCTTAATTATGTACTTCGATATGTTTAAAATATTTTAACGAAGACAAAATTCAATTAACAAGTAATTGACTCATTAGTTATTGTAGTTAAGATGTTGTTTATGAGATTATGTGATAGTGCAAAAGTGAACATCCCTTCTGGTCATTTATTTTATCGTTTTTATGGAAGTTTTATATAAAAAAAAATATATATATTATTTTATGAAAATAGAAATCCTAGCGTCATGTCAAAGAAGATTGTTTATTGATAATATTTTTCGACAAAAGAAGGAAATTGAGTTTTAAGATAATTTTTTTTATATAAATAAGTTACAGCTTTTTCATATTCTTCAAAAACTGTTCTTATGTAATCTAAACTAATCTGGTGTCATTTCAAATAACGCTAATTCAACCCAGAAACCAAGCCGACAGAGCTTTCTTCAGTCAATAATCTCTGACGACAATGAGGCCAGGGTAAGGGTAAACAAAATTAAGCCTTTGTTTGAAAAGGCAAATCAACCTATGAGATACCCCACCTGGAAACCAAGTCACATGACTCGTAGGTTGGGTTGGTATTTCTTGTCCCTTGCAGTAGTGACCAGCAAACAATAAAGTTCATCTGTTCTATTTTGTCTTGTAATTCCATGTGAGTGTTTTCTTGTTCTCAGTCATAGATTTTTTGTCAAAATTATTCTTATGTCTAAAAGTCTTGAGCTAAAATTGTTATTCTAAATTTGTATTCAGATGTCTGAATTTTAAATCACTTAATCATTCAGAATTATGTAAATAAATAAAGGACCATCTTTTAACTATTTCACTACTCAAATACAAAGATTGTGTGGCATTGCCGCCTTTCCTTCAGATATTAAATACTTAAGTATATACATGTTATGGAATATGTAGCTGTTAAATGTGTAACTAAAGAGAACGTATTAATATCAATAAGCTTGAAGCATATCTGTTATGTGAAATCTAGTTTTATGTTTCAAGGATCTTGAATTCCTACATTTTAGTGTAAATAGATTATTATTGTTTTGTTGTATTCTTATTCGTTATCAGTAATTGGTATGTTATTTCACAATTATATACAGATTGGGTATTTAGTTTAATTATGTACATAGTTATCTCCCATTGCAAGTATAGGCAAAATGTTTCGAGTCAAAAGTCAAGGAAGCAAGCCGGTTTCCATCAATTCTATCATCATTGAACAAGCACTATGCTTATTAACATTTCACGTTACTGCAGAAGTAAATGATGTTCTTTTTTTTCAATCTAAGAGATAAATCAATTCATAATCAAAGTGTTCAGATTCTTGCCATGGGTACATGATTGTAGTATGTCATTATTATTGTGTAAATAGTTTGTTTTTAATAATGATTTTCGTATTACATGTTTTATATGATTTAATTATCACAGGTCACAAGTTTTTATTTTTTAAATTATTTCTCATATTATAGATCTGTGATTCATGTGAAAAGTCAAATACACTCAGTCTAAAATGAGCTGCAATAACAGTTGATGTATTAATTCTTAGTTCAAAAAAATAGTCAGATACAAAAATATTGATCAGCATTTACTAGTGATGGTCATAGTACAGTATTGTTCGTAATATTTATTTCAGCTATTTTTTTCCCAGCAATTCAGAATTTAAGCTAATTTCCCTATTCAAACAATGATTAATTAATGATACATTCATAAAACAATTTAATAAATACACATCTTTATATTTAGGTGTCACTTGACTTGGCCTTACATAACGGTTCAATTGTATAGTCAAGTATACAATTATTGTGTTATTGAATCTTTATTATGATTTATATTTCATGGTTATTGATGTTGTTTATATATATATTATGTTCATCACTTGCAATAGTGACCAGCAAGCAATAAAGTTATTTTTTTATATTGTCTTGTAATTCCTGTAATGTCAACAGTCAGTCAGAGATTAGACCAATCATTAACATCACGTTGTCAATCAAAGGTCACACACACTAGTAGTCTAAACAGTCAGTCAGATATCAGATCAATCAATAACATCACGTTGTCAATCAAAGGTCACACACACACTAGTAGTCTAAAACAGTCAGTGAGCGATCAGACCAATCATTAACATCACGTTGTCAATCAAAGGTCACACACACTAGTAGTCTACAACAGTCAGACAGAGATCAGACCAATCATTAACATCACGTTGTCAATCAAAGGTCACACAAACTAGAAGTCTAAACAGTCAGTCAGAGATCAGACCAATCATTAACATCACGTTGTCAATTACAGGTCACACACACTAGTATTCTAAACAGACAGTCAGAGATCAGACCAATCATTAACATCACGTTGTCAATCAAAGGTCACACAAACTAGAAGTCTAAACAGTCATTGAGCGATCAGACCAATCATTAACATCACGTTGTCAATCAAAAGACACACACACTAGTAGTATACAACAGTCAGTCAGAGATCAGACCAATCATTAACATCACGTTGTCAATCAAAGGTCACACAAACTAGTAGTCTAAACAGTCAGTCAGAGATCAGACCAATCATTAACATCACGTTGTCAATCAAAGGTCACACAAACTAGAAGTCTAAACAGTCAGTCAGAGATCAGACCAATCATTAACATCACGTTGTCAATCAAAGGTCACACAAACTAGTAGTCTAAACAGTCAGTCAGAGATCAGACCAATCATTAACATCACGTTGTCAATCAAAGGACACACACACTAGTAGTCTACAACAGTCAGTCAGAGATCAGACCAATCATTAACATCACGTTGTCAATCAAAGGTCACACAAACTAGAAGTCTAAACAGTCAGTCAGAGATCAGACCAATCATTAACATCACGTTGTCAATCAAAGGTCACACAAACTAGAAGTCTAAACAGTCAGTCAGAGATCAGACCAATCATTAACATCACGTTGTCAATCAAAGGTCACACAAACTAGTAGTCTAAACAGTCAGTCAGAGATCAGACCAATCATTAACATCACGTTATCAATCACAGGACACACGCACTAGTAGTCTACAACAGTCAGTCAGAGATCAGACCAATCATTAACATCACGTTGTCAATCAAAGGTCACACAAACTAGAAGTCTAAACAGTCAGTGAGCGATCAGACCAATCATTAACATCACGTTGTCAATCAAAGGACACACACACTAGTAGTCTATAACAGTCAGTCAGAGATCAGACCAATCATTAACATCACGTTGTCAATCAAAGGTCACACAAACTAGTAGTCTAAACAGTCAGTCAGAGATCAGACCAATCATTAACATCACGTTGTCAATCAAAGGATACACACACTAGTAGTCTAAAACAGTCAGTGAGCGATCAGACCAATCATTAACATCACGTTGTCAATCAAAGGTCACACACACTAGTAGTCTAAACAGTCAGTCAGAGATCAGATCAATAATTAACATCACGTTGTCAATCAAAGGTCACACAAACTAGAAGTCTAAACAGTCAGTCAGAGATCAGACCAATCATTAACATCACGTTGTCAATCAAAGGTCACACAAACTAGTGGTCTAAACAGTCAGTCAGAGATCAGACCAATCATTAACATCACGTTATCAATCAAAGGACACACGCACTAGTAGTCTACAACAGTCAGTCAGAGATCAGACCAGTCATTAACATCACGTTGTCAATAAAAGGTCACACAAACTAGAAGTCTAAACAGTTAGTCAGAGATCAGACCAATCATTAACATCACGTTGTCAATCAAAGGTCACACAAACTAGTAGTCTAAACAGTCTGTCAGAGATCAGACCAATCATTAACATCACGTTATCAATCAAAGGACACATGCACTAGTAGTCTACAACAGTCAGTCAGAGATCAGACCAATCATTAACATCACGTTGTCAATCAAAGGTCACACAAACTAGAAGTCTAAACAGTCAGTCAGAGATCAGACCAATCATTAACATCACGTTGTCAATCAAAGGTCACACAAACTAGTAGTCTAAACAGTCAGTCAGAGATCAGACCAATCATTAACATCACGTTATCAATCAAAGGACACACGCACTAGTAGTCTACAACAGTCAGTCAGAGATCAGACCAATCATTAACATCACGTTGTCAATCAAAGGTCACACAAACTAGAAGTCTAAACAGTCAGTGAGCGATCAGACCAATCATTAACATCACGTTGTCAATCAAAGGACACACACACTAGTAGTCTACAACAGTCAGTCAGAGATCAGACCAATCATTAACATCACGTTGTCAATCAAAGGTCACACAAACTAGTAGTCTAAACAGTCAGTCAGAGATCAGACCAATCATTAACATCACGTTGTCAATCAAAGAACACACACACTAGTAGTCTAAAACAGTCAGTGAGCGATCAGACCAATCATTAACATCACGTTGTCAATCAAAGGTCACACACACTAGTAGTCTACAACAGTCAGCCAGAGATCAGACCAATCATTAACATCACGTTGTCAATCAAAGGACACACAAACTAGAAGTCTAAACAGTCAGTGAGCGATCAGACCAATCATTAACATCACGTTGTCAATTACAGGTCACACACACTAGTATTCTAAACAGACAGTCAGAGATCAGACCAATCATTAACATCACGTTGTCAATCAAAGGTCACACAAACTAGAAGTCTAAACAGTCAGTGAGCGATCAGACCAATCATTAACATCACGTTGTCAATCAAAGGTCACACACACTAGTAGTCTACAACAGTCAGTCAGAGATCAGACCAATCATTAACATCACGTTGTCAATCAAAGGTCACACAAACTAGAAGTCTAAACAGTCAGTCAGAGATCAGACCAATCATTAACATCACGTTGTCAATCAAAGGTCACACAAACTAGTAGTCTAAACAGTCAGTCAGAGATCAGACCAATCATTAACATCACGTTGTCAATCAAAGGTCACACAAACTAGAAGTCTAAACAGTCAGTCAGAGATCAGACCAATCATTAACATCACGTTGTCAATCAAAGGTCACACAAACTAGAAGTCTAAACAGTCAGTGAGCGATCAGACCAATCATTAACATCACGTTGTCAATCAAAGGACACACACACTAGTAGTCTACAACAGTCAGTCAGAGATCAGACCAATCATTAACATCACGTTGTCAATCAAAGGTCACACAAACTAATAGTCTAAACAGTCAGTCAGAGATCAGACCAATCCTTAACATCACGTTGTCAATCAAAGGACACACACACTAGTAGTCTAAAACAGTCAGTGAGCGATCAGACCAATCATTAACATCACGTTGTCAATCAAAGGTCACACACACTAGTAGTCTACAACAGTCAGCCAGAGATCAGACCAATCATTAACATCACGTTGTCAATCAAAGGTCACCCAAACTAGAAGTCTAAACAGTCAGTGAGCGATCAGACCAATCATTAACATCACGTTGTCAATTACAGGTCACACACACTAGTATTCTAAACAGACAGTCAGAGATCAGACCAATCATTAACATCACGTTGTCAATCAAAGGTCACACAAACTAGAAGTCTAAACAGTCAGTGAGCGATCAGACCAATCATTAACATCACGTTGTCAATCAAAGGTCACACACACTAGTAGTCTACAACAGTCAGTCAGAGATCAGACCAATCATTAACATCACGTTGTCAATCAAAGGTCACACAAACTAGAAGTCTAAACAGTCAGTCAGAGATCAGACCAATCATTAACATCACGTTGTCAATCAAAGGTCACACAAACTAGTAGTCTAAACAGTCAGTCAGAGATCAGACCAATCATTAACATCACGTTGTCAATCAAACGTCACACAAACTAGAAGTCTAAACAGTCAGTCAGAGATCAGACCAATCATTAACATCACGTTGTCAATCAAAGGTCACACAAACTAGTAGTCTAAACAGTCAGTCAGAGATCAGACCAATCATTAACATCACGTTATCATTCAAAGGACACACGCACTAGTAGTCTACAACAGTCAGTCAGAGATCAGACCAATCATTAACATCACGTTGTCAATCAAAGGTCACACAAACTAGAAGTCTAAACAGTCAGTGAGCGATCAGACCAATCATTAACATCACGTTGTCAATCAAAGGTCACACAAACTAGTAGTCTAAACAGTAGGTCAGAGATCAGACCAATCATTAACATCACGTTGTCAATCAAAGGACACACACACTAGTAGTCTAAAACAGTCAGTGAGCGATCAGACCAATCATTAACATCACGTTGTCAATCAAAGGTCACACACACTAGTAGTCTACAACAGTCAGCCAGAGATCAGACCAATCATTAACATCACGTTGTCAATCAAAGGTCACACAAACTAGAAGTCTAAACAGTCAGTGAGCGATCAGACCAATCATTAACATAACGTTGTCAATTACAGGTCACACACACTAGTATTCTAAACAGACAGTCAGAGATCAGACCAATCATTAACATCACGTTGTCAATCAAAGGTCACACAAACTAGAAGTCTAAACAGTCAGTGAGCGATCAGACCAATCATTAACATCACGTTGTCAATCAAAGGTCACACAAACTAGAAGTCTAAACAGTCAGTCAGAGATCAGACCAATCATTAACATCACGTTGTCAATTACAGGTCACACACACTAGTATTCTAAACAGACAGTCAGAGATCAGACCAATCATTAATATCACGTTGTCAATCAAAGGTCACACAAACTAGAAGTCTAAACAGTCATTGAGCGATCAGACCAATCATTAACATCACGTTGTCAATCAAAGGACACACACACTAGTAGTCTACAACAGTCAGTCAGAGATCAGACCAATCATTAACATCACGTTGGCAATCAAAGGTCACACAAACTAGTAGTCTAAACAGTCAGTCAGAGATCAGACCAATCATTAACATCACGTTGTCAATCAAAGGTCACACAAACTAGAAGTCTAAACAGTCAGTCAGAGATCAGACCAATCATTAACATCACGTTGTCAATCAAAGGTCACACAAACTAGTAGTCTAAACGGCCAGTCAGAGATCAGACCAATCATTAACATCACGTTGTCAATCAAAGGACACACACACTAGTAGTCTACAACAGTCAGTCAGAGATCAGACCAATCATTAACATCACGTTGTCAATCAAAGGTCACACAAACTAGAAGTCTAAACAGTCAGTGAGCGATCAGACCAATCATTAACATCACGTTGTCAACAAAGGACACACACACTAGTAGTCTACAACAGTCAGCCAGAGATCAGACCAATCATTAACATCACGTTGTCAATCAAAGGTCACACAAACTAGTAGTCTAAACAGTCAGTCAGAGATCAGACCAATCATTAACATCACGTTGTCAATCAAAGGACACACACACTAGTAGTCTACAACAGTCAGTGAGAGACTAGTCTAAACAGTCAGTCAGAGATCAGACCAATCATTAACATCATGTCGTCAATCAAAGGTCACACACAACTAGTAGTCTAAGCAGTCAGTCAGAGATCAGATCAATCATTAACATCACGTTGTCAATAAAAGGTCACACACACTAGTATTCTAAACAGTCAGTCAGAGATCAGACCAATCATTAACATCACGTTGTCAATCAGAGGTCACACAAACTAGAAGTCTAAACAGTCAGTCAGAGATCAGACCAATCATTAACATCACGTTATCAATTACAGGTCACACAAACTAGAAGTCTAAACAGTCAGTCAGAGATCAGACAAATCATTAACATCACGTTGTCAATCAGAGGTCACACAAACTAGAAGTCTAAACAGTCAGTGAGCGATCAGACCAATCATTAACATCACGTTGTAAATTACAGGTCACACACACTAGTATTCTAAACAGACAATCAGAGATCAGACCAATCATTAACATCACCTTGTCAATCAAAGGACACACACACTAGTAGTCTACAACAGTCAGTCAGAGATCAGACCAATCATTAGCATCACGTTGTCAATCAAAGGTCACACAAACTAGAAGTCTAAACAGTCATTGAGCGATCAGACCAATCATTAACATCACGTTGTCAATCAAAGGTCACTCAAACTAGAAGTCTAAACAGTCAGTCAGAGATCAGACCAATCATTAACATCACGTTGTCAATCAAAGGTCACACAAACTAGAAGTCTAAACAGTCAGTCAGAGATCAGACCAATCATTAACATCACGTTGTCAATCAAAGGACACACACACTAGTAGCATACAACAGTCAGTCAGAGATCAGACCAATCATTAACATCACGTTGTCAATCAAAGGTCACACAAACTAGAAGTCTAAACAGTCAGTGAGCGATCAGACCAATCATTAACATCACGTTGTCAATTACAGGTCACACACACTACTATTCTAAACAGACAGTCAGAGATCAGACCAATCATTAACATCACGTTGTCAATCAAAGGTCACACAAACTAGAAATCTAAACAGTCAGTGAGCGATCAGACCAATCATTAACATCACGTTGTCAATCAAAGGTCACACAAACTAGAAGTCTAAACAGTCAGTCAGAGATCAGACCAATCATTAACATCACGTTGTCAATTACAGGTCACACACGCTAGTATTCTAAACAGACAGTCAGAGATCAGACCAATCATTAACATCACGTTGTCAATCAAAGGTCACACAAACTAGAAGTCTAAACAGTCATTGAGCGATCAGACCAATCATTAACATCACGTTGTCAATCAAAGGACACACACACTAGTAGTCTAAACAGTCAGTCAGAGATCAGACCAATCATTAACATCACGTTGTCAATCAAAGGTCACACAAACTAGAAGTCTAAACAGTCAGTCAGAGATCAGACCAATCATTAACATCACGTTGTCAATCAAAGGTCACACAAACTAGAAGTCTAAACAGTCAGTCAGAGATCAGACCAATCATTAACATCACGTTGTCAATCAAAGGACACACACACTAGTAGTCTACAACAGTCAGTCAGAGATCAGACCAATCATTAACATCACGTTGTCAATCAAAGGTCACACAAACTAGAAGTCTAAACAGTCAGTGAGCGATCATACCAATCATTAACATCACGTTGTCAATCAAAGGTCAGACAAACTAGAAGTCTAAACAGTCAGTCAGAGATCAGACCAATCATTAACATCACGTTGTCAATCAAAGGACACACACACTGGTAGTCTACAACAGTCAGTGAGAGACTAGTCTAAACAGTCAGTCAGAGATCAGACCAATCATTAACATCATGTCGTCAATCAAAGGTCACACACAACTAGTAGTCTAAGCAGTCAGTCAGAGATCAGATCAATCATTAACATCACGTTGTCAATAAAAGGTCACACACACTAGTATTCTAAACAGTCAGTCAGAGATCAGACCAATCATTAACATCACGTTGTCAATCAGAGGTCACACAAACTAGAAGTCTAAACAGTCAGTGAGCGATCAGACCAATCATTAACATCACGTTGTCAATTACAGGTCACACAAACTAGAAGTCTAAACAGTCAGTCAGAGATCAGACCAATCATTAACATCACGTTGTCAATCAGAGGTCACACAAACTAGAAGTCTAAACAGTCAGTGAGCGATCAGACCAATCATTAACATCACGTTGTCAATTACAGGTCACACACACTAGTATTCTAAACAGACAGTCAGAGATCAGACCAATCATTAACATCACGTTGTCAATCAAAGGTCACACAAACTAGAAGTCTAAACAGTCAGTGAGCGATCAGACCAATCATTAACATCACGTTGTCAATCAAAGGTCACACAAACTAGAAGTCTAAACAGTCAGTCAGAGATCAGACCAATCATTAACATCACGTTGTCAATCAAAGGACACACACACTAGTAGTCTACAACAGTCAGTCAGAGATCAGACCAATCATTAACATCACGTTGTCAATCAAAGGTCACACAAACTAGAAGTCTAAACAGTCAGTGAGCGATCATACCAATCATTAACATCACGTTGTCAATCAAAGGTCAGACAAACTAGAAGTCTAAACAGTCAGTCAGAGATCAGACCAATCATTAACATCACGTTGTCAATCAAAGGACACACACACTAGTAGTCTAAACAGTCAGTCAGAGATCAGACCAATCATTAACATCACGTTGTCAATCAAAGGACACACACACTGGTAGTCTACAACAGTCAGTGAGAGACTAGTCTAAACAGTCAGTCAGAGATCAGACCAATCATTAACATCATGTCGTCAATCAAAGGTCACACACAACTAGTAGTCTAAGCAGTCAGTCAGAGATCAGATCAATCATTAACATCACGTTGTCAATAAAAGGTCACACACACTAGTATTCTAAACAGTCAGTCAGAGATCAGACCAATCATTAACATCACGTTGTCAATCAGAGGTCACACAAACTAGAAGTCTAAACAGTCAGTGAGCGATCAGACCAATCATTAACATCACGTTGTCAATTACAGGTCACACAAACTAGAAGTCTAAACAGTCAGTCAGAGATCAGACCAATCATTAACATCACGTTGTCAATCAGAGGTCACACAAACTAGAAGTCTAAACAGTCAGTGAGCGATCAGACCAATCATTAACATCACGTTGTCAATTACAGGTCACACACACTAGTATTCTAAACAGACAGTCAGAGATCAGACCAATCATTAACATCACGTTGTCAATCAAAGGTCACACAAACTAGAAGTCTAAACAGTCAGTGAGCGATCAGACCAATCATTAACATCACGTTGTCAATCAAAGGTCACACAAACTAGAAGTCTAAACAGTCAGTCAGAGATCAGACCAATCATTAACATCACGTTGTCAATTACAGGTCACACACACTAGTATTCTAAACAGACAGTCAGAGATCAGACCAATCATTAATATCACGTTGTCAATCAAAGGTCACACAAACTAGAAGTCTAAACAGTCATTGAGCGATCAGACCAATCATTAACATCACGTTGTCAATCAAAGGACACACACACTAGTAGTCTACAACAGTCAGTCAGAGATCAGACCAATCATTAACATCACGTTGGCAATCAAAGGTCACACAAACTAGTAGTCTAAACAGTCAGTCAGAGATCAGACCAATCATTAACATCACGTTGTCAATCAAAGGTCACACAAACTAGAAGTCTAAACAGTCAGTCAGAGATCAGACCAATCATTAACATCACGTTGTCAATCAAAGGTCACACAAACTAGTAGTCTAAACGGCCAGTCAGAGATCAGACCAATCATTAACATCACGTTGTCAATCAAAGGACACACACACTAGTAGTCTACAACAGTCAGTCAGAGATCAGACCAATCATTAACATCACGTTGTCAATCAAAGGTCACACAAACTAGAAGTCTAAACAGTCAGTGAGCGATCAGACCAATCATTAACATCACGTTGTCAACAAAGGACACACACACTAGTAGTCTACAACAGTCAGCCAGAGATCAGACCAATCATTAACATCACGTTGTCAATCAAAGGTCACACAAACTAGTAGTCTAAACAGTCAGTCAGAGATCAGACCAATCATTAACATCACGTTGTCAATCAAAGGACACACACACTAGTAGTCTACAAGTCAGTGAGAGACTAGTCTAAACAGTCAGTCAGAGATCAGACCAATCATTAACATCATGTCGTCAATCAAAGGTCACACACAACTAGTAGTCTAAGCAGTCAGTCAGAGATCAGATCAATCATTAACATCACGTTGTCAATAAAAGGTCACACACACTAGTATTCTAAACAGTCAGTCAGAGATCAGACCAATCATTAACATCACGTTGTCAATCAGAGGTCACACAAACTAGAAGTCTAAACAGTCAGTGAGCGATCAGACCAATCATTAACATCACGTTATCAATTACAGGTCACACAAACTAGAAGTCTAAACAGTCAGTCAGAGATCAGACAAATCATTAACATCACGTTGTCAATCAGAGGTCACACAAACTAGAAGTCTAAACAGTCAGTGAGCGATCAGACCAATCATTAACATCACGTTGTAAATTACAGGTCACACACACTAGTATTCTAAACAGACAATCAGAGATCAGACCAATCATTAACATCACCTTGTCAATCAAAGGACACACACACTAGTAGTCTACAACAGTCAGTCAGAGATCAGACCAATCATTAGCATCACGTTGTCAATCAAAGGTCACACAAACTAGAAGTCTAAACAGTCATTGAGCGATCAGACCAATCATTAACATCACGTTGTCAATCAAAGGTCATTCAAACTAGAAGTCTAAACAGTCAGTCAGAGATCAGACCAATCATTAACATCACGTTGTCAATCAAAGGTCACACAAACTAGAAGTCTAAACAGTCAGTCAGAGATCAGACCAATCATTAACATCACGTTGTCAATCAAAGGACACACACACTAGTAGCATACAACAGTCAGTCAGAGATCAGACCAATCATTAACATCACGTTGTCAATCAAAGGTCACACAAACTAGAAGTCTAAACAGTCAGTGAGCGATCAGACCAATCATTAACATCACGTTGTCAATTACAGGTCACACACACTACTATTCTAAACAGACAGTCAGAGATCAGACCAATCATTAACATCACGTTGTCAATCAAAGGTCACACAAACTAGAAATCTAAACAGTCAGTGAGCGATCAGACCAATCATTAACATCACGTTGTCAATCAAAGGTCACACAAACTAGAAGTCTAAACAGTCAGTCAGAGATCAGACCAATCATTAACATCACGTTGTCAATTACAGGTCACACACGCTAGTATTCTAAACAGACAGTCAGAGATCAGACCAATCATTAACATCACGTTGTCAATCAAAGGTCACACAAACTAGAAGTCTAAACAGTCATTGAGCGATCAGACCAATCATTAACATCACGTTGTCAATCAAAGGTCACTCAAACTAGAAGTCTAAACAGTCAGTCAGAGATCAGACCAATCATTAACATCACGTTGTCAATCAAAGGTCACACAAACTAGAAGTCTAAACAGTCAGTCAGAGATCAGACCAATCATTAACATCACGTTGTCAATCAAAGGTCACACAAACTAGAAGTCTAAACAGTCAGTCAGAGATCAGACCAATCATTAACATCACGTTGTCAATCAAAGGACACACACACTAGTAGTCTACAACAGTCAGTCAGAGATCAGACCAATCATTAACATCACGTTGTCAATCAAAGGTCACACAAACTAGAAGTCTAAACAGTCAGTGAGCGATCATACCAATCATTAACATCACGTTGTCAATCAAAGGTCAGACAAACTAGAAGTCTAAACAGTCAGTCAGAGATCAGACCAATCATTAACATCACGTTGTCAATCAAAGGACACACACACTAGTAGTCTACAACAGTCAGCCAGAGATCAGACCAATCATTAACATCACGTTGCCAATCAAAGGTCACACAAACTAGTAGTCTAAACAGTCAGTCAGAGATCAGACCAATCATTAACATCACGTTGTCAATCAAAGGACACACACACTGGTAGTCTACAACAGTCAGTGAGAGACTAGTCTAAACAGTCAGTCAGAGATCAGACCAATCATTAACATCATGTCGTCAATCAAAGGTCACACACAACTAGTAGTCTAAGCAGTCAGTCAGAGATCAGATCAATCATTAACATCACGTTGTCAATAAAAGGTCACACACACTAGTATTCTAAACAGTCAGTCAGAGATCAGACCAATCATTAACATCACGTTGTCAATCAGAGGTCACACAAACTAGAAGTCTAAACAGTCAGTGAGCGATCAGACCAATCATTAACATCACGTTGTCAATTACAGGTCACACAAACTAGAAGTCTAAACAGTCAGTCAGAGATCAGACCAATCATTAACATCACGTTGTCAATCAGAGGTCACACAAACTAGAAGTCTAAACAGTCAGTGAGCGATCAGACCAATCATTAACATCACGTTGTCAATTACAGGTCACACACACTAGTATTCTAAACAGACAGTCAGAGATCAGACCAATCATTAACATCACCTTGTCAATCAAAGGACACACACACTAGTAGTCTACAACAGTCAGTCAGAGATCAGACCAATCATTAGCATCACGTTGTCAATCAAAGGTCACACAAACTAGAAGTCTAAACAGTCAGTGAGCGATCAGACCAATCATTAACATCACGTTGTCAATCAAAGGTCACACAAACTAGAAGTCTAAACAGTCAGTCAGAGATCAGACCAATCATTAACATCACGTTGTCAATCAAAGGTCACACAAACTAGAAGTCTAAACAGTCAGTCAGAGATCAGACCAATCATTAACATCACGTTGTCAATCAAACGACACACACACTAGTAGTATACAACAGTCAGTCAGAGATCAGACCAATCATTAACATCACGTTGTCAATCAAAGGTCACACAAACTAGAAGTCTAAACAGTCAGTGAGCGATCAGACCAATCATTAACATCACGTTGTCAATTACAGGTCACACACACTACTATTCTAAACAGACAGTCAGAGATCAGACCAATCATTAACATCACGTTGTCAATCAAAGGTCACACAAACTAGAAATCTAAACAGTCAGTGAGCGATCAGACCAATCATTAACATCACGTTGTCAATCAAAGGTCACACAAACTAGAAGTCTAAACAGTCAGTCAGAGATCAGACCAATCATTAACATCACGTTGTCAATTACAGGTCACACACACTAGTATTCTAAACAGACAGTCAGAGATCAGACCAATCATTAACATCACGTTGTCAATCAAAGGTCACACAAACTAGAAGTCTAAACAGTCATTGAGCGATCAGACCAATCATTAACATCACGTTGTCAATCAAAGGACACACACACTAGTAGTATACAACAGTCAGTCAGAGATCAGACCAAACATTAACATCACGTTGTCAATCAAAGGTCACACAAACTAGTAGTCTAAACAGTCAGTCAGAGATCAGACCAATCATTAACATCACGTTGTCAATCAAAGGTCACACAAACTAGAAGTCTAAACAGTCAGTCAGAGATCAGACCAATCATTAACATCACGTTGTCAATCAAAGGTCACACAAACTAGTAGTCTAAACAGTCAGTCAGAGATCAGACCAATCATTAACATCACGTTGTCAATCAAAGGACACACACACTAGTAGTCTACAACAGTCAGTCAGAGATCAGACCAATCATTAACATCACGTTGTCAATCAAAGGTCACACAAACTAGTAGTCTAAACAGTCAGTGAGCGATCAGACCAATCATTAACATCACGTTGTCAATCAAAGGACACACACACTAGTAGTCTACAACAGTCAGCCAGAGATCAGACCAATCATTAACATCACGTTGTCAATCAAAGGTCACACAAACTAGTAGTCTAAACAGTCAGTCAGAGATCAGACCAATCATTAACATCACGTTGTCAATCAAAGGACACACACACTAGTAGTCTACAACAGTCAGTGAGAGACTAGTCTAAACAGTCAGTCAGAGATCAGACCAATCATTAACATCATGTCGTCAATCAAAGGTCACACACAACTAGTAGTCTAAGCAGTCAGTCAGAGATCAGATCAATCATTAACATCACGTTGTCAATAAAAGGTCACACACACTAGTATTCTAAACAGTCAGTCAGAGATCAGACCAATCATTAACATCACGTTGTCAATCAGAGGTCACACAAACTAGAAGTCTAAACAGTCAGTCAGAGATCAGACCAATCATTAACATCACGTTGTCAATCAAAGGTCACACAAACTAGAAGTCTAAACAGTCAGTGAGCGATCAGACCAATCATTAACATCACGTTGTCAATTACAGGTCACACACACTAGTATTCTAAACAGACAGTCAGAGATCAGACCAATCATTAACATCACGTTGTCAATCAAAGGTCACACAAACTAGAAATCTAAACAGTCAGTGAGCGATCAGACCAATCATTAACATCACGTTGTCAATCAAAGGTCACACAAACTAGAAGTCTAATCAGTCAGTCAGAGATCAGACCAATCATTAACATCACGTTGTCAATTACAGGTCACACACACTAGTATTCTAAACAGACAGTCAGAGATCAGACCAATCATTAACATCACGTTGTCAATCAAAGGTCACACAAACTAGAAGTCTACAACAGTCATTGAGCGATCAGACCAATCATTAACATCACGTAGTCAATCAAAGGACACACACGCTAGTAGTATACAACAGTCAGTCAGAGATCAGACCAATCATTAACATCACGTTGTCAATCAAAGGTCACACAAACTAGTAGTCTAAACAGTCAGTCAGAGATCAGACCAATCATTAACATCACGTTGTCAATCAAAGGTCACACAAACTAGAAGTCTAAACAGTCAGTCAGAGTTCAGACCAATCATTAACATCACGTTGTCAATCAAAGGTCACACAAACTAGTAGTCTAAACAGTCAGTCAGAGATCAGACCAATCATTAACATCACGTTGTCAATCAAAGGACACACACACTAGTAGTCTACAACAGTCAGTCAGAGATCAGACCGATCATTAACATCACGTTGTCAATCAAAGGTCACACAAACTAGAAGTCTAAACAGTCAGTCAGAGATCAGACCAATCATTAACATCACGTTGTCAATCAAAGGTCACACAAACTAGAAGTCTAAACAGTCAGTCAGAGATCAGACCAATCATTAACATCACGTTGTCAATCAAAGGTCACACAAACTAGTAGTCTAAACAGTCAGTCAGAGATCAGACCAATCATTAACATCACGTTGTCAATCAAAGGACACACACACTAGTAGTCTACAACAGCAGTCAGTGAGAGACTAGTCTAAACAGTCAATCAGAGATCAGACCAATCATTAACATCATGTCGTCAATCAAAGGTCACACACAACTAGTAGTCTAAGCAGTCAGTCAGAGATCAGATCAATCATTAACATCACGTTGTCAATAAAAGGTCACACACACTAGTATTCTAAACAGTCAGTCAGAGATCAGACCAATCATAAACATCACGTTGTCAATCAGAGGTCATACAAACTAGAAGTCTAAACAGTCAGTCAGAGATCAGACCAATCATTAACATCACGTTGTCAATCAAAGGTCACAAAAACTAGAAGTCTAAACAGTCAGTGAGCGATCAGACCAATCATTAACATCACGTTGTCAATTACAGGTCACACACACTAGTATTCTAAACAGACAGTCAGAGATCATACCAATCATTAACATCACGTTGTCAATCAAAGGTCACACAAACTAGAAATCTAAACAGTCAGTGAGCGATCAGACCAATCATTAACATCACGTTGTCAATCAAAGGTCACACAAACTAGAAGTCTAAACAGTCAGTCAGAGATCAGACCAATCATTAACATTACGTTGTCAATTACAGGTCACACACACTAGTATTCTAAACAGACAGTCAGAGATCAGACCAATCATTAACATCACGTTGTCAATCAAAGGTCACACAAACTAGAAGTCTAAACAGTCATTGAGCGATCAGACCAATCATTAACATCACGTTGTCAATCAAAGGACACACACACTAGTAGTATACAACAGTCAGTCAGAGATCAGACCAATCATTAACATCACGTTGTCAATCAAAGGTCACACAAACTAGTAGTCTAAACAGTCAGTCAGAGATCAGACCAATCATTAACATCACGTTGTCAATCAAAGGTCACACAAACTAGAAGTCTAAACAGTCAGTCAGAGATCAAACCAATCATTAACATCACGTTGTCAATCAAAGGTCACACAAACTAGTAGTCTAAACAGTCAGTCAGAGATCAGACCAATCATTAACATCACGTTGTCAATCAAAGGACACACACACTAGTAGTCTACAACAGTCAGTCAGAGATCAGACCGATCATTAACATCACGTTGTCAATCAAAGGTCACACAAACTAGAAGTCTAAACAGTCAGTCAGAGATCAGACCAATCATTAACATCACGTTGTCAATCAAAGGTCACACAAACTAGAAGTCTAAACAGTCAGTCAGAGATCAGACCAATCATTAACATCACGTTGTCAATCAAAGGTCACACAAACTAGTAGTCTAAACAGTCAGTCAGAGATCAGACCAATCATTAACATCACGTTATCAATCAAAGGACACACGCACTAGTAGTCTACAACAGTCAGTCAGAGATCAGACCAATCATTAACATCACGTTGTCAATCAAAGGTCAAACAAACTAGAAGTCTAAACAGTCAGTCAGAGATCAGACCAATCATTAACATCACGTTGTCAATCAAAGGTCACACAAACTAGTAGTCTAAACAGTCAGTCAGAGATCAGACCAATCATTAACATCACGTTATCAATCAAAGGACACATGCACTAGTAGTCTACAACAGTCAGTCAGATATCAGACCAATCATTAACATCACGTTGTCAATCAAAGGTCACACAAACTAGAAGTCTAAACAGTCAGTGAGCGATCAGACCAATCATTAACATCACGTTGTCAATCAAAGGACACACACACTAGTAGTCTACAACAGTCAGTCAGAGATCAGACCAATCATTAACATCACGTTGTCAATCAAAGGTCACACAAACTAGTAGTCTAAACAGTCAGTCAGAGATCAGACCAATCATTAACATCACGTTGTCAATCAAAGGACACACACACTAGTAGTCTAAAACAGTCAGTGAGCGATCAGACCAATCATTAACATCACGTTGTCAATCAAAGGTCACACACACAAGTAGTCTAAACAGTCAGTCAGAGATCAGACCAATAATTAACATCACGTTGTCAATCAAAGGTCACACAAACTAGAAGTCTAAACAGTCAGTCAGAGATCAGACCAATCATTAACATCACGTTGTCAATCAAAGGTCACACAAACTAGTAGTCTAAACAGTCAGTCAGAGATCAGACCAATCATTAACATCACGTTGTCAATCAAAGGACACACACACTAGTAGTCTACAACAGTCAGTCAGAAATCAGACCGATCATTAACATCACGTTGTCAATCAAAGGTCACACAAACTAGAAGTCTAAACAGTCAGTCAGAGATCAGACCAATCATTAACATCACGTTGTCAATCAAAGGTCACACAAACTAGAAGTCTAAACAGTCAGTCAGAGATCAGACCAATCATTAACATCACGTTGTCAATCAAAGGTCACACAAACTAGTAGTCTAAACAGTCAGTCAGAGATCAGACCAATCATTAACATCACGTTATCAATCAAAGGACACACGCACTAGTAGTCTACAACAGTCAGTCAGAGATCAGACCAATCATTAACATCACGTTGTCAATCAAAGGTCAAACAAACTAGAAGTCTAAACAGTCAGTCAGAGATCAGACCAATCATTAACATCACGTTGTCAATCAAAGGTCACACAAACTAGTGGTCTAAACAGTCAGTCAGAGATCAGACCAATCATTAACATCACGTTGTCAATCAAAGGTCACACAAACTAGAAGTCTAAACAGTCAGTCAGAGATCAGACCAATCATTAACATCACGTTGTCAATCAAAGGTCACACAAACTAGAAGTCTAAACAGTCAGTCAGAGATCAGACCAATCATTAACATCACGTTGTCAATCAAAGGTCACACAAACTAGTAGTCTAAACAGTCAGTCAGAGATCAGACCAATCATTAACATCACGTTATCAATCAAAGGACACACGCACTAGTAGTCTACAACAGTCAGTCAGAGATCAGACCAATCATTAACATCACGTTGTCAATCAAAGGTCAAACAAACTAGAAGTCTAAACAGTCAGTCAGAGATCAGACCAATCATTAACATCACGTTGTCAATCAAAGGTCACACAAACTAGTAGTCTAAACAGTCAGTCAGAGATCAGACCAATCATTAACATCACGTTATCAATCAAAGGACACATGCACTAGTAGTCTACAACAGTCAGTCAGATATCAGACCAATCATTAACATCACGTTGTCAATCAAAGGTCACACAAACTAGAAGTCTAAACAGTCAGTCAGAGATCAGACCAATCATTAACATCACGTTGTCAATCAAAGGTCACACAAACTAGAAGTCTAAACAGTCAGTCAGAGATCAGACCAATCATTAACATCACGTTGTCAATCAAAGGTCACACAAACTAGTAGTCTAAACAGTCAGTCAGAGATCAGACCAATCATTAACATCACGTTATCAATCAAAGGACACACGCACTAGTAGTCTACAACAGTCAGTCAGAGATCAGACCAATCATTAACATCACGTTGTCAATCAAATGTCAAACAAACTAGAAGTCTAAACAGTCAGTCAGAGATAAGACCAATCATTAACATCACGTTGTCAATCAAAGGTCACACAAACTAGTAGTCTAAACAGTCAGTCAGAGATCAGACCAATCATTAACATCACGTTATCAATCAAAGGACACATGCACTAGTAGTCTACAACAGTCAGTCAGATATCAGACCAATCATTAACATCACGTTGTCAATCAAAGGTCACACAAACTAGAAGTCTAAACAGTCATTGAGCGATCAGACCAATCATTAACATCACGTTGTCAATCAAAGGACACACACACTAGTAGTATACAACAGTCAGTCAGAGATCAGACCAAACATTAACATCACGTTGTCAATCAAAGGTCACACAAACTAGTAGTCTAAACAGTCAGTCAGAGATCAGACCAATCATTAACATCACGTTGTCAATCAAAGGTCACACAAACTAGAAGTCTAAACAGTCAGTCAGAGATCAGACCAATCATTAACATCACGTTGTCAATCAAAGGTCACACAAACTAGTAGTCTAAACAGTCAGTCAGAGATCAGACCAATCATTAACATCACGTTGTCAATCAAAGGACACACACACTAGTAGTCTACAACAGTCAGTCAGAGATCAGACCAATCATTAACATCACGTTGTCAATCAAAGGTCACACAAACTAGTAGTCTAAACAGTCAGTGAGCGATCAGACCAATCATTAACATCACGTTGTCAATCAAAGGACACACACACTAGTAGTCTACAACAGTCAGCCAGAGATCAGACCAATCATTAACATCACGTTGTCAATCAAAGGTCACACAAACTAGTAGTCTAAACAGTCAGTCAGAGATCAGACCAATCATTAACATCACGTTGTCAATCAAAGGACACACACACTAGTAGTCTACAACAGTCAGTGAGAGACTAGTCTAAACAGTCAGTCAGAGATCAGACCAATCATTAACATCATGTCGTCAATCAAAGGTCACACACAACTAGTAGTCTAAGCAGTCAGTCAGAGATCAGATCAATCATTAACATCACGTTGTCAATAAAAGGTCACACACACTAGTATTCTAAACAGTCAGTCAGAGATCAGACCAATCATTAACATCACGTTGTCAATCAGAGGTCACACAAACTAGAAGTCTAAACAGTCAGTCAGAGATCAGACCAATCATTAACATCACGTTGTCAATCAAAGGTCACACAAACTAGAAGTCTAAACAGTCAGTGAGCGATCAGACCAATCATTAACATCACGTTGTCAATTACAGGTCACACACACTAGTATTCTAAACAGACAGTCAGAGATCAGACCAATCATTAACATCACGTTGTCAATCAAAGGTCACACAAACTAGAAATCTAAACAGTCAGTGAGCGATCAGACCAATCATTAACATCACGTTGTCAATCAAAGGTCACACAAACTAGAAGTCTAATCAGTCAGTCAGAGATCAGACCAATCATTAACATCACGTTGTCAATTACAGGTCACACACACTAGTATTCTAAACAGACAGTCAGAGATCAGACCAATCATTAACATCACGTTGTCAATCAAAGGTCACACAAACTAGAAGTCTACAACAGTCATTGAGCGATCAGACCAATCATTAACATCACGTAGTCAATCAAAGGACACACACGCTAGTAGTATACAACAGTCAGTCAGAGATCAGACCAATCATTAACATCACGTTGTCAATCAAAGGTCACACAAACTAGTAGTCTAAACAGTCAGTCAGAGATCAGACCAATCATTAACATCACGTTGTCAATCAAAGGTCACACAAACTAGAAGTCTAAACAGTCAGTCAGAGTTCAGACCAATCATTAACATCACGTTGTCAATCAAAGGTCACACAAACTAGTAGTCTAAACAGTCAGTCAGAGATCAGACCAATCATTAACATCACGTTGTCAATCAAAGGACACACACACTAGTAGTCTACAACAGTCAGTCAGAGATCAGACCGATCATTAACATCACGTTGTCAATCAAAGGTCACACAAACTAGAAGTCTAAACAGTCAGTCAGAGATCAGACCAATCATTAACATCACGTTGTCAATCAAAGGTCACACAAACTAGAAGTCTAAACAGTCAGTCAGAGATCAGACCAATCATTAACATCACGTTGTCAATCAAAGGTCACACAAACTAGTAGTCTAAACAGTCAGTCAGAGATCAGACCAATCATTAACATCACGTTGTCAATCAAAGGACACACACACTAGTAGTCTACAACAGCAGTCAGTGAGAGACTAGTCTAAACAGTCAATCAGAGATCAGACCAATCATTAACATCATGTCGTCAATCAAAGGTCACACACAACTAGTAGTCTAAGCAGTCAGTCAGAGATCAGATCAATCATTAACATCACGTTGTCAATAAAAGGTCACACACACTAGTATTCTAAACAGTCAGTCAGAGATCAGACCAATCATAAACATCACGTTGTCAATCAGAGGTCATACAAACTAGAAGTCTAAACAGTCAGTCAGAGATCAGACCAATCATTAACATCACGTTGTCAATCAAAGGTCACAAAAACTAGAAGTCTAAACAGTCAGTGAGCGATCAGACCAATCATTAACATCACGTTGTCAATTACAGGTCACACACACTAGTATTCTAAACAGACAGTCAGAGATCATACCAATCATTAACATCACGTTGTCAATCAAAGGTCACACAAACTAGAAATCTAAACAGTCAGTGAGCGATCAGACCAATCATTAACATCACGTTGTCAATCAAAGGTCACACAAACTAGAAGTCTAAACAGTCAGTCAGAGATCAGACCAATCATTAACATTACGTTGTCAATTACAGGTCACACACACTAGTATTCTAAACAGACAGTCAGAGATCAGACCAATCATTAACATCACGTTGTCAATCAAAGGTCACACAAACTAGAAGTCTAAACAGTCATTGAGCGATCAGACCAATCATTAACATCACGTTGTCAATCAAAGGACACACACACTAGTAGTATACAACAGTCAGTCAGAGATCAGACCAATCATTAACATCACGTTGTCAATCAAAGGTCACACAAACTAGTAGTCTAAACAGTCAGTCAGAGATCAGACCAATCATTAACATCACGTTGTCAATCAAAGGTCACACAAACTAGAAGTCTAAACAGTCAGTCAGAGATCAAACCAATCATTAACATCACGTTGTCAATCAAAGGTCACACAAACTAGTAGTCTAAACAGTCAGTCAGAGATCAGACCAATCATTAACATCACGTTGTCAATCAAAGGACACACACACTAGTAGTCTACAACAGTCAGTCAGAGATCAGACCGATCATTAACATCACGTTGTCAATCAAAGGTCACACAAACTAGAAGTCTAAACAGTCAGTCAGAGATCAGACCAATCATTAACATCACGTTGTCAATCAAAGGTCACACAAACTAGAAGTCTAAACAGTCAGTCAGAGATCAGACCAATCATTAACATCACGTTGTCAATCAAAGGTCACACAAACTAGTAGTCTAAACAGTCAGTCAGAGATCAGACCAATCATTAACATCACGTTATCAATCAAAGGACACACGCACTAGTAGTCTACAACAGTCAGTCAGAGATCAGACCAATCATTAACATCACGTTGTCAATCAAAGGTCAAACAAACTAGAAGTCTAAACAGTCAGTCAGAGATCAGACCAATCATTAACATCACGTTGTCAATCAAAGGTCACACAAACTAGTAGTCTAAACAGTCAGTCAGAGATCAGACCAATCATTAACATCACGTTATCAATCAAAGGACACATGCACTAGTAGTCTACAACAGTCAGTCAGATATCAGACCAATCATTAACATCACGTTGTCAATCAAAGGTCACACAAACTAGAAGTCTAAACAGTCAGTGAGCGATCAGACCAATCATTAACATCACGTTGTCAATCAAAGGACACACACACTAGTAGTCTACAACAGTCAGTCAGAGATCAGACCAATCATTAACATCACGTTGTCAATCAAAGGTCACACAAACTAGTAGTCTAAACAGTCAGTCAGAGATCAGACCAATCATTAACATCACGTTGTCAATCAAAGGACACACACACTAGTAGTCTAAAACAGTCAGTGAGCGATCAGACCAATCATTAACATCACGTTGTCAATCAAAGGTCACACACACAAGTAGTCTAAACAGTCAGTCAGAGATCAGACCAATAATTAACATCACGTTGTCAATCAAAGGTCACACAAACTAGAAGTCTAAACAGTCAGTCAGAGATCAGACCAATCATTAACATCACGTTGTCAATCAAAGGTCACACAAACTAGTAGTCTAAACAGTCAGTCAGAGATCAGACCAATCATTAACATCACGTTGTCAATCAAAGGACACACACACTAGTAGTCTACAACAGTCAGTCAGAAATCAGACCGATCATTAACATCACGTTGTCAATCAAAGGTCACACAAACTAGAAGTCTAAACAGTCAGTCAGAGATCAGACCAATCATTAACATCACGTTGTCAATCAAAGGTCACACAAACTAGAAGTCTAAACAGTCAGTCAGAGATCAGACCAATCATTAACATCACGTTGTCAATCAAAGGTCACACAAACTAGTAGTCTAAACAGTCAGTCAGAGATCAGACCAATCATTAACATCACGTTATCAATCAAAGGACACACGCACTAGTAGTCTACAACAGTCAGTCAGAGATCAGACCAATCATTAACATCACGTTGTCAATCAAAGGTCAAACAAACTAGAAGTCTAAACAGTCAGTCAGAGATCAGACCAATCATTAACATCACGTTGTCAATCAAAGGTCACACAAACTAGTGGTCTAAACAGTCAGTCAGAGATCAGACCAATCATTAACATCACGTTGTCAATCAAAGGTCACACAAACTAGAAGTCTAAACAGTCAGTCAGAGATCAGACCAATCATTAACATCACGTTGTCAATCAAAGGTCACACAAACTAGAAGTCTAAACAGTCAGTCAGAGATCAGACCAATCATTAACATCACGTTGTCAATCAAAGGTCACACAAACTAGTAGTCTAAACAGTCAGTCAGAGATCAGACCAATCATTAACATCACGTTATCAATCAAAGGACACACGCACTAGTAGTCTACAACAGTCAGTCAGAGATCAGACCAATCATTAACATCACGTTGTCAATCAAAGGTCAAACAAACTAGAAGTCTAAACAGTCAGTCAGAGATCAGACCAATCATTAACATCACGTTGTCAATCAAAGGTCACACAAACTAGTAGTCTAAACAGTCAGTCAGAGATCAGACCAATCATTAACATCACGTTATCAATCAAAGGACACATGCACTAGTAGTCTACAACAGTCAGTCAGATATCAGACCAATCATTAACATCACGTTGTCAATCAAAGGTCACACAAACTAGAAGTCTAAACAGTCAGTCAGAGATCAGACCAATCATTAACATCACGTTGTCAATCAAAGGTCACACAAACTAGAAGTCTAAACAGTCAGTCAGAGATCAGACCAATCATTAACATCACGTTGTCAATCAAAGGTCACACAAACTAGTAGTCTAAACAGTCAGTCAGAGATCAGACCAATCATTAACATCACGTTATCAATCAAAGGACACACGCACTAGTAGTCTACAACAGTCAGTCAGAGATCAGACCAATCATTAACATCACGTTGTCAATCAAATGTCAAACAAACTAGAAGTCTAAACAGTCAGTCAGAGATAAGACCAATCATTAACATCACGTTGTCAATCAAAGGTCACACAAACTAGTAGTCTAAACAGTCAGTCAGAGATCAGACCAATCATTAACATCACGTTATCAATCAAAGGACACATGCACTAGTAGTCTACAACAGTCAGTCAGATATCAGACCAATCATTAACATCACGTTGTCAATCAAAGGTCACACAAACTAGAAGTCTAAACAGTCAGTGAGCGATCAGACCAATCATTAACATCACGTTGTCAATCAAAGGACACACACACACTAGTAGTCTACAACAGTCAGTCAGAGATCAGACCAATCATTAACATCACGTTGTCAATCAAAGGTCACACAAACTAGTAGTCTAAACAGTCAGTCAGAGATCAGACCAATCATTAACATCACGTTGTCAATCAAAGGACACACACACTAGTAGTCTAAAACAGTCAGTGAGCGATCAGACCAATCATTAACATCACGTTGTCAATCAAAGGTCACACACACAAGTAGTCTAAACAGTCAGTCAGAGATCAGACCAATAATTAACATCACGTTGTCAATCAAAGGTCACACAAACTAGAAGTCTAAACAGTCAGTCAGAGATCAGACCAATCATTAACATCACGTTGTCAATCAAAGGTCACACAAACTAGTAGTCTAAACAGTCAGTCAGAGATCAGACCAATCATTAACATCACGTTGTCAATCAAAGGACACACACACTAGTAGTCTACAACAGTCAGTCAGAAATCAGACCGATCATTAACATCACGTTGTCAATCAAAGGTCACACAAACTAGAAGTCTAAACAGTCAGTCAGAGATCAGACCAATCATTAACATCACGTTGTCAATCAAAGGTCACACAAACTAGAAGTCTAAACAGTCAGTCAGAGATCAGACCAATCATTAACATCACGTTGTCAATCAAAGGTCACACAAACTAGTAGTCTAAACAGTCAGTCAGAGATCAGACCAATCATTAACATCACGTTATCAATCAAAGGACACACGCACTAGTAGTCTACAACAGTCAGTCAGAGATCAGACCAATCATTAACATCACGTTGTCAATCAAAGGTCAAACAAACTAGAAGTCTAAACAGTCAGTCAGAGATCAGACCAATCATTAACATCACGTTGTCAATCAAAGGTCACACAAACTAGTAGTCTAAACAGTCAGTCAGAGATCAGACCAATCATTAACATCACGTTGTCAATCAAAGGTCACACAAACTAGAAGTCTAAACAGTCAGTCAGAGATCAGACCAATCATTAACATCACGTTGTCAATCAAAGGTCACACAAACTAGAAGTCTAAACAGTCAGTCAGAGATCAGACCAATCATTAACATCACGTTGTCAATCAAAGGTCACACAAACTAGTAGTCTAAACAGTCAGTCAGAGATCAGACCAATCATTAACATCACGTTATCAATCAAAGGACACACGCACTAGTAGTCTACAACAGTCAGTCAGAGATCAGACCAATCATTAACATCACGTTGTCAATCAAAGGTCAAACAAACTAGAAGTCTAAACAGTCAGTCAGAGATCAGACCAATCATTACCATCACGTTGTCAATCAAAGGTCACACAAACTAGTAGTCTAAACAGTCAGTCAGAGATCAGACCAATCATTAACATCACGTTATCAATCAAAGGACACATGCACTAGTAGTCTACAACAGTCAGTCAGATATCAGACCAATCATTAACATCACGTTGTCAATCAAAGGTCACACAAACTAGAAGTCTAAACAGTCAGTGAGCGATCAGACCAATCATTAACATCACGTTGTCAATCAAAGGACACACACACTAGTAGTCTACAACAGTCAGTCAGAGATCAGACCAATCATTAACATCACGTTGTCAATCAAAGGTCACACAAACTAGTAGTCTAAACAGTCAGTCAGAGATCAGACCAATCATTAACATCACGTTGTCAATCAAAGGACACACACACTAGTAGTCTAAAACAGTCAGTGAGCGATCAGACCAATCATTAACATCACGTTGTCAATCAAAGGTCACACACACAAGTAGTCTAAACAGTCAGTCAGAGATCAGACCAATAATTAACATCACGTTGTCAATCAAAGGTCACACAAACTAGAAGTCTAAACAGTCAGTCAGAGATCAGACCAATCATTAACATCACGTTGTCAATCAAAGGTCACACAAACTAGTAGTCTAAACAGTCAGTCAGAGATCAGACCAATCATTAACATCACGTTGTCAATCAAAGGACACACACACTAGTAGTCTAAAACAGTCAGTGAGCGATCAGACCAATCATTAACATCACGTTGTCAATCAAAGGTCACACACACAAGTAGTCTAAACAGTCAGTCAGAGATCAGACCAATAATTAACATCACGTTGTCAATCAAAGGTCACACAAACTAGAAGTCTAAACAGTCAGTCAGAGATCAGACCAATCATTAACATCACGTTGTCAATCAAAGGTCACACAAACTAGTAGTCTAAACAGTCAGTCAGAGATCAGACCAATCATTAACATCACGTTGTCAATCAAAGGACACACACACTAGTAGTCTACAACAGTCAGTCAGAAATCAGACCGATCATTAACATCACGTTGTCAATCAAAGGTCACACAAACTAGAAGTCTAAACAGTCAGTCAGAGATCAGACCAATCATTAACATCACGTTGTCAATCAAAGGTCACACAAACTAGAAGTCTAAACAGTCAGTCAGAGATCAGACCAATCATTAACATCACGTTGTCAATCAAAGGTCACACAAACTAGTAGTCTAAACAGTCAGTCAGAGATCAGACCAATCATTAACATCACGTTATCAATCAAAGGACACACGCACTAGTAGTCTACAACAGTCAGTCAGAGATCAGACCAATCATTAACATCACGTTGTCAATCAAAGGTCAAACAAACTAGAAGTCTAAACAGTCAGTCAGAGATCAGACCAATCATTAACATCACGTTGTCAATCAAAGGTCACACAAACTAGTGGTCTAAACAGTCAGTCAGAGATCAGACCAATCATTAACATCACGTTGTCAATCAAAGGTCACACAAACTAGAAGTCTAAACAGTCAGTCAGAGATCAGACCAATCATTAACATCACGTTGTCAATTAAAGGTCACACAAACTAGAAGTCTAAACAGTCAGTCAGAGATCAGACCAATCATTAACATCACGTTGTCAATCAAAGGTCACACAAACTAGTAGTCTAAACAGTCAGTCAGAGATCAGACCAATCATTAACATCACGTTATCAATCAAAGGACACACGCACTAGTAGTCTACAACAGTCAGTCAGAGATCAGACCAATCATTAACATCACGTTGTCAATCAAAGGTCACACAAACTAGAAGTCTAAACAGTCAGTCAGAGATCAAACCAATCATTAACATCACGTTGTCAATCAAAGGTCACACAAACTAGTAGTCTAAACAGTCAGTCAGAGATCAGACCAATCATTAACATCACGTTGTCAATCAAAGGACACACACACTAGTAGTCTACAACAGTCAGTCAGAGATCAGACCGATCATTAACATCACGTTGTCAATCAAAGGTCACACAAACTAGAAGTCTAAACAGTCAGTCAGAGATCAGACCAATCATTAACATCACGTTGTCAATCAAAGGTCACACAAACTAGAAGTCTAAACAGTCAGTCAGAGATCAGACCAATCATTAACATCACGTTGTCAATCAAAGGTCACACAAACTAGTAGTCTAAACAGTCAGTCAGAGATCAGACCAATCATTAACATCACGTTATCAATCAAAGGACACACGCACTAGTAGTCTACAACAGTCAGTCAGAGATCAGACCAATCATTAACATCACGTTGTCAATCAAAGGTCAAACAAACTAGAAGTCTAAACAGTCAGTCAGAGATCAGACCAATCATTAACATCACGTTGTCAATCAAAGGTCACACAAACTAGTAGTCTAAACAGTCAGTCAGAGATCAGACCAATCATTAACATCACGTTATCAATCAAAGGACACATGCACTAGTAGTCTACAACAGTCAGTCAGATATCAGACCAATCATTAACATCACGTTGTCAATCAAAGGTCACACAAACTAGAAGTCTAAACAGTCAGTGAGCGATCAGACCAATCATTAACATCACGTTGTCAATCAAAGGACACACACACTAGTAGTCTACAACAGTCAGTCAGAGATCAGACCAATCATTAACATCACGTTGTCAATCAAAGGTCACACAAACTAGTAGTCTAAACAGTCAGTCAGAGATCAGACCAATCATTAACATCACGTTGTCAATCAAAGGACACACACACTAGTAGTCTAAAACAGTCAGTGAGCGATCAGACCAATCATTAACATCACGTTGTCAATCAAAGGTCACACACACAAGTAGTCTAAACAGTCAGTCAGAGATCAGACCAATAATTAACATCACGTTGTCAATCAAAGGTCACACAAACTAGAAGTCTAAACAGTCAGTCAGAGATCAGACCAATCATTAACATCACGTTGTCAATCAAAGGTCACACAAACTAGTAGTCTAAACAGTCAGTCAGAGATCAGACCAATCATTAACATCACGTTGTCAATCAAAGGACACACACACTAGTAGTCTACAACAGTCAGTCAGAAATCAGACCGATCATTAACATCACGTTGTCAATCAAAGGTCACACAAACTAGAAGTCTAAACAGTCAGTCAGAGATCAGACCAATCATTAACATCACGTTGTCAATCAAAGGTCACACAAACTAGAAGTCTAAACAGTCAGTCAGAGATCAGACCAATCATTAACATCACGTTGTCAATCAAAGGTCACACAAACTAGTAGTCTAAACAGTCAGTCAGAGATCAGACCAATCATTAACATCACGTTATCAATCAAAGGACACACGCACTAGTAGTCTACAACAGTCAGTCAGAGATCAGACCAATCATTAACATCACGTTGTCAATCAAAGGTCAAACAAACTAGAAGTCTAAACAGTCAGTCAGAGATCAGACCAATCATTAACATCACGTTGTCAATCAAAGGTCACACAAACTAGTGGTCTAAACAGTCAGTCAGAGATCAGACCAATCATTAACATCACGTTGTCAATCAAAGGTCACACAAACTAGAAGTCTAAACAGTCAGTCAGAGATCAGACCAATCATTAACATCACGTTGTCAATCAAAGGTCACACAAACTAGAAGTCTAAACAGTCAGTCAGAGATCAGACCAATCATTAACATCACGTTGTCAATCAAAGATCACACAAACTAGTAGTCTAAACAGTCAGTCAGAGATCAGACCAATCATTAACATCACGTTATCAATCAAAGGACACACGCACTAGTAGTCTACAACAGTCAGTCAGAGATCAGACCAATCATTAACATCACGTTGTCAATCAAAGGTCAAACAAACTAGAAGTCTAAACAGTCAGTCAGAGATCAGACCAATCATTAACATCACGTTGTCAATCAAAGGTCACACAAACTAGTAGTCTAAACAGTCAGTCAGAGATCAGACCAATCATTAACATCACGTTATCAATCAAAGGACACATGCACTAGTAGTCTACAACAGTCAGTCAGATATCAGACCAATCATTAACATCACGTTGTCAATCAAAGGTCACACAAACTAGAAGTCTAAACAGTCAGTCAGAGATCAGACCAATCATTAACATCACGTTGTCAATCAAAGGTCACACAAACTAGAAGTCTAAACAGTCAGTCAGAGATCAGACCAATCATTAACATCACGTTGTCAATCAAAGGTCACACAAACTAGTAGTCTAAACAGTCAGTCAGAGATCAGACCAATCATTAACATCACGTTATCAATCAAAGGACACACGCACTAGTAGTCTACAACAGTCAGTCAGAGATCAGACCAATCATTAACATCACGTTGTCAATCAAATGTCAAACAAACTAGAAGTCTAAACAGTCAGTCAGAGATAAGACCAATCATTAACATCACGTTGTCAATCAAAGGTCACACAAACTAGTAGTCTAAACAGTCAGTCAGAGATCAGACCAATCATTAACATCACGTTATCAATCAAAGGACACATGCACTAGTAGTCTACAACAGTCAGTCAGATATCAGACCAATCATTAACATCACGTTGTCAATCAAAGGTCACACAAACTAGAAGTCTAAACAGTCAGTGAGCGATCAGACCAATCATTAACATCACGTTGTCAATCAAAGGACACACACACACTAGTAGTCTACAACAGTCAGTCAGAGATCAGACCAATCATTAACATCACGTTGTCAATCAAAGGTCACACAAACTAGTAGTCTAAACAGTCAGTCAGAGATCAGACCAATCATTAACATCACGTTGTCAATCAAAGGACACACACACTAGTAGTCTAAAACAGTCAGTGAGCGATCAGACCAATCATTAACATCACGTTGTCAATCAAAGGTCACACACACAAGTAGTCTAAACAGTCAGTCAGAGATCAGACCAATAATTAACATCACGTTGTCAATCAAAGGTCACACAAACTAGAAGTCTAAACAGTCAGTCAGAGATCAGACCAATCATTAACATCACGTTGTCAATCAAAGGTCACACAAACTAGTAGTCTAAACAGTCAGTCAGAGATCAGACCAATCATTAACATCACGTTGTCAATCAAAGGACACACACACTAGTAGTCTACAACAGTCAGTCAGAAATCAGACCGATCATTAACATCACGTTGTCAATCAAAGGTCACACAAACTAGAAGTCTAAACAGTCAGTCAGAGATCAGACCAATCATTAACATCACGTTGTCAATCAAAGGTCACACAAACTAGAAGTCTAAACAGTCAGTCAGAGATCAGACCAATCATTAACATCACGTTGTCAATCAAAGGTCACACAAACTAGTAGTCTAAACAGTCAGTCAGAGATCAGACCAATCATTAACATCACGTTATCAATCAAAGGACACACGCACTAGTAGTCTACAACAGTCAGTCAGAGATCAGACCAATCATTAACATCACGTTGTCAATCAAAGGTCAAACAAACTAGAAGTCTAAACAGTCAGTCAGAGATCAGACCAATCATTAACATCACGTTGTCAATCAAAGGTCACACAAACTAGTAGTCTAAACAGTCAGTCAGAGATCAGACCAATCATTAACATCACGTTGTCAATCAAAGGTCACACAAACTAGAAGTCTAAACAGTCAGTCAGAGATCAGACCAATCATTAACATCACGTTGTCAATCAAAGGTCACACAAACTAGAAGTCTAAACAGTCAGTCAGAGATCAGACCAATCATTAACATCACGTTGTCAATCAAAGGTCACACAAACTAGTAGTCTAAACAGTCAGTCAGAGATCAGACCAATCATTAACATCACGTTATCAATCAAAGGACACACGCACTAGTAGTCTACAACAGTCAGTCAGAGATCAGACCAATCATTAACATCACGTTGTCAATCAAAGGTCAAACAAACTAGAAGTCTAAACAGTCAGTCAGAGATCAGACCAATCATTACCATCACGTTGTCAATCAAAGGTCACACAAACTAGTAGTCTAAACAGTCAGTCAGAGATCAGACCAATCATTAACATCACGTTATCAATCAAAGGACACATGCACTAGTAGTCTACAACAGTCAGTCAGATATCAGACCAATCATTAACATCACGTTGTCAATCAAAGGTCACACAAACTAGAAGTCTAAACAGTCAGTGAGCGATCAGACCAATCATTAACATCACGTTGTCAATCAAAGGACACACACACTAGTAGTCTACAACAGTCAGTCAGAGATCAGACCAATCATTAACATCACGTTGTCAATCAAAGGTCACACAAACTAGTAGTCTAAACAGTCAGTCAGAGATCAGACCAATCATTAACATCACGTTGTCAATCAAAGGACACACACACTAGTAGTCTAAAACAGTCAGTGAGCGATCAGACCAATCATTAACATCACGTTGTCAATCAAAGGTCACACACACAAGTAGTCTAAACAGTCAGTCAGAGATCAGACCAATAATTAACATCACGTTGTCAATCAAAGGTCACACAAACTAGAAGTCTAAACAGTCAGTCAGAGATCAGACCAATCATTAACATCACGTTGTCAATCAAAGGTCACACAAACTAGTAGTCTAAACAGTCAGTCAGAGATCAGACCAATCATTAACATCACGTTGTCAATCAAAGGACACACACACTAGTAGTCTAAAACAGTCAGTGAGCGATCAGACCAATCATTAACATCACGTTGTCAATCAAAGGTCACACACACAAGTAGTCTAAACAGTCAGTCAGAGATCAGACCAATAATTAACATCACGTTGTCAATCAAAGGTCACACAAACTAGAAGTCTAAACAGTCAGTCAGAGATCAGACCAATCATTAACATCACGTTGTCAATCAAAGGTCACACAAACTAGTAGTCTAAACAGTCAGTCAGAGATCAGACCAATCATTAACATCACGTTGTCAATCAAAGGACACACACACTAGTAGTCTACAACAGTCAGTCAGAAATCAGACCGATCATTAACATCACGTTGTCAATCAAAGGTCACACAAACTAGAAGTCTAAACAGTCAGTCAGAGATCAGACCAATCATTAACATCACGTTGTCAATCAAAGGTCACACAAACTAGAAGTCTAAACAGTCAGTCAGAGATCAGACCAATCATTAACATCACGTTGTCAATCAAAGGTCACACAAACTAGTAGTCTAAACAGTCAGTCAGAGATCAGACCAATCATTAACATCACGTTATCAATCAAAGGACACACGCACTAGTAGTCTACAACAGTCAGTCAGAGATCAGACCAATCATTAACATCACGTTGTCAATCAAAGGTCAAACAAACTAGAAGTCTAAACAGTCAGTCAGAGATCAGACCAATCATTAACATCACGTTGTCAATCAAAGGTCACACAAACTAGTGGTCTAAACAGTCAGTCAGAGATCAGACCAATCATTAACATCACGTTGTCAATCAAAGGTCACACAAACTAGAAGTCTAAACAGTCAGTCAGAGATCAGACCAATCATTAACATCACGTTGTCAATTAAAGGTCACACAAACTAGAAGTCTAAACAGTCAGTCAGAGATCAGACCAATCATTAACATCACGTTGTCAATCAAAGGTCACATAAACTAGTAGTCTAAACAGTCAGTCAGAGATCAGACCAATCATTAACATCACGTTATCAATCAAAGGACACACGCACTAGTAGTCTACAACAGTCAGTCAGAGATCAGACCAATCATTAACATCACGTTGTCAATCAAAGGTCAAACAAACTAGAAGTCTAAACAGTCAGTCAGAGATCAGACCAATCATTAACATCACGTTGTCAATCAAAGGTCACACAAACTAGTAGTCTAAACAGTCAGTCAGAGATCAGACCAATCATTAACATCACGTTATCAATCAAAGGACACATGCACTAGTAGTCTACAACAGTCAGTCAGATATCAGACCAATCATTAACATCACGTTGTCAATCAAAGGTCACACAAACTAGAAGTCTAAACAGTCAGTCAGAGATCAGACCAATCATTAACATCACGTTGTCAATCAAAGGTCACACAAACTAGAAGTCTAAACAGTCAGTCAGAGATCAGACCAATCATTAACATCACGTTGTCAATCAAAGGTCACACAAACTAGTAGTCTAAACAGTCAGTCAGAGATCAGACCAATCATTAACATCACGTTATCAATCAAAGGACACACGCACTAGTAGTCTACAACAGTCAGTCAGAGATCAGACCAATCATTAACATCACGTTGTCAATCAAAGGTCAAACAAACTAGAAGTCTAAACAGTCAGTCAGAGATCAGACCAATCATTAACATCACGTTGTCAATCAAAGGTCACACAAACTAGTAGTCTAAACAGTCAGTCAGAGATCAGACCAATCATTAACATCACGTTATCAATCAAAGGACACATGCACTAGTAGTCTACAACAGTCAGTCAGATATCAGACCAATCATTAACATCACGTTGTCAATCAAAGGTCACACAAACTAGAAGTCTAAACAGTCAGTGAGCGATCAGACCAATCATTAACATCACGTTGTCAATCAAAGGACACACACACTAGTAGTCTACAACAGTCAGTCAGAGATCAGACCAATCATTAACATCACGTTGTCAATCAAAGGTCACACAAACTAGTAGTCTAAACAGTCAGTCAGAGATCAGACCAATCATTAACATCACGTTGTCAATCAAAGGACACACACACTAGTAGTCTAAAACAGTCAGTGAGCGATCAGACCAATCATTAACATCACGTTGTCAATCAAAGGTCACACACACAAGTAGTCTAAACAGTCAGTCAGAGATCAGACCAATAATTAACATCACGTTGTCAATCAAAGGTCACACAAACTAGAAGTCTAAACAGTCAGTCAGAGATCAGACCAATCATTAACATCACGTTGTCAATCAAAGGTCACACAAACTAGTAGTCTAAACAGTCAGTCAGAGATCAGACCAATCATTAACATCACGTTGTCAATCAAAGGACACACACACTAGTAGTCTACAACAGTCAGTCAGAAATCAGACCGATCATTAACATCACGTTGTCAATCAAAGGTCACACAAACTAGAAGTCTAAACAGTCAGTCAGAGATCAGACCAATCATTAACATCACGTTGTCAATCAAAGGTCACACAAACTAGAAGTCTAAACAGTCAGTCAGAGATCAGACCAATCATTAACATCACGTTGTCAATCAAAGGTCACACAAACTAGTAGTCTAAACAGTCAGTCAGAGATCAGACCAATCATTAACATCACGTTATCAATCAAAGGACACACGCACTAGTAGTCTACAACAGTCAGTCAGAGATCAGACCAATCATTAACATCACGTTGTCAATCAAAGGTCAAACAAACTAGAAGTCTAAACAGTCAGTCAGAGATCAGACCATTCATTAACATCACGTTGTCAATCAAAGGTCACACAAACTAGTAGTCTAAACAGTCAGTCAGAGATCAGACCAATCATTAACATCACGTTGTCAATCAAAGGTCACACAAACTAGAAGTCTAAACAGTCAGTCAGAGATCAGACCAATCATTAACATCACGTTGTCAATCAAAGGTCACACAAACTAGAAGTCTAAACAGTCAGTCAGAGATCAGACCAATCATTAACATCACGTTGTCAATCAAAGGTCACACAAACTAGTAGTCTAAACAGTCAGTCAGAGATCAGACCAATCATTAACATCACGTTATCAATCAAAGGACACACGCACTAGTAGTCTACAACAGTCAGTCAGAGATCAGACCAATCATTAACATCACGTTGTCAATCAAAGGTCAAACAAACTAGAAGTCTAAACAGTCAGTCAGAGATCAGACCAATCATTAACATCACGTTGTCAATCAAAGGTCACACAAACTAGTAGTCTAAACAGTCAGTCAGAGATCAGACCAATCATTAACATCACGTTATCAATCAAAGGACACATGCACTAGTAGTCTACAACAGTCAGTCAGATATCAGACCAATCATTAACATCACGTTGTCAATCAAAGGTCACACAAACTAGAAGTCTAAACAGTCAGTGAGCGATCAGACCAATCATTAACATCACGTTGTCAATCAAAGGACACACACACTAGTAGTCTACAACAGTCAGTCAGAGATCAGACCAATCATTAACATCACGTTGTCAATCAAAGGTCACACAAACTAGTAGTCTAAACAGTCAGTCAGAGATCAGACCAATCATTAACATCACGTTGTCAATCAAAGGACACACACACTAGTAGTCTAAAACAGTCAGTGAGCGATCAGACCAATCATTAACATCACGTTGTCAATCAAAGGTCACACACACAAGTAGTCTAAACAGTCAGTCAGAGATCAGACCAATAATTAACATCACGTTGTCAATCAAAGGTCACACAAACTAGAAGTCTAAACAGTCAGTCAGAGATCAGACCAATCATTAACATCACGTTGTCAATCAAAGGTCACACAAACTAGTAGTCTAAACAGTCAGTCAGAGATCAGACCAATCATTAACATCACGTTGTCAATCAAAGGACACACACACTAGTAGTCTACAACAGTCAGTCAGAAATCAGACCGATCATTAACATCACGTTGTCAATCAAAGGTCACACAAACTAGAAGTCTAAACAGTCAGTCAGAGATCAGACCAATCATTAACATCACGTTGTCAATCAAAGGTCACACAAACTAGAAGTCTAAACAGTCAGTCAGAGATCAGACCAATCATTAACATCACGTTGTCAATCAAAGGTCACACAAACTAGTAGTCTAAACAGTCAGTCAGAGATCAGACCAATCATTAACATCACGTTATCAATCAAAGGACACACGCACTAGTAGTCTACAACAGTCAGTCAGAGATCAGACCAATCATTAACATCACGTTGTCAATCAAAGGTCAAACAAACTAGAAGTCTAAACAGTCAGTCAGAGATCAGACCAATCATTAACATCACGTTGTCAATCAAAGGTCACACAAACTAGTAGTCTAAACAGTCAGTCAGAGATCAGACCAATCATTAACATCACGTTGTCAATCAAAGGTCACACAAACTAGAAGTCTAAACAGTCAGTCAGAGATCAGACCAATCATTAACATCACGTTGTCAATCAAAGGTCACACAAACTAGTAGTCTAAACAGTCAGTCAGAGATCAGACAATCATTAACATCACGTTGTCAATCAAAGGACACACACACTAGTAGTCTACAACAGTCAGTCAGAGATCAGACCGATCATTAACATCACGTTGTCAATCAAAGGTCACACAAACTAGAAGTCTAAACAGTCAGTCAGAGATCAGACCAATCATTAACATCACGTTGTCAATCAAAGGTCACACAAACTAGAAGTCTAAACAGTCAGTCAGAGATCAGACCAATCATTAACATCACGTTGTCAATCAAAGGTCACACAAACTAGTAGTCTAAACAGTCAGTCAGAGATCAGACCAATCATTAACATCACGTTATCAATCAAAGGACACACGCACTAGTAGTCTACAACAGTCAGTCAGAGATCAGACCAATCATTAACATCACGTTGTCAATCAAAGGTCAAACAAACTAGAAGTCTAAACAGTCAGTCAGAGATCAGACCAATCATTAACATCACGTTGTCAATCAAAGGTCACACACACTAGTAGTCTAAACAGTCAGTCAGAGATCAGACCAATCATTAACATCACGTTATCAATCAAAGGACACATGCACTAGTAGTCTACAACAGTCAGTCAGAGATCAGACCAATCATTAACATCACGTTGTCAATCAAAGGTCACACAAACTAGAAGTCTAAACAGTCAGTGAGCGATCAGACCAATCATTAACATCACGTTGTCAATCAAAGGACGCACACACTAGTAGTCTACAACAGTCAGTCAGAGATCAGACCAATCATTAACATCACGTTGTCAATCAAAGGTCACACAAACTAGTAGTCTAAACAGTCAGTCAGAGATCAGACCAATCATTAACATCACGTTGTCAATCAAAGGACACACACACTAGTAGTCTAAAACAGTCAGTGAGCGATCAGACCAATCATTAACATCACGTTGTCAATCAAAGGTCACACACACAAGTAGTCTAAACAGTCAGTCAGAGATCAGACCAATAATTAACATCACGTTGTCAATCAAAGGTCACACAAACTAGAAGTCTAAACAGTCAGTCAGAGATCAGACCAATCATTAACATCACGTTGTCAATCAAAGGTCACACAAACTAGTAGTCTAAACAGTCAGTCAGAGATCAGACCAATCATTAACATCACGTTGTCAATCAAAGGACACACACACTAGTAGTCTACAACAGTCAGTCAGAAATCAGACCGATCATTAACATCACGTTGTCAATCAAAGGTCACACAAACTAGAAGTCTAAACAGTCAGTCAGAGATCAGACCAATCATTAACATCACGTTGTCAATCAAAGGTCACACAAACTAGAAGTCTAAACAGTCAGTCAGAGATCAGACCAATCATTAACATCACGTTGTCAATCAAAGGTCACACAAACTAGTAGTCTAAACAGTCAGTCAGAGATCAGACCAATCATTAACATCACGTTATCAATCAAAGGACACACGCACTAGTAGTCTACAACAGTCAGTCAGAGATCAGATCAATCATTAACATCACGTTGTCAATCAAAGGTCAAACAAACTAGAAGTCTAAACAGTCAGTCAGAGATCAGACCAATCATTAACATCACGTTGTCAATCAAAGGTCACACAAACTAGTAGTCTAAACAGTCAGTCAGAGATCAGACCAATCATTAACATCACGTTATCAATCAAAGGACACACGCACTAGTAGTCTACAACAGTCAGTCAGAGATCAGACCAATCATTAACATCACGTTGTCAATCAAAGGTCACACAAACTAGAAGTCTAAGCAGTCAGTGAGCGATCAGACCAATCATTAACATCACGTTGTCAATCAAAGGACACACACACTAGTAGTCTACAACAGTCAGTCAGAGATCAGACCAATCATTAACATCACGTTGTCAATCAAAGGTCACACAAACTAGTAGTCTAAACAGTCAGTCAGAGATCAGACCAATCATTAACATCACGTTGTCAATCAAAGGACACACACACTAGTAGTCTAAAACAGTCAGTGAGCGATCAGACCAATCATTAACATCACGTTGTCAATCAAAGGTCACACACACTAGTAGTCTAAACAGTCAGTCAGAGATCAGACCAATAATTAACATCACGTTGTCAATCAAAGGTCACACAAACTAGAAGTCTAAACAGTCAGTCAGAGATCAGACCAATCATTAACTTCACGTTGTCAATCAAAGGTCACACAAACTAGTAGTCTAAACAGTCAGTCAGAGATCAGACCAATCATTAACATCACGTTATCAATCAAAGGACACACGCACTAGTAGTCTACAACAGTCAGTCAGAGATCAGACCAATCATTAACATCACGTTGTCAATCAAAGGTCACACAAACTAGAAGTCTAAGCAGTCAGTGAGCGATCAGACCAATCATTAACATCACGTTGTCAATCAAAGGACACACACACTAGTAGTCTACAACAGTCAGTCAGAGATCAGACCAATCATTAACATCACGTTGTCAATCAAAGGTCACACAAACTAGTAGTCTAAACAGTCAGTCAGAGATCAGACCAATCATTAACATCACGTTGTCAATCAAAGGACACACACACTAGTAGTCTAAAACAGTCAGTGAGCGATCAGACCAATCATTAACATCACGTTGTCAATCAAAGGTCACACACACTAGTAGTCTAAACAGTCAGTCAGAGATCAGACCAATAATTAACATCACGTTGTCAATCAAAGGTCACACAAACTAGTAGTCTAAACAGTCAGTCAGAGATCAGACCAATCATTAACATCACGTTATCAATCAAAGGACACACGCACTAGTAGTCTACAACAGTCAGTCAGAGATCAGACCAATCATTAACATCACGTTGTCAATCAAAGGACACACACACTAGTAGTCTAAAACAGTCAGTGAGCGATCAGACCAATCATTAACATCACGTTGTCAATCAAAGGTCACACAAACTAGAAGTCTAAACAGTCAGTCAGAGATCAGACCAATCATTAACATCACGTTGTCAATCAAAGGTCACACAAACTAGTAGTCTAAACAGTCAGTCAGAGATCAGACCAATCATTAACATCACGTTATCAATCAAAGGACACACGCACTAGTAGTCTACAACAGTCAGTCAGAGATCAGACCAATCATTAACATCACGTTGTCAATCAAAGGTCACACAAACTAGAAGTCTAAACCATCAGTCAGAGATCAGACCAATCATTAACATCACGTTGTCAATCAAAGGTCACACAAACTAGAAGTCTAAGCAGTCAGTGAGCGATCAGACCAATCATTAACATCACGTTGTCAATCAAAGGACACACACACTAGTAGTCTACAACAGTCAGTCAGAGATCAGACCAATCATTAACATCACGTTGTCAATCAAAGGTCACACAAACTAGTAGTCTAAACAGTCAGTCAGAGATCAGACCAATCATTAACATCACGTTGTCAATCAAAGGACACACACACTAGTAGTCTAAAACAGTCAGTGAGCGATCAGACCAATCATTAACATCACGTTGTCAATCAAAGGTCACACACACTAGTAGTCTAAACAGTCAGTCAGAGATCAGACCAATAATTAACATCACGTTGTCAATCAAAGGTCACACAAACTAGAAGTCTAAACAGTCAGTCAGAGATCAGACCAATCATTAACTTCACGTTGTCAATCAAAGGTCACACAAACTAGTAGTCTAAACAGTCAGTCAGAGATCAGACCAATCATTAACATCACGTTATCAATCAAAGGACACACGCACTAGTAGTCTACAACAGTCAGTCAGAGATCAGACCAATCATTAACATCACGTTGTCAATCAAAGGTCACACAAACTAGAAGTCTAAGCAGTCAGTGAGCGATCAGACCAATCATTAACATCACGTTGTCAATCAAAGGACACACACACTAGTAGTCTACAACAGTCAGTCAGAGATCAGACCAATCATTAACATCACGTTGTCAATCAAAGGTCACACAAACTAGTAGTCTAAACAGTCAGTCAGAGATCAGACCAATCATTAACATCACGTTGTCAATCAAAGGACACACACACTAGTAGTCTAAAACAGTCAGTGAGCGATCAGACCAATCATTAACATCACGTTGTCAATCAAAGGTCGCACACACTAGTAGTCTAAACAGTCAGTCAGAGATCAGACCAATAATTAACATCACGTTGTCAATCAAAGGTCACACAAACTAGTAGTCTAAACAGTCAGTCAGAGATCAGACCAATCATTAACATCACGTTATCAATCAAAGGACACACGCACTAGTAGTCTACAACAGTCAGTCAGAGATCAGACCAATCATTAACATCACGTTGTCAATCAAAGGACACACACACTAGTAGTCTAAAACAGTCAGTGAGCGATCAGACCAATCATTAACATCACGTTGTCAATCAAAGGTCACACAAACTAGAAGTCTAAACAGTCAGTCAGAGATCAGACCAATCATTAACATCACGTTGTCAATCAAAGGTCACAAAAACTAGAAGTCTAAACAGTCAGTGAGCGATCAGACCAATCATTAACATCACGTTGTCAATTACAGGTCACACACACTAGTATTCTAAACAGACAGTCAGAGATCATACCAATCATTAACATCACGTTGTCAATCAAAGGTCACACAAACTAGAAATCTAAACAGTCAGTGAGCGATCAGACCAATCATTAACATCACGTTGTCAATCAAAGGTCACACAAACTAGAAGTCTAAACAGTCAGTCAGAGATCAGACCAATCATTAACATTACGTTGTCAATTACAGGTCACACACACTAGTATTCTAAACAGACAGTCAGAGATCAGACCAATCATTAACATTACGTTGTCAATTACAGGTCACACACACTAGTATTCTAAACAGACAGTCAGAGATCAGACCAATCATTAACATCACGTTGTCAATCAAAGGTCACACAAACTAGAAGTCTAAACAGTCATTGAGCGATCAGACCAATCATTAACATCACGTTGTCAATCAAAGGACACACACACTAGTAGTATACAACAGTCAGTATGAGATCAGACCAATCATTAACATCACGTTGTCAATCAAAGGTCACACAAACTAGTAGTCTAAACAGTCAGTCAGAGATCAGACCAATCATTAACATCACGTTGTCAATCAAAGGTCACACAAACTAGAAGTCTAAACAGTCAGTCAGAGATCAAACCAATCATTAACATCACGTTGTCAATCAAAGGTCACACAAACTAGTAGTCTAAACAGTCAGTCAGAGATCAGACCAATCATTAACATCACGTTGTCAATCAAAGGACACACACACTAGTAGTCTACAACAGTCAGTCAGAGATCAGACCGATCATTAACATCACGTTGTCAATCAAAGGTCACACAAACTAGAAGTCTAAACAGTCAGTCAGAGATCAGACCAATCATTAACATCACGTTGTCAATCAAAGGTCACACAAACTAGAAGTCTAAACAGTCAGTCAGAGATCAGACCAATCATTAACATCACGTTGTCAATCAAAGGTCACACAAACTAGTAGTCTAAACAGTCAGTCAGAGATCAGACCAATCATTAACAACACGTTATCAATCAAAGGACACACGCACTAGTAGTCTACAACAGTCAGTCAGAGATCAGACCAATCATTAACATCACGTTGTCAATCAAAGGTCAAACAAACTAGAAGTCTAAACAGTCAGTCAGAGATCAGACCAATCATTAACATCACGTTGTCAATCAAAGGTCACACAAACTAGTAGTCTAAACAGTCAGTCAGAGATCAGACCAATCATTAACATAACGTTATCAATCAAAGGACACATGCACTAGTAGTCTACAACAGTCAGTCAGATATCAGACCAATCATTAACATCACGTTGTCAATCAAAGGTCACACAAACTAGAAGTCTAAACAGTCAGTGAGCGATAAGACCAATCATTAACATCACGTTGTCAATCAAAGGACACACACACTAGTAGTCTACAACAGTCAGTCAGAGATCAGACCAATCATTAACATCACGTTGTCAATCAAAGGTCACACAAACTAGTAGTCTAAACAGTCAGTCAGAGATCAGACCAATCATTAACATCACGTTGTCAATCAAAGGACACACACACTAGTAGTCTAAAACAGTCAGTGAGCGATCAGACCAATCATTAACATCACGTTGTCAATCAAAGGTCACACACACAAGTAGTCTAAACAGTCAGTCAGAGATCAGACCAATAATTAACATCACGTTGTCAATCAAAGGTCACACAAACTAGAAGTCTAAACAGTCAGTCAGAGATCAGACCAATCATTAACATCACGTTGTCAATCAAAGGTCACACAAACTAGTAGTCTAAACAGTCAGTCAGAGATCAGACCAATCATTAACATCACGTTGTCAATCAAAGGACACACACACTAGTAGTCTACAACAGTCAGTCAGAAATCAGACCGATCATTAACATCACGTTGTCAATCAAAGGTCACACAAACTAAAAGTCTAAACAGTCAGTCAGAGATCAGACCAATCATTAACATCACGTTGTCAATCAAAGGTCACACAAACTAGAAGTCTAAACAGTCAGTCAGAGATCAGACCAATCATTAACATCACGTTGTCAATCAAAGGTCACACAAACTAGTAGTCTAAACAGTCAGTCAGAGATCAGACCAATCATTAACATCACGTTATCAATCAAAGGACACACGCACTAGTAGTCTACAACAGTCAGTCAGAGATCAGACCAATCATTAACATCACGTTGTCAATCAAAGGTCAAACAAACTAGAAGTCTAAACAGTCAGTCAGAGATCAGACCAATCATTAACATCACGTTGTCAATCAAAGGTCACACAAACTAGTAGTCTAAACAGTCAGTCAGAGATCAGACCAATCATTAACATCACGTTGTCAATCAAAGGTCACACAAACTAGAAGTCTAAACAGTCAGTCAGAGATCAGACCAATCATTAACATCACGTTGTCAATCAAAGGTCACACAAACTAGTAGTCTAAACAGTCAGTCAGAGATCAGACAATCATTAACATCACGTTGTCAATCAAAGGACACACACACTAGTAGTCTACAACAGTCAGTCAGAGATCAGACCGATCATTAACATCACGTTGTCAATCAAAGGTCACACAAACTAGAAGTCTAAACAGTCAGTCAGAGATCAGACCAATCATTAACATCACGTTGTCAATCAAAGGTCACACAAACTAGAAGTCTAAACAGTCAGTCAGAGATCAGACCAATCATTAACATCACGTTGTCAATCAAAGGTCACACAAACTAGTAGTCTAAACAGTCAGTCAGAGATCAGACCAATCATTAACATCACGTTATCAATCAAAGGACACACGCACTAGTAGTCTACAACAGTCAGTCAGAGATCAGACCAATCATTAACATCACGTTGTCAATCAAAGGTCAAACAAACTAGAAGTCTAAACAGTCAGTCAGAGATCAGACCAATCATTAACATCACGTTGTCAATCAAAGGTCACACACACTAGTAGTCTAAACAGTCAGTCAGAGATCAGACCAATCATTAACATCACGTTATCAATCAAAGGACACATGCACTAGTAGTCTACAACAGTCAGTCAGAGATCAGACCAATCATTAACATCACGTTGTCAATCAAAGGTCACACAAACTAGAAGTCTAAACAGTCAGTGAGCGATCAGACCAATCATTAACATCACGTTGTCAATCAAAGGACACACACACTAGTAGTCTACAACAGTCAGTCAGAGATCAGACCAATCATTAACATCACGTTGTCAATCAAAGGTCACACAAACTAGTAGTCTAAACAGTCAGTCAGAGATCAGACCAATCATTAACATCACGTTGTCAATCAAAGGACACACACACTAGTAGTCTAAAACAGTCAGTGAGCGATCAGACCAATCATTAACATCACGTTGTCAATCAAAGGTCACACACACAAGTAGTCTAAACAGTCAGTCAGAGATCAGACCAATAATTAACATCACGTTGTCAATCAAAGGTCACACAAACTAGAAGTCTAAACAGTCAGTCAGAGATCAGACCAATCATTAACATCACGTTGTCAATCAAAGGTCACACAAACTAGTAGTCTAAACAGTCAGTCAGAGATCAGACCAATCATTAACATCACGTTGTCAATCAAAGGACACACACACTAGTAGTCTACAACAGTCAGTCAGAAATCAGACCGATCATTAACATCACGTTGTCAATCAAAGGTCACACAAACTAGAAGTCTAAACAGTCAGTCAGAGATCAGACCAATCATTAACATCACGTTGTCAATCAAAGGTCACACAAACTAGAAGTCTAAACAGTCAGTCAGAGATCAGACCAATCATTAACATCACGTTGTCAATCAAAGGTCACACAAACTAGTAGTCTAAACAGTCAGTCAGAGATCAGACCAATCATTAACATCACGTTATCAATCAAAGGACACACGCACTAGTAGTCTACAACAGTCAGTCAGAGATCAGATCAATCATTAACATCACGTTGTCAATCAAAGGTCAAACAAACTAGAAGTCTAAACAGTCAGTCAGAGATCAGACCAATCATTAACATCACGTTGTCAATCAAAGGTCACACAAACTAGTAGTCTAAACAGTCAGTCAGAGATCAGACCAATCATTAACATCACGTTATCAATCAAAGGACACACGCACTAGTAGTCTACAACAGTCAGTCAGAGATCAGACCAATCATTAACATCACGTTGTCAATCAAAGGTCACACAAACTAGAAGTCTAAGCAGTCAGTGAGCGATCAGACCAATCATTAACATCACGTTGTCAATCAAAGGACACACACACTAGTAGTCTACAACAGTCAGTCAGAGATCAGACCAATCATTAACATCACGTTGTCAATCAAAGGTCACACAAACTAGTAGTCTAAACAGTCAGTCAGAGATCAGACCAATCATTAACATCACGTTGTCAATCAAAGGACACACACACTAGTAGTCTAAAACAGTCAGTGAGCGATCAGACCAATCATTAACATCACGTTGTCAATCAAAGGTCACACACACTAGTAGTCTAAACAGTCAGTCAGAGATCAGACCAATAATTAACATCACGTTGTCAATCAAAGGTCACACAAACTAGAAGTCTAAACAGTCAGTCAGAGATCAGACCAATCATTAACTTCACGTTGTCAATCAAAGGTCACACAAACTAGTAGTCTAAACAGTCAGTCAGAGATCAGACCAATCATTAACATCACGTTATCAATCAAAGGACACACGCACTAGTAGTCTACAACAGTCAGTCAGAGATCAGACCAATCATTAACATCACGTTGTCAATCAAAGGTCACACAAACTAGAAGTCTAAGCAGTCAGTGAGCGATCAGACCAATCATTAACATCACGTTGTCAATCAAAGGACACACACACTAGTAGTCTACAACAGTCAGTCAGAGATCAGACCAATCATTAACATCACGTTGTCAATCAAAGGTCACACAAACTAGTAGTCTAAACAGTCAGTCAGAGATCAGACCAATCATTAACATCACGTTGTCAATCAAAGGACACACACACTAGTAGTCTAAAACAGTCAGTGAGCGATCAGACCAATCATTAACATCACGTTGTCAATCAAAGGTCACACACACTAGTAGTCTAAACAGTCAGTCAGAGATCAGACCAATAATTAACATCACGTTGTCAATCAAAGGTCACACAAACTAGTAGTCTAAACAGTCAGTCAGAGATCAGACCAATCATTAACATCACGTTATCAATCAAAGGACACACGCACTAGTAGTCTACAACAGTCAGTCAGAGATCAGACCAATCATTAACATCACGTTGTCAATCAAAGGACACACACACTAGTAGTCTAAAACAGTCAGTGAGCGATCAGACCAATCATTAACATCACGTTGTCAATCAAAGGTCACACAAACTAGAAGTCTAAACAGTCAGTCAGAGATCAGACCAATCATTAACATCACGTTGTCAATCAAAGGTCACACAAACTAGTAGTCTAAACAGTCAGTCAGAGATCAGACCAATCATTAACATCACGTTATCAATCAAAGGACACACGCACTAGTAGTCTACAACAGTCAGTCAGAGATCAGACCAATCATTAACATCACGTTGTCAATCAAAGGTCACACAAACTAGAAGTCTAAACCATCAGTCAGAGATCAGACCAATCATTAACATCACGTTGTCAATCAAAGGTCACACAAACTAGAAGTCTAAGCAGTCAGTGAGCGATCAGACCAATCATTAACATCACGTTGTCAATCAAAGGACACACACACTAGTAGTCTACAACAGTCAGTCAGAGATCAGACCAATCATTAACATCACGTTGTCAATCAAAGGTCACACAAACTAGTAGTCTAAACAGTCAGTCAGAGATCAGACCAATCATTAACATCACGTTGTCAATCAAAGGACACACACACTAGTAGTCTAAAACAGTCAGTGAGCGATCAGACCAATCATTAACATCACGTTGTCAATCAAAGGTCACACACACTAGTAGTCTAAACAGTCAGTCAGAGATCAGACCAATAATTAACATCACGTTGTCAATCAAAGGTCACACAAACTAGAAGTCTAAACAGTCAGTCAGAGATCAGACCAATCATTAACTTCACGTTGTCAATCAAAGGTCACACAAACTAGTAGTCTAAACAGTCAGTCAGAGATCAGACCAATCATTAACATCACGTTATCAATCAAAGGACACACGCACTAGTAGTCTACAACAGTCAGTCAGAGATCAGACCAATCATTAACATCACGTTGTCAATCAAAGGTCACACAAACTAGAAGTCTAAGCAGTCAGTGAGCGATCAGACCAATCATTAACATCACGTTGTCAATCAAAGGACACACACACTAGTAGTCTACAACAGTCAGTGAGAGATCAGACCAATCATTAACATCACGTTGTCAATCAAAGGTCACACAAACTAGTAGTCTAAACAGTCAGTGAGAGATCAGACCAATCATTAACATCACGTTGTCAATCAAAGGACACACACACTAGTAGTCTAAAACAGTCAGTGAGCGATCAGACCAATCATTAACATCACGTTGTCAATCAAAGGTCACACACACTAGTAGTCTAAACAGTCAGTCAGAGATCAGACCAATAATTAACATCACGTTGTCAATCAAAGGTCACACAAACTAGTAGTCTAAACAGTCAGTCAGAGATCAGACCAATCATTAACATCACGTTATCAATCAAAGGACACACGCACTAGTAGTCTACAACAGTCAGTCAGAGATCAGACCAATCATTAACATCACGTTGTCAATCAAAGGACACACACACTAGTAGTCTAAAACAGTCAGTGAGCGATCAGACCAATCATTAACATCACGTTGTCAATCAAAGGTCACACAAACTAGAAGTCTAAACAGTCAGTCAGAGATCAGACCAATCATTAACATCACGTTGTCAATCAAAGGTCACACAAACTAGTAGTCTAAACAGTCAGTCAGAGATCAGACCAATCATTAACATCACGTTATCAATCAAAGGACACACGCACTAGTAGTCTACAACAGTCAGTCAGAGATCAGACCAATCATTAACATCACGTTGTCAATCAAAGGTCACACAAACTAGAAGTCTAAACCATCAGTCAGAGATCAGACCAATCATTAACATCACGTTGTCAATCAAAGATCACACAAACTAGTAGTCTAAACAGTCAGTCAGAGATCAGACCAATCATTAACATCACGTTATCAATCAAAGGACACACGCACTAGTAGTCTACAACAGTCAGTCAGAGATCAGACCAATCATTAACATCACGTTGTCAATCAAAGGTCACACAAACTAGAAGTCTAAACAGTCAGTGAGCGATCAGACCAATCATTAACATCACGTTGTCAATCAAAGGACACACACACTAGTAGTCTACAACAGTCAGTCAGAGATCAGACCAATCATTAACATCACGTTGTCAATCAAAGGTCACACAAACTAGTAGTCTAAACAGTCAGTCAGAGATCAGACCAATCATTAACATCACGTTGTCAATCAAAGGACACACACACTAGTAGTCTAAAACAGTCAGTGAGCGATCAGACCAATCATTAACATCACGTTGTCAATCAAAGGTCACACACACTAGTAGTCTACAACAGTCAGCCAGAGATCAGACCAATCATTAACATCACGTTGTCAATCAAAGGTCACACAAACTAGAAGTCTAAACAGTCAGTGAGCGATCAGACCAATCATTAACATCACGTTGTCAATTACAGGTCACACACACTAGTATTCTAAACAGACAGTCAGAGATCAGACCAATCATTAACATCACGTTGTCAATCAAAGGTCACACAAACTAGAAGTCTAAACAGTCAGTGAGCGATCAGACCAATCATTAACATCACGTTGTCAATCAAAGGTCACACACACTAGTAGTCTACAACAGTCAGTCAGAGATCAGACCAATCATTAACATCACGTTGTCAATCAAAGGTCACACAAACTAGAAGTCTAAACAGTCAGTCAGAGATCAGACCAATCATTAACATCACGTTGTCAATCAAAGGTCACACAAACTAGTAGTCTAAACAGTCAGTCAGAGATCAGACCAATCATTAACATCACGTTATCAATCAAAGGACACACGCACTAGTAGTCTACAACAGTCAGTCAGAGATCAGACCAATCATTAACATCACGTTGTCAATCAAAGGTCACACTAACTAGAAGTCTAAACAGTCAGTGAGCGATCAGACCAATCATTAACATCACGTTGTCAATCAAAGGACACACACACTAGTAGTCTACAACAGTCAGTCAGAGATCAGACCAATCATTAACATCACGTTGTCAATCAAAGGTCACACAAACTAGTAGTCTAAACAGTAGGTCAGAGATCAGACCAATCATTAACATCACGTTGTCAATCAAAGGACACACACACTAGTAGTCTAAAACAGTCAGTGAGCGATCAGACCAATCATTAACATCACGTTGTCAATCAAAGGTCACACACACTAGTAGTCTACAACAGTCAGCCAGAGATCAGACCAATCATTAACATCAGGTTGTCAATCAAAGGTCACACAAACTAGAAGTCTAAACAGTCAGTGAGCGATCAGACCAATCATTAACATCACGTTGTCAATTACAGGTCACACACACTAGTATTATAAACAGACAGTCAGAGATCAGACCAATCATTAACATCACGTTGTCAATCAAAGGTCACACAAACTAGAAGTCTAAACAGTCAGTGAGCGATCAGACCAATCATTAACATCACGTTGTCAATCAAAGGTCACACAAACTAGAAGTCTAAACAGTCAGTCAGAGATCAGACCAATCATTAACATCACGTTGTCAATTACAGGTCACACACACTAGTATTCTAAACAGACAGTCAGAGATCAGACCAATCATTAACATCACGTTGTCAATCAAAGGTCACACAAACTAGAAGTCTAAACAGTCATTGAGCGATCAGACCAATCATTAACATCACGTTGTCAATCAAAGGACACACACACTAGTAGTCTACAACAGTCAGTCAGAGATCAGACCAATCATTAACATCACGTTGGCAATCAAAGGTCACACAAACTAGTAGTCTAAACAGTCAGTCAGAGATCAGACCAATCATTAACATCACGTTGTCAATCAAAGGTCACACAAACTAGAAGTCTAAACAGTCAGTCAGAGATCAGACCAATCATTAACATCACGTTGTCAATCAAAGGACACACACACTAGTAGTCTACAACAGTCAGTCAGAGATCAGACCAATCATTAACATCACGTTATCAATCAAAGGACACACGCACTAGTAGTCTACAACAGTCAGTCAGAGATCAGATCAATCATTAACATCACGTTGTCAATCAAAGGTCAAACAAACTAGAAGTCTAAACAGTCAGTCAGAGATCAGACCAATCATTAACATCACGTTGTCAATCAAAGGTCACACAAACTAGTAGTCTAAACAGTCAGTCAGAGATCAGACCAATCATTAACATCACGTTATCAATCAAAGGACACACGCACTAGTAGTCTACAACAGTCAGTCAGAGATCAGACCAATCATTAACATCACGTTGTCAATCAAAGGTCACACAAACTAGAAGTCTAAGCAGTCAGTGAGCGATCAGACCAATCATTAACATCACGTTGTCAATCAAAGGACACACACACTAGTAGTCTACAACAGTCAGTCAGAGATCAGACCAATCATTAACATCACGTTGTCAATCAAAGGTCACACAAACTAGTAGTCTAAACAGTCAGTCAGAGATCAGACCAATCATTAACATCACGTTGTCAATCAAAGGACACACACACTAGTAGTCTAAAACAGTCAGTGAGCGATCAGACCAATCATTAACATCACGTTGTCAATCAAAGGTCACACACACTAGTAGTCTAAACAGTCAGTCAGAGATCAGACCAATAATTAACATCACGTTGTCAATCAAAGGTCACACAAACTAGAAGTCTAAACAGTCAGTCAGAGATCAGACCAATCATTAACTTCACGTTGTCAATCAAAGGTCACACAAACTAGTAGTCTAAACAGTCAGTCAGAGATCAGACCAATCATTAACATCACGTTATCAATCAAAGGACACACGCACTAGTAGTCTACAACAGTCAGTCAGAGATCAGACCAATCATTAACATCACGTTGTCAATCAAAGGTCACACAAACTAGAAGTCTAAGCAGTCAGTGAGCGATCAGACCAATCATTAACATCACGTTGTCAATCAAAGGACACACACACTAGTAGTCTACAACAGTCAGTCAGAGATCAGACCAATCATTAACATCACGTTGTCAATCAAAGGTCACACAAACTAGTAGTCTAAACAGTCAGTCAGAGATCAGACCAATCATTAACATCACGTTGTCAATCAAAGGACACACACACTAGTAGTCTAAAACAGTCAGTGAGCGATCAGACCAATCATTAACATCACGTTGTCAATCAAAGGTCACACACACTAGTAGTCTAAACAGTCAGTCAGAGATCAGACCAATAATTAACATCACGTTGTCAATCAAAGGTCACACAAACTAGTAGTCTAAACAGTCAGTCAGAGATCAGACCAATCATTAACATCACGTTATCAATCAAAGGACACACGCACTAGTAGTCTACAACAGTCAGTCAGAGATCAGACCAATCATTAACATCACGTTGTCAATCAAAGGACACACACACTAGTAGTCTAAAACAGTCAGTGAGCGATCAGACCAATCATTAACATCACGTTGTCAATCAAAGGTCACACAAACTAGAAGTCTAAACAGTCAGTCAGAGATCAGACCAATCATTAACATCACGTTGTCAATCAAAGGTCACACAAACTAGTAGTCTAAACAGTCAGTCAGAGATCAGACCAATCATTAACATCACGTTATCAATCAAAGGACACACGCACTAGTAGTCTACAACAGTCAGTCAGAGATCAGACCAATCATTAACATCACGTTGTCAATCAAAGGTCACACAAACTAGAAGTCTAAACCATCAGTCAGAGATCAGACCAATCATTAACATCACGTTGTCAATCAAAGGTCACACAAACTAGAAGTCTAAGCAGTCAGTGAGCGATCAGACCAATCATTAACATCACGTTGTCAATCAAAGGACACACACACTAGTAGTCTACAACAGTCAGTCAGAGATCAGACCAATCATTAACATCACGTTGTCAATCAAAGGTCACACAAACTAGTAGTCTAAACAGTCAGTCAGAGATCAGACCAATCATTAACATCACGTTGTCAATCAAAGGACACACACACTAGTAGTCTAAAACAGTCAGTGAGCGATCAGACCAATCATTAACATCACGTTGTCAATCAAAGGTCACACACACTAGTAGTCTAAACAGTCAGTCAGAGATCAGACCAATAATTAACATCACGTTGTCAATCAAAGGTCACACAAACTAGAAGTCTAAACAGTCAGTCAGAGATCAGACCAATCATTAACTTCACGTTGTCAATCAAAGGTCACACAAACTAGTAGTCTAAACAGTCAGTCAGAGATCAGACCAATCATTAACATCACGTTATCAATCAAAGGACACACGCACTAGTAGTCTACAACAGTCAGTCAGAGATCAGACCAATCATTAACATCACGTTGTCAATCAAAGGTCACACAAACTAGAAGTCTAAGCAGTCAGTGAGCGATCAGACCAATCATTAACATCACGTTGTCAATCAAAGGACACACACACTAGTAGTCTACAACAGTCAGTCAGAGATCAGACCAATCATTAACATCACGTTGTCAATCAAAGGTCACACAAACTAGTAGTCTAAACAGTCAGTGAGAGATCAGACCAATCATTAACATCACGTTGTCAATCAAAGGACACACACACTAGTAGTCTAAAACAGTCAGTGAGCGATCAGACCAATCATTAACATCACGTTGTCAATCAAAGGTCACACACACTAGTAGTCTAAACAGTCAGTCAGAGATCAGACCAATAATTAACATCACGTTGTCAATCAAAGGTCACACAAACTAGTAGTCTAAACAGTCAGTCAGAGATCAGACCAATCATTAACATCACGTTATCAATCAAAGGACACACACACTAGTAGTCTACAACAGTCAGTCAGAGATCAGACCAATCATTAACATCACGTTGTCAATCAAAGGACACACACACTAGTAGTCTAAAACAGTCAGTGAGCGATCAGACCAATCATTAACATCACGTTGTCAATCAAAGGTCACACAAACTAGAAGTCTAAACAGTCAGTCAGAGATCAGACCAATCATTAACATCACGTTGTCAATCAAAGGTCACACAAACTAGTAGTCTAAACAGTCAGTCAGAGATCAGACCAATCATTAACATCACGTTATCAATCAAAGGACACACGCACTAGTAGTCTACAACAGTCAGTCAGAGATCAGACCAATCATTAACATCACGTTGTCAATCAAAGGTCACACAAACTAGAAGTCTAAACCATCAGTCAGAGATCAGACCAATCATTAACATCACGTTGTCAATCAAAGATCACACAAACTAGTAGTCTAAACAGTCAGTCAGAGATCAGACCAATCATTAACATCACGTTATCAATCAAAGGACACACGCACTAGTAGTCTACAACAGTCAGTCAGAGATCAGACCAATCATTAACATCACGTTGTCAATCAAAGGTCACACAAACTAGAAGTCTAAACAGTCAGTGAGCGATCAGACCAATCATTAACATCACGTTGTCAATCAAAGGACACACACACTAGTAGTCTACAACAGTCAGTCAGAGATCAGACCAATCATTAACATCACGTTGTCAATCAAAGGTCACACAAACTAGTAGTCTAAACAGTCAGTCAGAGATCAGACCAATCATTAACATCACGTTGTCAATCAAAGGACACACACACTAGTAGTCTAAAACAGTCAGTGAGCGATCAGACCAATCATTAACATCACGTTGTCAATCAAAGGTCACACACACTAGTAGTCTACAACAGTCAGCCAGAGATCAGACCAATCATTAACATCACGTTGTCAATCAAAGGTCACACAAACTAGAAGTCTAAACAGTCAGTGAGCGATCAGACCAATCATTAACATCACGTTGTCAATTACAGGTCACACACACTAGTATTCTAAACAGACAGTCAGAGATCAGACCAATCATTAACATCACGTTGTCAATCAAAGGTCACACAAACTAGAAGTCTAAACAGTCAGTGAGCGATCAGACCAATCATTAACATCACGTTGTCAATCAAAGGTCACACACACTAGTAGTCTACAACAGTCAGTCAGAGATCAGACCAATCATTAACATCACGTTGTCAATCAAAGGTCACACAAACTAGAAGTCTAAACAGTCAGTCAGAGATCAGACCAATCATTAACATCACGTTGTCAATCAAAGGTCACACAAACTAGTAGTCTAAACAGTCAGTCAGAGATCAGACCAATCATTAACATCACGTTATCAATCAAAGGACACACGCACTAGTAGTCTACAACAGTCAGTCAGAGATCAGACCAATCATTAACATCACGTTGTCAATCAAAGGTCACACTAACTAGAAGTCTAAACAGTCAGTGAGCGATCAGACCAATCATTAACATCACGTTGTCAATCAAAGGACACACACACTAGTAGTCTACAACAGTCAGTCAGAGATCAGACCAATCATTAACATCACGTTGTCAATCAAAGGTCACACAAACTAGTAGTCTAAACAGTAGGTCAGAGATCAGACCAATCATTAACATCACGTTGTCAATCAAAGGACACACACACTAGTAGTCTAAAACAGTCAGTGAGCGATCAGACCAATCATTAACATCACGTTGTCAATCAAAGGTCACACACACTAGTAGTCTACAACAGTCAGCCAGAGATCAGACCAATCATTAACATCAGGTTGTCAATCAAAGGTCACACAAACTAGAAGTCTAAACAGTCAGTGAGCGATCAGACCAATCATTAACATCACGTTGTCAATTACAGGTCACACACACTAGTATTATAAACAGACAGTCAGAGATCAGACCAATCATTAACATCACGTTGTCAATCAAAGGTCACACAAACTAGAAGTCTAAACAGTCAGTGAGCGATCAGACCAATCATTAACATCACGTTGTCAATCAAAGGTCACACAAACTAGAAGTCTAAACAGTCAGTCAGAGATCAGACCAATCATTAACATCACGTTGTCAATTACAGGTCACACACACTAGTATTCTAAACAGACAGTCAGAGATCAGACCAATCATTAACATCACGTTGTCAATCAAAGGTCACACAAACTAGAAGTCTAAACAGTCATTGAGCGATCAGACCAATCATTAACATCACGTTGTCAATCAAAGGACACACACACTAGTAGTCTACAACAGTCAGTCAGAGATCAGACCAATCATTAACATCACGTTGGCAATCAAAGGTCACACAAACTAGTAGTCTAAACAGTCAGTCAGAGATCAGACCAATCATTAACATCACGTTGTCAATCAAAGGTCACACAAACTAGAAGTCTAAACAGTCAGTCAGAGATCAGACCAATCATTAACATCACGTTGTCAATCAAAGGACACACACACTAGTAGTCTACAACAGTCAGTCAGAGATCAGACCAATCATTAACATCACGTTGTCAATCAAAGGTCACACAAACTAGAAGTCTAAACAGTCAGTGAGCGAATAGACCAATCATTAACATCACGTTGTCAATCAAAGGACACACACACTAGTAGTCTACAACAGTCAGCCAGAGATCAGACCAATCATTAACATCACGTTGTCAATCAAAGGTCACACAAACTAGTAGTCTAAACAGTCAGTCAGAGATCAGACCAATCATTAACATCACGTTGTCAATCAAAGGACACACACACTAGTAGTCTACAACAGTCAGTGAGAGACTAGTCTAAACAGTCAGTCAGAGATCAGACCAATCATTAACATCATGTCGTCAATCAAAGGTCACACACAACTAGTAGTCTAAGCAGTCAGTCAGAGATCAGATCAATCATTAACATCACGTTGTCAATAAAAGGTCACACACACTAGTATTCTAAACAGTCAGTCAGAGATCAGACCAATCATGAACATCACGTTGTCAATCAGAGGTCACACAAACTAGAAGTCTAAACAGTCAGTGAGCGATCAGACCAATCATTAACATCACGTTGTCAATTACAGGTCACACACACTAGTATTCTAAACAGACAGTCAGAGATCAGACCAATCATTAACATCACCTTGTCAATCAAAGGACACACACACTAGTAGTCTACAACAGTCAGTCAGAGATCAGACCAATCATTAGCATCACGTTGTCAATCAAAGGTCACACAAACTAGAAGTCTAAACAGTCAGTGAGCGATCAGACCAATCGTTAACATCACGTTGTCAATCAAAGGTCACACAAACTAGAAGTCTAAACAGTCAGTCAGAGATCAGACCAATCATTAACATCACGTTGTCAATCAAAGGTCACACAAACTAGAAGTCTAAACAGTCAGTCAGAGATCAGACCAATCATTAACATCACGTTGTCAATCAAAGGACACACACACTAGTAGTATACAACAGTCAGTCAGAGATCAGACCAATCATTAACATCACGTTGTCAATCATAGGTCACACAAACTAGAAGTCTAAACAGTCAGTGAGCGATCAGACCAATCATTAACATCACGTTGTCAATTACAGGTCACACACACTAGTATTCTAAACAGACAGTCAGAGATCAGACCAATCAATAACATCACGTTGTCAATTACAAGTCACACACACTAGTAGTCTAAACAGTCAGTCAGAGATCAGAGCAATCATTATAATCATGTTGTCAATCAGAGGTCACACACACACAAGTAGTCGGTCAGAGATCAGATCAATCATTATCATCATGTCTTCAATCAAAGGTCACACACAACTAGTAGTCTAAGCAGTCAGTCAGAGATCAGACCAATCATTAACATCACGTTGTCAATCAAAGGTCACACAAACTAGAAGTCTAAACAGTCAGTGAGCGATCAGACCAATCATTAACATCACGTTGTCAATTACAGGTCACACACACTAGTATTCTAAACAGACAGTCAGAGATCAGACCAATCATTAACATCACCTTGTCAATCAAAGGACACACACACTAGTAGTCTACAACAGTCAGTCAGAGATCAGACCAATCATTAGCATCACGTTGTCAATCAAAGGTCACACAAACTAGAAGTCTAAACAGTCAGTGAGCGATCAGACCAATCGTTAACATCACGTTGTCAATCAAAGGTCACACAAACTAGAAGTCTAAACAGTCAGTCAGAGATCAGACCAATCATTAACATCACGTTGTCAATCAAAGGTCACACAAACTAGAAGTCTAAACAGTCAGTCAGAGATCAGACCAATCATTAACATCACGTTGTCAATCAAAGGACACACACACTAGTAGTATACAACAGTCAGTCAGAGATCAGACCAATCATTAACATCACGTTGTCAATCATAGGTCACACAAACTAGAAGTCTAAACAGTCAGTGAGCGATCAGACCAATCATTAACATCACGTTGTCAATTACAGGTCACACACACTAGTATTCTAAACAGACAGTCAGAGATCAGACCAATCAATAACATCACGTTGTCAATTACAAGTCACACACACTAGTAGTCTAAACAGTCAGTCAGAGATCAGAGCAATCATTATAATCATGTTGTCAATCAGAGGTCACACACACACAAGTAGTCGGTCAGAGATCAGATCAATCATTATCATCATGTCTTCAATCAAAGGTCACACACAACTAGTAGTCTAAGCAGTCAGTCAGAGATCAGACCAATCATTAACATCACGTTGTCAATCAAAGGTCACACAAACTAGAAGTCTAAACAGTCAGTGAGCGATCAGACCAATCATTAACATCACGTTGTCAATCAAAGGACACACACACTAGTAGTCTACAACAGTCAGTCAGAGATCAGACCAATCATTAACATCACGTTGTCAATCAAAGGTCACACAAACTAGTAGTCTAAACAGTCAGTCAGAGATCAGACCAATCATTAACATCACGTTGTCAATCAAAGGACACACACACTAGTAGTCTACAACAGTCAGTCAGAGACTAGTCTAAACAGTTAGTCAGAGATCAGACCAATCATTAACATCATGTCGTCAATCAAAGGTCACCCACAACTAGTAGTCTAAGCAATCGGTCAGAGATCAGATCCATCATTAACATCACGTTGTCAATCAAAGGTCACACACACTAGTATTCTAAACAGTCAGTCAGAGATCAGACCAATCATTAACATCACGTTGTCAATCAGAGGTCACACAAACTAGAAGTCTAAAACAGTCAGTGAGCGATCAGACCAATCATTAACATCACGTTGTCAATTACAGGTCACACAAACTAGAAGTCTAAACAGTCAGTCAGAGATCAGACAAATCATTAACATCACGTTGTCAATCAGAGGTCACACAAACTAGAAGTCTAAACAGTCAGTCAGAGATCAGACAATCATTATAATCATGTTGTCAATCAGAGGTCACACACACAAGTAGTCGGTCAGAGATCAGATCAATCATTATCATCATGTCTTCAATCAAAGGTCACAGACAACTAGTAGTCTAAGCACTCAGTCAGATATCAGACAATCATTAACATCATGTCGTAAATCAAAGGACACAAATTAGTAGTCGAAACACTCAGTCAGAGACCAGATCATTAACTTTGTGTTGTCAATCAAAGATCACGCACACTAGTAGTCTAAACAGTCAGTCAGATATCAGATCAATCAATAAGATCAGGTTGTCAATCAAAGGTCACAGACACTAGTAGTCTAAAACAGTCAGTCAGAGATCAGACCAATCATTAACATCATGTCGTCAATCAAAGGACACACACAACTAGTAGTCTAAGCAGTCAGTCAGAGATCAGATCAATCATTAACATCACGTTGTCAATCAAAGGTCACACACACTAGTATTCTAAACAGTCAGTCAGAGATCAGAACAATCATTTACATCACGTTCTCAAAAAAAGGTCACACACACTAATAGGCTAAACAGTCAGTCAGAGATCAGACAATCATTATAATCATGTTGTCAATCAGAGGTCACACACACAAGTAGTATAAGCAGTCGGTCAGAGATCAGATCAATCATTAGCATCATGTCGTCAATCAAAGGTCACACACAACTAGTAGTCTAAACAGTCAGTCAGAGATCAGAACAATCATTAACATCACGTTGTCAATCAAAGGTCACACACATTAGTAGTCTACACAGTCAGTCAGAGATCAGACAATCATTAATATCATGTTGTCAATCAAAGGTCACACACATTAGTAGTCTAAATAGTCAGTCAGTGATCTGACTAATCACTTACATCATGTCGTCAATCAGAGGTCACACAGATTAGTAGTCTAAACAGTCAGTCGGAGATCAGACCAATCATTAGCATCACGTTGTCAATCAAAGGATATCCACACTAGTAGTCCAAACAGTCAGTCGGAGATCAGAACAATCATTAAAATCATGTCGTCCATCAAAGGTCACACACACTAGTAGTCTAATCAGTCAGTCAGAGCTCTGGCGAATCATTAACATCCTGTCGTTAATCAAAGTTAACACACAGTAGCAGTCTAAACAGATAGTCAGAGATCAGACCAATCATTAACATTATGTCGTCCATCAAAGGCCACACACACTAGTAGTCTAAACAGTCAGTCAGAGGTCAGACCAATCATTAACATCATGTCGTCAATCAAAGGTCACACAAACACTAGTGGTCTAAACAACAAGTCAATCTACATGTACAACATTCACGCCTAGCAGAAAACACAGCAGAAGAAAACTTTAATGATACCAAAGAGTTAATCAGAAGCCACAAATCAAACCACAGACAATACAATGTCTAAAAGAAAAAGACAAACATTGATATACAAATCATTATACATAAAACTAAAGATTGAAGGACAAGAAATCACACTAAAGAAGTAGTGGGGGAGTGTTCAGTCGCTGCTGAAGGGTAGTACCTGCACTATTAGTCACATCCATAGCGTTTCTCTTGTTACAAACCATGCGATTTAATAGTCATGAATGTGGTAGTTGATCGCTGTGATAGACCATCCTGTTACACAATAAGCCTAACACACAAAGTACCAGAACCCTACAGGAGAAAAGGACTGATCCTGGCACAAAGTGCAACAACAATAAAAAATAGATATAAAATTTAGTGCACATGTTCTGGAACAACCTTCAACATGTGACGCTCAAAATCTAATGATTGAAAAGCCAAATAATTCCATAGTTTTAGGAGAAATAAAATCAAAGGGGCTCAACAAGACAGACAAATTGGCTAAGGTCACCTATACCAGAGGGATAAAACCAAAGTGGCTCAACAAGATAGACAAATTGGCTAAGGTCACCTATACCGGAGGGAGAAATCCAAAGGGGCTCAACAAGATAGACAAATTGGCTAAGGTCACCTATGCCGGAGGAAGAAAACCAAAGGGGCTCAACAAGATAGACAAATTGGCTAAGGTCACCTATGCCGGAGGGAAAAAACCAAAGGGGCTCAACAAGATAGACAAATTAGTAAAGGTTACCTATACCGAAGGGAGAAAACCAAAGGGGCTCAACAAGATAGACAAATTGGCTAAGGTCACCTATACCGGAGGGAGAAAACCAAAGGGGCTCAACAAGATAGAAAAATTGGCTAAGGTCACCTATGCCGGAGGGAGAAAACCAAAGGGGCTCAACAAGATAGACAAATTGGCTAAGGTCACATATACCGGAGGGAGAAAACCAAAGGGGTTCAACACGATAGACCAATGGGCTAAGGTCACCAATACCGGCGGGAGAAAACTAAAGGGGCTCAACAAGATAGATAAATTGGTTAAGGTCACCTATGCCGGAGGGAGAAAACCAAAGGGGCTCAACAAGATAGACAAATTGGCTAAGGTCACCTATACCGGAGGGAGAATTCCAAAGGTGCTCAACAAGATAGACAAATTGGTTAAGGTCAGCTATATTGGAGGAAGAAAACCAAAGGGCCTCAACAAGATACACAAATTGGATAAGGTCACCTATACCGGAGGGAGAAAACTAAAGGGGCTCAACAAGATAGACAAATTGGCTAAGGTCACCTATACCGGAGGGAGAAAACCAAAGGGGCTCAACAAGAAAGACAAATTGGCTAAGGTCAGCTATATTGGAGGAGACAACCAAAGGGCCTCGACAAGATACACAAATTGGCTAAAGTCACTTATGCCGGAGGGAGAAAACTAAAGGGGCTCAACAAGATAGACAAATTGACTAAGGTCACTAATGCCGGAGGGAGAAAACCAAAGGGGCTCAACAAGATAGACAAATTGGCTAAGGTCATCTATGCCGGAGGGTGAAAACCTTAGTTTTAATATTAATTACTTTAGTTAGGAACTGTAAAGTTCAGTATTAAATAAATCTGATAAAACATGTCAGTGCCGAAGAATTGACTACTGGTCGGATGATACCCTCGTGGACTAATAGTCCACCAGCAGAGATGTCAACCCAGAGATAGCAACAAAAACGTAGTTATCAATTTTAGTGAGCATGGCATGCTTTGGAATAACATTCATCAAGTACGCTCCAAATCTCTAGCATAAACAAATTAAATAAAGCAAACACGTCGAATAAAATGAAAAGATTAAGGTGGAGACCTGACAGCAGAAGGGAGGTATATATTTAAGATCTGGTACTAAATGTGTGGGGTTGAGTTTTTAGAAGGGTGTGAAAATTAAGGGGAAGGGCGGAAAGCTCTCAGAACTGACAAGCAGTAAGCAATTTACTTCAATACAAACCCATTTATCTCTTTATTAGCTGAAATTCCTTGATTCCATGCTAATAGACCAGCTTTTCAAAATGTTAGTTAAAAAGGTGGGAAGAGAGCGGGATTAAACCTGCTCTATCCCACCTTTTCACCCCGTCTCTTTTCCGCCAGAATTCTTTCGAGCTTAACATATGGAATGGAAAATGTAATAAAGTAGCACGTGCTTGTTTTGAAATTAAAATGAATTTGTTTCATCCTCAACAGTAGAGGAAAAAAAGCCACACATGAAAAATAAAAACATAGAAAACCAATAATAAAGATAATTATATATATATATGAGCACTGAACAAAAGTTAGGTAGTAGAAAGTTATGTTCTAAATTGTTTTTAGTCAAATCTAGATGTTATCATATGTCAGCTAGGGTTGTCCTAATATCATCATATACTCGCATTGAGGTTTTTCACGGTGAAATACTAAGCTTAGTTTATTGGAAGGTAATGCCACGTGGGTAATTTCAATTCGGGTAATAAAGAACAAACTCATGATCATTGAGTGGGTGATTGCTGCTTAGCGCCTATTGGGCAATATTGCATCTATAACGGGACAAAAACTAATTATATGTCAATGAGATGAGCATGGTATCTGGTTTGTACTATATCAACATCTTTATTGGATTTGCATAGTGCTAGCTCATTGAAACAACAGTCTGCTGGTAGAGATGTCGATCTATTGTGGCATATTACTCAGATTCCGAAACAACAAGTTTGTATTATTTGTCATTCGTGCTGTGCAGCTTACATTTGTAGACGAGAAGCACCACATACCAGTTTTATAGTCTACCCCACTCGAGATTAGGGTGCTAACCATTATACGACCGATTTGGTCATCATCATGATCATCATGATCATCATCGTCATCTCATTAAAGTAAAACTTGTTCTTGCCATGCTATAGCTGTAAAAGTACTGATGTGACGATAAGCAGTAATCGCTCACTCACTTTGTGATTTTATATTATAATTCTTTCTGGGATTGGACATGTTTAATTTCACCGCCACGATATAACTGAAATATTATTGAAAGGGGCGTTGCACACCATAAGTTTAGCCTAGACTTGTTTGTGTTGTTCCCTATAGCAGGTATTGTATGATTAAGATTTTAGCTGTACTAAACGACAATCAACGTTATATCACTCCATAGGCTGTGGTTTATGTCACACGTTCCGTCAATAGAGGGTTGATGCCAACAATGGAGCTACTGAACATGAAACGAGTCACTGACACACTTTATCAGATAAGGTTGATTGAGTACAACTCTCCACGGCCGAACTAACAAACCGCTATTGGCAACCGGCATGAATTTCCTAAAAGTAATTAATTTATATTTTCCCTTTAACTATATATACAGCCTATTTATAATTGAAATACCAATCTTGATCACAAAATGTTTAAGGTTATTTGGTTTCCCAACTCTTCGACGTTGAGCGAACTTGAAGGTTATTCCAGAAACGCATCGTGCGCACTAAATTTGATATCCACGTGTTTATTCGATGCATTTGTACACAGATCTCTTTATATAACCCCGTTGAATATACCGTGTCAGTCAGGGTCGACATTTTGTGAAATTCTCATTTATTGCATTAGGGCGACACCTAGCAGAGGCAACATTCGTTGCTACTAGGCACAGATCGAATTTGTATACAAATAACTAACTTTGTAAGATAAAAGTAAAATCAGCTTACACTAAGTGTTTACTACAGACCAACACACATAGCTATCAATAGATTGTATGTTATCATGGCATTATCCCGGGGGAGGGGGTATCTGTTGTAGATGTCATACAGCTTGTTAGTTATATACAGTATATTAACATCACAGGGAGGTATATGTTGTAGATGTTATACAGCTTGTTAGTTATATACAGTATATTATCATCACGGGAAGGTATATGTTGTAGATGTTATGCAACTTGTTAGTTATATACAGTATAGTGTTATCACGGGAGGTATATGTTGTAGATGTTATACAGCTTGTTAGCTATATACAGTATATTATCATCACGTGGAGGTATATGCTGTAGATGTTATACAGCTTGTTGGTTATATACAGTATATCATTATCACGAGGAGGTATATGCTGTAGATGTTATGCAACTTGTTAGTTATATACAGTATATTATTATCATGGGAGGTATATGTTGTAGATGTTATACAGATTGTTGGTTATATACAGTATATTATTATCACGGGGAGGTATATGCTGTAGATGTTATACAACTTGTTAGTTATATGCAGTATATTATTATCACGGGGAGGTGTATGCTGTAGATGTTATACAACTTGTTAGTTATATACAGTATATTATTATCACGGGGAGGTATCTGCTGTAGATGTTATACAGCTTGTTGGTTATAAACGGTATATTATTATCACGGGGAGGTATATGCTGTAGATGTTATACAACTTGTTGGTTATATACGGTATATCATTATCACGGGGAGGTATATGTTGTAGATGTTATACAGTTTGTTGGTTATATACAGTATATTATTATCACGTGGAGGTATATGCTGTAGATGTTATACAACTTGTTAGTTATATACAGTATATTATTATCACAGGGAGGTATATGCCGTAGATGTTATGCAGCTTGTTGGTTATGTACAGTATATTATTATCACGGGGAAGTATATGCTGTAGATGTTATACAGCTTGTTGGTTATAAACAGTATATTAATATCACGGGGAGGTATATGCTGTAGATGTTATACAACTTGTTAGTTATATACATTATATTATTATCACGGGGAGGTATATGTTGTAGATGTTATACAACTTGTTAGTTATATACAGTATATTATTATCACGGGGAGGTATATGTTGTAGATGTTATACAGTTTGTTAGTTATATACAGTATATTATTATCACGGGGAAGTATATGCTGTAGATGTTATACAGCTTGTTGGTTATATACAGTATATTATTATCACGGGGAGGTATATGTTGTAGATGTTATACAGCTTGTTGGTTATAAACAGTATATTATTATCACGGGGAGGTATATGCTGTAGATGTTATACAACTTGTTAGTTATATACATTATAGTATTATCACGGGGAGGTATATGTTGTAGATGTTATACAACTTGTTAGTTATATACAGTATATTATTATCACGGGGAGGTATATGTTGTAGATGTTATACAGTTTGTTAGTTATAAACAGTATATTATTATCACGGGGAGGTATATGTTGTAGATGTTATACAGCTTGTTGGTTATATACAGTATATTATTATTACGGGGAGGTATATGTTGTAGATGTTATACAGCTTGTTGGTTATATACAGTATATTATCGTCACGGGGAGGTATACGCTGTAGATGTTATACAGCTTGTTAGTTATATACAGTATATTATTATCACGGGAGTTATCTGTTGTAGATGGTATACAGCTTGTTGGCTATATACAGTATATTATTATCACGGGGAGGTATATGCTGTAGATGTTATGCAATTTGTTAGTTATATACCGTATATTATTATCACGAGGAGGTATATGCTGTAGATGTTATACAGCTTGTTGGTTATATACAGTATATTATTATCATGGGGAGGTATATGCTGTAGATGTTATACAGCTTGTTGGTTATAAACAGTATATTATTATCACGGGGAGGTATATGCTGTAGATGTTATACAACTTCTTAGTTATATACAATATATTATTATCACGGGGAGGTATATGTTGTAGATGTAATACAGCTTGTTAGTTATATAACGTATGTTATTATCACGGGGAGGTATATGCTGTAGATGTTATGCAACTTGTTAGTTATATACAGTATATTATTATCACGGGGAGGTATCTGTTGTAGATGTTATACAACTTGTTAGTTATATACAGTATATTATTATCACGGGGAGGTATATGTTGTAGATGTTATACAACTTCTTAGTTATATACAATATATTATTATCACGGGGAGGTATATGTTGTAGATGTAATACAGCTTGTTAGTTATATACAGTATATTATAATCACGAGGAGGTATCTGTTGTAGATGTTACACAGCTTGTTAGTTATATACAGTATATTATTATCAAGGGGAGGTATATGTTGTAGATGTAATACAGCTTGTTAGTTATATACAGTATATTATAACCACGGGGAGGTATCTGTTGTAGATGTTACACAGCTTGTTAGTTATATACAGTATACGATGAGGTGTTTACTTTCTTAAATGTTGGTATTTTGTTTAATAGAGTCAGATCGCAAAGTATGTTGAAATGTGTTTGTGGAGAATTAAGCTATGTTTTTAGATTACAATTTATTATATGGAAGCTAAAAAATATTATCCAGTTAATGAAAAGGTGAATATGTGTGGTTTGAACCCGAAAGTGGATTTGGATTTGTTTTTGAGCATTGTTTTGCGTTTTCTTTGGCCATGAGTTGTCAATTTAGAAAACTTGACCCCCTCTCTTTCCGGCCCAGTCCTACAATTTGCTTCCCACTTTCCGGTCCAATCTGAAACCCCCCCCCCCCCCACACACACACACACCGACTGTAGGGTTCATTTCTAGTGCTTACACACACCACCTTCCAGGTTACTCCTACGTCGCTGAAAGTAATAGCTTTGCACATACTCATACAGGAACGATGTTTTATTGTATTTTATGGAACATTTCATTGTTGATATTATGTGGTCTCAAATTATAAATAATACAGAGTGTGCAGGAGCGACCAGGGGTATTATTATCTGAAATGATATCACTCTTGATAATTCTTACAGTGACAGCCGGAACCTTTGAACCGTAATGAGAGCGGGAGGTTTGGCGCCTTAAAATCTGATTCAACCCACCATTTCTTTAGAAATGCCTGTACCAAGTCAGGGTCATTACGGTTTTCACAGTTTTCCGGTTGTTGACTGATTTTGTCTGTTTATATAATTATGAGTTTTGACTTTCCCTTTGTAAGATTGTTCGGAGTTCGGTAATTTTGTTATTACCTTTATCAAATGTTAAAATTTAATTTCACTCAATGCAATCGTGAAAAATTAATTTCACTCAATTCACTCGTGATAATATTAAATGAGATTCCAAATGATAAGCACAGTCATAACATGTTGATTAATAAAACATTATCAAAATACATCCACATCTGATATCAGTGTCATTTATACAGTCCGCCAAATTGTTGGTTTTTTTTACGACAAGAATTTGATATGTGATATATATATTTGATATATATTTGATATATTGGATATCGTCTATCATAGTCTTGAAATGAAATACTAAATATTATTGTTATAAATCATACAGTAAAACTAGAGAAAGTTGATCTGGTGATCAGAGATACCCCCGCATTCCAAATTTTGATTTAGGCAATGAAAGGAATGAAACATGTTGTGATTTATCTTACAACTTATTCATTTCATGGCCATCATAACTCGTGAAAGGTAAATGTCAATTCCACCATAATCCAACTTAACCTGTAATTTATTATTAACAGCATTTGCATAAGTTTGAAAAGATTTTGGTTGAGTGTTACTTTTATTTTCATCCAGAAACCTGTAAAGTCCCTATCTTGTAAGAGAAAAAGGGCCACAATTCATGAACGGTAAATGTCAATTTCACCATAATCGAATTAATCTGTATTTTATGGTACATCGCATTGTGTTAAAGTTTGAAAAGATTTGGTTGAGCCATACTTTAAATATCATCCGGAAATCTAAAAAGTCCCTATTTTCTAAGAGAAAAAGGGCCATATGTCATGAATGGTAAATGTGAAATACACCGTAATCAAACTTAACCTTTATGTGATGATACACAGGAATGTGTGAAAGTTTGAACAAAATTGGTTGAGCGGTACTTTAATTATTATCCGGAAACGAAACGTGTGCCGTACGGACGGACGAACGGACACGATGATCACTATATACCACAGACTCTCGTCGAGTGGGGGTATGAAAACAGCGGTACAAAGTTTCATCAATGTTTCGAATCAGACATGTTGTTTATATATATATATATATATTACTGAAATTTGATAATTTTCATAAAAACAAAGTTTATCCTCCACCAGGAATAGGTAAATTTAATGTTCATCTTTATTTTATATCCAGTTCTTATCTAATAAGAGGGAATGCTTGGGTTAATAAAACTAGTTTAACCCCGTCACTTTTTATTGAAGTGTTTGTACCAAGCCAGGAGATGAAGCGGCCTCTGTTTCTCTTTATTTTCTAATATAATTTGAACATGCTTAGACAGTTTGATATTTTTTTTTTTTCAATACCAATGACAAATACACAATGCATTATTTATAAAACCAACATTTAACATTTACTATCACGAGAAGGATATGTACTTTACCAGTTTGTTTTCCCTATACAATTTTACTGTTGTATTACAATTTATTTACTATGCAATTTGTCATCAATTAACGATCCCTGATCTACTAAATTACATAATTCTTAATAAATTACATCAACATTCCACACATTTGAAGGAATGATTTTAAAAAAAGTATCAGAATTGTCTAGATTTACTAGAAAATAAAGCCATAAATATTATTTCAAAATGAAAATGATGTTTATCAAAGGATTGGCTACATTGAAATGAGATTCAATAAGATAAATAAAACGGTATCAGATATAGGTATGCATACATGTATGAGTTTATGTAAACATGTACACAGAACGCTTTACTAATTGGCATTCATGACATGTACAAATAGCCAGCATTCACTTTTGAACGGAGTGCATTATTTTGTAATTTTATATGTATGTAAAAGAGTAAAGAAATCACTAGACTTGATATATGTCCCTTTCTAAATAATTCGATCGCCACCATGACTTGGCTGACTTGTTTGTTTGCTTGTTTGTTTATTTGATGATGTTGAACGTCACTTTCAACAATATTTCAGCTATATCATGGCGGTCAGTTGTATTGGTGGAGGTAACCGGAGTACCCGGAAAAAACCACCGACCTGTCGCAAGTCACTGACAAACTTTATCACATAATGTTGACTGTTATGGAATATCTGTGTCACAAATAATCACAGATATGTTCCACTTGTCATAAACTCCTCCCGGCCCTTTCCTCATTCATGACTTATTACCAGGTTTGTAACTAGATTAACACGACAGGTGCCACTAGTGGAGCAGGAACTGGCTACCCGTCCTAAGCAACTGAGTTCAACCCCGGGTTTTTAGTTGGTTTCGTGGTCCTCGATCTATATGTATGTGTATGTTTTGTAGATCGTTGTTTGTCCCTTTGTCCTTTTTCTTTTCGCCATTGTGTTGTCTGTTCTTCGGTTTACGGATTCTGATTACCTCTTTGTTATCGTCAAACTCTTCTTCCTCTGTTGATTGATGCATTTACTTTAATGTTGCATTAAAGTTCCCATATTGTATTATAACAACTAACAATATAATACATTTATCATACAGACAAATCCATATTACTTATCAAAAATATATTGCATTTGCTATTTCATTTATTATTGCATTAAATAATAATAATCTACAATAACTATTCAACTCAGGCAAAATAAATCCCTCCACCCGTACCCCAACCCCCGGCTGAGACGCCCCTGAATAATATTTTACATACATTTTACAAAGCATATCAGTTGCTAGACATTTAATAGCAATTGTTCTGGAACTGTCGTTTAAGATAAACTCTCCCTATCATTTAGCATGACAGGAAGTCAGTCTTAATGGACATGAAAGACAACATCAATCTGTATCTGAAGGTATTGTATTGTTCTACATCATCTTACCCGCACTGTGAAATGTTCAGCTTGGATAAAATGAGTTATTGTTCTACATCATCTTAAACTCACTGTGAATTCTTCAGCATGAGTATAATGAGTTATTGTTCAGTAGCGAACAGTCAACAATTGTTTCAGGTATATCATGGCGAGAACAAATTAATCTACATTTTGATCAGATGTTGAAGATTATCATTGCAGCACCAATGCGTTCAGCACGAGTATGGATTACAATTTAAAGAATTTAATGAGACAAAGCGGTTTGTTCTGCATGTAACTGGCAGACTTAACATTTAACAAATAAACACAACATTACTTCATATCTGATAGATAAGTAGTAAGAGTTCAGAATTAAAATATAAAGTACGGCTAAACGCGGACTGTTGTTTCAGTGAGCTGGCACTGTAAAAATCCAACTAAGCGTGTTGGTGTAATACAAAGCGGACCTCATCATCATCTCATTGAAAATTAACTTGTTCTCGCCATGATATAACTTAAAAATTGCTGATCTGGCGTTGAACAACAATCACTTACGATATATTAGAACTCCTATGCCTTTCAACATGATATGAATGGCCCTTCTTGTTCACTGTGACTTAATTCCCCAGAAAAAAAGCCGATTCCCTAAAAATTGACACACAGTAATAGGCCACAACTCTTTCCACACTATAAAATATGCTCCTACATATTTCATATAGCCCCTATTTCTTAAATACTTGTCGAGTAATTTCTTACTCGATTTACATCAAATTTCAGCATATAAATATAAGTTTATTTTTTTCCAGCAAATTATACATAATTTTAGAAAATTGTGATATCAACAATAAACATTTGTGTTTAAATCGTAAATAGCTGCAAAAAAAAGTTCGAAAAAATTATATAGCAATTAATAAAATATAATATTACAATAAATTATTATTAATTCTGCTTTTAAAAAGGAAAATTTCAAGAAAATCGGATAAGAAATGACTTAAGGAGAATATTTTTGAAAATAAGTGATTTCATATGTAATATATAGGGACATATCTTAGTGCGGAAAGACTTTTGACCTGTGAATGTAGGAAAAATTAAACTATGAAATTGGAAGTAAATTTATCTATGCAAACATAGGGTTAGGGTTATGGTGTATAACGCCACTTTCAACAATATATCAGCTATTATATCGTGGCTGCCAGTTAGAGGAAACCGGAGAAAACCACCGACCTTCCGCAAATCACTGAAAACTTTATCATATAATATTGTATCGAGTACACCTCTTCATGAGCGGGAATTGGACTGACAACGTTAGTTGTAGTAGGTTCTGATTGCAAAAGAAGTTATCAATCCACCCCCCTCTCCTGGGAGCCTTCACCAGCATCTATTGAGTACACCTGACCTGAGTGGGATTCGCACTCACAACGTTAGTCATTAAATGTACTGACTGCATAGGTAGTTGTAAATCCAACAACCATACAATCACGACCACGACTCCATTCCCCCTCCCCCAAAAAGATATAGGCAACCATAATGCATATTGCATTTGAATTACCGTAACCGTACCTTTATATAGAACATCAATATCCGGAGTAAGTCTCAAAAAGCAGCCGACTGTTGTTATAGAAACGAAAATTACATGCCCAGCGAAAAACAATAGCTGCATCCTCCTTCGACTACGTGTAACAATGTTTAGCTTACAACAACATTATTCAAATTTATTGAACAGAAGAAAATTTCTAATAGACCAACAGTAAAGTTTCTTTTATACTTGATTAATAATATTATTTGAGTAAATATTTGGTCTTCATATTGTATGAGAAACGTTTTATCAATATTTGGAAACGAGGCTGAACGGTGTCAATACGGTTGTATTTATCTTATGATATATGTCTATATTTGTTGATATTTTTAATTAACGCTTAGTAGTAGTGTGTCAGTGTGACATGATTCATACGAAATGGAATTAAAAAAAGAATATGTCGATACCTAGGTTTTACAAATAACAGGAAATACTCATTAAGTTGAATATTTTTGATTAATGAAAATAAATTAAAATTTTAGTTTACCTCCCCCACCCCCCCTCCAACCTTTGCATCCAGGCTCTGAGGAATTCTCTAGAGTTTAACGTTTTGGAATGGAAAATGTCATAAAGCAGCAATGGTTGTTTTAAAAATAAAAATAATAATGTGTTTCATCCTCAATAATACAAGAAGAAAAACATCACTTTTAAATGGTACAAATGTCTGTTTGAATTAGCTATATCTACACAATGAATTGTAAAATAAATCGATTTCTTGCAGAATGATTCAGCTGCACATGGGAGAGGGTTAAAAACCTTACCTCGAATCGCCAAACAGAGAAATCCACTAATAAAGATAATCACAGTATATATCAGCATTGATCAAAAGTTGTGGACATTTCTCTTCTAGTTTGTTTTTCATGAAATCTAGATACTATTAGATGACAGACAAGCTTATTCTAATATGGTGAGTGGATGTGATCGAGTGGTCTAGGGCGCTGGATGTAAGGCTAAGCGAATGATGTTGCAGTGTATCAATGGTATGTGTTCAAATCCCGTCGAGGGAAGAACAAAAATTTGACAGCTCTAAAATTTAATTCTAACACTGTTTGGTTTACTTGACAGTTCTTCAATAGAGGGTTGCTGCCAGAATGGAAGCTACTGAACCTGATACGAGTCACTGACAAACTATCAGATAAGGTCGATTGAGTATAGCTCCCCGTGGCCGGAATCGAATTAGCAAGCATTAGCTCTTATAGGCACGGATCGAACATGCATAACTGTACCATTTACCATTCGATCGCGGCCACGGTGGTAGCTGTATATTAGTATCGTTACGGGTGTCCTATCGTTAGTATTATATTGCATTGCAAGTCGAACACTCTTAATTGCTTGGACAAGTATTTAATAATGGTTGCCAAAACTACCTCTTAATTTTGACATGACCTTGACTTGAACCCTGAACACACTGATCATGGTTACAATATTGACTGGTGTATAATGACTAACCTTGTAAGATGAAAGTAAAATCAGTTTACACTAAGTGTTTACTTAAGATCTACACACATAGCTATACATAGCTTGTATGTCAGCGTGGCATGATTATCACGAGGAGGTATATGTTGTTGATGTAATACAGCTTGTTGGTTATATACAGTATACGATGATGTGTTTTAAGTTCTTAAATGTGTATATTTATAAACAGTCAGGCCGTTAAGTATGTTGAGCGGTGTCTGTGGAGAGCAAAGAAATATTTTAAAATTTAAATCAAAGCTGAATTCATAGTACGGAAGATAACAAAATATTATCCAGTTAATAAAGGGATGCAAGTGTATGTTTTAAGGTCTTTTTCGTCTTTTGTGGTGTTCTGATTTGTGTGTTGTCTTAACACTTGCTACCCACTGTCCGGTAGCATTCTACCATCCCCCTACGCACGCACGCACACAAACACTCACGCACGCACACACACACACACACACAGACACAAACACTATGGAAATGCCCATGTATTAAACTATTTATTACATACTTCCGACATCTAGAAAAGAGACACCCATATTGGCATGAGACGAAGTCGAAGCCCATGTTGACCCGGGCCAATATGGGCCTCGATATGGAAATGATCTTGTAGTAATCCAATAACCGGTTATTTTCCCGGAGTGTGAAAATATGGACAGTTTACTTCCGGTCATATTGGTCATACAACAATGCCTTTATTTGAACTAAGTATGTAATAATCTACAATAATAATTCACTTAGTAACAGAAGCTTATGCTTCCACCAAAAAGTGAGAGGGGTAATTTCCCACTGAATAATATCTTGCATAAATGTTACAAACCATATCAGTTGATAGGTAATTAATAGCAATTGTTCTGCAATGGTCGTTTTAAAAAGTATCTAACATCACAGGAAGTCAGTCTTAGTGAACGTGAAAGACAACACCAAATTGCATTTGAACTCATTATATTGTTCTACATCATCTTACACTCACTGAGAGATCATAAGGATAAGTATAATGACTTATTATTCAGTGAGGACCAGTAAACAATTGTTTCAGCTATATCATGACAAGACCAAATTAATCTACATTTTGATCAGATGTTGTTATCATTCCAACACCAATTCGGTTCAGCACGAGTATGGATTACAATTTAATGAATTTAATGAGACAAAGCCGTTTGTCTAGCATATAAGATGTAACATTTAACAAATAGACACAACATTACTTCATATCTGATAGATAAGTAGTGAGAGTTCAGAATTAGAATATAAAGTACAGCTAATCTCAGATATATATGCTTCGTTTGTCGTAATCACAATTCCGTCCTTTTTCATTCATGACTTATCACATGTAACAACTGTAACACGACGGATTCCATTAGTGGAGCAGGAACTGCTTATCCATTGTATTTATCTGAGATCACCCCCGTTCGTGGTGCTCAATGTTTAATATTCTGTGTAGTATTTAGTCGAACATTACGGGTCCTTTTGTCCTTTTTTATTCGGTCATTGTATTGTTTGTCCATCTGAGAAGTATAGGTTTGGCTATCTATTTGGTATATAAAAACTGTCCTTATAAACACTGTCTTGAAATGTTCTAGAACTCGTTTGTATCATATGTACACACAAATCATCTTTCTTAGAAAAAATAGAAGGCACAACAAATAACTATCACATTAACGTACCATCTTTCAACCAGTGAAGACTGGTTAGCGTCCAGTAGTATTACGATAAAGTAAAAATCATTAAATTGGCCATTGGTTATATAAATTTATATCCGAATAAAGCGCATAAATATATAAATATTATTTACTTTTATAATTGGTCGATTGGTGTCAATAAAACCAGTTATTCAATAACATTGGTCGATTTGTGTCAGTAAAACATGTTTTTTTCAATTACATTGGTTAATTTGTGGGAAATAAATATGCTACATCTAAATAGCATTGGTCCAGTTAATCAACTTTCAGGCAAGACGTATCAATCCTGAAGCTTGTTTGTCTTTGTAGAATTGTCAATTAATTTTCTACAGTAATCGGATTTGTTTCACTTCCGCACACGCACATATGAAATGTTGTTACGTTATATGTTGTGTACGTGTGTCACGGTATGACTAATTTGTTTATTTACTAATACTATGGCTACTCTTCAAAATTCTTCAAGAAATAATTCAAGTCGTAATCTTTCGTGTTCAAACCGAGAACAGTACCGACGTTTATGAGTTTTTGTTTTGCATTCGTTCTATCCGATTCGGTCACGGCGATATTACAGAAAGGCTCCTCCTCGTCTTCTCTCCCACAATCCTCTAATGATGCCTCGATCTGGTTGTATTGAACTATGCCCTTTTGAATCATAGTATTCAATGAGTTAAGTTTATGGGAATCTTTCAGTTGTTCTTTATGTGCAGACGGAACACACATTGTACCCATCAATTGACACCTCGGTGTTTGCCTTGCAATGATTGGACGCATACCCAAACAGCATATAAATGAATAAGAGAAGATCAATTCCATAACAGGTCAGAATCCAGTTTCTAAGATAAAAACCGCCCATTCTCGCATTTATTTCTATCAAATTTGGTCCTGTCTTTGTCATTTTCATTTCAACATTAAATACTCCATCGACCAATCCTATTTCAGTACAGCACTCGTATGCATCAGTCACAAGCTGTCCCTCTCTATCTGGCAACAGACAGCTTGACATTAAGGCAGTCGTTTCTGTAAAACGCCCTTGACGTGTTGGACCGTTATCTGAAACGAACGCTGCAATTAATTATTGTTGAAATATTATAATGTCAGCATCGTGTTCGGTCCCCGCAATATATTCCATCAGTAAAAGATCGTTGCTGTATCCCAGTTCAATACCAGGATGGTCCTTTTCCGATTGTAGCTTTGCCTTAATATTCTGATATATATTTGTGCACTCTGTGTGTTCTGTGATAGGCTTCACACCTACATGACTTAAGCCGTATTCTAGTTTCAAAACAGCAGGAATTCCGATATAATTGACGGCGTTGTAAATGTCTGACTCACCTATTATATGGTAACACTTTGCTGCATACATATACGTCCTTGGAAAACGAGGGATATCGCCTGTCTTGGTCCGCAGTATGGCATGGGTCCAACTTTTCTTTTTGCAATTTCTACTGCATGTTGACCGGGACCGTTTAAATGCAAGAGATCACTGATCTTGGCTGCTAAAGGATCACAATCTTCCCAAAACGTTACATATCCATCAATTGAATAATATGGAGCAGCGGCCGCTATACTGGTATTACCAGTATTGTAATATTTACAATACTGGTATTACCAGTATTATAATATTTACAATACTGGAACTACCAGTATTGTAAATATTACAATACCAGTATACCAGTATTGTAACACTGTACAATACTAGAAATACCAGTATTGTAATGTTACAATACCGGAAATCCAGTATCGTATATATACAATACTGGATGTACCAGTATCGTGCATTTAAAATACTGGAATACCAGAATCGTTGATCTATACACAATACCGGAAGCTCCAGTATTCTTCATCCAACAATACTGGTAATACTAGTATTGTAAAACACACAATACTGGAGTTCCAGTATTCTTCATCCAGCAATACTGGTAATACTAGTATTGTAAAACACACAATAATGGAAGCTTCAGTATTCTTCATCCAGCAATACTGATAATACTAGTATTGTAAAACACACAATACTGGAAACTCTAGTATCCTGAATTCACCATGAGAGAGTAAAAGTGACTATTTCAAAGGTATGTACATGTATACTTTCATATTATACAGTCCGTTTGATTTCTAGAATCATTCCAATTAGGTTTATTGAAAATAATACTATTTTTTAAATAAATTTGTTTAAAAATTTATTTCCAATGTTAATATATAGCAAACCCTTGATAAAAATACTCATAATAAAATATAAGATGCAAATAAGAAAAAATTCAACTTCATTTATTTTTTACGCTGCATCCCATGAGTCTGTTTCTTGTTTTCTTAAATTGCAGTTATACGTAGTTCTGAATACGATATATAACTAATGTGTAGCACTTTTTTATAAAGAAGTACAGTCATTACCCTTATTTTTTTGTGTGGTTACTTTCGAGTGAGCTGATTTCAAATTTTCAATGAATTACAGATTAAAGATGAACAAAAGATATCTCGTGCGCCATTTAAATTATATTAGAAAAAACATTCTTAATTTACTTCTTCCTGTTGGACCGACATATCATATCTCTTCGCTTCACCTTTCTCCCATCCCTCTTCCTCCCCCTCTCTTCTCCTTTCTCCCGCCCCTAGTCTCCTTTCTCCCGGTCTCCCTATTCACTGTCCGTCCTCGCATAACAGACGCACAGACAGGACAAACAAAAACAATATACAAGTACATTCCGCAACTTCGTACCTAATCTTCCAGTATCTGCAATACTGGTATTACCAGTATTTTCCAGAATCTTCCAGTATCTGCAATACTGGTATTACCAGTATTTTCCAGAATCTTCCAGTATCTGCAATACTGGTATACCCAGTATTTCCTAGAATCTTCCGGTATCTGCAATACTCATATTTTGGCAATGATCAGTATCTTCTAGTATTGCAGATACTGGAAAATTCTGGAAGATACTGGGATACTAGTATTTACCAGTATCTGTACCAGTATTGCATATACTGGAAGATTCTGGTAATATTGCACCAGTATTGTGTAAAATACGGGTAATACCAGTATCGCGGCCGGCTGCTTCATAATATCCCATTAATTTTAAGTCCTTTCTCTTTTAGTATTTTTACTATTTTGACTGCATGTTCACAGTCTTTTCTATGATTAAGGAAATCATAATTGACCAAGGTAGATGCCATTGACGAACCATGGCTGGTTTGGTCTGAATCTACCAGAATAACCTGTAATTAGAAATAATAACAATTAAAACGAAGATATTTAGCGGACATGACGCGTTTACTGGAATAACTTTCACCAGGTACACTGAAAGTCAAAAGATTGGAAAGCCAAATAATTAAATAGTTCTAGAAGCATGCATGCTAAAGGCCTTAATACCAATACCAACCCAGGTTATCGAGTATATCCAAAATTTTCTCCAGGCGGATTAGCCAATCAGATTGAAATATTCAAATCAAATTAAATTATTTATCATTGTATTGTCTTCCTGTACGTCTTCTGGTTACCTCTCATATATCTTGACATTTGTTTTGCTTTATGCAACTTATTCTAATTTAATTACTCAATATTTCTGAAGATGAAAGACAAAAGAAGTATATATTTCACCTAACCTCACGTGAGGAAATGAGCGGTCATGTATGTGTATGTTAGAAGTATCTGTTTCACCTGACCTCACGCCAGGAAATGAGCGGTCATGTATGTGTATGTTAGAAGTATCTGTTTCACCTGACCTCACGCCAGGAAATGAGCGGTCATGTATGTGTATGTTAGAAGTATCTGTTTCACCTGACCTCACGTGAGGAAATGAGCGGTCATGTATGTGTATGTTAGAAGTATATGTTTCACTTGACCTCACGCCAGAAAATGAGCGGTCATGTATGTGTGTGTTAGAAGTATCTGTTTCACCTGACCTCACGCCAGGAAATGAGCGGTCATGTATGTGTATGTTAGAAGTATCTGTTTCACCTGACCTCACGCCAGGAAATGAGCGGTCATGTATGTGTATGTTAGAAGTATCTGTTTCACCTGACCTCACGTGAGGAAATGAGCGGTCATGTATGTGTATGTTAGAAGTATATGTTTCACTTGACCTCACGCCAGGAAATGAGCGGTCATGTATGTGTGTGTTAGAAGTATATGTTTCACCTGACCTCACGCCAGGAAATGAGCGGTCATGTATGTGTATGTTAGGAGTATCTGTTTCACCTGACCTTACGCCAGGAAATGAGCGGTCATGTATATGTATGCTAGAAGTATCTGTTTCACCTGACCTAACACCAGGAAATAAGCGGTCATGTATGTGTATGCTAGAAGTATCTGTTTCACCTGACCTCACGCCAGGAAATGGGCCGTCATGTATGTGTATGTTAGAAGTATCTGTTTCACCTGACCTCACGCCAGAAAATGAGCGGTCATGTATGTGTGTGTTAGAAATACCTGCTTCACCTGACCTCAAGCCAGGAAATGAGCGGTCATGTATGTGTATGTTAGAAGTATCTGTTTCACCTGACCTCACGCCAGGAAATGAGCGGTCATGTATGTGTGTGTTAGAAGTACCTGCTTCACCTGACCTCACGCCAGGAAATGAGCGGTCATGTATGTGTATGTTAGAGGTATCTGTTTCACCTGACCTCACGCCAGGAAATGAGCGGTCATGTATGTGTATGTTAGAAGTATCGATTTTGATTCTTTCTACGTTTCTTTCTGTTGGATTTTAGAAATGTTCATACAATGTTGTATAGTTTTATATGTTATTTTAGAAATGTTTCGACAATGTTGTATAGTTTTATATGTTATTTCATTGACAGTAAAAGTTTGATGTTGTACTAAATCACACTTGTTCATCAACCTCAATGTCATTTCTGTCTATTTTGTGTTTGTTTTAAACATCTCAAGATAACAGACAGTAAATAGTATGTAACACTATCATATATAATAATCTTGTAGTGGGTTTTCAGTGATATCTTAACTGTCATCCAAGGACGTTCTTGAACAAGGAACTCATATCTTTGTAGCAGAGCAGCTGGAGTTATCTTTCCTGTTTATTTGTGTTTGTCAAATTCATGGTTTAAAGTCTGTCTACATTGAAAAGATAATTCTTGTGGTGTATTTGCTAAGTATAGTTTTCGTATTTTACAACGAGTAGACGTTAGCGATCAATTAATATAATCTATTTGTGTTTGCAATTTGCAAAAAAGATGTTTGTTTGTTTGTTTGTTTGTTTGATGGAGCCTAACGCCGCTTTCAACACTATTTCAGCTATATCGTTGCGGTCAATTTTATTAGTGGAGGAAATCGGAGGACCCGTACAAAACCACCGACCTGTCGCAAGTCACTGACAAACTGATAGAGATCCGAACTCACAACATCACGACCACGACGGTCCGAAAAACGATGACATAAGCTAGATGGTATATATGTTTCATAGTGTCATATTAAATTGCACAGAAAATGTTGTTGTCTTTTTTACGATTTCCATGGAAAAGCAATAGTCGATTCTCCATGATTCACATTTGTTTTGTAGATTGCTTATGTTTTGTGCATGCTATATATATAAACTTATTTAAGTATACTGGTGTCCAATACAATTTCCATATCGGATGATATTCGTGTCGTTAAACGCTACGGGTGTCACATGTAGAGCAGCTATCAGATATCTTATGCATAGAGTACATTATTAAATATACTTTGATTGTATTTCAGTAATATATGACATATGTACTTATTGCAATTAATATTTTCTTTATCGTAATAAGAAGATAATCACATTTTTACTTGTACAACTGTTTTTGTGTTTAAATGATTGGAAATATATGATATAGGAGGTCAGATCATAACTTTCTCCATTTTCAAGAGACAAACATGTATTGAAATAATACATGAGTATAAGTTTCAAAATGGATATTATATGTGAAAATGTAATCCTTAAACTATTGAAATGAACAATAAGCTTAGCTATATTTAGTATATGTCTGTTAGTTTAATGTACATTTGGGGAAAATATTCCTCCTGATATAGTATTGTGTAAAATAAAACCATGCCTATGATAGAGGTTGAGAAGAGCACTGTGTATATTATTAGAACAGCGCTGTATATGGACTTTGATTGTTATATAACACTACACCTTGTTTCAGCTCTAATGTTAAATATGCACATGTAATTAATTCTAAATTGATGCCGCTATCATTTGCAATTTCAATCTTACAGAATTCTGGTTGACTGGTTTTATTTATAATTTAAAAGCGTACAGTACATATAAACTCCCATATAATAAGTTAAAGCAAGCAAGTTTCTCATATACAAGTACTTTGTCACCGAATATGGTACTGCTTTGACAACTATTTTGCCTATTTTGTTTCTGTATTTAAATACTGTTATAGTGACAGCCGGAACTTTTGAACCGTAATGAGAGCGGGAGGTTTGGCGCCTTTACATCTGAATCAACCCACCATTGCTTTAGAAATGCCTGTACCAAGTCAGGGTCATTACGGTTTTCACAGTTTTCCGGTTGTTGATTGATTTTGTCTGTTTATATAATTATGAGTTTTTACTTTCCCTTTGTAAAATTGTTCGGAGTTCGGTAATTTTGGTATTACCTTTATTGGGTAAGTGTGAAGTTGTATCAAACGTGGTGACAATTTTGTATTACCTCCCTTTCATTGTAAAACGTCAGCTGTGAGTAGGTAGATTTCAAATTGGGATAGTCAAACTTTGTTTTAATTTCAGATCAATTTATGACATGAAAACAGTTTTCCCTTTTCCTTACTACAATGGCTATTTTAGTTTTATGTATTGGCAACTGGTATGATATAGATAATGTTATGTATGCACAACTAGGTATATTGTTGTTTGTTTGTGTTTATTATTTAATTGACAGATATTTCAGACAAGAGACATATTTCTTTTCTTTATGTATATAAAGTTAATTCCATTGTCAGTAAATTACTAACTAAGCAATTCCTACAACTGTCAAAGCTTGAATTCTAAAGAAAAAACGGAGAGACGTATTCAGTCATCTGAAATCCAAGAATTGTAATATATATTATTTATAAGATACATATTTCACAGATATAGATTAACCATTTAATATCAGAAACCAATCAGGGAGGAGAATGCATCGTTTACTCTTTTTCTTCTAATCAAAGAGGAGTAGCAATTATAATTAATACAAATTTTGAATATAAGATAATAATAAAAAATAAAAAAGATGATAATTGAAATTAACTAACATAAGATATTGAAATTGAAGATAAAAAGACATTAATTAATTTTTACGACGCCAACAAATAGTATTCCCAATTTCTACTGTGGAATATGTGAAAGACCTAAAAATGTTGACACTAAGTCACTTGTAGTAACTGGATATTTCATTTTGGTCCAAAATCAAACATAGATACTAGTAATTATTGTAATATAAATAAACCAAGCGCAAAGGAATAAGTTTTAGAATTGATAGATTTATAATTTAACTGATGCTCAGAAAATTTTATCCATAATTGAAGTGATTTACCAAAACAAAATCCATTGAGTAAAACAACAGTTGATTTTTAAAGTGTCTCAATGTTTTTACTATCATATTTCACAATAGTTCTCGATCTGACCACCCACCAGTAATTTAACAGTTTAAACTCAATGATTTTCTTGGTAGGAACTCTCTGGAAATTTAAGAACTCTACTGTATTATATTGAATATGTAAAAATTACAAATATTGTAAAAGAAACAATAAAAAATACCCTCAAAAAAACAATATTCCCCACTAGTGTATGATACTTCAAAAATACAATTGTGTTTACCTTAATCACAAAGCTTTACCATATACATATACTCAACAAAAAAAGTTAAGGACCATTTTGAAAAAATGAATTTAATAAATAACAATAAATAATATAAATAACATTGGTAATATTTTGAAATTTTTGAACACTATGGTAATTCAAAATTTCATTTCAAACGATTCTATTATTGCATATGGAACACAGCGACGGTAAAAAACGATAACACTAAATTTTCGAATTTTTAAAAGATTCCATGATTATCAAAAAAGTTACGAATCAATTGAAATGACACAAAATATCAACAATTTAAACATTAATATCGAGTATGTCCACCTCGCACGCGAAAAACCTCTCCACAACGATTTTGGAAGCTGCGAATTAGTGTTTGAAATTCAACTTGAGGAATCCTTGACCATTCATCAACGAGTGCATCTGCTAGCTCTTGTAGGGAGTTTGACTGGTTTTGTCGATTTGAAATCTGACGTTGCAAGATGTCCCAAGCATGTTCTATCGGATGTAGGTCCGGAGACTTTGCTGGCCAGTCCATGCGCTCGATTGTTTCCTGCTGGAGATACTCATTGACGATTCTAGCGCGATGATGTCTAGCATTGTCATCCATCAGTATGAGATCATCGCCAATTGCACCATGTTCAGCCACACAACAGTTCTTAAATCGTTCATTCTTCTGCCTCCAAACTCGTCTTCGACCATCATGATAATCTAAACAGAACCTAGATTCATCTGAAAAGTACAGGTCGAATACGACGTACACCCCAGTTGGCATGATGCCTGGTAAACTGAAGACGGCAATTACGGTGGCGTGCAGTTGATGGAGGTCGTACAGCAGGTTTTCTAGCATGCAAACCAGATGCATGAAGTCTATTTCTAACCGTCTGTGTGGAAATCCGAACTCCTGATGCTGCACGAAACTCTCTATTCAACGTAGAGGCTGATGACATCCGATTTCGCTTCGCTAGCAAGGCTGTTTGACGGTCTTGATGGGCTGTCGTACATTTAGGTCGGCCACTTTTTAGTCTCCGTTGTACACTATTAGTCTGTTGGTAACGTGTCCATAACCGTCCGATTACTGTATGGCTAACGTTAAACTGTGCACCCACTTGGCGTTGCGAAAGACCAGTTTGCAGAAAACCTATGGCTCTCGAGGCTTCCTCTACTGTCAAGTGCCTTCTCATTGGCATCTTTAAATGTTTTAATGTTCAAAAGTGACAAATTTACTCAAATTTACCAATAAATAATTTTTCTACAGCTGTTTGGGAAAATTCACTGTCTATAGACCACTTTGGAAACAGCAGAAAATCAATATCAATGCAGTGCAGACTCAGTGTCAAGTACGCAATGTAAACACAAAAAAGGTGTATTCGATAATATTGATTATTGATGTATGGAGGACCAGATTAGCAACAAAACAACTTTCAAATATAAACTAGAACTTTTTTATACTTCTGAAAAAATATGGTCCTTAACTTTTTTTGCTGAGTATATATAGAGTTGATATGAATGTTATTTAGGTCGGTACCTATTCATGTTCCTGTTTGTGTAAAACCATTGATAAAGCAAGGATGATCATGCGGTTTTCTCTGTAAATGGCAGTACTATGTCTTACAAATATTACGATACATTGTATTTGTTTTATAGATGTAAGTCTATGTTACACCTCATCTAATAAAACAATCTTTTTTTATTACATTAATAACATATTTGTCATCAACAGTTTGGGAATCCGACTCTTTTAAATTTCTATCTAAGCAATGCATGAAAATAAGGGTAATAACAAATTACCGAACTCTGAACAATCTTACAAAGGGAAAGTCAAAACTCATAAGTATATAAACAGACAAAATCAGTCAACAACCGGAAAGCTCAAAACCGTAATGACCCTGACTTGGTACAGGCATTTTTATGTCAACAATTGTAGTAATGAAAATAAATAACAAAAGACCGGAATAATTATCCCTCACGGAAGCCCACCATCATTTTTTCCGTCCCCCGTTAAAGTTACCATCTTAGCCACAATGACGATAGATTCGGTTTTCTTTGAATTATTCTGAGCCTTTAAGATTTATGTTTAAAATGGCATCATCAGCTAATAATAACGAAGTCGGGAACGTTTCTATTTTAATCGGTTGTAGTTTTTATTTGCGTAATGTGTAAATAATATGTTGTTTTTTCATTAGATAGAAAAATTACGTAAACAATTGGCATTTTTCAATATGGAGGAGCTGTATTGAAAGGTTCGTAAGTATTTTATCAACAATTTGTCTACCGTTATAGGTTGGATGTTAGCCGGTTTTTCTACATATATTTTAGCATTCATATTTCACATTTTAACACGATGGACATGATTTATTTTGCCATCATTTTTTGATAATTGCTAAATTAATTAGAATTGGCAATGTGTATTATAGTAGCATTATTGAAATAGATAAATTTGGCATTTTGGGTTCCTTTTATCAACAACGGTAATAACACATGTACGCAACAGTATGAGTTGAATCAGTTATGATCACGGAAATTCTGCATAGCCGCAAACTATTCGTCACCAGATTACAGTTATAATAAATTAGCGAAAAAAAAGGTGTCTCCTTATTATATGTCTGTACAGTAATGAATATCTGCGCTATTTGTGTTTATGTAAGCATTTCGTTAGCAAACAACTATAGGGTTAAGACAATATGTACAATCTCAGACAACGAAATCGATGATTGATTGATTGATTGATTGTTGGTTATTAACGCCACTTTCAGCAATATTTCAGCTATACCATGGCGACCAGTTTTAGTGGTGGAAGAAGCCGGAGTACCCGGAAAGAACCACCGACCATGGGCAAGCAACTGGTAAATTTTATAAATTGCGCTGCGAGTCGAGTGCACCTTTGTGTAATTTACAAAGTCGAGTGCGAACCTACGCCATATTGGTGATAGACTTGTATGAGTTGTTAGGTAATCAAACTATCTAGCTCACTGAGCAACCCGGACTCTCCACGTAATCGAAGCAAAATATTTCTTGGGGCAAAAATCTCTATAAAAAAAAAATCAACAGTTCAGCATTCTCAGTGGAATATCAGCAATAACAAGAAGAGTTAGGTGTCAAATAGCATGAAATAAAGGATTAAGAAATGCACTACAAGTATTCCTTATTCCAATATTTAAATATCTACATCTGATATCATAATAGGAGAGAGGTCTGGCGTCTTTGAAGTAGTTTTGTTTCAAATCTGTACTTAAACGATTCAAAATATTGGAAGTTGACTATAAATTCCCAAATCTAACAAATTCAAAACTTTGATCGTCGACGGAAAGAATGATTAGTGGGATATCGATACTCTGTTGTCAATTGACTAATATTATGCCGATTTCGTAAATTATAGTCATTAGTCTCAATAAGACTGAGAGGGATCAACTCATGTAAGAACTCGAGAGTATTACCAACATTTAATTTATTAAGCATCCAAGAAAAACACAGAGTACTCAAGTCTGAAGGGATATTACAGTAAAGTGTTGATCTGTATACACATCATAGAAACAGTACAAGTATAAAAAAAACAATGTAGAAGTAATAACAAGAAAAACACAGAGTACAAAATTCTGAATGAATATTACAGTAACGTAGTGATCTAAATACACAACATATCAACAGTACAAGCATAAAGATAAAAAAATATAGAAGAAATAGCAAGACGAACACATAGTACATAATTCTGAAGTTATGTTACAGAAATGTAATGATCTGGATACACAACATAACGACAGTTCAATTATAAAGATAAACAATGTTCATGAAATAACAAGGCAAACAGAGAGTACACAAGCTATATTATAGTGAAGTGATGATATTGATGCACAACATAAAAATATAACAAGTATAAAGATAAAGATAAAGCAATGTCAAAGTAATTACAAGACTAACACAGAATACACAAGTCTGAAGTTATATACTGCAGCAAAGTAGCGATCTGGATACACTACCATAACAACAATACAAGTATAAAGATAAAACGATGTAAATGTAAAAACAAGACAAACACAAAGTACACAAGTCTGAAGGTATATTACAGTAAAGTGATGATCTGTTTACACAACATAACAACAATACAAGTATAAAAATAAAGAAATGTAGAAGAAATAACAAGCCAAACACAAAGTACACAAGTCTGAAGGTATATTACAGTAAAGTGATGATCTGTTTACACAACATAACAACAATACAAGTATAAAGATAAAGAAATGTAGAAGTAATAACAAGCCAAACACAAAGTACACAAGTCTGAAGGTATATTACAGTAAAGTGATGATCTGTTTACACAACATAATAACAATACAAGTATAAAGATAAAACAATGCAAAAGTAATAACAAGACAAACACAGAGTACACAAGTCTGAAGGTATATTACAGTAAAGTGATGATCTGTTTACACAACATAACAACAATACAAGTATAAAGATAAAACAATGCAAAAGTAATAACAAGACAAACACAGAGTACACAAGTCTGAAAGTATATTACAGTAAAGTGATGATCTAGATACATAACATAGCAACAATACAAGCATAGAGATAAAACAATGTAGAAATAATAACAAGACAAACACAGAGTACACAAGTCTGAAGATATATTACAGTAAAGTGATGATCTGGATAAATAACATAACAACAGTACAAGTATAAAGATAAAACAATATAGAAGTAATAACAAGGCAAACACAGACTACACAAGTATGAAGGTATATTACTGTAAAGTGACGATCTAGATACATAACATAACAACAGTACAGGTATAAAGATAAAACAATATAGAAGTAATTACAGGGCAAACACAGACTACACAAGTCTGAAGGTATATTACAGTAAAGTGATGATCTGGATACATAACATAACAACAGTACAGGTATAAAGATAAAACAATATAGAAGTAATAACAAGGCAAACACAGACTACACAAGTATGAAGGTATATTACTGTATAGTGACGATCTAGATACATAACATAACAACAATACAAGTATAGAGATAAAACAATGTATAAATAATAACAAGACAAACACAGAGTACACAAGTCTGAAGGTATATTACAGTAAAGTGATGATCTGGATACATAACATAACAACAGTACAGGTATAAAGATAAAACAATATAGAAGTAACAACAAGGCAAACACAGACTACACAAGTATGAAGGTATATTACTGTAAAGTGCCGATCTAGATACATAACATAACAACAGTACAAGTATAAAGATAAAACAATGTAGAAGTAATAACAAGACAGACACAGAGTACACAAGTCTGAACGGATATTACAGTAAAGTGGTGATCTGGATGCACAACTTAACAACAGTACAAGTATAAAGATAAAACAATGTAGAAGTAATAACAAGACTGACACAGAATACACAAGTCTGAATGAATATTACAGTGAAGTGGTGATTTAGATACACAATACTACAATACATGCATAAAGATAAAACAATGTAGATGTAATAACAAGACAAACACAGAGTACAAAAGTCTGAAGGTATATTACAGTAAAGTGATGATCTGGATACATAATATAACAACAATACAAATATAAAGATAAAACAATGTAGAAGTAATAACAAGACAAAGACAGATTACACAAGTCTGAAGGTATATTACAGTAAAATGATTATCTGGATACACAACATAGCAACAGTACAAGTATAAAGATAAAACAATGTAGAAGTAATAACAAGAAAAACACAGGGTACACAGGTCTGGAGGTATATTACTATATTACAGTAAAGTGAAGATCTGGATACACAACATAGCAACAGTACAAGTGTAAAGATAAAACAATGTAGAGGTAATAACAAGACAAACACAGAGGACACAAGTATGAAGATATATTACTATATTACAGTAAAGTGAAGATCTGGATACACAACATAACAACAGTACAAATATAAAGATAAAACAATGTAGAAGTAATAACAAGACAAACACAGAGTACACAAGTCTGAACGGATATTACATTAAAGTGGTGATCTGGATACACAACATAACAACAGTACAAGTATAAAGATAAAACGATGTAGAAGTAATAACAAGACTGACACAGGGTACACAAGTCTGAATGAATATTACAGTAAAGTGGTAATTTAGATACACATCAATACTACAATACATGTATAAAGATAAAACAATGTAGAAGTAATAACAAGACAGACACAGAGTACACAAGTCTGAAGGTATATTACAGTAAAGTGATGATCTGGACACACAACATAGCAACAGTACAAGTATAAAGATAAAACAATGTAGAAGTAATAACAATACAAACACAGATTACACAAGTCTGAAGGTATATTTCAGTAAAGTGATGATCTGGATACACAACATACCAACAGTACAAGTATAAAGATAAAACAATGTAGAAGTAATAACAACACAAACAGAGAGTACACAAGTCTGAAGGTATATTACAGTAAAGTGATGATCTGGATACATAATATAACAACAATACAAATATAAAGATAAAACAATGTAGAAGTAATAACAAGACAAAGACAGATTACACAAGTCTGAAGGTATATTACAGTAAAATGATGATCTGGATACACAACATAGCAACAGTACAAGTATAAAGATAACAGAATGTAGAAGTAATAACAAGACAAACACAGATTACACAAGTCTGAAGGTATATTACAGAAAAATGATGATCTGGATACACAACATAGCAACAGTACAAGTATAAAGATAACAGAATGTAGAAGTAATAACAAGACAAACACAGAGGACACAAGTCTGAAGATATATTACTATATTACAGTAAAGTGAAGATCTGGATACACAACATAACAACAGTACAAATATAAAGATAAAACAATGTAGAAGTAATAACAAGACAAACACAGAGTACACAAGTCTGAACGGATATTACATTAAAGTGGTGATCTGGATACACAACATAACAAAAGTAAAAGTATAAAGATAAAACGATGTAGAAGTAATAACAAGACTGACACAGGGTACACAAGTCTGAACGAATATTACAGTAAAGTGGTGATTTAGATACACAACAATACTACAATACATGTATAAAGATAAAACAATGTAGAAGTAATAACAAGACAGACACAGAGTACACAAGTCTGAAGGTATATTACAGTAAAGTGATGATCTGGACACACAACATAACAACAGTACAAGTATAAAGATAAAACAATGTAGAAATAATAACAACACAAACACAGATTACACAAGTCTGAAGGTATATTTCAGTAAAGTGATGATCTGGATACACAACATACCAACAGTACAAGTATAAAGATAAAACAATGTAGAAGTAATAACAACACAAACAGAGAGTACACAAGTCTGAAGGTATATTTCAGTAAAGTGATGATCTAGATACACCACATAGCAACAATACAAGTATAAAGATAAAACAATGTAGAAGTAATAACAACACAAACACAGAGTACACAAGTCTGAATGTATATAACAGTAAAGTGATGATCTGTATACACCACATAGCAACAGTACAAGTATAAAGATAACAGAATGTAGAAGTAATAACAAGACAGACACAAGTACACAAGTCTGAAGGTATACTACAGTAAAGTGATGATCTAGATACACAATATAACAACAATACAAGTATAAAGATAAAGCAATGTAGAAGTAATAACAAGAAAAAGAGAGTACACAAGTCTGAAGGTATACTACAGTAAAGTGAAGATCTAGATACATTACATAGCAACAATACAAGTATAAAGATAAAGAAATGTAGAAGTAATAACAAGACAAACACAGAGTAGACAAGTCTGAAGGTATATTACAGTAAAGTGATGATCTAGATGCACAACATAACAACAATACAAGTATAAAGATAAAACAATATAGAAGTAATAAGAACACAAACACGAAGTACACAAGTCTGAAGGTATATTACAGTAAAGTGATGATCTAGATACACAACATAACGACAGTACAAGTATAAAGATAAAACAATGTAGAAGTAATAACAAGACAAACACAGAGTACACAAGTCTGAAGGTATATTACAGTAAAGTGATGATCTAGATGCACAACATAGCAACAATACAAGTATAAAGATAAAATAATATAGAAGAAATATCAAGACAGACACAGAGTATATAAAACCACTCTTAACTCTAGATCTGTACTTCAATATGCTTAAACTATTTTAATAGGACGAATTTAATTTAACCAGTATTTAGTTCACCACGTAGTTTATCTATAGGATGATGTCAATCCAATAGAAGAACGTAGTTGACCTATTGGATGATGTCATGCCAATAAAAGAACGTAGTTGACCTATTGGATGTCAATCCAATGGAAGAACGTAGTTGACCTATATGATGATGTCAATCCAATAGGAGAACGTCGTTTACCTATAGGATGATATCAATACAATAGAAGAACATAGTTGACCTATAGGATGATGTTAATCCAATAGGTAGAACGTAGTTGACCAATAGGATGATGTCAATCCAATAGAAGAACATAATTGACCGATATGATGATGTCAATCCAATAGAAGAACGTAGTTGACAAATAGGATGATGTCAATCCAATAGAAGAACGTAGTTTAGCTATAGGATAATGTCAATCCAACAGAAGAACATAGTTTACCAATAGGATGATGTCAATTCTACAGAAGAACGTAGTTTACTTTTAGGATGATGTCAATCCAATAGAAGAACGTAGTTGACGTATAGGATGATGTCAATGCAACAGAAAAACGTAATTTTCCTATAGGATGATGTCAATCAAATAGAAGAATGTAGTTGAACTATAGCATGCTGTCAATCCAATAGAAGAATATCGTTGACCTATAGGATGATGTCAATCCAATAGAAGAACATAGTTGACCTATATGATGATGTCAATCCAATAGAAGAACGTAGTTTACCTATAGGATGATGTCAATCCAACAGAAGAACATAGTTTACCAAATAGGATGATGTCAATCCAACAGAAGAACGTAGTTGACCTATATGATGATGTCAATCCAACAGAAGAACGTAGTTTACATATAGAAAGATGTCAATCCAACAGAAGAACGTAGTTGACCTATATGATGATGTCAATCCAATATAAGAACGTAGTTTACCTTTAGATGATGTCAATTCAACAGAAGAACGTAGTTTACATATAGGAAGATGTCAATCCAACAGAAGAACGTAGTTGACCTATATGATGATGTCAATCCAATATAAGAACGTAGTTTACCTTTAGATGATGTCAATTCAACAGAAGAACGTAGTTTACCTATAGAATGATATCAATCCAATAGAAGAAATTAGTTTATTTATAGGATGATATCAATCCAACAGAAGAACGTAGTTTATCTATAGGATGATGACGATCCAACAGAAGAACATAGTTGACCTATAGGATGATGTCAATCCAATAGAAGAAAGTAGTTTACCTATAGGATGATATCAATCCAACAAAAGAGCGTAGTTTACCTATAAAATGACGTCAATCCAATAGAAGAACGTAGTTTACCTATAGGATGATGTCAATCCAACAGAAGAACGTAGTTTACCTATAGGATGATGTCAATCCAACAGAAGAACGTAGTTTACCTATAGGAGGATATCACTCCAACAGAAGAACGTAGCTTACCTATAGGTTGATGTCAATCCAATAGAAGAACCTAGTTTACCTATAGGATGATGTCAATCCAACAGAAGAACGTAGTTTACCTATAGGATGTCAATCCAACTGACGAAAACCTTGATGATTCCAAAGAGTTCATCAAAAGCGGCAAATCCAACAACAGACGATACAATGGCAAAAGAAAACTTTCAAACGTTGATCTACAAAACACTATGCCAAAAAACTAGATGGATCGACAGGAACCCACCAGAAATCGGAGAGGACCTCAGGTATTCTGTAATGGTTAAGCAATACCTGCACCACTAGTCGCAACCAGAGTGTTATTCTTGTTACACACCCGGTGATTGATAGGTCATGAATATGATAGTTGATCGCTGTGATAGACCATCACTTTACACGAAAAGATTAACACAAAGTGCCAAAAATCCTACGGGAGCAAAGGACGGATCCGGGTGCAAAGTGCAACAGCATTACTTGCATAGACAAAGTATATTTTTTTTAAATGTCGACAACTTCCATGACTATATTAAATCCAAGGTCGAGTTGAATCTGTGGCTACCCAAACTCACAGGTCGGATAAATGCCCCTCTCCGGCAACACGAAATCACAGGTCGGAGTAGAAGTTGCTACTACCCAAGCTCTCACATCAGGTTTATGCAACCACCCACGCCTCTACGGTAACACGAAATCAGGTTAGAGCTTTGTCTACTGGAACTCCTAGGTCAGATACCAGCCTTGACTACCCGAACTCCCAGGTCGTGTTAAAGTTTTTAACGATCATAACTCCTAAGTCAGGTAGAGCATTGACTATCCCAACGCCCAGGTCAGGTAAGAGATTTGACTACATGTCTTCTCATGTCAGGTGACAACTTTGACCACTCGGACTCCTAGGTCAGGTAAAAGCTTTGACTATCCGAACTCCCAGGTCACGTAAGAACTTTGACTTCACAAGCTCTTAAGTCAGTTAACAGCTTTGACTAACTGAACTCCCAGGTCAGGTTAACGCTTTGACTACCCGAAATCCTAGTTCAGGTAATATATATAAGAGCTTTGATTACCCAAACTGCCAGGTCATGTAAAACTTTGACTACCCGAACTCCTAGGTCAGGTAAAACCTTTGACTACCCGAACTCCTCGGTCAGGTAAAATCTTTAACTAACCAAGCTCCCAGGTCAGATAAGCGCTTTGACTACCCGAACCCCAATGTCAGATAAAAGCTTTGATCACCCGAACTCTTCGGTCAATTTTCTAGTTTAATATCAATGTATGAAACCGACCTAGATACATCAGCAGTGTACTTTATTTCAAGGTCAATGGAATAGATAAGATCAAAATAAGTACCAAAGCTAGAATTATTTAGTGATAGGACAGCTATGGGTTCTTGAAGGGTTAGCATTTCACGCGACACTAGAGACATTATTTATGCATGTTTTAAATTGAGAGGAAAGCTACATACATGATTTGGTAACACTTTGTAATAAGCACAATCCTGTCCTTTCCTCATTCACGACTAATCACTGGAACTGCTTAACATTCAGTAGCACATGAGCATTACAGTAAAGTGATGATCTGTTTACACAACATAACAACAATACCAGTATAAAGATAAAACAATGTAAAAGTAATAACAAGACAAACACAGAGTACACAAGTCTGAAGGTATATTACAGTAAAGTGATGATTTAGATACACAACATAACAACAGTACAAGTATAAAGATAAATCAATGTAGAAAAAATAACAAGACAAACACAGAGGACACACATTTGAATGTATATTACAGTAAAGTGATAATCTGGATACACAACATAACAACAGTACAAGTATAACGATAAAGCAATGTAGAAGTAATAACAAGACAGATATAGAGTACACAAGTCTGAAGATATACTACAGTAAAGTGATGATCTAGATATACAATATAACAACAATACAAGAATAAAGATAAAGCAATGTAGAAGTAATAACAAGAAAAACAGAGTACACAAGTCTGAAGGTATATTACAGTAAAGTGATGATCTAGATACATAGCATAGCAACAATACAAGTATAAAGATAAAACAATGTAGAAATAATAACAAGACAAACACAGAGTATACAAGTCTGAAGAAATATTACAGTAAAGTGATGATCTGGATAAATAACATAACAACAGTACAGGTATAAAGATAAAACAATATAGAAGTAATAACAAGGCAAACACAGACTACACAAGTATGAAGGTATATTACTGTAAAGTGACGATCTAGATACATAAGATAACAACAGTACAGGTATAAAGATAAAACAATATATAAGTAATAAAAAGGCAAACACAGACTACACAAGTCTGAAGGTATATTACAGTAAAGTGACGATCTGGATACATAACATAACAACAGTACAGGTATAAAGATAAAACAATATAGAATTAATAACAAGGCAAACACAGATTACACAAGTATTAAGGTATATTACTGTATAGTGACGATCTAGATACATAACATAACAACAGTACAAGTATAAAGATAAAACAACATATAAGTAATAACAAGGCAAACACAGACTACACAAGTATGAAGGTATATTACTGTATAGTGACGATCTAGATACATAACATAACAACAGTACAAGTATAAAGATAAAACAATGTAGAAGTAATAACAAGACAAACACAGAGGACACAAGTCTGAAGATATATTACCATATTACAGTAAAGTGAAGATCTGGATACACAACATAACAACAGCACAAGTATAAAGATAAAACAATGTAGAAGTAATAACAAGACTGACACAGAGTACACATGTCTGAATGAATATTACAGTGAAGTGGTGATTTAGATACACAACAATACTACAATACATGCAAGTCTGAAGGTATATTGCAGTAAAGTGATGATCTCGACACACAACATAACAACAGTACAAGTATAAAGATAAAACAATGTAGAAGTAATAACAACACAAACACAGAGTACACAAGTCTGAAGGTATATTTCAGTAAAGTGATGATCTTGATACACCACATAGCAACAGTACAAGTATAAAGATAAAACAATGTAGAATTAATAACAAGACAGACACAGACTACACAAGTCTGAAGGCATATTACAGTAAAGTGATGAACTGGATACACAACATTACAACAGTACAAGTATAAAGATAAAACAATGTAGAAGTAATAACAAGAGAGACACAGCGTACACAAGTCTGAAGATATATTAGAGTGAGGTGATGATATAGATACACAACATAACAACAGTACAAGTATAAAGATAAAACAATGTAGAAGTAATAACAACACAAACACAGAGTACACAAGTCTGAATGTATATAACAGTAAAGTGATGATCTCTATACACCACATAGCAACAGTACAAGTATAAAGATAAAACAATGTAGAAGTAATAACAAGACAGATACAGAGTACACAAGTTTGAAGGTATACTACAGTAAAGTGATGATCTAGATACACAATATAACAACAATACAAGTATAAAGATAAAGCAATGTAGAAGTAATAGCAAGAAAAACAGAGTACACAAGTCTGAAGGTATATTACAGTAAAGTGTTGATCTAGATACATAACATAGCAACAATACAAGTATAAAGATAAAACAATGTAGAAATAATAACAAGACAAAGACAGAGGACACAAGTCTGAAGGTATATTACAGTAAAGTGATAATCTGGATACACAACATAACAACAGTACAGGTATAAAGATAAAACAATATATAAGTAATAACAAGGCAAACATAGACTACACAAGTCTGAAGGTATATTACAGTAAAGTGATGATCTGGATACATAAGATAACAACAGTACAGGTATAAAGATAAAACAATATAGAAGTAATAACAAGGCAAACATGGACTACACAAGTATGAAGGTATATTATTGTAAAGTGACGATCTAGATACATAACATAACAATAGTACAAGTATAAAGATAAAACAATGTGGAAGTAATAACAAGGCAAGCACAGACTACACAAGTCTGAAGGTATATTACAGTAAAGTGATGATCTGGATACATAATATAACAACAATACAAATATTAAGATAAAACAATGTAGAAGTAATAACAAGACAAAGACAGAGTACGCAAGTCTGAAGGTATATTACAGTCAAATGATGATCTGGATACACAACATAACAACAGTACAAGTATAAAGATAAAACAATGTAGAAGTAATAACAAGACAAACACAGAGGACACAAGTCTGAAGATATATTACTATATTAGAGTAAAGTGAAGATCTGGATACACAACATAACAACAGTACAAGTATAAAGATAAAACAATGTAGAAGTAATAACAAGACTGACACAGAGTACACATGTCTGAATGAATAGTACAGTGAAGTGGTGATTTAGATACACAACAAAACTACAATACATGTATAAAGATAAAACAATGTAGAAGTAATAACAAGACAAAGACAGAGTACGCAAGTCTGAAGGTATAATACAGTCAAATGATGAACTGGATACACAACATAACAACAGTACAAGTATAAAGATAAAACAATGTAGAAGTAATAACAAGACAAACACAGAGGACACAAGTCTGAAGATATATTACTATATTACAGTAAAGTGATGATCTGGACACACAACATAACAACAGTACAAGTATAAAGATAAAAACAGTACAGGTATAAAGATAAAACAATATAGAAGTAATAACAAGGCAAACACGGACTACACAAGTATGAAGGTATATTACTGTAAAGTGACGATCTAGATACATAACATAACAACAGTACAAGTATAAAGATAAAACAATGTAGAAGTAATAACAACACAAACAGAGAGTACACAAGTCTGAAGGTATATTTCAGTAAAGTGATGATCTAGATACACCACATAGCAACAGTACAAGTATAAAGATAAAACAATGTAGAATTAATAACAAGACAGACACAGACTACACAATTCTGAAGGCATATTACAGTAAAGTGATGAACTGGATACACAACATTACAACAGTAAAAGTATAAAGATAAAACAATGTAGAAGTAATAACAAGAGAGACACAGGGTACACAAGTCTGAAGGTATATTACAGTAAAGTGATGATCTAGATACACAACATAATAACAGTACAAGTATAAAGATAAAACAATGTAGAAGTAATAACAACACAAACACAGAGTACACAAGTCTGAATGTATATAACAGTAAAGTGATGATCTGTATACACCACATAGCAACAGTACAAGTATAAAGATAAAACAATGTAAAAGTAATAACAAGACAGATACAGAGTACACAAGTCTGAAGGTAAAACTACAGTAAAGTGATGATCTAAATATACAATATAACAACAATACAAGTATAAAGATAAAGCAATGTAGAAGTAATAACAAGAAAAACAGAGTACACAAGTCTGAAGGTATATTACAGTAAAGGGATGATTTAGATACATAACATAGCAACAATACAAGTATAAAGATAAAACAATGTAGAAATAATAACAAGACAAACACAGAGTATACAAGTCTGAAGAAATATTACAGTAAAGTGATGATCTGGATAAATAACATAACAACAGTACAGGTATAAAGATAAAACAATATAGAAGTAATAACAAGGCAAACACAGACTACACAAGTATGAAGGTATATTACTGTAAATTGACGATCTAGATACATAACATAACAACAGTACAGGTATAAAGATAAAACAATATATAAGTAATATAAAGGCAAACACAGACTACACAAGTCTGAAGGTATATTACTGTAAAGTGATGATCTGGAACATAACATAACAACAGTACAAGTATAAAGATAAAACAATATAGAAGTAATAACAAGGCAAACACAGACTACACAAGTATGAAGGTATATTACTGTATAGTGACGATCTAGATACATAACATAACAACAATACAAGTATAAAGATAAAACAATGTAGAAATAATAACAAGACAAACACAGAGTATACAAGTCTGAAGAAATATTACAGTAAAGTGATGATCTGGATAAATAGCATAACAACAGTACAGGTATAAAGATAAAACAATATAGAAGTAATAACAAGGCAAACAGAGACTACACAAGTATGAAGGTATATTACTGTATAGTGACGATCTAGATACATAACATAACAACAGTGCAAGTATAGAGATAAAACAATGTAGAAATAATAACAAGACAAAGACAGAGGACACAAGTCTGAAGGTATATTACAGTAAAGTGATAATCTGGATACACAACATAACAACAGTACAAGAATAAAGATAAAACAATGTAGAAGTAATAACAAGGAAACACGAACTACACAAGTCTGAAGGTATACTACAGTAAAGTGATGATCTGGATACATAAGATAACAACAGTACAGGTATAAAGATAAAACAATATAGAAGTAATAACAAGGCAAACACGGACTACACAAGTATGAAGGTATATTACTGTAAAGTGACGATCTAGATACATAACAAAACAACAGTACAAGTATAAAGATAAAACAATGTAGAAGTAATAACAACACAAACACAGAGTACACAAGTCTGAATGTATATAACAGTAAAGTGATGATCTGTATACACCACATAGCAACAGTACAAGTATAAAGATAAAACAATGTAGAAGTAATAACAAGACAGATACAGAGTACACAAGTCTGGAGGTATACTACAGTAAAGTGATGATCTAGATATACAATATAACAACAATACAAGAATAAAGATAAAACAATGTAGAAGTAATAACAAGAGAGACACAGCGTACATAAGTCTGAAGGTATATTACAGTAAAGTGATGATCTAGATACACAACATAGCAACAGTACAAGTATAAAGATAAAACAATGTAGAAGTAATAACAACACAAACACAGAGTACACAAGTCTGAATGTATATAACAGTAAAGTGATGATCTGTATACACCACATGGCAACAGTACAAGTATAAAGATAAAACAATTTAGAAGTAATAACAAGACAGATATAGAGTACACAAGTCTGAAGGTATACTACAGTAAAGTGATGATCCAGATATACAATATAACAACAATACAAGAATAAAGATAAAGCAATGTAGAAGTAATAACAAGAAAAACAGAGTACACAAGTCTGAAGGTATATTACAGTAAAGTGATGATCTAGATACATAGCATAGCAACAATACAAGTATAAAGATAAAACAATGTAGAAATAATAACAAGACAAACACAGAGTATACAAGTCTGAAGAAATATTACAGTAAAGTGATGATCTGGATAAATAACATAACAACAGTACAGGTATAAAGATAAAACAATATAGAAGTAATAACAAGGCAAACACAGACTACACAAGTATGAAGGTATATTACTGTAAAGTGACGATCTAGATACATAAGATAACAACAGTACAGGTATAAAGATAAAACAATATATAAGTAATAAAAAGGCAAACACAGACTACACAAGTCTGAAGGTATATTACAGTAAAGTGACGATCTGGATACATAACATAACAACAGTACAGGTATAAAGATAAAACAATATAGAATTAATAACAAGGCAAACACAGATTACACAAGTATTAAGGTATATTACTGTATAGTGACGATCTAGATACATAACATAACAACAGTACAAGTATAAAGATAAAACAACATATAAGTAATAACAAGGCAAACACAGACTACACAAGTATGAAGGTATATTACTGTATAGTGACGATCTAGATACATAACATAACAACAGTACAAGTATAAAGATAAAACAATATAGAAGTAATAACAAGGCAAACACAGACTACACAAGTCTGAAGGTATATTACTGTATAGTGACGATCTAGATACATAACATAACAACAATACAAGTATAGAGATAAAACAATGTAGAAATAATAACAAGACAAAGACAGAGGACACAAGTCTGAAGGTATATTACAGTAAAGTGATAATCTGGATACACAACATAACAACAGTACAAGTATAAAGATAAAACAACATATAAGTAATAACAAGGCAAACACAGACTACACAAGTATGAAGGTATATTACTGTATAGTGACGATCTAGATACATAACATAACAACAGTACAAGTATAAAGATAAAACAATATAGAAGTAATAACAAGGCAAACACACACTACAAAAGTCTGAAGGTATATTACTGTATAGTGACGATCTAGATACATAACATAACAACAATACAAGTATAGAGATAAAACAATGTAGAAATAGTAACAAGACAAAGACAGAGGACACAAGTCTGAAGGTATATTACAGTAAAGTGATAATCTGGATACACAACATAACAACAGTACAAGTATAAAGATAAAACAACATATAAGTAATAACAAGGCAAACACAGACTACACAAGTATGAAGGTATATTAGAGTGAAGTGATGATCTAGATACACAACATAACAACAGTACAAGTATAAAGATAAAACAATGTAGAAGTAATAACAAGACAGACACAGAGTACAAAAGTCTGAAGGTATATTACAGTAAAGTGATGATCTGGACACACAACATAACAACAGTACAAGTATAATGATAAAACAATGTAGAAGTAATAACAAGACAGACACAGAGTACACAAGTCTGAAGGTATATTACAGTAAAGTGATGATCTGGACACACAACATAACAACAGTACAAGTATAAAGATAAAACAATGTAGAAATAATAACAACACAAACACAGAGTACACAAGTCTGAAGGTATATTTCAGTAAAGTGATGATCTGGATACACAACATACCAACAGTACAAGTATAAAGATAAAACAATGTAGAAGTAATAACAACACAAACAGAGAGTACACAAGTCTGAAGGTATATTTCAGTAAAGTGATGATCTCGATACACCACATAGCAACAGTACAAGTATAAAGATAAAACAATGTAGAATTAATAACAAGACAGACACAGACTACACAAGTCTGAAGGCATATTACAGTAAAGTGATGAACTGGATAGACAACATTACAACAGTACAAGTATAAAGATAAAACAATGTAGAAGTAATAACAAGAGAGACACATCGTACACAAGTCTGAAGGTATATTACAGTAAAGTGATGATCTAGATACACAACATAACAACAGTACAAGTATAAAGATAAACCAATGTAGAAGTAATAACAAAACAAACACAGAGTACACACGTCTGAATGTATATAACAGTAAAGTGATGATCTAGATACATAGCATAGCAACAATACAACTATAAAGATAAAACAATGTAGAAGTAATAACAAGACAGACACAGAGTATGCAGGTCTGAAGGTATATTACAGTAAAGTAATGATCTGGATACACAACATAGCGACATTACAAGTATAAAGATAAAGAAATGTAGAAGTAATAACAAGAAAAACACAGAGTACACAAGTCTGAAGGTATATTACAGTAAAGTGATGATCTAGATACACAACATAGCAACAATACAAGTATAAAGATAAAACAATATAGAAGTAATAACAAGACAAACACAGAGTACACAAGTCTGAAGGTATATTACAGTAAAGTGATGATCTAGATACACAACATAACGACAGTACAAGTATAAAGATAAAACAATGTAGAAGTAATAACAACACAAACACAGAGTACACAAGTCTGAAGGTATATTACAGTAAAGTGATGATCTAGAGGCACAACAAAGCAACAATACAAGTATAAAGATAAAATAATATAGAAGAAATATCAAGACAGACACAGAGTATATAAAACCACTCTTAACTCTAGATCTGTACTTCAATATGCTTAAACTATTTTAATAGGACGAATTTAATTTAACCAGTATTTAGTTCACCACGTAGTTTATCTATAGGATGATGTCAATGCAATAGAATAACGTAGTTGACCAATTGGATGATGTCATGCCAATAAAAGAACGTAGTTGACCTATAGGATGTCAATCCAATGGAAGAATGTAGTTGACCTATAGGATGATGTCAATCTAATTGAAGAACATAGTTGACCTATAGGATGATATCAATCCAATAGGTAGAACGTAGTTGACCAATAGGATGATGTCAATCCAATAGAAGAACATACTTGACCGATATGATGATGTCAATCCAATAGAAGAACGTAGTTGACAAATAGGATGATGTCAATCCAATAGAAGAACGTAGTTTAGCTATAGGATAATGTCAATCCAACAGAAGAACATAGTTTACCAATAGGATGATGTCAATTCTACAGAAGAACGTAGTTTACTTATAGGATGATGTCAATGCAACAAAAGAATGTAGTTGAACTATAACATGATGTTAATCCAATAGAAGAACGTCGTTGACCTATATGATGATGTCAATCCAATAGAAGAACAGAGTTGACCTATATGATGATTTCAATCCAATAGAAGAACGTAGTTTACCTATAGGATGATGTCAATCCAACAGAAGAACAAAGTTTACCAAATAGGATGATGTCAATCCAACAGAAGAACGCAGTTTACTAATAGGATGATGTCAATCTAAAAGAAGAACGTAGTTGACCTATAGGATGATGTCAATCGAACAGAAGAACGTAGTTGACCTATAGAATGATCTCTATCAAATAGAAGAAAGTATTTTACCTATAGGATGTTCCAACAAAAAAACGGAATTTTCCTATAGGATGATGTCAATCCAATAGAAGAACGTGGTTGACCAATAGGATGATGTCAATCCAATAGAAGAATGTAGTTTACCTATAGGATGATGTCAATCCAACAGAAGAACATAGTTTACCTATAGGATGATGTCAATCCAATAGAAGAACGTAGTTTACCTATAGGATGATATCAATCCAATAGAAAAACGTAGTTTACATATAAGATGATGTCAATCAATAGAAGAAAGTATTTTACCTATAGGATGATCCAACAGAAAAACGTAATTTACCTATTGGATGATGTCAATCCAACAGAAGAACGTAGTTTACCTCTAGGATGATGTCAATCCAACAGAAGAACGTAGTTTACCTATAGGAAGATGTCAATCCAACAGAAGAACGTAGTTGACCTATATCATGATGTCAATCCAATATAAGAACGTAGTTTACCTTTAGATGATGCCAATTCAACAGAAGAATGTAGTTTACCTATAGAATGATATCAATTCAATAGAATAAAGTAGTTTATTTTTAGGATGATATCAATCCAACAGAAGAACGTAGTTTATCAATAGGATGATGTCGATCCAACAGAAGAACGTAGTTGACCTATAAGATGACGTCAATCCAATAGAAGAACGTAGTTTACCTATAGGATAATGTCAATTCAATAGAAGAACGTAGTTTACCTATAGGAGGATGTAAATCCAACAGAAGAACGTAATTTACCTATAGGATGATGCCAATCCAAGAGAAGAACGTAGTTGACCTCTAGGATGATGTCAGTCCAACAGAAGAACGTAGTTTATATATAGGATGATGTCAATCCAACATAAGAACGTAGTTTACCTATAGGATAATGTCAATCTAATAGAAGAACGTAGTTTAACTATAGGATGATGTCAATCCAACAGCAGAACGTAGTTTACCCCTATGATATCAATCCAACAGAAGAACGTAGTTTACCTATAGGTTGAAGTCAATCCAATAGAAGAACATAGTTTACCTATAGGATGATGTCAATCCAACAGAAGAACGTAGTTTACCTATAGGATGTCAATCCAACTGAAGAAAACCTTGATGATTCCAAAGAGTTCATCAAAAGCGGCAAATCCAACAACAGACGATACAATGGCAAAAGAAAACTTACAAACGTTGATCTACAAAACACTATGCCAAAAAACTATATGGATCGACAGGAACCCACCAGAAATCGAAGAGGACCTCAGGTATTCTGTAATGGTTAAGCAATACCTGCACCACTAGTCGCAACCAGAGTGTTATTCTTGTTACACACCCGGTGATTGATAGGTCATGAATATGATAGTTGATCGCTGTGATAGACCATCACTTTACACGAAAAGATAAACACAAAGTACCAAAAATCCTACGGGAGCAAAGGACGGATCCGGGTGCAAAGTGCAACAGCATTACTTGCATAGACAAAGTATATTTTTTTTTAATGTCGACAAGTTCCATGACTATATTAAATCCAAGGTCGAGTTGAATCTGTGGCTACCCAAACTCACAGGTCGGATAAATGTCCCTCTCAGGCAACACGAAATCACAGGTCGGAGTAGAAGTTGCTACTACCCAAGCTCTCACGTCAGGTTTATGCAACCACCCACGCCTCTACGGTAACACGAAATCATGTTAGAGCTTTGTCTACTGGAACTCCTAGGTCAGATACCAGCCTTGACTACCCGAACTCCCAGGTCGTGTTAAACTTTTAGCGATCATAACTCCTAAGTCAGGTAGAGCATTGACTATCCCAACACCCAGGTCAGGTAAGAGATTTGACTACATGTCTTCTCATGTCAGGTGACAACGTTGACCACTCGGACTCCTAGGTGAGGTAAAAGCTTTGACTATCCGAACTCCCAGGTCACGTAAGAACTTTGACTTCACAAGCTCTTAAGTCAGTTAACAGCTTTGACTAACTGAACTCCCAGGTCAAGTTAACGCTTTGACTACCCGAAATCCTAGTTCAGGTAATATATATAAGAGCTTTGATTACCCAAACTGCCAGGTCATGTAAAACTTTGACTACCCGAACTCCTAGGTCAGGTAAAACCTTTGACTACCCGAACTCCTAGGTCAGGTAAAACCTTTAACTAACCAAGCTCCCAGGTCAGATAAGCGCTTTGACTACCCGAACCCCAATGTCAGATAAAAGCTTTGATCACCCGAACTCTTCGGTCAATTTTCTAGTTTAATATCAATGTATGAAACCGACCTAGATGCATCAGCAATGTACTTTATTTCAAGGTCAATGGAATAGATAAGATCAAAATAAGTACCAAAGCTAGAATTATTTAGTGATAGGGCAGCTATGGGTTCTTGAAGGGTAAGCATTTCACGCGACACTAGAGACATTATTTATGCATGTTTTAAATTGAGAAGAAAGCTACATACATGATTTGGTAACACTTTGTAATAAGCACAATCCTGTCCTTTCCTCATTCACGACTAATCACTGGAACTGCTTAACATTCAGTAGCACATGAGCATCCCCCTCATCACCGTGTTTTTAGTTGGATTGTAGTTGCTCAAACTTCAGTTTTTTAGCTGCATTTTGTAGACAATTGGTTCCTAATTGGCATTGTATCTTTGGTCATTGCATTGTCAGTCCGTTTTATAAATGAATTACGCCTTCCGACTATCCCTATTGTAACTTCAAACTGATTTTCTTTGCTATCATTGCAAACACTATTGATGCACTAAAACATATACAACTCCAAGCTACTGTCAAATTTGAAGAAATATTCATGTAGTAGATATTTATAATGCCGTGAAGAAACATTAATCTGATCTTCGGGACTTGACTCCGAATCACAAATATTAGTCTGACCTTCAGGACTTGTCTCCAAATTAAAGACATTAGTCTGACCTTCAGGACTTGACTCTAAACGAAGGACATTACTTTGACCTTTAGGACTTGACTCCAAATTAAAGACATTAGTCTGACCTGCAGGATTTGACTCCAAATTAAAGACATTAGTCGGACCTTCAGGACTTGATTCTAAATTAAAGACATTAGTCTGACCTGCAGGATTTGACTCCAAATTAAAGACATTAGTCGGACCTTCAGGACTTGACTGTAAACTAAAGACATTACTCTGACCTTTAGGACTTGACTCCAAATTACAGACATTAGTCTGACCTTCAGGACTTGACACTAAACTAAAGACATTACTCTTTCGTTTAGGACTTGACTTCAAGATAAAGACATTGGTCTGACCTGCAGGATTTGACTCCAAATTAAAGGCATTAGTCTGCCCTTAAGAACTTTACTCCAAGTTAAAGACATTACTCGGTCCTTCAGGACTTGATTCCAAATTAATGATATTACTATGACCTTCAGGACTTGACTCAAGGTTAAATGCATTACTCTGACCTTCAGGAATGGACTCTAAATTAAAAAAAAAACATTAGTCTAACTTTCAAGAATTTACTCTAAATAAAAAATAAACATTATTCTGACCTTCAGGAATCGACTGAAAGCTAAAGACATTACTCTGACCTTCAGGACTTGACTTCAAATACAACACCATATTCGTGATTAAATAAATTCCTATGAATCTTAATTGTTTTAATATAATTTGTCATGTCAATTTTGCATTGAATTTCCAATTTTTCTTAAAATAACTACCAATAAATACATTTAGCTTACAGACAAATCCATATTACCTATTACATATTGTATTATATAACAATTGTCCCATATTCTACCTCAACAATTTTGTGGCAAGTCGGTGTTTTTCTCTTGGTACTCGTGTTTCCTCCACCAATAAAATTGACCCCCACGATGTAACTATTATAACACAATAATAAAATGTCAAAGAGAAAAGCAAATGTAAAAATAAATGGTTTACTGAGATAAGTAAAGATAATGTTGTTTAGATCGTTGTTTGTCCCTTTGTCCTTTTTCTTTTGGCCATTGTGCTGTCTCTCTTTGTCATTTTTCTTTTGGCCATTGTGCTGTCTCTTCTTGTCCTTTTTCCTTTGGCCACTGTGCTGTCTCTCCTTGTCCTTTTTCTTTTGGCCATTGTGCTGTCTCTCCTTTTCATTTTTCTGTTGGCCATTGTGCTGTCTCTCCTTCGATTTACGAATTCTGATTATCCCTTTGGTATCTTCAAACACTTCTTACTGAATTAAGAAAAGATGATGTTGTTCATAAAGATAATGATAGTATAATAATACTACACAATGAAACAATTTACTAACATTTTGGTGAATAATTTGAAACAGACGATGAAAATGCTATGGATCTTTTTTCTTAAAGATTTCCCTATTAAAAGATTTAGATAATAATCTGATGAATCAATTGTGTTGTTTGGCTATATTAAGTATATTTGTGTTACCTCTTCTTTTAGCATAAAATACATTTAATGTTTATTGCTTGGTCTTGTTTATGGTGTTTTACGCCACTATCAACAATATTTCAGTTTTATTATATATTAATACATATTTTTTCTATTAATTTCAATGGAAAATAATCGTGCAATATATCATTGTATTTGCACGCTTATAAGTTTCGTCATTTTCGGAAAACTACTGATGTGTTCCGAAATATGTCTTAAATTTATTGCATCAAGATGAGGAATTTGAGGAAATTCTACCGGAGGAAAGCAATGCAGACGATATTAATATGGACAACAAAAATTACTGATAAAATGTATATTGCACTAGTTCAAATATGAATATTTGAAATATATCAATATTCCACTTAAATATAATTTTAAAAATAAATGCTTTAGACATCAAATATGTATTACTATATAATAAAAGGGTTATTGCATGAATATTGGTGAATATTTATGCAATAACCCTATAATATCGTGGCGATCAGTTTTATTGGTGGGGAAAACCGTAGTACCCGGAGAAAACCTCTGACCTGTCGCAAGTCACTGACAAACTTTTTCACATAATATTGTATCGAAAACACCTCGTCATGAACGGGGTTCGAATGCACAACGTTAGTGGTGATAGACAATGATTGCATAGGTATCATACGGTCAAGACCACGATGGTCCCAAAGGTTCGAGCCCAAATCGGGTCAAGCCAAAAACTAAGGAGATTGTTATTTGTTGCATCTCTGCTAAGCACGCAACATAGAGGAGAAAGAGCAAAACCTGGTTGGCTCAGAATCAGGATAATGAGTCCGAGTTGGGCGATATATCTATCTGCGGACTGTTGTTTCAGTGAGCTAACACTATACAAATTCAACTTAGCGTGTTAGTCTAGTACAAAGAGGACCTCATCATCAACTTGTTCTCTCCATGACATAGCCTAAAGTTGGCGTTAAACAGCAATCAACCACAGGGGCGTAGCTCCCTATGCGCAAAAACGGAAGTGCGTACACATAAAAAATCAGCTAATAACGAAATATGCGTTTTCTTTATGAAATCAAACTTTAAAAGTAAGATGGCGTTCCATTTTTCGGTTTTAAATGATTTCTAAACCAGATTGAAAATAATCCGATTCCAGATCTGGAATGTCTAGATTACGCACCGGAATTGCAACATTTTGAATTAAGTATGTTGTCTAGATAACGAATTATATGTCATATCCTCAATACGTGTTTTCTATATCCATCTCCGGCACATACGACCTGACCGTAAAACACAGAGAGTGAACTGTATGCAGAACAAAACACACTCACGCATTCAGGTTCTGTAGTATGTAATTCTGGTAAAATCCAGGAGCAAGCCCACCTGGACCCCCTACCATGGCTTTGCCTTCGACCCACTGAGTGTCTTGAGCGGTCCCCTGACCCCTCGCCGAAATTATGCATATACTTCGATTTGCTCTAGCTACGACCCTGACCCACTGGTTCACCCAAATACAACAAGAGTTTATTGTAAATGTGATGTCCCTTTATCAAGCTTCGTACTGAATCTTTATTACCTCCCTTTCATTGTAAAAAAGTTACCTTTGGGTAGACAATTTCAAATTGAGATAATCAAACTTTTTATTTTAATTCAATTCATGATATAAAACATTTTATTTTCTTTTTCCTTTCCTTTATTTTTATTTTAGCTTTGTATATTGGCAAATATTATCTATTTATATGTATTCCTCACCATTTATAGTTTTGTTTCTGTGTGTTTATTGTTTAATTGACAGTTTGAGACAAGAGACAATTTGCCCTCTCCCACCCACCTCTTTTATGTATAAAGTTAATTCCATTTTCAGTAAAATACTACCCTAGAAATTGTCCCGTACAACCGGCAAGGCTTAAATTCTAAAGAAAAACGGAAAGATGTATTCAATTACCTGTGTTAGGGTTAGTGCTATAGTGTTTAACGCCACTTTCAACAATATTTCAGTCATATCGTGGTGGTCATCTTTATTGGTGTTCAATTATCTGAAATCCAAGAGGTGTAATATATAGCTTACAGGGGCGGATCCAGGATTTGTGGTTAGGGGGCGTGAGTAGGCGAGGAGTCTGGGGACCGCTTAAGGTCTTCAGCGGGTCCAAGGCAGAGCCTTGGCAGGAGACCAGAGGGGAAAGCCCCCCGGAAGATCTGGAGTTTGAGGAATTACAGACATTTATTTGAACGACAATTTTGAACCAACCACACCATTTTTATCAGACCACAAAAACTTGACTGTGAGTCTTAATTTTATCTGATAATTGTTAACAGTATGTTTTTGTCAGATTATAAGAAGGCATGCCTTATAAAAACCTAAAGTAACAAATTTCTTTAACAACCGTGATGCGAATTGTTCAACTCATGACTGATCGATCACGATATTTTAACCCTCTAAAGAACTATTGGTTTAGTTTTAACGCATTCCTCATTTCACTAATTGATCTGTACTTTCGGTGCTTGTCCTTTCGGGTGGTTCTAGTTAATGCTGCCCGTCAGGATGGAGCTTTTCTTTTCGTCGTTTGATTCATTCATTGAAAACGTATGATTCGACCGTTCTTGTTTATAGACAAAATAAAAGGGTACATATAAAGTGCGAAACGAAATAGAAACGAAACGAAACGAAATCAACGAAAACGAAACGAAACGAAACGAAACGAAACGAAATCAACAAAAACGAAACGAAACGAAACGAAATCAACGAATGAAAACGAAATAAAACGAAACCGACGAAAGCAAATCGAAATCAACGAAAACAAAACGAAATAGACTGATATGAAGAAAATGGAAGGAAAAAAATAAAAGACAAAACGAAATAAAGTAATAAAAAAAAAAGATAATTCGATTTTTTAAATACAACAATTTTGATTAATTATAACCGGGAAACCATCTTGCATGTCTGTCCGTTACAGTACTCCTCACGTACATTACCCGCAACTCAATTCAAGTCGGGTTTGCTTGCCGACAAACTTTCAGAAGTTCAAATGTCATATATTTATTTGTGTTTGAGTGTGTGTCAGTATTTATGTATTATAAAGTTTCTGGAGTGGGCATATAGAACAAAATGGGGGGGGGGGGGGGATTTGAGGGGGTATTTTCATAGATTGGGATATTGAGGGTTCATTTTTCGTCCGATTTTATTACGTTTTTCGTTTGCATTCTTCATAAATTTGCCTATTCGCAAATCATACGGGATGGTCTTGAGTTTCAGATTCTGGGCACTATTTGACTACTGGATTTTCCCGACTTGTCACGTTTAATCCCCATGTTGTTGTTCAGTTGTTCCGTTGATTGAAAACTCAGATGGTTGAGTTTCTTATCGGTTTTGTCTGTTTTTGTGGACTTTCCCTTTTGAATGCGCCTTGGAGTACGGTACCATTGTTATTACCTTTATTCGGTAGTGTGCCAACAGATCTGGCGTAATGTCTTACCGTTGTTCTTTCCGAGATATACAGGGGTCAAAAAGACCCAACACTATAAACTTTTTATTTCAAATCCTATTGTTCTATTTTGAAGAACTAAAAAGAAAACCAACAGCAACATAACAGGACGTACAGTGAGCGCCCTCCTTACAGAAGAACTTCTGGTAAAAATAATGCTTGCAAAAACTAAACATAAGAAACTCTGGAAGTTTTATTGAAATCCATTATGCTGTTTAGGAAGAGTTATGGATAACGCAACAGTATCCTCTCTCTATTGTATAGCCTTGTATGACAATTACATAGCCTTAAATGATAAAGTCCAAAAGTGAAGAAATTTTAGCAAGAACTGTTGAAATGGGAAAACAAAAATAGAAGGTGCACAATGCCATTTGGTACTAAAGAATTCATGAAATTAATGAACCTTGCAATATGGTATTAAAGATTTCCTGTAAGATTCATTCAATTCCATCAAGTTGTTAAGGAGGAATTGCATAGGCAGTGAGGGAAGCACTCACGAACAAACGGACATATACTATATACCCCCCTCCCGCTGGATAGCGAGGGGTATAAAAATATGTGCCGTATCAAATTTTATTAATACCGGAAAAATGTTTGGAGGGGGGGTGATTTGGGGGTTTTTTTAATATGAAAAGGGATCAAAGGGAAAAAAGGTACTTTTACAAGATATGTAGATTTTTTTAAAATTTCTAAAGGTAATTTTTGATAGGATTTGTATACCTCCGCCAAAAAAAGATTGGGGTATATAGGACTTCTGATGTCCGTTCGTTCGTTTGTTCGTCTGGTCGTCACACCTTTTTCGTCTCTCCGACACACTTTTAAATTTTGCTCGGACGGGTATATTTATTAGTGAACTTTAACTACTGCACTTCTGTTATTTTAATTCCTCTCCTTTCAACAGACTTGACGTTGCTCTTATGGTTCCCAAATTTAAAAGAAGCCACTAAGTGAAAAGGACAGACTCCCGCTGAATAAATGCATAGTATTCTTGTTCAATGGTGATCAAATCCTGTCCTCTCCTGATGAAAGACACTGAGACATGTGTGGGAAGTAGTCTAGCATCGTATTTCGTTTTGTTTTCGTTGATTTCGTTTTGCTTTCGTTGGTTTCGTTTTATTTCGTTTTCATTTCGTTGATTTCGTTTCGTTTCGTTTCGTTTTTGTTGATTTCGTTTCGTTTCGTTTCGTTTTCGTTGATTTCGTTTCGCTTCGTTTCGTTTCGTTTCTATTTCGTTTCGCACTTTATAGGTACCCCAAATAAAAGCGGAAATTGTCAATACGTGAACTTGTTGTTGATTTCTGATAAGCTAACGTAACTAAATTAGATGATCAGAATCGTTTCATGCAGCATTAATGTTAACATATTAGTCTTTATTTGTCCATAAACAGGAACGAATCATACGTTTTCAATGAATGAACCAACGGCAAAACGAAAAGCTTCATCCGGACGACAGTGTATACTGATCATTTATCAATGGGTAGAGCTTTTTAGAATGATATCCCAAATTTACTCCTAATATCATTACTATTCATTTTGACTTACAGGTCACGAGTTAACCATTCATGAAAAAGTTGTTTGTTGAACTGCTTAATTAACGTTGTATAACATATGCTTTGCGAATTTTAGGGGGGCGCACGCCCCGCACGCCACTGGCTTGCAAGATACACATTACAGAGTTGTCCGTCGTGGTCATGTTGGTATGGTAATTGGATTTATAGCTATCTATTGTATCAGTGCCTATCTCCACTAAAATGTTGAGTTCGATCCCACCCAGGCGAGGTGTACTCGATAGAACATTATGTGTTAAAGTTTGTCAGTGACTTGCAGCAGGTCAGTGGTTTTTCTTGGGTACTCCGGTAGCATCCACCAATAAAACTGACCCCCACTATATAACTGAAATATTGTTGAAAGTGGTGTTAAACATCTTTCCCCACATTTCAGAGAAATAGATGAACCATTTATTAGAAGCCAATTGGGGGATGTATCTTTAACTCTTTTTATTCTAATCAAAGATGAGTAGCAGTTCTATTTAATACAACTTTTGAATATAAAATAATTAAAACAAATTAAAAAGATGATAATGGCAATTTATTAGCGTTAGATATTGAAATGGAAAGTAAAACGACTACATTTATTAATTTATATTGCTCAAATAGTAATGGAAAGACGAGAATTAGATGGTTAAATACCAGTGAATTCTTTAAATGTTTTTGGATAGATATAGGGAAATGTGTTTTAAGATCAATAAACTATGGATATGAAAAAGAGTGATATGTCAATAACTCAAGAAGAGGTATAGTAACTAGTATTATAAAAGGTGATAAACCAAAGCGGTAGATCAACAGCGTAGTGTCCAATAAAGGGGGGTATTTACTAACTATCAAAATCGGCCTCACATTTTGAAGAAAAATAAATAGGCACTGTATTTATGTGTGATATTTTACTTGGACACGCCTCACCCTTTCTTGCAATGATATTATTACATATCTCGCTTGTTTGTATTTGAAAGAATGTCCACCCATTCACACCTATATTTCTTTAAACATGCGTATATAGAGATAATAGGCTACTTTTTTGTAATTTGTTCCAGGTCTTTCACAAATTGACTGGACTGCATAACTTGTACGTTTGTGCTTTATGGAATTCCCACCCATTCTGGTCGCGTCACCCGAAAAATCAACATCAGCGCGGTCATTGACAATCGTATTGTTTGGTCTATGAAATCCCCATAATGAGTACTCTCTTTATTGTAGCGGAATGCGCTCATATACAAAATAATAGTTGATACTAACAGATCGGTTGATGAGGGTGCATATTGACCTTGAGTGCTTCCTATACTAGCCTATTGCATTGAGAAAAATGTGTTTTTTAACAATGGCTGCTTATCTTCAAAAATTTAGAAGATATATAAATTAGAAAAATATATCCAAGCTCCTAACAAATATATATGATATCAGGAAAACATTTGTTTCAATAATCTTAAATTTAAACTCCCTATTACGGATTTGCGTTTTTGTTTTTGTTTACATGCATCATAGAAACTGAGTATTTTGACCTGATAATTCGACAGACATCATATTGATTACATGATATGAATTACTGGGCTAGAACTTTGAAGAAGGTAATAATTTGTGGGTATCAAAATTATATCATAAACTACAATTTTGTCATCTCTTGTCCCGAAGCAGACGACAGATCACGATACAATTCGATTATATTTTCTCATTCATGAAAAAGTCATTTCTGCCAATTCTACAATTATACAAATTTAAATGAATTACTACTTACAAGACGCCACAATAAAAAAAATGTACAATACCAGTAATGATAACCTCCCTTTAATATATGGTCATGCGTACAAGACTTTAAAATTAAATAGCAATATTTCAGTGCAAACCATGTATTTCGAATGCAATTGTATTCAGTTTAATTGTTTTTACACGTTTTAATTTGGAATATTACTTCAAATTTAAATTGTTTATACATTAAATCATCAAGCTTCACCATATATACAGTTGATATGCATGCTATTTAAGTCGGTAACAATATTCTTATTTCTGTTTGTGCAAAATCATTGACAAAGCAGGGATGGTTATAACGTAGGACGTCGGACTCCTAATACGGAAGCCATTGTGTCAGTCTTCAATGCAAGTGTTTACTTTCAGCATTATTTATTGTAAGGACAACATTAAATGTCATTGTGTGTCAAATATATCTAAAAGTCCGCTAAACAACGGTGTATCCATCATTCAAATGCATGGCTGCCGATAATGTAGGCTGCCGAACCCATAAATCGGACGTCCTTTTGTCACGCTTGAAAGTAAAGTTTTTACCTGTAGCATTAGTTATTCCTAGGATAACAGGGCCCGGGTGGATCAATGAGTTTGGTAATCGGATTACCTAACAACTCAAACAAGCCTATCACCAATACGGCGTCAGCCTTGTAAATTACAAAAAGGGTGCACTCGACTCGCAGTTGCAAGTGAGAAAGTTTACCAGTTACTTGCCCATGGTGGGTGGTTCTCACCGGGTACTCCGCTTCTTCCACCACTAAAACTGGTCGCTAGACAACGGTGTATCCATCATTCAAATGCATGCTGTCAAACTGTACATCATAATGTAGGCTGCCGAACCCCTAAATCGGAGGTCATTTTGTCACGCTTCAAAGTATAGCTTTTACTTGTAGCATTAGTCATTCCAATGATAACAGGGTCCGGGTGGCTCAGTGAGTTAGTTAGTCGGATTACCTAGCAACTCATACAAGCCTATCACCAATACGCGTGGGTTCGCGCCAGCTTTGTAAATTACAAAAAGGGTGCACTCGACTCGCAGTCTCAAGTGATAAAGGTTACCAGTTGCTTACCCATGGTCGGTGGTTCTCACCGGGTATGCTGGCTTCTTCCACCACTAAAACTGGTCGCCATGATATAGCTGAAATATTGCTGAAAGTGGCGTTACACACCAAAAATCAATCAATCAATCAATCCAAGGATAACCTTCTTTTTTTTACTTAAGTACTTCTTACTTGTTTGTATGTCTCGAGAAGAAATATTATTGGATGGTAGGATAGGGCAGTAGATCAATTTGTTTTCTTTTACCACAACCACCATTGACATGCTATCTTAGTATGGTAGTTGGATATATGACTAACTATTCAATCAGTGCCTATCGCCAATAACCTTGTGAGTTCGAATTCCACTCAGGTGATGTGTACTCGATACAGCATTATGTGATAAATTTTGCTAGTGATTTGCGTCAGGTCGGGGCTTTTCTGATAAAGATTGCCAGTGACTTGTGTCAGGTCGGTGGTTTTCACCGTGTACTCTGGTTTCCTCCACCAATAAAACTCACTGACATAATATAGCTGAAATATTGTGGCGTTAAACAACCTAGCCCTAACCCCTTAATTAATCTTACTGATACAAATGCATTGATGACCCTCAGATGAAGATATATTAATATAAGTCCATTTTTACCCATCGTAGAGAAATACAAGATCTGTGATAGCATATAATGCCATTTTTATATGATTTTAATATAAAGTTACCAGTATTATTTACTTGTAAAACAGATCTATTTTGTTATCAATATACTCAAATATGCGATCACTCGACAACTCATTTATTCCATTACTCATTTGTATCATCCTAATTTTGTGTGAGTGTTATTATATGAATACAATTTGAAAAAATTATGTGTTCACATTTACTCATTTACTCCATTTACTCATTTCTTTCATCCTAATTGTATGTGAGTGTTATTATATGAATACAATTTAAAAAAAATTGTGTGTTTACATTTACTCATTTACTCTATTACTCATGTGTTTCCTAATTTTATGTGAGTGTTAGTATACGATTACAAATTTGTTTTAATCTGTGTTCACTGTACATATAAACAATGTAACTGTAAGAATTGGTTTTTATTCATTTTGTTGTTCATTATTTTCTTTAAATAAATTATTAATTTCTGTGTTAGTTTTAGTTATGCTTTTCAATGTTTTGAAATTTTCAAATTATGTAATATATATATTTTTATGTTAATAATAAAATGTTTGACCTCACGCTGTTCAATGTTTTTTGATGTATTTCATTTTTTTAATATGCATATTATATTTTTATATTATTAGTATATTTTTTTAGTCTGTGTTTGACATTGTTAAGTTGGTAATATGAACAAATTAAATATTCACCAACCATACAAGAAAATTTAATTAATGATGTTATGTACATTCTAATCTAAATATTCAATATTAATTCAATTCAAAAAGGTTGGTATATCTATTTACAAAAATATATCCGCGGAAATCAACATTAAATTCGTAAAATTCAAATAAGAAACAAATAAATATAAAAATATATGTAAAACTGATTGCATGCCATGATATTTAGTCAAAGATGGTTCAATTTTTCTGATGTCGAAAAGACTAGAAAATAGTGACAGTATAAAGTTGATTGGCCATTTTTTTTTTTTTTTTTTTTTTTAAATGAAAGAGGGGGGTGGGGTGGGTGAAATTTTATAGCGGGGAATTGTTTTATGTTTATCAATAACGGACCTCATTTTGCTTTATACCGTATTATATAGATTTGCATAAGTATGTTACCTTTTATAACATTACATAGATAGGAAAATACATATTGCTAATACTGCTATAAGATATCAATGAAAAATAAATTTGTAATATTTTAATAATTTATGCTAAATAACAAAATTATAATAGATATTACAGTTCATTGAGGTAACTTACTCCCTTCGACAATTTGTTCTTAATTCTAGATTCAGAGTATGTATGTTTCAGACAGTATTTGTTCACCAGTTTATTAGTAGCCTGTGTAGGTCAGTCGTTGAGATAGTTTACATCTGTTACTGAATATAAGTTAAAACATTAGGAAGAAGACAACAGTATCTTGTAATTTGTACATAATGTTGATTACAATTATTCAGTCTTCAAACAATGCAAAGTAAATACGTAAACAAGCAAAACACACGAACTCCCACAAAACGCGAGAACTAGATCAAGAACTGCAAAAGAATAGCTATCGTGTTTGTTTACACATTCAAACACCTAATGCTACCTGACTTTAAGCCCCTATTACACTCAATATAACAATAATACATGAAATTTGAAATATATGTCCATTCGGTTCAGAAATTGAATTTCCATGACGATTAACATATACTTATGATGCTTATACTTGATGCATCGCGTAATCGTTAACTTGGTTTGACTAACTGTTGAACATATGGAGCACACTTTTCATACAATTATTACGATGAAGCACTAATCACCAATATCAGAAGATTCATGTAAGTACAACTACAGTGTAAAAAAAGACCTCATTAGAAATGTAAGAACAACTACAGTGTAACACAAAGACCTCATTAGAGATCAGGTTCACATAAGTACAACTACAGTGTAAAGCAAAGACCTCAATAGAGATCAGGTTCATGTAAGTACAACTACAGTGTAACACAAAGACCTCATTAGAGATCAGGTTCACATAAGTACAACTACAGTGTAAAGCAAAGACCTCAATAGAGATCGGGTTCATGTAAGTACAACTACAGTATAAACAAAAAGACCTCATTAGAGATCAGGTTCATGTAAGTACAACTACAGTGTAAAACAAAGACCTCATTAGAGATCAGGTTCATGTAAGTACAACTACAGTGTAACACAAAGACCTCATTAGAGATCAGGTTCACATAAGTACAACTACAGTGTAAAGCAAAGACCTCATTAGAGATCAGGTTCATGTAAGTACAACTACAGTGTAAAACAAAGACCTCATTAGAGATCAGGTTCATGTAAGTACAACTACAGTGTAAAACAAAGACCTCATTAGAGATCAGGTTCATGTAAGTACAACTACAGTGTAAAAGAAAGACCTCATTAGAGATCAGGTTCATGTAAGTACAACTACAGTGTAAAACAAAGACCTCATTAGAGATCAGGTTCATGTAAGTACAACTACAGTGTAAAACAAAGACCTCATTAGAGATCAGGCTCATGTAAGTACAACTACAGTGTAAACAAAAAGACCTCATTAGAGATCAGGTTCATGTAAGTACAACTACAGTGTAAAACAAAGACCTCATTAGAGATCAGGTTCATGTAAGTACAACTACAGTGTAACACAAAGACCCCATTAGAGATCAGGTTCACATAAGTACAACTACAGTGTAACACAAAGACCTCATTAGAGATCAGGTTCATGTAAGTACAACTACAGTGTAACACAAAGACCTCATTAGAGATCAGGTTCATGTAAGTACAACTACAGTGTAAAACAAAGACCTCATTAGAGATAAAGTTCATGTAAGTACAACTACAGTGTAAAAGAAAGACCTCATTAGAGATCAGGTTCATGTAAGTACAACTACAGTGTAAAACAAAGACCTCATTAGAGATCAGGTTCATGTAAGTACAACTACAGTGTAAAACAAAGACCTCATTAGAGATCAGGTTCATGTAAGTACAACTACAGTGTAAAACAAAGACCTCATTAGAGATCAGGTTCATGTAAGTACAGCTACAGTGTAAAACAAGACCTCATTAGAGATCAGGTTCCCCAATACAACAATGAATCAAATGAGATGAAGATGTAATTAGCTATGTTCGAAATAATGAATACCGGGATACATTATCGCTGGTTTGAAATAATGAATACAGGGACACATTATCGCTGGTTTGAAATAATGAATACAGGGACACATCATCTGTTGTTTGAAATAATGAATACCGGGACACATTATCGCTGGTTTGAAAGGGCTAATCATATATTTGAAATAATGAATACCGGGACCCATTATCGCTGGTTGGAAATAATGAATACAGGGACACATTATCGCTGGTTTGAAATAATGAATACAGGGACACATCATCGGTGATTTGAAATAATGAATACCGGGACACATTATCGCTGGTTTGAAAGGGCTAAGCATATATTTGAAATAATGAATACCGGGACACATTATCGCAGGTTTGAAATAAAGAATACCGGGACACATTATCGCTGGTTTGAAATAATGAATACCGGGACACAGTATCGCTGGTTTGAAAGCTAACCATATATTTACTAACCATTACACATAGAATATAGTTTCTTTCATTACGAACAACTCGTATCATGTTGAGATGATATAAACCGTGGTGACATTATAGCAGTTTGAAACACTGATGTTTTCCGAGATCTTATGTAAATAACTTTTATCTTGAGATTATTCTATTTGAGCTGGCAAGTTGCATTGACTGGGTATTTTTACTGGCACCACTGTCGCATGTTACCTGTTGAGCTTTGGGCAGTTAGTTGTAAATCTAGTTCACTTCCTGTTGACAGCACATAACATTATACATTGTATTAATGAAAGATGTTTCAATAATTGTCAAATATGTTATTTATTGATTTTATTTGTTTTATTTTTTTTTAGTTTAGCACCACTTTCAGCAATATTTTAGCTATATCGTGGCGCCCAGTTCTAATGTTGGAGGAAACTGGAGTATCCGGAGAAACCCACCCATCATGGGAATCCAACAGGTAAACTTTATCACTTGCGCTGCGAGTCGAGTGCACCCTTTTTTGTAATTCACAAAGCCGGGCGCGAACCGATGCCTTATTGGTGATGGGTTTGTATGAGTTGTTAGGTAATCCAACTACCTAATTCATTGACCCACCTGTGCCCTCTTGTTTATTGATATTTTCTTTCCATTATGTAAAATGAAATCTTCGTTATTACATAATGTAAAGAAAAAAAGAGGGCAACTTGTAAATGTTTTGAAAGAAAGGGGGAACTGTGTTTTGGCTTTTCTGTGGGATTGGTGAAGAGCAGTCGTTGGTTTTCTGTGTAATAATTAGGAGACCACTGTTTATCATTTTGCCCTTTTTTCCTTTTGGCCTTCCTGATTACCCTGTTCATATATTTAAGCTTTTCTTAATATGCAACCAGATCGTGGAAAACAAATATATTATTGTTAAAATAAGACATATTGAGAGCGACATATTGAGAGCATGTATGCTCGTATGTCAAGAGTTTCGTTTCCGTTTCGTTCGGAATAATGTATTCTGAAGTTGGAATATTATTTGTGTGATAAGTAATGTTGAATTGGTAATAAAGAACAGTGTATTGGAAAAAGGAATAGGGTATGCAAAAAAAAAAAAGAATAGGGTATGGAATTGTATATTGCGTAATGATCAAGTTCTATATGATATCATTAATAATCAGAATATGTTTTTGTTATAGTTAATGTACAACATATATGAGATGAATGAAAAATGCTATTTTTCTCATTTAAGCTTTCATGATTTATAAAATATTTTTTGAAAGGTTTTATCCCGACTGTGGATAAAATACAAGATGAATGATAGGAATGTGACAATCATTAAATACATATAGCTGGTAAAACTATAGATAAACATAGGCATTATTTGTTATAAGAAGTCCAATAAATATGTAAGATGTGTAAACGTAATTTGCTTTCGTCAAGAAAAGCGTAGAAAATCTACAAAAAGGTTGAATATACCAAAGGGGTATCCATAATTCATAAAAAGAAGAACAAAACAAGCTATAACAGTGAATGATTTACAAAAAGATATACAGAAAACAAAAAATTGAGCAACACAAAACCCCCCCTCCAAGAAATTAAGTTTTCTTACATTATATCCAACTTCAAATAATAAATAGTGTGGCTATTTGGAAGTGTTACAGGAGCAAATTGGTTATTTGTGCAAAATATGTTAGTGTTACTGAGTCACCCGTGTTCCAATAAGAACATAATATACCGAAAATGAGTAAAACATAAGTTTATACTTTAACTGTGAATAACATAAAGTATGTGCATTACAAATGTTAAAGGCATACATTGATTACCTTTGGACAGAATATCAGTGTTACTGCACATTTCTTGTTCCAGGAAGTGCATATGATATCTATGATGACCAAGACATCAACTTTTTTCCTGAAATAAAAGTACATTGGGAACGTACATTAAAAATCGTATAAGTGTAAATTATATTGTGGAATACTTATCAGTGTTACTATGCATGCAATATATAAGGTAAGTAAACATCAATGTTCTTCATTGAAGTTTCCAATACTTTGTCTTTGAGCGGGCCTAATGAAGTTTGTTTTCCAGAAACGGGTCGTGAGGACTACATTATATATTGTATTTATATACAGTATTACATTAATTATATCAGAGAAACCTTTGTGTGCCTAAATTTCAAAGTTGCTAAAATTGATTTAAAACGAGCATGTTAATTATACGGCGCAACATTTAGCCTAATTTATAATTCCCCCGTTTTATTCCTGTCAAAAAATCGTTTCAAGGGATATGTTTGATGCCTATGCTAATAATCAAATCAATATAACACACAGTTATCATACAGGTACTCACATATACCAATACTTTATATTATTATCATGCAATGCTTTTATTATTAAGCACACACTTCATTTAAATTTCATTGATTTTGCATTTGACCACATAGCATCATGCTTATAACAGAACAAAAACATTTATCATGTAATAAAAAATCATTCAATAGTGTATTTGAGGAAAATGTTATCATTTGGCAATACCAGGAGATCTAGCAAGAACAATACAGAAGAAAATATTCAATACATGTATATGTAATGAAAATATATGACGCTATTTGGAACGTTGCGTGTTAAAGTTAATACCACCAAATTAATCATCCAAATTTGAAATATCATTGTACAAAAAAAATGCAATCGACGCTAATTCAACAAACTGCTGAAATACAACAGTAAATCTGGATACCCACAAACACAACTAAATGTTTCCGCTTAACTGTCAATTTAAAAAAAACATGTTTAAGTCCAAAGGGAAATTGATAGTCATATAGAAATATTTCTTTCCCATGGATTTATGTTTGGTCCCATGAGAAGTTTCATTTTCCATGGGACCAGAATTCTCCCTCGAGACTTGATAAATATATCATGGGAAACATGTTCTTACAATGGGATTTTACTTTTCCCGTGTTTTTAAGAATTCCATCACAGGAAAATATGAAGAGATACTAGTTAATACATTTCCTTTTGTGAAGTACCGTGTAATTCTGCAACAAAATCAGTATTTTGTTTGTTTTGCTATATTTAAGACATCAATCAGTTGTGGTTTGACAGCTTTAATCTTGATACATGCATTCGTCCGTGTACACGTTTGGTGTAGTCTGTACTAATAACAGTATGGTTTTAGTGACAAGATCAGTGCTGTACACATGGTGGCTGATTTGACGTAAGATGTATTACTTATAATAATGGTTGACATTTGAATCATTGTGATGACCAATCGGATCGCAAATAGAGGTTCTAAAGATTGCTTTCCAATCAAATAGTTTATTGGTGCACTATATTTTTGGATGTAACTATTGAAGAAATCCGAGTGAAACATGTAATTTAGTTATAATCCGTGCGTTCTTTTGGCATCACTTTCCCTCTGTCAACTGTCCGTCATTATTGCTGCTTGAGACTGGATATTCTTAGATAGAACAGTTATATATTAAGATCAAAACAAATGTGTCAATGGTGGTTTATTGAATGATGATATTTTGATTAAAACAAAGTAATACCTGGAAATTGATTGCTCTAAAAGGAGTAAAGAATAAAAATAATGTTCTTTGTATAATCTTCTTATTAGAAGTATAACATGAACAATATCTGAGCAAATCCTCAGATATATGAGAATTATAATCAATTGTATAGTTCATTTACCAGACATGTACATGAATCTGGTTTGTTTAATATTATATCATACATATCAAAATGTAGGCAGTGCATGTATTGTTTTAGTTGGGAAATATTTTTTTTTAATTATTATTTTTTAACGATTGTATTGTGATATACTGTAACTGATGACTATGCTAATGTCCGTCTTTTTCATTATTGCTTTAATTCAGCAGACAGTTAGCATTGAGTCTATGTACAGTAATAAATACCACACTGTATGGAACAGTTCCAAAGTTCATTAGCAAATTCGTAGAAAGACCCAACACGAAAATCCTAAGACACAACTACACGATCACTCAATTCCATGACTTGGTACAGGTACCTCAATAACAAGTGGCAGCTTTAATTGGCCAACAACTCCTCTCTTACAGAAAAGATTGGTTCATGCACCAGAACGCAATAATCTTGAAAATGATACATTTTATATTTAATCTTTGCAAAATAGAAGTAGAATAGTAGCACTAATAAAGACAGCCAATGACCTCATTATTTAAATATTTCATAGTATACTAGGCAACCGTAAGATATAATAGTGAAACAACAGTCAATTTTGAATTAAGATATAATTGCTAATACAAAACATCGTCACATGCAACTGACTTTTCAAGATGGTGTTGATATCTTCCGGACAACGTTTTGAAATATATTTAAAAGAAAACCTTGATTTAGTAGTTAGTACCCACAATACGGTGTAGTTGTGTGAAAATTCTTAGTGCAAACTGCAAGCTCAGGTGTAGTGTATGAGTTGTGTATGCGGGAGATGTTGGTTTATAACCATCAATGGGTGAATGACAAAGTTGAAGTAGTCTCTTTGTCACAAGGTGTGGCAGAAAGTTACCAATTGGTGTTATATTTGAGGTCCAAAGTCAAGAAATAATGCAGAGGAAGCTGTTTCTGTTACTTCCTGTATTTTCAGTTAATTGGGGTTTATTAATGTAATTTATTCCACCAATATGTCTGCATCTATGCGGAAAACATTTACACACATGCAGAATTAATCACTCGACGATCAATGATGCACCATACCATTGGTATTCCGGACAACTTTTGAATTGATGTAAGGAACATTCCTATCATGCGAATTTTAAATTAAGGATCACTGAGGGCAATACAACCATCGAATATATTTTATTCTAATTAGAAACATGTACATTTACCATCAAATAGATATGCATATCTTGTGTAACAAATATAAAACCATAACTACACAAAACAAATTATGATGATAACATTTCTTTTTAGTTCCAACAGATACAAATCCAGTAGAAGTTGTTTCAAGTAGAGATCAGACATTTACTTGTACAACAAACGCTGCACGGCCATCGAGTGGGATACAGTGGTATTTATCTACCACAAACATAACTACTTCAGCTTCACCACAACCTGATGTCTGCAACACTAACTGTAGTGTAGACAAAGTTATATCATCTAGTGTACTAACGTATACAGAGAATATAACTGATGACGGTAAGATATTATACTGTACAGCTGTTAACAGAGGAGAGGAGATGGTTAGATCTTCTGACAAGACGATTGTGATATGGTGTAAATATTGTTGTACAATACAGGTTGGATTCCCATTCTTTTGAAATTAACTGTATTTTTATTATTATTTATTGTCCTTGGTTTGTCCGAGTGTTGTGTGTATCTTGTTTCATTTTATGTTGCAGATTTTCCTAATTTGGCTGTAATATACCATCAATATACCAATTATATGCCACTTTGAATATCAGCCGTTTCTGTTTAAGCTTCCAAGATTTTACTATAATTTACTGTCTCATCATAATAGACTGGACAATACTGATAAAGCTGGATTAACTAAAGTTAGGTTTTTACTGTCAATTTTAGACCAGAAGAGCACTTTCAGAATCATTTGTTGGAGTTGGTGGTGGTAATTAATTTCATTTCATCAGTCCACATTAATTTTGTTTTTTATTAATCCGAACAACAATTTTACTGATAATACTTATCATGCTCGTCAGAAATTTATCTTGATTTACATGATGATGCATAAATATTCCCTCAATTTTAACCAGTTTATTTTTTAAAGAAACCTAGATTTTTACAGATAAATGTTTATGAAAGTTAAATGAAAATTTCCGTTTTTATTTCTTTCTCTTTGATCATTGAAATGTTTGCACAATGCATATCTATAAGGATTCAAATACTTGTATGTGATGAATAGAGTCTATTAAGGGGAAGTTAACACAAATAATTGGTTTTAATACTCATGACAGCTTCTGTATTTCATAGATTTTTAAATCTTTAAATACAGTTTTTGAAATCTCTAAATATCTTGTTAAAAAGAAATAATTTGCATATTAAGTGTAAAAATTCACATCAGGAAGTTGGGTACTTTATTAAACTACAAAACGACACTATTATGAGGTCAATATGTTATCATAAATACACATTTTAAGGGACAAATTTACAATGGAAAGTCATACCATGATACCATATTTAAATGATAATAAAATACTTGTGTAAACTTGTGAATATTCACGTCCACCCATCATTCTAGTGAGAAGTAGATAACAATGTCTAAATACTATGATAAAATCCTACTTTGTTAAAGCCATCAATATAAATATTATAGTACCAAAGAAAACAGTATTCAATGTTTGCCTTTGTTAGGTGTTCAACAAGGGTGATCATATTCATCATTATCTCTTCATGATAAGCTACTTGTTCTCGCCATAATATATGTTTAAGATTGCTCACTTGGCACTAAATTATTTATTTACCCACTCGCTTGCGGGAGGTCGGTGGTTTTCTCCAGGCACTCTTGGCACCAAAAATAAAACTGACCGCCGCGACATTATTGAAATATTGTTGAAAGTGGCGTTAAACGCCATGACCATAATCCTATGATTTTTATCTTGTTTATTATTCTTTTATGAGACAAATTGGGATATAAATTATAATTTGTTTAGTCCTTTAGAGAGGTGGTCCAGACAGATTTCCTAAGCAAAACGCGGAGCTTGAATTTGTAAAAAAAATGAACTGTTACATATATCATGTGAGCTTCTGGTTTTGTCAGATTATATAATGATTTCGTGTATGATATGTATGCACCTGTTGTAATTCAAGATACAATTTTATAAATATATCATAAGCTAAATCAAGTGGGTCAACTATTTATATCCATCTCAAAGCGAATGAAGGAAGCAACGAGTTCGGCAGAAATATTAAGAATTGACCTTCCTTGTATTAATAGTCCTTTCTGCTTAAAATGCAAAAGAGAAGTCCGACTTAAACATTATAATAGAATGAAAAATGACCACAGATTTATATGTGCGTGTTATTTTTCTTTTAAAATAGGTTCTTGGGGCCCATTTTGTCAATGTCAGATTATGGGCTGGAAAAATTAATACAAGTTCGGCATGTGCATTTTCCTCTTATTTTCAAAGTAGTTCGGCATATATGTAGAAGGCTAGTTGTAATGTTTACTTCCTGGATCGATACGATTGGATAATATATGAATCACCTGGCAATAATGCATGTATGACACAGACAAATCAATTGAGCAAAATACGTAACTACGATAGACACAAATCAAGGGCATGTGTTGACCTGTTTCTGAAAGTCACACGGAGCAACATCTTAACAATAATCATAAATAGAGATGACATATTTGATTATGTCATTTTTGTCTGATCGATTGCTTTTATTTATCATTGTTAACTTCACTCATTAATAGCTGAAAACAACACAAATAGCGTCTGGACATATGGATGGGGATACTGGAAGTTGATACACACTCTGGGAAATTGGGATAGGGGCAAATCTATATGTATCCAAGTGGGAAGAATTAAGAGTACGATGTATTTTCAATGTTGTACTATGTAGTAGGTATAGATATACAGTTTTCCTTTGCTTGCCACCAATATGTAGCATGTCGGTCTTATTTGTCTGGTTTTAATACTTCCAATCACCCCGTATCGAATAATGTATTTGAGTGATAATAGAAATGCGAGCCCTTTAATAACATCTTAAACTTTAGCATATACTGGTCGGTTGTATACTACACTCCAAATCGTTAACCGTCTGTTGTCTATCTTATTCATATATGTGTGGTATATTTCTAATCTATTGAAGTAGTTGTATTGCTATTGTGAAGAACGGTCTTGATCTAATGTTCTTTAGAAATATAATGGTCATAGGATGTTGTATTTGCCATGGTTTAGTTTATGGTGTTTAACAACACATTCAACAATATTTCAGTTATATCGTGGCGGTCAGTTTTATTGGTGGGGGAAACTGGAGTACCCGGAGAAAACCACCGACCTGCCGCAATACACTGACAAACTTTATTACTTAATGCTATATAGAGTACACCTCGCCATGAACGGGGTTCGATCTCACAACTTTAGTGGTGATGCGCACTGATTGCACAAGTAGTTGTAAATCAAACTACCATCAGGGATGGGGTCAATTACATAGGAAAGTATTTAATTAAACTACAATTACTTGGCCAAAACCTTCAATTAAATTACTATTACCATTACAGAGATTTTGAGATGTAATTAATTGAATTACAATTACGTTGCAAGTGTAATTAATTAAATTACAAATTACATTTTAAAACAGCTTTAATGTTCATAGAAAAAATATGACTGAACAGGTAAGCAATAGCAATATGATTCAGAGTATACATATAGAGAGTGAATAAACTAATACATTATACATTGAATGTCCATGCAGTTACAACAAAGTTACATCTTTTTACTGTTACACTTGATGTTCATCAAATTCAAGTCAAATTGTTAGTTAAAACTTTTTCTTATTAAAATTCAAAGATCATTTTTAAAGGGAGAAGGGTGGCACTCAGTTGTGCACCAGGAATTGTGTACATAAAGGTGATTTAAGACCTGGAGGCACCAAACCAGGTCTTGGTAATTACTCCTGACACAAGCTGTTAAATTAACAAACAAACTATTAAAGGATTAGAAACCAGTAGTGCCTTAGGCCTTGTATTGTCAAATCTATCAACAGATTTTAATCACTAATGTTCAATAAAACAATAAGCATCTTAATTAATCTATATTTCATTTCTATCCATAAATCAGATAGCAGATAGGCCATCATCAGTCATTTCATTCATAAAATTTATCTATTTATTTTATTCATTACCAAGATGACTAAGAACATATAGAATTGTATTTTTATATTACTATCAAACACAGAGAGATTATCTACATTCAAAAAGAAAAAAAAAATAATTTGGCCAAATATGCTTTCCCGAATAGCAGTAGAAACAGTTTCAATTGTATTCAATAGGTTTGGCGCTTTAAAATCTGATTCAAACCACAATTTCTTTAGAAATGGCCGTACCAAGTCAGGGTAATTACTGTTTCCGGTTGTTGACTGATTTTGTCTGTTTATATACTTATGAATTTTGACTTTCCCTTTGTAAGATTGTTCGGAGTTCGGTAATTTTGTTATTACCCTTATTGAATGTAATTTGAAAAGTAATTGTAAATTACACACATTTTTGGGAAGTAATTAATTAAATTACCATTACATGTAATTGAATTTTGGACCAATTACACATTACTTTCAATTTTTGACATTTTGTAATTAATTACAGTCAATTACCAATACACATTACAATTACCTCATCCCTGAATACCATACGTTCACGACCAAAGTGGTATGTTTGTTATTGGATGTTCTGTAGGCCATGATGGTTATTGGATGTCCTATTGACATTGGTGTTTTTGGATACTCTGTTTATAGTGGTTATTGGACGTTTTGACAAGCATAAAAAACAAAATCGGTTAAAAACCAAACTTTACGACAAAACAGCTGATTTAAATTTTCCCATTGGAACTTTGCATTTATATATAGCAACATTCCTGCTGCATCTGCATTTGGAATACAATTACTAAGCTGATACGGAATTCCGGGGCTTATGGATCCTATTAGGGTTTCCGTAATAGACGGTTGTTGCTAACAAAGTGGCTACTGAACCACTTATTACTAGTGGTTATGTGTATGTCATCAATTTGAACGTTTTATTTTCGCCATCATGACTGGTTAAGCGTTACGTAATATCAGTGTCACACATGTCTTCGGATATGTCCTGTCCTCATTTCTTCTAGTGGTGCCGAAATTGATTACCATTGCCGAGTACCCGAGCTCACCGATGAGAAACCTGCAACATAGACGAAGAAAAACAAACTACAACGATCTACAAAGCATATGCATACAACTAAGGATCGAGTAACATTAATCCCACTAAAACGGGGTTGAGCTCAGGTGCTCCGAAATGGTAAACTGTTCCTCCTCCACTAGTGGCACCCATCGTGTTAATCTAGTTACAAACCCGGTGATAAGTCATGAATGTTTTTTAGTGGGGCTTGTGTTGCTCAATCTTTGCTCTTCTGCATAGGGTGTACTGATTATTGTCCCTTTTCGCTTGGATAATGTATTGCTTGCCCTTTATACATTTACATCTTTTGCTTACCACTTTGGTGTCTTTAAAAGTTTCTGTATTGGTGTTTGTTTTCCTTGATCTTTGGTCTTCTCTGTAGGGTTATTTCGACCATTATTTGTATTTTTGTTCTTTGACTTTTGGCCATTATAGTGTCTGTCCTTCGATTAGGAGCTTTAATATATTCGGTATATTCAGACTATTGTTATATGATGTCACATGATCTTCTAATGGCCATGGTGTAAACTGTAAATTTCCTTTTTCTTTAGAGAAGTTGAATACCATATTCAAAGCAATACAAACAGTAATACTATTGTACTAAACAACACTATAATACATCCAAACGAACTAACAGGTATTGGGATGTGAGGTATCATATATAATCAAAAGTGGTTGCTTCTACCGGATAAACATATTCCCATCCATGCATAACGTTTGTTACAAAGTAATTAGGTTAACGATATATAAATGATGATTATAGTGCAATGTCCTATATGGAGCAGGACAAACGTTAGAGGGTTGCTGTTAACAAGGAAGCTACTGAACCAAGGGTTCCTATTAGTTAAGTTGAAGTCATCACTTCGAACGTTTTGCGGTCGCCACCATGACTTGGTTGACCGCTATGGAATATCTCCGTCACAAATGACCACGGATATGTTCCACTTGTCGTAAGCACTTTTTCCGATCCTTTCCTCGTTCATGACTTATCATCGGGTTTGTAACTAGATTAACACGACGGGTGCCACAAGTGGAGCTGGAACTGCTTACCCTTCCGGAGCACATTGGTTCACTCCCGGTTTTTAGTGGGGTTCGTGTTACTCGATCATTAGTTTTATATGTATGTTTTGTAGATCATTGTTTGTCCTTTTGCACTTTTTCTTTTGGCCATTGTGTTGTCTGTTCTTCTTCGATATACGGATTCTGATTACTCCTTTGGTATCTTAAGAATCTTCTTATCAAAATCTTGCCAGAGAGTTCTTTAAAGTTTTCATGTTATTCGATCTTTTTGTCGTACAGTATGTGACACTGACGTTATTTTGTTTAACTGTGATGGTTTCTACTGTTCCAGCTTATTTGCAAAATATCTTAATAGGAACAGCCACCCGAGGAAATGACCAAGAATGGACTAATTTTAAGCTTCATGAACCATGCGAACCACATGGTCTCTCTTCCGGTGTTTGTGTGTGCTGTAGTATTGACCCTTCGTCTGTTCTTTCATTGCTCTTTGTTTTTATGTGTCAGAATTTTATTTGTTGATGTTGTCCACACTCGTGGTCCGAAACAATTCAACACAACACATATTGCATACACGGTATAAAATGTAGATCAAGAAGGTAAACATATAATAATAATTGAAATTATAGCTTTTTTTTAATTTATATAGAGTTCATATAAATTAACTTAAACATCATTTCCATGGCGTGGGGGCTGGAGGTAAAGGGGCATATACCCCACTTCCAAAAGCGTGAAAAGGGGTGTGCAGAACTATGATTTTACTCCTTCCCCTTTTTTGGAAAACACTTAGAAAAAGCTGAATTTATAGCATGGAAGCCAACAATGTTCATCAAAGCAAAAGAAAAAAGGTCATGTTTGAAGCCAAATGACATTGTTTTCTTTATTTTTTGTCACTTTTGAAAGATTGACCCCCACTTTCCGTCTTCTCTTAAAGCTTGTCCTTCACTTTCCGTCCTAACTTTGGGTCTACCCCCACCACTTTCCTGTCCACTTACAATGACTTGCAACCCCCCAACTTTCCAATCACTGAGGTTGCACCCCCACACTTTCAGGTCCTCTCAAAATGATTGTCCTTCACTTTACCGCCCACTCATACGCCTCTGCATATAATGCTTATATATTAAGATATTCATAGATTAAGATATAATAGATAACAACAAAGACTTCCTGGTTGATTATTTGTGGAATCTGTGTTGTATTTAGTATGGTCACGTAAACACTGTATATCATTACCATATACAAAATGGCAAATTATATTTACCAGTCAAAGTGACATATATCAATGACTACACATTTTGTTCATAACAGCGGCTTCTATACAATTTAAAAGCTTTTATATTCTTATAATAGTAACGGACACAAACAACCAGTATACCTGCCACATTAACCATAGTCTGAATTGCATGTGTGGGTGTTATTGATAGGTTTCTATGTAACCGGGGATTTTTGTATTTATTGTAAACAACAAATTGACCGATTTTAAACCAAGGCAACTATCAATAAATGTAGTTTGTAATACTTAATTATAAATGTTGTGTAGTATTTTAATGTGTAGTATTTTAATGGCTATTAAACAGAAATTTGTCAACTGAAATTTGTTGGTCGATGAAGCCCTTAAAACTATTCATATGCATTGATTGATGCTTAACGGTACATGAGCAGTTATGTAGCTATGATCACGACGAGAACAAACAGACAAATGATAAAATATAGAGGTAAATGGTTGCACTGGAAAAAAGAGGCGGTGCGATTAGAATGATATAGCAAAAAGAGGGAATGAAAGAACAAGTCATCAAGGCCAACACATAGGAAAAGTTTGAAGATACTAAAGGTATAACCAAAACCCGTAATTTGATATCAAATGGACGAAATTATATACCATGACCGTATCTACGTGGAGAAACATATCTACCTAATGGGCTATCGTTTCAGAGAGCTAGCACTGGTAAATACCCAAGTAAGCGTGTTAACCACGTACATCATCTCAATGAAATGGAACTTCTTCTCGCTATTAAATATGTGAAAATATGCACACTTGGCATTGATAACAATCACTCAACTTTATTTAACTTTGTAACCTTTCTTAGATATTATCAATTTATATATATTATGAATAATGTTATTTCATCACTATTTAAATGTTATCGTTGTACCTATATTACATATTAAATGTTTTTGAATAAATATATAAATAATCACAAACAAAACTTCCTGAATTCTTTTGTAGGGTTTTTCCCTGTGAAGTTACCCATTGTCATGGTCGTGGTAATGTTAGATCGCAGAATATATAATTAAATGTATGAATAATGGAGAATAAGGTTTAAGATAACCCAATCGTGTAATCAGTGCATAATATATTTCGTTTTACAATATTGTTTTTGTAGAGGCACTGGACACAATGCAGATTACAAATGGACATGCCAACCAGAAACGGTCATGCTATATAATGTCGTCCATTTGATATCAAATTACAATGCTGGGTAACATTTTGCAATATGCATGCCAAATATGAATCATGAAGCATGATCAAAATGAAGTTAAATTATGCAGAATTTCTTATTGTGTAGAGAAATATTAGATTTTGAAGCCAAATCTTTTTTTGTGGAATATTGGTACATATTGTATGCTCTACTAGCTAACTATTGAAATACTCGTAAATTATAGCTAAAATCAATCAATGACTTTTCGAATTAATCAAAAATACATGATATTATATTTTGAATGTTTATAGGTTAATTCGTTCTGAAGTTAGGGAAGCACTAAGATAAAATTGCAAACATGCAAATACGTTATAAATTATCAAAATAAATACCATTATGTACATATCTAGTGTAATGTTATTGTTTTATATCACAATGAAAATTAACTCCTCTAGCAAAGAAAGAAGTCATAAGTTGCTGCAAGCAAATTGTCACATATCTTTACTTTTTAGGGTATTCTTTAATCATGTGTATTAAGTCAATACATTATTGTCCTGTACATCAGCTGGATTATCCTGCTCTTCCTCTTTCTTTTTCTTCTTCTTCTTCGTTTTATCTTTAGGCTTTTTGTTCGTTTTCCGCTCATCCAATGTATCTATTGACGAAGGAATGTTCGGCTTTTCTATCGGAGCAAACAAGATAGGTCTAGGTGAATTGACAGAATCAAACCGGCCTGTTTGTGATGATGCACTATCTGGTCTTGGGGGTAGCGGTTTTGTGGTTGTGAGGTGTCTACAAAACATGACATTGTCAATCATGACCAAGTTATACAATGATTGATGAGTATTCCAAGCACATCTACCTTCCTACAAACATATCAGTCTGACAGAAAGGTCTAACAGTTCAGAAATCGCTCATGAATGTTATAAAGAACATTTATATATTCAAAGCGGAATTGACAACTGCGATAGAAATAATTATTGGTTCCACTTCTAAAACTGTATTTTCGTAAAAGAATGATGGCATAAAGTAAAGACGGATGCGCATCACTGTTGGCGCATGCAAAAACATTATAGGTTATTAATTAAAGATATATTTTATTCAAACCATTTTCAGAAATGGTATAAGAATAGTAATGTATCTGAAAATTTACAGGAATTAATTGAAATTTGATGGTCACTAATATCCCTTTACGGGTTCTGCTAGTGCGTCTCCGGTAAACTCTTACTGTTACCGGTAAATCTTCAAATACAATAGAGTTATCTCATAATTGCATTGACGTGCGCAAAAACCATATTGTCCATCTCATTTTGCTTGATTTTCAGGTCATATTAGGTATGGAACCTCTGTGTAGTGTTTTGTAGGTGAGTATTTGTCCTTTTGTTTATCTTCTTTGGCCATTGTATTGTCTGTTCTTCTTTGGTATTTTAAAACTTTTCATAGGTTTTCATGTTCCCTTTTATACTAAACCTGAAAAAGAAACTGCTTCCAAAATGTCAAGTCTTGTAACATTTGATCCTGAGGATTTAAGGACTCTTGTTTACTCTTTTCATAAATTATAAACAACAGTGAATAAAATGGATATCAAATGCAAGGCCTCCCAATAGTATTAATGCACTATAATGAATTGTGTGCTGAAATACACGAATATATTGTAACTGATTACCTCCCGGAATGATAATAGACTAAAGGCTAATATAACACTTACGTCTCATGTGGCGTGACGGTGCAGTTCCTGATGAAGCTGCAAAATATTTATCAATATTATTAAATGATAGCTGATGTTTTTATAAATTTCCGAACAATTACATTTCTTTTAGGAATAAGTAATAACATTAAGTTGAAGCCCAGAGTCTGCGATTTAATATGACAGTATTGATTTAGACTTTCCCAACAAGACTACAACCATTGGCATTGTCTCATTATAATAGGTGAAATGCCGAAGCCTTTGGAGATATCATGTGTTGTATTTGAGATATTTACTCATATTGTTTGGAACTTTATTTTTATATACAAAAAATCCCAATCGGAGGTGCGAGTTTGTACAATCAAAGAGGCCTAAACTATGTTTCATAACTTCTAATATTAACTATAATTGTACTTCATGGTTGTGAATTCGGAGGACTTGTCCAAAATAATTTACAAACATAAGGTGGATTACCGCTTAACTCCATGTGTTTCTTGGTATATCAATGAAAAAGAGTATGACAAGTAAATGTAATGTTGGCAGTCAACGGTGATAACTATAACAACATTGAATGAAGTAGAGCTTGCATATCTAGGTAAATTCTAAGGTCAATAACAGTGTATTAAATTGGGATAAAATATTCAATTTAGGAAAACTTTCTGATTGGAAACATAGCAAATGCAATCTTATGATTATATACATCCATACTATTGAATAAAATTATTAAAACTTTTTTGTATACACTGGTTATTTGAAGTTTTGTGTAAAATATAGAAAAAAACTCAAAGCAGTTAACATATATAACATTACTCCACTTACTCCTATTAAATGCAATTTAATATAATAATTACCTTAGTGAACTGAATATTTCTGATGCACCTGAAGTAATGAAAGGTTTCATATTACAAACGCACGTGTACAAATATAATTCTTCATATTTACATTAAAAGAGATGAAATATTAACATTTTACAGTACTTGGTCTAAATTGTATATCATGTTCACATACACCTTAGCTTTATTTGACAAAAAGTATATCAAACAGTTGTAAATCATGACTTCATGAAGGGCGTCAAGCTTGGAGTAGGGTACATTTTCCATTTTGATGTCAACATCTTCTGAATGGAATTCCTCCTGTTTAGTCATTTGATATGTTATGTATATGCTTTGTAAATGGAAAGTAAGTGATGGTCAACAATTCGCCTACATCAACAAAGCGAACTGTCACCTCTCATCTTAAAAAAAGACCACGACATATGATGTTGGAAATCCAGTCCCTGGCTGGGGACAGGCAATCCAGATTGCTATATTTGTACCGTTCCCTCTGAATGAAGCTACCACATTTTGTTTTTACAATATCGTCCACAAATATTTGTTTTCATTAAAAAGAAAAAAAATTGTTTTAGTTTTATGTATTTGCTTCAGGTTATATATAATACGAGTTAAACTTATGGTGCTTAACACCACTTTCACAATTCCAGGTGTTCCAAACAGTTTTAGTGGTTGGAATGATAAAGATTTGCACATAGCACTTGTTAACGTCAGATTCAACAATATTTCAATTAAACCGTGTCAGTCACTTATAGTATTTGAAGAAAACCACGAGTACCTTGAGAAGCCCAAGTGTACATCTGATTTGGAGGTGCAATAAACCGTATTCATTACTTTGTTGATTAAAGGCACTAATTGCACAGATAAAAATAAGGACAGGTATAATACGGCCGCTGTGACGATGGCGCATATCCGTTTAGTAAAATCAGGATTCACTATATTTTACAATGCAACAAGAACAATACAGGTAAACAGGACCAGCTTAACACAACCAGTGGTAACATATATAATCATAACCAATACACGTGTTGTGTTAAAGATGGCAAACAATGTTCCGTACTTCTATTCAATCTTATGCAATTATCAAATATATCTTTTCATAATATTGTTTCTTTACTGCAATATGTTTGACCAAATAGGCTAGTAACACTGATATGTGTGCTGGAATAGTGTGCAAAGCCACGCATTGTGCCCGAATGGTGTTTTATTCATCTAATCCAAAATATAAAACAAATTAAAGCTGTTTTTTACAGTTTGGAAAGACTATAGTAAACAATAAATGGACTCAAAATGTGTTTAATACTCAAATATGAACGTTACATTCTTATAGCAATTATGTGATCCTGTGAAAATACTTGAGAGCAAGTAATACATTTTGACATCATAGAGACCTCGTATACCACTTTGTATGTACAGAGAAAAACCTACGAAAACATTGACTCCATTGTATGAGGCACAAAAGGCAGCAGTGTTATCACATAAAGTGAAAAACAAAAATACCAATCCAAATCTAAGATGTAGCAACCGTAGAAACGAAGACAAAATCGATACTCTTGACACACATACTTTATTGTTTACTTTCCTGACTGGGTTCAGACAAAATCAGGATGGTTATCAAATGGTTATTCCGTTACTTTGTCTTGTTCACAAACGAATAGATTTAGTATTTGAAAATAAACGATGAATTACTTAGCATTTACCATTCACTATGCTACTGCACATTTTGTGGTATCTTAGCAACTATGCTTGGCCCTCGATTTCAATATTGACCAAGCTTTGTTTTTCTATGAGCAAGTTCTATGCCACATAGCTTAGTGTATTTTCTTATTTAATGTATGAATTTAAATGAAAAACCATAGAAGATTGTACTAATAAATCTCCAAAAACTTTCATTCTACTAGATTACAAATAAGGGCAATAACAAAATTACCGAACTCCAAAGATACATATAACATACCACATGTATAATTGTGGTAATCTTATACAGTACTAGAAAAACAAATATCATCATGGATATTTGAGATATTTTATTATCCTTTTTATGTCTTAAAGAGTCTGATTAGTTCTTAAGAATGATTTTACTTACAATTAATATGCCATATATGGCAGGTGATTGCATCATCTTACTTATATTAGAAAGATGTAAGCTAGACATATACATATATCGAGTGCAATTTGCACAATTCCACGCATTTGTCTGAGCCTGCAAATATCTGTAAATCACTGTTTACACCAATTCAAAAAAAAATATCTGGTCAATATCAAAAGATACATATAGAAATAAAACTTATCGGGTCAACACTCCTCCATAAAGCTACCAATATTTACATTTAGATATATATGTAAGAATAAATAACATATGAAATATAACAAAACACGGATATATTCTGCATAACGCGAATACATGCGTTGTAGGACAAGGGCAGAATACCCTATCCGAAAGGGATATTTGAATAAAATAGAATACAAAACAATGACAAATTGAAGTGTTTATTTGTATTTTTTTAAATAAAAAGAGACGACTCAAAAATATCAGTAGGACAATTTGTTATTTTCAAAACTTATACATTTAGTAAGCAAAAACAATATCATAATTGACACAGTTAACAATACACATTACTATATATATATATATACGTCTGAAAATTAAACCAATCATTGTTAGAATTAGATTTTAGAGCTGTCAAATGTTTGCTCTTCCCTCGACGGGATTTGAACCCATACCATTGATACACTGCAGCACCATTGGCTTAGCCTTACGTCCAGCGCCCTAGACCACTCGACCACATCCACTCCCTTGTATATATTTCAACATAGTAGGCACTGACGGAACGGTCAACCAAGTTGTTTTCTGGTTCAGTGATTGATTGGTTGTTGGTTAACACTAGATGAGCAATTTCCTATGTATATCATGGCGAGAAAGATACATTCAGTGAAATGATTATAATGTCCACATTGTGCTAGACTAACACGCGTAGTTAAATTTGCATAGTAGTAGCTCACAGTCCACATATTATTATGATTCAGAGTCAAGCAGCCTTTCCTCTTACTCCTTAATATTGTGTGCTTAGCTGAGAAGTAACAAATACCAATTTCATAGTTTTTACTTTGACCCGACCAAGACTCGAACTCACGATCTATCACACACTATCGAGTACTCTAACCATTACACCACCGATGTGGTTAGTTGGTTCAGATCGACATTAGAATTATTCGACACATAATGGTTCGAATTGTCAAAATTCTCCCTGTTGGACAAAAAAGGCGGTAAACATTTCACACAATACTGACTAAACATTATTTTATCAATAATTCATCAAATATCATGCATTGCCCTCTGTAGATTAGAAACGATACATGCTGCAATGAAGGGAGTGACATGTCTTTATTTCTTTATTATTTCATCTCTTTTTCCTTATTTTAACTTGTAAATTTGTAAACCGAAAGTTAGAAAAAAGGGGGTGGTCAGTGCCACGAGCGCCTGTGCACAAGACTTAAGTTGTATACACGCAACACAAAAAATTATACATAAAACAGAAAAAACTAAAAAGATGAGCAATACGGACCACACCCTATAAACCCGGGATAAAGCCATGTGAGACGAATGGTAAACAGTTCCTGTTTCTTATAAGACTGTTTCTATAGACAATATCCAGACTATAAATATGTAGCCATGATCTTTTATTGTACTTTTTCCTTTACATTTATTTGTTAAGAGTGACAAATGTTATTTTCTTCTTGTTATCTCATAATATATGTTATATAAATGTGTACAGCTATCGATATTCACGTGACTTTAATGATAAAATGGTGTATATTAATTGAACAAGACCAATAGATTAGAGAAAACGTATCTGACTTAGACGACAACAGGGCGTTCAGCAAGTCTAAGAATTCAATAGATTAAGCCAGTACATCAGAAAGGTAAGTATGCTTTTTTCTCATTTTTGTTTAACCTGAAGATATCTTTGAAGCTACAGATAGTTCAAATAAGAAGATGCAATGATAATTTTGATAACTGTATATCTTTTTGCAATGTTAGAAGAACAACGTTGGCCACCACCATCAAATATCAACATATACAATCTTAGCAATAAAATGAAAACAAAAGGATAATAATATATTATTAATGATAATAATATTATTAAAACAAAATCCTAGCAACATATCATAGAAACAAAGGCAAAATGTATGCCCCCCTCAATTGAAAGTGTCTAGGTTAAACTAATAGTAGTCATATTTAATTCTCCCCGGCTTCATAAAAAAGTCGGCTGTTTATTGGTCAAGGACACATGTGCACAAAACCCATGTACCCGGCTTGTAGGTACGCAAGTTCATGATGGATCTTTACGTTGCTATGCATGCCAACCTCAAATAATGTCAAAGCGCTTTACATTTCACTCGGAGAAGAGAGGACGAAATTCTTGAAGATGCTTTATAGAAATGGTAATGTTCCTTGAATAAAAACATATTCTAAAGTCATTTCGCGTTTGAGTTATCATCTGAATTCGTGGATTTGCTATATCATACAACCAACTCATGCAAGACACAATTTTTCATCAATCGAATGTTTGACCCTATTACGATGATGTCGTGAATATTGTACCGCTATCCACGTGACAATATGCACCAAATGCAAAACAAACCAACTAATTCACGACAAAGAAAGACTGCGAAATGTTGAAAATTGGTTAGTTGTAGGGTGATAGCACAAACACAACATGGAGATACAAAAAGAACAAGCAAATACACTAAAAATCAGAATTTGTTTTCAAACCGGGAATGAAATCGTTATCTACGTGTAGATTGTACCACCATTCAGCACTACAGTACAACTTTGCTTTGGAGTAGTACAATCCCAAAGCCCGAGGTTGACATGTAGATAACTAATAATGTCCACTGTGGCCGTAGTAGTAATATTTAAATATTCCCTGTGGCCTTAGTAGTTATATTTAAGTATCCACTGTGAACGTAGTAGTAATATTTAAATATGCACTGTAGTCGTAGTAGTAATATTTAAATTTCCACTGTGGCTGTAGTAGTAATATTTAGATATCGACTGAGGTTGTAGTAGTAATATTTAAATATACACTGTGGCCGTAGTAGTGATATTTAAGTATCCACTGTGGCCGTAGTGTTATATTTAAATATCCACTGTGGTCATAATAATTATATTTAAATGTCCACCGTGGCCGTAGTAGTAATATTTAAATGTCCACTGTGGCTGTAGTAGTAATATATAAATATTACCTGTGGCCGTAGTAGTAATATATAATATTCCCTGTGGCCGTAGTAGTAATATTTAAATATACACTGTGGTCGTAGTAGTAATATTTAAATTTCCACTGTGGCTGTAGTAGTAATATTTAAATATCCACTGTGAACGTAGTAGCAATATTTAAATATACACTGTGGCCGTATTAGTAATATTTAAGCATCCACTGTGGCCGTAGTGTTATATTTAAATATCCACTGTGGTCATAATAATTATATTTAAATGTCCACCGTGGCCGTAGTAGTAATATTTAAATGTCCACCGTGGCCCTAGTAGTAATATTTAAATGTCCACAGTGGCCGTATTAGTAATATTTAAATATCCACTGTGGCCGTGGTGTTATATTTAAATGTCCTCTGTGGCCGCAGTAGTAATATTTAAATATACACTGTGGCCGTAGTAGTTATATTTAAATATCCACTGTGGCCGTAGTGTTATATTTAAATATCCACTGTGGTCATAATAGTTATATTTAAATGTCCACCGTGGTCGTATTAGTAATATTTAAAAGTCCACTGGGGCCGTAGTGTTATATTTAAATATCCACAGTGACCGTAGTAGTAATATTTAAATATTCCCTGTGGCCGTAGTAGTTATATTTAAGTATCCACTGTGAACGTAGTAGTAATATTTAAATATACACTGTGGTCGTAGTAAATAATATTTAAATTTCCACTGTGAACGTAGTAGTAATATTTAAATATACACTGTGACCGTAGTAGTAATATTTAAGAATCCACTGTGGCCGTAGTGTTATATTTATAATATCCACTGTGGTCATAATAATTATAATTAATTGTCCACCGTAGCCGTAGTAGTAATATTTAAATGTCCACCGTGGCCCTAGTAGTAATATTTAAATGTCCACTGTGGCCGTAGTAGTAATATTTAAATATACACTGTGGCCGTAGTAGTAATATTTAAATATACACTGTGGCCGTAGTAGTTATATTTAAATATCCACTGTGGCCGTAGTGTTATATTTAAATGTCCTCTGTGGCCGCAGTAGTAATATTTAAATATACACTGTGGCCGTAGTAGTTATATTTAAATATCCACTGTGGCCGTAGTTTTATATTTAAATATCCACTGTGGACATAATAGTTATATTTAAATGTCCACCGTGGTTGTATTAGTAATATTTTAATGTCCACTGGGGCCGTGGTAGTAATATTTATATATACACTGTTGCCGTAGTAGTAATATTTAAATATACACTGTGGCCGTAGTAGTTATATTTAAATATACACGGTGGTCGTAGTGTTATATTTAAATATCCACTGTGGCCGTATTAGTAATTTTGAATGTGCACTGTGACCGTAGTAGTAATAGTTAAATATCCACTGTGGTCGTAGTAGTAATATTTGAATGTCCACTGTGGCCGTGATAGTAATATTTAAATATACAGTGTGGCCGTAGTAGTTATATTTACATATCCACTGTTGGCGTAGTGTTATATTTAAATATCCACTGTGGCCGTATTAGTAATATTTAAATGTCTACTGTGGCCGTAGTAGTAATAGTTAAATATCCACTGTGGTCGTAGTAGTAATATTTGAATGTCCACTGTGGCCGTGATAGTAATATTTAAATATACAGTGTGGCCGTAGTAGTTATATTTACATATCCACTGTTGGCGTAGTGTTATATTTAAATATCCACTGTGGCCGTATTAGTAATATTTAAATGTCTACTCTGGCCGTAGTAGTAATATTTATATATCCACTGTGGCGTAGTGTTATACTTAAAGGTCCAATGTGGCCGTAGTAGTAATATTTAAATATCCACTGTGGCTGTAGTAGTTATATGCAATTATCACCGTCTTGAAGATTAGAACAACTTTCGATTGATTAAAACCCCGAGAGATATCATGCGCATAATTATGCATTCAGCGTCTATAATGAAAATGGCGAGGCGCTTCGATAGCCACACAGATGATGAACTTCTTCAAAAAATGTTTAAAAGTATTCCACTGTGACCATATAAGCAATATTCAGATGATCACTGTAGTAATATTTAGCTCTCCATTGCGCCGTAGTAGTTTTATTTCATTGACTACTGTGGCCAGAGTAGTTATATATAGATGTCCACTGTCGCCATAGTAGTGAGTGATATTCAAATGTTCACTGTTACCGTAGTAATGAAATTCAAATATTCACGGGTCCCGGGTGGCTCAAAGAGTTAGGTCGTTGGATCTAACAACTCATAGAAGCCTATCACCAATACGGCGTAGGTTCGCTCCCAGATAGGTAAATTACGAAAAGGGTGCACTCGACTCACAGCCGCAAATGAACAAGATTACCAGTTGATTTGCCCAGGGTCGGTGGTTCTCTCCGGGTAGTCTGGCTTCCTCTACCACTAAAACTGGTGGCCATGATATAGCTGCAATATTGCTGAAAGTGGCGTTAAACACTAACATTCAAAATTCAAATTCAAATGTTCACTGTGACATTAGTAGTGGAGCAGGAACTGCTTAACCCTATGGAGCACCTGAGTTCACCCCCGGTTATTAGTGGGGTTCGTGTTACTCGATCTGTAGTTTTAAGTGTATGTTTTGTAGATCGTGGTTTGTCCTGTTGTCCCTTTTCTCATGGCCATTGTGCTGTCTGTTCTTCGATATACGGATTCAAATTACCCCTATATTATTTGCAAACTATTCTTAGTATTATTTAATTGTCGGCTGTGGCTGAAATAGTTGTATTTCAATGTCAACTGGGGCCGTAGTAGTATTATTTTAATGTTCATTGTGGTCGTAGTAGTAATACTTTAATGTCCTACTGTGTCCGTGGTAGTATTATTTCACTGTCCACCATTGCCGTAGTGGTAGTATTTAAATATCCAATGGGATCGTAGTAGTAATGCTTAAATGTGAACTGTTGCCGTAGAAGTAACATTTAAATGTCCACTGTGGCCGTAGTAGCAATGTTTAAACGTCTACTGTGGACGTAGTGGTAATATTCAAATGTCGACTGTGGCCATATTGTAATATCTAAATATCCACTGTGGTCGAAGTACAAAAATGTAATATTATCTAAAGGTCCACTGTGGCTGTAGTTGTATTAGTTAAATGTCAACTGTGGTCGTGATATATGATGAATATTCCCTGTGGCAGTACAACTATTTAAATTATAGTTTTGGTGTATATATTATGTCAAAAAATCTACCTTTAGTAGTTATATATGGCAGCGTTCTGTTCCATTGTAGAATAACAGAAATAGTGTGGCAACCGTTACCACTGAGGTCATACCTTTTGTCAGTATCAAGGGCCGTGACGGTAAGATTCATTTTGTGCTAAAAAGGAACAAGAAACACTGTGATATATCGTGCTGCTAACATTCTATCTTCAGTCAACATCATCAACGGTATCAAGTTCCATTGCTAAACAACAAAATATTGTGATATTTCGTGCTGCTAACATTATATCTTCAGTCAATTTCAACAACGGTTTCCAGTTCCACTACTAAACAACAAAAACATTGTGATATATCGTGCTGCTAACATTCTATCTTCCGTCAATATCAACAACGGTTTCCAATTTCACTATTAAACAGCAAAACATTGTGATATATAATTGATTGATTGATTGATTGATGGATTGATGGATAGATGGATAGATGGATGGATGGATGGATGGATGGATGGATGGATGGATGGATGGATGGATGGATGGATGGATGGATGGATGGATGGATGGATGGATGGATGGATGGATGGATGGATGGATGGATGGATGGATGGATGGATGGATGGATGGATGGATGGATGGATGGATGGATGGATGGATGGATGGATGGATGGATGGATGGATTGACATCTAGTAGCATATGCAGATATTCAGAACGAGAAGAATATACTTGTGCAATCAAGGACTATCACCACAAAAATTGTGAGTTCGGACGCCGTTTATGTCGAGGTGTACTCGATACAACATTATGTGATAAGGTTTGTCAGTGACTTCTGACATGACGGTGGTTTTCTCCGGATACTCCAGTTTCCTAAACCGATAAAACGTACCGCCAAGAAATAACTGAAACATTGTTGGAAGTGGCGTTAAGCAGCATCAACCCAAATCAATATATCAACAAATATACAGAAATGAGAGAGGGGAATGCCAATCGGGACAACCCCTGTGAAATATGACCTCGATAAGTCCAAAAAATCACGAAAACACCAATCAAAACAAAGTTCACACAAATATTAGAAAACAAACATCGACCAACACAATTACTAGTATCTACGTCAAGCTCGAAATAAATTAGATCAATAAAATTTTACCTAATTCAGTAATCCAATGCACTGTAAGCCACACAAATGTTGTGTTTCCTCCAATTCTACGACGTTCCATTCACATAAAAGGACAGACGGCCGGGAATGATGACATGTATATTACATACTGAATTCTTCTAAGGTTACTAAGTTGCTCTCTCTGTTTTCTTGCTCTTCTCTTCCCCTTTTAAATGTGTAAGAAAAATATTTTTTATGGGTTTATGTAGAAATGCTGGCTTTTGTTTGTTTATGCTCAGAATATAGCATTTTTGGCATTGAACCTGATGCCCCTATCATTTGCCCAGGGATTCCAAGCTTTTAAGGTCTTCATGCAGCAGTTGATGGTCATTTGCTGACTTGATGGTTCTGTAAAGTTAACAGTCATCAGCAAACAGTCTTATTGAAGATTTAACTGTATCAGGGAGGTCATTTATGTGACAGAGGAAGAGCAACGGTCCAAGAACTGTCGCTTTGCGGCATCCCGGAGTCTACTGCTACTTCTTCTGAATGTTCTTCCTCTACTACAGCTTGCATCTTCCTGTGCGTCAAGAACATATTTAGCCAGTTGTTTATTGGTCCTCGTATTCCATACGAATCCATTTTTGAGAGTAGTTTTTTGTGTGGTACTGTGTCGAAGGCTTTAGAGAAGTCTAAGATGGCAACATCGGTTTGCAGTCCAGCATCGTATGTTTTCATGAATTCTTGGAGTGTGACTAATAGTTGTGTTTCCCATGTATAGCCTGATCCGAAACAGTGGTTTAATGATGTTAGTATTCTATGCCTTTCTAAATGTTTCATTATATGTTTGCATAGTATATGTTGAAGGGGTTTGCATGGTACTGATGTTTGTGCTACCTGTCTATAGCTTTCCGCGGCATGCTTATCTCCTTTTTTGTACGCACATGATATATTTGCGTTGAGCCAGTCCTCTGGTAGTGTCCCAGTGTCGATTGATGTCTGGAAAATTACTGTTAAGATGGGTGCTATTTGGATTACACATGCCTTGAGAATACGGTTAGGTATTCCATCTGGTCCTGATGCTCTTGACGGATTTATGTCTTGGGGCAGTTTTTCTACACCATTTTCTCTGATGGTAAGCTTTGGTATGGATTCATCTATGTGCTTAGTTGTTTGTGGTATGACCGTGGACTTGTCGATGGTAAAGATGGATTTTAACTTTTGGATTAATATTTCACCCTTCTCTTTGCTGTCGCTGACCAGTTTATCGTTGCTCTTCAATGGAGAAACACTAATATTGTCCTTTTTCCTGGATGTTATTTATTTCCAGAACGTTTGGTGTTATAGGATTTCAGCCCTTTGAGTATGGTGTCACTGATATATGTCCAATTCTACGACGTTCCATTTACATAAAAGGAAATGATGACATGCATATTACTTAAGATTACTCCGTTGCTCTGTTTTCTTGATCTTTTCTCCCCTTTTTCAAATGTGAACAATCAATTTAATGGGTTTATGCTTAATACACATTTGAATCCGCCACTGCAAACACAACTGACATTCAGGTGTTGCACAAGATAGTTGTTTAAACTAGCATTATATGCATATCAGTAAAACGTACATACAATATTTACAGAGATTATACATCAGACACTACCTGTGTAAGTGTTTTTCCTTAATCATTAAAGGAAATCAGATTTTTTTAAGAATTAAATTCTTGAGAGAAAAAATACAATGGGATATAAGATGCTATATATTTGCACACATCATGTCATTAGCTCACCTGGCCCAAAGGGCCAAGTGAGCTATCGCAATCACTTCGCCTCCGTCGTCGCCGTCCGTCATCCGTCGTCCGTCGTACGTCGTAACTTTTTCAAAAATCTTCTTCTCTGAAACTACTAGACCAATTGAAACCAAACTTGGTCTGAATCATCACTAGGTTGTCTAGTTTCAAAATTGTGTCCGGTGATGCCGTACACCAACCACCATGGCCGCTGTTACTAAAAATAGAACATATGGTAAAGTTGCCGTTTTTGGGTAATAACTCAAAAACGTTAATAATATCAGAAATCTAATATGAGGTAAAAATGATCAGCACAGCAAGATCTACCTCCCTGCAATTTTGAAGTAAATATGGTTACCCATCTTGGAATTATTGCCCTTTTTGCATCATTTTGTTTTTTTATTTTAATACTTTTCGTCTTATATTTCAAAAACTATAAGAGATAAAGGTTAAGTTTAAATTGCAAACATATGCAGCATGTCAAGATCTACCTACTCGGCAGTTTTGAAATGAATCCCATTCCCATGTTGGAGTTAATGCCCTTTTTTTCATCAAATGTTTTAAATTTTAATACTTTCATCTTATATCTCAAAAACTGTTAGAGGTAGAGAGGAAGCTTAAACCGCAAAAATGTTCAGCATGTCAAGATCTACAAAGAAGTTCCCCACAGTTGAAAATGTCCGACAACTGTGTGAAGAGTTATTCCTCTTGAAATTCATTTGTTTGCTTACTCACTGCTCTTGGTTACTCAAATAACCAAAGGGAAGTAACTCTATTACAAAATGTGAAGTAGCAAAAGCTAAATTTTGAAAATCGGTGACATCTATGTTTAATGTTGATAATTTACATTAAAGGGGGAGCCCCTGCCCATTTTGTTTTGGAGAGGGGTTCTGCAATGACGTGGGCTACATTTGTTATTTTTTGACCGAAGTTATTGACTGATGTTGTTACTATACCCAGGTGAGCTATACAGGCTCCTGGGAACCTCTAGTTTTAATTTAATTCTCTTTCGAAGATGTTTATCTTTATAGCAACCTAATCAGAATTAGTTGTTTGTTAACATTTTTAGCCGAAGTGTTAGTAGATTGCTTGATAAAAAAATGATTGCTTTAAAAGAAGTATTAGTGAACAAGCAGTGTTTGGCTAAACACATTCAACTTCATTATTGTATTCTAATATGACCATAATTTTGTTCTCTACAGAACGCAAGAACACATAGACAATGGAAGCTCTTAACAAGGTATGCCCAGTGGCGTCGAGTAAAATGAAAAATGCACAAAGTAGGTGGCAGGGAAGGGGGTGATAATATAATTATGGAAGTCTAACGCTACCTTCGGGTCAAGGGCTGTTCTTGGTGAGTGAGGAGCTAAAGCTAACACATTTAAGCGATTTGAAATGATAATTTGTATTTGAAAATTTGTAGCAAATTCAGATACGTATGAAACCATCCTGCACCCATCCCGTCCTCCTTATGATGGAGACATATCGTTATATACTGTACGTCAGTAACACAGTTTTGCCAAAACAACTCCTACAGTTTAAACAGGAATTCTTGAACACTTTTCATGATTGTTTATTCCAATACAAAGATTACCGTGATTTTTAAGGAATCCTATCGCTTCTGCCTCAATCATTTGAATTATATATTGTATTGAATGACACTTTCGTTTGGCAGAGTAGGGTTATGGTGTTTAACGCCACTTTCAACAATATTTCAGTTATATCGTTACTTCCGTTGGCAATTTGTGGAAGCCAGCTAAGATTTCTAAGATGACTTTGATTTTTAAAGATAATTTATCAGTATACATGTAGTATATATTTGCTCTCATTTGACCATGGTGACTGTTACTTTGTTTGTATTTAAGATCATAGTGTATCTAAGGAATATCTATTGTTTGGGCGTCAGATACTGTCATTTCTATTGTAATGCAATATTTTAGAATTTTGGTGCTTAACACCACTTTCAGCAATATTTCAGCTACATCATGATGACCAGTTTTAGTGCTGGAAGAAGCCGGAGTACCCGGAGAGAACCACCGACCACGGGCAAGCAACTGGTAATCTTTATCACTTACGGCTGCGAGTCGAGTGTCCCCTTTTGTAATATACAAAGCCGGACGAGAACCCACGCCATATTGGTGATAGGCTTGTATGAGTTTTTAGGTAATCCAACTACCTAACTCATTAAGTCACCCGGGCCCTTTACTTATATTGAATATTTTGTAAACAATAGATGGTTGGTTTAGGCTTACGGCGTTTAACGTCACTTTTAACAACATTTCAGTAATATCGAGGCGGTCAGTTTTATTGGTGGAGGAAACCGGGATAGCCGGAGAAAACCACTGACATGTCGCAAGTCACTGACAAACTTTATCACTTTATACACCTCGCAATCAAATCGTCACATCATATGCACATTTTGAGCATAGTGCGTAAACGCTTTTTTGTCACAGCATCCATGAGATGTACGCTTCAATTTCAGATAACATTGAGGAAGAGTGTATATTAATGGTATGCCATGTCTTTGTTTTGTATCATATTGTAGTAATTAACATTTTTAAGAATTCATTATGGCGGCACACAGTAGCCATTGAAAGAACGTGTTATATAGTATTTGATTTTTTTAAATGTTTCACAATTATCTTTAACTTTTCTCAATTTATTTCAGAAACTTTGCAATGCTGCAGAAAGTGGGAATGTAGAATTGGTACAACATTGTCTTCAGAAAGGTGCTGATGTCCACTCTAAAGGTGGTTTATTTGTAAGTATATAGTATAGAGCACAGATTCTGAGGTCATTAAAATAAATATCATTACATAAAAATTGAACAGAACATCAAGTGTATGTAAATACATAGTACACTAGTTAAAGTCAAACACACCTCACAAAGAGTGGATATGAGACTAATACATTGTCTTTGCAAAATACTTATCTAAGAGTGAAAACATAAACAGTGTAACGGTGTAAGTACAAACCCGAATAGAAGACAATTTAGTAATGAAAGAAAATGTACAGTTCGGAGAAGAAAAATAAAAGGTATTTATCGGTCAAAACTTCAGAATAGGAGGGCGAGGTTGAGTAAAGATTACAAAGTGAATAACTTGAAGAACAAAGACATTTCTGTTGTTTGCAGCTGAATTCCATACCCCTTTACATACAAATATCTTGTAACAAAAAGAAAATATGACCCTTAGTAATACGTACACTAATACACTGCGTAATTACGGTTATTGTGAAAAAGGCTAATTTCCAAAATATATAAAAAAAACAAATTCCATTCTTTAAAGACTTTCTAAAGCTGTTTTATTTCGAAAAAATGTATAAAAGGAAGGGTCCAAATCAAAAATTTTGCATATATGACAGATTTTTTAATTTTCTATCCAAGTTACATGTATGTGTTTAATAACTCATCCGACCCAAATGGTCATGTATTATATTGCCGTAGCCTATCGTCCTTTGTCGTAGGCGCCGTTATTTGTCGGTGTCCGTACCACTCTTTTCTGAAGAAAAAACCAGGGATCGATTTCACAAAAATTCGTAAGTCTAAGATTAATCGTAAGTGTTATCGTAATTGTGATTTCCAAGCTTTTGATTGGTTGAAATTCGCACTTACGACTGATCTTAGACTTACAACATTTAGTGAAATCGACCACTGGCCCATTGGAAACAAATTTCATAGGAAATTTTCAATTGATGGTCCGGTGTCCTCTACCAAATTTAAGTTGACTTTTTTTTTATCGGCAATGCACAACATAAACACGAGGTCTTAATAAAGGGTTGTTTACTGTCTTTCTGTATGCAGCATTTATTTTTTAACTGATGTTGGTGATTTTATCTTTCTGTTCATTTTATACAATCCTCTTTATGTATTATCCAACAGAGTTTATATGGTTTCTATTCTTTCTAAGAGATAATCAGATTTGATCTAATACCCAAATATTTCATATCTTTTTTTTTGTAATTTTACTTTTTATTGTTGCCTAATTAACAATTTACATACAGCATGTTCATGTCTACATAATAATTATAAATGTATACAGTTTGATCATGCAAAAGAGTTTTTTCTTTTTTCTTTTAACCATACCATATACCAACAATGTGGTACAATATAGGTAATAAACAAAGAACATTAAAAAAAAAAACTTTTGCCCCCACCCCCTCCCCCACCCCACACACCCCATGTTGCTGCTTAATCCTCTCACACGAAAAGTAATATTTCATGCCATCTATCCGGAACTCTCTGTCGCTTTGCAGGAGGTAGCATTGATGCAGAAAAAATTCTATTTTATATTTGTACCTGAGTAAAGATATCACTCCTGAGAAAGAAGGAACTACTATTTTGAATTTACAGGAATACATATAGTATTTTGTAATTAGCAGAATTGAATTTATATACAAGTATTCTACATTTTTAATTCCTAGGAGTATGTCTCTCTCGGGGAGAACAGCGAGACCCCCACACCTGATCTGCAATTGCTCATATATTTTAAGCAAGATGTTTTTTACTATGTTGCAATCACAGAAGAGGTGCAGAATGGTCTCCCTAGTCTCTCCACAAAAAGCACACAATTCAGTTTCAACTAGCCTACATCTATACAAAAATGTATTTGTAGGGATGGTTCTGTGGAGAAGCTTGTACTGAAACATTTTCAATGTATTATCAACCGTAAAAAAATTCCCGCAAAAATTTCCATTCGCGCTGTTGTCGGATAACCGTGAAATAAAGTATTAAATAGACAAAAATGTGACAGAAACGTGATTTCTATCAAATATTTATATATGTTTTGCAATGACTGGCTATATCAGACAAGCGACGCAGGTTTATATTAGTCAAAAACGTGTTTCGAATCGTGCATTATAGAATGTGAAAAAACACGAGGTTCGGTTTTTTTTTATTTTTCGGCCAATGAAAAAGCTGACACAAATCTATATTAAGATATTAAATTGTTGATACAGGACTGAGGAGTGATATAGCATCATCAACCAAGAAAATGCTCTCTCAACTGGAAATTCCGTCACCCTGAACGAAAATTCGACGAGGCATGTTTTTTGAAATGTTCGCCTTGTTTTAGTGTAAAATTTGCCCATTTTGGTGAACATTTCTTCCTTAAAACACCAATGCCGTATGCATATGTCTGCCTTTTATTAGATTTATTAATATCTTTACATTTTAACGGAAAGTTTACAAATAAACTGCATTGTTTACATCAGTTAATTAGGACACCCCTTTTTCCCCATCTCAATACACTTTGTTTAAGACTATTTTCCCAATCTGAGTTAGAGCAGGTGTCTGTAAGTCAGTATGAAACACATACTTCAGATCAAAATACATGCTAAAATTTACAAGCAAAACATATATGAGAAAAATTAACAGACCATAAGAATATACAGAAGTGTTGATGTATGGATGGACAAAAATCCCTATACAGACACAACATTTTTCAAATGTATAATCAACCAAAACCATATTTTATCAAAATATTATTGTGAAGCCATTTCTGGATAGATTTTTTTACAAATGTTACACCTAAACATTCTGAATTGTCTATATTTTGTTTGTTTATTTGCTCATTATCTTTATATGAGTGGTTTTTTATTTGCTGTGCTTAAATTATGCACAAATAAAAATCACTCATAAGAACATAATGAGTAAATAAACAAACAAAATATAGACAATTGCAAATGTTTTGGTGCAACATTTGTAAACAATCTATCCAGAAATGGCTTGTGAGGTCTGATGATTCTCTAAATGAACTTTCAAAAACTGATTACTACTTAACTAAATGTTTATATCACACTTCATTTGACAACCATGCATGATTCCCTCTCCCCTCCCCATAAGAATTAAATGGTTGCTCACTAAGGGTGGTTCTTGATATTCGTTCCTACATGTAGCTTGGGGATGATGTAGGCACTTGTTTACTTTAACTTAGATGTAACATATAGGAGCAGAACTTGATTTCACAGGTACTAAATTTATGCAGCAGCCAAGTAGCAAAGCATAAAACAATGTCTCATTCACAGTTCTGACTTTTTTTCCATTTTCATCTTTGTATACTCTATTTAGAAAGTAAAAATTAATGACAACTGAAATAGGTATTGAACTATAGATATCTGATTTTTTTTCTTTGTTTCTTTGATTTTTTGGGGTTGTTTTTTTTTCTTTTCTTTGAATATTGAGCTTTAATTAAATTTCTTTTATTTTAACATTTAAACTCAGTGATTTGAGTGAATTTGTTGATTTTAATTGGTTACTATCTGTCAGTCTGGTGATACTACATTCTTTTTTTTATCTCATTTTCTAATAAAAATAATAATTCATTGTACTTAGGATTTTTTCAACTTTCATATAATTTATGAACTTTTTCCTCTGTTAATAGTTTATGGAAAAGAAATACACTTGAAAACTAATGTATACAGTCATCTGTCAAAAGTATTGCAAAATGTAAAAAAAATTCCTATATAATCAACCAAAACCATATTTTTTTCCAAAAATTATCGTGAAATCATTTCTGGATAGATTTCAACAAATTTTACACCAAAACATTCGGAATTGTCTATATTTTGTTTGTGTATTTGCTCATTATCTGTATATGAGTGGTTTTTATTTGTGCATAATTTTTCCATGATTGTTAAAGTATTATGAAACGAGTTATTGGTGAAATAAACATCTTCAAAAATATTCTTGATATGTCTACATTCCCTAAAAACTAAACCATTCGTGCATGTTTGAGGACGAAAATCGCAATCATCTGTGATGAAGAACAGAAAATTATTCCATCTCGTACGTGGTTTTTTTTCAAGACATTGGCGGCTAATTAACTTTCGGATGCACCGTTCCGATGATTGCCGATCATGAAATTTCATCACCAACGTCAACAATTGAGCACATGTATCATTCTGGTTTTGAGAGAAGTTAAATTTCTTGCATGTCTTGCCTTGCAAAGAAATTATTATGTCTCCCCCCACTTTGGTGGGGAGACATATTGTTTTCGTCCTGTCCGTCTGTCTGTCACACAGTTTGTCAGTGCAACTCCTCTGAAACTGTTGAACATAATTTCATGAAACTTGGTAGATAGTAAGGACACCATATATAGTTGTGCATACTACCAGGAAATTTTGATCGCCTGAATTTTGTGGGAGTTATGCCCCTTTGAACTTAAAAAAATTCCCAAATATACTTCTGAAGCAGCTTGTTAGTGGGAGGGGTGTGTGACATACGTTTTTGCGAGCAAGAACAAACTTTAATTTCATGTATGTTTTACCTTAATGATTATCAACTGCAATGAATTTCATTCTGACTTAATCAGTTTATTCGCAAAACTGGTCAAAAACATTGAAATCGGTAATAATATATGATATGGGGCCCCATTTGGGGAAATCGAAACAGAACCAAGAAATCTCAGAATTTATGATCCTCGTCGGAACTAACGTATCGCATGTACAAACTGTGTAAATTATTATTAGTATGTACATTTCAAACCCATTACGATGAAAACATTTGGAGTTGTCAGAGAAGAAAATAAAAAATCAACAAAGACAAAAATGCAAAAAATACGATTATTTTGTCCATAATTTGTCACCGTAATATTGACACCAACCATTTCATAACTTGGTTCGTTTATTTCCTGGTTTGTTTTGGGGACAACCAACTGATTCTGCGGAGAAAATCAGAAATTTTTAGAAAACTGAAATTAATGATTTTGGCATTTCATATTACTTTAATTTTTAGGATTTATTTTTAGGTGAAATGCATAGGAAAATTAAAGTCAATTTTTATTTGTTGTGTTTAAAGTATGTACAAATAAAAATAACTCATAACAACATAATGAGTAAATAAGCCTACATATTAAAAATTATCACCAAATTATATGTCACATGCAATGATGACACCACAAGTTTTTGCTATAAGAGTCTTATAACAATATTGGTTGTGATGATGAGGAGGAGGTGGACAGTGATGATATGGAATATACTGAAGATGCTATTGACAATATGATTTTAGAATTTTCAGGAGATTAATATAAACATGAATCCAAAATAAAGTGTCTTTTTTTTTACCTGCATTCGGGTCTTCCCTAATACATAATTGACATGTCTACATACTATTTGATATTTGGTACATCATCATGTTTTGAGTTTTGGTGGATTGAATTAATGGTCATTAGTGTAGTTTTCAAATTCGGGCCTATAGAATTGATGGTGGGTCTGTAAATATTTGATCTTGCAGGCCCGGTGGGCTTGTAAGGTAAAAGGTTTTGCGCGAAGACTGAAATAAATAAAATACATGTATATATATATATACGGTATGTATACATATAAACATAAACATAATACACAAAACATTACACATGCAAATAATAAAAAGCTATTGCAATGGTTACTCCCATTTATGATCTATTTTGATTAAAGCGATCAGAAATAAGAGCAAAAACAAAAGCATTAAAATAGACTAAAGCAAAAATAAATATGAAAAGCAAACATAAAGCATTGTAGGAAAATAATCCAAATTCTTTTTTTTTGTCAGCTTTTCATATTTACAATAGGATTCCTGACCTGTCATAAAAGAGCATAGTATTAAATAGCATTTTATAAACAAGATAAATAGACAAAAAGCACAAGTTCATGTCAATATGAGTCATATCAATGTACCACATTATTTGTTTTAGATATTTTATTCTCCACGGCTCCACATGTCGGAAATGCTTTTACGTGTCTCTAGCATCATATGAGCACCGTCATCACGAGTTCTTGTTTGTAACTTCTCATTTTTACGAATTGTATAGGCTACATGTGATAGTAGGAACCTCTCTTCCTTCATTGATACTGGGAGGTCATCTAAAATAGGTATTTGCTTGCCAGATAACGTGTGCGCTCTAGACATAACCAGTTGTTTATCTCAGAAGTGCACAAAACGCACGATAATTGGCTTTGGTCCTTTCGATCGTGTTGGCAGTCTATGTGCATTAGCAATGGGGATGGCATTTGCTTTCCTGTGATCAATTTCAAGGTCCTGAGTAAAGAGGTGACGGGTTACGGCATATATGTTCTCATCTTGATCACTGTCGTCAATACCATAACTAAGAATGTTATATTTTCTCTCATGTTTCCCGAGGAGGACCACTTTCTCAGAGAGACTCTCAATTTGTTTTTGGAGGTCAGTTTTCTGTTTTTCCAATTTCTCATTTTCAATTTCCTGGACTTGCAAATCCATAGCCGACATCCCCCCCTCCGTTCAAGCTCAGTAAAATTCTGCGTAACTCTTTGATGTCCGTTATTGAAGTGTTACAATTTACTTTCAGTACGTTGACGTCTGCCTTCACTTCATTAACCATAGTTTTTAAACTACGTTCAACATTATCGAGCTTTTCCGAAAAGTCACCAACCTTTTAATCAACTCCTAAAATCAGTGTTTTCTGCTCTTCAAATTCAGCTGACGAAGCCATATTACATGTATAAAATTGTATGTATATATATACTCTTCAATATTTATTGTAACTATAAATGTTAATTATACTATCATGTGTGTGAAACTACATGTCTATGCAGTAAACAAAATATGTGAGATAACGTACTCATTGTAGATCAGCTGATCGAATCAAAATACACAGGTTTTACAGGTAAAATGCGTTTTCACTACATCACCGCTTTCAAGACAGCATCAAATAGTTATATTTTTCAATTATTTATGTTATCTTATTCTCTGTAAATCATAGTTATTGTAGAATATCTCCTATTTTGGTCTATCAAAAAATGTTCATGGGTGCAGTCATTCTGTTCATTTTATTGGTATTTTTTGTAAAACGCCGCTAAGTCATCACATTTTGGTTAAGAACTGTTAAAGTCAAGAAATCAAAATAATTTTGAAAAATAAAATGGTTTTACCTATCTACCTACCCTATTTTTTCTATGTGCCCTTTTTGGTAAATTCTACGTGCAAAGTGCCCTTTAAAAAAAATACCATGCCACTTTTCAGTCCTAGATAAAACACTATGCTATGTAAAATAAAATCTTCTTTTTTTTATATTATTCACAATGTATCTATTGATATTTTGTATAAATTCTTTTTTTTCTTCTTCTTTTGAGTAGTAAAATGAATAAATAAATGGATACTGATAGAAACAGGAATTCTGAGAGTATTGCACATACATGTAGCAATACATTGTCCCCTACCAGCCGCAAAAATCAGAGGACCTAAAATATTAGAAGTATCACCTTGCAGTGACTACATGCAGATTTTAAATTACAAGTTCAAGGGCCATAGCTCAGCCAAAAATCATTCGACCGGAACGAAATTCGAACTTAAACTGTAACTCATCAAGATATAGCCACATACCAAATATCACATCAATATATCAAAGGACGTCAAAAAAAGTTTGGACAACTTAAAATTTGAACAAAAAATACAAGTTCAAGGGTCATAACTCAGCCAAAACTCATTCGACCGGAACAGAATTTGAAATTAAACTGTAACTCATCTAGATATAGCCACATGCCAAATATCAAGTCATTATATCAAAGGACGTCAAATAAATGTCTGGACAACTTAAAATTGTATTGTGACGAACGAACAGACGGACGGAACCTAAAACTATCACCCCCAGCGGCTTTCTCTGGTAGGGGACTAATAATTAACACTAACAGAAATAAGGAAAAACTAATGCATCATTGTTCCATGCCAGCACATCATGGTTAGAAAGTGTTTGTTTTATTATCGTAGCTAAAGAAATACAATTGTATAAAAATGAAAAATGTTAATGTTCAACTATCTTTTCTTATCAGAGACATACGAACTGGTGGCAAGGGGCACATGCCCCACTATTTTGGAAAAAATTTAAAAAGCTGGATTTTTAGTACAGAAGCATGCATTCAAATGTCATTTTTTTAAATATCATTTCATTATTTTTTTTTTAAACCTGACCACTTTTTCTGGTCCATCCTCAAAATTAGTCCCCCTCTTTCTGGTCCACTCCAAGGATTTATATAAATCTATATATCCTTGTCCACTCCTACTCACCTGCAATGCATGTCTAGTCACCATCCCAAAAATGTTTCCAAGACAGAAAGGGTCATAGGGAGTTAAAACTGACCAACATCTAAAATAATTTTTTTTATTTTGATACTCTTTTTAGCTCACCTGGCCATTGGCCATGCGAGCTTTTGTCATGGGTAAGCATCCGTCGTTCGTTAGCTTTTCACATTTAACTCTTCTCTGAAACGCTGAACATATTTCAACCAAACTTGCCAGACCTGTTCATTTAGATTTGTGTTTTTGGTGTAGATTGGAAATTCAACATGGCTGCCAGGGCCAATAACGTGTTCTGATTGGTTGAAACCTTGAAAATCTTCTTGTCAGAAACCACTAAACCAATTGAATTGTGACTTTGCAGGAATGATCATTGGGTGGTCCTGTACTAAACATGTGAATCGTTTGCCGATCGGAGATTCAAGATGGCCACCATGACTCGACTTAGTTTAACATTGGACCCTATGGGAATTTCACATTTTCATCTTTTTTTCTGAAACCACAAAACAGATTTGAACCAATCTTGGCAGAAATGTTCATTGGATGGTCATATACATTTTTTTTGTTTTTCGCGCTGATCGGAAATCCAACATGGCTGCCAGGGCCCATAATGTGTTCTGACTGGTCGAAATTTTAAAAATCTTCTTGTTAGAAACCACTAAGCCAATTGAATTGTGACTTTGCAGGAATGATCATTGGGTGGTCCTGTATTAAGCTTGTGAATCGTTTGCTGATCGGAAATTCAAGATGGCCACCATGACACGACTTAATTTTAACACACAGTAGGGCCCTATGGAAAAAATGTTTAAAAGTCTTCTCCTCTGAAACCAGTAAGTCAATTTAAAGCAAACATGGCATGAATGGTACTTAGGTGGTCAACTTTCAAAATTTTATCCTATGACCCTGACCTCCATCCAAGATGGCCACCGTCAGCGGACATAGTTTTAACATAGGACCCTATGGGAAAAATGTTTAAAAATGTGTTCCTCTGAAACCAGTAAGCCAATTTAAAGCAAACATGGCATGAATGGTCTTTAAATGGTCAACTTTCAAAATTATATCCAGTGACCCAGACCTCTATCCAAGATGGCCACCATCAGTGGACATAGTTTTAACATAGGACCCTATGGGAAATATGTTTAAAAATCTTCTCCTCTGAAACCAGTAAGCCAATTTAAAGCAAACATGGAACGGATGGTTCTTAAGTGGTCAATTTTCAAAATTGTGTCTGGTAAACCTCACCTCCATCCAAGATGGCCGCATTCAGCGGACATAGTTTTAACATAAGACCCTATGGGAGAAAATGTTTTAAAATCTTCTCCTCTGAAACCAGTAAGCCAATTTAAAGCAAACATGGCATGGATGGTTCTTAAGTGGTCAATTTTCAAAATTGTGTCTGGTGACCCTGACCCCCATCCAAGATGGCCGCCTTCAGCGGACATAGTTTTAACATAGGACCCTATGGGAGAAAATGTTTTAAAATCGTCTCCTCTGAAACCAATAAGCCAATATAGCAAACATGTCATCGATGGTTCGTAGGTGGTCAACTTCCAAAATTGTGTTCAGTGATCCCGATCTCGGTTGAAAAAATGGCCACCGTCAGCGGACATAGTTTTATCATAGGACCATATGGGAAAATTGTTTAAAAATCTTCTTTGAAACCAGTCAGCCAATTTAAAGCAAACATAGCATGGATGGTCCTTGGGTAGTATACTTTCAAAATTGTGTCCGTTGACCACGACCTCCATCCAAGATGGCTGCCATGTGCAGACATAGTTTTAACATAGAACCCTATGGCTGTATGGGATTTGAATAGTAACTTAGATGTATTCGGCATGCAGACATTCTTAAGAGGACTTATTTATGTCAGGTGAGCGATACAGGCTAACCTGAGCCTCTAGTTTTGTATGCAGTTTATTTTCTGTATTTTGTTTTTTAAGCTGTTTGATTCCTTTGAAAAAATCTTCTCTTAGTGTTTCAACAAATTTGTTGTAATTTATCATTTAAAATATGGGGGGGGGTGTGGGGGAAGTGGTCAATGCCCAAAATTTCGTGTCTGATATTGCTAAGGTTTTTCCCTTCAGACATACAGTCATCAAAAGTATTGAGAAATGTTAAAATATCCCTATATAATTAACCAAAATCATATTTAATTTTTTTTTTCCATGATTGTTCATTTTTAAGATTTATTATACCCCCACTCGCAGAGTGGTGGGTATACTGGAATACCCTTGTCTGTCTGTCTGTCCGTCCGTTCGTCCGTCACTAAACCTTGTGTACGTAACTAATCATTTGTCTTTTGTTGGATTTTATTCATATTTGGTATCTTGGTTTGCCATGATCTGAGCATGCGCATATTATATAAATTTCATGGATGGTTGATTTTTGCGAGAGTTATAGCCCTTTTCATGTTTGTTTGACCATACGTCCGTTCGCACATCTTGTGTACGCATCTAGTCATTTGTCTTTTGTCGCATTTTATTCATATTTGGTATCTTGGTTGGCCATGATCTGAGCATGCGCATTTTATACAGATTTCACGGATGGTTGATTTTTGCGAGAGTTATAGCCATTTTCATGTTTGTTTGACCATATGTCCGTTCGCACATCTTGTGTATGCAACTAGTCATTTGTCTTTTGCCGCATTTTATTCATATTTGGTATCTTGATTGGCCATGATCTGAGCATGCGCATATTACACCGATTTCACGGATGGTTGATTTATACAAGAGTTATAACCCTTTTCATGTTTGTTTGACCATACGTCCGTTCGCACATATTGTGTACACAACTTGTCGTTTGTCTTTTGTCGAATTTTATTCATATTTGGTTTCTTGATTAGCCATGATCTGAGCATGCGCATATTATACCGATTTCACGGATGGTTGATTTTTGCGATAATTTTAGCCCTTTTCATGTTCCTTTACGGGCTGCTGCTATAAATTATTTCTTTAATTAGCTATGTATAATGTTTATATATAATAATCTGTAATACATCATTTTTCATCATTCCAAATGTTTACTAGCCAACTGCCCTGGGAGGACACACATCTCTTGATTCCAACACTCTTTACACTCCTTAATACCTCTCCACCACATTAAGTCCCACTATAATCTTATACTTTACTACACATCAACTTATGTAGAGCGAGTGGGGGTATCACAGCACGACAACGCGTGCAGTTTCATTTTTAGTTGAAATATATAGGAAAATTAAAGTCAATTTGCATTTGTTGTGTTTAAATTATGTACAAATACAAACCACTCATATAAAAATAATGAGCAAATAACAAACAAAATATAGACAATTCCGAATGTCTTGGTGTAAGATTTGTTAAAATCTATCCAGAAATGACTTCACAATAAAAAAAATTAAAAAAATATGGTTTTGGTTATTTATAATATATAGGGATTTTTTTTACATATCACAATACTTTTGACGGATGATTGTACCTGTAGTTCTTATGATTCTGAGATAAAAAAAAAGGCAAAAAGTGAGCCAAATTGAAAGTGAACACATGTGGCAAACTTGGAATAACTAGTTATTGTATGTGTACTAAAGATGCGTATTAAAAATATACTATACAAAAATATAAACGAATCTGTCCTCAATTTAATGAATATGACAGAGCTAAAAAATTACAATTAATTCTGTCATCATCACTAATTATGCGTTTACGGTACCATTTGTTAAAAAGTCGATAGCACTGAGGAGAGTGGGCTCTACTGCTGCATAATTGTACAGTTTGTGAATGTAGATCAATTTGTTCTCATTTTATTTGTAGTTGTTAAATATGTCTTTGTCTATTTGACTTGTGTACGTTGTTTGTATATATTCCTTGTACATGTATATGCCTTCAACCCTTCGAAATGTCATTAATCTGGAGTTGGACAGTGAAATGCAGTTGGGCGTGACATACAAGGGACAAGACTTTGAATGTTTTTTTTGCATCTCATGTGTACAAAAATGGATTTAGAAAAATCATCTTTATACTCTAACAATTTTTCGTTCTTTGTTTTGAAACCATGAGCGACATGATCAACGAAATCGTGTGGTCTAACGATTATCCATTTAATAAATCAATTAATCGTTTCGTGTAAAGAAGCTGTACAGGTTCCTTTCTATTTTTTGGGGGGTTATTTTTAAACTGGATAGTTATTTTTTATTCAAATTAATAGGCTATTTCCGGTACTTCACTCTGATTTTCCATTATATGCTGAATAGTAAACTATTCAAGTGACACATGAGGAATGTGATCTAAAATGAATAAAATAAAATATTAGAAGCATCATATGAGATCTTGTTCTAATCGTGTGATTGAACTGAATCAGAAAATGTTAATTTTAACAAGATTTGTCACGAAATATTATTTTTTTATGTGATGATGACAACTGAATTGTTTATAAAATACTTTTGTAGTATACAGTTGTGTTGTTTGTTAAGATTTGATGAGAAATTGTTTGTGTTTAAATATTGTTTTATATTTATTGTTTTAGGGAATGACACCTCTACACAAGGCAGCACAGGAGGGAAACACGGATGTGATTAAGGTTCTAGTGGAAGCAGGGGCCTCAGTGTCTGCTGTGAACAATGAGGTAATTAAACTCTCAGTAAAACTAATACAATCAATTATTCAACTCCTCAAGTGACACATGGGGAATGTGATCTAAAATGAAGAAAATAAAATATTAGAAGCATCGTATGAGATCTTGTTCTAATCGTGTGATTGAACTGAATCAGAAAATGTTAATTTTAACAAGATTTGTGACGAAAAATGATTTTTTATGTGATGATGACAACTGAGTTGTTTATTAAATACTTTTGTAGTATAAAGTTGTGTTGTTTGTGAAGATTTGATGATAAATTGTTTGTGTTTAAATATTGTTTTTTATTTATGTTCTAGGGTTGGACACCTCTACACATGTCAGCAGAGGGGGGATACACAGATGTGATAAAGTTTCTAGTGGAGGCAGGGGCCTCAATGTCTGCTGTGGACAAATATGTAATTAAACCCTCAGTAAAACTAATGCAATCAAATATTAAACTCTTCAAGTGACACATGAGGAATGTGATCTAAAATGATGAAAATAAAATATTAGAAGCATCGTATGAGATCTTGTTCTAATCGTGTGTTTGAACTGAATCAGAAAATGTTCATTTTCACAAGATTTGTGACGAAAAATTATTTGTTTATGTGATGATGACAACTGAATTGTTTATAAAATGTTTTTTGTAGTATAAAGTTGTGTTGTTTGTGAAGAATTGATGAGAAATTGTTTGTGTTTAAATATTGTTTTATATTTATTGTTTCATGTCAGGATGAAGAAAACTGACGTTGAATATCTTTAAAAATTGAAAAAAATAATATAGTACACGTGTAGGGTTATGTTTTAATCGTGTGAATGAACTGAATCAGAAAATGTTAATTTTAACACGATTTGTGAAGAAAAATTATTTTTTATGTGATGATGACAACTGAATTGTTTATAAAATACTTTTGTAGTATACAGTTGTGTTGTTTGTGAAGATTTGATGAGAAATTGTTTGTGTTTAAATATTGTTTTATATTTATTGTTTTAGGGCAGGACACCTCTACACTGTGCAGCAAGGTGGGGAATGACAGATGTGATTAAAGTTCTAGTGGAGGCAGGGCCCTCACTGTCTGCTGTGGACAATAAGGTAATTAAACCCTCAGTAAAACTAATACAATCAAATATTAAACTCTTCAAGTGACACATGAGGAATGTGATCTAAAATGATGAAAATAAAATATTAGAAGCATCGTATGAGATCTTGTTCTAATCGTGTGTTTGAACTGAATCAGAAAATGTTCATTTTCACAAGATTTGTGACGAAAAATTATTTGTTTATGTGATGATGACAACTGAATTGTTTATAAAATGTTTTTTGTAGTATAAAGTTGTGTTGTTTGTGAAGAATTGATGAGAAATTGTTTGTGTTTAAATATTGTTTTATATTTATTGTTTCATGTCAGGATGAAGAAAACTGACGTTGAATATCTTTAAAAATTGAAAAAAATAATATAGTACACGTGTAGGGTTAGGTTTTAATCGTGTGAATGAACTGAATCAGAAAATGTTAATTTTAACACGATTTGTGAAGAAAAATTATTTTTTATGTGATGATGACAACTGAATTGTTTATAAAATACTTTTGTAGTATACAGTTGTGTTGTTTGTGAAGATTTGATGAGAAATTGTTTGTGTTTAAATATTGTTTTATATTTATTGTTTTAGGGCAGGACACCTCTACACTGTGCAGCAAGGTGGGGAATGACAGATGTGATTAAAGTTCTAGTGGAGGCAGGGCCCTCACTGTCTGCTGTGGACAATAAGGTAATTAAACCCTCAGTAAAACTAATACAATCAAATATTAAACTCTTCAAGTGACACATGAGGAATGTGATCTAAAATGATGAAAATAAAATATTAGAAGCATCGTATGAGATCTTGTTCTAATCGTGTGATTGAACTGAATCAGAAAATGTTCATTTTAACAAGATTTGTGACGAAAAATGATTTTTTTATGTGATGATGACAACTGAATTGTTTATAAAATACTTTTGTAGTATAAAGTTGTGTTGTTTGTGAAGATTTGATGAGAAATTGTTTGTGTTTAAATATTGTTTTATATTTATTGTTTTAGGGCATGACACCTCTACACAAGGCAGCAAGAGAGGGAAACAAAGATGTGATAAAGGTTCTAGTGCAGGCAGGGGCCTCAGTGTCTGCTGTGGACAATGAGGTAATTAAACCCTCAGTAAAACTAATACAATCAAATATTAAACTCTTCAAGTGACACATGGGGAATGTGATCTAAAATGATGAAAATAAAATATTAGAAGCATCGTATGAGATCTTGTTCTAATCGTGTGATTGAACTGAATCAGAAAATGTCAATTTTAACAAGATTTGTGACGAAAAATGATTGTTTATGTGATGATGACAACTGAGTTGTTTATTAAATACTTTTGTAGTATAAAGTTGTGTTGTTTGTGAAGATTTGATGATAAATTGTTTGTGTTTAAATATTGTTTTTTATTTATTGTTCTAGGGCTGGACACCTCTACACATGTCAGCAGAGGGGGGATACACAGATGTGATAAAGTTTCTAGTGGAGGCAGGGGCCTCAATGTCTGCTGTTGACAAATATGTAATTAAACCTTCAGTAAAACTAATGCAATCAAATATTAAACTCTTCAAGTGACACATGAGGAATGTGATCTAAAATGATGAAAATAAAATATTAGTAGCATCGTATGAGATCTTGTTCTAATCGTGTGTTTGAACTGAATCAGAAAATGTTCATTTTCACAAGATTTGTGACGAAAAATGATTTGTTTATGTGATGATGACAACTGAATTGTTTATAAAATGTTTTTTGTAGTATAAAGTTGTGTTGTTTGTGAAGAATTGATGAGAAATTGTTTGTGTTTAAATATTGTTTTATATTTATTTTTTCATGTCAGGATGAAGAAAACTAACGTTGAATATCTTTAAAAATTGAAAAAAATAATATAGTACACGTGTAGGGTTAGGTTTTAATCGTGTGAATGAACTGAATCAGAAAATGTTAATTTTAACACGATTTGTGAAGAGAAAATATTTTTTTATGTGATGATGACAACTGAATTGTTTATAAAATACTTTTGTAGTATACAGTTGTGTTGTTTGTTAAGATTTGATGAGAAATTGTTTGTGTTTAAATATTGTTTTATATTTATTGTTTTAGGGAATGACACCTCTACACAAGGCAGCACAGGAGGGAAACACGGATGTGATAAAGGTTCTAGTGGAAGCAGGGGCCTCAGTGTCTGCTGTGGACAATGAGGTAATTAAACTCTCAGTAAAACTAATACAATCAATTATTCAACTCCTCAAGTGACACATGGGGAATGTGATCTAAAATGAAGAAAATAAAATATTAGAAGCATCGTATGAGATCTTGTTCTAATCGTGTGATTGAACTGAATCAGAAAATGTTAATTTTAACAAGATTTGTGACGAAAAATGATTTTTTATGTGATGATGACAACTGAGTTGTTTATTAAATACTTTTGTAGTATAAAGTTGTGTTGCTTGTGAAGATTTGATGATAAATTGTTTGTGTTTAAATATTGTTTTTTATTTATTGTTCTAGGGCTGGACACCTCTACACATGTCAGCAGAGGAGGGATACACAGATGTGATAAAGTTTCTAGTGGAGGCAGGGGCCACAATGTCTGCTGTGGACAAATATGTAATTAAACCCTCAGTAAAACTAATGCAATCAAATATTAAACTCTTCAAGTGACACATGAGGAATGTGATCTAAAATGATGAAAATAAAATATTAGAAGTATCGTATGAGATCTTGTTCTAATCGTGTGTTTGAACTGAATCAGAAAATGTTCATTTTCACAAGATTTGTGACGAAAAATGATTTGTTTATGTGATGATGACAACTGAATTGTTTATAAAATGTTTTTTGTAGTATAAAGTTGTGTTGTTTGTGAAGAATTGATGAGAAATTGTTTGTGTTTAAATATTGTTTTATATTTATTGTTTCATGTCAGGATGAAGAAAACTGACGTTGAATATCTTTAAAAAATTTTAAAAATAATATAGTACACGTGTAGGGTTAGGTTTTAATCGTGTGAATGAACTGAATCAGAAAATGTTAATTTTAACACGATTTGTGAAGAAAAATTATTTTGTATGTGATGATGACAACTGAATTGTTTATAAAATACTTTTGTAGTATACAGTTGTGTTGTTTGTTAAGATTTGATGAGAAATTATTTGTGTTTAAATATTGTTTTATATTTATTGTTTTAGGGCAGGATACCTCTACACTGTGCAGCAAGGTGGGGAATGACATATGTGATTAAAGTTCTAGTGGAGGCAGGGCCCTCACTGTCTGCTGTGGACAATAAGGTAATTAAACCCGCAGTAAAACTAATACAATCAAATATTAAAATCTTCAAGTGACACATGAGGAATGTGATCTAAAATGATGAAAATAAAATATTAGAAGCATCATATGAGATCTTGTTCTAATCGTGTGATTAAACTGAATCAGAAAATGTCAATTTTAACAAGATTTGTGACGAAATAGTATTTTTTTATGTGATGATGACAACTGAATTGTTTATAGAATACTTTTGTAGTATAAAGTTGTGTTGTTTGTGAACATTTGATGAGAAATTGTTTGTGTTTAAATATTGTTTTATATTTATTGTTTTAGGGCATGACACCTCTACACAAGGCAGCACAGGAGGGAAACACGGATGTGATAAAGTTTCTAGTGGAAGCAGGGGCCTCAGTGTCTGCTGCGGACAAACAGGTAATTAAGCCTTCAGTAAAGCTAATACAATCAAATATTAAACTCTTCAAGTGACACACGTAGAATGTGATCTAAAATGAAGAAAATAACATTTTAGAAGCATCGTATGAGATCTTGTTCTAATCGTGTGATTGAACTGAATCTGAAAATGTTAATTTTAGCACGATTTGTGACGAAAAATGATTGTTGATGTGATGATGAAAACTGAATTGTTTATAAAATACTTTTGTAGTATAAAGTTGTGTTGTTTGTGAAGATTTGATGAGAAATTGTTTGTGTTTAAATATTGTTTTATATTTATTATTTTAGGGCATGACACCTCTACACAAGGCAGCACAGGAGAGAAACACAGATGTGATAAAGGTTCTAGTGGAGGCAAGGGCCTCAGTGTCTGCTGTGGACAATGAGGTAATTAAACTCTCAGTAAAACTAATACAATCAATTATTAAACTCTTCAAGTGACACATGGGGAATGTGATCTAAAATGAAGAAAATAAAATATTAGAAGCATCGTATGAGATCTTGTTCTAATCGTGTGATTGAACTGAATCAGAAAATGCCAATTCTAACAAGATTTGTGACGAAATATAATTTTTTTTATGTGATGATGACAGCTGAATTGTTTATAAAATACTTTTGTAGTATACAGTTGTGTTGTTTGTTAAGATTTGATGAGAAATTGTTTGTGTTTAAATATTGTTTTATATTTATTATTTTAGGGCATGACACCTCTACACAAGGCAGCACAGGAGAGAAACACAGATGTGATAAAGGTTCTAGTGGAGGCAGGGGCCTCAGTGTCTGCTGTGGACAATGAGGTAATTAAACTCTCAGTAAAACTAATACAATCAATTATTAAACTCTTCAAGTGACACATGGGGAATGTGATCTAAAAAGAAGAAGAAAATAAAATATTAGAAGCATCGTATGAGATCTTGTTCTAATCGTGTGATTGAACTGAATCAGAAAATGTCAATCTTAACAAGATTTGTGACGAAATATCATTTTTTTATGTGATGATGACAGCTGAATTGTTTATAAAATACTTTTGTAGTATACAGTTGTGTTGTTTGTTAAGATTTGATGAGAAATTGTTTGTTTTTAAATATTGTTTTATATTTATTATTTTAGGGCATGACACCTCTACACAAGGCAGCACAGGAGAGAAACACAGATGTGATAAAGGTTCTAGTGGAAGCAGGGGCCTCAGTGTCTGCTGTGGACAATGAGGTAATTAAACCCTCAGTAAAACTAATACAATCAAATATTAAACTCTTCAAGTGACACACGTGGAATGTGATCTAAAATGAAGAAAATAACATTTTAGAAGCATCGTATGAGATCTTGTTCTAATCGTGTGATTAAACTGAATCAGAAAAGGTCAATTTTAACAAGATTTGTGACGAAATATAATTTTTTTATGTGATGATGACAGCTGAATTGTTTATAAAATACTTTTGTAGTATACAGTTGTGTTGTTTGTTAAGATTTGATGAGAAATTGTTTGTGTTTAAATATTGTTTTATATTTATTGTTTAAGGGCATGACACCTCTACACAAGGCAGCACAGGAGGGAAACACGGATGTGATACAGGTTCTAGTGGAAGCAGGGGCCTCAGTGTCTGCTGCGGACAAACAGGTAATTAAGCCCCCAGTAAAGCTAATACAATCAAATATTAAACTCTTCAAGTGACACACGTGGAATGTGATCTAAAATGAAGAAAATAACATTTTAGAAGCATCGTATGAGATCTTGTTCTAATCGTGTGATTGAATTGAATCTGAAAATGTTAATTTTAGCACGATTTGTGACGAAAAATGATTGTTGATGTGATGATGAAAACTGAATTGTTTATAAAATACTTTTGTAGTATACAGTTGTGTCGTTTGTGAAGATTTGATGAGAAATTGTTTGTGTTTAAATATTGTTTTATATTTATTGTTTTAGGGCAGGACACCTCTACACTGGGCAGTATGGTGGGGAAAGACAGATGTGATAAAGTTTCTAGTACCGGCAGGGGCCTCTGTGTTTGCTGCGGACAAATATGTAATTAAATCCTCAGTAAAACTAATACAATCAAATATTAAACTCTTCAAGTGACACATGAGGAATGTGATCTAAAATGATGAAAATAAAATATTAGAAGCATCGTATGAGATCTTGTTCTAATCGTGTGATTGAACAGAATCAGAAAATGTTCATTTTAACAAGATTTGTGACGAAAAATGATTGTTTTATGTGATGATGACAACTGAATTGTTTATAAAATACAATTGTAGTATAAAGTTGTGTTGTTTGTGAAGATTTGATGAGAAATTGTTTGTGTTTAAATATTGTTTTATATTTATTGTTTTAGGGCATCACACCTATACACAAGGCAACAAAGGAGGGAAACACAGATGTGATAAAGGTTCTAGTGCAGGCAGGGGCCTCAGTGTCTACTGTGGACATTGAGGTAATTAAACCCTCAGTAAAACTAATACAATCAAATATTAAACTCTTCAAGTGACACACGAGGAATGTGATCTAAAATGATGAAAATAAAATAGTAGAAGCATCGTATGAGATCTTTTTCTAATCGTGTGATTGAACTGAATCAGAAAATGTTAATTTTAACAAGATTTGTGACGAAAAATGATTTTGTTATGTGATGAAGACAACTGAGTTGTTTATAAAATATTTTTGTAGTATAAAGTTGTGTTGTTTGTGAAGAATTGATGAGAAATTGTTTGTGTTTAAATATTGTTTTATATTTATTGTTTCATGTCAGGATGAAGAAAACTGACGTTGAATATCTTTAAAAATTGAAAAAATAATGTAGTACACGTGTAGGGTTAGGTTTTAATCGTGTGATTGAACTGAATCAGAAAATGTTCATTTTAACAAGATTTGTGACGAAAAATGATTTTTTTATGTGATGATGACAACTGAATTGTTTATAAAATACTTTTGTAGTATACAGTTGTGTTGTTTGTGAAGATTTGATGAGAAATGTTTGTGTTTAAATATTGTTTTATATTTATTGTTTTAGGGCATGACACCTCTACACTGGGCAACATGGTGGAGAATGACAGATGTGATTAAAGTTCTAGTGGAGGCAGGGCCCTCACTGTCTGCTGTGGACAATAAGGTAATTAAACCCTCAGTAAAACTAATATAATCAAATATTAAACTCTTCAAGTGACACATGAGGAATGTGATCTAAAATGATGAAAATAAAATATTAGAAGCATCGTATGAGATCTTGTTCTAATCGTGTGATTGAACTGAATCAGAAAATGTTAATTTTAACAAGATTTGTGACGAAAAATGATTGTTTATATGATGATGACAACTGAGTTGTTTATTAAATACTTTTGTAGTATAAAGTTGTGTTGTTTGTGAAGATTTGAGGAGAAATTGTTTGTGTTTAAATATTGTTTTATATTTATTGTTCTATTGCTGGACACATCTATGCATGTCAGCAGAGGGGGGATACACAGATGGGATACAGGTTCTAATAGAGGCAGGGGCCTCAATGTCTGCTGTGGACAAATATGTAATTAAACCCTCAGTAAAACTAATGCAATCAAATATTAAACTCTTCAAGTGATACATGAGGAATGTGATCTAAAATGATGAAAATAAAATATTAGAAGCATCGTATGAGATCTTGTTCTAATCGTGTGATTGAACTAAATCAGAAAATGTTAATTTTAACAAGATTTGTTACGAACAATGAATTGTTTATGTGATGATGACACTGAATTGTTTATAAAATACTTTTGTAGTAAAAAGTTGTGTTGTTTGTGAAGATTTGTTGAGCAATTGTTTGTGTTTAAATATTGTTTTGTATTTATTGTTTTAGGGCTGGACACCTCTACACATGTCAGCTGAGATTGGATACACATATGTGAACAAGGTTCTAGTGGAGGCAGAGGCCTCACTGTCTGATGTGTACAATGAGGTAATTAAACCCTCAGTAAAACTAATACAATCAAATATTAATCTCTTCCAAGTGACACATGAGGAATGTGATCTAAAATGATGAAAATAAAATATTAGAAGCATCGTATGAGATCTTGTTCTAATCGTGTGATTGAAATAAATCAGAAAATGTTAATTTTAACAATATTTGTGACGAAAAATTATTTTTTTATGTGATGATGACAACTGAATTGTTTATAAAATACTTTTGTAGTAATAGAAATTGGTAATGCACATTTTTAGTCTTCGCAATGAGTACCGCTACTCTGACCCAAGACCAGTGAAACTTTGATCGGTCTAATAAATTCAAATTGTAATTTCGAGGACTGCATTTTGCATTATTTGCAGATTTGATTTCATAGTATGTTGCACATGTAATGAATGTGTACTACATGTCAATCAGTAAATACACTGTCTATGCTCTCTGTTACCAGGGTTTTCAAAATCTGACGGCGACCAGCGACTTCGCCGGCTACTTCTGGTTGAGCGCCGTCTACAAATTTGTCAAAAATAAAAATAGAAATTTGTAAAACTGAAAATGTTATCAAGATATTTACTTTTTTCTCGTTCTTTGTTATAATTTCATTCCGCGTTAGAAAACAACAGATCGCTCTTCATCTTTTTGAACCAGTGTAACCTATGACGGCAAAACGTTTTGTTGATCGCGGATTTTGATTCGGAGTCATCCGAAATTGGAATGTATTAGAAGTTATACCGATTTCCGGTAATGAATAAAAAAAAACACGATATCAGAGTATGCTCCTACTGTGGCAAAACAGAGAAAAATATCGTCATTTTTCACTGTTTAATTTTGTGGCATTTTGACTGCAGCTTGGATATCTTCAATTTCTCTTTGAGAGGAACAAAAATTCACCCTAAAAAAACGGCATTTTTGAGATCAATTAAAAGCTCCATTTTCCTCAAATATATGCCCAGATTGCATCTCCTTCCATCTAGAATTTCAAAATTTTCTGGACCCCCAACCAGCAAAGAGGGGGGGGACACCCCCTATCGTACTCACCCCTCTCAAGCCTACGGCTTACAGGCATGTCCAGTCTCCGCCTACTTCCAAAAATTCTCCATCTACTTAAAAACTTTTTGAGAACCCTGTGTTACATGAAGATGTAAGTGACTACAACTACAATAACAAAAGTTTCTAGATCCCCAAAAGCACGCTTTTGATCGATAATATATTCATTTGACCTAGTAAATGCTATGAAAACAATGCTAATCATCACCACTGAGTGACACCATACTGTGTGTGCATGTGCCAAGCTGATTGATTCATAACAGCTTGGGAACTATTGTGATCATTGCAACCTTTTATTTTATAAGTGTTGTTGTACACTGTTCTATTTGTGAAATTGGGGTAGACCACAGGATTTTCTTCTGAATAAATTTGGGCAAATACATGCCATTTTAGCTGTGGATATTGTTTAGAGATTTAGAAGTAACATGATATGAAAAAAAAGAAACAAGAGGAGAGAGAAAACATGGACGATGAATACTAACTGGAAAACTGGATAAAGGATCACTCACGAGTTTAACCTTCATATGGAGTATATATATATATATATACGTCTGAAAATTAAACCAAACAGTGTTAGAATTAGATTTTAGAGCTGTCAAATTTTTGTTCTTCCCTCGACGGGATTTGAACCCACACCATTGATACACTGCAGCACCATTCGCTTAGCCTTACGTCCAGCGCCCTTGACCACTCGACCACATCCACTCCCTGTCTGTTGATACGATATTCCACACACCACAATCTTTACTAAACACACTTATATGGTTAAATAACTCAGTACAGTTTGAACATCAAACTCTAAGATTACTACATATATTTTATTATAAAATTTCTTCATATTAAATGTTCAATTAATTCACATCAATTACTTCAACATATCAGATAGTAGATTTCTTCAAGGTGAAAATAACACATATTCCTGCTATTGCATCAAGTCACTTTAAAATTATAGATAATTTTTTATATTCTGAATTCTTTATGACACCACAAAATATCTATATAATTTGTTTTAACCATTTGGAATAATTGTATTCAGTCACTTCCTCCAATCATTTTGCATCTTTTTTTAAAACATTTTTTTCTTTTGCAAAATTCCGACAAAGTTGTATGATTTGTCAGTTGAAACTAGTGTTTTATCTGCTGGAATTCTACTCACTGTTGATCAGGATTACAGTACATTTTTTATTTTGTGCAATTCCATTTGAAACTTATTCACATACCCCTGGCCTGTATGCAACAACTGAGTGATAGTTCTTGAAAAATGTCCTTTGTTTAATCAGATCTTTATAAAACGTTCATAGGTTTTTATGCAATTATTTCTTTCATATATAGTCTTTGCACTTATTTCAAACATCACATGTACATTGTACACTGTTAAACCATTAATCCAGCCATTCATCTGAAAGACATTAATATAGCATTGATTATAATTAAAATACATGTTATTATATATTTACTAATAAAATAACAAGAAAAAAGGAACAAAATGCAGACTAAATTAGCAATGTTTGAATATTTGAAACTTCAAGCTTTCATAAAGCATTTTTGTATGATCCGACTCAGAAAATATATTCGCACATTAGTCATTACTCGCAACAACCAACATTATCATGTAAATATTGTTCATTCCAGAAAAATATATCCTTCACTCTAATATTTTTCTGGTCACAACACCTATGTCCATAATATTCTTGGTTCCTTAGTGACATCGCATTATGTAATTTACCAATCAATGGATTATGGTTTAATAATAGCAAATTTGATATGAAGAAAATAGTTGGTGGGGATTCTACATACATGTAGACTTCAATGCATATTAATTCATTTGATTATGATATACAAACAGAAGTTAAATATAGTAATTAAAATCATATCTGGTGCTTGTTGACACTAAATCAGATCTCTATTTTGATTTTCTTCAATTTAACATGTATATATGAAAGTTTTATTTTATTCTATAAAAATAAATTCCAATTTTCCATTGAAACCTATGTAAAGTCCAGAAGATTGGTATTAGCTTCTCCTCCTTTATATACTTGCATTGTCCCAAAATACATAATTTATTTGTACGAGCTTTAGAAACAGGTAGAAAAGTGCATGAAAGAAAACTTTCCAGTCTCATGAAAAAAATGAAGGATAGTTGCAAATTAGACATTAATCAATCAGTGCCAGAAAATATCTTATCCCGTCCAGAAGTTAAGAGAAAACAATGTGGAGGGGATAGATATTATGCAAATATCAGGGCATAACAATGTGGCATTTATTAATAATTACTCAACATTGAGTGAGGAAAGACACAAGAAAATATCAAACATCCTCAGCAACACTGAAAGTGAAACCAACAGAAATGCTTTTCAGCAAACTTACCTCGTAAAACCTCCACAAATTCTACAGCCAGTAGCACTTCTGATGTTTCGTGTCGAAGCAATCCCGATGTTCCTTTTTACAGTTCCAATACAAATATGTCAAGTCAAATTAGTTCTATGTTTTACGGCGTGGTCATCCATAACACAATGTACACAATTTTCACAAATGACTAAATATCCCAATAACTGAGCATTTGAGTGTTTGACATCGTTGTTAAATACATTTCCGTGAATCAGCTCAGTTTGTTGAGATAAATGATTAATCTTTCTGTTTTCTCTACTCTACCTAGTTTACTTAAAACATGTTCGAATCGTCTATACATGAATGTGTGTATTGCTTTCACATGTTTACAAACTGTGTGGGTCATACTTAAATACGCCTGCAGTAGTAACCAGGCAAATATATACGCCTGTGTGTCGTACAAAGGTGGACGCCTGCAACTATATGGTTCTTTTTTATTTTTATTTTTTTAATATAAACTAGTAAAAGGAATATATCGGATGTTTATTATTTGATGTAAAAAAATAAAAATAAAAGTGAACCATATAGTTGCAGGCGTATACCTTTTCACACAGGCGTATATATTTACCTGGTTACTACTGCAGGCGTATTTAAGTATGACCGCATGTGACGTATGATCGCTAAATTAATGTGTTTTCATATCTATGAAAAACATATTAAATATATATATTTCAGGTTCTAAACTATCAATTTTCTATATAGATTTTCACCTTAATCAATAAATCTTCACTTAAATAAAGTTATTTCACTTCCTTTTGAGAACTATTTGTTCGCGAATTTTTGTCAGCAAAAAAAATCTGGTATTTTACTACGCCAAATAGTGAGGATTCCGTTGCATTAAAAAAAAATGCATTTTTACGAGTTAAGATTATTTTTTAGGACATCGTGGATTGCAGGATAAATACAATATTGGTCTGTTGACGGTAAATATAGAATTTATTTGACTCGGCGCGAAACGGGGAGAAAGACTCGCTAGAAGCTCGTCTTTCATCCCGTTTCTCAGCCTTGTCAAATAAATTCTATATTTACCGTCAACAGACCAATATTGTATATATAGAAGTAATTACAGGGCAAACACAGACTACACAAGTCTGAAGGTATATTACAGTTAAGTGATGATCTGGATACATAACATAACAACAGTACAGGTAATAAGATAAAACAATATAGAAGTAATAACAAGGCAAACACAGACTACACAAGTATGAAGGTATATTACTGTATAGTGACGATCTAGATACATAACATAACAGCAATACAAGTATAGAGATAAAACAATGTATAAATAATAACAAGACAAACACAGAGTACACAAGTCTGAAGGTATATTACAGTAAAGTGATGATCTGGATACATAACATAACAACAGTACAGGTATAACGATAAAACAATATAGAAGTAATGACAAGGCAAACACAGACTACACAAGTATGAAGGTATATTACTGTAAAGTGACGATCTAGATACATAACATAACAACAGTACAAGTATAAAGATAAAACAATGTAGAAGTAATAACAAGACAGACACAGAGTACACAAGTCTGAAGGTATATTACAGTAAAGTGATAATCTGGATACACGACCAAACAACAGTACAAGTATAAAGATAAAACAATGTAAAAATAATAACAAGACAAACACAGAGTACAAAAGTCTGAAGGTATATTACAGTAAAGTGATGATCTGGATACATAAGATAACAACAGTACAGGTATAAAGATAAAACAATATAGAAGTAATAACAAGGCAAACACGGACTACACAAGTATGAAGGTATATTACTGTAAAGTGACGATCTAGATACATAACATAACAACAGTACAAGTATAAAGATAAAACAATGTAGAAGTAATAACAAGGCAAGCACAGACTACACAAGTCTGAAGGTATATTACAGTAAAGTGATGATCTGGATACATAATATAACAACAATACAAATATAAAGATAAAACAATGTAGAAGTAATAACAAGAAAAAGACATATTACACAAGTCTGAAGGTATATTACAGTAAAATGATGTTCTGGATACACAACATAGCAACAGTACAAGTATAAAGGTAAAACAATGTAGAAGTAATAACAAGACAAACACAGAGTACACAGGTCTGAAGGTATATTACTATATTACAGTAAAGTGAAGATCTGGATACACAACATAGCAACAGTACAAGTGTAAAGATAAAACAATGTAGAAGTAATAACAAGACAAACACAGAGGACACAAGTCTGAAGATATATTGCTATATTACAGTAAAGTGAAGATCTGGATACACAACATAACAACCGTACACATATAAAGATAAAACAATGTAGAAGTAATAACAAGACAGACACAGAGTACACAAGTCTGAAGGTATATTACAGTAAAGTGATAATCTGGACACACAACATAACAACAGTACAAGTATAAAGATAAAACAATGTAGAAGTAATAACAACGCAAACACAGAGTACACAAGTCTAAAGGTATATTTCAGTAAAGTGATGATCTGGATACACAACATACCAACAGTACAAGTATAAAGATAAAACAATGTAGAAGTAATAACAACACAAACAGAGAGTACACAAGTCTGAAGGTATATTTCAGTAAAGTGATGATCTAGATACACCACATAGCAACAGTACAAGAATAAAGATAAAACAATGTAGAATTAATAACAAGACAGACACAGACTACACAAGTCTGAAGGTATATTACAGTAAAGTGATGATCTAGATACACAACATAACAACAGTACAAGTATAAAGATAAAACAATGTAGAAGTAATAACAACACAAACACAGAGTACACAAGTCTGAATGTATATAACAGTAAAGTGATGATCTGTATACACCACATAGCAACAGTACAAGTATAAAGATAAAAGAATGTAGAAGTAATAACAAGACAGACACAAGTACACAAGTCTGAAGGTATACTACAGTAAAGTGATGATCTAGATACACAATATAACAACAATACAAGTATAAAGATAAAGCAATGTAGAAGTAATAACAAGAAAAACAGAGTACACAAGTCTGAAGGTATATTACAGTAAAGTGAAGATCTAGATACATTACATAGCAACAATACAAGTATAAAGATAAAGAAATGTAGAAGCAATAACAAGACAAACACAGAGTACACAAGTCTGAAGGTATATTACAGTAAAGTGATAATCTGTATACACGACCTAACAACAGTACAAGTATAAAGATAAAACAATGTAAAAATAATAACAAGACAAACACAGAGTACAAAAGTCTGAAGGTATATTACAGTAAAGTGATGATCTGGATACATAAGATAACAACAGTACAGGTATAAAGATAAAACAATATAGAAGTAATAACAAGGCAAACACGGACTACACAAGTATGAAGGTATATTACTGTAAAGTGACGATCTAGATACATAACATAACAACAGTACAAGTATAAAGATAAAACAATGTAGAAGTAATAACAAGGCAAGCACAGACTACACAAGTCTGAAGGTATATTACAGTAAAGTGATGATCTGGATACATAATATAACAACAATACAAATATAAAGATAAAACAATGTAGAAGTAATAACAAGAAAAAGACATATTACACAAGTCTGAAGGTATATTACAGTAAAATGATGATCTGGATACACAACATAGCAACAGTACAAGTATAAAGATAAAACAATGTAGAAGTAATAACAAGACAAACACAGAGTACACAGGTCTGAAGGTATATTACTATATTACAGTAAAGTGAAGATCTGGATACACAACATAGCAACAGTACAAGTGTAAAGATAAAACAATGTAGAAGTAATAACAAGGAAAACACAGAGGACACAAGTCTGAAGATATATTGCTATATTACAGTAAAGTGAAGATCTGGATACACAGCATAACAACAGTACACATATAAAGATAAAACAATGTAGAAGTAATAACAAGACAGACACAGAGTACACAAGTCTGAAGGTATATTACAGTAAAGTGATGATCTGGACACACAACATAACAACAGTACAAGTATAAAGATAAAACAATGTAGAAGTAATAACAACACAAACACAGAGAACACAAGTCTGAAGGTATATTTCAGTAAAGTGATGATCTGGATACACAACATACCAACAGTACAAGTATAAAGATAAAACAATGTAGAAGTAATAACAACACAAACAGAGAGTACACAAGTCTGAAGGTATATTTCAGTAAAGTGATGATCTAGATACACCACATAGCAACAGTACAAGTATAAAGATAAAACAATGTAGAATTAATAACAAGACAGACACTGACTACACAAGTCTGAAGGTATATTACAGTAAAGTGATGATCTAGATACACAACATAACAACAGTACAAGTATAAAGATGAAACAATGTAGAAGTAATAACAACACAAACACAGAGTACACAAGTCTGAATGTATATAACAGTAAAGTGGTGATCTGTATACACCTCATAGCAACAGTACAAGTATAAAGATAAAAGAATGTAGAAGTAATAACAAGACAGACACAAGTACACAAGTCTGAAGGCATACTACAGTAAAGTGATGATCTAGATACACAATATAACAACAATACAAGTATAAAGATAAAGCAATGTAGAAGTAATAACAAGAAAAAGAGAGTACACAAGTCTGAAGGTATATTACAGTAAAGTGATGATCTAGATACATAACATAGCAACAATACAACTATAAAGATAAAACAATGTAGAAGTAATAACAAGACAAAAACAGAGTATACAAGTTTGAAGAAATATTACAGTAAAGTAATGATCTGGATACACAACATAGCGACATTACAAGTATAAAGATAAAGAAATGTAGAAGTAATAACAAGACAAACACAGAGTACACAAGTCTGAAGGTATATTACAGTAAAGTGATGATCTAGATACACAACATAGCAACAATACAAGTATAAAGATAAAACAATATAGAAGTAATAACAAGACAAACACAGAGTACACAAGTCTGAAGGTATATTACAGTAAAGTGATGATCTAGATACACAATATAGCAACAATACAAGTATAAAGATAAAATAATATAGAAGAAATATCAAGAGAGACACAGAGTATATAAAACCACTCTTAACTCTAGATCTGTACTTCAATATGCTTAAACTATTTTAATAGGACGAATATAATTTAACCAGTATTTAGTTCACCACGTAGTTTATCTATAGGATGATGTCAATGCAATAGAATAACGTAGTTGACCTATTGGATGATGTCATGCCAATAAAAGAACGTAGTTGACCTATAGGATATCAATCCAATGGAAGAACGTAGTTGACCTATAGGATGATGTCAATCTAATTGAAGAACATAGTTGACCTATAGGATGATATCAATCCAATAGGTAGAACGTAGTTGACCAATAGGATGATGTCAATCCAATAGAAGAACATACTTGACCGATATGATGATGTCAATCCAATAGAAGAACGTAGTTGACAAATAGGATGATGTCAATCCAATAGAAGAACGTAGTTTAGCTATAGGATAATGTCAATCCAACAGAAGAACATAGTTTACCAATAGGATGATGTCAATTCTACAGAAGAACGTAGTTTACTTATAGGATGATGTCAATGCAACAGAAGAACGTAGTTGACCTATATAATGATGTCAAACCAATAGAAGAAAGTATTTTATCTATAGGATGATCCAACAGAAAAACGTAATTTTCCGATAGGATGATGTCAATCCAATAGAAGAATGTAGTTGAACTATAACATGATGTTAATCCAATAGAAGAACGTCGTTGGCCTATATGATGATGTCAATCCAATAGAAGAACATAGTTGACCTATATGATGATTTCAATCCAATAGAAGAACGTAGTTTACCTATAGGATGATGTCAATCCAACAGAAGAACGCAGTTTATTTATAGGATGATGTCAATCTAAAAGAAGAACGTAGTTGACCTATAGGATGATGTCAATCGAACAGAAGAACGTAGTTGACCTATAGAATGATCTCTATCAAATAGAAGAAAGTATTTTACCTATAGGATGTTCCAACAAAAAACCGGAATTTTCCTATAGGATGATGTCAATCCAATAGAAGAACGTGGTTGACCAATAGGATGATGTCAATCCAATAGAAGAATGTAGTTTACCTATAGGATGATGTCAATCCAACAGAAGAACATAGTTTACCTATAGGATGATGTCAATCCAATAGAAGAATGTAGTTTACCTATAGGATGATGTCAATCCAACAGAAGAACATAGTTTACCTATATGATGATGTCAATCCAATAGAAGAACGTAGTTTACCTATAGGATGATGTCAATCCAATAGAAGAACGTAGTTTATCTATAGGATGATATCAATCCAATAGAAGAACGTAATTTAGCTATTAGATGATGTCAATCCAATAGAAAAACGTAGTTTACATATAAGATGATGTCAATCAATAGAAGAAAGTATTTTACCTATAGGATGATCCAACAGAAAAACGTAATTTACCTATTGGATGATGTCAATCCAACAGAAGAACGTAGTTTACCTCTAGGATGATGTCAATCCAACAGAAGAACGTAGTTTACCTATAGGAAGATGTCAATCCAACAGAAGAACGTAGTTGACCTATATCATGATGTCAATCCAATATAAGAACGTAGTTTACCTTTAGATGATGCCTATTCAACAGAAGAATGTAGTTTAACTATAGAATGATATCAATTCAATAGAATAAAGTAGTTTATTTATAGGATGATATCAATCCAACAGAAGAACGTAGTTTATCTATAGGATGATGTCGATCCAACAGAAGAACGTAGTTGACCTATAAGATGACGTCAATCCAATAGAAGAACGTAGTTTACCTATAGGATAATGTCAATTCAATAGAAGAACGTAGTTTACCTATAGGAGGATGTAAATCCAACAGAAGAACGTAATTTACCTATAGGATGATGCCAATCCAAGAGAAGAACGTAGTTCACCTCTAAGATGATGTCAGTCCAACAGAAGAACGTAGTTTACCTATAGGATGATATCAATCCAACAGAAGAACATAGTTTACCTATAGGATGATGTCAATCCAATAGAAGAATGTAGTTTACCTATAGAATGATTGCAATCCAACAGAAGAACATAGTTTACCTATATGATGATGTCAATCCAATAGAAGAACGTAGTTTACCTATAGGATGATGTCAATCCAATAGAAGAACGTAGTTTATCTATAGGATGATATCAATCCAATAGAAGAACGTAATTTAGCTATTAGATGATGTCAATCCAATAGAAAAACGTAGTTTACATATAAGATGATGTCAATCAATAGAAGAAAGTATTTTACCTATAGGATGATCCAACAGAAAAACGTAATTTACCTATTGGATGATGTCAATCCAACAGAAGAACATAGTTTACCTCTAGGATGATGTCAATCCAACAGAAGAACGTAGTTTACCTATAGGAAGATGTCAATCCAACAGAAGAACGTAGTTGACCTATATCATGATGTCAATCCAATATAAGAACGTAGTTTACCTTTAGATGATGCCAATTCAACAGAAGAATGTAGTTTACCTATAGAATGATATCAATTCAATAGAATAAAGTAGTTTATTTATAGGATGATATCAATCCAACAGAAGAACGTAGTTTATCTAGAGGATGATGTCGATCCAACAGAAGAACGTAGTTGACCTATAAGATGACGTCAATCCAATAGAAGAACGTAGTTTACCTATAGGATAATGTCAATTCAATAGAAGAACGTAGTTTACCTATAGGAGGATGTAAATCCAACAGAAGAACGTAATTTACCTATAGGATGATGCCAATCCAAGAGAAGAACGTAGTTGACCTCTAGGATGATGTCAGTCCAACAGAAGAACGTAGTTTATATATAGGATGATGTCAATCCAACATAAGAACGTAGTTTACCTATAGGATAATGTCAATCTAATAAAAGAACGTAGTTTACCTATAGGATGATGTCAATCCAACAGCAGAACGTAGTTTACCCCTATGATATCAATCCAACAGAAGAACGTAGCTTACCTATAGGTTGAAGTCAATCCAATAGAAGAACATAGTTTACCTATAGGATGATGTCAATCCAACAGAAGAACGTAGTTTACCTATAGGATGTCAATCCAACTGAAGAAAACCTTGATGATTCCAAAGAGTTCATCAAAAGCGGCAAATCCAACAACAGACGATACAATGGCAAAAGAAAACTTACAAACGTTGATCTACAAAACACTATGCCAAAAAACTAGATGGATCGACAGGAACCCACCAGAAATCGGAGAGGACCTCAGGTATTCTGTAATGGTTAAGCAATACCTGCACCACTAGTCGCAACCAGAGTGTTATTCTTGTTACACACCCGGTGATTGATAGGTCATGAATATGATAGTTGATCGCTGTGATAGACCATCACTTTACACGAAAAGATAAACACAAAGTACCAAAAATCCTACGGGAGCAAAGGACGGATCTGGGTGCAAAGTGCAACATCATTACTTGCATAGACAAAGTATATTTTTTTTAAATGTCGACAACTTCCATGACTATATTAAATCCAAGGTCGAGTTGAATCTGTGGCTACCCAAACTCACAGGTCGGATAAATGTCCCTCTCCGGCAACACGAAATCACAGGTCGGAGTAGAAGTTGCTACTACCCAAGCTCTCACGTCAGGTTTATGCAACCACCCACGCCTCTACGGTAACACGAAATCATGTTAGAGCTTTGTCTACTGGAACTCCTAGGTCAGATACCAGCCTTGACTACCCGAACTCCCAGGTCGTGTTAAACCTTTAGCGATCATAACTCCTAAGTCAGGTAGAGCATTGACTATCCCAACACCCAGGTCAGGTAAGAGATTTGACTACATGTCTTCTCATGTCAGGTGACAACGTTGACCACTCGGACTCCTAGGTCAGGTAAAAGCTTTGACTATCCGAACTCCCAGGTCACGTAAGAACTTTGACTTCACAAGCTCTTAAATCGGTTAACAGCTTTGACTAACTGAACTCCCAGGTCAGGTTAACGCTTTGACTACCCGAAATTCTAGTTCAGGTAATATATATAAGAGCTTTGATTACCCAAACTGCCAGGTCATGTAAAACTTTGACTACCCGAACTCCTAGGTCAGGTAAAACCTTTGACTACCCGAACTCCTAGGTCAGGTAAAACCTTTAACTAACCAAGCTTCCAGATCAGATAAGCGCTTTGACTACCCGAACCCCAATGTCAGATAAAAGCTTTGATCACCCGAACTCTTCGGTCATTTTCTAGTTTAATATCAATGTATGAAACCGACCTAGATACATCAGCAATGTACTTTATTTCAAGGTCAATGGAATAGATAAGATCAAAATAAGTACCAAAGCTAGAATTATTTAGTGATAGGGCAGCTATGGGTTCTTGAAGGGTAAGCATTTCACGCGACACTAGAGACATTATTTATGCATGTTTTAAATTGAGAAGAAAGCTACATACATGATTTGGTAACACTTTGTAATAAGCACAATCCTGTCCTTTCCTCATTCACGACTAATCACTGGAACTGCTTAACATTCAGTAGCACATGAGCATCCCCCTCATCACCGTGTTTTTAGTTGGATTGTAGTTGCTCAAACTTCAGTTTTTTAGCTGCATTTTGTAGACAATTGGTTCCTAATTGGCATTGTATCTTTGGTCATTGCATTGTCAGTCCGTTTTATAAATGAATTACGCCTTCCGACTATCCCTATTGTAACTTCAAACTGATTTTCTTTGCTATCATTGCAAACACTATTGATGCACTAAAACATATACAACTCCAAGCTACTGTCAAATTTGAAGAAATATTCATGTAGTAGATATTTATAATGCCGTGAAGAAACATTAATCTGATCTTCGGGACTTGACTCCGAATCACAAATATTAGTCTGACCTTCAGGACTTGTCTCCAAATTAAAGACATTAGTCTGACCTTCAGGACTTGACTCTAAACGAAGGACATTACTTTGACCTTTAGGACTTGACTCCAAATTAAAGACATTAGTCTGACCTGCAGGATTTGACTCCAAATTAAAGACATTAGTCGGACCTTCAGGACTTGATTCTAAATTAAAGACATTAGTCTGACCTGCAGGATTTGACTCCAAATTAAAGACATTAGTCGGACCTTCAGGACTTGACTCTAAACTAAAGACATTACTCTGACCTTTAGGACTTGACTCCAAATTACAGACATTAGTCTGACCTTCAGGACTTGACACTAAACTAAAGACATTACTCTTTCGTTTAGGACTTGACTTCAAGTTAAAGACATTGGTCTGACCTGCAGGATTTGACTCCAAATTAAAGGCATTAGTCTGCCCTTAAGAACTTTACTCCAAGTTAAAGACATTACTCGGTCCTTCAGGACTTGATTCCAAATTAATGATATTACTATGACCTTCAGGACTTTACTCAAGGTTAAAGGCATTACTCTGACCTTCAGGAATGGACTCTAAATTTAAAAAAAAACATTAGTCTGACTTTCAAGAATTTACTCTAAATAAAAAATAAACATTATTCTGACCTTCAGGAATCGACTGAAAGCTAAAGACATTACTCTGACCTTCAGGACTTGACTTCAAATACAACACCATATTCGTGATTAAATAAATTCCTATGAATCTTAATTGTTTTAATATAATTTGTCATGTCAATTTTGCATTGAATTTCCAATTTTTCTTAAAATAACTACCAATAAATACATTTAGCTTACAGACAAATCCATATTACCTATTACATATTGTATTATATAACAATTGTCCCATATTCTACCTCAACAATTTTGTGGCAGGTCGGTGTTTTTCTCTTGGTACTCGTGTTTCCTCCACCAATAAAATTGACCCCCACGATGTAACTATAATAACACAATAATAAAATGTCAAAGAGAAAAACAAATGTAAAAATAAATGGTTTACTGAGATAAGTAAAGATAATGTTGCTTAGATCGTTGTTTGTCCCTTTGTCCTTTTTCTTTTGGCCATTGTGCTGTCTCTCTTTGTCATTTTTCTTTTGGCCATTGTGCTGTCTCTTCTTGTCCTTTTTCCTTTGGCCACTGTGCTGTCTCTCCTTGTCCTTTTTCTTTTGGCCATTGTGCTGTCTCTCCTTTTCATTTTTCTGTTGGACATTGTGCTGTCTCTCCTTCGATTTACGGATTCTGATTATCCCTTTGGTATCTTCAAACACTTCTTACTGAATTAAGAAAAGATGATGTTGTTCATAAAGATAATGATAGTATAATAATACTACATAATGAAACAATTTACTAACATTTTGGTGAATAATTTGAAACAGACGATGAAAATGCTATGGATCTTTTTTCTTAAAGATTTCCCTGTTAAAAGATTTAGATAATAATCTGATGAATCAATTGTGTTGTTTGGCTATATTAAGTATATTTGTGTTACCTCTTCTTTTAGCATAAAATACATTTAATGTTTATTGCTTGGTCTTGTTTATGGTGTTTTACGCCACTATCAACAATATTTCAGTTTTATTATATATTAATGCATATTTTTTCTATTAATTTCAATGGAAAATAATCGTGCAATATATCATTGTATTTGCACGCTTATAAGTTTCGTCATTTTCGGAAAACTACTGATGTGTTCCGAAATATGTCTTAAATTTATTGCATCAAGATGAGGAATTTGAGGAAATTCTACCGGAGGAAAGCAATGCAGACGATATTAATATGGACAACAAAAATTACTGATAAAATGTATATTGCACTAGTTCAAATATGAATATTTGAAATATATCAATATTCCACTTAAATATAATTTTAAAAATAAATGCTTTAGACATCAAATATTTATTACTATATAATAAAAGGGTTATTGCATGAATATTGGTGAATATTTATGCAATAACCCTATAATATCGTGGCGATCAGTTTTATTGGTGGGGAAAACCGTAGTACCCGGAGAAAACCTCTGACCTGTCGCAAGTCACTGACAAACTTTTTCACATAATATTGTATCGAAAACACCTCGTCATGAACGGGGTTCGAATGCACAACGTTAGTGGTGATAGACAATGATTGCATAGGTATCATACGGTCACGACCACGATGGTCCCAAAGGTTCGAGCCCAAATCGGGTCAAGCCAAAAACTAAGGAAATTGTTATTTGTTGCATCTCTGCTAAGCACGCAACATAGAGGAGAAAGAGCAAAACCTGGTTGGCTCAGAATCAGGATAATGAGTCCGAGTTGGGCGATATATCTATCCGCGGACTGTTGTTTCAGTGAGCTAACACTATACAAATTCAACTTAGCGTGTTAGTCTAGTACAAAGAGGACCTCATCATCAACTTGTTCTCTCCATGACATAGCCTAAAGTTGGCGTTAAACAGCAATCAACCACAGGGGCGTAGCTCCCTATGCGCAACAACGGAAGTGCGTACACATAAAAAATCAGCTAATAACGAAATATGCGTTTTCTTTATGAAATCAAACTTTAAAAGTAAGATGGCGTTCCATTTTTTGGTTTTAAATGATTTCTAAACCAGATTGAAAATAATCCGATTCCAGATCTGGAATGTCTAGATTACGCACCGGAATTGCAACATTTTGTATTAAGGATGTTGTCTAGATAACGAATTATATGTCATATCCTCAATACGTGTTTTCTATATCCATCTCCGGCACATACGACCTGACCGTAAAACACGGAGAGTGAACTGTATGCAGAACAAAACACACTCACGCATTCAGGTTCTGTAGTATGTAATTCTGGTAAAATCCAGGAGCAAGCCCACCTGGACCCCCTACCATGGCTTTGCCTTGGACCCACTGAGGGTCTTGAGCGGTCCCCTGACCCCTCGCCGAAATTATGCATATACTTCGATTTGCTCTAGCTACGACCCTGACCCACTGGTTCACCCAAATACAACAAGAGTTTATTGTAAATGTGATGTCCCTTTATCAAGCTTCGTACTGAATCTTTATTACCTCCCTTTCATTGTAAAAAAGTTACCTTTGGGTAGACAATTTCAAATTGAGATAATCAAACTTTTTATTTTAATTCAATTCATGATATAAAACATTTTATTTTCTTTTTCCTTTCCTTTATTTTTATTTTAGCTTTGTATATTGGCAAATATTATCTATTTATATGTATTCCTCACCATTTATAGTTTTGTTTCTGTGTGTTTATTGTTTAATTGACAGTTTGAGACAAGAGACAATTTGCCCTCTCCCACCCACCTCTTTTATGTATAAAGTTAATTCCATTTTCAGTAATATACTACCCTAGAAATTGTCCCGTACAACCGGCAAGGCTTAAATTCTAAAGAAAAACGGAAAGATGTATTCAATTACCTGTGTTAGGGTTAGTGCTATAGTGTTTAACGCCACTTTCAACAATATTTCAGTCATATCGTGGTGGTCATCTTTATTGGTGTTCAATTATCTGAAATCCAAGAGGTGTAATATATAGCTTACAGGGGCGGATCCAGGATTTGTGGTTAGGGGGCGTTAGTAGGCGAGGGGTCTGGGGACCGCTTAAGGTCTTCAGCGGGTCCAAGGCAGAGCCTTGGCAGGAGACCAGGGGGGGAAGCCCCCCGGAAGATCTGGGGTTTGAGGAATTACAGACATTTATTTGAACGACAATTTTGAACCAACCACACCATTTTTATCAGACCACAAAAACTTGACTGTGAGTCTTAATTTTATCTGATAATTGTTAACAGTATGTTTTTGTCAGATTATAAGAAGGCATGCCTTATAAAAACCTAAAGTAACAAATTTCTTTAACAACCGTGATGCGAATTGTTCAACTCATGACTGATCGATCACGATATTTTAACCCTTCAAAGAACTATTGGTTTAGTTTTAACGCATTCCTCATTTCACTAATTGATCTGTACTTTCGGTGCTTGTCCTTTCGGGTGGTTCTAGCTAATGCTGCCCGTCCGGATGGAGCTTTTCTTTTGGTCGTTTGATTCATTCATTGAAAACGTATGATTCGACCGTTCTTGTTTATAGACAAAATAAAAGGGTACATATAAAGTGCGAAACGAAATAGAAACGAAACGAAACGAAATCAACGAAAACGAAAACGAAACGAAACGAAACGAAACGAAATCAACAAAAACGAAACGAAACGAAACGAAATCAACGAAATGAAAACGAAATAAAACGAAACCAACGAAAGCAAATCGAAACCAACGAAAACAAAACGAAATAGACTGATATGAAGAAAATGGAAGGAAAAAAATAAAAGACAAAACGAAATAAAGTAATAAAAAAAAAAAAAATCGATTTTTTAAATACAATATTTTTGATTAATTATAACCGGGAAACCATCTTGCATGTCTGTCCGTTACAGTACTCCTCACGTACATTACCCGCAACTCAATTCAAGTCGGGTTTGCTTGTCGACAAACTTTCAGAAGTTCAAATGTCATATTTTTATTTGTGTTTGAGTGTGTGTCAGTATTTATGAATTATAAAGTTTCTGGAGTGGGCATATAGAAAAAATGGGGGGGGGGGATTTGAGGGGGTATTTTCATAGATTGGGATATTGAGGGTTCATTTTTCGTCCGATTTTATTACGTTTTTCGTTTGCATTCTTCATAAATTTGCCTATTCGCAAATCATACGGGATGGTCTTGAGTTTCAGATTCTGGGCACTATTTGACTACTGGATTTTCCCGACTTGTCACGTTTAATCCCCATGTTGTTGTTCAGTTGTTCCGTTGATTGAAAACTCAGATGGTTGAGTTTCTTATCGGTTTTGTCTGTTTTTGTGGACTTTCCCTTTTGAATGCGCCTTGGAGTACGGTACCATTGTTATTACCTTTATTCGGTAGTGTGCCAACAGATCTGGCGTAATGTCTTACCGTTGTTCTTTCCGAGATATACAGGGGTCAAAAAGACCCAACACTATAAACTTTTTATTTCAAATCCTATTGTTCTATTTTGAAGAACTAAAAAGAAAACCAACAGCAACATAACAGGACGTACAGTGAGCGCCCTCCTTACAGAAGAACTTCTGGATAAAATAATGCTTGCAAAAACTAAACATAAGAAACTCTGGAAGTTTTATTGAAATCCATTATGCTGTTTAGGAAGAGTTATGGATAACGCAACAGTATCCTTTCTCTATTGTATAGCCTTGTATGACAATTACATAGCCTTAAATGATAAAGTCCAAAATTGAAGAAATTTTAGCAAGAACTGTTGAAATGGGAAAACAAAAATAGAAGGTGCACAATGCCATTTGGTACTAAAGAATTCATGAAATTAATAAACCTTGCAATATGGTATTAAAGATTTCCTGTAAGATTCATTCAATTCCATCAAGTTGTTAAGGAGGAATTGCATAGGCAGTGAGGGAAGCACTCACGAACAAACGGACATATACTATATACCCCCCTCCCGCTGGATAGCGAGGGGTATAAAAATATGTGCCGTATCAAATTTTATTAATACCGGAAAAATGTTTGGAGGGGGGGGGTGATTTGGGGGTTTTTTTAATATGAAAAGGGATCAAAGGGAAAAAAGGTACTTTTACAAGATATGTAGATTTTTTTAAAATTTCTAAAGGTAGTTTTTGATAGGATTTGTATACCTCCGCCAAAAAAAGATTGGGGTATATAGGACTTCTGCTGTCCGTTCGTTCGTTTGTTCGTCTGGTCGTCACACTTTTTCGTCTCTCCGACACACTTTTAAATTTTGCTCGGACGGGGATATTTATTAGTGTACTTTAACTACTGCACTTCTGTTATTTTAATTCCTCTCCTTTCAACAGACTTGACGTTGCTCTTATGGTTCCCAAATTTAAAAGAAGCCACTAAGTGAAAAGGACAGACTCCCGCTGAATAAATGCATAGTATTCTTGTTCAATGGTGATCAAATCCTGTCCTCTCCTGATGAAAGACACTGAGACATGTGTGGGAAGTAGTCTAGTATCGTATTTCGTTTTGTTTTCGTTGATTTCGTTTTGCTTTCGTTGGTTTCGTTTTATTTCGTTTTCATTTCGTTGATTTCGTTTCGTTTCGTTTCGTTTTTGTTGATTTCGTTTCGTTTCGTTTCGTTTTCGTTGATTTCGTTTCGCTTCGTTTCGTTTCGTTTCTATTTCGTTTCGCACTTTATAGGTACCCCAAATAAAAGCGGAAATTGTCAATACATGAACTTGTTGTTGATTTCTGATAAGCTAACGTAACTAAATTAGATGATCAGAATCGTTTCATGCAGCATTAATGTTAACATATTAGTCTTTGTTTGTCCATAAACAGGAACGAATCATACGTTTTCAATGAATGAACCAACGGCAAAACGAAAAGCTTCATCCGGACGACAGTGTATACTGATCATTTATCAATGGGTAGAGCTTTTTAGAATGATATCCCAAATTTACTCCTAATATCATTACTATTCATTTTGACTTACAGGTAACGAGTTAACCATTCATGAAAAAGTTGTTTGTTGAACTGCTTAATTAACGTTGTATAACATATGCTTTGCGAATTTTAGGGGGGGGCACGCCCCGCACGCCACTGGCTTGCAAGATACACATTACAGAGTTGTCCGTCGTGGTCATGTTGGTATGGTAATTGGATTTATAGCTATCTATTGTATCAGTGCCTATCTCCACTAAAATGTTGAGTTCGATCCCACCCAGGCGAGGTGTACTCGATAGAACATTATGTGTTAAAGTTTGTCAGTGACTTGCGGCAGGTCAGTGGATTTTCTTGGGTACTCCGGTAGCATCCACCAATAAAACTGACCCCCACTATATAACTGAAATATTGTTGAAAGTGGTGTTAAACATCTTTCCCCACATTTCAGAGAAATAGATGAACTATTTATTAGAAGCCAATTGGGGGATGTATCTTTAACTCTTTTTATTCTAATCAAAGATGAGTAGCAGTTCTATTTAATACAACTTTTGAATATAAAATAATTAAAACAAATTAAAAAGATGATAATGGCAATTTATTAGCGTTAGATATTGAAATGGAAAGTAAAACGACTACATTTATTAATTTATATTGCTCAAATAATAATGGAAAGACGAGAATTAGATGGTTAAATACCAGTGAATTCTTTAAATGTTTTTGGATAGATATAGGGAAATGTGTTTTAAGATCAATAAACTATGGATATGAAAAAGAGTGATATGTCAATAACTCAAGAAGAGGTATAGTAACTAGTATTATAAAAGGTGATAAACCAAAGCGGTAGATCAACAGCGTAGTGTCCAATAAAGGGGGGTATTTACTAACTACCAAAATCGGCCTCACATTTTGAAGAAAAATAAATAGGCACTGTATTTATGTGTGATATTTTACTTGGACACGCCTCACCCTTTCTTGCAATGATATTATTACATATCTCGCTTGTTTGTATTTGAAAGAATGTCCACCCATTCACACCTATATTTCTTTAAACATGCGTATATAGAGATAATAGGCTACTTTTTTGTAATTTGTTCCAGGTCTTTCACAAATTGACTGGACTGCATAACATGTCCGTTTGTGCTTTATGGAATTCCCACACATTCTGGTCGCGTCACCCGAAAAATCAACATCAGCGCGGTCATTGACAATCGTATTGTTTGGTCTATGAAATCCCCATAATGAGTACTCTCTTTATTGTAGCGGAATGCGCTCATATACAAAATAATTTTTGATACTAACAGATCGGTTGATGAGGGTGCATATTGACCTTGAGTGCTTCCTATACTAGCCTATTGCATTGAGAAAAATGTGTTTTTTAACAATGGCTGCTTATCTTCAAAAATTTAGAAGATATATAAATTAGAAAAATATATCCAAGCTCCTAACAAATATATATGATATCAGGAAAACATTTGTTTCAATAATCTTAAATTTAAACTCCCTATTACGGATTTGCGTTTTTGTTTTTGTTTACATGCATCATAGAAACTGAGTATTTTGACCTGATAATTCGACAGACATCATATTGATTACATGATATGAATTACTGGGCTAGAACTTTGAAGAAGGTAATAATTTGTGGGTATCAAAATTATATCATAAACTACAATTTTGTCATCTCTTGTCCCGAAGCAGACGACAGATCACGATACAATTCGATTATATTTTCTCATTCATGAAAAAGTCATTTCTGCCAATTCTACAATTATACAAATTTAAATGAATTACTACTTACAAGACGCCACAATAAAAAAAATGTACAATACCAGTAATGATAACCTCCCTTTAATATATGGTCATGCGTACAAGACTTTAAAATTAAATAGCAATATTTCAGTGCAAACCATGTATTTCGAATGCAATTGTATTCAGTTTAATTGTTTTTACACGTTTTAATTTGGAATATTACTTCAAATTTAAATTGTTTATACATTAAATCATCAAGCTTCACCATATATACAGTTGATATGCATGCTATTTAAGTCGGTAACAATATTCTTATTTCTGTTTGTGCAAAATCATTGACAAAGCAGGGATGGTTATAACGTAGGACGTCGGACTCCTAATACGGAAGCCATTGTGTCAGTCTTCAATGCAAGTGTTTACTTTCAGCATTATTTATTGTAAGGACAACATTAAATGTCATTGTGTGTCAAATATATCTAAAAGTCCGCTAAACAACGGTGTATCCATCATTCAAATGCATGGCTGCCGATAATGTAGGCTGCCGAACCCATAAATCGGACGTCCTTTTGTCACGCTTGAAAGTAAAGTTTTTACCTGTAGCATTAGTTATTCCTAGGATAACAGGGCCCGGGTGGATCAATGAGTTTGGTAATCGGATTACCTAACAACTCAAACAAGCCTATCACCAATACGGCGTCAGCCTTGTAAATTACAAAAAGGGTGCACTCGACTCGCAGTTGCAAGTGAGAAAGTTTACCAGTTACTTGCCCATGGTGGGTGGTTCTCACCGGGTACTCCGCTTCTTCCACCACTAAAACTGGTCGCTAGACAACGGTGTATCCATCATTCAAATGCATGCTGTCAAACTGTACATCATAATGTAGGCTGCCGAACCCCTAAATCGGAGGTCATTTTGTCACGCTTCAAAGTATAGCTTTTACTTGTAGCATTAGTCATTCCAATGATAACAGGGTCCGGGTGGCTCAGTGAGTTAGTTAGTCGGATTACCTAGCAACTCATACAAGCCTATCACCAATACGCGTGGGTTCGCGCCAGCTTTGTAAATTACAAAAAGGGTGCACTCGACTCGCAGTCTCAAGTGATAAAGGTTACCAGTTGCTGGCCCATGGTCGGTGGTTCTCACCGGGTATTCTGGCTTCTTCCACCACTAAAACTGGTCGCCATGATATAGCTGAAATATTGCTGAAAGTGGCGTTACACACCAAAAATCAATCAATCAATCAATCCAAGGATAACCTTCTTTTTTTTACTTAAGTACTTTTTACTTGTTTGTATGTCTCGAGAAGAAATATTATTGGATGGTAGGATAGGGCAGTAGATCAATTTGTTTTCTTTTACCACAACCACCATTGACATGCTATCTTAGTATGGTAGTTGGATATATGACTGCCTATTCAATCAGTGCCTATCGCCAATAACCTTGTGAGTTCGAATTCCACTCAGGTGATGTGTACTCGATACAGCATTATGTGATAAATTTTGCTAGTGATTTGCGTCAGGTCGGGGCTTTTCTGATAAAGATTGCCAGTGACTTGTGTCAGGTCGGTGGTTTTCACCGTATACTCTGGTTTCCTCCACCAATAAAACTCACTGACATAATATAGCTGAAATATTGTGGCGTTAAACAACCTAGCCCTAACCCCTTAATTAATCTTACTGATACAAATGCATTGATGACCCTCAGATGAAGATATATTAATATAAGTCCATTTCTACCCATCGTAGAGAAATACAAGATCTGTGATAGCATATAATGCCATTTTTATATGATTTTAATATAAAGTTACCAGTATTATTTACTTGTAAAACAGATCTATTTTGTTATCAGTATACTCAAATATGCGATCACTCGACAACTCATTTATTCCATTACTCATTTGTATCATCCTAATTTTGTGTGAGTGTTATTATATGAATACAATTTGAAAAAAATATGTGTTCACATTTACTCATTTACTCCATTTACTCATTTCTTTCATCCTAATTGTATGTGAGTGTTATTATATGAATACAATTTAAAAACAATTGTGTGTTTACATTTACTCATTTACTCTATTACTCATGTGTTTCCTAATTTTATGTGAGTGTTAGTATACGATTACAAATTTGTTTTAATCTGTGTTCATTGTACATATAAACAATGTAACTGTAAGAATTGGTTTTTATTCATTTTGTTGTTCATTATTTTCTTTAAATAAATTATTAATTTCTGTGTTAGTTTTAGTTATGCTTTTCAATGTTTTGAAATTTTCAAATTATGTAATATATATATTTTTATGTTAATAATAAAATGTTTGACCTCACGCTGTTCAATGTTTTTTGATGTATTTCATTTTTTTAATATGCATATTATATTTTTATATTATTAGTATATTTTTTTAGTCTGTGTTTGACATTGTTAAGTTGGTAATATGAACAAATTAAATATTCACCAACCATACAAGAAAATTTAATTAATGATGTTATGTACATTCTAATCTAAATATTCAATATTAATTCAATTCAAAAAGGTTGGTATATCTATTTACAAAAATATATCCGCGGAAATCAACATTAAATTCGTAAAATTCAAATAAGAAACAAATAAATATAAAAATATATGTAAAACTGATTGCGTGCCATGATATTTAGTCAAAGATGGTTCAATTTTTCTGATGTCGAAAAGACTAGAAAATAGTGACAGTATAAAGTTGATTGGCCATTTTTTTTTGTTTTTTTTTTTCAAATGAAAGAGGGGGGTGGGGTGGGTGAAATTTTATAGCGGGGAATTGTTTTATGTTTATCAATAACGGACCTCATTTTGCTTTATACCGTATTATATAGATTTGCATAAGTATGTTACCTTTTATAACATTACATAGATAGGAAAATACATATTGCTAATACTGCTATAAGATATAAATTGAAAAATAAATTTGTAATATTTTAATAATTTATGCTAAATAACAAAATTATAATAGATATTACAGTTCATTGAGGTAACTTACTCCCTTCGACAATTTGTTCATAATTCTAGATACAGAGTATGTATGTTTCAGACAGTATTTGTTCACCAGTTTATTAGTAGCCTGTGTAGGTCAGTCGTTGAGATAGTTTACATCTGTTACTGAATATAAGTTAAAACATTAGGAAGAAGACAACAGTATCTTGTAATTTGTACATAATGTTGATTACAATTATTCAGTCTTGAAACAATGCAAAGTAAATACGTAAACAAGCAAAACACACGAACTCCCACAAAACGCGAGAACTAGATCAAGAACTGCAAAAGAATAGCTATCGTGTTTGTTTACACATTCAAACACCTAATGCTACCTGACTTTAAGCCCTTATTACACTCAATATAACAATAATACATGAAATTTGAAATATATGTCCATTCGGTTCAGAAATTGAATTTCCATGACGATTAACATATACTTATGATGCTTATACTTGATGCATCGCGTAATCGTGAACTTGGTTTGACTAACTGTTGAACATATGGAGCACACTTTTCATACAATTATTACGATGAAGCACTAATCACCAAGATCAGAAGATTCATGTAAGTACAACTACAGTGTAAAAAAAAGACCTCATTAGAAATGTAAGAACAACTACAGTATAAACAAAAAGACCTCATTAGAGATCAGGTTCATGTAAGTACAACTACAGTGTAAAACAAAGACCTCATTAGAGATCAGGTTCATGTAAGTACAACTACAGTGTAACACAAAGACCTCATTAGAGATCAGGTTCACATAAGTACAACTACAGTGTAAAGCAAAGACCTCATATAGAGATCAGGTTCATGTAAGTACAACTACAGTGTAAAACAAAGACCTCATTAGAGATCAGGTTCATGTAAGTACAACTACAGTGTAAAACAAAGACCTCATTAGAGATCAGGTTCATGTAAGTACAACTACAGTGTAAAAGAAAGACCTCATTAGAGATCAGGTTCATGTAAGTACAACTACAGTGTAAAACAAAGACCTCATTAGAGATCAGGTTCATGTAAGTACAACTACAGTGTAAAACAAAGACCTCATTAGAGATCAGGTTCATGTAAGTACAACTACAGTGTAAAACAAAGACCTCATTAGAGATCAGGTTCATGTAAGTACAACTACAGTGTAAACAAAAAGACCTCATTAGAGATCAGGTTCATGTAAGTACAACTACAGTGTAAAACAAAGACCTCATTAGAGTTCAGGTTCATGTAAGTACAACTACAGTGTAACACAAAGACCCCATTAGAGATCAGGTTCACATAAGTACAACTACAGTGTAAAGCAAAGACCTCATTAGAGATCAGGTTCATGTAAGTACAACTTCAGTGTAAAACAAAGACCTCATTAGAGATCAGGTTCATGTAAGTACAACTACAGTGTAAAACAAAGACCTCATTAGAGATCAGGTTCATGTAAGTACAACTACAGTGTAAAAGAAAGACCTCATTAGAGATCAGGTTCATGTAAGTACAACTACAGTGTAAAACAAAGACCTCATTAGAGATCAGGTTCATGTAAGTACAACTACAGTGTAAAACAAAGACCTCATTAGAGATCAGGTTCATGTAAGTACAACTACAGTGTAAAACAAAGACCTCATTAGAGATCAGGTTCATGTAAGTACAGCTACAGTGTAAAACAAGACCTCATTAGAGATCAGGTTCCCCAATACAACAATGAATCAAATGAGATGAAGATGTAATTAGCTATGTTCGAAATAATGAATACCGGGATACATTATCGCTGGTTTGAAATAATGAATACAGGGACACATTATCGCTGGTTTGAAATAATGAATACAGGGACACATCATCTGTTGTTTGAAATAATGAATACCGGGACACATTATCGCTGGTTTGAAAGGGCTAATCATATATTTGAAATAATGAATACCGGGACCCATTATCGCTGGTTGGAAATAATGAATCCAGGGACACATTATCGCTGGTTTGAAATAATGAATACAGGGACACATCATCGGTGATTTGAAATAATGAATACCGTGACACATTATCGCTGGTTTGAAAGGGCTAAGCATATATTTGAAATAATGAATACCGGGACACATTATCGCTGGTTTGAAATAATGAATACCAGGACACATTATCTCTGGTTTGAAAGGGTTAAGCATATATTTGAAATAATGAATACCGGGACACATTATCGCAGGTTTGAAATAAAGAATACCGGGACACATTATCGCTGGTTTGAAATAATGAATACCGGGACACAGTATCGCTGGTTTGAAAGCTAACCATATATTTACTAACCATTACACATAGAATATAGTTTCTTTCATTACGAACAACTCGTATCATGTTGAGATGATATAAACCGTGGTGACATTATAGCAGTTTGAAACACTGATGTTTTCCGAGATCTTATGTAAATAACTTTTATCTTGAGATTATTCTATTTGAGCTGGCAAGTTGCATTGACTGGGTATTTTTACTGGCACCACTGTCGCATGTTACCTGTTGAGCTTTGGGCAGTTAGTTGTAAATCTAGTTCACTTCCTGTTGACAGCACATAACATTATACATTGTATTAATGAAAGATGTTTCAATAATTGTCAAATATGTTATTTATTGATTTTATTTTTTTTATTTTTTTTTAGTTTAGCACCACTTTCAGCAATATTTTAGCTATATCATGGCGCCCAGTTCTAATGTTGGAAGACACTGGAGTATCCGGAGAAACCCACCAATCATGGGAATCCAACAGGTAAACTTTATCACTTGCGCTGCGAGTCGAGTGCACCCTTTTTTGTAATTCACAAAGCCGGGCGCGAACCGATGCCTTATTGGTGATGGGTTTGTATGAGTTGTTAGGTAATCCAACTACCTAATTCATTGACCCACCTGTGCCCTCTTGTTTATTGATATTTTCTTTCCATTATGTAAAATGAAATCTTCGTTATTACATAATGTAAAGAAAAAAAGAGGGCAACTTGTAAATGTTTTGAAAGAAAGGGGGAACTGTGTTTTGGCTTTTCTGTGGGATTCGTGAAGAGCAGTCGTTGGTTTTCTGTGTAATTATTAGGAGACCACTGTTTATCATTTTGCCCTTTTTTCCTTTTGGCCTTCCTGATTACCCTGTTCATATATTTAAGCTTTTCTTAATATGCAACCAGATCGTGGAAAACAAATATATTATTGTTAAAATAAGACATATTGAGAGCATGTATGCTCGTATGTCAAGAGTTTCGTTTCCGTTTCGTTCGGAATAATGTATTCTGAAGTTGGAATATTATTTGTGTGATAAGTAATGTTGAATTGGTAATAAAGAACAGTGTATTGGAAAAAGGAATAGGGTATGCAAAAAAAAAAAGAATAGGGTATGGAATTGTATATTGCGTAATGATCAAGTTCTATATGATATCATTAATAATCAGAATATGTTTTTGTTATAGTTAATGTACAACATATATGAGATGAATGAAAAATGCTATTTTTCTCATTTAAGCTTTCATGATTTATAAAATATTTTTTGAAAGGTTTTATCCTGACTGTGGATAAAATACAAGATGAATGATAGGAATGTGACAATCATTAAATACATATAGCTGGTAAAACTATAGATAAACATAGGCATTATTTGTTATAAGAAGTCCAATAAATATGTAAGATGTGTAAACGTAATTTGCTTTCGTCAAGAAAAGCGTAGAAAATCTACAAAAAGGTTGAATATACCAAAGGGGTATCCATAATTCATAAAAAGAAGAACAAAACAAGCTATAACAGTGAATGATTTACAAATAGATATACAGAAAACAAAAAATTGAGCAACACAAAACCCCCCCTCCAAGAAATTAAGTTTTCTTACATTATATCCAACTTCAAATAATAAATAGTGTGGCTATTTGGAAGTGTTACAGGAGCAAATTGGTTATTTGTGCAAAATATGTTAGTGTTACTGAGTCACCCGTGTTCCAATTAGAACATAATATACCGAAAATGAGTAAAACATAAGTTTATACTTTAACTGTGAATAACATAAAGTATGTGTATTACAAATGTTAAAGGCATACATTGATTACCTTTGGACAGAATATCAGTGTTACTGCACATTTCTTGTTCCAGGAAGTGCATATGATATCTATGATGACCAAGACATCAACTTTTTTCCTGAAATAAAAGTACATTGGGAACGTACATTAAAAATCGTATAAGTGTAAATTATATTGTGGAATACTTATCAGTGTTACTATGCATGCAATATATAAGGTAAGTAAACATCAATGTTCTTCATTGAAGTTTCCAATACTTTGTCTTTGAGCGGGCCTAATGAAGTTTGTTTTCCAGAAACGGGTCGTGAGGACTACATTATATATTGTATTTATATACAGTATTACATTAATTATATCAGAGAAACCTTTGTGTGCCTAAATTTCAAAGTTGCTAAAATTGATTTAAAACGAGCATGTTAATTATACGGCGCAACATTTAGCCTAATTTATAATTCCCCCGTTTTATTCCTGTCAAAAAATCGTTTCAAGGGATATGTTTGATGCCTATGCTAATAATCAAATCAATATAACACACAGTTATCATACAGGTACTCACATATACCAATACTTTATATTATTATCATGCAATGCTTTTATTATTAAGCACACACTTCATTTAAATTTCATTGATTTTGCATTTGACCACATAGCATCATGCTTATAACAGAACAAAAACATTTATCATGTAATAAAAAATCATTCAATAGTGTATTTGAGGGAAATGTTATCATTTGGCAATACCAGGAGATCTAGCAAGAACAATACAGAAGAAAATATTCAATACATGTATATGTAATGAAAATACATGACGCTATTTGGAACGTTGCGTGTTAAAGTTAATACCACCAAATTAATCATCCAAATTTGAAATATCATTGTACAAAAAAAATGCAATCGACGCTAATTCAACAAACTGCTGAAATACAACAGTAAATCTGGATACCCACAAACACAACTAAATGTTTCCGCTTAACTGTCAATTTTAAAAAAAACATGTTTAAGTCCAAAGGGAAATTGATAGTCATATAGAAATATTTCTTTCCCATGGATTTATGTTTGGTCCCATGAGAAGTTTCATTTTCCATGGGACCAGAATTCTCCCTCGAGACTTGATAAATATATCATGGGAAACATGTTCTTACAATGGGATTTTACTTTTCCCGTGTTTTTGAGAATTGCATCACAGGAAAATATGAAGAGATATTAGTTAATACATTTCCTTTTGTGAAGTACCGTTTAATTCTGCAACAAAATCAGTATTTTGTTTGTTTTGCTATATTTAAGACATCAATCAGTTGTGGTTTGACAGCTTTAATCTTGATACATGCATTCGTCCGTGTACACGTTTGGTGTAGTCTGTACTAATAACAGTATGGTTTTAGTGACAAGATCAGTGCTGTACACATGGTGGCTGATTTGACGTAAGATGTATTACTTATAATAATGGTTGACATTTGAATCATTGTGATGACCAATCGGATCGCAAATAGAGGTTCTAAAGATTGCTTTCCAATCAAATAGTTTATTGGTGCACTATATTTTCGGATGTAACTATTGAAGAAATCCGAGTGAAACATGTAATTTAGTTATAATCCGTGCGTTCTTTTGGCATCACTTTCCCTCTGTCAACTGTCCGTCATTATTACTGCTTGAGATTGGATATTCTTAGATAGAACAGTTATATATTAAGATCAAAACAAATGTGTCAATGGTGGTTTATTGAATGATGATATTTTGATTAAAACAAAGTAATACCTGGAAATTGATTGCTCTAAAAGGAGTAAAGAATAAAAATAATGTTCTTTGTATAATCTTCTTATTAGAAGTATAACATGAACAATATCTGAGCAAATCCTCAGATATATGAGAATTATAATCAATTGTATAGTTCATTTACCAGACATGTACATGAATCTGGTTTGTTTAATATTATATCATACATATCAAAATGTAGGCAGTGCATGTATTGTTTTAGTTGGGAAATATTTTTTTTTAATTATTATTTTTTAACGATTGTATTGTGATATACTGTAACTGATGACTATGCTAATGTCCGTCTTTTTCATTATTGCTTTAATTCAGCAGACAGTTAGCATTGAGTCTATGTACAGTAATAAATACCACACTGTATGGAACAGTTCCAAAGTTCATTAGCAAATTCGTAGAAAGACCCAACATGATAATCCTAAGACACAACTACACGATCACTCAATTCCATGACTTGGTACAGGTACCTCAATAACAAGTGGCAGCTTTAATTGGCCAACAACTCCTCTCTTACAGAAAAGATTGGTGCATGCACCAGAACGCAATAATCTTGAAAATGATACATTTTATATTTAATCTTTGCAAAATAGAAGTAGAATAGTAGCACTAATAAAGACAGCCAATGACCTCATTATTTAAATATTTCATAGTATACTAGGCAACCGTAAGATATAATAGTGAAACAACAGTCAATTTTGAATTAAGATATAATTGCTAATACAAAACATCGTCACATGCAACTGACTTTTCAAGATGGTGTTGATATCTTCCGGACAACGTTTTGAAATATATTTAAAAGAAAACCTTGATTTATTAGTTAGTACCCACAATACGGTGTAGTTGTGTGAAAATTCTTAGTGCAAACTGCAAGCTCAGGTGTAGTGTATGAGTTGTGTATGCGGGAGATGTTGGTTTATAACCATCAATGGGTGAATGACAAAGTTGAAGTAGTCTCTTTGTCACAAGGTGTGGCAGAAAGTTACCAATTGGTGTTATATTTGAGGTCCAAAGTCAAGAAATAATGCAGAGGAAGCTGTTTCTGTTACTTCCTGTATTTTCAGTTAATTGGGGTTTATTAATGTAATTTATTCCACCAATATGTCTGCATCTATGCGGAAAACATTTACGCACATGCAGATTTAATCACTCGACGATCAATGATGCACCATACCATTGGTATTCCGGACAACTTTTGAATTGATGTAAGGAACATTCCTATCATGCGAATTTTAAATTAAGGATCACTGAGGGCAATACAACCATCGAATATATTTTATTCTAATTAGAAACATGTACATTTACCATCAAATAGATATGCATATCTTGTGTAACAAATATAAAACCATAACTACACAAAACAAATTATGATGATAACATTTCTTTTTAGTTCCAACAGATACAAATCCAGTAGAAGTTGTTTCAAGTAGAGATCAGACATTTACTTGTACAACAAACGCTGCACGGCCATCGAGTGGGATACAGTGGTATTTATCTACCACAAACATAACTACTTCAGCTTCACCACAACCTGATGTCTGCAACACTAACTGTAGTGTAGACAAAGTTATATCATCTAGTGTACTAACGTATACAGAGAATATAACTGATGACGGTAAGATATTATACTGTACAGCTGTTAACAGAGGAGAGGAGATGGTTAGATCTTCTGACAAGACGATTGTGATATGGTGTAAATATTGTTGTACAATACAGGTTGGATTCCCATTCTTTTGAAATTAACTGTATTTTTATTATTATTTATTGTCCTTGGTTTGTCCGAGTGTTGTGTGTATCTTGTTTCATTTTATGTTGCAGATTTTCCTAATTTGGCTGTAATATACCATCAATATACCAATTATATGCCACTTTGAATATCAGCGTTTCTGTTTAAGCTTCCAAGATTTTACTATAATTTACTGTCTCATCATAATAGACTGGACAATACTGATAAAGCTGGATTAACTAAAGTTAGGTTTTTACTGTCAATTTTAGACCAGAAGAGCACTTTCAGAATCATTTGTTGGAGTTGGTGGTGGTAATTAATTTCATTTCATCAGTCCACATTAATTTTGTTTTTTATTAATCTGAACAACAATTTTACTGATAATACTTATCATGCTCGTCAGAAATTTATCTTGATTTACATGATGATGCATAAATATTCCCTCAATTTTAACCAGTTTATTTTTTAAAGAAACCTAGATTTTTACAGATAAATGTTTATGAAAGTTAAATGAAAATTTCCGTTTTTATTTCTTTCTCTTTGATCATTGAAATGTTTGCACAATGCATATCTATAAGGATTCAAATACTTGTATGTGATGAATAGAGTCTATTAAGGGGAAGTTAACACAAATAATTGGTTTTAATACTCATGACAGCTTCTGTATTCCATAGATTTTTAAATCTTTAAATACAGTTTTTGAAATCTCTAAATATCTTGTTAAAAAGAAATAATTTGCATATTAAGTGTAAAAAATTACATCAGGAAGTTGGGTACTTTGTTAAACTACAAAACGACACTATTATGAGGTCAATATGTTATCATAAATACACATTTTAAAGGACAAATTTACAATGGAAAGTCATACCATGATACCATATTTAAATGATAATAAAATACTTGTGTAAACTTGTGAATATTCACGTCCACCCATCATTCTAGTGAGAAGTAGATAACAATGTCTAAATACTATGATAAAATCCTACTTTGTTAAAGCCATCAATATAAATATTATAGTACCAAAGAAAACAGTATTCAATGTTTGCCTTTGTTAGGGTGTTCAACAATGGTGATCATATTCATCATTATCTCTTCATGATAAGCTACTTGTTCTCGCCATAATATATGTTTAAGATTGCTCACTTGGCACTAAATTATTTATTTACCCACTCGCTTGCGGGAGGTCGGTGGTTTTCTCCAGGCACTCTTGGCACCAAAAATAAAACTGACCGCCGCGACATGATTGAAATATTGTTGAAAGTGGCGTTAAACGCCATGACCATAATCCTATGATTTTTATCTTGTTTATTATTCTTTTATGAGACAAATTGGGATATAAATTATAATTTGTTTAGTCCTTTAGAGAGGTGGTCCAGACAGATTTCCTAAGCAAAACGTGGAGCTTGAATTTGTAAAAAAAATGAACTGTTACATATATCATGTGAGCTTCTGGTTTTGTCAGATTATATAATGATTTCGTGTATGATATGTATGCACCTATTGTAATTCAAGATACAATTTTATAAATATATCATAAGCTAAATCAAGTGGGTCAACTATTTATATCCATCTCAAAGCGAATGAAGGAAGCAACGAGTTCGGCAGAAATATTAAGAATTGACCTTCCTTGTATTAATAGTCCTTTCTGCTTAAAATGCAAAAGAGAAGTCCGACTTAAACATTATAATAGAATGAAAAATGACCACAGATTTATATGTGCGTGTTATTTTTCTTTTAAAATCGGTTCTTGGGGCCCATTTTGTCAATGTCAGATTATGGGCTGGAAAAATTAATACAAGTTCGGCATGTGCATTTTCCTCTTATTTTCAAAGTAGTTCGGCATATATGTAGAAGGCTAGTTGTAATGTTTACTTCCTGGATCGATACGATTGGATAATATATGAATCACCTGGCAATAATGCATGTATGACACAGACAAATCAATTGAGCAAAATACGTAACTACGATAGACACAAATCAAGGGCATGTGTTGACCTGTTTCTGAAAGTCACACGGAGCAACATCTTAACAATAATCATAAATAGAGATGACATATTTGATTATGTCATTTTTGTCTGATCGATTGCTTTTATTTATCATTGTTAACTTCACTCATTAATAGCTGAAAACAACACAAATAGCGTCTGGACATATGGATGGGGATACTGGAAGTTGATACACACTCTGGGAAATTGGGATAGGGGCAAATATATATGTATCCAAGTGGGAAGAATTAAGAGTACGATGTATTTTCAATGTTGTACTATGTAGTAGGTATAGATATACAGTTTTCCTTTGCTTGCCACCAATATGTAGCATGTCGGTCTTATTTGTCTGGTTCTAATACTTCCAATCACCCCCCGTATCGAATAATGTATTTGAGTGATAATAGAAATGCGAGCCCTTTAATAACATCTTAAACTTTAGCATACACTGGTCGGTTGTATACTACACTCCAAATCGTTAACCGTCTGTTGTCTATCTTATTCATATATGTGTGGTATATTTCTAATCTATTGAAGTAGTTGTATTGCTATTGTGAAGAACGGTCTTAATCTAATGTTCTTTAGAAATATAATGGTCATAGGATGTTGTATTTGCCATGGTTTAGTTTATGGTGTTTAACAACACATTCAACAATATTTCAGTTATATCGTGGCGGTCAGTTTTATTGGTGGGGGAAACTGGAGTACCCGGAGAAAACCACCGACCTGCCGCAATACACTGACAAACTTTATTACTTAATGCTATATAGAGTACACCTCGCCATGAACGGGGTTCGATCTCACAACTTTAGTGGTGATGCGCACTGATTGCACAAGTAGTTGTAAATCAAACTACCATCAGGGATGGGGTCAATTACATAGGAAAGTATTTAATTAAACTACAATTACTTGGCCAAAACCTTCAATTAAATTACCATTACCATTACAGAGATTTTGAGATGTAATTAATTGAATTACAATTACGTTGCAAGTGTAATTAATTAAATTACAAATTACATTTTAAAACAGCTTTAATGTTCATAGAAAAAATATGACTGAACAGGTAAGCAATAGCAATATGATTCAGAGTATACATATAGAGAGTGAATAAACTAATACATTATACATTGAATGTCCATGCAGTTACAACAAAGTTACATCTTTTTACTGTTACACTTGATGTTCATCAAATTCAAGTCAAATTGTTAGTTAAAACCTTTTCTTATTAAAATTCAAAGATCATTTTTAAAGGGAGAAGGGTGGCACTCAGTTGTGCACCAGGAATTGTGTACATAAAGGTGAATTAAGACATGGAGGCACCAAACCAGGTCTTGTTAATTACTCCTGACACAAGCTGTTAAATTAACAAACAAAATATTAAAGGATTAGAAACCAGTAGTGCCTTAGGCCTTGCATTGTCAAATCTATCAACAGATTTTAATCACTAATGTTCAATAAAACAATAAACATCTTAATTAATTTGTATTTCATTTCTATGCATAAATCAGATAGCAGATAGGCCATCATCAGTCATTTCATTCATACAATTTATCTATTTATTTTATTCATTACCAAGATGACTAAGAACATATAGAATTGTATTTTTATATTACTGTCAAACACAGAGAGATAATCTACATTCAAAAAGGAAACAAAACTTAATTTGGCCAAATATGCTTTCCCGAATAGCAGTAGAAACAGTTTCAATTGTATGCAATAGGTTTGGCGCTTTAAAATCTGATTCAATCCACAATTTCTTTAGAAATGGCCGTACCAAGTCAGGGTAATTACTGTTTTCACAGTTTTCGGTTGTTGACTGATTTTGTCTGTTTATATACTTATGAATTTTGACTTTCCCTTTGTAAGATTGTTCGGAGTTTGGTAATTTTGTTATTCCCCTTATTGAATGTAATTGAAAAGTAATTGTAAATTACACACATTTTTGGGAAGTAATTAATTAAATTATCATTACATGTAATTGAATTTTGGACCAATTACACATTACTTTCAATTTTTGACATTTTGTAATTAACTACAGTCAATTACCATTACACATTACAATTACCTCATCCCTGAATATCATACGATCACGACGCATTGACCAGTATGGGTATGGGCTGTCCTATTGACCAAATTGGTATGTTGGTTATTGGATGTTCTGTTGGCCATGATGATTATTGGATGTTCTTATTCATCATGTTGGTATGTTGGTTATTGGATGTTCTGTAGGCCATGATGGTTATTGGATGTCCTATTGACATTGGTGTTTTTGGATACTCTGTTTATAGTGGTTATTGGACGTCTTGACAAGCATAAACCAGAAAAAACCGGTTAAAACAAAACTTTACGACAAACAGCTGATTTAAATTTTCCCATTGGAACTTTGCATTTATATATAGCAACACTCCTGCTGCATCTGCATTTGGAATACAATTACTAAGCTGATGCGGAATTCCGGGGCTTATGAATCCTATTAGCATTTCCGTAATAGACGGTTGTTGCTAACAAAGTGGCTACTGAACCACTTATTACTAGTGGTTATGTGTATGTCATCAATTTGAACGTTTTATTTTCGCCATCATGACTGGTTAAGCGTTACGTAATATCAGTGTCACACATGTCTTCGGATATGTCCTGTCTTCATTTCTTCTAGTGGTGCCGAAATTGATTACCATTGCCGAGTACCCGAGCTCACCGATGAGAAACCTGCAACATAGACGAAGAAAAACAAACTACAACGATCTACAAAGCATATGCATAAAGCTAAGGATCGAGTAACATTAATCCCACTAAAACAGGGGTGAGCTCAGGTGCTCTGAAATGGTAAACTGTTCCTCCTCCACTAGTGGCACCTATCGTGTTAATCTAGTTACAAACCCGGTGATAAGTCATGAATGTTTTTAGTGGGGTTTGTGTTGCTCAATCTCTGCTCTTCTGCGTAGGGTGTACTGACTATTGTCCCTTTTCGCTTGGATAATGTATTGCTTGCCCTTTATACATTTACATCTTTTGCTTACCACTTTGTGTTTGTGTTGCTTGATCTTTGGTCTTCTCTGTAGGGTTATTTCGACCATTATATGTATTTTTTTCTTTGACTTTTGGCCATTATAGTGTCTGTCCTTCGATTAGCAGCTTTAATATATTCGGTATATTCAGACTATTGCTATATGATGTCACATGATCTTCTAATGGCCATGGTGTAAACTGTAAATTTCCTTTTTCTTTAGAGAAGTTGAATACCATATTCAAAGCAATACAAACAGTAAAACTATTGTACTAAACAACACTATAATACATCCAAACGAACTAACAGGTATTGGGATGTGAGGTATCATAGATAACCAAAAGTGGTTGCTTCTACCGGATAAACATATTCCCATCCATGCATAACGTTTGTTACAAAGTAATTAGGTTAACGATATATAAATGATGATTACAGTGCAATGTCCTATTTGGAGCAGGACAAACTTTAGAGGGTTGCTATTAACAAGGAAGCTACTGCACCAATGGTTCCTATTAGTTAAGTTGAAGTCATCACTTCGAAGGTTTTGCGGTCACCACCATGACTTGGTTGACCGCTATGGAATATCTCCGTCACAAATGACCACAAATATGTTCCACTTGTCGTAAGCACTTTTTTCCGATCCTTTCCTCGTTCATGACTTATCATCGGGTTTGTAACTAGATTAACACGACGGGTGCCACTAGTGGAGATGGAACTGCTTACCCTTCCGGAGCACCTTGGTTCACTCCCGGTTTTTAGTGGGGTTCGTGTTACTCGATCTTTAGTTTTATATATATGTTTTGTAGATCATTGTTTGTCCTTTTGCACTTTTTCTTTTGGCCATTGTGTTGTCTGTTCTTCTTCGATATACAGATTCTGATTATTCCTTTGGTATATTAAGAATCTTCTTATCAAAATCTTGCCCCAGAGTTCTTTAGAGTTTTCATGTTATTTGATCTTTTTGTCGTACAGTATGTGACACTGACGTTATTTTGTTTATCTGTGATGGTTTCTACTATTCCAGTTTATTTGCAAAATATCTTAATAGGAACAGCCACCCGAGGAAATGATCAAGAATGGACTAATTTTAAGCTTCATGAACCATGCGAACCACATGGTCTCTCTTCCGGTGTTTGTGTGTGCTGTAGTATTGACCCTTCGTCTGTTCGTTCATTGCTCTTTGTTTTTATGTGTCAGAATTTTATTTGTTGATGCTGTCCAAACTCGTGGTCCGCAACAATTCAACACAACACATATTGCATACACGGTATGAAATGTAGATCAAGAAGGTAAACATATAATAATAATTGAAATTATAGCTTTTTTTTATTTTATATAGAGTTCATATAAATTAACTTAAACATCATTTCTATGGCGTAGGGGCTGCAGGTAAAGGGTCATATACCCCACTTCCAAAAGCGTGAAAAGGGGTGTGCAGAACTATGATTTTGCTCCTTCCCCATTTTTGGAAAACACTTAGAAAAAGCTGAATTCATAGCATGGAAGCCAAAAATGTTCATCAAAGCAAGAGAAAAAAGGTCATGTTTGAAGCCAAATGACATTGTTTTCTTTATTTTTTGTCACTTTTGAAAGATTGACCCCCACTTTCCGTCTTCTCTTAAAGCTTGTCCTTCACTTTCCGTCCTAACTTTGGGTCTACCCCCACCACTTTCCAGTCCACTTACAACGACTTGCAACCCCCCAACTTTCCACTCACTGAGGTTGCACCCCCCACACTTTCAGGTCCTCTCAAAATGATTGTCCTTCACTTTACCGCCCACTCATGCGCCTCTGCATATAATGCCTATTGATTAAGATATTCATAGATTAAGATATAATAGATAACAACAAAGACTTCCTGGTTGATTATTTGTGGAATCTGTGTTGTATTTAGTATGGTCACGTAAGCACTGTATATCATTACCATATACAAAATGGCAAATTATATTTACCAGTCAAAGTGACATATATCAATGACTGCACATTTTGTTCATAATAGCGGCTTCTATACAATTTAAAATCTTTTATATTCTTATAATAGTAACGGACACAAACAATCATTATACCTGACACATCAACCATAGTCAGAATTGCATGTGTGGATGTTATTGATAGGTTTCTATGTAACCAGGGGGTTTTGTATTTATTGTAAACAACAAAATGACCGATTTTAAACCAAGGCAGCTATCAATAAATGTAGTTTGTAATACTTAATTATAAATGTTGTGTATTATTTTAATGTGTAGTATTTTAATGGCTATTAAACAGAAATATTGTCAACTGAAATGTGTTGGTCGATGAAGCCCTTAAAACTATTCATATGCATTGATTGATGCTTAACGGTACATGAGCAGTTATGTAGCTATGATCACGACGAGAACAAACAGATAAATGATGAAATATAGAGGTAAATGGTTGCACTGGAAAAAAGAGGGGGTGCGCTTAGAATGATATAGCAAAAAGAGGGAATGAAAGAACAAGTCATCAAGGCCAACACATAGGACAAGTTTGAAGATACTAAAGGTATAGCCAAAACCCGTAATTTGATATCAAATGGACGACATTATATACCATGACCGTATCTACGTGGAGAAACATATCTACCTAATGGGCTATCGTTTCAGAGAGCTAGCACTGGTAAATACCCAAGTAAGCGTGTTAACCACGTACATCATCTCAATGAAATGGAACTTCTTCTCGCTATTAAATATGTGAAAATATGCACACTTGGCATTGATAACAATCACTCAACTTTATTTAACTTTTGTAACCTTTCTTAAATATTATCAATTTATATATATTATGAATAATGTTATTTCATCACTATGTAAATGTTATCGTTGTACCTATATTACATATTAAATGTTTTTGAATAAAGATATAAATAATCACAAACAAAACTTCCTGAATTCTTTTGTAGGGTTTTTCCCTGTGAAGTTACCCATTGTCATGGTCGTGGTAATGTTAGATCGCAGAATATATAATTAACTGTATGAATAATGGAGAATAAGGTTTAAGATAACCCAATCTTGTAATCAGTACATAATATATTTCGTTTTACAATATTGTTTTTGTAGAGGCACAGGACACAATGCAGATTACAAATGGACATGCCAACCAGATACGGTCATGCTATATAATGTCGTCCATTTGATATCAAATTACAATGCTGGGTAACATTTTGCAATATGCATGCCAAATATGAATCATGAAGCATGATCAAAATGAAGTTAAATTATGCAGAATTTCTTATTGTGTAGAGAAATATTAGATTTTGAAGCCAAATCTTTTTGTGTGGAATATTGGTACATATTGTATGCTCTACTAGCTAACTATTGAAATACTCGTAAGCTATAGCTAAAATCAATCAATGACTTTTCAAATTAATCAAAAATACATGATATTATATTTTGAATGTTTATAGGTTAATTCGTTCTGAAGTTAGGGAAGCACTAAGATAAAAATGCAAACATGCAAATACGTTATAAATTATCAAAATAAATACCATTATGTACATATCTAGTGTAATGCTATTGTTTTATATCACAATGAAAATTAACTCCTCTGGCAAAGAAAGAAGTCATAAGTTGCTGCAAGCAAATTGTCACATATCTTTACTTTGTATGGTATTCTTTAATGATGTGTATTAAGTCAATACATTATTGTCCTGTACATCAGCTGGATTATCCTGCCCTTCCTCTTTCTTTTTCTTCTTCTTCTTCGTTTTATCTTTCGGCTTTTTGTTCGTTTTCTGCTCATCCAATGTATCTATTGACGAAGGAATGTTCGGCTTTTCTATCGGAGCAAACAAGATAGGTCTAGGTGAATTGACAGAATCAAACCGGCCTGTTTGTGATGATGCACCATCTGGTCTTGGGGGTAGCGGTTTTGTGGTTGTGAGGTGTCTACAAAACATGACATTGTCAATCATGACCAAGTTATACAATGGTTGATGAGTATTCCAAGCACATCTACCTTCCTACAAACATATCAGTCTGAAAGAAAGGTCTAACAGTTCAGAAATCGCTCAGGAATGTTATAAAGAACATTTATATATTCAAAGCGGAATTGACAACTGCGATAGAAATAATTATTGGTTCCACTTCTAATACTGGATTTTCGTCCAAGAATGATGGCATAACGTAAAGACGAATGCGCATCACTGTTGGCGCATGCAAAAACATTATAGGTTATTAATTAAAGATATATTTTATTCAAACCATTTTCAGAAATGGAATAAGAATAGTAATGTATCTGAAAATTTACAGGAATTAATTGAAATTTGATGGTCACTAATATTCCTTTACGGGTTCTGCTAGTGCGTCTCCGGTAAACTCTTACTGATACCGGTAAAACTTCAAATACAATAAAGTTATCTCATAATTGCATTGACGTGCGCAAAAACCATATTGTCCATCTCATTTTGCTTGATTTTCAGGTCATATTAGGTATGGAACCTCTGTGTAGTGTTGTGTAGGTGACTATTTGTCCTTTTGTTTATCTTTTTTGGCCATTGTATTGCCTGTTCTTCTTTGGTATCTTAAAACTATTCATAGATTTTCATGTTCCCTTTTATACTAAACCTGAAAAAGAAACTGGTTCCAAAATGTCAAGTCTTGTCACATTTGATCCGGAGAATTTAAGGACTCTTGTTTACTCTTTTCATCAATTATAAACAACAGTGAATAAAATGGATATCAAATGCAAGGCCTCCCAATAGTATTAATGCACTGTAATGAATTGTGTATCAACGGGAAAAAAAAGTTGATACATGTATTATGTATGCTGAAATACACGGATATATTGTAACTGATTTCCTCCCGGAATGATAATAGAATAAAGGCTAATATAACACTTACGTCTCATGTGGCGTGACGGTGCAGTTCCTTATTATGAAGCTGCAAAATATTTATCAATATTATTAAATGATAGCTGATGTTTTTACAAATTTCCGAACAATTACATTTCTTATAGGAATAAGTAATAACATTAAGTTGAAGCCCAGAGTCTGCGATTTCATATGACAGTATTGACTTAGACTTTACCAACAAGACTACAACCATTGGCATTGTCACATTATAATAAGTGAAATGCCAAAGCCTTTGGAGATATCATGTGTTGTATTTGAGATATTTACTCATATTGTTTGGAACTTTATTTCTATATAAAAAAAATCCCAATAGGAGGTGCGAATTTGTATAGTCAAAGAGGCCTAAGCTATGTTTCATAACTTCTAATATTAACTATAATTGTACTTCATGGTTGTGAATTCGGAGGACTTGTCCAAAATAATTTACAAACATAAGGTGGATTACCGCTTAACTCCATGTGTTTCTTGGTATATCAATGAAAAAGAGTATGACAAGTAAATGTAATGTTGGCAGTCAACGGTGATAACTATAACAACATTGAATGAAGTAGAGCTTGCATATCTAGGTAAATTCTAAGGTCAATAACAGTGTATTTAATTTGGATAACATATTCAATTTAGGAAAACTTAGTCATTCCCCTACAACTTCACCTATCATTGTTTCTGATTGGAAACATAGCAAATGCAATCTTATGATTATATACATGCATACTATTTAATAAAATTATTAAAACATATTTGTGTACACTGGTTATTTGAAGTTTTGTGTAAAATATAGAAAAAAGCTCAAAGCAGTTAACATATATAACATTACTCCACTTACTCCTATTAAATGCAATTTAATATAATAATTACCTTAGTGAACTGAATATTTCTGATGCACCTGAAGTAATGAAAGGTTTCATATTACAAACGCACGTGTACAAATATAATTCTTCATATTTACAGTAAAAGAGATGAAATATTAACATTTTATAGTACTTGGTCTAAATTGTATATCATGTTCACATACACCTTAGCTTTATTTGCCAAAAAGTATATCAAACAGTTGTAAATCATGACTTCATGAAGGGCGTCAAGCTTGGAGTAGGGTACATTTTCCATTTTGATATCAACATCTTCAGAATGGAATTCCTCCTGTTTAGGCATTTGATATGTTATGTATATGCTTTGTAAATGGAAAGTAAGTGATGGTCAACAATTCCGCCTACATCAACAAAGCGAACTATCACCTCTCATCTTAAATAAAGTCCACGACATATGATGTTGGAAATCCAGTCCCTGGCTTGGGACATGCAATCCAGATTGCTATATTTGTACCGTTCCCTCTGAATGAAGCAACCACATTTTGTTTTTACAATATCGTCCACAAATATTTGTTTTCATTAAAAAGAAAAAAATTGTTTTAGTTTTATGTATTTGCTTCAGGTTATATATAATACGGGTTAGTATTATGGTGCTTAACACCACGTTCACAATTCCAGGTGTTCCAAACAGTTTTGGTGGTTGGAATGATAAAGATTTGCACATAGCACTTGTTAACGTCAGATTCAACAATATTTCAGCTAAACCGTGTCAGTCACTTATAGTATTTGAAGAAAACCACGAGTACCTTGAGAATCCCAAGTGTACTTCTGATTGGGAGGTGCAAGAAACCGTATTCATTACTTTGTTGATTAAAGGCACTGATGGAACAGATAAAAATAAGGACAGGTATAATACGGCCGCGGTGACGATGGCGCATATCCGTTTAGTAAAATCAGGCTTCACTATATTTTACAATGCAACAAGAACAATACAGGTAAACACGACCAGCTTAACACAACCAGTGGTAGCATATATAATCATAACCAATACACGTGTTGTGTTAAAGATAGCAAACAATGTTCCGTACTTCTATTCAATCTTATGCAATTATCAAATATATCTTTTCATAATCTTGTTTCTTTACTGCAATATGTATGACCAAATAGGCTAGTAACACTGATATTTGTGCTGGAATAGTGTGCAAAGCCACGCATTGTGCCCGAATGGTGTTTTATTCATCTAATCCAAAATATAAAACAAATTAAAGCTGTTTTTTACAGTTTGGAAAGACTATTGTAAACAATAAATGGACTCAAAATGTGTTTAATACTCAAAAATGAACGTTACATTCTTATAGCAATTATGTGATCTTGTGAATATACTTGAGAGCAAGTAATACATTTTGACATCATAGATACCTCGTATACCACTTTGTATGTACAGAGAAAAACCTACAAAATCATTGACCCTATTGTATGAGTCACAAAAGGCAGCAATGTTATCACATAAAGTGAAAAACAAAAATACCAATCCAAATCTAAGATGTAACAACCGTAGAAACGGAAACAAAATCGATACTCTTGACACACATACTTTATTGTTTACTTTCTTAACTGGGTTCAGACAAATTCAGGATGGTTATCAAATGGTTATTCCGTTACTTTGTCTTGTTCATAAACGAATATAATTAGTATTTGAAAATAAAGGATGAATTACTTAGCATTTACCATTCACTATCCTACTGTTCATTTTGTGGTATCTTAGCAACTATACTTGGCCCTCGATTTCAATATTGACAAAGCTTTGTTTTTCTATGAGCAAGTTCTATGTGTGTATTTTCTTATTTAATGTATGAATTTAAATGAAAAACCATAGAAGATTGTACTAATAAATCTCCAAAAACTTTCAATCTACTAGATTACAAATGAGGGCAATAACAAAATTACCGAACTCCAAAGATGCATATAACATAACACATGTATAATTGTGGTAATCTTATACAGTACTAGATCAAAAAATATCATCATGGATATTTGAGATATTTTATTATCTTTTTTAGGTCTTAAAAAGTCTGATTAGTTCTTAAGCATGATTTTACTTACAATTAATATGCCATATATGGCAGGTGATTGCATCATCTTACTTATATTAGAAAGATGTAAGCTAGAAATAAAAGAAACATACATATATCGAGTGCAATTTGCACAATTCCACGTATTTGTCTGAGCCTGCAAATATCTGTAAATCACTTTTTACACCCCCTCAAAAAAAAAAATCTGTTCAATATCAAAAGATACATATAGAAATAAAACTTATGGGGTCATCACTCCTCCATAAAGCTACCAATATTTACATTTAGATATCTATGTAAGAATAAATAACATATGAAATATAACAAAACCTCACGTGAGGAAATGAGCGGTCATGTATGTGTATGTTAGAAGTACTTGCTTCACCTGACCTCACGCCAGGAAATGAGCGGTAATGTTTGTGTATGTTAGAAGTACCTGCTTCACCTGCCCTCACGCCAGGAAATGAGCGGTCATGTATGTGCATGTTAGAAGTACCTGCTTCACCTGACCTCACGCCAGGAAATGAGTGGTCATGTATGTTTATGTTAGAAGTACCTGCTTCACCTGGCCTCACGCCAGGAAATGAGCGGTCATGTATGTGTATGTTAGAAGTACCTGCTTCACCTGACCTCACGCCAGGAAATGAGCGTCATGTATGTGTATGTTAGAAGTACCTGCTTCACCTGACCTCACGCCAGGAAATGAGCGTCATGTATGTGCATGCTAGAAGTACCTGCTTCACCTGACCTCATGCCAGGAAATGAGCGGTCATGTATGTGTATGTTAGAAGTACCTGCTTCACCCGACTTGACGCCAGGAAACGAGCGGTCATGTATGTGTATGTTAGAAGTACCTGCTTCACCTGACCTCACGCCAGGAAATGAGCGGTCATGTATGTGTGTGTTAGAAGTACCTGCTTCACATGACCTCACGCCAGGAAATGAGCGGTCATGTATGTGTGTGTTAGAAGCATCTGTTTCACCTGACCTCACGCCAGGAAATGAGCGGTCATGTATGTGTATGTTAGAAGTACCTGCTTCACCTGACCTCACGCCAGGAAATGAGCGGTCAAGTATGTGTATGCTAGAAGTACCTGCTTCACCTGACCTCATGCCAGGAAATGAGCGGTCATGTATGTGTATGTTAGAAGTACCTGCTTCACCTGACCTCACGCCAGGAAATGAGCGGTCATGTATGTGTATGCTAGAAGTACCTGCTTCACCTGACCTCATGCCAGGAAATGAGCTGTCATGTATGTGTATGTTAGAAGTACCTGCTTCACCTGACCTGACGCCAGGAAATGAGCGGTCATGTATGTGTATGTTAGAAGTACCTGCTTCACCTGACCTCACGCCAGGAAATGAGCGGTCATGTATGTGTATGTTAGAAGCATCCGTTTCACCTGACCTCACGCCATGAAATGAGCGGTCATGTATGTGTGTGCTAGAAGTACCTGCTTCACCTGACCTCACGCCAGGAAATGAGCGGTCATGTATGTGTATGTTAGAAGTACCTGCTTCACCTGACTTCACGCCAGGAAATGAGCGGTCATGTATGTTTATGTTAGAAGTACCTGCTTCACCTGACCTCATGCCAGGAAATGAGCGGTCATGTATGTGTATACTAAAAGTACCTGCTTCACCTGACATCACGCCAGGAAATGAGCGGTCATGTATGTGTATGCTAGAAATACCTGCTTCACCTGACCTCACGCCAGGAAATGAGCGATCATGTATGTGTGTGTTAGAAGTACCTGCTTCACCTGACCTCACGCCAGGAAATGAGCGGTCATGTATGTGTGTGTTAGAAGTATCTGTTTCACCTGACCTCACGCCAGGAAATGAGCGGTCATGTATGTGTGTGCTGGAAGTACCCGCTTCACCTGACCTCACGCCAGAAATGAGCGGTCATGTATGTGTGTGTTAGAAGTACCTGGTTCAACTGACCTCACGCCAGGAAATGAGCGGTCATGTATGTCTGTGCTAGAAGTACCTGATTCACCTGACCTCACGCCAGGAAATGAGCGGTCATGTATGTGTGTGTTAGAAGTACCTGGTTCACCTGACCTCACGCCAGGAAATGAGTGGTCATGAATGTGTGTGTTAGAAGTACCTGCTTCACCTGACCTCACGACAGGAAATGAGCGGTCATGTATGTGTATGTTAGAAGTATCGATATTGATTCTTTCTACGGTTTTTTTATTGGATGTTGGAAATGTTCTGACAATGTTGTATTGTTTTTCTTAATTTTATTTCATTGACAATTGATTCTTGGATATTGAAATAAAATTAAGAAAAACGTGTGATGTTGTACTTAATTACACTCGTTTATAAACCTCAATGTGTTTTCTTCTATTTTTTGATTTATTGATAAACATATCTCAAGTTAACAGACAGTATATATTATGTAACACTATTATATATTATCTTGTTGTGGGGTTTAGTGCTATGTTAACTGTTATCCCAGTACGCTATGGAGCAATGAATGCATATCTGTGTGGTATAACAGCTGGAGTTATCTTTCTTGTTTTTTGTTGTTTACTAATTTCATTGCTTAAAGTCTGTTTACATTTGTTAGCTCTATCTTTCATATTTAACAGACAGTAGAGATTGAAGGTAAATTAATATCTAATGTCAATCTATTTATGTTATTTAAAAGTTTGCAGCTTACCAACAAAAAACCGTGACCGTATGGTAGTTGGATTTACCACTACCTATGCAATCAGTACCTGTCACCACTAAAGTTGTATGCTCGAATCCCGTTCATGGCGATGTGTACACGAACAAAATCATGTGATAAAAATTGGCAATGCCTTGTTGCAAGTTGGTGGTTTCTCCGGGTAACTCCACCAATAAAACTGACCACCACGATGTAACTGAAATATTGTCATTAAACATCATAAACATAATCCGTACCTCCAATCATATGACAGTTAGATATATTGACCAACATGTTTGGTTTTGGTTTTATGATGTTTTAACCCCACTTTCAACATATTCGTTTTATCGTGGCGGTCAGTTTTATTGGTGGGGGAAACAGGAGAAAACCAATATATATAGTATAATCGATTGTGACTTCCATATTTTTATACACAGAATTGATATATTACTGAAATCAAATTTCATTTAACATGTACTCTGTGTATATTGATTGATTTATTGTAATAAGAAGATAATTACATTTTCCTTTGTTTTTAGATGATTTCAAATATATGATATATAGGAAATCATTTCATAACGGTGTCCCTTTTCATGCATTTACACAACACAGACATAATACTTACACACTTGATGTTATTGACATAATGCATGAGTATATAATTTAAATTTCATTGCGAAAATGTAATACCTAAACTGGTGAAATGAACATTTTGATTTAATCTCTGCCAAAGTGGTGAAATTGTGCATTGCTTAACATTGAATTATCGAATTGCCAAATTGCTCGTACCGGAATTTTGTTTTTTAATATACCTTTGATAACTCATTGCTTAAATATTTAATTATTTAATATTCATTTATTTATTGTCATCTTTATTCTAAAAATGAACTGGATCTCTACCTGTTATCTTCTATCATACGATATTTGTTCCTTTTAACAACACGTGTGTTCCAGACCTATTCATTGACTTCTAAAGTATGTTTTTGTCGAAAACTTTGTGCCGGATTATTTGACCGTTGTCATATTATATCTTGGTATCTGCCGTTATATGATTGTTGTCCTTGTGTAGAGATCAAAATAGTGGTACAATAATTTATACAACATTTTACCATGCACTTTATATAAATATAATGTAGTCCTTTTGAGAGATTATCCACTGATGGAAATATTCCATTTTTTGTTTCAAAATATTCTAAGAAAGCAAACAATTCGTATCGTTGTGGTCGTGATCGTATGGTAGATGTTAATTACAGCCCTCCCCCTCCCCCCGATTGCTATGATAATATATTACCTTATGTTTTACTTTTTACGCGCATACCTGTATGATAGATGGATGCTCCGTGTTTGATGCCTAATATTATTCTGTTGGTTTTCGTCAAATACACCACAGTTTTATTGTTAGCCTGAGGAGGGCGCATCCCAAGTAAGTTTATAAATAAAACATTGGTGACATTTGCCGACAACCAATATAATGTTATTAGTTAAGTAGCTTGTACCATAGTTGTGAGTAAGTTATTTTATATGAAAATGAATAGTATGTTCTCTCTCATAACTAGGTGACTTTAGTCCATATTATCTATCCCGTTTATACCCTTTGGTGTTCTTGCTCCTAAAGAAATTACTTGTATTTCAACTATTGGGTGACCTGAGGAAAGTTAATCCAAAAACCGCTTCTTCCACACTTTATTTGATATATATGTTTTTATTATGTACTTGTTGATAGAGCTAAGATTGCCCTCCTTCATACATAGATGACCTTAACCGATATTGGCTATACCGTTTATACCCATTGGTTTTCTTACTCTTACCGAAATTATTTAGCTTTCAACCATGTTTGACTTTGGTGAAAGTTATTCCTAAAATAAATAAAATAAAATAAAAAACGCGCCGTTAGCACTAAATTTCCCTCTTCTAGCCGATTTATTTTTATACTCATATGAGTCGGAGTTTCTTCAAAAGCTTGTAATAGATAAGAAGATTCATGAGGCTAGAGCCTTTAATTTCACATACAGGTATATTGATGACGTTTTATCTATCAATAATTCTAGATTTGCAGAATTTCTTCCATTGATATATCCTCCAGAGCTGGAAGTTAAAGAGACCACCGATACAGCTTCGTCCGCATCATTTTTGGACTTATACCTCGAATTTGACGACAGTGGTCAACTCAGTACTAAAATTTATGATAAGCGGGACGACTTCAATTTTGAAATCATAAATTTTCCAAACATGTGCAGCAATATACCAGCTTCTCCTGCATATGGTGTTTACATCTCGCAATTGATTCGCTATGCAAGGGCCAGTAGCAATTATTCTGATTTCCTGAAACGTCATCTTCATCTGAGAAACAGGCTACTGGACCAGGGCTATAAAAAGATTCGCCTTATTCGATCTCTTAAAAAGTTTATATTCCGATACCAATATCTTGTCGAAATATATTCCTTCTCTGCAGAAAAAATTATAAGCGATGCATTTTCATATAGTGAAAATGTATAAAGATAAAGAAGTTAAAAATGTCAATAATTTTTTTGTCAATGTGTGACGTAAAAATATTTTTGACATTTACGTCACCGAATATGGTACTGCTTTGACAACTATTTTACCTATTTTGTTCCTGTATTTAAATACTGTTACAGTGACAGACGGAACCTTTGAACCATAATGAGAGCGGGAGGTTTGGCGCCTTAAAATCTGATTCAACCCACCATTTCTTTAGAAATGCCTGTACCAAGTCAGGGTCATTGCGGTTTTCACAGTTTTCGGTTGTTGACTGATTTTGTCTGTTTATATAATTATGAGTTTGGACTTTCCCTTTGTAAGATTGTTCGGAGTTCGGTAATTTTGTTATTACCTTTATTTGATATATTTACGTTTTAGTACAGTGCCAAAGTGTTATAGCTGATCTAAATATATTCATACTTATTCATTCTTTGACTTATACCTTTATTAGCAATTATTCTGATTTCCTGAAATGTCATCTTTATCTGAGAAACAGGCTACTGAACCAGGGCTAAAAAAGATTCGTCTTATTCGATCTGTTAGAGAGTTTACATGCTGATACCAAGATCTTGTCGAAATATACGATGGATTTGCATCAAGTGAAAATGTATATAGATAAGGAAGTCAACAAAAATGTCAAATATATGTTGTGTCAATGTGTGACGTAAGAGTGTTTTTAACATTTACTTTCGTAGTTAAAATACTTCAGGTGACTCGTGGTTGTTGATGGAGATGGTTCACCATAGATGTTCCACCCTCCTCACTGAATTTAGTACTGCGTTGACTACAATGTTACCTATTTTGTTCCAGTATTGTAATAGTTACTGTTATAGTGACAACCAGAACCTTTGAACCGTAATGAAAGTGGGAGGTTTGACGCCCTAATATCTAATTCAACCCACCATTTCTTTGGAAATGCCTGTACCAAGTAAGGGTCATTACGGTTTTCACAGTTTTCCGGTTGTTGACTGATTTTGTTGACTTATGAGTTTTGACTTACCCTTATTTATTATGTGTTCTAATTAGGATGTTATTATAACATTAGATTGGTGTGTATATAAGTGTTGCTAAACTTGGTATGTGTTCTAATTAAGATGGTATTATAACATTAGGTTGGTGTGTATATAAGTGTTGCTAAACTTGGTATGTGTTATAATTAGGATGTTATTATAACATTAGGTTGGTGTGTATATAAGTGTTGCTAAACTTGGTATGTGTTCTAATTAAGATGGTATTATAACATTAGGTTGGTGTGTATATAAGTGTTGCTAAACTTGGTATGTGTTATAATTAGGATGTTATTATAACATTAGGTTGGTGTGTATATAAGTGTTGCTAAACTTGGTATGTGTTCTAATTAAGATGGTATTATAACATTAGGTTGGTGTGTATATAAGTGTTGCTAAACTTGGTATGTGTTCTAATTAGGATGATATTATAACATTAGGTTGGTGTGTATATCAGTGTTGCTAAACTTGGTATGTGTTCTAATTAAGATGGTATTATAACATTAGGTTGGTGTGTATATAAGTGTTACTAAACTTGCTATGCGTTCTAATTAGGATGTTATCATAACATTAGGTTGGAGTGTATATCAGTGTTGCTAAACTTGGTATGTGTTCTAATTAAGATGGTATTATAACATTAGGTTGGCGTGTATATAAGTGTTGCTAAGCTTGGTATGTGTTCTAATTAGGATGATATTATAACATTAGGTTGGTGTGTATATCAGTGTTGCTAAACTTGGTATGTGTTCTAATTAAGATGGTATTATAACATTAGGTTGGTGTGTATATAAGTGTTACTAAACTTGCTATGTGTTCTAATTAGGATGTTATTATAACACTAGATTAGTATGTATATTAGAGTTGTTAAACTTGCTATGTCTTTTATATAAGATGGCATTATAACATTAGGTTGGTGTGTATATAAGTGTTGTTAATCTTCTATGTGTTCTAATTAGGATGTTATCATAACATTAGGTTGGAGTGTATATAAGTGTTACTAAACTTGCTATGTGTTTTAATTAGGATGTTATTATAACATTAGATTAGTATGTATATAAGTGTTACTAAACTTGCTAGGTGTTTTAATTAGGATGTTATTATAACATTAGGATGGTGTGTATATAAGTGTTGTTAAACTTGCTATGTGTTTTAATTAGGATGTTATTATAACATTAGGTTGGTGTGTATATAAGTGTTGCTAAACTTGCTATGTGTTCTAATTAGGATGATATCATAACATTAGGTTGGTGTGTATATAAGTGTTGCTAAACTTGGTATGTGTTCTAATTAGGATGGTATTATAACAATAGGTTGGTGAGTATATAAGCGTTGCTATACTTGCTATGTGTTTTAATTAGATTTTGTTACAACTTAGGTTGGTGTGTATATAAGTGTTACTAAGCTTGCTATGTGTTTTAATCAGATGTTGTTACAACTTAGGTTGGTGTGTATATAAGTGTTGCTAAGCTTGCTATGTGTTTTAATTAGATGTTGTTACAACTTAGGTTGGTGTGTATATAAGTGTTACTAAACTTGCTATGTGTTTTAATTAGGATGTTATTATAACATTATGTTAATATGTATATAAGTGTTGCTAAACTTGCTATGTGTTTTAAGGAGGATGTTATTATAACATTATGTTAGTATGTATATAAGCGTTACTAAACTTGGTATGTGTTTTAATGAGGATAGTATTATAACATTAGGATGGTGTGTATTTAAGTGTTGCTAAGCTTGTTCTGTCTTTCAATTAAGATGGTATTATAACATTATGTTTGTGTGTTTATAAGTGTTTGTAATCTTGCTATGTGTTTTAATTATGATGTTATTTATTAATATGTGGAATACACCTACATGACTGCTCTAACGAACTTCCGTCTATGTTTGCATGTTTATTTTTTCTATGCACTGGTGATTTTGTCAAATCAGACCCAACAGGTAAACTCATGAATCCCGTGATCGCGCACTGTGTAGTTGTCCAGGTGAGATATACCCATGGCCAGTAGGCGCATATTATTTGAGGTGGTAGCATGTTTATTGTGCAGAATATATATATTGGTGTTATTTGGAAGCAGTATGGCATATTATAATTGTTACTTCTGGACATGGATATTCCTAGGCATTATGAACAACACTCGGGTAAGTTATTTTGCTATATTTTGGTCAGTTATGCTGTCGGGATGTATTTTAAACTCACCGTTCAGAATTGGTCATTTAAGCTACATGTGTAACTATATCATGATACAGTAAGTAATTTTGGGATTCTATGTTTGTTCTTTTCTTGGTACCGTTCGTGATGATGATAGATATATACTGTGGAAGTAGCGGTGTAAATGTATATTCGTCGGTGTAACAGGGATTACTCAATACTAGGTTGGATGCAGTATTTATAGTGGTCGATAAATACCCATTACATACATAGTGTGATGGTACAAGACTTTGTATCAGGTCGAGCCTGTTGTGTGAACCAGCATCACTACGAGTCGCGATACGGTTAGTTCACGCAACAGGCAAGACCTGATATAAAGTCTCGTGCAACGCCTCGTGCAACATCGCGCCATTCTTTTATCACCACAGTGTGGTGATACAATATCTTGTATCAGACAAGCGACTTTCGTTAATTTCAAAGGAAAACATACAAAATGTTAAATAATAATTGTTATTACATTTCGTACTTTTACAATTATATAGAAACAGTGTATTTCTAACATTTCCGTATTTTGTGATATTGCACGGTTGAGGGATGATCAAAAGTGATATTGCACGGTTGGCGTTATATTTTTAGAATCAGGTATAAAAAATGTCAACAAATTAAAAACAATTCTAAATTTTTAAAAATTCTAATATTCCAAAAAAATCAAAAAAATTCAAACAAATTTCAAATTTGCAAAAAATTTCGAAATTTTTCAAAATTTCAAAACATTTTCAAAAATTTCATAAAGAGGGAAAGGCGTTAAGGTGCAAAATTGGTGCAATATTTTAATAAAAAATAATGCTTGACATAGAATAAAAACAATTTACTAATTTAATTGTTATATAAGCAAATTTTCAAAAAATATATCTTTCCGTGAAATTGGGTGCATGAATTCCGGCGTCAATGCGAAAAAAATAACTGGGGACTATAAGTGCCATATATGGTCCCATATTTAATGAATCATTGTCTTAGAAAAAACTTGATTAAAATTTGATGCGTTTTATTTTACAGACGACATCAAACTTTTGATGTTAAAACTTGTTTCCAACAATATCGATACGTATGTGACGTCATTGTGACGTCATGAGCGTTATTTTTATTCTGTATTTCGTTGAATTTTGCCCGCGCTATTTTGACGGTTTTCGAAGAAATTAAGCACGTCCGCAGTCGTGCACCAGAAAAATGTTTTACCAGATTATTAAAATAAATAAAACACAAATACTGTTAAAGTATTTTTTTGGTGCACGAGGTGTTAACTTTCTTAAGAAACGACGGGAAAATGTTCAAATATTACAAGCGCTTAGATGACGTTTTGATGTTTAAATACAGATTAATACATGGACATTTCCAAATTGGCCTGGTTATCTTCCCGAGACCCCATATTGGCCCGAAGGATGATAACCAGGCCAATATGGAAATGCCCTTGTATTAAACTATTTATTACATACTTTCAACATCTAGATAAGAGACACCCATATTGGCCTGAGACGAAATCGAGGCCCATATTGGCCCGGACAATTTGGGCCTCGATATGGAAATGATCTGGTAATAATTCAATAACACGTTATTTTCCCTGGGTGTGAAAAAATGGACAGTTTACTTCCGGTCATATTGGTCATACAAAAATGTCTTTATTTGAATTAAATATGTAATGAGAAGCAATATTTGCCGTGAAAAACGATGGTATGTAACAGTTATATAAGATAAAAGTAAAATAAACACCGCTTCATCCAAAATAGTTTTTTTTCATAAGCCCCCAATTATTGATTATATATATTTTCTTCCGGGATACTGAAATAGTTATTACTACCGGGATACTGAGGTAGGTTTAATGGTCTATCGATGCTACTTCTAAAATGAAGTAAAATAGTTTGATCCAAAAGGAGTAGAAATTTGTTGGGCACAATCCAACATATCCTTAAGATGCGTTTGAAGATACCAAAGGGGCAATCAGAATCCGTATATCGAAGAAGAACAGACAACACAATGACCAAAAGAAAAAGTACAAAAAGACAAACAACGATCTACAAGACCTACATATAAAACTAAAGATCGAGTAACGCGAACCCCAGTAAAAACCGGGGGTGAACTCATGTGCTTCGCAGGGGTAAGCAGCTCCTGCTCCACTAGTGGCACTCGTCGTGTTAATCTAGTTATAACTTCGGTAATAAGTCGTAAATGAGGAAAGGACCGGGAAGTGTGTACAACAAGTGGAACATATCCGTGGTCATTATCCAAAAAAATTATTTCAATTAGACATGGGGTTAGTTTATCATCCCGCTCATAGAAGGAACGAAGTGGACAAAAAACCCGGAAAAATATGCTAATTATTTTATTTTTCTAAATGCATCAATTAAATAAAACCTAGAACTGAACAACCACAACCAAACCTTGTTACATTCGAATACATAAACAAAAATACAAAAATCTGGATTAGCTGATAAAAAATTAGCTGATCAAAAGAAAAAAAAAGAAATATTCAATTCCCGGAGACGACGGAATATTAGTTAAATACTTACAAATTACTTCTATTTAAGCCTTTAAGAATTTGTATTCTGGAGATTTATAGAAGTTAAACGCACTATATACCTGCATAGATCGTAAATGTAAACACTTTTTTGATTAAATAATAAGTAATACGATGTCTGTGAAAGAAGTGTTCTTTTAGGATAGAGAACTTCCAATTTTCTCTGTATTCCTTTCTCGTTTTTATGATTTTCATATTGACACATTCATTTACAAGGGATCTGCGGCTATTATCGGATATTGTGGTTTATTGACCACTTCAGAATGCGTTCCATTCCTTTTGAGTTCAAACGACGATGCGTGTGACGTTACGCACGATATTGCGTCAATGATTTAAACTCAAAGAAGATTTAAATACCACAGAAGAATCAACATAAATTTTAAAGGAACAGGAATATTTTACTTAAAAAGAACCCAGATATATACTCATACATTTGCATGATCAGACGTAATCGATAAAATAGAATGTTGGAGCTGTTTGCATTGTGTAGCGTTTGTTTGTATTACATGTGGTAGTGAATAGGACACATTATACAAGATTATCTATACAAAAAATGTGCATATGATGTAAAACAGTGTGTTTGATTCCTCATAGTCTACTTGCGATTGTTCATGTATAAATGCAAAGAATACAATGGTATGGATATTTTGGAATCAATATTCAGTGATCAAAGACAGAAAGATGTGATGAATTAAGTGATTGAATATGTATTTAATGATTCAGAAACACATGAATAATTGTAGTTTTTAGTTGAGACAAGAAATCAGGATTCAGCCATACCTACATGTACTTTTACCAGATGCAGTAAACATTGAGACATAATTTTGAGATCATGAGGAAAATTTAATTGTTAATAAAAAAATTGAAAGTGAAGTTGTTTCTTTTTCAGTACATTGTTTAATGACATGATATGTGTATAACACCTCTCATAGTTGTGTGGGAAACAATATTGTTGTAGTATTATTGGTACTTGTAAAGATATGTCACATTATGCCCAAAGGTGTTTTATGTTATGCACTACATACACAAACGTTTGATCCATCATTTGTCCATTGGAGGTTAGGTGTTTAACACCACTTTCAAAAATATTTCAGTTACTAGTTTTGTGGCGGAAATTGGAGTACCCAGAGAAATCCACAGATCTGTCGCAAGTAACTGACAAACTTTATCACATAATGTTTAATCGAGTACACCTCGCCATGAATGGGGTTCAAACTCACAACTTAAATGGTGATAGGCAACGATTGCACAGGTAGTTGTAAATTCAACTACCATACGACCACGACGACTCAAGTTCTGTTAAGATGAAAGGTAATTGTTTTATTGATATTGATGGAATATACGATTATCACTGTTTTATAAACTTTCTTTTCATATCAATCAATGAAAATAATTGGTCTACTGAAAGTATGTTTTTTGTTGGGGTTCATTGGATGGAATTTGTATCTCATGTGAATTTCCGTCAATTGCAGACACAACGCTAGGCATATCAGAACAATACCCTTTCTTTTGCCAACAGACTGGGATGGTTGGCTACTGCATTGTACGATTACACACTTTCTATAAGTCTACCCATGTTGAAATTAAAACTCTGTCAACAGTTGAAACACGGACACCAAAGCATAAATAAATAAGTAAATAAATAAATAAATAAATAAATAAATAAATAAATAAATAAATAAATAAATAAATGAATATTGCACGGACCGTGTTATTTATCTAAGTGAATCTCATGATGATCGATGAGCTAAAACAATTGACGAAGATGGTCCGTTGCTGAGCATGAACAGTATAAAACTGGGGCTCTTAAAAGAAAACGACAAGTAAAATAAATTGGAAATATTGTAAAATAACATTGCTATCATTTGAAATATACATATGTATAATATGTATAAACGTGTAGAAAAGTAGATGAATGGATTTGAATCTGAGGATCTCTAAAATGCACATCACCTTTTCATAAATTATATAAAGTTTCCCCTGTTGCGCCCCAATTAAACTTTTAACTTCTATCAGTTCCATTCTCTTAAATCAAAGGGAACTATCCATCCGGTGCCTTGAAAATGCGTTCTGTCATGTGCATAAGTTATTCTTTGCATGATTGACAGACAATGTTCATCATATTGTTTTCTGCCTTCTGAACTGTCGATTGAGATAAAAATAAAATATTCTAGACAGGCAGCATATAGCCAGTCAATAGGGTTTGCAATTAATATTTCGCATGCACAATAGTTTCCCCACATCACAAGGTGTGGAAAATATAAATATTCTTCTGTGGTTTAAATGCGTATTAACTGCATTACATGTAAACTGTATGATTATGTTTGATAAAGTCCTTTAACTAGAACAGGAAGAAAATGTACACTTGAGTAAAATAGTGTTGTAATAGAAGATCGTGAACGTGATGTAAAAGTATTAAAGCATTTCAAGGTATATTTCAAACGAGGTTGAAACAAGTCACCATTTGATATCAATTCGGTTGTATTTCATTTTGACGATTTTAATTACGGAAGATGATCACAACCATATTTTTTTTAACAATTGCAACTCAGGTGTTTTTCTTCATAACCTATAATAAAGTGAAAAAAATATATATCACACTCTCGGAACAGTTCCAACATTCAATAGAAAAATCGTAGAAATATGTAATTTCGATATCCCTAACACACATATAAATGACCCCTCCTGGCTTAGTTTAGGTACTTCAATAAAAAGTGACGGGGTTAAACTAGTATACAGTAGATTTTTCTAAGGCATTTCTCTTATTTAATAAAAACAATAGAAAGCGAACATCGCACGATTTTTGCAAGACAATCAGTCAATGATCGAGCGACCGTCGCCGATAAGGTTTAAATAAGCCTAAAAGGGTATATTGTTTTACCATGGGACAGACAGGTTTTGGGAGAATGAAATCATTTATTTTTCTTTACATATGAAATCAGAAATGTTCCATTCAATATCCAGTATTACATAACTATTATACTGTTTGATTTTCCTTAGTCAGTTAAATTTTTTTCTCCCAAGTCTGGGGAAATATTTTTTGTGCGAAAATTTAAATAAGAAATATTTAAGAAAAAAATTAAATAAATTTGAAAATCATCTCCGTGAAGTATATCTATAAATAACGTTTGAGGAAAATATGTATTTTGTATGCAGACCGTAATGTCACTATGAAATGGGTGATACTATTTCGTGCAACGGAACGGAACGAAACGGAACGAAACGAAGCGAAGCGAAACGGAATGATTTCGTTTCTTGTTTTAGTAATTACTATAGGGATATCACTGTTATAAGAAACGAAACAATTCCGTTTCGTTGCGTTCCGTTTCGTTTCTGAATTTTTGCGTTTCGTTTTAGTTGTACTGTACTTAGTTACTTTGTTCCGACCAAAACACGACCGACCTACATTTGTTCACTGTGTAGTCGCGCTATTTGAGCGTTCGGCGGATGAGTTGTTTATTGTACGTCACACGGTAGATTTTCTGCTTGTGTTCACCTAATATTTGGAATATACTTTCTAATTAAAGCTGAAATTATAGTTAATTGATATGGGAATTCAACAAGTCATGTAAACACTTTCAGTAATTCTTCAAAAATTCATCATAGTATAGCACCTCTTTTGTCGAAAATTGTGTGACGAAACTTTTGTTGCCCAGAGTCATGCCAGTTTTCATCTGTTTGTCTTCGAAGTTGTAAATACGATCCAGCGTCTCGTACTCTACAAAAATTTGTATTTTTTTTCTTGCTTGAAGAGCAGCACTTAGTTTGAACGAAATCCTCCAAAAACTTTACATAAGAAACTACATACTGCAAGGTGTTACGACACTGTGGTACAACATTCACCTGTAATCGTATGCCATATCATATAAAAATTGTCTGAAGAATATAGCTAACCATTTTGCTCATTTGACCACAGAATTGCAAAATGTTTGTAGAGTATGATACACTGGGTCGACAATACTCAATATCTGCATTAATGAAACAAGACAATATTACAGAAATGCATATTTACGTGAAATATGAAATTGTTTCTTTCATGCGCAGGCAATTTTCCAGTCTCAAAGTTTATATACAAATTGGCCAAAATCGAAAAAAAACAAAACCAAAGCAAAAACAAAAAACAAGACAAAAGTAGGGATTTGCACAAAGACTGTGTGTCATTTTGATGATGGCTTCTGCCATACATAGTATTGTAAGAACTTTGGGACTTTTCTTCATTAATGACAAAGTAGGTATTTCAAAATGAAAAAGAACGGATATGGGTAAATGTCAAGGAGACAACATCCCATCTCCATAACGAGACGATCTAAAACAATACATCTAGAGGTCGCATTACAGTCTTCAACGCAGTGGGGAACCTCACACCACATAGCAAGCTGTAAATGGCCCGACAAGTCAAAAAGTGAAATAAATCAAGGTTACTTTTACAACTACCAATATATCATTCTGCTTACTTGGATTTTCATTTTTGCTCATATTTATGCCAAAGAAGGCCCTTATTGCACCTTGTCCTTTGATATCCTTTGATGTTTCCATTTAACACCATTCGGTAACCATTTTTGTTGCCAGCCCTTTTATGAGTTATTTTTAGATTCTTTAAATCCCTTTGATCCTTCTTGTCTCTTTGATGTCTCGAGGACGGAATATTTCCTTTGTCTTGATTTCGATCTCTTCTCTGGTCAAAACTTTTAATCGAATAACACGACGGGTGCCACATGCGGTTTTTATTTTTATATGATGTTCATGATAAGTTTTGGTAAATTTTGCGATGAAAAATTTGCTGAAGATGTTTTGACAAAGGCGGTCAAAATTAATAAAATCTATTAATTCATTGATCTTAAAACGTCGAAAAAGTTTGAGGCGGAAGGCAATTTTTGGGCGGGATGAGAAACTAAAGTATTTTGATGGGTCTTAAGTGGGTTGTTCATTTTATTTCTTCAGTTTTCAGTGCATTTGGATTGTGTGCATGGTGTATGGTTCTTTTGGAAATGATATTGACTACCTTTCCTCTTGAATTATCGGTATATGTCTGTGTTGGTATTATAGAGCAAAGCATGTAGGAAATGAAAATGATCGGTATTTTCTAGTTTTGATATAATAAGAGAATCGCAGCGACATGGGCTTGTCTATAGGATATACACAACTTTATTTAAAAATACCAACCCCTATATACTAACCTAGGGGGTAGTATTTTTAAATAAAAGTTATATAATATCCTAAAGACAAGTCCCTGTGATCACAGCTGAGGTATAATGTGATCTAATGGTAAAATAAATATAGGAAGTAGTGTGTGTATTTTTACTAATTAAAGAAACGAAACGGAACAGGAACGAAACAAAACAGTTCCTTGAATTAGTAATTACACGCAGATAAATACTAAAACAAGAAACGAAACAATTTCGTTTCGTTTCGTTTCGTTTCGTTTCTTTTTCGTTTCGTTTCGTTCCGTTACACGTTTTAGATTTGTCCCTGTGAAACCATTATTTGGCCAGTGATATTAATATTTAACTGTTTTAAACACATAAATGACAAAAAAAGTCTAATCACTCACACTCAATGAACAGTTGAAGACAAATGTTGCAATAAGGTCTCCTTCAAAAGATCTTTACGTACATTAATATTGTTTCGTTATGTTACGGGAAGATACTTTAGTTCGTCAGTTATCGAGAGATCTTTATTAATTGAATCCAGTTAGCAAAGTTCGCATTATTAATTGGCAGAACATGATCAATATACCTGGGAGTGAAATTAAAGGCTTAAACCTCTCTACATTGTGCTTGTCTTTGATAAGTTTATGTATTAACTCATACTCATAGGAGTATAGAAAAAGTTGGAGAGGAGAGGGGCATAGTTTGTTCCCATAGGGATGCCTAGGTATGAGTTGTTTTAAAATGTGCCATTCGAACTCTACAAATATATGTCATCGATAATGAACTCCAATATTTTGATAACTTCATTTTATTTGTAGCACTTTTTACCTTTCGTTTCGTGCTTGACAAAATAAGTTAATTCGTGACCCAATACTATAAACTTGTAACGTTGCCACCATTTTTTTAAAGTAAAATGCGTTGTGAATAATTGACATTAAAGAGGAAATGAAAGTGTAAAAGGTAAAAAAGTCAAATATTTGGCTAGATGAAATTTTCGAGAATTAAAATTATCCTCTTCTTTCAGTATCCACTTTTGATTGAATGAGTGAGTGAGTGATTGTTGTTCAATGCCAATTCAGCAATTTTTCAGCTATATTATGGCGAGAACAAGTTAATTATCAATGAGATGATGATGAGGTCCGCTTTGTTCTAGACCAACACGCTGAGTTGGATTTGGATAGTGCTAGCTCACTGAAACAACATTCCGCGGGTAGAAATATCACTCCATTCGGACACATTCTTTTGATTCCGAGCCAACCAATCTTTGCTCTTTCTCCGTAATGCTGCGTGCTTAGCGGAGAAGCAACAAATACCAATTTCATAGTCCTTGGTTTGACCCGATCGGGGCTAAAACCCACGATCTACCGCACTCGAGGCGAGCACGATAACCATTACGCCACCGAAGCAGTGCTTTTGATTGATGCTACCACGTGAATATACTTTGTCACAGTATGATAGTAGTCCTCCTTTGACTGCATGCAAAATTGTAGTCATACTTATAGATAGTTCTTTTGTTGAACAAGTAGAAGAATATACCCGTTTAAATACTGATTCTTCTGAAATTTCGGTATCCAATATAAAGTAGACAATTCACAATTTTCTTCATTTATCAGTGATGACTTGTGATTTGTCAATATATCCTCTTTGTCAAAATTAGTATTTTTGTAAGGTTTACCAGAGTTCTTGGAAATATCAAGTTCTTCATTTTGATCGTTTGGCGTTAAACAACAATCAATCACTTCATTACTTATTTACCAAACCTTATTTCTTGTGGTTATTGAATATTTTGATGATGCTTACCAATTTGAAATTAAGCATGTTTGTAAGCTCAACTGGACACAACGGCCAAGTGAAGTTTTATCATTTAGTGTCCGTCGTGTGTTATCCAGAACTTTTCATATTAATATTTATTCTTTTTCTTAGAAACTGCAAAACCAAATGCTTTAACTATTTTACGTTATCAAGTGTTGGGGCTATTTTGTAGCGCGTACATATATAGTACATGTTTATACAAAACGCACATGCATCAACGCTTACCTCACCATGACCAGACCCAAAGGGTCATGTAAAGTATTATCATCACATTGCGTCAAGCGTGGTCTGTAAATCTTTAACATTAACATTGGAGGGATGTAGGAGAGGTGTGTATTCAGTGCCGTCTTAACGCATGGACACGCGGGGCAGTTGCCCGGGGGCCCACGAGCATTAGCGCCCCATGCTTATCTATGTATGTTATTTACTGTATGTTTTTCTAAGGTTTAAACACTGACTTTGTTGGAAATACCAATACAATATATATATATGTTTAATTGTATATACATTTACAGTTTTATTCCTATGAGTGGTTGTGTAGGTATGGGCCCCATTACACTGCCTTTCCCGGGGGCCCGTGATGCTGTTAAGGTGGCCCTGCTTCTATTGTTATTATCCAAAAAGCAGTAGAGAGGGTCTACACATGTAAAATGCTACGGTAACGTTGTTGTTTAGATATTTCAGCGGATAAACAATACAAATTAATTTGTGAAGAAGGAAGCTTTTAAAGCACATCTATAAAACATGTATTTAAGGAAATTTTTTACTGATTATTAAATGAAATTGTTAACCGACGATTGTATTACATGACGTTTACTGTGACGTAACTTACCCCGAATATTTACACTTCCGCAATCGATAATACAAAACCCTACGTCCTTTAAGTGTTTTAAAATAATCGTTTTTTAGCATTTGTTTATTAAATTTAAAAAAAATGCAATAGAACAACGGCATCTCCAAGACTGGTCTTGGAAAAATGTTAGCAGTCAACAGACTTTATCATTAAATACGATATTTTCATATGGCAAAGAATATGGGGATTGAACGTAGCAAGAAAAATCCCATAGAACTCGGAAAAAGGAGGGCTGCTTGCATATCTGGCCTTTCAATCTAATCGCACAGTTAATTAAATGAAATTCAACACTTTGCCACGCATTTTTCTTGAAGAATAGGATATCCCCAATCGCCGGTTCCTTCATTATTGAACATCGTTATGCCGTTGTTCTGCTCGGTTTTAGTGGTCACGATACTACTTTCTCTTTAATGTGATCACGTGACCTCTGTGATTAATTCCTAATATTATTATGTTTTCATTTTGAGTAGATCACATATAATTGTATTGGTTTATGGCTTAAATGATTAAAATTAATGCATGTTCGCGTGTATTGAACCAAAAAGTAAAACCACATTTTTTTTATGGATTTCCAATAGATCATTTGCCAATTACCGACTTGATTCTAAAATTATGCACTTTTAGCATTTTATTATTTGAGTTATTTCCCTTACAGAGGACAAATTGGTTCCCGTTCAATGCAAAAGCAACAGAAAAGTTTAAAAATTTGAGGTTTAATACTACTAAACATGGGTACTAGTCGAAAAGGATATATGGGAAAGTAGTACGTAAACACAAAATGGATTCCTACATTGTTGGATAAAAAATAAACCCTATTAGGTACTGCAAAATACTGAATGTCAGCAGGAACCTTCATATTTTAGGATAATCTTAAGCCAATATTTGATGTCCTTGTGGTTTTAAATAAAAAATTGATTGCATTGGAAAGAAACCACCTGAATTTGTGTTAAATCGAAAGTGAAAATAGGAATTTTGACGGTAGACATCTTCAGACTGTCTGTTGTTTCTTATATATATATGCCATTAAATGTATGTTGATTTTCGGAGTTAAGCTTCCAATTAGGTACCCCTTCCATGAGATATGAGTGTCACTTAGATTAAACTTAAGATGAATCCTGTATGAAAGCTCAATTTTTTTTTATTTAGCATAGAAGGCTATGATGAACCTTTAAGTGGTATTACACCTTGAGTATAATTTTCTTAAAATTTATAGATAATTGAATCTTGTAAAATTATAGAAGATAACTTTATAGCAAATAAAAAAATCACAAGTTGTTACAAAATTTACATTTTATACAGAGTATGAGCAAAATATATGTCATTTTGGTTGAATATTGCATGCAATTGACACTTGTGTCCGCCTCAAAGGGAAGGAACTACTACAAAAATGTGGAAAAAACGCATAATTTTATAATAAAGTCGGAAATTGGCAAATAGGCTAAAACAACCTTAACATGACTGCGAATTTGGCATAAATAAAATAACAGATGGCTTCCTCTAGGAAAACGCCGACTTTATGTGAAAAGGACACCAGACAGGAACAAATTTAATACATCCCTTTGCGCGGGATGTAAAGGACACACTCCTTACACGTAAAAGACAACTTACAGCAGATTCTGATAGCTGCAGTTTATTAGGAGTGCTGTTGGTTTGTCACAAATCAAAATAATATCTACCTTCTCCTCTTTTTCTATTCTAGTGAGAATCAAAACAATCATACATGACTCATGGCAGCGACATACATTTTACCTACACGATTAATCATATGGTTGTAAACTTGTTCTCATCATAAATATATATGAAATACTTGATTGTAAAACAATTATCTGTCGACAACCACTTTCCATGGGATATCTGATTCCAAGGCTTGTTATCAGTTTATCAAAAAAAAAAAAAAAAATTCTCACAGCTATTTCCCAACCTATTTCCATATTATAAATAAAAGCGATCTTTAAATATTTGACTTCTCTCAACCCGCACCTTGGCATTTTCTTTATAGATTTGTGATGGTTGTTCATAAAAATGTCCTGCATTGTATCATCGCATTGGTTGTCGCTAAGAATAAAGCACGGTAAAAAAAGGGCTTAAACAAATTTCAAATATGACAAAGTTCTATTGTCCAAATAAATCTATCTATTAATTCTTTAAGGTTAATACCAAAATTTCGACCAGTTTTCGACGATCAATGTTAATAAGTTTCTGAATTGATATGACCTCCATATGTACATTATCAATGTCATAGCAGACGATCAAACCAAAATTGGTCTGTATGAGATATATTTTTTAAATGATTAAAGCTTTGTTAAGGTGACGAAAAAATGAATTACGAAAAAATACAACTTGAACGTGAAATAATAGATGTGGTACGTAGTTCTTACATTTAAAGAAGCCATTTTTTGATCAAATGTCTTGAGATCATTCATGCATTTTCAGCATCATAATATAACCTCTGACAAATGAAGCGATTAAAATAATGAGAGATTTTATCACGTGAAACAAACCGTCGAAAACAGGAGACCGTCGAAAATGGGTGACGTTGCGACATTACTATTCGTTCACTTTTATTTCCTAATACAGCTTCGGAACATATTTGTATTCCTGAAATCAATCCACATTGCATATTAAGTCAAATTTATGCTTTGTTTATTGAGTTTTATTATGCTTTGTTTTTGTTTTTGGTTTTTAAAGATATGCATTATAATACAATGATACATACGTTCTGTATTTTGAAAAAAAATGACGTTCAGTCCTTTTCATTACCTGATTTTGTCGGTCCGCTTTGAGGAATTAGATGCACATATTAACTAACAGTATTTATTTCTGAAAAGCACATATTGTTGTGTACATTTTGGAGAAAATGTTATCGACTTCTGAGGTGGTGCCGATTTTGGTCCTTATAGCTCCCGGTCCTTTCAAAAGGAGTGAGTATGATAAGGGTAGATTTTGGCCCAATCTCAGAAACTGTTTATATAGATATAATATTAAACACAATCATAGATGATTTCACTTTGTCCTTTGTTACTTAGCAACGTAAGTGGAGGAGGGTCCAATTAATCATTGGAAATTCAAATATGGTGGTTTTATTTTACATATCTCGCATAGTCTTTCCGACAAAATGTTATATTCTGTGTATGTACACTCTAACGATAATATTCCAATTCTCTATGGTAGCATATAGGATTCTATTGCAGTTTTGTCACCCTAGCAACGGTTTTGTAAACATTAAATTAGCCTTTATTATTGCAATTAATGGTTGAATTTTGACATCTACGATCTTTTGACTTGATATTTGATTAAGCGGTACATTTTTGTCAAGCTATACACACTACAAATGTCATTTCATATTTCAAAAATACATTTTGATATTTTTATTCATAGCTAGGTCCCGTCCATAGCAACAGGTTTCCCTATGCGCAGTATTTTCCTGTAGATCTCATGGACCTTTTATTTAATCAAGAAAACAAATTCTACAACAACACTTTAGCAGATCTAGAGACATCTTATCATTTACTAACCAGAATATATTATAAGAATTCCTTAAACCTTACAATGTCCCTAGTAATCAAATATTATCCCTAGCAACCGCAGAAACTCGTCAATGCTGAGCTCTGTAAATTGCTTTTTTAAAATCTTTTTTATAACCGAATGTTGATCTTTTTATTTTCTAAATCATGAGGGGAAATTATTCTCAGTAATTAGAATGTCAAAGGAACCAAGTCAACTGCATAACATGGTAAAGCAGCGCTACAGCGGCAGGAGATGATATAATCCATGTTGAATAATTAAGAAATGAATCATGGAAGCCAGAATGTGTTTGGAGTTTTAACATAGATTGGCGGATATTATACGTTATTAGTCTCGAGATGTTATATATCCCGTTTTAAAGGGCAGTGGTTTTGTTAAAAGGTGAGGCGTAGATGTTATATATCCCGTTTTAAAGGGCAGCGGTTTTGTTAAAAGGTGAGGCGTCAGCCGAACCTTTTAACAAAATCACTGCCCTTTAAAATGGTATATATAACATCTAGATACTGATAACCTTTTTATCTGAATGTTCCAACATTAATAAGTATGTCCTTATTATAGGAAAAACATAAATACGTGTATCTTTGGACAAAGATCACAGAGAGCGATTATTGATTTTCTATCATCTTGTTAAATGTGTGGCGTCTGCTGTGCACAATGTAAATGGACAGCACATAGGTGAGAGCGATTATTGATTTTCTGTCACCGCACGGCTTCCCTGAAGTTTTAAAAGTACCTTTTAAGCCAATCAAAATTATACTTGCCACGAGAACATCAGAGAATATTATTTTCTCCCGAGCCAGAAGCGAGGGATACAATTTACTAATATCCGCCAATCCATGTTAAATCTCAAAACACATTCTGGCTTCCATGATTTATTTCGATTCTGATATGTCTAAGAGTACAAATACGGTAGCATACTTTGATTGGAAGACGGTAGTTTACATTTACGGTATCTTCAAACTTTTTTTGTTGAGAAAAGTAAAACGTGATAGATTATATAAATAGAATGCTTGGCAATACTGTATTATCGGTCATGGCCCATTGTTAATGTAAAATCATTCCACTAAAATTCCAAGTAATACTACACATTTAGCACTGACGATGGACTATATCAATGACATTCTTAGTAAGGATAACAAAAGGACCATTATAAACAAAACACCAAATATGTAAATCAAACCTGACACCCGTGTACTATGTTAAAACATGCACGTTATATCGTTATATGTACTGTATTAGATGAATTATGAATTATCAAATATATTGTTTGTTTTTCCATTCTTTATTGAAATAAGTAAGAATAAAATATTGATCTCACGATGTTGTTATGGGCAGTCATGTGTGCTAAACCATTACGCCACCACAACGTTACTATTAAGCTATATATATATATCAAATTTACGTTAATACAATTATTCATCGGGAATTCACTTTGCGAAAGAGCTAAATAAAATATATTTGTTAAAGAAAAAAAAAATAATAAAAAGTAAAGGGACTACTAAAAATAGAAAGTTCCGATGTGCTTACATGTCCAATGAATTAATTTCTAAGATAATCTGACGTACTAATTTTCTTTTTGGTTGCTTGTTTTGTTTTCTGTACTGTGTGAATTGTGGGGATACTATTAAAGTATACTTTAGTATAGCAACACATGAAATTCCACTGAGGGTTAGAAAAAAAACCACGTCGGACTCAATGCACAATCAGGTCGGCAGTAAATCACCTCCAAAATTTATTTTACGTTAAACTGTTTCATAAATTTTTTTCAAGTTTGACTCCCGTAGCAAAACAACTACAATAACCAACTTTATTTTGGATGAGATTAAAAGTTCGATTTCTATTTCTGTCTATTACGGATGAAAACGGTCAATAAAAAATGGTCACTGACGAGAAATCGACCTTAAGATTATTTTTTGATTGCAGATTTCATACTCTCCACACTCGGGTACCAACACAACAATTAAATGAGATATGTGTTTATGTATATTAAACATCATACTAAAATATGCCGTTGGTACCTGCTTGTGGTTATACTGAAAATTTACATTAAATGCACATTTCTTGTTAGATTTCATCTATTTTAGCGAAACGATAGACTTGTCATTGACTAGTGTGACGTCATAGCACATGCAAATATGGAAGATTGTTACCAAAATAGTAGTTGGGGTAAAGGTCTTATAAAATCAAGAAACAACGAAAGCTATGCCTTTCATTTATAATTTGTCTATTTTTTAGGCCAATTGCTGCCCTTATCATACCTACTCTTTTTCAAGCAAAAATTCTATTTTTCTTAACAAATTTCAAAATTTCTAAATTTCTAAATATTTAAAAAAAAAAATCATAAAATTTCAGAATTTTCAAAAATTCCAACAAATTCCAAAATTTCAAAATTTTTAAAAATTTCATAGCATTTCAAGAATCTTATGTAATAAAACAATTACTACACTTGAACATGATCAATATGAAAAAAAAACTTTAGGAAAAACAGTGAAATGTAATAAAACAATTACGGCACTTCACTGCATGCGATATCATGTTTTATGGAACACTTAAAAGTAATATCAACCTCGGTCGATATTACTTTTAAGTGTTCCATAAAACATGATATCGCATGCAGTGAGGTGTTATAATTGCATAATATCCGTCAAAGTGTATGCTGAAATACATAAGGTGAAATTTATGTTATTAGTTAATGATTTGAAGCTCACGAAAAGTCGAGCAGACCAAACTATCAGTAGCACGAGGAGATCAATTTAGTCAGCTTCGGCACCAGTAAATTTTATATATCCGAAATAGAGTGAAATTATGAAGGTGATATTCGTCAGTTATGGAAGTGATATTCGTCAGTTATGGAAGTGATATCCGTCAGTTTTGGAAGTGATGTCCGTCTGTTATAGAAGTGATATCCATCAGTTATATATTCATAATCTAGTGATAAGAGACTGTGATTAAATTTATTTAATTAAATAATTATTCGTATTATATTTAGTTTGTCTTGTTTATACGTTAATTTAAATTACATTTTGTGTTCATTTTTGCGTTTCATTTTCCATTTTGTTCTTTTGTTTGCTTAGCTTTGCTTAGTCTATTAAATTTTAATTTCTGTTTAGCTTGCATGACTATTGGCCATATTAACAATTCAAAAAAGAACTCTCATCTGTACAACCGCTTCATATCATCATGAGAGGATGTTAGAACCAATAACACTAGCTTAAGCGTAATAATATGATATTAATAGACTACCAAGAGTAACATATCAACTTCATTACAATGTAATCTGTACAACATTTACAAATAATAAAAACTTCTGTGATAAATATTTCTTTCATATTTGTATCTTACATCTATTTTTGTATCTGATTAACTAACTATAAATTCACAGAGACCAGCTACAATTCATTGCTTGCTTAACACGTATTATTTCGGAATAACATAAAGATAAACTTTTTAAACGCAGTTAAAGACACTAAATATTTCAACAAAATTAATAAAGAATGTTACCTTGACAATTATTATTTTTTTGTTCGTCAAATTTATGTTAAAAGGGTTAACTGCTACATAATTTCTTTGGCTTGTTGTAACAATCTTAGATATATACGAATCCGCGATATGCTGTACATCATTAATTGACTGAGCGATAGACTGACGGTTGTCAAGATAACGACAAATATCATTTGTTAATGATTGCTGCAATCAGTCAAATACGTTAGCGTCCGTCAAATTTGTATCCAATCAGCCAACTATCAGTCAACAATCAGTCAATATTCAGTCACCAATCAGTCACCAATCATTCAACAATCAGTCAAACAGTTATGGCTACTGTTCCAAGAACTGTACAAAGGATTTATTTATGAAAATAGGGGAAGACAATATTGCAGATTTCATTATGCACGCTGTTGATTATATATTACATTTTATAATCCAAGGTCGGCTAAAGTGGGGGAGACGTTAAGGTGCAAAATTGGCCCCACATTATATTAAAAAATAATGCTTGACATAGAATAAAAACAATTTACTAATTTAATTGTTATATAAACAAATTTTCAAAGAATATAAATTTACGTGATATTGGGTGCGTTATGACGTCATAATGTCATCATAATTAGATGGATAATGCTAAAAATGGACTACAAATGACATATTTAATGTACATTTCAGCTCTTTTATATACCTCCACAGTATTCCACCAACACCAAATTGAGCAGTTGTTTTCATTATAGAGGGTTAATGATTATATCAAAATATTTTGTTGGTGGAGGATTGTGGAGGTTGTTAAATATTAATTTATTTATAACCTCAGCCAGACGCCTAAAATCAATATTTTCACTCATCTAATTGTATATATGAGACTATTATATACACAATCTGTACATTTCATGATTCATTTTAATTAATGAAATTCATCAGTAAATAACTTATGTTTCTGTAAGTAATTGTATTTATTTTAAATAAAGTTTGTGTACATTGAAACCAAGAGAAAAATTCAGTGCATGCAATCCGCCGTCAATTCCATAAAAAAAGTGTCATATATGTCCCCATATTTAATGAATCATTATCTTAGAAAATACTTGATTAACATTTGATATGTTTTATTATATAGACGACATCATACTTTTGATGTTAAAACTTGCTTCCAACAAAATCGATACGTATTTGACGTCATCGTGACGTCATCAGCGTTATTGGTTTTCTGTATTTCGTGGAATTTTACCCACGATATTTCGACGGTTTTCGAAGAAATTAAGCACCTCCGCAGTCGTGCACCAGAAAACATATTTTACCAGATTATTAAAATAGATAAAACACAGATACTGTTAAAAGGTGTTTTTTTTTTATTTCACGAGGTGTTAAATTTCTTGAAAAACGACGTGAACATGTTCATATATTCCAAGCGCTTAGATGACGTTTGGATATTTGAGAAGCAATCTTTGTCGTGAAAAACGATGGTATGTCGGCAGTTATATACAAATGTAAGATAAAAATAAAATAAACACCACTTCATCCAAAATAGTTCTTTTCACAAGCCCCCAATTATTCATTATATATTTTCTTCCGGGATACTGAAATAGTTATTACTACCGGGATACTGAGGTAGGTTTAATGGTATATCGATGCTACTTCTGAAATGAAGTAAAATAGTTTGATCCAAAAGGAGTAGATATTATTTGGGCACAATCTAACAGATAACTCTCACATTCTCAATTACAAGCTCCAAAGCAAAGGACAAATACCCCGATTTTAAATATATAGATATTTTAAATTCCCAATTACAATCAATTCAGTTAAAATTCACAGAGAGACTTGAACACAGACTTTCAAGTAAGACTATTAATGTTTTGTCATCAAATAGAAAATTGACAGGGAGGAAGCGAATTGCTTTTGATAGTAATGTGCATCAGATCGCAATATTCTCAGATGAGTTAGAAAATGTAAAACAATTAAATTTTAGTTTACAAAAGTTTGAAAGCGACAACATAGAATTTGAAAAAAGTGTTCTGATTTGCATAATAATTTACAGGAATCTGTCAAATCAACTTGACAGTCTGAAAGATACGAACAGTCGCCTTATAGATTATGTAAAATCAATAAATAAAAAAGTTGGAACCGCGAATAGTGGAAAAGAGTTTTCGGAAATTACCGAAAATAACAAATCAAGGAAAATAAAATAATTTAAATCGAAGGCTGAAACTGCGCTTTGGTTTGTAGAGTCCTATGGCCTTGTACCCTAGTACTTAAAATTAGAAAGTACTGATGGGCAGACTGTTAAAGTCGATTTCAATCCGTCGTCCAGTAAATCTTCATACCAAGATTTGCCTGAAGAAGAAAGACAAAAATTTTAATATTTGCTATTTATTTTGGAAAAATGTAATGTTAGCGAGAGCGCTTATAGGGAACTGACAGTATTTTGTGATTGGCTACCACGAACATATCTGGTTTCATCAATGTTAGGAAGATATTAATAGTTTATATCATTGTGGAAGAATTCCGGGAAATATCCCTGGCGCATATGTTAATCTAGAAAACGAACTTATCCAGTACATCAAGTATCATGTAAATCCTGGAACAGAGAAGATACAAATTAAAATTTCGGGGGACGGGTCAAAAGTTAGTAGAATTTCAAACTTTGTCGTGTTGTCCTTTTCTTTAATTACCGATGATTTGACATTATCATCGAAAGATCAAAATGTTTTGTGCATTGTAAACTGCAAAGAAGATTATGATCATTTAAAACTTGCTTGCAAACCCATTTTTCAGAAAATAAACACATTATACGAAAAAGAAAGTATTGAAGTTGAGGGGAAACATTTTGATTTACATATGTTGATGGGTGGTGATATGAGTTTCTTGCAACATGTGCTTGGATTGGGTGGATCTCTATTTAATCATTCCTGTCCATGGTATAGGGTCCATAAAAACCACAAGAGGGCAAATAACATGTCATTGCCCTCGTAAAATGTTATTGCCCCGGAGGCAAATAACACACCGCAAATTATGCTTTTAATACACATACAAATTCGGCGTTATTTCAATACAATATGCGATAAGATGCAGTAAACACTGAAACATAACTTTGAGATCATGGAGATAATTTAATTTAATTGTTAATAAAAAATTTGAAAGTGAAGTTGTTTCTTTGTCAGTACATTGATTAATGACATGATATGTGCATAACAGTTCCCATAATTGTGTGGGACACACTATTGTTGTAGTATTATTGGTGCTTGTAAAGATATGCCACATTATGACCCAAAGGTGTTTTATGTTATGCACTACATACACAAACCTTTGATCAATCATTTGTCCATTGGAGGTTAGGTGCTTAACACCACTTTCAAACATATTTCAGTTACCACTTTTCTGGCGGAAATTGGAGTACCCAGAGAAATCCACAGACCTATCGCAGTCACTGACAAACTTTATCACATACTGTTTTATCGAGTACACCTCGCCATGAATGAGGTTCAAACTCACAACGTAAGTGGTGATAGGCAACGCTTGCACATGTAGTTGTAAGTTCAACTACCATGCGACCACGACGGATCAAGTTCAGTTAAGATGAAAGGTAATTGTTTTATTGATATTGATGGAATTTATGATTATCACTGTTTATAAACTTTCTTTTCATATCAATCAATGAAAAGAATTGGTTTGCTGAAAATATGCTTTTTGTTGGGATTCATTGGTTGGAATTTGTATCTCATGTGAAGTTCCGTCAATTGCAGACACAACGATAGGCATATCAGAACAATACATTTTCTTTTGCCACCAGACTGGGATGGTTGGCCACTGAATTTTACGATTACGGACATTCTATAAATCTATCCATGTTGAATTTAAGACTCTGTCAACAGTTGAAACACTGACACCAAAGCATCAATAAATAAATAAATAAATAAATAAATAAATAAATAAATAAATAAATATTGCGCGGACCGTGCTATTTATCTTAGTGAATCTCATGATCATCGATGAGCTAAAAGAATTGACGAAGGTGGTCCGTTGCTGAGCATGAGCAGTATAAAGTTGGGGCACTTAAAGGAAAAGGACAAGTAAAACAAAGTGGAAATATTTTAAAATAACATTACTATCATTTGAAATAACGGGTATGCATATGTATGATATGTATAAAGGTGTAGAACAGTAGATGATTGGATTTGAATCTGAGGATCCCTAAAATTCACATCACATATTCATCATTTATATAAAGATTCCACTTTTGCGCCCAAATTAAACTTTTAACTTCTATCATTCCCATTCTCTTAAATCAACCTCCAATGGACAAATGATGGATCAAAAGTTTGTGTGTATAGTGCATTGAAAATGCGTTCTGTCATGTGCATAAGTTATTGTTTGCATGATTGACAGACACTATTCACCATATTGTTTTCTAGTTTCTGAACTGTCGATCGCGAAAATAATAAAATATCCTAGACGGGCAGCAAATAGCCAGTCAATGGGGTTTGTAATCAATATTTCGCATGCACAATAGCGACTCCACAACACAAGTCTGGAAAACAGAAATATTCTTCTGAGATTTAAATGCGTATTAACTACATTACATGTAAACTGTATGATTGTGTTTGATAAAGTCCTTTAACCAGAACAGGAAAACAAATGTACACTTGAGTGAAATAGTGTTGTAATAAAAGATCGTGAACGTGATGTACAAGTTTGAAAGAATGTCAAGGTATATTTTAAATGAAGTTGAAACAAGTCACCATTTGATATTAATTCGGTTGTATTTCATTTTGACGATTTGAATTACGGAAGACGATCACAACCATATTGTTTTTGATTGGATTACAATTATAGCTGTACGATAATGTATAATAACCTATTATTATTAGAATCCTAACATGACTTCGAATTTGGTATAAATAGAATAACAAATGGCTTCCTCTATGAAACGCCGACTTTATGTGAAAGGGACACCAGACAACTATGAGGAACGAATTTAATACATTCCTTAGCGCGGGATGTAACGGACACACTCCTTACACGTAAAAGACAACTTACAGCAGATTTGCATAGCAACAGTTTATTATGAGTGTTGTTGTTGGTTTGTCACAAAGCAAAATAATATCTACCATCTCCTCTTTTTCTAGTGACAATCAAAACAATCATACATAGACTCATGGCAGCGACACACATTTTACCTACACGATTAATCATATGGTTGTAAGCTTCTTTTCATCATAAATATATATGAAATACATGATTGTAAAACAATTTTCTATCGACAACCACTTACTATGGGATATCTGATTCCAAGGCTTGTTATCAGTTTATCAAAAAAGCAAAAATAATTCTCACAGGGTCCTAGCTAAAATCGTTACACATTAAACATTTTGCTTCACACCATTTCCCAAAATATTTCCATATCATCAAAAAAAGCGATCTTCAAATATTGGACTTCTTTCAACCCGCACCTTGGCATTTTTTAATAGATTTGTGATGGTTGTCCGTAAACATGTACTGGAATATATCATCGCATTGGTTGTCGTTAAGAATAAAGTACCGTTAAAAAAGTGCATAAACAAATTTCAAATATGACAAAGTGCTATTGTCCAAATAAATCTATCTATTACTTCTTTAAGATTAATACCAAAATTTCGACCAGTTTTCGACGATCAATGTTAATAAGCTTATGAATTGATATGACCTCAATATGTACATTATCAATGTCGTAGCAGACGATGAATTCAACATTGGTCAGTATGAGATATATTTTTTAAATGATTAAAGCTTTGCTACGGTGACAAAAAAGGAATTACGAAAAAATACAATTTGAACGTGAAATAATAGATGTGGTACGTAGTTCTTACATTTAAAGATGCCATTTTTAGATCAGATTTCATGAGATCATTCATGCAATTTCAGCATCATAATATAACATCTGACAAATTAAGCGATCAAAATAATGAGAGATTTTATCACGTTAAACAAACCGTCGAAAACAGGAGTCCGTCGAAAATGGGTGACGTTGCGACATTATTATTCGTTCACTTTAATTTCATAATACAGCTTCGGAAGATGTTTTTATTTTTGAAATCAATCCACTTTGCATATTAAGTCAAATTTATGCTTTGCTTATTGAGTTTTATTATGCTTTGTTTTTGTTTTTTTAAAGATATGCATTATAATACTATGATACGTACGTTCTGCATAATGAAAACAATGACGTTCAGTGCTTTTCATTACCTGAATTTATCGATTCGCTGTGAGGAATTAGATACACATATTAACGAACTGTATTTATTTCTGAAAAGCACATATTGTGAATACATTTTGGAGAAAATGTTATCGACATCCGAGGTGTGGTCGATTTTGGCCCTTATAGCTCACAGTCCTTTAACAAACCGATCCAAGTTTTTCTCAATTTTCAATTTCCGATTTGCTTAGCGCATGTAGTTTTAAAATAGTTCTAGACAGGCAGAATGGTAAAATGTGGTCATGAAATACCATAACACTAATAACATAATATCATGTGAATACATTAAGACATGCTATTACAAATTTCCATAACCATAAGAAATGAAATAAATCAACTTCACAATAGTAACAAGAAACAGTCTAAACAAATATGTTACAGACTGAATTATAAATATATATATAGAGTCTAATACTGGGAAAGGTGTAAGATCGTAAAATCTGTGACACCCGAGGGTAATAGTTAAATCGTATCTATGAATATTTAATGCATACAGGTATTGCCATCAAATATAGTGTCCTACCTCCATCGGTTTCGACAGTACCATACAAAATATATGTTTGCAGTACACTCAACAGTGGGTACGTGATCTTGTTCATGTAGGATATGCTATATTTTATCATACGACATTTTTCCTTGCAACAATATATATATATATATAATATTTGTATATCATCCTAATAAACTATACTTTTGTCGAACACCTTATCTGACGTCACGTTACCTTTGTACTGGTGTACAGGTCAAGGTAGTGGGTGATATTTGTATCTGTTTGTAGAACACTGTCAAACCCTTGATATGAATAATACATATATCTCCCTAACGATTTACTTAGTAACTTTTCATTTCTGAATATAAAATAACACAGATCTCTAGCATTATTTGAAACAAATCTGGGATTAAGCGTATTTGTACGAGTCTATTTCATCCCCTCGCCCATTTCCACCACCCTCTCTCTTTTGGTAAAATAATGTGGTCATCCAATAACACTAATTGTTTTTAGTACAGTCAATATATAGATTTGTTGCATTATGCATAAAGACAATCAACATACATTTTGTGTTTAAATAATAAGCGTAACTTAAGCCTAATTAAAATATTGAAGTCATAGTGTCATCAACTCCTACGTAAACGTTAGAGAAAACTGAAGTGATAGTGTCATAAAGTCCTAAGTACACGTTAGCGAAAATTGAAGTGATAGTGTCATCAAGTCCTACGTACACGTTAGCGAAAACTGAAGTTATAGTGTCATCAAATCCTAAGTACACGTTAGCGAAAACTGGAGTGATAGTGTCATCAAGTCCTTAGTACACGTTAGAGAAAACTGAAATGATAGTGTCATCAAGTCCTAAGTACACGTTAGAGAAAACTGAAGTGATAGTGTCATCAACTCCTACGTAAACGTAAGAGAAAACTGAAGTGATAGTGTAATCAAGTCCTAGGTACACGTTAGAGAAAACTGAAGTGATAGTGTCATCAAGTCCTAAGTACACGTTAGCGAAAACTGAAGAGATAGTGTCATCAAGTCCTAAGTACACGTTAGAGAAAACTGAAGTGATAGTGTCATCAAGTCCTTAGTACACGTTAGAGAAAACTGAAATGATAGTGTCATCAAGTCCTAAGTACACGTTAGAGAAAACTGAAGTGATAGTGTCATCAACTCCTACGTAAACGTAAGAGAAAACTGAAGTGATAGTGTCATCAAGTCCTAGGTACACGTTAGAGAAAACTGAAGTGATAGTGTCATCAAGTCCTAAGTACACGTTAGCGAAAACTGAAGAGATAGTGTCATCAAGTCCTAAGTACACGTTAGAGAAAACTGAAGTGATAGTGTCATCAAGTCCTAAGTACACGTTAGAGAAAACTGCAGTGATAGTGCCATTAAGTCCTACGTAAAAGTTAGCGAAAACTGAAGTGATAGTGTCATCAACTCCTACGTAAACGTTAGAGAAAACTGAAGTGACAGTGTCATCAACTCCTACGTAAACGTTAGAGAAAACTGAAGTGATAGTGTCATCAACTCCTACGTAAACGTTAGAGAAAACTGAAGTTATAGTGTCATCAAACCCTAAGTACACGTTAGAGAAAACTGAAGTGACAGTGTCATCAAGTCCTACGTAAACGTTAGAGAAAACTGAAGTGATAGTGTCATCAACTCCTACGTAAACGTTAGAGAAAACTGAAGTGATAGTGTCATCAACCCTTAAGTACACGTTAGAGAAAACTGCAGTGATAGTGCCATCAAGTTCTAAGTAAAAGTTAGCGAAAACTGAAGAGATAGTGTCATCAAGTCCTAAGCACACGTTAGAGAAAACTGAAGTGATAGTGTCATCAAGTCCTAAGTACACGTTAGAGAAAACTGCAGTGATAGTGCCATTAAGTCCTAAGTAAAAGTTAGCGAAAACTGAAGTGATAGTGTCATCAACTCCTACGTAAACGTTAGAGAAAACTGAAGTGATAGTGTCATCAACTCCTACGTAAACGTTAGAGAAAACTGAAGTTATAGTGTCATCAAACCCTAAGTACACGTTAGAGAAAACTGAAGTGACAGTGTCATCAAGTCCTACGTAAACGTTAGAGAAAACTGAAGTGATAGTGTCATCAACTCCTACGTAAACGTTAGAGAAAACTGAAGTGATAGTGTCATCAAACCCTAAGTACACGTTAGAGAAAACTGCAGTGATAGTGCCATCAAGTCCTAAGTAAAAGTTAGCGAAAACTGAAGTGATAGTGTCATCAAGTCCTAAGTACACGTTAGAGAAAACTGCAGTGATAGTGCCATCAAGTCCTAAGTAAAAGTTAGCGAAAACTGAAGTGATAGTGTCATCAACTCCTACGTAAACGTTAGAGAAAACGGAAGTGACAGTGTCATCAACTCCTACGTAAAGGTTAGAGAAAACTGAAGTGATAGTGTCATCAACTCCTACGTAAACGTTAGAGAAAACTGAAGTGATAGTGTCATCAAACCCTTAGTACACGTTAGAGAAAACTGAAGTGACAGTGTCATCAAGTCCTACGTAAACGTTAGAGAAAACTGAAGTGATAGTGTCATCAACTCCTACGTAAACGTTAGAGAAAACTGAAGTGATAGTGTCATCAAGTCCTAAGTACAACGTTAGAGAAAACTGAAGTGACAGTGTCATCAAGTCCTAAGTACACGTTAGAGAAAACTGAAGGGGCAATTAAGAACAATCCAGAGATACTAGAGCAACATTGGGCACACAAGACACAAGATGAATACATACAACATCAAACACGAACAAATTAAAAGATGAACAATACGGACCACACCCTAAAAACCGGGATGAAGCCATGTGCTAACGAAGAGTAAGAAGTTCCTGTTTCTTATAAGACTGTTTCTATAGACAATATCCAGACATTAAATATGTGGCCATGATCTTTTATTTTACTTTTTCCTTTACATTTATTTGTTAAGAGTGACAAATGTTATCTTTTTCTTGTTATCTCATAATATATGTTAAATAAATGTGTACAGCTATCGATATTCACGTGACTTTAATGATAAAATGGTGTATATTAATTTAACAAGACCAATATATTAGACAAAAATATCTGACTTAGACGACACTTGGGCGTTCATCAAGTTTACAAACTCAATAGATTCAGTCAAATACATCAGAAAGGTAAATGCCCTTTTTTGTCATTGTGTTTAACCTGAACATATATTTGAAGCTACAGATAGTTCAAATAAGAAGATATATTGATAATTTTGATAACTGTATTTCTTTTTGCAATGTTAGAAGAACAACGTTGATCACCACCATCAAATATCAAAATAAGCAATCTTACCAATAATACGAAAACAAAAGGATAATAATATTGAGAATAATAATTTTACTAAAGCAAAATCCTAGCGACATATCATAGAAACAAAGGAAAAATGTATACCCATAATACAAATATATATAACAGATCACTTTCCTGGTGTGGTAGCAGGCATTTTAATTGAAAGTGTCTAGGTTAAACTAGTAGTAGTAATATTGAATTCTCCCCGGCTTGATAAATAAGTCTGCTATTTCTTGGTCAATGACCCGTGCGCACAAACAGATGTATCCGCTTATAGGTACGTAAGGTCTTGAGGGGGTCTTTACGTTGCTATTCATGCCAACATCAAATAATGTCAAAGCGTCCTGAATAGTGTACCGCTATCCACGTGAACATATGCGCCAAATGCAAAACAAAACTAAATCACTACAAAGAACGACTGGGAAATGTTGATGATTGGCTAGTTTTAGGGTGATAGCAGAAGCACAACATGGAGTTACGAAAAGAACAACAACATCCAGTACAAATAGGAATTTGTTTTCAAACCGGGAATGAAATCGTTATCTATGTGTCTACCCGTGGGCATGGAAATTGTAACACCCTACAGCACTACAGGACACTCTTGCTCTGGAATAGAACAGTTACAATGCCCGAGGTTAACACGTAGATTACTGATAATGCCCACTGTGGCCGTAGTAGTTATATTTAAATATCCACTGTGGCCGTAGTAGTAATATTTAAATATCCACTGTGGCCGTAGTAGTAATATTTAAATATCCGCTGTGGCCGTAGTAGTTATGCTTAAATATCCACTGTGGCCGTAGTAGTACTATTTAAATATCCACTGTGACTGTAGTAGTAATATTTAAATATCCACTGTGACCGTAGTAGTAATATATAATTGTCGACTGTGGCCGTAGTAGTAATATTTAAATATTCACTGTGGCCGTAGTAGTAATATTTAAATATCCACTGTGACCGTAGTAGTAATATATAATTGTCGACTGTGGCCGTAGTAGTAATATGTAAATATCCACTGTGACCGTAGTAGTAATATATAATTGTCGACTGTGGCCGTAGTAGTAATATTTAAATATCCACTGTGGCCGTAGTAGTAATATCTAAATGCCCACTGTGTCCGTAGCACTTATATTTAAATGTCCACTGGGGCCGTAGAAGTAATATTTAAACATCCACTGTGGCTGTAGTGTTATATTTAAATGTCCACTGTGGCGGTAGTAGTAATATACAATTATCACCAGCTTGAAAATTAGAACAACGTTTGATTGGTAAAATCTCTGAGAGATACAACGCGCATAATTATGCACTCGGCGTCTATTTTGAAAATGGCGAAGCGCTTCGCTAGCCACACAGGTGATGAACTTCTCCAAGAAAGGTTTAAAAGTATTCCACTGTGACAATAGTAGCAATATTCAGATGATCACTGTATTAATATTTAACTCTCCAATGCGGCCGTAGTAGTTTTATTTCATTGACTACTGTGGCCAGTGTAGTTATATTTAGATGTTCACTGTGGCCATAGTACTGAGTGATATTCAAATGTTCACTGTGACCGTAGTAGTGAAATTTAAATGTTCATTGTGACCTTAGTAGTGGAGCAGGAACTGCATAATCCTACGAGCACCTGAGTTCAATACCAACAATGTAGTCTTGTTCCACTGCTAAACAACAAACGACTGTGATATATCGTGCTGCTAGCATTCTATTTTCAATCAATAACAACAATGGTGTCCTATTCCACTGTTAAACAACAGGAACACTGTAATATATATTGTGTTGTTATCTTTATATCTTCAGTAAATATCAACTGCGGTGTTCAGTTCCACTGTTAAATAACAAAAACACTGTGAAATATCGTGCTGCTAATATTCTATCTTCAGACAACCTCTGCAACGGTGTCCGGTTCCACTGTTAAATAAGAAAAACATTGATATATATCGTGCTGCTAATATTCTATCTCCGGTCAACATCAACAACGGTGTACAGTTCCACTGTTAAATAACATAAACACTGTGATATATCGTACTGCTAATATTCTATTTTCAGACAACATCTGCAACGGTATCCAGTTCCACTGTTAAATAAGAGAAACATTGATATATATCGTGCTGCTAATATTATATCTTCTGCCAATGTCAAGAACGGTGTCCACTTTCACTGTTAAACGACAAAAACACTGTGATTTATCGTGCTGCTAACATTCTATCTTCAGTCAACATGAACAACAGTGTCCAATTCCACTGTTAAGCAAAATAACCTCTGTGAGATAGCGTGTTGTAAAGCTTTTTAACTCATCACCGTTTTAAGTTACTAGAATAATTGTACTCTATAGGGTTAATTGATTGATTGATTATTTGATTGATTGATTGCATAACATCTAGTGGCATATATTGATATTCAGGACGAGAAGTATATACTTGAGCAATAAAGTTTGCCAGTAACTACCAACATGTCGGTGGTTTTCACCGGATACTCCAGTTTCCTAAGCCAATAAATCGTACCGACAAGAAATAACTGAAATATTGTTGAAAGTTGCATTAAGCAGCATAAACCAAAATCAATACATCAAAAAATATAAAGAAATGAGAGAGAGGAATGCCTATTGGGGCAACCCCTGTGAAATATGACCTCGACAAATTCTAAAATCACGAAAACATCAATCAATATTATATATGTCCAATTCTACGACGTTCCATTCACATAAAAGGACACGATGACATGCATATTACATACCGACTTCTTTTAAGGTTATTCTGTTGCTCTCTTTGTTTTCTCGCTCTTCTCTCCCCTTTCTTAAATTTGCAAGCATTTTTCTGTAATGGGTTTATGTAGAAATGCTGGCTTTTGTTTTTTTTATCCTCAGAATATAGCATTTTTTAGCATTGAACCTCATGACCCAATTATTTTCCCAGGCTTCTAAGTTTTTAAGGTCTTCATGTAGCAGTTGATGGTCCTTTGCTGACTTGATGGTTCTATAAAATAGACAGGCGTCTGTAAGCAGTCTTATTGAAGATTTTGCTGCATATGGGGGGTCATTTGTGTGACCAAGGAAGAGTACGATCCAAGAACTGTTCCTTGCGGCACCCCGGAGTATACTGCTACTTCTTCTGATTGTTCTCCCTCTACTACAGCTTTCATCTTTCTGTGCGTCAAGAACATATTTAGCCAGTTGTTTATTGGTTCTCGTATTCCATACGAATCCATTTTTGAGAGTAGGTTTTTGTGTGGTACTGTGTCGAAGGCTTCAGAGAAGTCTAAGATGGCAACATCGGTTTGCAGTCCGGCATCGTATGCTTTCATGAAGTCGTGGAGTGTGACTAATAGTTGAGTTTCGCAGGAATGACCTGATCTGAAACCGTTGTTTAATGATGTTAGTATGCTATGCCTTTCTAGATGTTTCACTATATGTTTGCATATTATATGTTCAAGGAGCTTGCATGGTACTGAGGTTATTGACACCGGCCTATAGGTTTCCGCGACATGTTTATCTCCTTGTTTTGTACACACATCATATATTTGCATTGAGCCAGTCCTCTGGTAATGTTCCAGTGTCGATTGATTTCTGGAAGATTACTGTTAAGCTGGGTGCTATTTGACTAGCACATTCTTTGAGGATACGGTTATGTATTCCATCTGGTCCAGATGCTTTTGACAAATTTATATCTTGGAGCAGTTTTTCTACGCCATTTTCTCTGATGGTAAGCTTTGGTATGGATTCATCTATGTGCTTAGTTGTTTGTGGTATGTCCTTTGACTTGTTGATGGTAAAGACAGATTAAACTTTTGGATTAATATTTCAGTCTTCGCTGATCAGTTTCCCGTTGCTCTTCAATGGGGGAACACCAATTTTGTCGTTTTGTCTGGATTTTATGTATTTCCAGAATGGTTTGTTGTTGTTGGATTTCAGCCCTATTAGTATGGTGTCATTTATATATATCCAATTCTACGACGTTCCATTCACATAAAAGGACACGATGACATGCATATTACATACTGACGTCTTCTAAGGTTATTCTGTTGCTCTCTTTGTTTTCTTGTTCTTCTGTCCCCTTTCTTAAATTTGCCAGAATATTTTTTATGGATTTATGTAGAAATGCTGGCATTAGTTTTTTTTATCCTCAGAATATTGCAATTTTTGGGTTTTTGCTTAAAAATCCTTTGAATTTGCCACTACAAATACAACTGACATTCATGTGTTGCACAATATAGTTGTTTAATCTAGAATTATATGCATGACCTATTTCTGACTCGATCGCTTGTCTTTTATTTTAATTACCATTTAAGTCGATTCAAAGTGTAAATAAAACTTACATACAATATTTACAGATATTGTACATCAGACACTACCTGAGTAATTGTTCTACCACAATCATTAAAGGAAATCATATTTTTTTAAGAATTAAATTGTGGAGAGAAGAAAATACAATGGGATATAAGATGCTATATACTTGTACACATCATGGCATTTTAATTTAATTATCTTTCGAAGATGTCTATCTAAACACCAACCTACTTAAGATTAAATGTTTCTCGGACGTTTACATTTGATAGCTGGAGTGTAAGTAGACTGCTTGATAATAATTTTAATTCGATTGTTTTAGAAAAAATATTAGTGAACAACAACGTTTGCTAAACACATTCATTAACTTCATTATTATATTCTAATATGATCATAAATGTGTTCTCTACAGAACTAAAGAACACAGAGAAAATGGAAGATATTGACAGGGTATGTACAGTGACGTAGAGTAAAGTGTAGTATACACAAAGTAGATGACGGGAAAGGGGGGAACGGGGGGTGCTAATATACAGACAATGGAATGTCTTAACAGATAATGTACAGTGAGGTAGAGTAAATTGAAGAGTGAAGTATGCACAAAGTAGGTAATGGGGAAGGGGGGTGTTAATATAATTATGGACGTCTACCGAGGGGAAGGGGAGGGGGTGGTAATATGATTATGGACGTCTACCGCTGCCATCAGATCAAGGGCTGTTTTTGGTAAAGCTCACACATTTAAGCGATTTGAAATGATAACTTGCACGCGACACATTGTAAGCAAATCAGAGACGCATAAAACTATCTTGTCCCTCCTTCTGATGGAATCATATCGTTTTATTACTGTCCGTCAGTAACACACATTTGCACTAAGAACTCTTACTGTTTAAATGGGAATTCTTCGACACTGTTCATGATTTATTATTGCAATACGAAGATTTTCTAAATCATTTATCAGTATACATGTAGTATATATCTGCTATCATTTGATCATGTTGATTGCTACTTTGTTAGTATATAAGATCATAATGTATTTAATGAATATCTATTGTTGTCGACGTCATATTCCCAATTGACACCGACACATATCTAAATACAATACTCTCATTTCTATTGTAATACAAGACAAAACTACTTTCAATTGAACTAAACAAACGGTAAAACAATTGGAGAATCTAAAATGTTTCGAAATATTGCCTATACCTTTAGCATATAATCGTCATTAAAAATTATATGAAATTTGAATAATAATGACCTTTTTTAGCACAACAATCATGACATGTACGCTTCACTTTCGGATCAAATTTAGCAAGAGTGTATACTAAAGGTATGAGATGTCTTTATTTTATATCATATTGTAGCAATTAACATGTTGGATTTTAAGAATTCAATATGGCGGCTCATTCACACTAGACTCCTTAATAACAACATGTTTGTTGATTACGGCAGACATTAGCCAATAAAAGAACGTGTTATATAATATTTGACACATATTAGCCAATGAAAGAACGTGTAATATAGTATTTGATTTTATTTTAAATGTTTGATAATTATCTTTAAGTTTTCTCATTTTATTCCAGACACTTTGCAATGCTGTATGGAAAGGGGATGTAGATTCAGTACAGGATTATCTTCAGAAAGGTGCTGATGTCAACTGTACAGATGATAATGTAAGTAGAATATAGAGTATATAACACACATTCTTAGATCATTAAAATAATATAATAATATGTAAATAGAACAGAACATCACATGTGTGTAAATTGAATAAAGATTACAAAGTGAATAATTTGAAGAACAAAGACATTTCCGTTATTTGTAGTCCCTTTACATACAAATATATTGTAAAAAGAAGAAAATATGACTCTTAGTAGTAGGTACACTAATACACTGCGTACTTACTTTTATTGTAAAAAGTGACAATTTCTAAATAAGCTTTTTTTTATTTCTTATAATAATTAGCTGCTTTATTTCGAAAAGGGTCTAAATGGGGATCATATTTCTGAATTTGTTCATACAAAAGCCATATATGAAAGGTATATAGATTTTATTCCTTCCAAGTTGCATGTCTTTTTACTCATCTTTTGCCTTTAATTTCACATACAGGTATATTCATGACGTTTTATCTATCAATAATTATAGATTTGCAGAATTGATATATTCTCCATAGCTGGAAGTTAAAGAGACCACAGATACAGCTTTGTCCGCATCATTTTTGGACTTATATCTCGAATTTGACGACAATGGTCAAATCAGTACTAAAATTTATTATAAACGGGACGACTTCAATTTTAACATCATAAATATTCCAAATATGCGCAGCAATATGCCAGCTTCTCCTGCATATGGTGTTTCCATCTCACAATTGATTCGCTATGCAAGGGCCAGTAGCAATTATTCTGATTTCCTGAAACGTCATCTTCATCTGAGAAACAGGCTACTGGACCAGACCTATTAAAAGATTCGCCTTATTCGTTCTCTTAAAAAGTTTATATTTCGATACCAAGATCTTGTCGAAATATATTCCGTCTCTGCAGAAAAGATTATAAACGATGGATTTTCATATAGTGAAAATGTATAAAGTTAAGGTAGTCAACAACATTGTCAAACATATTTTTCTATCAATGTGTGACGTAAAAGTGTCTTTGACATTTACTTCACTGAGTTTGGTGCTGTTTTGACAACTGTTTTATCTGTTTTGTTCAAGTATTGTTATACATATTGTTATAGCGACAGCCAGAGATTTTGAGCCGTAATGAAAGCGGGATGTTTGGCGCATTAAAATCTGATTCAACCTACCATTCCTTTAGGAATACCTGTACCAAGTCAGGGTCATCACGGTTTTCACAGTTTTCCGGTTGTTGACTGATTTTGGCTGTTTATATAATTATGAGTTTTGACTTTCCCTTTGTAATATTGCTCGGAGTTCGGTAATTTTGTTTTTACCCTTAATTAGGATCCTTTTGGTGTAAATGTCGACCCGTCATCTATCGGTGTTAGTAACACTCTTTTCCTTGGAACCAAATTTCAAAGGAAATTTTCAATGTATGGTCCAGTGTACTTCCTCTACCAAATTCATGTTGTTTTTGTTTTTTTTATCGGCAATGCACAACAGAAACATAAGGTTAAAGGGGTGTTTAATGTGTTTGTGTATGCAGCATTCATTATTTAACTGATGCTGGTGATTTTATTCTTTCTGTTCATTTTATATAATTCCCTTGATGCATTATCCAACATAATTTACATGGCTCCTATTCTTTCTAAGCATAATCAGAATTGATGCAATACTCAAAAAAATCATGTCTTGATAATGCTATGTTTTCCTTTAATATCATTAGGCAATTTTTTGGTTGCATTTTATCAAACAGATTTGAACTAGCACTTATAGCTTCTGATAAAAAAATGGCGAAAGGGAGCCAAAGGGATAATTAAACGCTCAAAATGACAACTTTAATATTTGAAGTCCAATTTTCCTGAAGATTTTCAATGAATTCCTTTTCAAAACTTCTTGTTTCAACAAATGTGTTTTCCTTTTTCCGTTTTAAATATATAAATGTGTAACAATGGGGCTAACATTCAAAATGTTTATTTTAAGTTAAATTGTGAAAGAGCTTTTTCTTCAAGCTCCTTGTCAAATCTCCTACCTGTACTTTTTAATCAGATTTGACTTAGCTTTCATGGTTTCCAAGTTAAAGGGGGTCAAATCAAGGTCGATTGTGACAGCTATCTTGCATTTGTATATCAAAAGATTTACATCATATTCTGAGGTTTCAAAGAGTAATAACATATTTCATCTTAGACTTTTATCACGGTTAAACTAGGGATTTGAGGATGTTGTTTTAGCATGTCCCAATTGTTCGCCAGAAGTTGTTTTCTTCCGGTGAACCAATGAACTGAAGGTAATGGATTGTTTACACGTTGTTAATGATATACCTGGTATTCTCATATTTCAGTATAAACTGCATTAACAATATTTGCAGGTTTGTAATAATTATGAGCAGACCTAGGTGCGACTTCAGAAGCGAGCGATATGTAGGCTAGTCATAGCGTCATAAGACTTTCGATCGCAAATAAGGTTATTGTTATGCGTTGGGATGTTTATTGCTGCGGTACCGTAGCCCTTATGGTCCTTGGCCACGTTCCGCAGCTAGGGTCTTTAGCGTCACTTTCAAGGTTATTTAACTATGTCGTGACGCCAGGTTTATTGTTGGAGGAAACAGGAATACCTGGAGAAAACCACCTACCTGTGTCACGAGTCACTGACGAACTTTATCACATAATGTGGTATCACGTACACCCGCCATGAGTTGGATTTAAACTCACAACGCTCTAGTGCTGATATGCATTGATTGCACACGAGGTTGTAAATCCAACTACCATATGATCACGACCATGACGGCCACTCAATACGGAAATTACAATGTATATTTAATGCTTAGACACCAAAAGACTGGGCCGTAACTAGGGGTTTAAAACAGGTGAGGCAGGGATATGGGTACCGCTAATCTAATTGAGATTAGGATTCCGAAGAAAATTATGTTTGTATCTTCATCCTAATCTCATTTCAAAGCCAATCAAAGGTGTTCTTGAAATTTAAAATTTGACCCCCCATTCAATTCTTATGGATTGTTTGCATCCACGTGATCAAAATCATCATATAATTTGTTACAGACTGTTTCTAGATTAAAGGTCTATGTCTTGCGGGGTGAGGCTTTAATCGTGTGATTGAACTGAATCAGAAAATGTTAATTTTAACAAGATTTGTGACGAAAAATGATTTTTTTTCATGTCAGGATCAAGAAAACTGATTTTGAATATCTTCAAAAATGGAGAAAATAAAATATCAGAAGCATCATGTGTAGTTTTTTTTAACCGTGTCACTGAATTGAATCACAAAATGTTGATTTTTAAAAGATTTGTTACAAAAAATGATTTTTTATGTGATGTCAATTGAATATTTAATAAAATACTTTTGTAGTATAAAGTTGTGATGTTTGTGAAGATTTGATGAGAAATTGGTTGTATTGAAACATTATGTTATGTTTATTGTTGTAGGGATGGACACCTCTACACTGGGCAGCATGGAGGGGAAACACAGATATGAAAAAGGTTTTACTGGAGGCAGGGGCCCCACTGTCTGTTGTGAACAATGATGTATCTAAGCCCTCAGTAAAACTAAGATAATCAAATATTAAACTCTTTAGTAACGAATGAGGAATGTCATTTAAAATGAATAAAATAAAATATCAGACATGTCGTATCAGGTCAGGTTTTAATCGTGTGATTGAACTGAATAAGAAAATGTTAATTTTAAAAAGATTTGTAACAAAAAATGATTTTTAATGTGATGATGACAACTGAATTGTCTATGAAATACTTTTGTAGTATAAAGTTGTGTTGTTTGTGAAGAATTGATGAGTAATTATTTGTGCTTAAATATTGCTCTATTTGTATTGCTTTAGGGCCTGCCACCTCTACACCTGTCAGCAAAGTGCGGACACACAGATGTCACAAAGGTTCTACTGGAGGCAGGGGCCTCACCGTCTGCCGTGGACAATGATGTATTTAAGCCCTCTGTAAAACTAAGACAATCAAATATTAAAATATTCAAGCTTCACATGAGGAATGTCATCTAAAATGAAGAAAATAAAATATATGACATGTCGTATGAGGTCTTGTTCTAATCATGTAATTGAATTGAATCTGAAAATGTTAATTTAACAAAATTTGTGACAAAAAATATTTGTTTTCATGTCAGGATTAAGAAAACTGATTTTGAATATCTTTAAAAATGGATAAAAATAATATAGGACACGTCGTGTTGGGTAAGGTTTTAATCTTGTGATTAAACTGAATCAAAAAATGTTAATTTTAAAAATATTTGTTACAAAAATAGATTTTTTGTTCATGTCAGGATCAAGAAAACTGATTTTGAACATCTTCAAAAATGGAAAAAATTAAATATCAGAAGCATCGTGTGGAATTTTGTTTTAATTGTGTGATTGAACTGAAGATTTGTTGCAAAAACTGATTTGTTTATGTGATGATGACAACTGAATTGTTTATAAAATACTTTTTGTAGTATAAAGTTGTGTTGTTTGTGAAGGTTTGATGAGCAATTATTTGTGCTTAAATATTGTTTTATATTTATTGTTTTAGGGCCGGACACCTCTACACCTGTCAGCAAATAGGAGACACACAGATGTCACAAAGGTTCTACTGGAGGCAGGGGCCTCACCGTATGCCGTGGACAAAGAAGTAATTAAACCCTCAGTAAAACTAAGACAATCAAATATTAAACTCCTTAAGTTTCACATGAGGAAGTCATGTAAGATGAAGAAAATTAAATATCTGACATTTCGTATGAGGTCTTGTTCTAATCATGTAATTGAACTGAATCTGAAAATGTTAATTTAACCAAATTTGTGACGAAAAATATTTGTTTTCATGTCAGGATCAAGAAAACTGATTTTGAACATCTTCAAAAATGGAAAAAATTAAATATCAGAAGCATCGTGTGGAGTTTTGTTTTAATTGTGTGATTGAACTGACGATTTGTTGCAAAAACTGATTTGTTTATGTGATGATGACAACTGAATTGTTTATATAATACTTTTTGTAGTATAAAGTTGTGTTGTTTGTGAAGATTTGATGAGCAATTATTTGTGCTTAAATATTGTTTTATATTTATTGTTTAAGGGCCGGACACCTCTACACCTGTCAGCAAATTGGAGACACACAGATGTCACAAAGGTTTTACTGGAGGCAGGGGCCTCACCGTATGCTGTGGACAATGAAGTAATTAAACCCTCAGTAAAACTAAGACAATCAAATATTAAACTCCTTAAGTTTCACATGAGGAATGTCATGTAAGATGAAGAAAATTAAATATCTGACATTTCGTATGAGGTCTTGTTCTAATCATGTAATTGAACTGAATCTGAAAATGTTAATTTAACCAAATTTGTGACGAAAAATATTTGTTTTCATGTCAGGATCAAGAAAACTGATTTTGAACATCTTCAAAATTGGAAAAAATTAAATATCAGAAGCATCGTGTGGAGTTTTGTTTTAATTGTGTGATTGAACTGAAGATTTGTTGCAAAAACTGATTTGTTTATGGGATGATGACAACTGAATTGTTTATAAAATACTTTTTGTAGTATAAAGTTGTGTTGTTTGTGAAGATTTGATGAGCAATTATTTGTGCTTAAATATTGTTTTATATTTATTGTTTTAGGGCCGGACACCTCTACACCTGTCAGCAAATTGGGGAAATACAGATGTCACAAAGGTTCTACTGGGGGCAGGGACCTCACCGTATGACGTGGACAAAGAAGTAATTAAACCCTCAGTAAAACTAAGACAATCAAATATTAAACTCCTTAAGTTTCACATGAGGAATGTCATGTAAGATGAAGAAAATTAAATATCTGACATTTCGTATGAGGTCTTGTTCTAATCATGTAATTGAACTGAATCTGAAAATGTTAATTTAACCAAATTTGTGACGAAAAATATCTGTTTTTATGTCAGGATCAAGAAAACTGATTTTGAACATCTTCAAAAATGGAAAAAATTAAATATCAGAAGCATCGTGTGGAGTTTTGTTTTAATTGTGTGATTGAACTGAAGATTTGTTGCAAAAACTGATTTGTTTATGTGATGATGACAACTGAATTGTTTATAAAATACTTTTGTACTATAAAGTTGTGTTGTTTGTGAAGATTTGATGAGAAATTATTTGTGTTTAAATATTGTTTTATATTTATTGTTTTAGGGCCGGACACCTCTACACCTGTCAGTAATGTGGGACTGCACAGATGTGACAAAGGTTCTCCTTGAGGCAGGGGCCTCACTGTCTGTTGTGGACAATGATGTAATTCAATCCTCAGTAAAACTAAGACAATGAAATATTAACCTGTTTAAGTGACGAATGAGGAATGTCATCTAAAATGAAAATAAAATATCTGAAATGTCGTGTGGTATCTTGTTCTAATCGTGTGATTGAACTGAATCTGGAAATGTTAATTTTAACAAGATATGTTATGAAATGGGTTTTTTTTTATGTCAGGATCATGAAAACTGATGTTGAATATCTTTAAAAATGGATATAATAATATATCAAAAACGTCGTGTGGGATCAGGTTTTAATCGTGTGATTGAACTGAATCAGAAAATTTTTATTTTAAAAAGATTTGTGATGAAAAATTATTTTTTTCGTGTCAGGATCAAGATACTGATGTTGAATATCTTCAAAAATGGAGAAAATAATATACCAGAAACTTCGTGTGGGATTAGGTTTTAATTGTGTGATTGAACTGAATCAGAAAATGCGAATTTTAAAAAGATTTGTTTCAAAAAATGATTTGTTATGTGATGATGACAACTGAATTCTTTATAGAATACTTTTGTAGTATATAGTTGTGTTTTTTGTGAAGATTTGATGAGAAATTGTTTGTGCTTAAATATTGTTTTTTATTTATTGTTTTAGGGCTGGACACCTCTACACCTGTCAGCAAAGTGGGGACACACAGATGTCACAAAGGTTCTACTGGAAGCAGGGGCCTCTCCGTCTGCCGTGGACAATGATGTAATTAAACCCTCAGTAATACTAAGAAAATCTAATATTAAACTCCTTTAGTTTCACATGAGGAATGTCATCAAAGATGAAGAAAATAAAATATATGACATGTCGTATGAGATCTTGTTCTAATCATGTAATTGAACTGAATCTGAAAATGTTAATTTAACAAAATTTGTGACAAAAATATTTGCTTTCATGTCAGGATTAAGAAAACTGATTTTGAATATCTTTAAAAATGGAAAAAAATAATATAGGACACGTCGTGTGGGGTAAGGTTTTAATCTTGTGATTAAACTAAATAAAAAAATGTTAATTTTAAAAAGATATGTTACAAAAATAGATTTTGTTTTCATGTCAGGATCAAGAAAACTGATTTTGAACATCTTCCAAAATGGAAAAAATTAAATATCAGAAGCATCGTGTGGAGTTTTGTTTTAATTGTGTGATTGAACTGAAGATTTGTTGCAAAAACTGATTTGTTTATGTGATGATGACAACTGAATTGTTCATGAAATACTTTTGTAGTATAAAGATGTGTTGTTTGTAACAATATTCTACTGGAGGCAGGGCCGTCACCGTCTGCTCTGGACAATGATGTAATTAAACCCTCAGTAAAACTAATACAATCAAATATTAAACTCTTTAGGTAATGAAAGAGGAATGTCATCTAAAATGAAGAAAACCAAATATCAGAAATGTGTGTGGAATCAGATTTGTGAGGAAAATATCTTTTTTTCATGTCAGGATCAAGAAAACTGATGCTGAATATCTTCAAAAATGGAGAAAATAATATAGGACACGTCGTGTGGGTTCAGGTTTTAATCGTGTGATTGAACTGAATTAGAAAATGTTAATTTTAAAAAGATTTGCTACCAAAAATGTTTTTTATGTAATGATGACAACTGAATTCTTCATAAAATACTTTTATAGTATAGAGTTGTGTTCTTTGTGAAGATTTGATGAGAAATTGTTTGTGTTTAAATATTGTTTTATATTTATTGTTTTAGGGCTGGACACCTCTACACCTATCAGCAATGTGGGGATACACAAATATGACAAATGTTCTACTGGAGGCAGGGGCCTCACCGTCTGCCATGGACAATGATGTAATTAAACCCTCAGTAGAACTAAGACAATCAAATATTAAACTCCTTAAGTTTCACATGAGGAATGTCATCTAAAATGAAGAAAATTAAATATATGACTTGTCGTATGAGGTCTTGTTCTTATCGTGTGATTGAAGTGAATCTGAAAATGTTAATTTTAACAAAATTTGTGACGAAAAATATTTGTTTTCATGTCAGGATTAAGAAAACTGATTTTGAATATCTTTAAAAATTGAAAAAAAAAAAATATAGGACACGTCGTATGGGGCAAGGTTTTAATCGTGTAATTGAACTGAATCAATAAAAATGTTAATTTTATAAAGATTTGTTACAAAAATAGATTTGTTTTCATGTCAGGATCAAGCAAGCTGATTTTGAATATCTTCAAAGATGGAGAAAATTAAATATCAGAAGCATCGTGTGGGGTTTTATTTTAATTGTGTGATTGAACTGAAGATTTGTTGCAAAAACTGATTTGTTCATATGATGATGACAACTGAATTGTTCATAAATACTTTTGTAGTATAAAGATGTGTTGTTTGTAACAAATATTCTACTGGAGGCAGGGGCGTCACCGTCTGCTCTGGACAATGATGTAATTAAACCCTCAGTAAAACTAATACAATCAAATATAAAACTCCTTAGGTGACGAAAGAGGAATGTCATCTAAAATGAAGAAAACCAAATATCAGAAATGTGTGTGGATTAAGATTTTAATCGTGTGATTGAACTGAATCGGAAAATGTTAATTTTAAAAAGATTTGCTACGGAAAAAATGACTTTTTAATGTGATGATGACAACTGAATTGTTTATAAAATACTTGTGTAGTATAAGGTTGTGTTGTTTAAGAAGATTTGATCAGAAACTGTTTGTGTTTAAATATTGTTTTAGATTTATTACTTTAGGGCCAGACATCTCTACACCTGTCAGCAATGTGGGGACACACATATGTGACAAAGGTTCTATTAGAGACAGGGGCTTCACTGTCAGTTGTGGACAATGATGTAATTAAATCCTCAGTAAAACTAAAACAAAATATTAAACTCTTCAAGTGATACACCAGGAATATCATTTAAAATGAAGAAAATAAAATTGCATAAATGTCGTGTGGGGGTCTTGTTCTAATCGTGTGATTGAACTGAATTAGAAAATGTTAATCTTAAAAAGATTTGTTTCCAAAAATGTTTTTTATGTGATGATGACAACTGAATTGTTTATATAATACTTTTGTAGTATAAAGTTGTGTTGTTTGTGATGGGGACACACAGATGTCACAAATGTTCTACTGGAGGCAGGGGCCTCACCGTCTGCTGTGAACAATGATGTAATTAAGCCCTCAGTAAAACTATGACAATCAAATATTAAACTCTTTAGGTGACGAATGAGGAATTTCATCTAAAATGAAGAAAACCAAATATCAGAAATGTGGTGTGGGATCACATTATAATCGTGTGATTGAAATGAGTCGGAACATGTTTATTTTAAAAAGAATTGTTCCGAAAAATGTTTTTTTTTAATAACGTTATCAAGAAAACTGATGTTGAACATCTTTAAAAATGGAGAAAATAATATATGTTTTAATCATGTGATTGGGCTGAATCAGAAAATGTTAATTTTAAACAGACTTGCTACAGAAAAAAATATTTTTTAATGTGATGATGACAACTGAATTGTTAATAAAAATACTTTTTTGGTATAAAGTTGTGTTGTTTGTGAAGATTTGATGAGAAACTGTTTCTGTTTAAATATTGTTTTATATTGATTACTTTAGGGCCAGACACCTCTACACCTGTCAGCAAAGTGGGGACACACAGATGTGACAAAGGTTCTACTAGAGACAGGGGTCTCACTGTCATCTGTGGACAAAGATGTAATTAAATATTCAGTAAAACTAAAACAACCAAATATTAAACTCTTCAAGTGACACATCCGGAATATCATCTAAAATGAAGAAAAGAAAATATCATAAATGTTGTGTGGTGGCTTGTTCTAATTGTGTGATTGAACAGAATCTGAAAATGTTAATCTTAGCAAGATTTGTGACGAAAAATATTTGTTTTCATGTCAGGATCAAGAAAACTGATGTTGAATATCTTCTAATTATGGAAAATAAAATATAGGACTTGTCATGTGGGTTCGGACTTTAATCGTGTGATTGAAATGTTAATTTTAAAAAGATTTGTTACAAAAAAGGATTTGTTTATGTGATGATGACAACTGGATTGATTCATAAAATACTTTTGTAGTATAAAGTTGTGTTGTGTGTGAAGATTTCATGATAAATTGTTTTTCCTTAAATATTGTTTTATATTTACTGTTTTAGCACATGACACCTCTACATCTTTCAGCAAAGTGGGGACTCACAGATGTAACAAAGGTTCTACTGGAGGCAGGGGCTTCACCGTCTGCTGTGGATAATGATGTAATTAAGCCCTCAGTAAAACTAAGACAATCAAATAATAAACCCTATAAGTGACGAATGAGGAATATCGTCTAAAATGAATACAATAAAATATCAGAAATGTCGTGTGGGGGTCTTGTTCTAATTATGTGATTGAACTGAATCTGAAAATGTTAATCTTAACATGATTTGTGACGAAAAATATTATTTTCTACATGTCAGGATCAAGAAAACTGATGTTGAATATCTTCAAAAATGGAAAAAATAATATAGGACACGTCGTGTGGGATCAGGCTTTAATCGTGTGATTGAACTGAATTAGAAAATGTTAATTTTAAAAAGATTTTCTACAAAAAATGATTTTTTTTATTTGATGACGACAACTGAATTGTATATAAAATACTTGTGTAGTATAAAGTTGTATTGTTTGTGAAGATTTGATGATAAATTGTTGGTGTTTAAATATTGTTATATATTTACTATTTCAGCACATGACACCTCTACATCTGTCAGCAAAGTTGGGACTCACAGATGTCACAAAGGTTCTACTGGAGGCAGGGGCCTCACTGTCTGCTGTGGATAATCATGTAATTAAGCCCTCAGTAAAACTAAGACAATCAAATATTAAATTCTTTAAGGGACGAATGAGGAATGTCGTCTAAAATGAAGAAAATAAAATATCAGAAATGTCGTGTGATTAAACTGAATCTGAAAAGGTTAATCTTAGCAAGATTTGTGACGAAATATAATGTTTTTCATGTCAGAATCAAGAAAACTGATGTTGAATATCTTCAAAAATGGAAAAAATAAAATATCAGACATGTCGTATGAGGTTTTGTTCTAATCGTGTGATTGAACTTACGCAGACAATGTTAATTTAAAAATATTTGCCACAAAAAATGATTTTTCTATGTGATGATGACTGAATTGTTTATAAAATACTTTTGTAATATAAAGTTGTGTTGTTTGTGAAGATTTTATGACAAAATGTCTGTTATTTACTACGAAATTGCTTGTGTTTAAATATTGTGTTATATTTATTGTTTTAGGGCTGCACACCCCTACACACTACAGCATGAACATGTTAATATTGATAAAATTATGTTGCAATAATTTTATGTCAGGGTCAATAAAACTTGCTTTATAATGGCAGAGAGAGAATGAGGTTTACTCTATAAATGATACCTGACATGTACAGATAACACATATATTTTTAATGAGGAATTCATTGTGGATACACCAGAACAAATTAAATAAACACATGAGATATAAAGTTTTAATAAAATCTTGAATAAATATGTAATTAGCATCATAACGTTATTTAGTCATAGGTTTATTATTTTGTATCAATATATTACAGGGAAAGACCCCACACCATGTTGCACGTCATAACGTGAAAAAACTGCTACAGGTAATGCATAACTAATATAAAACATTTTCGAACTGAATACATTATTTTGTATTTTTATTGGAATATAATATAAATTGGTAATCCACATTTTTAGTCTTCACAATGAGTACCGCTACTTTGACCCAAGACCAATGAAACTTCGTTCGGACTAGTAAATTCAAATTGTCATTTCGAGGACTACATTTTGCATTTTCTGCACATTTGATTTGATAGTACGTTGCACAGGTAATGTATGTGTAATACATGCAAATCAGTAATAACACTGTCTATGCTCTGTGTTACATGAAGATATTAGTGACTACATGGAACTATTATACTTGTCACTATTCTTCACTCTGTGTTACCTGTAGATCATTATATCAACATCTTCCTATCCTTCACTCTATGTTACATGTAGATCAGTGTATCTACACCGTTATATCATCCGCTCTGTGTTACATGCAGATCATTATATCTATATCTTTCTATTCTTCATTCTGTGTTACATGTAGATCAGTGTATATGTGTTAGCGGCAATAAGTGAAATCAGGCATTAAGCTTAAATCCTAGGCAATAAACTAATGCCTGGGCATTAGGCTTAATGCCTAAAATATTAGGCATTAAGCTTATTTCCTGAAATGAATTGATGAATTGTTCACCTATTGCCGAACTCAATTTTAGGCAATAGGTGAAATTCAGTTTTATGAATTCTGACATATACATGCTCAATTTTTCAAATTATTCTGTATTTCAATCTGTTTTATAAGTTGACTAAAATTAGATATTGTCTAAAAATGTATTGTTTTGCCTAAGAATGAAAAAAAGGTTGATGACAGAATTATTTTATTATAGAATAATTTCAAGATATTTTCCCAAAATAAAATTCACACTTCAGTGGCTTGGCTGGTTTCAACTGGACACATCTATATTTGAATTTTGCTCACTTACTTGTTCAAATGATTTTGTTGGATAAGTAAAATTTCTTTGTTTAACATGCCTTTAAAAGCTCTATGCCCCCAGACCTCTTCATTTCTTGATCTGGATTATAAGTAGTTAATTAACACATGTGACAAGATGTCTTCTTCTGAGCAAACATTTCTTGTGGCTTTACGAAATAAGTTTGAATCGAAGAAAACCAGGAATATATACCCAAGAGAGCAGTACAATGAACTTTTGGCTAAGACAGGATTATTGGAGTCATCAGAAAAGAAATCAACTACAGATTATTACAATTTGAAAAGGTATGACATCTTATTATTGAAGGTTATGAAAGACTAATTACCAAACAGTTGCAGTGGCAATACCTACGTTTGATCGAGGGAAGGGCGACAGTAGAAATTTACTAGGAAAAATTATTGAGGTATTTAATTTAATCATTTTTTTATGAACGTTATTCGTTTATTAAGTTTATTCATTTAAAAACAATAGCCCAAAAAGACAATAGGATAAATTGTGTATTTGTTGATGAGACAACCAGGGGCGGATCCAGGATTTCAAGTTAGGGAGGGCGAACTTAAAAAAATTGCGCCGAGCGGAGGGAGCCGCGAAAATATTTTTGGGTTTTTCGTGTGAAAAATCACGATTTTACGCCAAAAAATCATATTGTTTCCAATTTTAGGGGGAGCGCACGCCGGTTGCGCCCTTCCCCTTGGATCCGCCCCTGACAACAGCCTAAAACTGAATTACTTCACTAAATCGCTACGTTTGTTTAAAAAGAAGAGATGTTGATAATGTCAAATAGACCAAATGCGTTATCCAGAGGTCATATCAAGGTCTTCAACACAGTGGAAACCCACAACATGCATTGAGCTCTGAATTGCCCAGACAACACAACACAACACAGTGCACAAATCAGTAAAACACTGTAAGGCAAAAAATAATGCAAATATCTACCTTCCCTATTTTTCTTCTTAGCTTGGGGACAAGAATAACATATATAAGCCAAAATACTACAATAATAAGATTACTAACAAACCTCAAAAAGAGAAGTAATTTGGACTCTTTATATTTTCTATTCTTTTGGTACGAGTTTCCCTATTTGTTTTTCAGGTGAACAACAAAGGAAATGCAGTTATTGGTACGCGACATGGACGACTTAATGATATGTTTGGAGCTAATAAGATGAGTATCTGCAAGCAGGATTTGATTTTACAAGAGGAACGTAACTGTGAAACATCTATCAGTATTCGCGAAGCTGCATCTCAGCAGTCCTTATCGGGTGGTCAGGGATTTTTTAAATGTTCGTGTAAATCAAAATTCTCAAGTAACAGATGCAAGTGTAAGAAAAATGGAGTACTGTGCAATAGTCGGTGCCATAGCTCTTAATCGTGTGATAAACAATGAATTTTAATATATGACTTTAAATATTTCAATAAAACTTTATTTTTTAATATGTTATTCTATTTAGCATTTTAAGTGAATGGTGTCGTCTTACAAATGATTTCATTTCAGGTATTTGACATTTTAAATATCTCGTTTTAATATAACATTGTCAATGTTTTACTGACTTATAATATTAATAAATGTATTATATCTATGTTTTTTCATGTTTTAGGCATTAAGCCTAATGCCTGGACATATATTTCAGTCATTAAGCTTAAATCCTAGGATTTAAGCTTAATGCATAACGCAATTTAGGCATTAAGCTTAATGCCCAGGCAATAGCTTATTGCCTAGGATTTAAGCTTAATGCCTGATTTTCCTTATTGCCGCTAACATATACAATGTTCTATTCTGCACTCTGTGTTACATGTAGATCAGTGTATCTACATCTTTATATGTTACACTCTGCTACATATAGATCAGTGTATCTACACCTTACTATTCGTCAATCTGTGTTTCATGTAGATCAGTATATATATGCTTTCTTTTCTTCACTCAGTGTTACATGTAGATTAGTGTATCTACACCATTCTATGCTTCACTCTGTGTTACATGTAGATCAGTATATCTACATAATTCTTGATTTCACTATATGTTGCATGTAGGTCAGTGTATCTACACTATTATATTCTTCAATCTGTGTTACATGTAGATCAGTGTACCCACAACATTCTATTCTACGCACTGTTTTACTTGAAATCAATGCATCTACATAGTTATATTCTTCACTCTCTGTTACATGTAGATCAGTGTATCTACATCTTTCTATAATTTAATCTGCGTTACATGTATATCAGTTTATCTACTTAATTATATTCTTCACTCTGTTAAATGTAGATCAGTGTATCTACACCATTCTATTCATCACTATGTGGTACATATATATCAGTCTATTTACATATTTCTATCCTTTACTCTGTGTTACACGTAAATCAGTGTATCTACACCATTCTATTATTCACCCTGTGTTAAATGTAGATCTTTGTATCTACACCATTCTATTCTTCTCTCTGTGGTACATATATATTAGTCTATTTACATATTTCTATACTTTATTCTGTGTTACATGTATATCAGTGTATCTACACCATTCTATTTTTCAATCTGTGTTAAGTGTAGATCAGTGTATCTACATCTTTCTATGCTACACTCTGTGTCACATGTAAATCAGTATATCTACATTATATAATGCTACTTTGTGTTTCCTGTAGATCAGTGTATCTATACAATTATATTCTTCACTCTGTGTTCCATGTAGATCAGTGTATCTACAACGTTTTATACTATACTTTGCGTCACATGTAAATCAAAGTAATTATAGAGCTCTTTTCTTCACTCTGTGTTACAGGTAGATCAGAGTATCTACATCTGTCTATTATTTACTCTGTGTTACATGTAGATCAGTGTATCTACAACTATGTATACTACACTATGCGTTACATGTAGATCAATGTATCTACACCTTTCTATTCTTCACTTTGTGTTACTTGTAGATCAGTGTATCTACATATTACTATTCTTCACTCTGTGTTACATGTAGATCAGTATATCTACACCATTCTATTCTTCACTTTGTTTCTGTACAGTTGTATGCTACACCGCTCTATAATTCACGCTATGTGACAAGTAGGTCAGTGTATCTACACATTTCTATAATTCACTCTGTGTGACATGTAGATAAATGTATTTACACCTTTTTATTATTCACTCTGTGTCACATGTAGATCAGTGTATCTACACCTTTCTATGCTTCACTCTGTGTTACACGTAGATCAGTGTATCTACATCCTACTAAACTTCACTCTGTGTAACATGTAGATCAGTGCATCTACACCTTTCTATGCTTCATTCTGTGTTACATGTAAATCAGTGTATCTACACCATTCTATTATTCACCCTGTGTTAAATGTAGATCTTTGTATCTACACCATTCTATTCTTCTCTCTGTGGTACATATATATCAGTCTATTTACATATTTCTATACTTTATTCTGTGTTACATGTATATCAGTGTATTTACACCATTCTATTTTTCAATCTGTGTTAAGTGTAGATCAGTGTATCTACATCTTTCTATGCTACACTCTGTGTCACATGTAAATCAGTATATCTACATTATATAATGCTACTTTGTGTTTCCTGTAGATCAGTGTATCTATACAATTATATTCTTCACTCTGTGTTCCATGTAGATCAGTGTATCTACAACGTTTTATACTATACTTTGCGTCACATGTAAATCAAAGTAATTATAGAGCTCTTTTCTTCACTCTGTGTTACAGGTAGATCAGAGTATCTACATCTGTCTATTATTTACTCTGTGTTACATGTAGATCAGTGTATCTACAACTATGTATACTACACTATGCGTTACATGTAGATCAATGTATCTACACCTTTCTATTCTTCACTTTGTGTTACTTGTAGATCAGTGTATCTACATATTACTATTCTTCACTCTGTGTTACATGTAGATCAGTATATCTACACCATTCTATTCTTCACTTTGTTTCTGTACAGTTGTATGCTACACCGCTCTATAATTCACGCTATGTGACAAGTAGGTCAGTGTATCTACACATTTCTATAATTCACTCTGTGTGACATGTAGATAAATGTATTTACACCTTTTTATTATTCACTCTGTGTCACATGTAGATCAGTGTATCTACACCTTTCTATGCTTCACTCTGTGTTACACGTAGATCAGTGTATCTACATCCTACTAAACTTCACTCTGTGTAACATGTAGATCAGTGCATCTACACCTTTCTATGCTTCATTCTGTGTTACATGTAAATCAGTGTATCTGCATCTTACTATACTTCACTCTGTGTAACATGTAGATCAATGTATCTACACTTTTCTATTCTTCACTCTGTGCTACATGCATATCAGTGTATCCTCATCATTCTATAATTCACAATTTGTTACATGTAGATCAATGTATCTACACCGTTCTATACTACACTCGGTGGTACATGTACATCAGTCTATCTACACCATTCAATTCTTCACTCTGTGTTGCACGACGATCAGTTTATCTACATCGTTCTACGCTTCACTCTGTCTTACATATAGATCAGTGTATCTACATCTTTCTATGCTATACTATGTGTTACATGTAGATCAGTGTATATACAGCATTATATCCTTCGCTCTATGTTACATGTAGATCACACCATTCTATTCTTCAATCGGTGTTAAATATAGATCAGCGTATCTACACCATTCTATTATTCACTATGTGTTACGTGTAGTTCAGTGTAGTGTATCTACATATTTCTATGTTACACTCTGTGTTACATGTAAATCAGTATATCTAAATCTTACTATACTCCACTATATGTTTCCTGTAGATCAGTGTATCTACACCATTCTATTATTCAATCCGTATTGCATGTAGATCATGGTATCTACAACTTTCTATACTATGCTTTGTGTTACATGTAGATCAATGTAATAATATAGTTCATTTCTTCACTTTGTTTTACATGTAGATCAGAGTGTCTACACCGTTCTAGTCTTTTCTCTGTTTTACATGCATATCTGTGTATCTACACCATGTTATGCTTCACTCTGTGTTACATGTATATCATTGTATCTGCATTTGTATATACTATACTCTGCTACATTTAGATCAGTATATCTACACCAGTCTATGTGTTCTATGTGTTACATATAGATCAATGTATTGACACCATTTTATTCTTTCCTATTTGTTACATGTATATCATATCAACACCATTCTATACTGCAATCTGTTACATGTAGATCAATGTATCAATGCCATTCTATGCTTCACTCTGTGATACATGTAGATAAGTGAATTAACACCTTATTATAATATAATATGTGTTACATGTAGATCTGTGCATCTACAATATTCTATGCTACTCTTTGTGTGGTTCGTGTCTTGGTTGTTATATTATCTACCATTACTCTCTAATGTTTGACAGAGGGGATTTACATGTTGCGGTTGTTATATTTTCTATCATTACTGTTTTAGAATTGACAGAGGAGTAGTTCATGTTGTGGTTGCTATATTTTCTGCCATTACTGTTAAAGGTTTGACAGAGGAATTGTTTGTATTGTAGTGATGGCTATATTGTATATCATTACTGATTAAGGTTTGACTTGTTATTTCGTCTGCCATTACTGTTTACGGTTTGACAGAGGAGTGGTTAGTGTTGTTGTTGTTATATTGTCTACCTTTGCTGTTTAAGGTTTACAGAGGGGTGGTCCATGTTGTTGTTGTTATATTGTATATCATTAATGTTTACGGTTTGACAGAGGAGTGTCTCATGTTGTTGTTGTCATATTGTCTACCATTGCTGTTTAAGGTTTAACAGAGGAGTAGTTCGTGTTGGTGTTGTTATATTGTCTACCATTGCTGTTTAAGGTTTGACAGAGGAGTGGTTCATGTTGTTGTTATATTGTCTACTATTACTGTTAAAGCTTTGACAGAGGAGTGGTTCATGTTGTTGTTGTAATATTGTCTACCATTACTGTGTAATGTTTGACAGAGGGGAGGTTCCTGTTGTTGTTATATTGTCTACCATTGCTGTTTAAGGTTTTACAGAAGGGTGGTTTATGTTGTTGTTGTCATATTGTCTACCATTACTGTTAAAGGTTTGACAGAGGAGTGATTCATGTTGTTTTTATATTGTCTACCATTGCTGTTTAAGGTTTCACAGAGGGGTGGTTTATGTTGTTGTTGTTATATTGTCTATCATTACTGTTTAAGGTTTGACAGATGAGTGGTTCATGTTGTTGTAGTTATATTGTATATCATTACTGTTTGAGGTTTGACAGAGGAGTGGTCCATGTTGTGGTAGTTATATTGTCTACCATTACTCTTTAATGTTTTGGCAGAGGTGTGGTTCATGTTTTGGTGGTTATATTGTCTACCATTACTGTTTAAAGTTTTACGGAGGTATGGCTCGTATTGTTATGGTCGATGTTACTATTTAACCTTTGGTAGATTAGAGGATTGTAATAATTAAAAAAAAATGTTTATCTTATTATTGTAGAAATATGCTGCCAGTAGAGCTGACATGTGTAAGTTGTTATCTATTAATATATTCATCCTTGTTGGAGGCAAATTAAAAAAAAAACAAATGACTACAGTAAAACAATGGTTAATGTTTAAATGCGAAGGTCCAAAATTGTCACTACTATAATGTATATTTTAATATGCAAGCCTGTATGATAATGAATGGAAATTTGTTTTCAGCTCATCGAAAGGTGAGATATTGCCATCACTTGGCGTCCGTCATCTTTGGCTGCTGTTGTTTTCTTCATTGAATCCATTTTGCCACTTAGAACCAAACTTAGCAGGAATATTCACTGAATGTTCTCCTTCACATTTAATAGGTTGATCAGAAGTACACAAAAGAAAGAAGAGTTCCAAAGGTGTTGAAAAGGATGTGTCCATATAAATAGGTATACATTATTTATTGTTCCTTATTTTTTATTAATATTGTGTATTGCATTCATGAGGAAAATCCCTTTCAGAAACATGTATAACGTTATAATGTAACTATTACTGTTTTTGAAAAAAGAGGTTAAAAAAAATAACTATTGTAATTTTCATCCAATTTTAATGTAGTTTTCTGCAAAGTGTTCATATTTATAAGTTATTGATTGACCATCAAAATGTTTTGTTATTTTATTTCGAAAAGGGTCTGCAAGTGTCCCAAATTCCCATTTTTTGCAAATTTAAATGATATAAAGAATTTTTATTTTTCATCCAATTTATATGCGTTTTTTTTTATGTTGAATGAATTCTGTTAAGAGCTTTGGATAAAATGTCGGTGGATTTTCTCTCTCTTTTACGGTTTCTGAGATAAACCTGGTCGAAAGAGGCGTAAAATGAAAAGTTTTTATTCTTTTTCTGATTTCGATGCATTTTTTTGCGAAGTTCTCATCTTAATTGGTTATTAATAATGAAAATGGTCGGATAATATGACTAGTCTATATTTGTTCTCTCATAATACAAGGCAACAATCAAATATATAATGAGTGACAATAAATTGAAACAGGAAACTTTTTTCAAAAGATGATCAAAGGGGAATAACTCTAGGAGAATTAATTTGAAATTGTTTTTCAAATTATTATTCTATGAACCACTGAACCATTTGAAATCACAACTTGCTGGGACCTTCTTTTGATAATTTTAAGGACAACTATATTTTTTATATCGATCGCAAATCCAAAATGGCCACAACTACAAAATATATTTGAACACAGGACCTATAATGTGAAAATAAATAATATGCTTTTGAGCTAGATCTGATTGAACTCTAACTTGTATATAAATAATCATTGTTTGTCCTTTTGGGGGGGCCATTGCATTGTCTATCCTTCCATTTACGGCTTGTGATTGCACCTTTGGTATCTTCAAACTTTTCTTATACCAGATAATTTGTTTTGTTTGTCAGTCCGTCAGTTTCCAATGGTGGGCACGGCTGAGTAAGTGAACGAGCTTATTTCAAAGGGCACGTTCATGGCATATGGAAACCGTGTCTACTTAGCTGGTGCCTGCAATGTGGGCAAATCTATCCTTGCCAGTATTCTTCTTGGTGAGGAGATTCCACAAAGTTTGAAATCCACTGATGGACTAATAATTTATTTTGGAAGGATTGGGATAGATTTGAAAGACAAAACAATGGTTCCATTGAGAAAAGGTAATACAACTTAAAATTATTTAAGTGTATTGTTACACAGTACCAGCTTTGCTTTTGTTGTAAAGAAAATACGGCAATAGCCAACATCAGTCATAGCTATCACTAATTATTGAGCTATAGCATGACTAACTAGACATAGTCCGGTAGAAAACATTAGACAGAATGGATTAGGACAAGAATCAAGATCAGTCATAGCTGTCAGTAATTATCTAGCTATATCATGACTAATTAGACATATACTTGTAGAAAACATTAGACAAAACTGATTAGGACAAGAACCAACATCAGTCATAACTGTCATTAATTATTGAACTATATCATGACTTATTAGACATATACTGGTAGAAAGCATTAAATAGAATTAATTAGGACAAGAACTAACACCAGTCATAACTGTCAGTAATGATTGAGCTATATCATGACTAACTAGACATATACTGGTAGAAAATATTAGACAGAACTGATTAGGACAATAATCAACATTAGTCATAACTGTCAGTAATTATTCAATTATATCATGACTAACTAGATAATAATGGTAGATATATACCAGACACGAGTAATTTATAAGGAAAACATACATGTGTATTTAAGCCATTTACCTGGTATGAATCATTTGGAACCATAAATTGAACTCGGAATATATTGTTAATTTATGAATTTTTATATATGGTAAAGTGTCTACCCCATGTAAGCCTTTGCTAACTAAATACTAGCATTGCATTTATCTTTCGGGAACAATATAAATTGCACTACCTTATCAGGTTTTGATGGTGATGTTTTGTTTAAAGTACTACGTGGCCAGCCAGACATGAAGAAAGAAAAACATCCTTCCAAATATGGTAAAAGTGTGCCAAAAATAGAAAAGAAATCGAGGCCTCCCCCTGCTGCCAAAGAAGAGATAGCATCCAAGAAACATCCAGCTGCCAAAAGTAAAGTAATTTTATCTGAGAAAACTGACACAGCACTAGTCAAAGGAGCAAGAAACAAGGACACACATAAAGGACTGTCCAAACCACAATCACAGACCCAGAAGATGTCAAAGCAAAGCTACATTACAATTCACAAGGATATAAAAGAGGAATTGAGAAAAGCAAATTACAAAGTACATATAGCCCCATCAGATCTTGTTGATTTTGGAGGGCAGACATCGTTTGACATGACACATCAGTTATTTATACAACGTAAAGGAGAGTTTATTTTGATGTCCAATGGCATATTTTATCTCTGTGATCCTTTACCTGAATACAAAGAGGGAGATGTTACTACAGAATGTAAGTTGGTGTAAATAAGTGTTTTGGCTTTTCTGATTTATATTCTGAACAATAATATAATGTTTGTAGACACATGTTTATGATGTCTGTAATAAGAGTTGGTTTTGTCACCATTCGTCCATGATGATGATGTCTAAATCAGAGTTGTGCATGGCGACATATATTCTTGTTTTTAGTGTCTAAAGCAGAGTTTTGTTTGTAGACATATATCCTTCTTTATAGTGTCTGAATCAGAGTTGTATTGTAGACAATGTCCATATTTGTATTTTCTAAATTAGAGATGTTTTGAGAACACATTTGTATTGTCTAAATTAGAGATGTTTTGAGAACACATGTCTCTATTTGTAGTGTTTGAATCAGTTTTCTTTTTGTAAACACCTGTTCTTATTTGTAGCTTATAAATCATAGCTGTTTTAGACACATGTCCTTATTTCTAGTGTCTGAATCGGAGTTGTTTTGAGGACACCTGTCCATATTTGTATTTTCTGACTCAGTTTTGATTTCATAGACACCTGTCACTCTCTATAGTGTCTGAATCAGAGTTGTTTCTGTAGACACATGTCCCTATCTATAGTGTCTGAATCAGAGTTGTTTTTGTAGACACCTGTCACGATTTATAATGTCTGAATCAGAGTTATTTTTGTAGAAACCTGTCCATATTTGTAGTGTCTGAATTAGAGTTGTTTTGGGGACAACTGTCCCTATTTATAGTGTCTGAATCAGAATTGTTTTTGTAGACACGTGTCCCTGTTTGTTGTGTGTGAATCAGAGTTGTTTTATATATTCGTATGTGTAGTGTCAGAATCAGAGTTGTTTTGAGAAGACCTCTCTCTATTTGTAGTGTCTGAATAAGAGATGTTTTTTTGGGAACACCTATCTCTATTTGTAGTGTCTGATTCATGGTTATCATTTGAAATCAGAGTTTTTTGTAGACACCTGTCCTCTGTATTTTCTGAATCATACAAACTACTCTGATTCCGACACCATTTCTTATTTGTGGTTGTAGATGGAATGCATAGTTATTACTACACAGATACAACTCATCTTTAGACTTTATATGATATTGTTACCCAACATAGTCAAATCTGTCTTTATATTCTTCTCTAATCTAAATAGGTGACAAGGATGACAAATGTATGAATGTATAACACACTTCACTTTATTGGGCCGCCGTGCACATGATTATATGGTAGTTGCATTTACAACTACCTATGCAATCAGTGCATGTCACCACTGATGTTGTGTGTTCGAATCTCTATCAGGGCAAGGTATGCAACATTATGTCATAAAGTTTGTCAGTGACTTGCATCAGGTCGGTATTTTTCTCGGCGTTCTCCAGTTTCTTCCACCGAAAAAATTGACTACCAAGATATAACTGAAATATTGTAAAAGCGGTATCAAGCTAACTAACAAACCTCACTTTATGCCACTTTGAATTCTGAAATAATGATACTTTTACTTTCAGCTATATTGAAGCATTTGCTGAGCTCTATCCTTTCATAGTGTGCAGATGATGACGCCATTCTGCCAATTATAGTGTTTACAGCCACACACAGTGATTTCTATAGTAAGGTTTGATATTATTTTATTTTTTTATTATTTGATTCTTGTTAGATGGCTTGGCGTAAAGGTCCACAGGATACTGTTATCGTTTATCAAATTATTTATATATATTAATTATGTTGTACAGAATATTAGTTGCAATTTTGTTTAAGCTCAAATTTATCAATTTTTCAAATAATAGGAAAAAACTGGATAAGTATACTTTGCATTTGTATGTTACATTCGTGATAGAGAATATTCCATCACTGACCAAAATAATAAGAAACCATTATCAAAGCGAGCAATTCCACAATTTCAAAGTAACTGATTCTATAATTACAAGAGTGGACAATTCAAGCATTATCAAAGTGAAATATTCGACCATTACAAGAGTGAGGGATTCCACCATTATCAAATGTCCGATTCCACCATTACCTGAGTGAGCGGTTCAATCATTATCAAAGTGACCGATTCCACCATTACTAGAATGAGTAATTCCACCATTACCAGAGTGAGCGATTCCACCATTATTAAAATGACCGATTCCACCATTAACTGAGTGATCGGTTCAATCATTATCAAAGTGACCGATTCCACCACTACCATAATGAGCGATTCCACCATTAACTGAGTGAGCGGTTCAATTATTATCAAAGTAACAGATTCCGATTCCATTATTAACTGAGGGAGCAATTGAACCGTTAGTAAAGTAACATAATCCACTATTACAAGAGTGAGCGATTCAATCATTATCAAAGTGAACGATTTAATTATTATCAAAGTGAGCGATTCCACCATGATCAAAGTGAGCATTTCCAAAACCCATGAAGGTTCTTATTTATACTGATAGAAACATGTTTACCATTTCGAACCAAAACGCTATAGCCAAGAACAGAAGTATATTGTCCAGTCATACTCATACCTGTTACCATGCATAGTAAGACGTATACTACCAATCACTGACGTTTATTATAAATCAAGAGAGGATAAGATGATATGCTTATCCTACAAACTTTTAGAATCCTCCATACCTGCTGCCTTGTCTTCTAAGTTAATTGATGCTGCAATGAATGCTCGGCATTTAAAGGAAACTCCAGGAGATGTTTGTTTATATCATCAAGCTGTAATTCTTGGTATCGATCGAGCAATGAGTTGCATATTTCGGTGAAAGATAATAAGATAATTATCTACTTAATAAACAAAGACGCAAAGCGTTTCATACCACCAAACATTGCATCCACTGTACAAGAATGGTTAACATTGACAATGAAAAATGTACTTGAGTTCTATCACAACATCTTCGGAAAATCGCTCTCTACATCAGAGGTATCAAATTTGTTTCAAATAGAATTCGGAGAATGGTGCGACACAGGAGCGTGTTATATATCAGTTCCAGAAGTTAAAACAATGACGGAACGGACATGTAAGCATAAGAAGACACACAAGTTTACTCTTTTCTGGATATTTGACAAGGTAAGTTTGATGTTCATTAATCTTCATTATTTTTAATTGGTTTATTTTTTTTCATTAAATAAACACTGTGTATGTTATTATTCAATATTTCCACTGAACATAAATCATTTCAAAAGAAATCTCAAAAGCCTGTATTTGGGAACAGATCGCTACGACTGCAGAGAGGGGCTTTCGTGGCGTGATCGCATGATAGTTGGATTTACAACTACCTATGCAATCAGCTCCTATCACCACTGTTGTTGTGAGTTCTGATCTCGATCAGGGGGAGGTGTACAACATTATTTGATAGTGTGTCAGTGATTTGTAACAGGTCGGGGGTTTTCTCCGAGTCCTCCAGTTTCCTCCACTAATAAAACTGACCGCCACGATATAACTGAAATATTGTTGAAAGGGGCGTTAAATACCATCAAAGAAAGAACCATTCAAACGAATGCACAATAAGCTATATTATTTTATATTAAATGTTTAGTAAACAATAAATAACTGTGTTTATCTAGTATTGTGATTGAATTGTGAAGCTCGAATGACAAAATTGAATCCTTCATGAAAATATTATGCAAATTGATACCTTATCAGGTGACAATAAAATATCAACTGATTAGATACATGTAAACATCATGTAGACATATGAACACTTGTTCATAGTAAATCATAGTAAGCAAATATACAGAGCACAACATATAGTTTAGCATAGAACCATATGGAAACAAAATCTTCTTTGAAACCAGTTAACATATATTGGTATTAAATCTTAACATATTTGTAATTGTATTAATTTACTAGAAATGTTTTGTCTTTATATTCTACATTATAATTTTAGACACAAGACACGTGTGATGAAAGATGTTCAGGTAATTTCATACTTTAATTTTAGACCCAAGACACATGTTGTGAAACATGTTCAGGTAATTTTATAATCTTAGGCATATGTCTTTTGTGATGAAAGATGTGCAAATAAATGTATATTATTATTTAGACACACACATGTAATAAAAGATGTAGAGGTAATTTTATATAATTTTAGGCATAAGACATATATCTTTTGTGCAAGTAATGTTATCATTTTTCAGTAGAAGCAAATCATTTTATGTTCTTAGCTCACTTGACATCCGTTCGTGGTACGTCGTAGGATCTTCTCCTCTGAAACCATCTAACCAAATTAATTCAAGCCTGGCAGGGATGGATCCCTTTCAATATTTCGTCCGACAGTCCCTGCCAGCATTTAAGATGGATGCTGTTACTAAAAATAGACATTTCCTTAATTGACCATTGCTGGTTTAGTATATATCAAACAAGCTCATATTCTAACGGTAACTACATGGCAATTAGTAACCTAACATTAATTTATGGTTTGATTTGTTCCCCCCTTTCTGTCGATTTACACCGATGATGCAAATTAGGCATATCTGGATTAAAGTTGACAATTCATCTCCTCATAAACCATCGAACCAAATTACACTAAATTTCTCTAAGAAGTAACTTGTGTGAACCTCGCTCAATATTGTATCCAATATCCCTACATTATATTCAACATGGCGGCCATTTAAAAAAATGAATGTATTTGTCTATTTCTGCATTATTATCAGTGAAAATGATCTCATATCTTAACTCCAGCTGAATTACAATGAGTTTTTGATCATATCATCCAAGTTTACCTGTGATTTGTATTCTTTTCTGTCAACAGATTTATACCAATTATGTATGTTTTTAGAAAAGAAGGATCATATTAAAATCTCCTGTCCAGAAATCTGAGCTGAATTGATCTTTGTCTGGCTCACATTCAAAATCCTGTTTGACATTACCACACTCTATCCTCCATCCAAGATGGCTGGTATTACTGTTAGTAAAATGTTCATTAAACAAAATTTAGAAGTGAAATAGAAAAATAGGTGATCGGTTACAGAGTAAAGGGAGCCTCTAGTTTGTATATATTTCTAGCTTACCTCATGACTTATTCTTTTAATGTAAACTATTCCTCAATTTACAATCGCTTATATTTTAATATGTAACATACGGTCACCACTTAGTTCAATACTATGTTTGTGTATATTGTCATGTGTACTCTACAATCCCTAGCCCTAATCAACATTACAAACAAACAATAAACAAACATTGAGAAAACCAGAAATGAATTTGTAATTATCGTTTTACATATTTCACTGAAATTGCGTACAGTAATGACCTTAATAAAATATAAATTATCTCCCCTTTTATTTTTGATATGTATATTATCTCCCTTGTATATTTGATATTTATATTATTTCCTCTTATATATTTGATATGTCTTTTAACTGCAGGCACCAAGGATTTGACATTGTGTCCATCTGACCAACATCTTGTTAGACTGGCTGGTCTTGTACCGTATCGTAAATTTGATGAGCTTGTCATCCATTTAGGATTGTCCAACGTTTCAAACAATAATATTATAGATCGGTATCCAGAATATGACATAAAAGTCGTGAACTTTGTTGCCCGTTGTGAATGGAGACAGCAACAGAAAACATCATTTAAGGATTTATCTGATGCTTTAACTAAAGTTGATTATAACCAGTTCTATGTCAGGTAGGTAATAACTAATGTCATATCTAACTGGTTCTTTGTCAGGTAAGTAATAACTAATGTCATATATGACTGGTTCTATGTCAGTAAGGTAATAACTAAAGTAATATCTGACTGATTCTATGTCAGGTAAGTAATAACCAATGTCATATATGACTGGTTTTATGTCAGGTAGGCAAAAACTAATGTCATATCTGACTGGTTCTTTGTCAGGTAGGTAATAGTTAAAGTCCTATCTGACTGATTTTATGTCAGGTAGGTAATAACTAAAGTCATATCTGACTGGTTCTATGTCAGGTAAGCAATAACTAAAGTCAGATCTGACTGGTTCTATTTCAGGTAGGTAATAACTAATGTCACATCTGACTTGCTCTTTGTCAGGTAGGTAATAACTAAAATCATATTTGACTGGTTCTATGTCAGGTAGGTTATAGCTAATTTCATATCTGACTTGCGCTTTGTCAGGTATATGTAGGTAATAACTAAAGTCATATCTGACTGGTTCTATGTCAGGTAGGTAATAACTAATGTCATTTCTGACTGGTTATATGTCAGGTAGTTTATATATAGGCAATACTTTAAGTCATATCTGACTGGGTATATGTCAGGTAGGTAATAACTAATGTCACATCTGACTGCTTCTATGTCAGGTAGGTAATAACTAATCATATCTGACTGGTTCTTTGTCAGGTAGATAATAACTACTGCCATATCTGACTGGTTCTATGTCAGGTAGTTTATATATAGATAATACCTTAAGTCATATGTGACTGGTTATTTGTCAGGTAGGTATTAACTAATGTCTCATCTGACTGGTTCTATGTCAGGTAGGTAATAACTAAAGTCATATCTGACTCGTTCTTTGTCAGGTAGGTAATGAGTTATGTCATATCTGACTGGTTCTTTGTCAGGTAGATAATAAGTTATAACTGATGTCATATCTGACTGTTTCTTTGTCAGTTAAGTAATAACTAATGTCACATCTGACTGGTTCTATGTCAGGTGGGTAATAACTAATGTCACATCTGACTGGTTTTCTGTCAGGTAGGTAATAACTAATGTTACATCTGACTGGTTTTCTGTCAGGTAGGTAATAACTAAAATCATATCTGAAAATATAATGAAATGTAAAAACAAATGAATATGAAATATGTCAGTTTAAGTGGACTTTTTATTTTTATTTTCACTTGCTACCCCTGGACAAGTGAGATTTATGTAAAACAGGGACCCTTAATGTTCACTCCTGGGCCATTAAGGTTATTGTAAACAGGATATTTTGAATAAACTATATTATGAGGAAAAAAAAAAAAAAAAAAAATCATATCTGACTGGTTCTATGTCAGGTAGGTTATAGCTAATTTCATATCCGAGTTGCTCTTTGTCAGGTACATGTAGGTAATAACTAAAGTCATATCAGACTGGTTCTATGTCAGGTAGGTAACAGTTAAAGTCCTATCTGACTTATTTTATGTCAGGTAGGTAATAACTAAAGTCATATCCGACTGGTTCTATGTCAGGTAAGTAATAAATAAAGTCAGATCTGACTGGTTCTATTTCAGGTAGGTAATAACTAATGTCACATCTGACTTGCTCTTTGTCAGGTAGGTAATAACTAAAATCATATCTGACTGGTTCTATGTCAGGTAGATTATAACTAATTTCATACCTGACTTGCTTTTTGTCAGGTACATGTAGGTAATAACTAAAGTCATATCTAACTGGTTCTATGTCAGGTAGGTAGCAACTAGTCATATCTGACTGGTTCTCTGTCAGGTAGGTAATAAGTTCTGCCATATCTGACTGGTTGTATGTCATGTAGGTAATAACTACTGTCATATCTGACTGGTTCTATGTCAGGTAGTTTATATATAGGTAATACCTTAAGTCATATGTGACTGGTTATTTGTCAGGTAGGTATTAACTAATGTCTCATCTGACTGGTTCTATGTCAGGTAGGTAATAACGAAAGTCATATCTGACTCGTTCTTTGTCAGGTAGGTAATGAGTTATGTCATATGTGACTGGTTCCTTGTCAGGTATGTAATAAGCTATGTCATATCTGACTGGTTCTTTGTCAGGTAGATAATAATATATGTCATATCTGACTGGTTCTTTTTCAGGTAGATAATAAGTTATGTCTATCTGACTTGTTCTTAAATTATCCCAGCAAATGAAACATGCTCAAAGGACTGAACAATATATACGATTGATATTTAATTCTTACATTTCCGACGACGATTTTTGTCAAAAGTCCATGCGCATTATAGACACGAACTAGTTTTTTTCTGGAGATTTTCAAGGCCAAGAGGGGTTGCGCATTATGCACCAATGCGCATTATGCAACCCTAAGTACGGTAATATAGACACTATATCAAGTCATAGTTATAGATTACTGGTTTTGTGTTAGATAACCAATAACTGATGTTGTGGGTGAGTGAGGTCTTTAAGGAAGATCATATGTCATAGATGACCTGTTTTCAGTTAATTCAAGTCAGAGATAACTGGTTCTCTGTCAGAAATATGGGAAGATACTAAAGGGGGTAACCAGAAGATGTAACAAACGATGATCTACAAAACACTACAAAAAGAAAAACGAGAAAGCTAAAGAGTTAGCAACACGAACCCCATTAAAACCAGGAATGAAATCAGTTGCTCCGGAAGGGTTAACAGAGAGTTATCAATAGTACACTAAAACGAGGAATGAAATCAGGTGCTCCAGAAGAGTAAACAGAGAGTTATCAATAGTACACTAAAACAAGGAATGAAATCAGGTGCTCCCGAAGAGTGAACAGAGAGTTATCAATAGTACACGATTTTCGACTAGAACTCAGCTGGCTTTTTTGGGGCAGAAGCAATGAACACCATGATATATTTGTTGAGAAATGTGGCTCAAATGTTCAAATGTTCTAACGAGTATGACGTGTTTTATGCACATTGAATTATGTTATTAACTTATTATCAATATATTGTTGTTTAATATGTCATATTACCTTTACGATGTATTCTATATAATAGATAATTACTTTACTATAAAGACTTATTTTTGTATTACAGATATTCAAGGAGGACGTTGAGGGTTTCGGTATGTAATTTTTTTATATAAAAAAGCAAAATAGTTGGACTAGGTATGGTAAGTTTTAGTCTTAGATGCTGTATAGAATATGAAATATTTGGAAATAAACTCATATCCTTGTAATGCCATTAATGATACCAGTCATGCTGTCTTATTTCCTTCAGTGTTAGTGTATCCTATGTCATTAATGACACGCGACATACTGGCTTAATTCCTGCAGTATATCATGTCATTAATGACAACCGACATATTGTCCTATGTTGATTTTTGCGGAGGTATTACGTCCGTCTACCTTGCTCAGGTATTGCGGACAAGTATTTCTTCTTCTTGCTGGGTCTTCGCCCGCTACATATTTCATGTGTTGGCGTTGGTGGTCTATCACCAATATCTATATCAGGTGTATACTCTGGAAAGCGATCGATGAGTTCTGGATCGTCCGGGTCGAATTCTGTTGGTTTTTGAAGCGAACCAGTATATGTGCATCTTGTCTGTGTTGAGCGCTCCCTTTTTTTGTCAATACTGTTGGGGTGTTGATGGCTTGGGCGTCGCTGTTGTGCTGGTCTGTTTGCGTAGTTTCATCTGTAGAGGGGTTTATGTCAACTGTCTGTGTTTGAACACAAGTTGTATTGTCACCAACGGCTTCCCTTTTCGCCTTCCACTACTCCATACGTTGGACGTTTCTTCTGCTAGTGGAAGGGGAGAGTTGCTTCTTTTTTGGGCAAGGCTGGTAGTTTCTCCTGTGTTAACAGCGGGTTTTGCAGACTTGATCCACACCACCTTGACCGATACAACGTTGGAATTAACTTGCAGGTCCCAAGTTAATTTCTGTCCATCTATCCCTTCGTGTTTGAGAAGTTGAACCAGTTCGACAGGTAGGTCTATTGTCGAATTGAATTGATTTCTGCAATTGAATTGATTTCTGCTCACTGTAGCGATGTATCCGCTAGCCAAGTCTAGATCCGAATGTCCTATTTACTTCAGTGTTAATATATCCTATGTCATTAATGACACCTGATATGCTGTCCTAATTCCTTCAGTATTAGTATATCCTATGTCATTAATGACATCAACATACTGTCCTAATTCTTTCAGTGTTAGTGTATCATATGTCATTAATGACACCCGACACACTGTTCTAATGCCTACTGTGTTAGTGTATTCTATTTCGTTAATGATACCCGACGTACTGTCCTAAATCCTTCAATCTTAGTATATCCTCTGTTGTTAATGACATCAGTAATGTTGTTTTAATTACTAAGGGATGATCATGTAATATGACATCAACGACACCAGTTCTGTTGTCTTAATGTCATAGGGATTAACATGTCTAATGACATTATTGGCATACGTCATGTTTCTAATGACATGGGGGCGCACATGTCCTATGATAGCCGCAAGGCATTCTGAATTATCACCGAAAAACTCCAAGCCTTCTGTATTATTACCTGAGAAATCCTAAGCCTTCTGTATTATCACCTGACAAACCCCAAGCATTCTGTATTTTTACTCGAGAAACCCCAAGCCTTATGTGTTATTACCTGATAAACCCAAAGTCTTCTGTATTATCACTTGACAAACCCCAAGCCTTCTATATTATCACCTGATAAACACCAAGCCTTCTGTATTATTACCTGAGAAACCCCAAGCATTCTGTGTTATTACCCGAGAAACCCTAAGCCTTCTATATTATCACCTGACAAACCCCAAGCCTTCTGTATTATCACTTGACAAACCCAAAGACATCTGTATTATTACCTGAGAAGCCCCAATCCTTCTGTATTATCACCTGACAAACCCCAAGCCTTCTGTATTATTACCTAAGTAGCCCCAATCCTTCTGTATTATCACCTGACAAACCCCAAGCCTTCTGTATTATCACCTTACAGCCCCAAGCCTTTTGTATTTTTACCTGAGAAACCCAAAACCTTATGTAGTATAACCTGACAAACCCCAAGCCTTTTGTATTATCACCTGAAAAACCGCAAGCCTTCTGTATTATCACCTGACAAACCCCAAGCCTTATGTATTATTACCTGAGAAACACCAAGCCTTCTGTATTATCACCTGACAAACCCCAAGCCTTCTGTTTTATTACCTGACAAACCCCAAGCCTTTTGTATTATTACCTGACAACCCCAAAACCTTCTGTATTATCACCTGACAAACCCAAAGACTTCTGTATTATTACATGAGAAGCCCCAATCACTTCTGTATTATCACCTGACAATCCCCAAGCCTTCTGTATTATCACCTGACAGCCCCAAGCCTTCTTTATTTTTACCTGAGAAACCCCAAACCTTATGTATTATCACCTGACAAACACCAAGCCTTTTGTATTATCGCCTGAAAAACCGCAAGCCTTCTGTATTATCACCTGACAAACCCCAAGCCTTCTGTATTATTACCTGAGAAACACCAAGCCTTCTGTATTATCACCTGACAAACCCCAAGCCTTCTGTTTTATTACCTGACAAACGCCAAGCCTTCTGTATTATTACCTGACAACCCCGAAACCTTCTGTATTATCACCTGAAAAACCCAAAGACTTCTGTATTATTACCTGAGAAGCCCCAATCCTTCTGTATTATCACCTGACAAACCCCAAGCGTTCTGTATTATTACCGAAGTAGCCCCAATCCTTGTGTATTATCACCTGACAAACCCCAAGCCTTCTGTATTATCACCTGACAGCCCCAAACCTTCTTTATTTTTACCTGCAAAACCCTAAACCTTATGCTTATCACTTGATAAACCCCAAGCCTTTTGTATTATCACCTGAAAAACCGCAAGCCTTCTGTATTATCACCTGAAAAACCCCAAGCCTTCTGTATTATTACCTGAGAAACACCAAGCCTTCTGTATTATCACCTGACAAACCCCAAGCCTTCTGTTTTATTACCTGACAAATGCCAAGCCTTCTGTATTATTACCTGACAACCCCGAAACCTTCTGTATTATCACCTGACAAACCCAAAGACATCTGTATTATTACCTGAGAAGCCCCAATCCTTCTGTATTATCACCTGACAAACCCCAAGCGTTCTGTATTATTACCTAAGTAGCTCCAATCCTTCTGTATTATCACCTGACAAACCCCAAGCCTTCTGTATTATCACCTGACAGCCCCAAGCCTTCTGTATTTTTACCTGAGAAACCCCAAACCTTATGTATTATCACCTGACAAACCCCAAGCCTTTTGTATTATCACCTGAAAAACCGCAAGCCTTCTGTATTATCACCTGACAAACCCCAAGCCTTCTGTATTATTACCTCAGAAACACCAAGCTTTCTGTATTATCACTTGACAAACCCCAAGGCTTCTGTTTTATTACCTGACAAACCCCAAGCCTTTTGTATTATTACCTGACAAACCCGAAACCTTCTGTATTATCACCTGACAAACCCCAAGCCTTCTGTATTATTACCTGACAAGCCCTAACAGGAAGACTTGACCTATATTCCTCACTAAGACGTGCTTGGCCACTCACAACACCAGTGCAATCTTTTGGAAACATGATGTTGCTTCAATCACATTATCCATACATATGTCTAACAATCAGTCAATAGAGCTGAAATTAAGTTTGTATGATGTTAACAGTCAACTATGGAAAACAATATTAAAAAATACTTAAAGACTAGACATCTAATGAAGCCAATTTGTTTGTTATAGATATTGATAACATTGCACTACAACAGATACTTGACGATGATGTATTGAGAGAATTATCAAAACAAGTTGAGAACTGTGCTATGCAGCTTGGAGTTGAACTAGGATTAAGTATGGTGGAAATTGTGAAGACTATTTTCAAATATTCAAGGGACATATTTAGTCAAGCATTTGAAGTTTTGAAAAAGTGGAAAAAAATCGTGAAGTTAAGCCAACAATTCGTATTTTGATGAAGGAAATGCAAGCCAGTGATCCGACAGGACTCGAGTTTCTAATAGACAAATATGCCTAATTCTGTTAAATTATATACAATAATAAACTATACTGCTGGTTAACAACAAGTATATAATTATAATATTTTACAACATTAACCACTAAAACTGGTTGTATATCAAGCCATTCCTGTGTAAATCAATAAATACCTACTCATTAAAACTAAGATAGATGATATATGCACATTAAGATATTAGTTGGTATAATATATTATGTTGTTAAGTATAATGTTGTATCATGTGATTAGATAAAATAGTTACATATTTAGTCAGAAAATTGGAAAACAGAGGTTGAAAAGTTCAGTTTTAAAAAGTTATTTCTGATTTTATGATGCTTATATTTCATTTCATAGAGTTCATGTTAATGTGCTATATATCTGTCGTATATAATGTTTTAAGTAGAATTAAGAAATAACAATATATTATTTGAAAAGTTACCAGCATCAGTTGGGTATTTGATAGTTGAAAATGCAGTTTAACTTTTAAATTGTTGTTCTAGAGCAACACAAAATATTTCCAAAAATGGTATGCAAATTGCAAATAATAGAATGATGCGAAACATTGTCAATTACGTACGCACAAAAACGTCATAAAATGTAGTGAGGTCATAGGACACTTTTGAGCCCGTAAAGTAAACATCTGATGTTATCTCGCATGAAGTACTCTTCAATTACTGATTAGACATTATTTCAAATGAAGACGATCTCTCACTAACAAGTTAAGCCAGTTTCCCATACAAGACAAGAACAAAATCACGCACCGTTTCCCGGAAAAATATCTTCATAACTCGTCACCACGGTTCCGATTTTATTCTCGTCAATAAAGCCATAATTCTACTACATAATCATTGTTAATATTAATTTATGTATGCTGTTCTGCTTGCTAATGGTTAAATGATCTTGCACATTTTACGTGTTTGACTCTTTTTCTCACCCTTGCTAACGATTAAACGATCTTGCACCTTTTACGGTGTTTGATTCTTTTTCTCACCCCTTTCTACCGTGTCAATGTTTATTTCACGAACATGAATGTATAAGCTGTACATAAATATAACAGATCAGTCACAAACATCAGTAATATGATGCTAGAAAATAACACAAATAAAGGAGAATTTTTTAATTATTTCACTACTCAGATACAAGGATTGAGTGGCGTCACCACCTTCAGATATTAAGTACTTAAGTATAAACATTTTATGGAATATGGATCTGTTAAATGTGTAACTAAAGAAGACGTATTAATACTGATGAGCTTGAAGCATATGTTTTATGTTTCAAGGGTCTTGAAATACCTATATTTTAGTGTTAATAGATTGTTTATGTTTTATTGTATTCTTATTCTTTATCAATGATTGACATGTTATTGCACAATCGAGTACATATTGGGTATTTAGTTAAATTATTTACATAGTTATATCCCATTGAAAGTGTAAGCAAAATGTTTCGAGTCAAAAGTAAAGGTGACAATTTGTTTTCCATATATTCTACCAGCATGGCAGAATCACTATGTTAATTAACATTTCGCGTTACTGCAGAAGTAAGTCATTACCTTTTTATCAAACTAAAATGTAAATATATTCGTAATCAAAGCGTTGACATCCTCGTGATGGTACACAATTGTAGTAGGCCATTATTTTTGTGTAAATAGTCTGTTTTTTAAAAAGATTTTCTTATTACATGTTTTATATGATTTAATTATCACAAATCACAAGTTTTAATGTTTATAAATTATTTCTCATATAAAGGATGTGTCATTCAAGTGAAAAGTCAAATACACCCAGTCTAAAATGAGCTTCAATTACGTTTATGCCTTAATTCTCAGTTCAAACAAAGAGTCATTTAAAAAATAGTTCATCAGCATTTACTGTGATGGCCATGGTGCACTATTGTTCGTAATATTTATTTGAGCTACACCCCTCCCCCAGCAATTCATAATTTAAACTAGTTTCCCCATTCAATCAATAATTGATAGATGATATATTCATAATGCAATTATATTAATACACATTTTCGTATTTAAATGTGACTTGACCTGGCCTTACATAACGGTTCCATTGTATAGTCAAGTATACAATTAATGTGATATTGATTTATTATGATTTATATTTCATGGTTATTGATGTTGTTTATATATGTGTTATGTTCATGACTTGCAATAGTGACCAACAAACAAATAAAGTTCATTTGTTTATATCGTCTTGTAATTCCAGTCAACAGTCAGTCAGAAATCAAACCAATCATTAACATCATGTCATCAATCAGAGGTCCCACACACTGGTAGTCTAAACAGCATGTCTTCAACCTCAAAGGTCCCACACACTAGTAGTCTAAACAACATGTCGTCAACCTCAAAGGTCCCACACACTGGTAGTCTAAACAACATGTCGTCAACCTCAAAGGTCCCACACACTAGTAGTCTAAACAACATGTCGTCAACCTAAAAGGTCCCACACACTGGTAGTCTAAACAGCATGTCGTCAACCTCAAAGGTCCCACACACTGGTAGTCTAAACAGCATGTCTTCAACCTCAAAGGTCCCACACACTAGTAGTCTAAACAACATGTCGTCAACCTCAAAGGTCCCACACACTGTTAGTCTAAACAACATGTCGTCAACCTCAAAGGTCCCACATACTGGTAGTCTAAACAGCATGTCTTCAACCTCAAAGGTCCCACACACTAGTAGTCTAAACAACATGTCGTCAACCTCAAAGGTCCCACACACTGGTAGTCTAAACAGCATGTCGTCAACCTCAAAGGTCCCACACACTGGTAGTCTAAACAACATGTCGTCAACCTCAAAGGTCCCACACACTGGTAGTCTAAACAACATGTCGTCAACCTCAAAGGTCCCACACACTGGTAGTCTAAACAGCATGTCTTCAACCTCAAAGGTCCCACACACTAGTAGTCTAAACAACATGTCGTCAACCTTAAAGGTCCCACACACTGGTAGTCTAAACAGCATGTCGTCAACCTCAAAGGTCCCACACACTGGTAGTCTAAACAACATGTCGTCAACCTCAAAGGTCCCACACATTAGTAGTCTAAACAACATGTCGTCAACCTCAAAGGTCCCACACACTAGTAGTCTAAACAGCATGTCGTCAACCTTAAAGGTCCCACACACTGGTAGTCTAAACAGCATGTCGTCAACCTCAAAGGTCCCACACACTGGTAGTCTAAACAACATGTCGTCAACCTCAAAGGTCCCACACATTAGTAGTCTAAACAACATGTCGTCAACCTCAAAGGTCCCACACACTAGTAGTCTAAACAGCACGTCGTCAACCTCAAAGGTCACACACACTAGTAGTCTAAACAGCATGTCGTCAACCTCAAAGGTCCCACACACTAGTAGTCTAAACAACATGTCGTCAACCTCAAAGGTCCCACACACTAGTAGTCTAAACAACATGTCGTCAACCTCAAAGGTCCCACACACTAGTAGTCTAAACAGCACGTCGTCAACCTCAAAGGTCCCACACACTAGTAGTCTAAACAGCATGTCGTCAACCTCAAAGGTCACACACACTAGTAGTCTAAACAGCACGTCGTCAACCTCAAAGGTCACACACACTAGTAGTCTAAACAGCACGTCGTCAACCTCAAAGGTCACACACACTAGTAGTCTAAACAACATGTCGTCAACTTCAAAGGTCCCACACACTAGTAGTCTAAACAACATGTCGTCAACCTCAAAGGTCCCACACACTAGTAGTCTAAACACCACGTCTTCAACCTCAAAGGTCCCACACACTAGTAGTCTAAACAACATGTCGTCAACCTCAAAGGTCCCACACACTAGTAATCTAAACAGCACGTCGTCAACCTCAAAGGTCCCACACACTAGTAATCTAAACAGCACGTCGTCAACCTCACAGGTCCCACATACTAGTAGTCTAAACAACATGTCGTCAACCTCAAAGGTCCCACACACTAGTAGTCTAAGCAACATGTCGTCAATCTCAAAGGTCACACGCACTAGTAGTTAGTAATCTAAACAACATGTCGTCAACCTCAAAGGTCCCACACACTAGTAGTCTAAACAACATGTCGTCAACCTCAAAGGTCCCACACAGTGGTGGTCTAAACAACATGTCGTCAACCTCAAAGGTCCCACACACTAGTAGTCTAAACAGCACGTCGTCAACCTCAAAGGTCCCACACACTAGTAGTCTAAACAGCATGTCGTCAACCTCAAAGGTCCCACACACTAGTAGTCTAAACAACATGTCGTCAACTTCAAAGGTCCCACACACTAGTTGTCTAAACAACATGTCGTCAACCTCAAAGGTCCCACACACTAGTAGTCTAAACAACATGTCGTCAACCTCAAAGGTCCCACACACTAGTAGTCTAAACAACATGTCTTCAACCTCAAAGGTCACACACACTAGTAGTCTAAACAGCACGTCGTCAACCTCAAAGGTCCCACACACTAGTAGTCTAAACAGCACGTCGTCAACCTCAAAGGTCCCACATACTAGTAGTCTAAACAACATGTCTTCAACCTCAAAGGTCCCACACACTAGTAGTCTAAACAGCACGTCGTCAACCTCAAAGGTCCCACACACTAGTAGTCTAAACAGCACGTCGTCAACCTCAAAGGTCCCAAACACTAGTAGTCTAAACAACATGTCTTCAACCTCAAAGGTCACACACACTAGTAGTCTAAACAACATGTCGTCAACCTCAAAGATCACACGCACTAGTAGTTAGTAGTCTAAACAACATGTCGTCAACCTCAAAGGTCCCACACACTAGTAGTCTAAACAACATGTCGTCAATCTCAAAGTTCCCACACACTAGTAGTCTAAACAACATGTCGTCAATCTCAAAGGACACACGCACTAGTAGTTAGTAATCTAAACAACATGTCGTCAACCTCAAAGGTCCCACACACTAGTAGTCTAAGCAACATGTCGTCAATCTCAAAGGTCACACGCACTAGTAGTTAGTAATCTAAACAACATGTCGTCAACCTCAAAGGTCCCACACACTAGTAGTCTAAACAACATGTCGTCAACCTCAAAGGTCCCACACACTGGTGGTCTAAACAACATGTCGTCAACCTCAAAGGTCCCACACACTAGTAGTCTAAACAGCACGTCGTCAACCTCAAAGGTCCCACACACTAGTAGTCTAAACAGCATGTCGTCAACCTCAAAGGTCCCACACACTAGTAGTCTAAACAACATGTCGTCAACCTCAAAGGTCACACACACTAGTAGTCTAAACAGCACGTCGTCAACCTCAAAGGTCCCACACACTAGTAGTCTAAACAACATGTCTTCAACCTCAAAGGTCACACACACTAGTAGTCTAAACAGCACGTCGTCAACCTCAAAGGTCCCACACACTAGTAGTCTAAACAGCACGTCGTCAACCTCAAAGGTCCCACACACTAGTAGTCTAAACAACATGTCTTCAACCTCAAAGGTCCCACACACTAGTAGTCTAAAGAGCACGTCGTCAACCTCAAAGGTCCCACACACTAGTAGTCTAAACAGCACGTCGTCAACCTCAAAGGTCCCAAACACTAGTAGTCTAAACAACATGTCGTCAATCTCAAAGTTCCCACACACTAGTAGTCTAAACAACATGTCGTCAACCTCAAAGGTCACACGCACTAGTAGTTAGTAGTCTAAACAACATGACGTCAACCTCAAAGGTCCCACACACTAGTAGTCTAAACAACATGTCGTCAACCTCAATGGTCCCACACACTGGTTGTCTAAACAGCATGTCGTCAACTTCAAAGGTCCCACACACTGGTAGTCTAAACAACATGTCGTCAACCTCAAAGGTCCCACACACTGGTAGTCTAAACAGCATGTCTTCAACCTCAAAGGTCACACACACTAGTAGTCTAAACAACATGTCGTCAACCTCAAAGGTCACACGCACTAGTAGTTAGTAGTCTAAACAACATGTCGTCAACCTCAAAGGTCCCACACACTAGTAGTCTAAACAACATGTCGTTAACCTCAAAGGTCCCACACACTGGTAGTCTAAACAGCATGTCGTCAACCTCAAAGGTCCCACGCACTAGTAGTCTAAACAACATGTCGTCAACCTCAAAGGTCCCACACACTAGTAGTCTAAACAACATGTCGTCAACCTCAAAGGTCCCACACACTAGTAGTCTAAACAACATGTCATCAACCTCAAAGGTCCCACACACTGGTAGTCTAAACAGCATGTCGTCAACCTCAAAGGTCACACACACTAGTAGTCTAAACAGCATGTCTTCAACCTCAAAGGTCACACACACTAGTAGTCTAAACAACATGTCGTCAACCTCAAAGGTCCCACACACTAGTAGTCTAAACAACATGTCGTCAACCTCAAAGGTCCCACACACTAGTAGTCTAAACAACATGTCGTCAACCTCAAAGGTCCCACACACTAGTAGTCTAAACAACATGTCGTCAACCTCAAAGGTCCCACACACTAGTAGTCTAAACAGCATGTCTTCAACTTCAAAGGTCCCACACACTAGTAGTCTAAACAACATGTCGTCAACCTCAAAGGTCCCACACACTGGTAGTCTAAACAGCATGTCTTCAACCTCAAAGGTCCCACACACTGGTAGTCTAAACAACATGTCGTCAACCTCAAAGGTCCCACACACTAGTAGTCTAAACAACATGTCGTCAACCTCAAAGGTCCCACACACTAGTAGGCTAAACAACATGTCGTCAACCTCAAAGGTCCCACACACTAGTAGTCTAAACAACATGTCGTCAACCTCAAAGGTCACACGCACTAGTAGTTAGTAGTCTAAACAACATGTCGTCAACCTCAAAGGTCACACGCACTAGTAGTTAGTAGTCTAAACAACATGTCGTCAACCTCAAAGGTCCCACACACTAGTAGTCTAAACAACATGTCGTCAACCTCAAAGGTCCCACACACTAGTAGTCTAAACAACATGTCGTCAACCTCAAAGGTCACACGCACTAGTAGTTAGTAGTCTAAACAACATGTCGTCGACCTCAAAGGTCCCACACACTAGTAGTCTAAACAACATGTCGTCAACCTCAAAGGTCCCACACACTGGTAGTCTAAACAACATGTCGTCAACCTCAAAGGTCCCACACACTGGTAGTCTAAACAACATGTCGTCAAATTCAAAGGTCCCACACACTAGTAGTCTAAACAACATGTCTTCAACCTCAAAGGTCCCACACACTAGTAGTCTAAACAACATGTCGTCAACCTCAAAGGTCCCACACACTAGTAGTCTAAACAACATGTCGTCAACCTCAAAGGTCACACACACTAGTAGTCTAAACAGCACGTCGTCAACCTCAAAGGTCCCACACACTAGTAGTCTAAACAACATGTCGTCATCCTCAAAGGTCAAACACACTAGTAGTCTAAACAACATGTCGTCAACCTCAAAGGTCACACACACTAGTAGTCTAAACAACATGTCGTCAACCTCAAAGGTCAAACACACTAGTAGTCTAAACAACATGTCGTCAACCTCAAAGGTCACACACACTAGTAGTCTAAACAACATGTTGTCAACCTCAAAGGTCCCACACACTAGTAGTCTAAACAGCATGTCTTCAACCTCAAAGGTCCCACACACTAGTAGTCTAAACAACATGTCGTCAACCTCAAAGGTCCCACACACTAATAGTCTAAACAACATGTCGTCAACCTCAAAGGTCCCACACACTAGTAGTCTAAACAACATGTCGTCAACCTCAAAGGTCACACACACTAGTAGTCTAAACAACATGTCGTCAACCTCAAAGGTCCCACACACTAGTAGTCTAAACAACATGTCGTCAACCTCAAAGGTCCCACACACTAGTAGTCTAAACAACATGTCGTCAACCTCAAAGGTCCCACACACTAGTAGTCTAAACAACATGTCGTCAACCTCAAAGGTCCCACACACAAGTAGTCTAAACAACATGTCGTCAATCAGAGGTCCCACACACTGGTAGTCTAAACAACATGTCGTCAACCTCAAAGGTCACACGCACTAGTAGTTAGTAGTCTAAACAACATGGCGTCAACCTCAAAGGTCCCACACACTGGTAGTCTAAACAACATGTCGTCAACCTCAAAGGTCACACGGACTAGTAGTTAGTAGTCTAAACAACATGTCGTCAACCTCAAAGGTCACACACACTAGTAGTCTAAACAACATGTCGTCAACCTCAAAGGTCCCACACACTAGTAATCTAAACAACATGTCGTCAACCTCAAAGGTCCCACACACTAGTAGTCTAAACAACATGTCGTCAACCTCAAAGGTCCCACACACTAGTAGTCTAAACAACATGTCGTCAATCAGAGGTCCCACACACTGGTATTCTAAACAACATGTCGTCAACCTCAAAGGTCACACGCACTAGTAGTTAGTAGTCTAAACAACATGTCGTCAACCTCAAAGGTCCCACACACTAGTAGTCTAAACAACATGTCGTCAACCTCAAAGGTCCCACACACTAGTAGTCTAAACAACATGTCGTCAATCAGAGGTCCCACACACTGGTAGTCTAAACAACATGTCGTCAACCTCAAAGGTCCACACACTAGTAGTCTAAACAACATGTCGTCAACCTCAAAGGTCCAACACACTAGTAGTCTAAACAACATGTCGTCAACCTCAAAGGTCCCACACACTAATAGTCTAAACAACATGTCGTCAATCAGAGGTCCCACACACTAGTAGTCTAAACAACATGTCGTCAACCTCAAAGGTCCCACACACAAGTAGTCTAAACAACATGTCGTCAACCTCAAAGGTCCCACACACTAGTAGTCTAAACAACATGTCGTCAACCTCAAAGGTCACACGCACTAGTAGTTAGTAGTCTAAACAACATGTCGTCAACCTCAAAGGTCCCACACTCTAGTAGTCTAAACAACATGTCGTCAACCTCAAAGGTCCCACACACTAGTAGTCTAAACAACATGTCGTCAATCAGAGGTCCCACACACTAGTAGTCTAAACAACATGTCGTCAACCTCAAAGGTCCCACACACTGGTAGTCTAAACAACATGTCGTCAACCTCAAAGGTCCCACACACTAGTAGTCTAAACAGCATGTCTTCAACCTCAAAGGTCCCACACATTAGTAGTCTAAACAGCACGTCGTCAACCTCAAAGGTCCCACACACTAGTAGTCTAAACAGCACGTCGTCAACCTCAAAGGTCCCACACACTAGTAGTCTAAACAGCATGTCGTCAACCTCAAAGGTCCCACACACTAGTAGTCTAAACAACATGTCGTCAACCTCAAAGGTCCCACACACTAGTAGTCTAAACAACATGTCGTCAACCTCAAAGGTCCCACACACTAGTAGTCTAAACAACATGTCGTCAACCTCAAAGGTCCCACACACTAGTAGTCTAAACAACATGTCGTCAACCTCAAAGGTCCAACACACTAGTAGTCTAAACAACATGTCGTCAACTTCAAAGGTCCCACACACTAGTAGTCTAAACAACATGTCGTCAACCTCAAAGGTCCCACACACTAGTAGTCTAAACAACATGTCGTCAACCTCAAAGGTCCCACATACTAGTAGTCTAAACAACATGTCGTCAACCTCAAAGGTCCCACACACTAGTAGTCTAAACAACATGTCGTCAACCTCAAAGGTCCCACACACTAGTAGTCTAAACAACATGTCGTCAACCTCAAAGGTCCCACACACTAGTAGTCTAAACAACATGTCGTCAACCTCAAAGATCCCACACACTAGTAGTCTAAACAACATGTCGTCAACCTCAAAGGTCCCACACACTAGTAGTCTAAACAACATGTCGTCAACCTCAAAGGTCCCACACACTAGTAGTCTAAACAACATGTCGTCAACCTCAAAGGTCCCACACACTAGTAGTCTAAACAACATGTCGTCAACCTCAAAGGTCCCACACACTAGTAGTCTAAACAGCATGTCGTCAATCAGAGGTCCCACACACTAATAGTCTAAACAATATGTCGTCAACCTCAAAGGTCTCACACACTAGTAGTCTAAACAGCATGTCTTTAACCTCAAAGGTCCCACACACTAGTAGTCTAAACAGCACGTCGTCAACCTCAAAGGTCCCACACACTAGTAGTCTAAACAGCATGTCGTCAACCTCAAAGGTCCCACACACTAGTAGTCTAACCAGCATGTCGTCAACCTCAAAGGTCCCACACACAAGTAGTCTAAACAACATGTCGTCAACCTCAAAGGTCCCACACACTAGTAGTCTAAACAACATGTCGTCAACCTCAAAGGTCCCACACACTAGTAGTCTAAACAACATGTCGTCAACCTCAAAGGTCACACACACTAGTAGTCTAAACAACATGTCGTCAACCTCAAAGGTCCCACACACTAGTAGTCTAAACAACATGTCGTCAACCTCAAAGGTCCCACACACTAGTAGTCTAAACAACATGTCGTCAACCTCAAAGGTCCCACACACTAGTAGTCTAAACAACATGTCGTCAACCTCAAAGGTCCCACATACTGGTAGTCTAAACAACATGTCGTCAACCTCAAAGGTCACAAACACTAGTAGTCTAAACAACATGTCGTCAACCTCAAAGATCCCACACACTAGTAGTCAAACAACATGTCGTCAACCTCAAAGGTCCCACACACTAGTAGTCTAAACAACATGTCGTCAACCTCAAAGGTCCCACACACTAGTAGTCTAAACAACATGTCGTCAACCTCAAAGGTCCCACACACTAGTAGTCTAAACAACATGTCGTCAACCTCAAAGGTCCCACACACTAGTAGTCTAAACAACATGTCGTCAACCTCAAAGGTCCCACACACTAGTAGTCTAAACAACATGTCGTCAACCTCAAAGGTCCCACACACTAGTAGTCTAAACAACATGTCTTCAACCTCAAAGGTCCCACACACAAGTAGTCTAAACAGCACATCTTCAACCTCAAAGGTCCCACACACTAGTAGTCTAAACAGCATGTCGTCAACCTCAAAGGTCCCACGCACTAGTAGTCTAAACAGCACGTCGTCAACCTCAAAGGTCCCACACACTAGTAGTCTAAACCGCACGTCGTCAACCTCAAAGGTCCCACACACTAGTAGTCTAAACAACATGTCATCAATCAGAGGTCCCACACACTGGTAGTCTAAACAACATGTCGTCAACCTCAAAGGTCACACGCACTAGTAGTTAGTAGTCTAAACAACATGGCGTCAACCTCAAAGGTCCCACACACTGGTAGTCTAAACAACATGTCGTCAACCTCAAAGGTCACACGCACTAGTAGTTAGTAGTCTAAACAACATGTCGTCAACCTCAAAGGTCCCACACACTAGTAGTCTAAACAACATGTCGTCAACCTCAAAGATCCCACACACTAGTAGTCTAAACAACATGTCGTCAACCTCAAAGGTCCCACACACTGGTAGTCTAAACAACATGTCGTCAACCTCAAAGGTCCCACACACTAGTAGTCTAAACAACATGTCGTCAATCAGAGGTCCCACACACTGGTATTCTAAACAACATGTCGTCAACCTCAAAGGTCACACGCACTAGTAGTTATTAGTCTAAACAACATGTCGTCAACCTCAAAGGTCCCACACACTAGTAGTCTAAACAACATGTCGTCAACCTCAAAGGTCCCACACACTAGTAGTCTAAACAACATGACGTCAATCAGAGGTCCCACACACTGGTAGTCTAAACAACATGTCGTCAACCTCAAAGGTCCCACACACTAGTAGTCTAAACAACATGTCGTCAACCTCAAAGGTCCCACACACTAGTAGTCTAAACAACATGTCGTCAACCTCAAAGGTCCCACACACTAATAGTCTAAACAACATGTCGTCAATCAGAGGTCCCACACACTAGTAGTCTAAACAACATGTCGTCAACCTCAAAGGTCCCACACACTAGTAGTCTAAACAACATGTCGTCAACCTCAAAGGTCCCACACACTAGTAGTCTAAACAACATGTCGTCAACCTCAAAGGTCACACGCACTAGTAGTTAGTAGTCTAAACAACATGTCGTCAACCTCAAAGGTCCCACACTCTAGTAGTCTAAACAACATGTCGTCAACCTCAAAGGTCCCACACACTAGTAGTCTAAACAACATGTCGTCAATCAGAGGTCCCACACACTGGTAGTCTAAACAACATGTCGTCAACCTCAAAGGTCCCACACACTGGTAGTCTAAACAACATGTCGTCAACCAAAAAAAGGTCCCACACACTAGTAGTCTAAACAGCATGTCGTCAATCAGAGGTCCCACACACTAATAGTCTAAACAACATGTCGTCAACCTCAAAGGTCCCACACACTAGTAGTCTAAACAGCATGTCTTCAACCTCAAAGGTCCCACACATTAGTAGTCTAAACAGCACGTCGTCAACCTCAAAGGTCCCACACACTAGTAGTCTAAACAGCACGTCGTCAACCTCAAAGGTCCCACACACTAGTAGTCTAAACAGCATGTCGTCAACCTCAAAGGTCCCACACACTAGTAGTCTAAACAACATGTCGTCAACCTCAAAGGTCCCACACACTAGTAGTCTAAACAACATGTCGTCAACCTCAAAGGTCCCACACACTAGTAGTCTAAACAACATGTCGTCAACCTCAAAGGTCACAAACACTAGTAGTCTAAACAACATGTCGTCAACCTCAAAGGTCCCACACACTAGTAGTCTAAACAACATGTCGTCAACTTCAAAGGTCCCACACACTAGTAGTCTAAACAACATGTCGTCAACCTCAAAGGTCCCACACACTAGTAGTCTAAACAACATGTCGTCAACCTCAAAGGTCCCACATACTAGTAGTCTAAACAACATGTCGTCAACCTCAAAGGTCACACACACTAGTAGTCTAAACAACATGTCGTCAACCTCAAAGGTCCCACACACTAGTAGTCTAAACAACATGTCGTCAACCTCAAAGGTCCCACACACTAGTAGTCTAAACAACATGTCGTCAACCTCAAAGGTCCCACACACTAGTAGTCTAAACAACATGTCGTCAACCTCAAAGGTCCCACACACTAGTAGTCTAAACAACATGTCGTCAACCTCAAAGGTCCCACACACTAGTAGTCTAAACAACATGTCGTCAACCTCAAAGGTCCCACACACTAGTAGTCTAAACAACATGTCGTCAACCTCAAAGGTCCCACACACTAGTAGTCTAAACAGCATGTCGTCAATCAGAGGTCCCACACACTAATAGTCTAAACAATATGTCGTCAACCTCAAAGGTCCCACACACTAGTAGTCTAAACAGCATGTTTTCAACCTCAAAGGTCCCACACACTAGTAGTCTAAACAGCACGTCGTCAACCTCAAAGGTCCCACACACTAGTAGTCTAAACAGCATGTCGTCAACCTCAAAGGTCCCACACACTAGTAGTCTAAACAACATGTCGTCAACCTCAAAGGTCCCACACACAAGTAGTCTAAACAACATGTCGTCAACCTCAAAGGTCCCACACACTAGTAGTCTAAACAACATGTCGTCAACCTCAAAGGTCCCACACACTAGTAGTCTAAACAACATGTCGTCAACCTCAAAGGTCACACACACTAGTAGTCTAAACAATATGTCGTCAACCTCAAAGGTCCCACACACTAGTAGTCTAAACAACATGTCGTCAACCTCAAAGGTCCCACACACTAGTAGTCTAAACAACATGTCGTCAACCTCAAAGGTCCCACACACTAGTAGTCTAAACAACATGTCGTCAACCTCAAAGGTCCCACATACTAGTAGTCTAAGCAACATGTCGTCAACCTCAAAGGTCACACACACTAGTAGTCTAAACAACATGTCGTCAACCTCAAAGGTCCCACACACTAGTAGTCTAAACAACATGTCGTCAACCTCAAAGGTCCCACACACTAGTAGTCTAAACAACATGTCGTCAACCTCAAAGGTCCCACACACTAGTAGTCTAAACAACATGTCGTCAACCTCAAAGGTCCCACACACTAGTAGTCTAAACAACATGTCGTCAACCTCAAAGGTCCCACACACTAGTAGTCTAAACAACATGTCGTCAACCTCAAAGGTCCCACACACTAGTAGTCTAAACAACATGTCGTCAACCTCAAAGGTCCCACACACTAGTAGTCTAAACAACATGTCGTCAACCTCAAAGGTCCCACACACTAGTAGTCTAAACAACATGTCGTCAACCTCAAAGGTCCCACACACTAGTAGTCTAAACAACATGTCGTCAACCTCAAAGGTCCCACATACTAGTAGTCTAAGCAACATGTCGTCAACCTCAAAGGTCACACACACTAGTAGTCTAAACAACATGTCGTCAACCTCAAAGGTCCCACACACTAGTAGTCTAAACAACATGTCGTCAACCTCAAAGGTCCCACACACTAGTAGTCTAAACAACATGTCGTCAATCAGAGGTCCCACACACTGGTAGTCTAAACAACATGTCGTCAACCTCAAAGGTCCCACACACTAGTAGTCTAAACAACATGTCGTCAACCTCAAAGGTCCCACACACTAGTAGTCTAAACAACATGTCGTCAACCTCAAAGGTCCCACACACTAATAGTCTAAACAACATGTCGTCAATCAGAGGTCTCACACACTAGTAGTCTAAACAACATGTCGTCAACCTCAAAGGTCCCACACACTAGTAGTCTAAACAACATGTCGTCAACCTCAAAGGTCCCACACACTAGTAGTCTAAACAACATGTCGTCAACCTCAAAGGTCACACGCACTAGTAGTTAGTAGTCTAAACAACATGTCGTCAACCTCAAAGGTCCCACACTCTAGTAGTCTAAACAACATGTCGTCAACCTCAAAGGTCCCACACACTAGTAGTCTAAACAACATGTCGTCAATCAGAGGTCCCACACACTGGTAGTCTAAACAACATGTCGTCAACCTCAAAGGTCCCACACACTGGTAGTCTAAACAACATGTCGTCAACCTCAAAGGTCCCACACACTAGTAGTTTAAACAGCATGTCGTCAATCAGAGGTCCCACACACTAATAGTCTAAACAACATGTCGTCAACCTCAAAGGTCCCCCACACTAGTAGTCTAAACAGCATGTCTTCAACCTCAAAGGTCCCACACATTAGTAGTCTAAACAGCACGTCGTCAACCTCAAAGGTCCCACACACCAGTAGTCTAAACAGCACGTCGTCAACCTCAAAGGTCCCACACACTAGTAGTCTAAACAGCATGTCGTCAACCTCAAAGGTCCCACACACTAGTAGTCTAAACAACATGTCGTCAACCTCAAAGGTCCCACACACTAGTAGTCTAAACAACATGTCGTCAACCTCAAAGGTCCCACACACTAGTAGTCTAAACAACATGTCGTCAACCTCAAAGGTCACAAACACTAGTAGTCTAAACAACATGTCGTCAACCTCAAAGGTCCCACACACTAGTAGTCTAAACAACATGTCGTCAACTTCAAAGGTCCCACACACTAGTAGTCTAAACAACATGTCGTCAACCTCAAAGGTCCCACACACTAGTAGTCTAAACAACATGTCGTCAACCTCAAAGGTCCCACATACTAGTAGTCTAAACAACATGTCGTCAACCTCAAAGGTCACACACACTAGTAGTCTAAACAACATGTCGTCAACCTCAAAGGTCCCACACACTAGTAGTCTAAACAACATGTCGTCAACCTCAAAGGTCCCACACACTAGTAGTCTAAACAACATGTCGTCAACCTCAAAGGTCCCACACACTAGTAGTCTAAACAACATGTCGTCAACCTCAAAGGTCCCACACACTAGTAGTCTAAACAACATGTCGTCAACCTCAAAGGTCCCACACACTAGTAGTCTAAACAACATGTCGTCAACCTCAAAGGTCCCACACACTAGTAGTCTAAACAACATGTCGTCAACCTCAAAGGTCCCACACACTAGTAGTCTAAACAGCATGTCGTCAATCAGAGGTCCCACACACTAATAGTCTAAACAATATGTCGTCAACCTCAAAGGTCCCACACACTAGTAGTCTAAACAGCATGTCTTCAACCTCAAAGGTCCCACACACTAGTAGTCTAAACAGCACGTCGTCAACCTCAAAGGTCCCACACACTAGTAGTCTAAACAGCATGTCGTCAACCTCAAAGGTCCCACACACTAGTAGTCTAAACAACATGTCGTCAACCTCATAGGTCCCACACACAAGTAGTCTAAACAACATGTCGTCAACCTCAAAGGTCCCACACACTAGTAGTCTAAACAACATGTCGTCCACCTCAAAGGTCCCACACACTAGTAGTCTAAACAACATGTCGTCAACCTCAAAGGTCACACACACTAGTAGTCTAAACAATATGTCGTCAACCTCAAAGGTCCCACACACTAGTAGTCTAAACAACATGTCGTCAACCTCAAAGGTCCCACACACTAGTAGTCTAAACAACATGTCGTCAACCTCAAAGGTCCCACACACTAGTAGTCTAAACAACATGTCGTCAACCTCAAAGGTCCCACATACTAGTAGTCTAAGCAACATGTCGTCAACCTCAAAGGTCACACACACTAGTAGTCTAAACAACATGTCGTCAACCTCAAAGGTCCCACACACTAGTAGTCTAAACAACATGTCGTCAACCTCAAAGGTCCCACACACTAGTAGTCTAAACAACATGTCGTCAACCTCAAAGGTCCCACACACTAGTAGTCTAAACAACATGTCGTCAACCTCAAAGGTCCCACACACTAGTAGTCTAAACAACATGTCGTCAACCTCAAAGGTCCCACACACTAGTAGTCTAAACAACATGTCGTCAACCTCAAAGGTCCCACACACTAGTAGTCTAAACAACATGTCGTCAACCTCAAAGGTCCCACACACTAGTAGTCTAAACAACATGTCGTCAACCTCAAAGGTCCCACACACTAGTAGTCTAAACAACATGTCGTCAACCTCAAAGGTCCCACACACTAGTAGTCTAAACAACATGTCGTCAACCTCAAAGGTCCCACATACTAGTAGTTCAAGCAACATGTCGTCAACCTCAAAGGTCACACACACTAGTAGTCTAAACAACATGTCGTCAACCTCAAAGGTCCCACATACTAGTAGTCTAAGCAACATGTCGTCAACCTCAAAGGTCACACACACTAGTAGTCTAAACAACATGTCGTCAACCTCAAAGGTCCCACACACTAGTAGTCTAAACAACATGTCGTCAACCTCAAAGGTCCCACACACTAGTAGTCTAAACAACATGTCGTCAATCAGAGGTCCCACACACTGGTAGTCTAAACAACATGTCGTCAACCTCAAAGGTCCCACACACTAGTAGTCTAAACAACATGTCGTCAACCTCAAAGGTCCCACACACTAGTAGTCTAAACAACATGTCGTCAACCTCAAAGGTCCCACACACTAATAGTCTAAACAACATGTCTTCAATCAGAGGTCTCACACACTAGTAGTCTAAACAACATGTCGTCAACCTCAAAGGTCCCACACACTAGTAGTCTAAACAACATGTCGTCAACCTCAAAGGTCCCACACACTAGTAGTCTAAACAACATGTCGTCAACCTCAAAGGTCACACGCACTAGTAGTTAGTAGTCTAAACAACATGTCGTCAACCTCAAAGGTCCCACACTCTAGTAGTCTAAACAACATGTCGTCAACCTCAAAGGTCCCACACACTAGTAGTCTAAACAACATGTCGTCAATCAGAGGTCCCACACACTGGTAGTCTAAACAACATGTCGTCAACCTCAAAGGTCCCACACACTGGTAGTCTAAACAACATGTCGTCAACCTCAAAGGTCCCACACACTAGTAGTCTAAACAGCATGTCGTCAATCAGAGGTCCCACACACTAATAGTCTAAACAACATGTCGTCAACCTCAAAGGTCCCCCACACTAGTAGTCTAAACAGCATGTCTTCAACCTCAAAGGTCCCACACACTAGTAGTCTAAACAGCATGTCGTCAATCAGAGGTCCCACACACTAATAGTCTAAACAACATGTCGTCAACCTCAAAGGTCCCCCACACTAGTAGTCTAAACAGCATGTCTTCAACCTCAAAGGTCCCACACATTAGTAGTCTAAACAGCACGTCGTCAACCTCAAAGGTCCCACACACCAGTAGTCTAAACAGCACGTCGTCAACCTCAAAGGTCCCACACACTAGTAGTCTAAACAGCATGTCGTCAACCTCAAAGGTCCCACACACTAGTAGTCTAAACAACATGTCGTCAACCTCAAAGGTCCCACACACTAGTAGTCTAAACAACATGTCGTCAACCTCAAAGGTCCCACACACTAGTAGTCTAAACAACATGTCGTCAACCTCAAAGGTCACAAACACTAGTAGTCTAAACAACATGTCGTCAACCTCAAAGGTCCCACATACTAGTAGTCTAAACAACATGTCGTCAACCTCAAAGGTCACACACACTAGTAGTCTAAACAACATGTCGTCAACCTCAAAGGTCCCACACACTAGTAGTCTAAACAACATGTCGTCAACCTCAAAGGTCCCACACACTAGTAGTCTAAACAACATGTCGTCAACCTCAAAGGTCCCACACACTAGTAGTCTAAACAACATGTCGTCAACCTCAAAGGTCCCACACACTAGTAGTCTAAACAACATGTCGTCAACCTCAAAGGTCCCACACACTAGTAGTCTAAACAACATGTCGTCAACCTCAAAGGTCCCACACACTAGTAGTCTAAACAACATGTCGTCAACCTCAAAGGTCCCACACACTAGTAGTCTAAACAGCATGTCGTCAATCAGAGGTCCCACACACTAATAGTCTAAACAATATGTCGTCAACCTCAAAGGTCCCACACACTAGTAGTCTAAACAGCATGTCTTCAACCTCAAAGGTCCCACACACTAGTAGTCTAAACAGCACGTCGTCAACCTCAAAGGTCCCACACACTAGTAGTCTAAACAGCATGTCGTCAACCTCAAAGGTCCCACACACTAGTAGTCTAAACAACATGTCGTCAACCTCATAGGTCCCACACACAAGTAGTCTAAACAACATGTCGTCAACCTCAAAGGTCCCACACACTAGTAGTCTAAACAACATGTCGTCCACCTCAAAGGTCCCACACACTAGTAGTCTAAACAACATGTCGTCAACCTCAAAGGTCACACACACTAGTAGTCTAAACAATATGTCGTCAACCTCAAAGGTCCCACACACTAGTAGTCTAAACAACATGTCGTCAACCTCAAAGGTCCCACACACTAGTAGTCTAAACAACATGTCGTCAACCTCAAAGGTCCCACACACTAGTAGTCTAAACAACATGTCGTCAACCTCAAAGGTCCCACATACTAGTAGTCTAAGCAACATGTCGTCAACCTCAAAGGTCACACACAATAGTAGTCTAAACAACATGTCGTCAACCTCAAAGGTCCCACACACTAGTAGTCTAAACAACATGTCGTCAACCTCAAAGGTCCCACACACTAGTAGTCTAAACAACATGTCGTCAACCTCAAAGGTCCCACACACTAGTAGTCTAAACAACATGTCGTCAACCTCAAAGGTCCCACACACTAGTAGTCTAAACAACATGTCGTCAACCTCAAAGGTCCCACACACTAGTAGTCTAAACAACATGTCGTCAACCTCAAAGGTCCCACACACTAGTAGTCTAAACAACATGTCGTCAACCTCAAAGGTCCCACACACTAGTAGTCTAAACAACATGTCGTCAACCTCAAAGGTCCCACACACTAGTAGTCTAAACAACATGTCGTCAACCTCAAAGGTCCCACATACTAGTAGTTCAAGCAACATGTCGTCAACCTCAAAGGTCACACACACTAGTAGTCTAAACAACATGTCGTCAACCTCAAAGGTCCCACACACTAGTAGTCTAAACAGCATGTCTTCAACCTCAAAGGTCCCACACACTAGTAGTCTAAACAGCACGTCGTCAACCTCAAAGGTCCCACACACTAGTAGTCTAAACAGCATGTCGTCAACCTCAAAGGTCCCACACAGTAGTAGTCTAAACAACATGTCGTCAACCTCAAAGGTCCCACACACAAGTAGTCTAAACAACATGTCGTCAACCTCAAAGGTCCCACACACTAGTAATCTAAACAACATGTCGTCCACCTCAAAGGTCCCACACACTAGTAGTCTAAACAACATGTCGTCAACCTCAAAGGTCACACACACTAGTAGTCTAAACAATATGTCGTCAACCTCAAAGGTCCCACACACTAGTAGTCTAAACAACATGTCGTCAACCTCAAAGGTCCCACACACTAGTAGTCTAAACAACATGTCGTCAACCTCAAAGGTCCCACATACTAGTAGTCTAAGCAACATGTCGTCAACCTCAAAGGTCACACACACTAGTAGTCTAAACAACATGTCGTCAACCTCAAAGGTCCCACACACTAGTAGTCTAAACAACATGTCGTCAACCTCAAAGGTCCCACACACTAGTAGTCTAAACAACATGTCGTCAACCTCAAAGGTCCCACACACTAGTAGTCTAAACAACATGTCGTCAACCTCAAAGGTCCCACACACTAGTAGTCTAAACAACATTTCGTCAACCTCAAAGGTCCCACACACTAGTAGTCTAAACAGCATGTCGTCAATCAGAGGTCCCACACACTAATAGTCTAAACAATATGTCGTCAACCTCAAAGGTCCCACACACTAGTAGTCTAAACAGCATGTTTTCAACCTCAAAGGTCCCACACACTAGTAGTCTAAACAGCACGTCGTCAACCTCAAAGGTCCCACACACTAGTAGTCTAAACAGCATGTCGTCAACCTCAAAGGTCCCACACACTAGTAGTCTAAACAACATGTCGTCAACCTCAAAGGTCCCACACACAAGTAGTCTAAACAACATGTCGTCAACCTCAAAGGTCCCACACACTAGTAGTCTAAACAACATGTCGTCAACCTCAAAGGTCCCACACACTAGTAGTCTAAACAACATGTCGTCAACCTCAAAGGTCACACACACTAGTAGTCTAAACAATATGTCGTCAACCTCAAAGGTCCCACACACTAGTAGTCTAAACAACATGTCGTCAACCTCAAAGGTCCCACACACTAGTAGTCTAAACAACATGTCGTCAACCTCAAAGGTCCCACACACTAGTAGTCTAAACAACATGTCGTCAACCTCAAAGGTCCCACATACTAGTAGTCTAAGCAACATGTCGTCAACCTCAAAGGTCACACACACTAGTAGTCTAAACAACATGTCGTCAACCTCAAAGGTCCCACACACTAGTAGTCTAAACAACATGTCGTCAACCTCAAAGGTCCCACACACTAGTAGTCTAAACAACATGTCGTCAACCTCAAAGGTCCCACACACTAGTAGTCTAAACAACATGTCGTCAACCTCAAAGGTCCCACACACTAGTAGTCTAAACAACATGTCGTCAACCTCAAAGGTCCCACACACTAGTAGTCTAAACAACATGTCGTCAACCTCAAAGGTCCCACACACTAGTAGTCTAAACAACATGTCGTCAACCTCAAAGGTCCCACACACTAGTAGTCTAAACAACATGTCGTCAACCTCAAAGGTCCCACACACTAGTAGTCTAAACAACATGTCGTCAACCTCAAAGGTCCCACACACTAGTAGTCTAAACAACATGTCGTCAACCTCAAAGGTCCCACATACTAGTAGTCTAAGCAACATGTCGTCAACCTCAAAGGTCACACACACTAGTAGTCTAAACAACATGTCGTCAACCTCAAAGGTCCCACACACTAGTAGTCTAAACAACATGTCGTCAACCTCAAAGGTCCCACACACTAGTAGTCTAAACAACATGTCGTCAACCTCAAAGGTCCCACACACTAATAGTCTAAACAACATGTCGTCAATCAGAGGTCTCACACACTAGTAGTCTAAACAACATGTCGTCAACCTCAAAGGTCCCACACACTAGTAGTCTAAACAACATGTCGTCAACCTCAAAGGTCCCACACACTAGTAGTCTAAACAACATGTCGTCAACCTCAAAGGTCACACGCACTAGTAGTTAGTAGTCTAAACAACATGTCGTCAACCTCAAAGGTCCCACACTCTAGTAGTCTAAACAACATGTCGTCAACCTCAAAGGTCCCACACACTAGTAGTCTAAACAACATGTCGTCAATCAGAGGTCCCACACACTGGTAGTCTAAACAACATGTCGTCAACCTCAAAGGTCCCACACACTGGTAGTCTAAACAACATGTCGTCAACCTCAAAGGTCCCACACACTAGTAGTCTAAACAGCATGTCGTCAATCAGAGGTCCCACACACTAATAGTCTAAACAACATGTCGTCAACCTCAAAGGTCCCCCACACTAGTAGTCTAAACAGCATGTCTTCAACCTCAAAGGTCCCACACATTAGTAGTCTAATCAGCACGTCGTCAACCTCAAAGGTCCCACACACCAGTAGTCTAAACAGCACGTCGTCAACCTCAAAGGTCCCACACACTAGTAGTCTAAACAGCATGTCGTCAACCTCAAAGGTCCCACACACTAGTAGTCTAAACAACATGTCGTCAACCTCAAAGGTCCCACACACTAGTAGTCTAAACAACATGTCGTCAACCTCAAAGGTCCCACACACTAGTAGTCTAAACAACATGTCGTCAACCTCAAAGGTCACAAACACTAGTAGTCTAAACAACATGTCGTCAACCTCAAAGGTCCCACACACTAGTAGTCTAAACAACATGTCGTCAACTTCAAAGGTCCCACACACTAGTAGTCTAAACAACATGTCGTCAACCTCAAAGGTCCCACACACTAGTAGTCTAAACAACATGTCGTCAACCTCAAAGGTCCCACATACTAGTAGTCTAAACAACATGTCGTCAACCTCAAAGGTCACACACACTAGTAGTCTAAACAACATGTCGTCAACCTCAAAGGTCCCACACACTAGTAGTCTAAACAACATGTCGTCAACCTCAAAGGTCCCACACACTAGTAGTCTAAACAACATGTCGTCAACCTCAAAGGTCCCACACACTAGTAGTCTAAACAACATGTCGTCAACCTCAAAGGTCCCACACACTAGTAGTCTAAACAACATGTCGTCAACCTCAAAGGTCCCACACACTAGTAGTCTAAACAACATGTCGTCAACCTCAAAGGTCCCACACACTAGTAGTCTAAACAACATGTCGTCAACCTCAAAGGTCCCACACACTAGTAGTCTAAACAGCATGTCGTCAATCAGAGGTCCCACACACTAATAGTCTAAACAATATGTCGTCAACCTCAAAGGTCCCACACACTAGTAGTCTAAACAGCATGTCTTCAACCTCAAAGGTCCCACACACTAGTAGTCTAAACAGCACGTCGTCAACCTCAAAGGTCCCACACACTAGTAGTCTAAACAGCATGTCGTCAACCTCAAAGGTCCCACACACTAGTAGTCTAAACAACATGTCGTCAACCTCATAGGTCCCACACACAAGTAGTCTAAACAACATGTCGTCAACCTCAAAGGTCCCACACACTAGTAGTCTAAACAGCATGTCGTCAATCAGAGGTCCCACACACTAATAGTCTAAACAATATGTCGTCAACCTCAAAGGTCCCACACACTAGTAGTCTAAACAGCATGTTTTCAACCTCAAAGGTCCCACACACTAGTAGTCTAAACAGCACGTCGTCAACCTCAAAGGTCCCACACACTAGTAGTCTAAACAGCATGTCGTCAACCTCAAAGGTCCCACACACTAGTAGTCTAAACAACATGTCGTCAACCTCAAAGGTCCCACACACAAGTAGTCTAAACAACATGTCGTCAACCTCAAAGGTCCCACACACTAGTAGTCTAAACAACATGTCGTCAACCTCAAAGGTCCCACACACTAGTAGTCTAAACAACATGTCGTCAACCTCAAAGGTCACACACACTAGTAGTCTAAACAATATGTCGTCAACCTCAAAGGTCCCACACACTAGTAGTCTAAACAACATGTCGTCAACCTCAAAGGTCCCACACACTAGTAGTCTAAACAACATGTCGTCAACCTCAAAGGTCCCACATACTAGTAGTCTAAGCAACATGTCGTCAACCTCAAAGGTCACACACACTAGTAGTCTAAACAACATGTCGTCAACCTCAAAGGTCCCACACACTAGTAGTCTAAACAACATGTCGTCAACCTCAAAGGTCCCACACACTAGTAGTCTAAACAACATGTCGTCAACCTCAAAGGTCCCACACACTAGTAGTCTAAACAACATGTCGTCAACCTCAAAGGTCCCACACACTAGTAGTCTAAACAACATGTCGTCAACCTCAAAGGTCCCACACACTAGTAGTCTAAACAACATGTCGTCAACCTCAAAGGTCCCACACACTAGTAGTCTAAACAACATGTCGTCAACCTCAAAGGTCCCACACACTAGTAGTCTAAACAACATGTCGTCAACCTCAAAGGTCCCACACACTAGTAGTCTAAACAACATGTCGTCAACCTCAAAGGTCCCACACACTAGTAGTCTAAACAACATGTCGTCAACCTCAAAGGTCCCACATACTAGTAGTCTAAGCAACATGTCGTCAACCTCAAAGGTCACACACACTAGTAGTCTAAACAACATGTCGTCAACCTCAAAGGTCCCACACACTAGTAGTCTAAACAACATGTCGTCAACCTCAAAGGTCCCACACACTAGTAGTCTAAACAACATGTCGTCAATCAGAGGTCCCACACACTGGTAGTCTAAACAACATGTCGTCAACCTCAAAGGTCCCACACACTAGTAGTCTAAACAACATGTCGTCAACCTCAAAGGTCCCACACACTAGTAGTCTAAACAACATGTCGTCAACCTCAAAGGTCCCACACACTAATAGTCTAAACAACATGTCGTCAATCAGAGGTCTCACACACTAGTAGTCTAAACAACATGTCGTCAACCTCAAAGGTCCCACACACTAGTAGTCTAAACAACATGTCGTCAACTTCAAAGGTCCCACACACTAGTAGTCTAAACAACATGTCGTCAACCTCAAAGGTCACACGCACTAGTAGTTAGTAGTCTAAACAACATGTCGTCAACCTCAAAGGTCCCACACTCTAGTAGTCTAAACAACATGTCGTCAACCTCAAAGGTCCCACACACTAGTAGTCTAAACAACATGTCGTCAATCAGAGGTCCCACACACTGGTAGTCTAAACAACATGTCGTCAACCTCAAAGGTCCCACACACTGGTAGTCTAAACAACATGTCGTCAACCTCAAAGGTCCCACACACTAGTAGTCTAAACAGCATGTCGTCAATCAGAGGTCCCACACACTAATAGTCTAAACAACATGTCGTCAACCTCAAAGGTCCCCCACACTAGTAGTCTAAACAGCATGTCTTCAACCTCAAAGGTCCCACACATTAGTAGTCTAAACAGCACGTCGTCAACCTCAAAGGTCCCACACACCAGTAGTCTAAACAGCACGTCGTCAACCTCAAAGGTCCCACACACTAGTAGTCTAAACAATATGTCGTCAACCTCAAAGGTCCCACACACTAGTAGTCTAAACAACATGTCGTCAACCTCAAAGGTCCCACACACTAGTAGTCTAAACAACATGTCGTCAACCTCAAAGGTCCCACACACTAGTAGTCTAAACAACATGTCGTCAACCTCAAAGGTCACAAACACTAGTAGTCTAAACAACATGTCGTCAACCTCAAAGGTCCCACACACTAGTAGTCTAAACAACATGTCGTCAACTTCAAAGGTCCCACACACTAGTAGTCTAAACAACATGTCGTCAACCTCAAAGGTCCCACACACTAGTAGTCTAAACAACATGTCGTCAACCTCAAAGGTCCCACATACTAGTAGTCTAAACAACATGTCGTCAACCTCAAAGGTCACACACACTAGTAGTCTAAACAACATGTCGTCAACCTCAAAGGTCCCACACACTAGTAGTCTAAACAACATGTCGTCAACCTCAAAGGTCCCACACACTAGTAGTCTAAACAACATGTCGTCAACCTCAAAGGTCCCACACACTAGTAGTCTAAACAACATGTCGTCAACCTCAAAGGTCCCACACACTAGTAGTCTAAACAACATGTCGTCAACCTCAAAGGTCCCACACACTAGTAGTCTAAACAACATGTCGTCAACCTCAAAGGTCCCACACACTAGTAGTCTAAACAACATGTCGTCAACCTCAAAGGTCCCACACACTAGTAGTCTAAACAGCATGTCGTCAATCAGAGGTCCCACACACTAATAGTCTAAACAATATGTCGTCAACCTCAAAGGTCCCACACACTAGTAGTCTAAACAGCATGTCTTCAACCTCAAAGGTCCCACACACTAGTAGTCTAAACAGCACGTCGTCAACCTCAAAGGTCCCACACACTAGTAGTCTAAACAGCATGTCGTCAACCTCAAAGGTCCCACACACTAGTAGTCTAAACAACATGTCGTCAACCTCATAGGTCCCACACACAAGTAGTCTAAACAACATGTCGTCAACCTCAAAGGTCCCACACACTAGTAGTCTAAACAACATGTCGTCCACCTCAAAGGTCCCACACACTAGTAGTCTAAACAACATGTCGTCAACCTCAAAGGTCACACACACTAGTAGTCTAAACAATATGTCGTCAACCTCAAAGGTCCCACACACTAGTAGTCTAAACAACATGTCGTCAACCTCAAAGGTCCCACACACTAGTAGTCTAAACAACATGTCGTCAACCTCAAAGGTCCCACACACTAGTAGTCTAAACAACATGTCGTCAACCTCAAAGGTCCCACATACTAGTAGTCTAAGCAACATGTAGTCAACCTCAAAGGTCACACACACTAGTAGTCTAAACAACATGTCGTCAACCTCAAAGGTCCCACACACTAGTAGTCTAAACAACATGTCGTCAACCTCAAAGGTCCCACACACTAGTAGTCTAAACAACATGTCGTCAACCTCAAAGGTCCCACACACTAGTAGTCTAAACAACATGTCGTCAACCTCAAAGGTCCCACACACTAGTAGTCTAAACAACATGTCGTCAACCTCAAAGGTCCCACACACTAGTAGTCTAAACAACATGTCGTCAACCTCAAAGGTCCCACACACTAGTAGTCTAAACAACATGTCGTCAACCTCAAAGGTCCCACACACTAGTAGTCTAAACAACATGTCGTCAACCTCAAAGGTCCCACACACTAGTAGTCTAAGCAACATGTCGTCAACCTCAAAGGTCCCACACACTAGTAGTCTAAACAACATGTCGTCAACCTCAAAGGTCCCACATACTAGTAGTTCAAGCAACATGTCGTCAACCTCAAAGGTCACAAACACTAGTAGTCTAAACAACATGTCGTCAACCTCAAAGGTCCCACACACTAGTAGTCTAAACAGCATGTCTTCAACCTCAAAGGTCCCACACACTAGTAGTCTAAACAGCACGTCGTCAACCTCAAAGGTCCCACACACTAGTAGTCTAAACAGCATGTCGTCAACCTCAAAGGTCCCACACAGTAGTAGTCTAAACAACATGTCGTCAACCTCAAAGGTCCCACACACAAGTAGTCTAAACAACATGTCGTCAACCTCAAAGGTCCCACACACTAGTAATCTAAACAACATGTCGTCCACCTCAAAGGTCCCACACACTAGTAGTCTAAACAACATGTCGTCAACCTCAAAGGTCACACACACTAGTAGTCTAAACAATATGTCGTCAACCTCAAAGGTCCCACACACTAGTAGTCTAAACAACATGTCGTCAACCTCAAAGGTCCCACACACTAGTAGTCTAAACAACATGTCGTCAACCTCAAAGGTCCCAAATACTAGTAGTCTAAGCAACATGTCGTCAACCTCAAAGGTCACACACACTAGTAGTCTAAACAACATGTCGTCAACCTCAAAGGTCCCACACACTAGTAGTCTAAACAACATGTCGTCAACCTCAAAGGTCCCACACACTAGTAGTCTAAACAACATGTTGTCAACCTCAAAGGTCCCACACACTAGTAGTCTAAACAACATGTCGTCAACCTCAAAGGTCCCACACACTAGTAGTCTAAACAACATGTCGTCAACCTCAAAGGTCCCACACACTAGTAGTCTAAACAACATGTCGTCAACCTCAAAGGTCCCACACACTAGTAGTCTAAACAACATGTCGTCAACCTCAAAGGTCCCACACACTAGTAGTCTAAACAACATGTCTTCAACCTCAAAGGTCCCACACACAAGTAGTCTAAACAGCACGTCGTCAACCTCAAAGGTCCCACACACTAGTAGTCTAAACAGCACATCTTCAACCTCAAAGGTCCCACACACTAGTAGTCTAAACAGCATGTCGTCAACCTCAAAGGTCCCACGCACTAGTAGTCTAAACAGCACGTCGTCAACCTCAAAGGTCCCACACACTAGTAGTCTAAACCGCACGTCGTCAACCTCAAAGGTCCCACACACTAGTAGTCTAAACAGCACGTCTTCAACCTCAAAGGTCCCACACACTAGTAGTCTAAACAGCATGTCCTCAACCTCAAAGGTCCCACACACTAGTAGTCTAAACAGCACGTCGTCAACCTCAAAGGTCCCACACACTAGTAGTCTAAACAGCATGTCGTCAACCTCAAAGGTCCCACACACTAGTAGTCTAAACAACATGTCGTCAACCTCAAAGGTCCCACACACTAGTAGTCTAAACAGCACGTCGTCAACCTCAAAGGTCCCACACACTAGTAGTCTAAACAGCACGTCGTCAACCTCAAAGGTCCCACACACTAGTGGTCTAAACAGCACGTCGTCAACCTCAAAGGTCCCACACACTAGTAGTCTAAACAGCATGTCGTCAACCTCAAAGGTCCCACGCACTAGTAGTCTAAACAGCATGTCGTCAACCTCAAAGGTCCCACACACTAGTAGTCTAAACAACATGTCGTCAACCTCAAAGGTCCCACACACTAGTAGTCTAAACAGCACGTCGTCAACCTCAAAGGTCCCACACACTAGTAGTCTAAACAGCACGTCGTCAACCTCAAAGGTCCCACACACTAGTAGTCTAAACAACATGTCGTCAACCTCAAAGGTCCCACACACTGGTAGTCTAAACAGCAGGTCTTCAACCTCAAAGGTCCCACACACTAGTAGTCTAAACAGCATGTCGTCAACCTCAAAGGTCCCACGCACTAGTAGTCTAAACAGCACGTCGTCAACCTCAAAGGTCCCACACACTTGTAGTCTAAACAACTTGTCGTCAACCTCAAAGGTCCCACACACTAGTAGTCTAAACAGCACGTCGTCAACCTCAAAGGTCCCACACACTAGTAGTCTAAACAGCACGTCGTCAACCTCAAAGGTCCCACACACTAGTAGTCTAAACAGCACGTCGTCAACCTCAAAGGTCCCACACTCTAGTAGTCTAAACAACATGTCGTCAACTTCAAAGGTCCCACACACTAGTAGTCTAAACAACATGTCGTCAATCAGAGGTCCCACACACTGGTAGTCTAAACAACATGTCGTCAATCAAAGGTCACACACACTGGTAGTCTAAACAGCATGTCTTCAACCTCAAAGGTCCCACACACTAGTAGTCTAAACAGCACGTCTTCAACCTCAAAGGTACCACACACTAGTAGTCTAAACAACATGTCGTCAACCTCAAAGGTCCCACACACTAGTAGTCTAAACAGCACGTCGTCAACCTCAAAGGTCCCACACACTAGTAGTCTAAACAGCATGTCGTCAACCTCAAAGGTCACACACACTAGTAGTCTAAACAACATGTCGTCAACCTCAAAGGTCAGACACACTAGTAGTCTAAACAACATGTCGTCAACCTCAAAGGTCCCACACCCTAGTAGTCTAAACAACATGTCGTCAACCTCAAAGGCCACACACACTAGTAGTCTAAACAACATGTCGTCAACCTCAAAGGTCACACGCACTAGTAGTTAGTAATCTAAACAACATGTCGTCAACCTCAAAGGTCCCACACACTAGTAGTCTAAACAACATGTCGTCAACCTCAAAGGCCACACACACTAGTAGTCTAAACAACATGTCGTCAACCTCAAAGGTCACACGCACTAGTAGTTAGTAGTCTAAACAGCACGTCTTCAACCTCAAAGGTCCCACACACTAGTAGTCTAAACAACATGTCGTCAACCTCAAAGGTCCCACACACTGGTAGTCTAAACAACATGTCGTCAACCTCAAAGGTCCCACACACTAGTAGGCTAAACAACATGTCGTCAACCTCAAAGGTCCCACACACTAGTAGTCTAAACAACATGTCGTCAACCTCAAAGGTCCCACACACTAGTAGTCTAAACAACATGTCGTCAACCTCAAAGGTCACACGCACTAGTAGTCTAAACAACATGTCGTCAACCTCAAAGGTCCCACACACTAGTAGTCTAAACAACATGTCGTCAACCTCAAAGGTCACACGCACTAGTAGTTAGTAATCTAAACAGCATGTCAATCTACAACATATAAGCCTAGTGCAAAGTTAACGGGTAACCCAGAAGAAGAAAACCAAATGGTTAATCAGGAGCCGCTAATCAAACGACAGACAATAAAATGTCCAACAGAAAAAGACACACTTTGATATACAAAACACTATGCATAAAACCAAAGATTGAACGACAGGAACGCATACTAAAAAAGACAGGGTGGAGATCCTTGGTGCTAAGGAAGTGTTAAGCAGTACATGCACCCATAGTGTAACTCTTGTTACAAACCCGGTGATTGATAAGTAATGACTGTGGTAGTTGATCCCTGTGATATGCCATCATTTTACACGAACAGCGTAACACACAAAGTACTAAAACCCTTCAGGAATAACCTTCAACATATACCCTCAAAATCGAAAGATTGGAAAACCAAATAATTTAAAGTTTTGGGAGCAATAAAACAAAAAGGCCTAAACAGGATAGTCAAAATCTGCTATGGTCACATATACCTGAGGGAGGAGAACCTTAGTTGTATTAATAATAACATTACATAGGAACTGTAAATCTCAGTATCAAATATATATATTTAAGCTTGCATGCTACCCTCGGGGACTAATAGTCCACCGGCAGAGTTATAGATACCTTTCTGGAATAACCTTCATCAGGTACGCTCAAAATTTCTAGCATAGACAACATAAATAAAACAAAAACATTGACAAAACTTACGAAGGTTTGAATGAGGACCTGACAGCAGGAGGGAGGTATATGTATTAGATCCGGTACTAAATGTGTGGAGGTGAGTTTCAGGAAGTGTGTCATAAGCTATGGGAAGGGCGGAAAGCGTTCAGAACTGACAAGCAATACAAAATTGGCTTCATGGGAATAACTTATATCTCTTTATTAGGTGAAATTGTTTGGTTTCAAGCTAATAATTCAGCTTTTCAATTTTTTTAGAAAAAAAAAGGGAAGAGGGGATTTAAACCTGCCCCCTTCTCACCTTTGCAACCCGGCTCTTACTCCCCCGGAAGTCTCTCGAGGTTAACGTTTAGAATTGAAAGTGTAATAAAGTAGCACGCTTCTCTTTTAAAAATAGAAATTAATTTGTTTCATTCTCAACAGTACAAGAAAGAAAAACGCCACTATTAAATGGTGTAAATGTCGGTTTGAATTAGCTATTCTACTCCATGTGTTGTAAAATAAACTGATTTCTTGCAGAGTGATTCAGTAGCACGTGGAGGGTTAAAACCTGACTTCCAATCGCTATTTTTTTTTTAAAACATAAAAAACAATAATAAAGAGAATTACAGTGTATAGCAGCACTGAACACAATTAAGGTAGTAGACATTTCTGTTCTAATTTGTTTTTAATCAAGTCTAGATGTTATCAGATGACAGCCAAGGTTGTTCTAATATTTCCTTGTATTATTTAATTTTTAAATTAAGAAATATTTGAAAATACCAAAGAAGACAGAAATTGAAAGAGATACCGAACAATGGCTAAAATGAGATAAGAAATTATAAAATCGAAGAAGGACAGACAATACAATGGCTAAATGAAAAAGTACAAACAATGATAACATCGTAAAAGGATAGACAATACAATGGTTGAATGGAAAAGTACAAACAATGATAGCATTGACAACGGATAGACAATACAATGGCTAAATGAAAAAAGTACAAACAATGATAACATCGTAAAAGAATAGACAATACAATGGATAAATGAAAAAGTACAAACAATGATAACATCGTAAAAGAATAGACAATACAATGGTTGAATGGAAAAGTACAAACAATGATAGCATTGACAACGGATAGACAATACAATGGCTAAATGAAAAAAGTACAAACAATGATAACATCGTAAAAGAATAGACAATACAATGGATAAATGAAAAAGTACAAACAATGATAACATCGTAAAAGAATAGACAATACAATGGCTAAATGAAAAAGTACAAACAATGATAACATCGTAAAAGAATAGACAATACAATAGCTAAATGAAAAAGTACAAACAATGATAACATCGTAAAAGAATAGACAATACAATGGCTAAATGAAAAAGTACAAACAATGATAACATCGTAAAAGAATAGACAATGCAATAGCTAAATGAAAAAGTACAAACAATGATAACATCGTAAAAGAATAGACAATACAATAGCTAAATGAAAAAGTACAAACAATGATAATATCGTAAAAGAATAGACAATACAATAGCTAAATGAAAAAGTACAAACAATGATAACATCGTAAAAGAATAGACAATACAATGGCTAAATGAAAAAGTACAAACAATGATAACATCGTAAAAGAATAGACAATACAATAGCTAAATGAAAAAGTACAAACAATGATAACATCGTAAAAGAATAGACAATACAATAGCTAAATGAAAAAGTACAAACAATGATAACATCGTAAAAGAATAGACAATACAATGGTTGAATGGAAAAGTACAAACAATGATAGCATTGACAACGGATAGACAATACAATGGCTAAATGAAAAAAGTACAAACAATGATAACATCGTAAAAGAATAGACAATACAATGGATAAATGAAAAAGTACAAACAATGATAACATCGTAAAAGAATAGACAATACAATGGTTGAATGGAAAAGTACAAACAATGATAGCATTGACAACGGATAGACAATACAATGGCTAAATGAAAAAAGTACAAACAATGATAACATCGTAAAAGAATAGACAATACAATGGATAAATGAAAAAGTACAAACAATGATAACATCGTAAAAGAATAGACAATACAATGGCTAAATGAAAAAGTACAAACAATGATAACATCGTAAAAGAATAGACAATACAATAGCTAAATGAAAAAGTACAAACAATGATAACATCGTAAAAGAATAGACAATACAATAGCTAAATGAAAAAGTACAAACAATGATAACATCGTAAAAGAATAGACAATACAATAGCTAAATGAAAAAGTACAAACAATGATAACATCGTAAAAGAATAGACAATACAATAGCTAAATGAAAAAGTACAAACAATGATAACATCGTAAAAGAATAGACAATACAATAGCTAAATGAAAAAGTATAAACAATGATAACATCGTAAAAGAATAGACAATACAATAGCTAAATGAAAAAGTACAAACAATGATAACATCGTAAAAGAATAGACAATACAATGGCTAAATGAAAAAGTACAAACAATGATAACATCGTAAAAGAATAGACAATACAATAGCTAAATGAAAAAGTACAAACAATGATAACATCGTAAAAGGATAGACAATACAATGGTTGAATGGAAAAGTACAAACAATGATAGCATTGACAACGGATAGACAATACAATGGCTAAATGAAAAAGTACAAACAATGATAACATCGTAAAAGAATAGACAATGCAATAGCTAAATGAAAAAGTACAAACAATGATAACATCGTAAAAGAATAGACAATACAATAGCTAAATGAAAAAGTACAAACAATGATAATATCGTAAAAGAATAGACAATACAATAGCTAAATGAAAAAGTACAAACAATGATAACATCGTAAAAGAATAGACAATACAATGGCTAAATGAAAAAGTACAAACAATGATAACATCGTAAAAGAATAGACAATACAATAGCTAAATGAAAAAGTACAAACAATGATAACATCGTAAAAGAATAGACAATACAATAGCTAAATGAAAAAGTACAAACAATGATAACATCGTAAAAGAATAGACAATACAATGGTTGAATGGAAAAGTACAAACAATGATAGCATTGACAACGGATAGACAATACAATGGCTAAATGAAAAAAGTACAAACAATGATAACATCGTAAAAGAATAGACAATACAATGGATAAATGAAAAAGTACAAACAATGATAACATCGTAAAAGAATAGACAATACAATGGTTGAATGGAAAAGTACAAACAATGATAGCATTGACAACGGATAGACAATACAATGGCTAAATGAAAAAAGTACAAACAATGATAACATCGTAAAAGAATAGACAATACAATGGATAAATGAAAAAGTACAAACAATGATAACATCGTAAAAGAATAGACAATACAATGGCTAAATGAAAAAGTACAAACAATGATAACATCGTAAAAGAATAGACAATACAATAGCTAAATGAAAAAGTACAAACAATGATAACATCGTAAAAGAATAGACAATACAATAGCTAAATGAAAAAGTACAAACAATGATAACATCGTAAAAGAATAGACAATACAATGGCTAAATGAAAAAGTACAAACAATGATAACATCGTAAAAGAATAGACAATACAATAGCTAAATGAAAAAGTACAAACAATGATAACATCGTAAAAGAATAGACAATACAATAGCTAAATGAAAAAGTATAAACAATGATAACATCGTAAAAGAATAGACAATACAATAGCTAAATGAAAAAGTACAAACAATGATAACATCGTAAAAGAATAGACAATACAATTGCTAAATGAAAAAGTACAAACAATGATAACATCGTAAAAGAATAGACAATACAATAGCTAAATGAAAAAGTACAAACAATGATAACATCGTAAAAGAATAGACAATACAATAGCTAAATGAAAAAGTACAAACAATGATAACATCGTAAAAGGATAGACAATACAATGGTTGAATGGAAAAGTACAAACAATGATAGCATTGACAACGGATAGACAATACAATGGCTAAATGAAAAAAGTACAAACAATGATAACATCGTAAAAGAATAGACAATACAATGGATAAATGAAAAAGTACAAACAATGATAACATCGTAAAAGAATAGACAATACAATGGTTGAATGGAAAAGTACAAACAATGATAGCATTGACAACGGATAGACAATACAATGGCTAAATGAAAAAAGTACAAACAATGATAACATCGTAAAAGAATAGACAATACAATGGATAAATGAAAAAGTACAAACAATGATAACATCGTAAAAGAATAGACAATACAATGGCTAAATGAAAAAGTACAAACAATGATAACATCGTAAAAGAATAGACAATACAATAGCTAAATGAAAAAGTACAAACAATGATAACATCGTAAAAGAATAGACAATACAATAGCTAAATGAAAAAGTACAAACAATGATAACATCGTAAAAGAATAGACAATACAATAGCTAAATGAAAAAGTACAAACAATGATAACATCGTAAAAGAATAGACAATACAATAGCTAAATGAAAAAGTACAAACAATGATAACATCGTAAAAGAATAGACAATACAATGGCTAAATGAAAAAGTACAAACAATGATAACATCGTAAAAGAATAGACAATACAATAGCTAAATGAAAAAGTACAAACAATGATAACATCGTAAAAGAATAGACAATACAATAGCTAAATGAAAAAGTACAAACAATGATAACATCGTAAAAGAATAGACAATACAATGGCTAAATGAAAAAGTACAAACAATGATAACATCGTAAAAGAATAGACAATACAATGGTTGAATGGAAAAGTACAAACTATGATAACATCGTAAAAGAATAGACAATACAATAGCTAAATGAAAAAGTACAAACAATGATAACATCGTAAAAGAATAGACAATACAATGGCTAAATGAAAAAGTACAAACAATGATAACATCGTAAAAGAATAGACAATACAATAGCTAAATAAAAAAGTACAAACAATGATAACATCGTAAAAGAATAGACAATACAATAGCTAAATGAAAAAGTACAAACAATGATAACATCGTAAAAGAATAGACAATACAATAGCTAAATGAAAAAGTACAAACAATGATAACATCGTAAAAGAATAGACAATACAATAGCTAAATGAAAAAGTAGAAACAATGATAACATCGACAAAGGATAGACAATACAATGGCTAAATGAAACAAAACAACAACAACAAAACAATGGGACAAACAAAGGTCTACAAACACTACACATACAACTAAGGATTTAACAATACAACCCCACTTAATACTGGGTGAACTCACGTGCTCAAGAAGGATAAGCAGTTTCCGCACCACTAGTGATACCCGTCGTGTTATTGTTAATGGACACGAACATCATGTGACGCGGAACCCATGTTGTACTCCACGCGTGTAAAACAACGCATTATAAAATAGCATAATTACACCTAAAATATGTGATACATTAAATGTGGTTTTTTTTATACTTGACCCTGATTATCTACATCATATAATCGCATTAAGGTTTTTTTCGGAGAAATACTAAACTTAGTTTATTGGAAGGTAATGTCACGTGGGTAATGTCAATTCGAGAAATAAAGAACAAACTCATCATCAGTGAGTGAGTGGTCGTTTTTTAGCGCTTAATGAACATTTTTTCATCTATAACAGGACAAGAACAAATTATATGTCAATGAGATGAGCATGGTATCTGGTTTGTACTATATCAACATGCTTTATTGGATTTTTATAGTGCTAACTCATTGAAACAACAGTCCGCTGGTAGACATGTTGATCTATTCTGGCATATTTACTCAGATTACGAACCAACAAGTGTTTACTACTTGTCATTCATGCTGTGTAGCTTACATTTATAGTAGAGAAGCAACACATACCAGTTGTATAGTCTTTTGTTTGACCCGACCTGCATCGAACCCACAACTTACCCCACTCGAGGTACTAATCATTATACAACCGATGCAGTCATCATCATCATCATCATCACCATCATCAGCAGCATCTCATCAAAATATAACTTGTTCTTGGTGGCTTTAAACAGCAATCACTCACTCACTCTATGCTCTCCCGGGAAATTATCTCCCTTCAATTTCTACACTCCTTTTTAACGAAATAAATTATTTGAAAGTGAACAAATGATAGCGCTAGCATTTAATTGATGCTAAGCTGATGTTGAATTTGTTAAAACAAACTTTGATTTAGCGTATACGGTTTAAATTCTATTTTTACAATTGAATTTCACAAATTATGTTTTCACGATGAAAAGGTGTTGCCAATTTTATATAATGCCCATAGATGCCTATTTAGTTCTTCCTATTATATAATTTGCATACAGTTCCTAAATAATATAATTAGTAATAAAACTAAGGTTCTCCTTCCTGAGTCATAGATGACCTTAGACGATTTTGGCGATCCTGCTTAGACCCTTTGGTTTATTTGCTCACACAACTCTTAAGGTTGTTTGGTGGACCAACCCTTCGACCTTGAACGTACCTGATGAAGGTTATTCTATAAACGCAACGTGCGCACTAAGTTTGATATCCATGTGTTTATTCGGTGCATTTGTACTCAGGTCTCTTTATATAACCACGTTGAAAAAACCATGTCGTTAGTACTAGGCACATTTCAAATATGTATACAAATACCTTTTACCACAATATCGCGGACACGGTGGTGTTTGAATGCTTGTAAATTTCCCCTTGTTATAAGGTTAGTATTATATTGCATTGCAAGTCGAATACATTTGTATTGCTTGGAAAAGTATTTAATACTAGTTGCCAAAACTATCTCTTAATTTTGACTTGAATCTTGAACAGACTGATCATCGTTACAATATTGACTGGTGTATAATAACTAACCTTGTAAGATGACAGCAAAATCAGTTTACACTAAGTGTTTACTCAAAACCTACAAACATAGCTTATAAATAGTTTGTATGTCAGCATGGCATTATTATCACGGGGAGGTATCTGTTGTAGATGTTATACAGCTAAGGGAGCTTGTTGGTTATATACAGTATACGATGAGGTGTTTTACTTTCTTAAATGTTGGTATTTATTGAACAGAGTCAGATTACAAAGTATATTAAAAAGTGTTTGTGGAGAGCTAAGCTATGTCTTTAGATTAAAATGTATTATATTGAAGCTAAAACATATTATCCAGTAAATGAAATGGTGAAAATGTGTAGTTTGAAGCCGAAATCGGATTTGTTTTTGCGCTTCGTTTTGTATTTTCTTTGGCTATGGGTTGTCAATTTAGAAAACTTTACCCCCTCTCTTTCCGGCCCATTCCTAAAACTTGCTTCCCACTTTCAGGCTCAGTCTTCAAGCCAACCCCCAACCCCTACACACACACACACACATACACACATACCGACTGTATGGTTCACTCCTACTGTTTGCACACCCCACCTTCCGGGTATCTCCTACGTCGCTTAAATAATAGTTTTACATATACTCAAAGGTATGATGTTTTAATGTGTTTTAATGGAACATTTCTTTGTTGATATTAAGTGGTCTCAAATTATAAATAATGCAGAATGTGTAGGAGCGACCAGGTGTATTATTATCTGAAATGATATCACTCTTGATAATTTGAATTTACTCAATGCAAATGTGAAAAGTTAAATTCACTCAATGCAATCGTGAAAATTTAATTTCACTCAATTCACGCGTGATAATATTAAATGAGATTCCAAATGATAATCACAGTCAGAACATGTTGATTAATAAAACATTATCATAATACAGCAACATCTGATATCAGTGTCATTTATACAGTCCGCCAAATTTGGTTTTGTGTACGACAAGAATTTGATATGTGGTTATCGTCTATCATAATTTTGAAATGAAATACTAAATATTATCAATATCAATCATCAATTAAAAAAAATAGCAGTTCTAAGCTTCATCAATATTTCGAATCAGATATATTGTTTTTATATCTATAAAACAAAGGTTCTCCTCCACCAGGAATGGGTAAATTTAATGCTCATCTTTATTTTATATCCAGTTCTTATCTAATAAGAGGGAATGTTTGGGTTAATAAAACTAGTTTAACCCCGTCATTTTTTATTGAAGTGATTGTACCAGGTCAGGAGATGGAGCGGCCTATATTTCTCCGGTTTCTCTAATAGATTTTGAACATGTTCAGACAGTTTGATAATTTTTTTTCTTTCAATATCAATGACAAATGTATTGTTCATAAAACATACATTTAACATTTACTATCACAAGAAGGATATGTACTTTACCAGTTTGTTTTAACTATAAAACGTGACTATTATATTACAATTTATTTACTATGCAATTTGTCCTAAATTAACCACCTGTGATCTCCTAAATTACATAATTCTTAATAGATTACATCAACATTCCACAAATTTGAAGGAATGATTTAAAAAAAAGTATCAGAATTGTCTAGATTTACTAACAATAAAACCATAAATATTATTTTAAAACGAAAATGACGTTTATCAAAGGATTTGTTACATTGAAATTAGATTCAAGGAGATAAAGAAAACGATATCAGATATAGGTATGCATGTATGAGTTTGAATAAACATATTCAATGAAAGCTTTACTAATTGGCATTCATAACATGTACAAATAGCCAGCATTCAATTTTGAACGGAGTTCATTATTTTGTAATTTTATCTATGTAAAAGAGTAAAGAAATCACTAGACTTCATATGTGCCCCTTTCTAAATAATTCGATGGCCACCATGACTTGGTTGATTTGCTTGTTTGCTTGATGATATTTAACGCCACTTTCAACAATATTTCAGTCATATCGTGGCGATCAGTTTTATTGGTGGAGGTAACCGGGGTACCCGGAGAAAACCACCGACCTGTCGCAAGTCACTGACAAACTTTATCACATAATGTTGACTGTTATGTAATATATGTGTCACAAATAATCACGGATATGTTCCACTTGTCGTAAACTCTTCCCGGTCCTTTCCCCATTCATGATTTATCACCAGGTTTGTAACTAGATTAACACGACAGGTGCCACTAGTGGACCACGAACTGCTTACCCGTCCGGTTATTTGTTGGTTTGGTGTTCCTCGATCTTTTAGTTTTATGTGTATGTTTTGTTGATCGTTGTTTGTCCCTTTGTCCTTTTTCCTTTCGCCATTGTGTTGTCTGTTCTTCTTCGGTTTACGGATTCTGATTACCTCTTTGTTATCGTCAAACTCTTCTTCCTCTGTTGATTGATGCATTTACTTTAATGTTGCATTAAAGTTCCCATATTGTATTATAACAACTAACAATATAATACAGTTAGCATACAGACAAATCCATATTACTTATCAAAAGTATATTGCATTTGCTATTTCATTTATTATTGCATTAAATAACAATAATCTACAATAGCAATTCACGTATTAACAGAAGACTATCCTTGCAACAAAAAGTGAGGGGGGAGCTAATTTCCTAACTCCTACAAAATAAATCCCTCCACTCGTACCCCAACCCCCTGCTGATTCGCCCCTGAATAATATCTTACATACATTTTATAAAGCATATCTGTTCTAGACATTTAATAGCAATTGTTCTGCAACTGTCGTTTAAAATAAAGTTTCCATATCATTTAACATGACAGGAAGTCAGTCTTAATGGACGTAAAAGACAACCACAATCTGCATCTGAAGCAATTGTTTTGTTCTATATCATCTTACACTCACTGTGAAATCTACTGCATGAGTAAAATGAGTTGTTGTTCATGAACGGCCAGTAAGCAATTGTTTCACCTATATCATGACGGGAACAAATTAACCTATATTTTGAACAGCTGATGAAGATTACCATTGCTTCGCCACGATCAGATGATGAATATTATCATTGTAACGCCAAGATCAGATGATGAATATTATCATTGTAACACCAAGATCAGATGATGAATATTATCATTGTAACACCACGATCAGATGATGAATATTATCATTGTATCATCACGATCAGGTGATGAATAATATCATTGTAACACCACGATCAGATGATGAATATTATCATTGTAACGCCACGATCAGATGATGCATATTATCATAGCAACACCACGATCAGATAATGAATATTATAATTGTAACACCACGATCATATGATGAATATTATCATTGTAACACCAAGATCAGATGATGAATATTATCATTGTAACGCCACGATCAGATGATGAATATTATCATTGTAACACCACGATTAGATGATGAATATTATCATTGTAACACCAAGATCAGATGAGGAATATTAACATTGTAACACCACGATCAGATGATGAATATTATCATTGTAACGCCACGATCAGATGATGAATATTATCATTGTATCACCACGATCAGATGATGAATATTATCATTGTAACGCCACGATCAGATGATGAATATGATCATTGTAACACCACGATCAGATGATGAATATTATCATTGTAACGCCACGATCAGATGATGAATATGATCATTGCAACACCACGATCAGATGATGAATATTATAATTGTAACACCACGATCATATGATGAATATTATAATTGTAACACCACGAACAGATGATGAATATTATCATTGTAACAGCAATGTCGTTCAGCACGAGTGTAAATTACAATTTAAAGTATTTAATGAGACAGGGTGGTTTGTCCTGTATATGTAAACAATAGACTTAACTTAACGCAGGTTCAAGTAAAGAAGCTGGAACTGCTTACCCATCAGGATTATCTAAGTTCACCCCCACTATCACATTAACGCACCATCAAAGACTTGTTAGCGTCCAGTAATGTTAAAATGAAGTAAAAAATCATTAAATTGGCCATTGGTTATATACATTTATATCCGAATAAAGCGCATAAATATATAAATATCATTTACTTTTATAATTTGTCGATTTGTTTCAATAAAACCAGTTATTCAATAACATTGGTCGATTTGTGTCAGTAAAACATGTTTTACAATTACATTGGTCAATTTGTGGGAGATAAACATGTTACTTCTAAATAGCATTGGTCCAGTTATTCAACTTTCAGACAAAACGTATCAATCCTGAAGCTTGTTTGTCTTTGTAGAATTGTCAATTAATTTTCTACAGTAATCGGATTTGTTTCACTTCCGCACACACAAATATGAAATGTTGTTACGTCATATGTTGTGCACGTGTGTCACGGTATGGCTAATTTGTCTATTTACTAATAATATAGCTACTCTTCAAAATCCTTCAAGAAATAATTCAAGTCGTAATCTTTCGTATTCAAAGCGAGAATACTACCGACGTTTAACAGTTTTTGCTTTGCATGCGTTCTATTAGATGCGGTCACGGCGATGCTGCAGAAAGGTTCCTCCTCGTCTTCACTCCCACAATCATCTAATGATGCCTCGATCTGGTTGTATTGAACTATGCCCTTTTGAATCATAGTATTTAATGAGTTAAGCTTATGGGAATCTTTCAGTTGTTCTTTATGTGCAGACGGAACACACATTGTACCCATCAAGTGACACCTCGGTGTTTGCCTTGCAATGATTGGACGAATACCCAAGCAGCACATAAATGAATACAAGAGAAGATCTATTCCATAGCAGGTCAGAATCCAGTCTCTAAGATAAAAACCGCCCATTCTCGCATTTATTTCTATCAACTTTGGTCCTGTCTTTGTCATTTTCATGTCAACATTAAATACTCCATCGACCAATCCTATTTCAGTACAGCACTGATATGCAGCAGTCACAAGCTGTCCCTCTCTATCTGGCAACAGACAGCTTGGCATTAAGGCAGTCGTTTCTGTAAAACGCCCTTGATGTGTTGGACCGTTATCGGAAACGAACGCTGCAATTAATTGCCGTTGAAATATGATAATGTCAACAGCGTGTTCGGTCCCCTCAATATATTCCATCAGTAAAAGATCGTTGCTGTGTCCCAGGCCGATACCAGGATGGTCCTTTTCCGATCGTAACTTTGTCTTAATATCCTGATATATATTTGTGCACTCTGTGTGATCTTTGATGGGTTTCACACCTACAGCACTTGAGCCGTATTCTAGTTTCAAAACAGTAGGAATTCCGATATAATTGACGGCGTTGTAAATGTCTGACTCGCCTTTTATATGGTAACACTTTGCTGCATACAGGTACGTCCTTGGAAAATGCGGGATATCGCCTGTCTTGGTCCGCAGTATCGCATGGGTCCAACTTTTCTTTTTTGCAATTTCTGCTGCATCTTGACCAGGACCGTTTAAATGCAAGAGATCACTGATCTTGGCTGCTAAAGGACCACAATCTTCCCAAAACGTTACACATCCATCAATGTTAAGCCCTTTCTCTTTTAGAATTTTTACTATTTCGACTGAATGTTCACCGTCTTTTTTATGATTAAGAAAATCATACTTGACGAAGGTAGATGCCATTGACGAACCATGGCTGGTTTGGTCTGGATCTACCAGAATAAACTGTAATTAGAAATAATAATAATTAAAACGATGATATTTAGTGGACATGACGCGCTTACTGGAATAACTTTCACCAGGTGCTGAAAGTAAAAAGATTGGAAGGCCAAATAATCAAATAGTTCTAGAAGCAGGAATACTAAAGGCCCTAAACAGAATAGCCGCAACCGGATACGGCCATGACACGATAAGGACACGAATGTGTATGTAGATACGACTGAAAACTCAGATGATATAACAATTCAATCAAATATATGTTTACACTGTTGACGTAATAAGTCTTGAGTTCTTTAATACTCAACGACTTTTGACTACATGTGAAAAAAATATTGAAAGTTGGATAGGGACGAAAAATTCAATCTTTTGTAACGGCCACAATAGTTAATGTGTCTACTCTTTTCCTAATTCTTAAAAACGTCATTACTGTGTACTGTGGGACTCTCAAAACACTATACCCTCTTAGGTCCTCGGTCAGATTTTCCATTTTATAATTTGCGAGGCCCTCATCGACGGGACCCTCACTATCCGCCACCCGGGAACGTGTTGATCAGTTCTTTTGGTTTGAGTCCCTGAAAACTTCTCAAGTACACATGAGAAATGAAAACGGAATTGAAATATTCGTTGATATTGATGAAAATCTTAAAGTCATTTAAAATTTAACTATGCAAATCTATCGAATACGATGGAACAGACGTGGACAGTATATGATTACAAAACTACAGTGAATCTTTGAGGACGTTTTGGATCTTAAGACTAGCATAGCTCCATCATATTTTATTGCAGTACATGTACCAAGTGGTCATGCGTTATTGGTATCAATTTTATCCTGTGTCTAAGCTTTTTCGATTTGATTAATGAACTGTTCCAACAATGTGGTATGTTTTGTTTCCGTTGCTTTTGAAATACAAAAAGGATTGAGATATTAGTAGAAATTCGTGAAAAGGTAAAGGTCATTTATGTACCTGTATTCCAAATGTTTGGTATGTATCCCAGATAAAACATTTACTGTATCCGCCAGCTCCAATAACCAATACAGTTTTTCCTTGCATTGAAAACTTTTGAGATCTTGCTATCATCGTCTCCACGTAAGGTTTGACGGCGTTCCCTTGCGTTTGTGGATTCATAAATTCAAAGAGTTGGCAATTAATAGTACAATCATGACTATTTACTTCTATACCAACAGGCTCTAACTTTCCATCCACATCTCCAATTACAAAATCTATGCCTAGAGTAGAAAATAAAGTATTGTAAAATCAATACCTACAGGCTCTAAGACCCCATCCACATCTCCAGTAACACAATGTATACCTAGAGTAGAAAACAAACACACAGTGAAATCAATACCTACAGGCTGTAGCACCCTGGCTATATCTCCAGTAACACAATATATACCTAGAGTAGAAAGCAAACACACAGTGAAATCAATACCTACAGGCTGTAACCTCTTGTCTACATCTCCAGTAACACAATATATACCTAGAGTAGAAAACAAACACACAGTGAAATCAATACCTACAGGCTGTAGCATTCTGTCTACATCTCCAGTAACACAATATATACCTAGAGTAGAAAACAAACACAGAGTGAAATCAATACCTAATGGCTGTAGCATCCTGTCTACATCTCCAGTAACACAATCTATGCCTAAAGTAGAAAGCAAACACACAGAGAAATCAATACCTACAGGTTGTAGCATCCTGTCTACATCTCCAGTAACACAATGTATACCTAGAGTAGAAAACAAACACACAGTGAAATCAATACCTACAGGCTGTAGCATCCTGTTTACATCTCCAGTAACACAATTTATACCTAGAGTAGAAAGCAAACACACATAGAAATCAATACCTACAGCTTTCAACATCCCATATGTATCTCCGCTAACAAAATGTATACCTTCAAGCCCAAATAACACTTCCACTTCTCCATTAACATATGCTATATCAACAGGCCCAAATATCCCATCCACATCTCCAATAACAAAGTATATTCAATGTCTACGTAATCCGCCCAGTTGTCAGTGCTGACATGGTTTATTATATATATAATTTACTGAAATGTTCACTTTCTAAATAACATAATCATTAACATTAAGGTTCTCCTCCCATCTGTAGCTATTTGGTTTTCTTGCATCCACAGACCTTTGAGGTATTTAGTTTTCATATATTTTGACTTGGAGCATACCTGATGAAGGTATTTCCAGATGCACACTGTGTGCACTAAATTTGATATCTACGTTTGTATTGCATATGTAATAGTAGACATTGTATACTAAACAATCAGTGAAAATATTTATATTACAGTGATTTTCCACATAAATTTCTTTTATCGCAAAGTAAACAATATAACATGTGTATACATTTACTTTTATGATGAACTGTACTCTGAGGTACCAACTATTAAAATCTTGGAGAGGATCTATGTCCCCTCCCCCTAGCCACACATATTGTTTTCACACGAAATAAAAATCAAATTAATATTTTATTTACATGAAAATTCTTTACCATTGCTACAAATATTACGAAAATCTCTTAATGAAAAGTGCACTTTCAGACTTTTTATTGTATGCATTTTTCAGGACTAGATATTTCTTTCCATAGAGATTGACGACTTAATTAACAAAATGTCCCTTTCTCCTTAAAAGATAATGGGTAGTTCAAAACTCTAACCCGATTCGTGTACTTAACACAAACCCAGTAAATAAAACACCTACCTATCAGATCTGTTTCTGCCCCAGCACCACCTCTTAGATCGGACGACAATAAACACTCATGCTGGATAATTCGATCTAGAAGTCTTTCTGACCCTTTCACTACGATCTGTCTGATACGGTCCAATTCTTTGTCTTCCACTCCCCACATTTTCATGGTGGTTTCAAAAGACTGTGGGATCGTATTATCTCCGTTGATTGGTTCATCTTTTGGTCCAACACCACACACCAACATAGTTGTAACAGATGTGTTGTCAAATCTTCTGCAAACATTGGACCGAAGTCTGAACGAATAGTCCACTGAAAACAAAGTGTCATGCGTTATTATACACGTGATCTGTGATTTATAGCTAAATGAACCCGCCACTGATTATTAAAGTGCCTGTACCAAGCCATGAAAGTGAGCGGTCATGAATCTGAGTGTTGATTGTGGCTCTTACTACGATTATTATTGGATTTAAGAACTGTTCAATGATGTATATATTTTATCACACCATGTTTTTATTTTCTGTTTGCCAATCAACATTTACTGTGAAGACAGGTTTCGAAACGTTAAATACGAATTTAATATGGCAAGACCACTTTCTGAACACTTAACGTCACTTTCAATAAAGCATAAGTTACGACTCGGTGTTCTTTCTTTACAACAATTGATCATCCATTTACATGAGAGGTTCACATTTTACTCACACGAATCTTTTAATTGAGAAGGAAGATTGGGGCCCAATGTAGTAGTCTGACTCCGCCACTTTGTACCAAGCCACGAAAGGTATCAGTCATGTATATGTGTGCTCGCGATACTAGTCATTTATATGTGTACTAACGGTATCAGCCATGTATATGTGTGTTAGCGGTACCAGTCATGTATATGTGTGCTAAATGTACCAGTCATGTCTATGTGTGTTAGTGGTACCAGTCATGTATATGTGTGTTAGAGGTACCAGTCATATATATGTTCTTTGACGGAACCAGTCATGTCTATGTGTTTTAAAGGTACCAGGCATGCATATGAGAGTTAAAGGTACCAGTTATGTATTAGCGTGCTAGCGGTATCGATTTGTGACACCATGACGGCCGTACACTATGGATAAATACAAAAACAAAAGATGAATAAAACAGATATGACTGTAATATCTTAAATTATTAAATGCTCGATGTGTATGTCTAATATACTAGTATCTTACCAAGTTCTTGATTGGGAGAGTTCGTAGTGTGATGAAAAGCCTCCACTAGAACTGTATTTTCTACTTCGATTATAGAGAACAGACACATAGCAGCGTTATTAACCTCGGAAAAATTTGTAACGTCATGGTACGACACGCAACGACTGCCATGCCATAGTACACCTGACGGTTTTACAACAACCTGCAAATATCGATAAAATAACCACAAAAATGATATACATCTAAGAAAATTAAATTTGCAGTTTTATGTACTTCAATTTTCGATATGACGCAAATACCTGTTTTTTCATGTAAACCAACACAAAGAAGTTATTTGATATGTTTTTCCTTTTTTAAGTAGGTAGTGTACTAAACAGCTCTACAAGTCTCATGTGAAAAGAAATCAAAATATTTAAAATTATTTGGTTTCCCAACCTTTCGACTTTGAGCGTACCTGATGAAGGTTGTTACAGAAACGTGTCGTGCATACTAAATTTAATATCTACGTTTCTTTTTTTTTAAACTATCACTGGACCCATACCTCTGCTGGTGTACTAGTCCCCGAAGGATTGACCCACCCAGTAGTCGGTGTTTCTATCACTGGACACATACCTCTGCTGGTGTACTAGTCCCCGAAGGATTGACCCGCCCAGTAGTCGGTGTTTCTATCACTGGACACATACCTCTGCTGGTGTACTAGTCCCCGACGGATTGACCCGCCCAGTAGTCGGTGTTTCTATCACTGGACACATACCTCTGCTGGTGTACTAGTCCCCGAAGGATTGACCAACCCAGTAGTCGGTGTTTCTATCACTGGACACATACCTCTGCTGGTGTACTAGTCCCCGAAGGATTGACCCGCCCAGTAGTCGGTGTTTCTATCACTGGACACATACCTCTGCTGGTGTACTAGTCCCCGACGGATTGACCCGCCCAGTAGTCGGTGTTTCTATCACTGGACACATACCTCTGCTGGTGTACTAGTCCCCGAAGGATTGACCCGCCCAGTAGTCGGTGTTTCTATCACTGGACACATACCTCTGCTGGTGTACTAGTCCCCGAAGGATTGACCCGCCCAGTAGTCGGTGTTTCTATCACTGGACACATACCTCTGCTGGTGTACTAGTCCCCGACGGATTGACCCGCCCAGTAGTCGGTGTTTCTATCACTGGACACATACCTCTGCTGGTGTACTAGTCCCCGAAGGATTGACCAACCCAGTAGTCGGTGTTTCTATCACTGGACACATACCTCTGCTGGTGTACTAGTCCCCGAAGGATTGACCCGCCCAGTAGTCGGTGTTTCTATCACTGGACACATACCTCTGCTGGTGTACTAGTCCCCGACGGATTGACCCGCCCAGTAGTCGGTGTTTCTATCACTGGACACATACCTCTGCTGGTGTACTAGTCCCCGAAGGATTGACCCGCCCAGTAGTCGGTGTTTCTATCACTGGACACATACCTCTGCTGGTGTACTAGTCCCCGAAGGATTGACCCGCCCAGTAGTCGGTGTTTCTATCACTGGACACATACCTCTGCTGGTGTACTAGTCCCCGAAGGATTGACCCGCCCAGTAGTCGGTGTTTCTATCACTGGACACATACCTCTGCTGGTGTACTAGTCCCTGAAGGATTGACCCGCCCAGTAGTCGGTGTTTCTATCACTGGACACATACCTCTGCTGGTGTACTAGTCCCCGAAGGATTGATCCGCCCAGTAGTCGGTGTTTCTATCACTGGACACATACCTCTGCTGGTGTACTAGTCCCCGACGGATTGACCCGCCCAGTAGTCGGTGTTTCTATCACTGGACACATACCTCTGCTGGTGTACTAGTCCCCGAAGGATTGACCCGCCCAGTAGTCGGTGTTTCTATCACTGGACACATACCTCTGCTGGTGTACTAGTCCCCGAAGGATTGACCCGCCCAGTAGTCGGTGTTTCTATCACTGGACACATACCTCTGCTGGTGTACTAGTCCCTGAAGGATTGACCCGCCCAGTAGTCGGTGTTTCGGTACTGACATGGTTTACTAAATGTATTTGTTATTGAAATTTACAGTTCCTAAATAATGTAATTATTTTCAAAACTAAGGTTCTCCTCTTTCATGCATGGGTGACCTCAGCCGATTTTGACAATTCTGTTTCTAGCTAATAAACCATATATGTGCCTAGTGATAGTGATACACATATTGATATTTAACATACAATCTTAATCAAATTGTTTCGAGGAGAAATCACGATGGACGGTTCCATCTACAAACATTCTCCCTATCTACACCTTAAAAGTCGTTGTTCCCTACATAACTATTGGAAGAAGACCATGCACCAATACACAAATATAATTGCCACAATGCCCTTTTCCTACACCCGCCCCCCTAAAAGTAGTTGTTCATTATTGGAAGAAGACCAAAAATATTCCACCAATATAATTGCCACAATGCCCTTTTTCTACACCCCCTAAAAGTAGTTGTTCATTATTGGAAGAAGACCAAAACAATTACACCAATATAATTGTCACAATGCCCTTTTTCTACACGCCCTCCCCCTAAAAGTAGTTGTTCATTATCAAAAGAAGACCAAAAAAATTGAACGAATATAATTGCCACAATGCTCTTTTCCTACACTCCATAAAAGTAAGTGTTCATTATTGGAAAAAGACGAAAAAAATTACACAAAGATAATTGTCACAATGCCCTTTTCCTACACTCCATAAAAGTAAGTGTTCATTATTGGAAAAAGACGAAAACAATTACACCAATATAATTGTCACAATGCCCTTTTTCTACACGCCCTCCCCCTAAAAGTAGTTGTTCATTATCAAAAGAAGACCAAAAAAATTGAACGAATATAATTGCCACAATGCTCTTTTCCTACACTCCATAAAAGTAAGTGTTCATTATTGGAAAAAGACGAAAAAAATTACACAAAGATAATTGTCACAATGCCCTTTTCCTACACTCCATAAAAGTAAGTGTTCATTATTGGAAAAAGACGAAAACAATTACACAAAGATAATTGTCACAATGCCCTTTTCCTACACTCCCTAAAAATAAGTGTTCATTATTGGAAAAAGACGAAAAAAATTACACCAATATAATTGTCACAATGCCCCTTTCTTACACCCCCTAAAAGTAGTTGTTCATTATTGGGAAAAGACCAACAAAATTACACAAATATAATTCTCACAATGCCCTTGCCATTCCGACTTTAACTTTGTTGATACAATAAGGATATGACATAGTTATTGTATTATATATACAAACATAAGAATCGAGAGGTATTTGATTCATTGGCACTCATAATCAGATAATTTATTAAATAAAAAAACACGTTCTTACTGATTAAGATACCATCAATCAACGGTAGGTTGGTTTCTGTCAAATTGTAAGTGTTGTAGCAATAGGTATTTCAATAACATATCTGTAGAGGCAAGTATTCTATCGTGGAGGAATGTTTTATAAATGACACCATGTTAATAGGTAATTGTGTTTTCTAATTGTGTCGGGTTCAACTAAAGGTCTACCACGGGATTTCTACACTGTTTGTGGTCTCTATTTACATCTGACTGAATTATTGTATTCCAACAAATTATTTATTGTATTGACATTCATGTCGGAGACCAGTCCATAGATTGATGTTACAAGAGGGTGGTGCTTTTCAGTTAATATATGTGAGGTGCATTTGGGTCTCTCTCTAAAAAGATATAAGATTTGAAATCTAAACAAAAGCTTTGGAAAGTATTTTATCCTGCAATCAGTACATTTGCTGTACAAATATGCTATACGAATAAATTTTTGCTTTATTCGTACTAGACGAATAAACTGTTCAACCTACGAATAAACTTTTCAGCCTACGAATAAACTTTCCTGGTACCCCGTAGCTATGTACAACGGAGGGCGCAGACAAGTATGAAACTGATACTAATGTAACGCGGACCACGAAGAAGACACCCTTGACAACATTTATGAAAGGCAAGGAATGACGCTTTTTCTGTCCTTTTTGTTTAAATCTGACAAGTTTTCCGACTTTTTTGACATTGCAGGATAAACACAATATACGTACATTGTCGTTAAATATAAAATTCATTTGTACTCGCTGCGAAACAAGCCTGAAAAGCTCGCCGAAGACTCGCTATTCTGCCTGTTTCTAAAGCTCGTACAAATAAATTTTATATTTACCGACAATGTACGTATATTGTATATATCTTTAAAAGCTATGTTACAGTAAATAGAACTTATATGATCAAATAAACAGTCAGTATCCCTTTTAAAATAGACATAAAATGTGTTTATGAAGGATAAAATTACTTATAACAACTGATCACAACTTTCCATGGTGAACACCATTCTATAGATCTTTAATATATGTGTAGGATAAATGTTGGACAACATGTTCTTGTGAAACATGGAAGTAAAGTTATTCCTGCTGTAGTAAGTCCTTGCTAGTTGATATGGTTTTTTGGGGGATTGTTTTCTGTTTTTTTTCTATAGTACAGTTCCTAAAAATGCAATATATATTTAACTAGGGTTCTCCCTCTTAAGGCATAAGTGCCTAAGCCAATGTGTGCTATCGTTTTATGTCCTTTTGGCTTCTTGCTCCCAAAGGATTTCATCTATTGACAATGATAATATCCTGACGGATGCTACTGACAATGATAATATCCTGACGGATGCTATTGACAATGATAATATCCTGACGGATGCTATTGCAGAATAAAACTGTGCGCAATAAATTAGATAGCTAGAATTAAATATACTACCTTTTATTATCATTCAGCACACATCGATTTTAACTGTAGGTTCATATGGACTTAAGTGTGTGCTCGATACAAGATTATGTGTTAAAAGCACGACCATTTAACTGTAGGTCAGCTATGTATTTATGTCGCCAAATATCATAGAGAAAAATATCTTGACCTAAGAGATGAAAAGAAAACAAACAAATGATATAACCCAGAAGTTTTGCAAATGAGACGCTTTTTTTCTCTTTGATTTATGTTCTTGGACATGGATAATAGGTATGTTTTTCTAAATGCTACCACGATGTATCGTTGGAAACTGATTATTTATTTTTTGCATCTTTCATGTTTTAATTTTTTTCTATTAAAAAAAAAAGAAAAAAGGAAAAAAGAAAAGTTTAATGGTCATTTCCTAAAGACATTGCTTGTAAAGTTGGAGCTTGAGAATTCCCATACATAACTACAGTACCTTACTAACGGATTGGATACTCTGAGAATTTAGAAACTCCTTCAACTCTTCTTCTATCACTTCTTCAATTCCAGTTTTTGTCTCAATATTCAAAATCTTAATCCTGGCATCATTTGGAATTTTATATTCGTACGGCGGTTTGTAGGTAATTGCCAATGTTTCTGGGTAATACACTCCAGCTTCCGCCATGAATATTCTAGTCAAAAGTTTATCGTCCACCCGTTTGCACAAATCGAGAGAACTTGACATAGGACAATCGAGGTCTATTTCAATTTCCTCTCCATCACCTCTCTTACCATCGGTACACGCTCTTGTGAAATAATTAACAAAGTACGTGCATTTTCTGGGAACACGGAAAACGTCAATGAATGAAAATCCGCCACGATCAAATACAATCGCCTTCTTGACGTACAAGGAATAAAGACCTTCACCTTTATGAGATTTATCCTTCACAATCCATGATGGTGACATAACAAGTAACATGTCACCCGGACACTGCCTTCCACCTTCTAGCAATATCGCCAGACATTCAACGGGTGATGATAAAACAACTATTGCAACTCCGGTATCCGGATTTCTTTCCCTTGGTGACTGTGTTCTATCAATGGTTTCTGGGAGATTATTTTCATATAAACTGTACTGTAGAGCATCATAATAATCATGGATGCTTTCGTCGTCCTTTGTTAGTGGTACACTTGGGTCTGGAGAATTCAGGTTCACATCCGTCTTCCATGCTTTATAGCTACCCACGGTTGTAGTGTATTCTTCTGTTTTCTTTGCCAAAGCATCCTATAAATTAAACATCACTATTTTATATTCGTGTATTTCTGGGCGCGTCTTTTTTATTGCCGGTTTGACCGCATAAGTGGTGTAAGGATAATAATAAATGTACTCGCCCGAATGTTGGTAGTTCATGCGTCCGAGACTCGGTAAAGTCTAGCCAAAGACTTTACAATTGGTATTTGCTGATTCTCCGCTATGCACGGATCATTAAGGAATAAGATCAAATACTGGTTCACTCGAAATGTGCCCGAGTGGAGTGATATGTCCTCTCGCGGACGTTGTTTCAGTGAGCTAGCATTATAAAGATCCAATTAAGTGCGTTGATCTATTAGACATCATCACAATCTAATTAAAAATATAGATGTTTGTTGTATCTGTTTTTATTTCTATGTGTTGTCGATACTCTAACATCTAACTACATCAACAACAACGTTATGTTTATATAATTGTTATACGAGATTTATTAGCCACTTGATTCTGATTCGTCTAAGATGTAATTGAAAAAAATTGAATGCAATTTTTAGGAAAGAAAAAACGTTCAAGTTAAAACAACTGAGAAATACAACATAGTTGGAAGAAAAATAAAAAAAAGTAATATATTTCGAGAAAGATCGTTATTTAATTTCCCTTTAAAAATTGTTGGCTGTTTAAAATCCAACACCTAACATTATATCGTTATTGTCCTTGTAGAGAAACATGTACTGTTGTACTTTTACAAAAAAAAACCAATACTTTCAACAGAACAACAATATCTAGAATATCATCAAGAACAGTTACGTGATGTGTCTGTACTCAGTTGTGGTTATAGTAACCTTTTTTGTATTGATTAAAAAAAATAAGTAATATATTTATTATCCGCATAAAACTTTTTCGAGCAACAATGTTAAAAAGATAACTATTTATTTCATTATTATTATTATTATTGATTATTATAATTATTATTTATGGTTATTATTATTATTTTGATAAATGATAATTTCATAGTTTTAAGTGCAAATGTACTTCCGGGATGACTTACCTGTAATTGTTTACCCCTATCTCCAGGTGTACATTTCTCAGTGGAAACTGACATTGTAGAATGGATTGAACTGAAGTCATTTTGACAACGGTTTCTACTTAAATACCACATCGTTGGTAGAGTAAACAGTGACGTCGAGGGACAGCGTGAGGTAGGAGAAGATATCTGAGACTCGGCAGCAGACGGTAAAATTTAAGCAGACGAAATATTTTGATTTTTTTCTCCGTTACAATGCAATGTACATATAATCGTAGATAAAACATTATATTGTTTTATCATTTTAAAAATGTGATAGAAAGTTGATTGATTTTGATAATTTGTACAATATTAAAAAATGTACGTACGACTGATCAAATCAAATCAAATCAAATAAGTTTTATTTAAAGTCTAAATATCTTTTACACACAACATAAGCTCTAGTGAGCTTTTGAATCGACTATTGATGCAATGCATAATGTACAGGGGGTAGGAGTCATATGAGGGTAGGGTGGGTTATCAAGGAAGGTATTTCCCACACTATTTTGGGGAAAATTTAAGAAAAAGCTGAATTCTTTACATGAAGGCAAAAATAATTATTATTCAGTTAACCAAAGGTTAGTTTTTGACAAAATGACATGTTTACGCTGGACAGCTTATAGTCGGTTCCCCCTCCCACCGCCAACACAAAACACCCTATTCGGTCCACTCCTTCGCCTTTGATGTATATAATACTAAATGAAACATAATCTTTACTTAATAACTAGAATTCATAAAATTTATAACGCAGTCATGTTAAGGAAGTCCACAAAAGGAAATCCATAAAAAATCGTGTTTTTCCTTTTCGGTTCAATACACGCGAAAATGCATTAATTTTACTCAATTAAACCATAAACCAATAAAATTGTGTATGATCTACTCAAAATGAATAAAAAAATATTATTAGGAATCAATCACAGAGGTCACGTGATCTCATTAAAGAGAAAGTAGCATCGTGACCACTAAAACCGAACAGAACACCGCATACCGATGTTCAATACAAGTAATGAAGGAACCGGTCGGATTCGGGATATCCTATTCTTCAAGAAAAATGCGTGGCAAAGAGTTGAATTTCATTGAATTAAATGTGCGAATAGATTGAAAGACCAAATATGCAAGAAACCCCCCTTTTCCGAGTTCTATGGGATTTTTCTTGCTACGTTCAATCCCTGTATTATTTGCCATATGCAAATATCGTATCTAATGGTCAAGTCTGTTAACTGTTAAATATTTTCCAAGATCAGTCTTCGGGATGCTGTTGTTCTATTGCATTTTTTAAAAATTTAATAAACAAATGCTAAAAAACGATTATTTTAAAACACTTTAAGGACGTAAGGTTTTTGTAATATCTATTGCGGACGTGTAAATATTCCAGATACGTTACGTCACAGTATGTAATGCAATCGTCGTTTTCATTTTCATTTATTTTTAATAATCAGCGTAGTAACAATTTTCCTTATATACATGTTTTACAGATGTGCTTTAAAAGAGCTCTCCCTTCTTCACAAATTAATTTACACACTATTGTTTATCTGCTGAAATATCTGACAACAACGTTACCGTAGAATATTACATGTGTAGGCCCTCTCTACTGCTTTTTGGATAATAACAATAGTAGACACATTTAAGATGGTATTGCCACACGATTGTATGGATATACACATGTTTAATAAAGTAAAAATGACAGTAAATAACAAAGAAATGTTATTGAAAATAAATGTGTAAACAGAAAGCTAAAAAAAGGGGGGGGGGTGATTTCATATCACAAGCGCCTGTGGGGGGACCATCAAAGAGTTGGTTTGCAATTAATGGTGTCTGAATTGTCCACTTATTAATACCATAGTTACAAGATGACCACGATGTGACACCTTTTATATAGTAATATCTTATTTTGTCTTTATTACCTTGTCTTGTCAGAGGTTTTATTTGCAATGAATAAATGCATTTGGTATTTTGGACTTGTCCTTCATAATAGCATATCCTGTGTAAAACATATGGATTTCTGTTTTAAATTTGATGATGAAAATTGAAACCTGAAATGCAACTCAAATTTGTCTCTATTCATTCATCAAAATATTTTTTCTATTATTAAAATGTATCAACCATCTTGGTAAAATAAATTACTATTTTTCACATTCAAATTTGGAAAGCAAAATATATTAGTAAATTCAGGTAAATTTCAAATTGAAGAAGGGCCTCATAGAAATATACAAAGAGAGGGTAAGGTCTGTATTAATAATATTGATTAGGAGTGTCATTTCTTATAAATTATTCATGTTCATATACAATGTAGATACAACATGTATATAAACACCATTTTGATAAAGTAAAACAAAATTTTAAGACTTTACCATTGTTGATAAACTAAGAAGTTCTCCCTTTGGATGCCAAGCCCTTTTTACTCTCAAAATTACGAATAAGTAATCACAATTTAGAAATAGAAAGAGGAAGACACAGAGGGCTTCAGGCAAAAGAAAGAATCTGTAAATTATGTTTAAAGGAAGTTGAAGATGAAATTCACTTCTTATTAAAATGTGAAGCACTTCAAAATGTGAGAACACCATTTATTGATCTTATAAATAATAATAATTATAACTTTAAACATTTAGATATTAGAGAGAAAGTTATATGGTTAATGTCCAATGAAGACAATTTCATCATAAATCAACTTTCTGATATGATACTAAAGCATTCATCTAGAAATGATATAATTCAAAATTAATAATAGTAATATTTTATGTTATACAATATTAATAATAATAATTATATATCTGTGTTAGATATACAACTGTGGATCATGCACTGTCTCTTAATCTATTACAGGGATCACTATGCTTGTCAATATTATTGATTACAAAATTGTATATTTACATGTATTTGTATGTCTTGTATGTTAAATCCAATCAATGTAATCATACCAATTAATGTAAATATTGTGATTTTCATGTAATTATACTGCCTATCATGGGCGTCTTTAATTGACAAATAAACATATTCTATTCTATTCTATTTTATTCTATTCACGGATCAGTGCCAAATGACTTTTTTTCAAATTTGTTTACCGTGTAAAACGTCACAGTGCAATTAAAATTGCACACACGTTTTTTGACTTTGTGGGGTATAAATTGTAATGTAAAATTACACACACGTTTTTTGACTTTCTGGGGTGTAAATTGTAATGTAAAATTACACACACGTGTTTAGACTTTGTGGGTTGTAAATTTACAATGTAAAATTACACACATGTGTTTTGACTTTGGGGTTGTAAATTTACAATGTAAATTTGCACAATCTTTTTACAGACCTTAATGGGTAAATTAGAAAATTACTGACGTTTTTAAAAAAAAAAAAATTTTTGTTCCTAATGTAAAATTGTACACTTGTGTTTTTCCCCACACTAATCTAATCATGTAAAATTGCATGCGCGTTTATCACACTTTAAATAATGAAATAAATGTAAAATTTGACATACGCTTTTGCCCTAAAAGAAACAATGCCAATATACGTCGTGGTCGTGATCTTATGTTAGTTGGATATTTTTTTTTATAGCTAGCTATGCAATCACTGCCTAACACTACTAACGCTGGGAGTTTGAATCCCACACAGGCGAGGTGTACTCGATACAACATTATGTGATAAAGTTTTTCTGTGACTTCCGGTAGGTTAGTGGTTTTCCCCGTGTACTCCGGTTTCCTCCACCAAAGAAAAATGACATCCGCGGGTTTTTTTATCGAGCGCGAAAGTAATGAGTAATTCGGAAAATAACAATTGTGTACACCGTACAGGACTAATGTAATCCCACTAATTCAAGGATCCAGTTAAAAAGATGTATGATAGTACCTAAAATACAAGATGAATCCCTACAATGATAGATGAAAAATAAACCCTTTTAGTCAAAAAACAGAAGGTTAGAAGAAAACTTTGCTTATGTCGGGAGAACTTTTTTAAGTAGGTTTACGCATTGGCAATATCACCATATGTAAGTACATACCCTAAACCCGGGCCCACTGAGAGGGGGGGGGGGGTCAACCGGAGCAGCGGCCTGGGGCCCATGAGTTTAGGGGACCATGTATATATATTTAGTGATTTTCAACTTGTAAATGTATATTAAATGACTCAAATGAGAGCCAAGCCCGAATGTTTGGGCTCCCCTAAGAACAACCATTGACACTGGCAGATCGAGGGTTGCAGGTGGAGGGGCCCCCTCTAATTTGTTTATGTAAAGGCTCTGAAATATGTCGGCCTAAGTGATTTGCTATAGACAAATACATAGGAAATGGGGTCCCAGGCTAAGTCCCTAAGAATTACCTCTGAGAGTAGCAGATCGAGGATTGCAGGGGGAGGGGCTGAATAATGGTGAGTAGACATGATCAGACTTTTGTTAAACTCAATTGATTCCGTTCAGGTGACCCTTTATTTTTTATTTATTTATTAATTTCACTTCGTCAGTCACCACATTGTCATTGTCAAACATTGCAACATACAAATTAAACAAATTATAATCAAGGTATGCTGAGCGGGTCGGTACAAAAGATGTCGAGAGAGAGACTGAGAGCGATAAAAAAGGAGGATACATCCAATTAATATCCTTTATAATGCACCTCATTTTCTAGAATTGAGGACACTAAATAATTATAAAAATTAACATGTTTTGTATGTCTTTTGTATTGTATGTTATGTCACTAACAACCAAACTATAAAAAAATAAGAAAATAAAACAAGACTCATTTGTCTCGATTATTTTAAGAATCCAAATCAAATTGGATAAACAAGAGTAAAACTGAGGCCCCCAAAGCATGTGTTGTCTGCTCTCTTAGATTTCAGATCCACAAAAAGAGAGCAAAACAATCACGAGTGTGTATTCATACACCATTTTGATGCCACCAATTTACTCTCATCTTAAAACCAGATATTTTGTAAAGAGCCGCCCAATGCCGAGCCAAATTTGCCTACAAATGTTTCAACTGTTTCAGATAGGAATAATTGTGAAATGTTTTTCCTGTTGGGTCCTACATTGTATGTTAAATTTATCCTCATGATCATCTTGGATTTCCGATTTTCAGAGAAAAAAGATAATTTGTAAGGGACCATTCAACTATTACTCATGTTCAGTTTGGGTTCAATCAAATATCTAGTTTCTGAGATGGATTACTTTTTTTTACTTGTCCTGCAGCGGTGGTCATCTTAGAATTCCGTTGGACAAAAATAAAACTTTTTAAGAGGGTCAAATATGACATATTCCTACAAAATAACATTTTCATCCAATGTGTGGTTTCAGATAAGATTTTGAAACTTCAGCATCAGAAAGAATTGGTCGTAGAAGCCATGTTGAATTTCTGAATCAAATGAAAAACATGTAATGTTGAAAATCACCCATGTAATACCATGTTTGGTTCTAATTGGTCCTGTGGTTAGTAAAAAGTAGTTTTAAATGTTTATGGACGAAGATGAAACATAACCTTTACTTAATAACTAGAATTCATAAAATGTATAAATTATTTATTATTTATTAATGTATAACTTCTCTCAAATCAAAATTAATAGTTCATTCTGGATATATCATATTAAACATGTCTTTGGTGAGATTGGATTAAGGTTAATGTTCGCTAATCAGATGCAACTTTATGTAAATTAGATCAAACATTATGTTTAACAGAGTTTACAAGATTAATTAATGCAAAGATTTTTGAATTTTAAGTTCAACCATATTCAATCTGTCAAGGTTGCCTAGGTTGCTGCAATTTTTTTAGCAGTTTTAATTGCACCATCGATTTATCTGACTTTTAACTGTGCCACAAATTATGGAGAAAGAAAAAGTTTGTCGCTAGCCAATAAAAATAACTATACAATGTTGACAAACATAAGTAGTCAGGTTGACTTTCATCAATCAAACATTTCTATTTTTACACAAATAGATTGCACACGTCTTAATTATCTCCCGAATGACTTTGACCTATCGATTAAGAAAGTGTTGAACCTTCTATGAATAAATTTCAAATGAAATGACTGAATTTTGAAATAATCAGTTTTTTTGGTGAATGGCGTACATCTGTTTCAACACTAATATTTTAGATTTTAAAATTGTTCTAACCACGTGGTATTGTTGTTTTTCATTTTATATATGCACATGCACTAATGTTTCTATGACATAGATATTATTTGGAATTATTAATTGATATTGATCCAGTACTCATCACTTCAGTGCTGACACAGTGTATAAGATGTAATATAATTTTGAACTTTACAGTTATTATAACTAATGATCTCCTCCCTCTGTCATAGATAGTCTCAGATCATTTTGATTCTTCTGTTTATGTCCTTTCTTTATTTGTTTGTTTGCTTGGGTTTTTTTTATTTTTGCTCAAGAAGATTTTTAAATGATATTTTTTTCAAATCCTATTACTTTGAGTGTACCTGATGAATGTAATTCCAGAAACGGGTCGTGTGCACTAAATAAATTAACTATTTATTTTTTATATTGATAAGTTTGATTTATGTAGTATATCTTTTTTTTTTATTATTTCTGTCAAAAATTAATGCTATTTTGAAAATATTTAGATTGTAAATGTCAGAAATTGTTGCAAAATGAGATGTTTTATCTCTCCCAGTCATGAAAAGCATCAACGGGCCATGGTTGTAGAATTCATGTTTGTTCACATTTGTGGTCTTTCTGCTCTTCAATGTTTAAAATTCCATCTGTTTTGGGATCGAGCACCATTGGAAAAAAACATTGGTTGATTGATTATTTCTTAGCATCCAGTAAGAAATATTGCAGCTGTATTCAGAGAGAGAAAAGGTTCATCAATATGTTAAGTACTAGATTATAACGAGGGATACATAGGACAACCGGGCAATGACGTTTGACTGTCACATGAAAAGAAGGTTGGGTATGGATGGAAAAATAGACGTTTGATGCAGATACAATACTCATGCTCTTTTTTTTTAATATAAAAAAGGATATTTAATGTACAGAAAGTTTGTACCACGACGGGTGCCACTAGTAGAGCAACTGCTAATCCTTCCAGAGCACCTGAGTTCACCCCCGGTTTTTAGTGGGTTTGTGTTACTCGATCGTTGGTTTTATGTGTCTATTGGCCATTGTGTTGCCTGTCCTTCTTTGATTTAAGGGTTTGGATTAACCACTTTGGTATCTTCAAACTTTTCTTACGTAATACCGAATGCTTCTCTGTGTATGACATCAATACGTGTGAGATACAACTAGTTACCCGGCAGTGTAGATACTATAAATCTCCTATAGTCTCACTTTTTTGTGTATGACATCAAAACTTGTGAGTTACTAGGCAGCGTGGATACTATCTACTATAAATCTTCTATAGTCGGACAGATTAATGAAACATTAACATATGTTTTGTAGACTTGTCAACATTATTATATATTAAATACATCAACTATAACAACGGTAACAGGTTGTGTCGACATCAATGTTTTAATTAAAGGTAACAACAAATAACAATGTTTCTGGACTAGCAATGTTTTAATCAAAGGTATATTTAAATAGAAACACAATCATAACGTTTCTGGCCTAGAAACAAAGCCATAAAGTTTCTGGACTAGAAACTAAGTCAGAACGCTTCTGGATTAGAAACAAAATAATAACGTTTCTGGAATAGAGACAAAATCATAACGTTTCTTGACTAGAAACAAATGCATAGCCTTTCTGAACTATAGAGACAAAATCATAACGTTTCTTTGACTAGAAACAAAATCATAAAGTTTCTGGACTAGAAACAAAATCATAACGTTTCTGGACTAGAAACAAAATCATAGCGTTTCTGGACTACAGAAACAAAATCATAGCGTTTCTGGACTAGAAACAAAATCATAAAGTTTCTGGACTAGAAACAAAATCATAGCGTTTCTGGACTAGAAACAAAATCATAAAGTTTCTGGACTAGAAACAAAATTATAATGTTTCTGGACTAGAAACAAAATGATAAAGTTTCTGGACTAGAAACAAAATCATAGCGTTTCTGGACTAGAAACAAAATCATAATGTTTCTCGACTAGAAACAAATCATAACGTTTCTGGACTAGAAACAAAATCATTACGTTTCTGGACAAGAAACAAAATCATAGCGTTTCTGGACTAGAAACAAAATCATAATGTTTCTAGACTAGAAACAAAATCATAACGTTTCTGAACTATAGAAACAAATTCATAACGTTTCTGGACTAGAAACAAAATCATTACGTTTCTGGACTAGAAACAAAATCATAAAGTTTCTGGACTAGAAACAAAATCATAGCGTTTCTGGATTAGAAACAAAATCATAAAGTTTCTGGACTAGAAACAAAATCATAGCGTTTCTGGACTAGAAACAAAATCATAATGTTTCTGGACTAGAAAAAAAATCATAAAGTTTCTGGACTAGAAACAAAATCATAGCGTTTCTGGACTAGAAGCAAATCATAGCGTTTCTGGACTAGAAACAAATGCATAGCCTTTCTGAACTATAGAGACAAAATCATAACGTTTCTTTGACTAGAAACAAAATCATAAAGTTTCTGGACTAGAAACAAAATCATAACGTTTCTGGACTAGAAACAAAATCATAGCGTTTCTGGACTACAGAAACAAAATCATAGCGTTTCTGGACTAGAAACAAAATCATAAAGTTTCTGGACTAGAAACAAAATCATAGCGTTTCTGGACTAGAAACAAAATCATAAAGTTTCTGGACTAGAAACAAAATTATAATGTTTCTGGACTAGAAACAAAATGATAAAGTTTCTGGACTAGAAACAAAATCATAGCGTTTCTGGACTAGAAACAAAATCATAATGTTTCTCGACTAGAAACAAATCATAACGTTTCTGGACTAGAAACAAAATCATAACGTTTCTGGACTAGAAACAAAATCATAGCGTTTCTGGACTACAGAAACAAAATCATAGCGTTTCTGGACTAGAAACAAAATCATAAAGTTTCTGGACTAGAAACAAAATCATAGCGTTTCTGGACTAGAAACAAAATCATAAAGTTTCTGGACTAGAAACAAAATTATAATGTTTCTGGACTAGAAACAAAATGATAAAGTTTCTGGACTAGAAACAAAATCATAGCGTTTCTGGACTAGAAACAAAATCATAATGTTTCTCGACTAGAAACAAATCATAACGTTTCTCGACTAGAAACAAAATCATTACGTTTCTGGACAAGAAACAAAATCATAGCGTTTCTGGACTAGAAACAAAATCATAATGTTTCTAGACTAGAAACAAAATCATAACGTTTCTGAACTATAGAAACAAATTCATAACGTTTCTGGACTAGAAACAAAACATTACGTTTCTGGACTAGAAACAAAATCATAAAGTTTCTGGACTAGAAACAAAATCATAGCGTTTCTGGATTAGAAACAAAATCATAAAGTTTCTGGACTAGAAACAAAATCATAGCGTTTCTGGACTAGAAACAAAATCATAATGTTTCTGGACTAGAAAAAAAATCATAAAGTTTCTGGACTAGAAACAAAATCATAGCGTTTCTGGACTAGAAGCAAATCATAGCGTTTCTGGACTAGAAACAAATGCATAGCCTTTCTGAACTATAGAGACAAAATCATAACGTTTCTTTGACTAGAAACAAAATCATAAAGTTTCTGGACTAGAAACAAAATCATAACGTTTCTGGACTAGAAACAAAATCATAGCGTTTCTGGACTACAGAAACAAAATCATAGCGTTTCTGGACTAGAAACAAAATCATAAAGTTTCTGGACTAGAAACAAAATCATAGCGTTTCTGGACTAGAAACAAAATCATAAAGTTTCTGGACTAGAAACAAAATTATAATGTTTCTGGACTAGAAACAAAATGATAAAGTTTCTGGACTAGAAACAAAATCATAGCGTTTCTGGACTAGAAACAAAATCATAATGTTTCTCGACTAGAAACAAATCATAACGTTTCTGGACTAGAAACAAAATCATTACGTTTCTGGACAAGAAACAAAATCATAGCGTTTCTGGACTAGAAACAAAATCATAATGTTTCTAGACTAGAAACAAAATCATAACGTTTCTGAACTATAGAAACAAATTCATAACGTTTCTGGACTAGAAACAAAATCATTACGTTTCTGGACTAGAAACAAAATCATAAAGTTTCTGGACTAGAAACAAAATCATAGCGTTTCTGGATTAGAAACAAAATCATAAAGTTTCTGGACTAGAAACAAAATCATAGCGTTTCTGGACTAGAAACAAAATCATAATGTTTCTGGACTAGAAAAAAAATCATAAAGTTTCTGGACTAGAAATAAAATCATAGCGTTTCTGGACTAGAAGCAAATCATAGCGTTTCTGGATTAGAAACAAAATCATAAAGTTTCTGGACTAGAAACAAAATCATGACGTTTCTGAACTAGAGACAAAATCATAAGGTTTCTGGACTAGAAACAAAATATATGAAGGCAACACAACTATTACTAAATTAATGAATTAATAGGATGTGTATGTAAGGCATGTACGGCTTATCTAGCGATTTATCATACGCTAAGATTAGTTTAATATCATAAAAAAAAGAATATATGTCCAATATATCATTCACAGTTCAATGATATTTAGTATATATCTAACCGATATCTGTATTAATGATGAACAGGACTTTAATTCTTCCTCGAATTTCACTGATCATGTTTTTTATGCTACATTATAAAAAAATAAGTTAATGTTATGTCATGTGGATTCTCATGTTATCACAAAGTATAAATAACGATTCGTATCACACTATATTAAACAACAATTATACAAATAAAATAAACAGTGATCTCTTAATCGACCGTGGAAATTTGATAGTTAAGACGAAAATACGGTTCAGTGGCATATGAACAGAAATTTGAAAAATGACACGTATACAAAGATCGATAGACAGACAGGCAGACAGACAGACATGCAGCTACGGACGGAATATATAAAAGACAGTCCACCATGCCAGGGGGGAAAATACAGCATAATAAATATAATAAATATACCGGCATGAATGAACTAATATCGGTCGAAACCTTTGCCATTTTAATCCATGAAAGGAATAATTACCATAGCAATACTCATATCTAAACAATTCAGCTAACCGTGGTAATATGTCATTGATTATGAATTAAAGTTTAAACAGTGATGGTCAATAGTTCCACTAATATCAACAAAACGAACAATCATTTCCAAACAGTGATAGTCAGCAATTCCTCCAATATCAACAAAACGAACAATCATCTCCAAAACAGTGATGGTCAACAATTTCACCAATGTCAACAAAACGATCAATCATCTCTAAACAGTGATGGTCAGCAATTCCACTAATATCAACAAACCGAACAATCATCTCTAAACAGTGATGGTCAACAATTCCACTAATATCAACAAAACGAACAATCATCTCTAAACAGTGATGGTCAACAATTACGCCAATATCAGCAAAGCGAACAATCATCTTCAAACAGTGATGGTCAACAATTCCACCAATATCAACAAAGCGAACAATCATCTCTAAATAGTTATGGTCAACAGTTCCGCCAATATCAACAAAACGAACAATCATCTCTAAACAGTGATGGTCAACAATTCCACTAATATCAACAAAGCGAACAATCATCTCTAAACAGTGATGGTCAACAATTCCACTAATATCAACAAACCGAACAATCATCTCTAAACAGTGATGATCAACAATTCCACTAATATCAACAAAACGAACAATCATCTCTAAACAGTGATGGTCAACAATTCCACCAATATCAACAAAGCGAACAATCATCTTCAAACAGTGATGGTCAACAATTCCACCAATATCAACAAAGCGAACAATCATCTCTAAATAGTTATGGTCAACAGTTCCGCCAATATCAACAAAACGAACAATCATCTCTAAACAGTGATGGTCAACAATTCCACTAATAGCAACAAAGCGAACAATCATCTCTAAACAGTGATGGTCAACAATTTCACTAATATCAACAAAACGAACAATCATCTCTAAACAGTGATGGTCAACAATTCCACTAATATCAACAAAGCGAACAATCATCTCTAAACAGTGATGGTCAACAATTTCACTAATATCAACAAAACGAACAATCATCTCTAAACAGTGATGGTCAACAATTCCACTAATATCAACAAAGCGAACAATCATCTCTAAACAGTGATGGTCAACAATTTCACTAATATCAACAAAACGAACAATCATCTCTAAACAGTGATGGTCAACAATTCCACTAATATCAACAAAACGAACAATCATCTCTAAACAGTGATGGTCAACAATTTCACTAATATCAACAAAACGAACAATCATCTCTAAACAGTGATGGTCAACAATTCCACCAATATCAACAAAGCGAACAATCATCTTCAAACAGTGATGGTCAACAATTCCACCAATATCAACAAAGCGAACAATCATCTCTAAATAGTTATGGTCAACAGTTCCGCCAATATCAACAAAACGAACAATCATCTCTAAACAGTGATGGTCAACAATTCCACTAATAGCAACAAAGCGAACAATCATCTCTAAACAGTGATGGTCAACAATTTCACTAATATCAACAAAACGAACAATCATCTCTAAACAGTGATGGTCAACAATTCCACTAATATCAACAAAGCGAACAATCATCTCTAAACAGTGATGGTCAACAATTTCACTAATATCAACAAAACGAACAATCATCTCTAAACAGTGATGGTCAACAATTCCACTAATATCAACAAAGCGAACAATCATCTCTAAACAGTGATGGTCAACAATTTCACTAATATCAACAAAACGAACAATCATCTCTAAACAGTGATGGTCAACAATTCCACTAATATCAACAAAACGAACAATCATCTCTAAACAGTGATGGTCAACAATTTCACTAATATCAACAAAACGAACAATCATCTCTAAACAGTGATGGTCAACAATTCCACTAATATCAACAAAGCGAACAATCATCTCTAAACAGTGATGGTCAACAATTTCACTAATATCAACAAAACGAACAATCATCTCTAAACAGTGATGGTCAACAATTCCACTAATATCAACAAAACGAACAATCATCTCTAAACAGTGATGGTCAACAATTTCACTAATATCAACAAAACGAACAATCATCTCTAAACAGTGATGGTCAACAATTCCACTAATATCAACAAAGCGAACAATCATCTCTAAACAGTGATGGTCAACTATTCGACTAATATCAACAAAGCGAACAATCATCTCTAAACAGTGATGGTCAACTATTCGACTAATATCAACAAGACAAACAATCATCTTCCACATCAAACCAAACGTTTTGAAATCCAGGTCCTGACATAAGCATTTTTATTACGACCTTTTTACCTTTCAATACATATCATCAGTCACCGCAAATTGATATTCCAGAGTTTTAGGAGAATCACATATCACAATTAATCTTTAAGGTTGTTAGATATACAGTTATGAAATACAGTACATTAGTTTGACAACAAGATATAACCGCGTCTTAAAATAATCATAAAAAACACATTAGAATTTAACATTAGACGTAACCATACTTGTTTGATTTCAATCAAACAACAGGAGTCTTAGAAGAAGAAAAAATAAGTGATTCTTAAAATTATATATAGCGGTTTATGACTTTGTACTTTTTCATTTAAATGTGTTTGTTTATTTATCTATAAATTCGTAGAACCACAGGGAAAAATGAATTACAATAATGAATGTAATTTTATATTTAGAGATTGATATTAAAGACATTGATCTACTGAAAGACATAATACATAATTAAACCCCTGTGCTGAACCTCACAACTAGAAGGGTAATGAACACTGATTTATTTCAGAGGAAGATGGCAATACAAACAACTGGTCCAGGCCAAGACTGTATACCTCTGATCTGTTGAAGTTTATAATTTAATATAATATGTTACGGCATCTTATTATGACCTTTTTTTATTTATTTATTTATTTATTTATTTATTCATTTACTTTTTTATTTATTTATTTATTTGAACATTTTGCAATACATAATTACTCATCACGTATGTAAAACTCCTAAATATTTACCTTTTCACATCAATGCGTGTTTTATATAG